>JARGCV010000031.1:170000-1552500 GCA_034064705.1 Bothrops alternatus | reverse complement strand
ACAAAATGTTAAGAAACAAAATACAGTTCTCATAAGGAAAGATATGCTGTTAAATCTAATTCCAAAATTGTATCTGAAATGTAATTATACCCTGCCAATTCATATCAGCAAAAAAATACAGACTTCTATATAAGTATTTAGACATAATCATCTCTTTTCCTTCCTTCCTTCCTTCCTTCCTTCCTTCCTTCCTTCCTTCCTTCCTTCCTTCCTTCCTTCCTTCCTTCCTTCCTTCCTTCCTTCCTTCCCTCCCTCCCTCCCTCCCTCCCTCCCTCCCTCCCTGAAAAGCAGATCTTAATCACAGTTTTTTTCAGTGATAGCTGTTGGTATTTTTCTTTCTATTGCGTTTTAACATATTACATTGCTTTTTGAACCCATAGCTGTTCTCTCATAAATTACAAATACTTGTAGAACCATCCAAATCCAATTAAGACAGCTTAAGCTAGCGACATGGGGCAGCTTTTGGAGCTATTCATTGTTAGAATATTTTTGAAAGCATTTCTATCTACTCTTACCCTGGTTCAGTTATTTATTTATTTATTTCTATTCTATTTATATCCTGTCTTTATTGTTTTTACAAGTAACTCAAGGCTGTGAACATATCCAGCACACCTTCCTCTGCCTGTTTTCCCCAGTTTATAAATATAGCATTTGAACCACAATTGAGTATACTTTTTCATGAATATTATAATTATGGGAGGAACATTTATTATTGCCAAAGCCAAGAAATTTGAGGGAGGAGTATGCGGAGGACCTCATGTTCTTTCTGTACCCCCTGTGATACTTTGAAGGAAAGCACTTTTTACATATACTTTGCACTGCCCATGTATGCTTATTTGACCGTCCAACAAAATTAAAGATGTATCTCTGATAAACTTGGTATAGTATAGAATTATTAATGACTGAACATCATCTTTTTTTTCAGATATGTCACAAATTGTCAAATTGCCTTATTTAACTTATGTCTCCATATTCGTTTCCAGGTGTTTTTTTTTTGTGCCATCCCTAAATATATTTGTGTTTGAAGGCTGCAAACTTCTCATATACAGGCCCAAAAGGAAGGCAAAGTCCAACAAAACATGAGCATGTATGGAGGGAGTGGCTTTTTGATAACCCAGGTGAAAAGATTGGACATGTCGAAGTTATTTATTTATTTTATCAAATTTGTATGCCGCACCTCTCCTGAGACTCGGGGCGGCTCACAACAACAATACAGCTACATATAAAAAATTTAATAATAATGACAACAACCAATATAAAAATCCATACATACAACATGCAAACACAGTCAAACACACAATCAACGATGGAAGCACATATCAGATGGTTAAATGGATGGGTGGGTGGATAGATGGATGAATTCAGTTTATATCATATCTTTCAAGGATTCAAGGTGGTGCACATGGAACTACTTCCTCCTAGTTTGATCTATAATAACAGTCCTCTGATGTGGGCTGGGCTAAGAGAGTGTGCCTGATCCAAATGAATAGATTTCTTAAAGCATCCTTGTCTGGGGCAGACCCGAACCTGAATCGCTGTCATGTGGCCTCTGTTCTTCACAGGGATTCAAATTAAAGTAGTGCTTTAATGCTGGCTGGTGATTAAAAGCACTAAACTGAAGCATTCCAGTCCTTCCAGCCGATGACTGTGTGTCTTCCTTTGAACACATCTGATGAAAGGGAACAGCCACCTATTTGTGTAAATGTTTCTACCAGATGCTCAAACTCTCTTAACTGCAAGGATGTTATTTATTTTTTGTCCTAATACTCAACTGGAATTTGCCTTTCTGAAATTTAAATCTTAACTTTTTGTGGGTTTGAACCTTGAAATTGCCGAGAGAGCCTGCTCTTGACTTTCTGTGTGACAGCCTTTCAGATAGTTGAAGAATGCTGTCATCTGAGTCATCTTTTCATGAGGCTAAGCCTGGCTTTTCCAGGGCTTAATCTCTTATCTGATCCCTCAGTCATCCTTGTTGGTCTTCTCCAAACATGTAATTTCCCTGAATCTTTTAAGATGTAGCTGTGGTTTTGGAACAAAGCAGAACACAGTATAATTATTCCCTCCCAATGTCTTGAAAATTACGTTTTGTTGGATTCAGGTTAAAATTGTATTTGCTTCTTCAGCAGCCATATCACATTTCTAGCTCATATCCAGTTTACTGTCAAATGGTGATTTCAAGATTTTTGTGACAAGTACAACTGCCAAGCAAGTTACTTCCCGTTAGCCTGCTTTATGTTTCCTAAGTGATGATGTTTGCACACATCTAACAATTATGTTACTTTCAGCCTATTTTGTTCATTTTTTGAGAATGTTGTCAATGTTATTTTTGTCTTCCAGGATATTGGCTGTTCTGCCCAATTTTTCTTTAGGCTGGGCAGCAACAAGAAGTCAGTCGGTGAACTTGTTGCATTAACATTGGCAATAAAATAGAATCATCTACATGAGTTAGGGGACTAATTTAGGGAATGTAGGATATTTTAAAGGAAGCATCCAAATGTTTAGGACAGTGGTTCTCAACCTGTGGGTCGCGACCCCATTTGGGGTCGAACAACCATTTCATGGGGGTCGGCAAACAACGCAGTCCGCCATTTTTTCCCTTTTCCTTAGCTGTGCTACGCCATTTTTCCCCTTTTCCTTAGCTGTGCTACTCCCTCTTATTCTATTGGCTTTTGAAAGCCAATAGAATAGACTCTCTTGAATAGAGTCTAATTCTATTGGCTTTCAAAAGCCAATAGGAATTGTCCAGGCTGTCTCCGCCCTGCTGAGCCCGCCAAAAGTCCCAGTCTGCAAACAGTGCTGCAAGTTGTCTGCAGCGAAGGTGAGCTATCCGGAAGTTTCCACCCCTCCCTGCTGAGAACTACTAAAACTGTAAGTAAAAGAGGGCCAGGGGTGGGAGATGGGAGGCCGGTGGGCGCAGGGAGGGTTTTTTGCGCGCGTGGGGCCCGGCGGGTGGCTTACCTCCCTTGGGCTGGGCCAGCTGGTGGTCACCCTGCGCCGTCGCTGCCGCAGCCGCCCAGCAGCACCTGGGCTTGCCTGCCGCCGCTCCAAACGGGCGGCAGCGAAGGCAAGGCTAGCGGGGCAGCGGCAGGTGCAGGGAAGGTTTTTGGCGCGCGTGGGGCCCGGCGGGTGGCTTACCTCCCTTGGGCTGGGCCAGCTGGTGGCCCAGCCCGTGGTCGCCCTGCACTGTCGCCACCGCGGCCGCCCAGGAGTACCTGGACCTGCCTGCCGCCGCCCCGAATGGGCGGCGGCCTATGCCTCGGCCGGCGCAGGGGGCAGCACCGGCATGCGCGCCGCAGCACTGCACATGTGCGATGCGGGTCATCGCACCGCGCATGCGTGATGCGGGTCGGGGTCGCGGCCTGAAAAAGGTTGAGAACCACTGGTTTAGGAGAAGGTGGGCAATGGTCTTGAGGAGGAAGAGAAGGGACCACAGCCAAGGCAATACTAAGAGATACCTGAGTGACTAGAACATGAGTGAATGTGTGACAGATCTCCTGGGAAAGGGTGCATCTGGTGCAATAAATGAATCCTCAAGTCACTCCTCAAACCTGATCTTCAAGCAATAGCTGTGAGTCCAGAAGTTCCCCCAAGTCTGCATACCAGTCTTGAATGGGGGGATGCTATCCCATCCAAGATCAGTGGTGGGAGTATCTCCTGGGGAGCCAAATATCATTGAGTCACCATTACTCAGTCTTGTGAGGATTGAGCCAAAATCTTTTCTTCCCATCCAGACCCAAATAGTCTCCAGACATTGGGTCAATATATTGACGGTTTCACCTGCACAGCCTAGAGTTTGAACATGAATGAAAGAACGAAAGATTCGCGTAAGTACTGTAGGCAGAAATAAGCCATAGAGCTGTTTATGAACAGCGGAAGAAATTCTGAGTTAAAAATACAATAGTGAAAAATAATACTTGAAATTTTCTGCTCCATAAATATCCCATAAACCTTTATAGCTCTCTTTTCATGTATCATCTTTCATTGATCTGTCAGTTTTTCCAGTTGCATCAAAATTTCTATTTCCTTATCAAATATTGCATATGGCAACTTGTGAAAAGATTAAGGCTAGAATCATACATATACATATTACAAACTACAGGATAGCTTCTGCCATGCTGTATTGATATCCCTTATTCCCCGTGACTATTGAAAATATATTTAGCAATAAGCGAGCAATCTTTGGTGTAGCCCGATGCTTTTTTGCTTTGACGAAGTAACTACTGACAGATCCAGAGAAACAGGACAAGGACATCTGGTTTCTGAGGAATGACTATCAAGATAGCTCCCAGTCATTTCTGAAATGGATTTTTGAAATTATGGTTCACTGGCAAATTAAAGCATTTTGAAATATTGATATGTATAAAACTGAACTGTAATGAAAGGTCAGTGTGCTTCCTTTTAAAGAAGAAGATAGAATATATGTGAATGAGAGACAGGCTGATCTAATTTTTTTCTAGCTTTGCTGGTGACCTCTTAAAATATTTGGAAATTTCTAATGTTCTGTCATTGTTTTTCAGCAGCCTAATCTTTTGAAGCATTGTTATAACTGCCAAAAATAACAGTAAAAAATTAACCTTAGGAAGATCACTAATCAATAGAGAGATATTTCTTCTCCAGCATGAGGATGGATAATCTACGGATGGTTTCTTGTTGTCCTGTCAACCAATAGACTAAGTCTGAGAATTTGCCACGCCTCCTGCTGGGCTAGGCTGACCCAGTTCCGACTTGGTCTTGTACCAGCAGGACGCATTGTTTTTTTCCCTCAGAACATAACAGGTTGTACCATCCATGAATTATCCCCTTTTCTCATCCCCTTTAGAGAGCAATTAGGAAGATTTCTTTCTCCCCCACAAAAAGAAGCTAATTCTAGGGTTCTTTCTTCCTTGCTTCAGCGGTTTGGTCGACTCAGGCACCCATTGACAAAATTTGTCATGCGGTGACTTGGTCGTTGCCCTCCCCGTTTATAAGACACTTACAAAATTGATAGATTTGCCTCCAGTGACGTCTCCTTTGGCCGGAGAGTTTTACAGCAAGTGGTGTCATCTGGTGGGACACATGCCCTGACTGTTTCCTCCCCATAGGGACAGGGCTAGCTTTGGTATGTCCCATCCATGGATTATCCATTCTTATGCTGGAGAAGGGGTATTGTCTTAACTGAATGCCTTTTCTCAGCATGATGATGGATAATCCACTCCCACCCCTTTTTAGTGTCTGTCAGGGCCTGTGTTAGGGGTAGGGGGAACCAATGCATCGGACTTCGTCTGCTGCTTTGCCTTCATCGGAACTGGGTCAGCCTAGCCCAGCAGGAGGTGTGGCAAATTCTCAGACTTAGTCTATTGGTTGACAGGACAACAGGAAACCATCCGTGGATTATCCATCATCATGCTGAGAAAAGACGTTCAGGTAAGACAGCGCCCCTTTCAGCTACCTTATCATTCACCTCAATGTCCCTTTGTATGTCATCTCTAGAACCCCTTTCTTTTAAATGCATTATCTTTTTTAATCTCATACCTTTTCTAACAGAGCTAATACTGTCTGTTAGAGTGTAGGTCAGGTGGATTACTTAGTGTGCACACTCCCTTTGATCAAAATAAATTTCTGGCACCACTTGTTGAGTTATAAGCCTTTCAGGAGGAGAACTATCTTAGTCTTATGGTAGCCAAAAATCAGGAGTTCTAACCTTTTCAGACTCAAAAACATTTTATCAAAAGGTTTAGGCATTCATGACTGCAGCTCACTTCATCAGATGCAGGATGAAAAATGCAAGATTTTATAATAATAGAGTTGAAAGTTCAATCTTTCAATCAATTAATCAGAATAGACTTTGTAGGTTTTCTAGTCCAGCCCCCTCCTCCAGCAGGAGACCTTATACCACTTCAGACAATTGGCTGTCCAGTCTCTTCTTAAAAATCTCCAGGGATGAAGCACCCACAGCTTCTGAAGGAAAGTTGTTTCACTGGTTAATTGTCCTCACTGTTAGGAAGTTTCTCCATAATTCCAGGTTGCTTCTCTCCTTGATTAGTTTCCATCCATTGTTACTTCTCCTGCCTTCTGGTGCTTTGGAAAATAAGTCGACCCCCTCTTCTTTGTGGCAGCCCCTCAAATACTGCAATACTGCTATCATGTCACGCCTAGTGCTTTTCTCTAGACTAGCCTGGACTAGTTAATCTGATGAAGTAAATTGCAGATCATTAACCTTATGCCTTTTTATAAAATGTGTTAATCTGAAAAGGTGCTACCAGGCTGCTGGTTTTTGTGTTACAGGCAGCAATTCTGGGGTCTCTCTCTATAGGAAATACATGCTTACACATGTATGAATGCACTCCTGTACCATACAGCTCCAAGCTGCCGCTAGCATTCCAAACGCCTGAGAGCTGCGCTAAGCACTGTATTAAGAACGGGGTGGGAAAGATAAGGAAGGCTGGTTGGCAGTTTCACAGGCTGCAAAAACATACATTAAAACTTCCTTGCAATCTTCCATTCTGAGATTGATGCTCTATCTCAGGAATGCAAAATGTGTTTTCCTTGATCCCTTTTTGCAGCTCTCCCCCAGGCTGTCTTAGAATAATTGGGGGAATTTTCCAAAGTTTGGGCCCTCGTTTGGTGACAAATTAAATGCCTTAAGTTTTTTTTTTATCATTTATTCTGAATGATACTTTCCCAGCGAATCTTTATATTCTTGATTGAGCCAGTCCACTCTTGTGTTGCGATTCTTGAAGAGAAAGATTGAAATGTCTTTTTTATTTTGCAATTTCTGGAACTTCCCTTGAGAAGATGTGATAAAACAGAGCATTGCTCATAACTTATTGTGTAGGTCATACATTCGGATAATATTAGTGAAGGGCCAAATAAACATATGAGTCACCAGTAACCCAGTAGGAATACTCATGTCATAGTAGAAAGGGAAGCAGGATCTATTTTCATTTTTTTATTGCACCTTCAGCAAATGGTCAATTAGTCTTGATGATGATAAAACTGCTAAAGTGTAAGGCATAACAATCCTTGCTCAATGAGGTGTGTGCCTTTCATTCCTATCCAGTTCAAACTGCTGGCTGCTGGGTGACTGATAACACTGTCAGTTTATGATTAAAACTAGTTACATCATCACATATTTAATGACAAGTCATCTAGCTCCCTTCCAACAAACAGTTTGGATAAGTCTAAACCAAAATGTTATCTACAGAGAAAAGAAATAAACAGCAGGAGGATACTGCTAAAAATAAAATGTTACAAGTTTGGGGGAATACAGACTTGTTTGGTGAGAGGTTTCTGGGTTTTGCCAAGTGTACTAAGAATTTACTTGCTCAGTGATGGGGAAATTTCAAATACTTTTTTTTTTTAAAGGATGATGTCAGGTCAAATAATGCACCAGAAAAACGGTCCTCCCTTGAGAAATATAGAAATAATCAGTGCATTTTATGTACATAAAATATGAGGCATTATTTCTACAGAAGGATAATTTTTAGCGTGGAGATCTTCTGAGTTCCGTTTAGAAGGGAAACAGCCTAGGTACATCAACAAATATGTTTATATGTGCTTTACTTTGGAGACAGTTTATTAACTATACCGCATACACAAATCAAAATAACATTAGTGCTTGCACTAGTGGATGTCTTAACTGAATTTTCTTTTTCTTCTAGCCAGGTAGCTCAGCTTTTCTCTCCGCTGATTTTTTTTTTTAATCAAAGTTTGGTGCTAATTCATTTCTAGTTTTCAAGGAGCTGTTCTGCTTTTAATTTTCATTCTGCAATTGGATTGGCAGTTTGCAGAGGAAAAAGTAGCCTACTGACAGATGGTGTAACTGACTAGAATAGAGGTCTCCAACCTTTCCGGGCTTGAGGACTGGAGCTTCAAAATTGTGTGTGTGTGTGCGCACGTTGAGCTGTCATTAAAGTGTGCTTAGCTTTCACTCCTGGGATCAAAACAGAATGAAAGTTTTTGTAACTCCCAAGAACTCCCTTGAACACAGGTCGGCAACCTGCGGCTCTTTGAGCCTTCCCCTGCGGCTCCCATCCTCCTCTGTCATTTGCAGAGAGAGATAGAGAGAGGCAATTGCCCTTCCCTGCTTCTCTCTCTGTCTCTATCTCTTGTCTCTCTCTCTCTCTCTCTCTGTGTGTGTTTTTGTGTGTGTGTATGTGTGTAAAAGAGAGTGCACTCACAGTGTTCTCCGAGGAGCTGAAAAGCTTATTGGGTGGAGCTCCTCCCTTTGCTGCGTCTCTGCAGGAAGCAGGAAACAGGAAGGACAGGAGAGAGCTAGCTAGCCCAGCTATGCTGAGTCAGGAATTCTGGGAATTGAAGTCCATGAGTCATAAAAGAGCGGAGGTTGCCTATCCCTGAGCTTGTTGGAGAACAGCTTGAAGCCAGCTTGCCAGGTGAGCAGCAGATAGGAGAGAGGGAGAGAGAGAAAGAGAGAGAGAGAGAGAAAGAGAGGGAGGAAGGGAGAGAGAGAGAGGAAAGAGAGGAAAGAGAGAGAGAGAGAGAAAAAGAGAGTGGGGGAAGAGGACTGGCAGACCAAAGGCATAGAGAGAGAGGGAGGGAGAGAGAGAGACCACAGAGAGAGAGACCCTTTTGACATCTAAAATGAAGATAACACTGCATATATCCTTTTTTACCTGTGTGTGTGTGTATATGTGTGTGTGTATATATATATATATATATATATATATATATATATATATATATATATATATATATATATATATATATATATATATATATATATATATATATATATATATATATATATATATATATATATATATATATATATATATATATATATATATATATATATATATATGTTTCACACATGAAACAAAGTGCATAACATCTCAGATAGGATCCTCACCAAAGCCGAAACCAATGTCCTTTCCAAAGGATTCAACTTTGCAGTCGCTCCCAAACACATCCCCACTGAAACCATTATATGCGGAGTTGAAACCAGCCTGACCAAAATCAACCCCGACGATGCTAACAGAATCAGACTCGAAATCACCAACATACTCTGCACCAGCAAGCCACCCAAAAGCAACTTACCCAAAGAGGAGCAGACAGCACTACTTAATCTGAAACAAGACACCAGCATAATAATCCTACCAGCAGACAAGGGCAATGCCACGGTGGTCATGAATACATCTGACTACCAAACCAAATTAACCAACCTACTCCAAGACTCCACATACAAACCCCTAAACAACAGATCCCACCACCTACCTGGAAAAAACCACTAGATCCAAGATAAAAGCCTCCCCCATTAGCAAAGAGATCCAGCAAAGAATCATTCCCAGAGAGAAATCATCCAGATGCCCTAAGCTCTATGGTCTCCCCAAGATACACAAAGAAGGAACCCCACTTAGACCCATAGTCAGCTCCATAGGCTCACCTCTACAAAACCTAGCCAAATTTCTCGCCAAACAACTACAGCCCTATGCAGAATCCATCACCTCACACGTAAAAAACTCATTCCAGTTCATAGAGATCATAAAGAAACAAAACTTACAGCCCAGCGACCTACTCGTTAGCTTCGATGTCATATCCCTCTTCACCCAAGTACCAATCAAAGAAGCCTTAACAGCTATCCAAAACAAATATAACCCCCCCAAACACATCCTAGATCTGACCAACCACTGTCTATCCAACACATACTTCATCTATAATGGACAAAAATACAAACAAATAGGAGCACCCATGGGATCACCCCTCTCACCTGTCATTGCAAACCTCTACATGGAATACTTTGAAACCCAAGCCCTAGAAAAATCTGATCACAAACCCAAACTCTGGCTCAGATACGTAGATGACACCTTCGTAATCTGGCCACATGGGAAAGAAAAACTGGACAACTTCCTCACACACCTCAACAGCCTACACCCCAAAATACAGTTCACCATGGAAACAGAAGCTAATAACCAACTTCCCTTCCTGGATGTCTTAGTCTACAAGAAATCCAATGGCTCCCTAGGACACACCATCTACCAGAAGAAAACACACACAAACCGCTATCTGCACGCACTCTCACACCACCACCCAGCACAGATCAACTCCGTAGCCAAGACACTCATCTCAAGAACCAAATGCCTAGCTGACGAACAACACCTAAAAACCGAACTACATACTCTCACCAATGTACTTACATCCAACGGATTCCAAAGAAATAAGATTTCCAACTTAATCCAAAAAGAAACTCCCACTAAAATCCAAGACAGAGAACAAGAAAACGGCAAAGCCCTCCTCCCATACATAAAAGGCACCACAGACAGGATCAGCAAGATCCTTCACAAACATAATATCAAAACAGCATTCTGCACAAACAGAAAAATATCCACCATCCTAAGAAACCCTAAAGACAAAATTGAATTAGAAAATCAAGGAGTATATGAAATCCCATGTACTGCCTGCTCCACCACATACATTGGACAAACCAACAGAAGAATAAGTGCACGCATTGAAGAACACAAAAACTCAGTCAAAAAAGAGGAACCAACTTCTTCCCTGGTCCAACACCTCAAAGCCACAGGACATGAAATTGATTTCAAAAAGACCAGAACTATTGCCAAAACTGAACACTTTAATAACAGAATAATCAGAGAAGCCATCGAGATAGAAAAACGCCCACACAGCATGAACAAATGAGATGATACCTCTCGCCTACCAGCCATTTGGAAACCTGCCCTTATTGACAGACGAGTCCATAGCACGGGGAATGACACCAGACCTACACTCACAAAAACCACACAAGATGTCACCACCACACATCCAGGCAAAAAGCAAACCCAAACCCACACTGATGAGGAGGCATGACCACAAACCAGAAGCCAGACCACAGCTGCATCATTAGCCACCTTAAACCCCTCCAATCCATACACGAAGCAAACTGACACCCACCATGAAGATGAGGCACGACCACGAACGCAAAGTGTGTGAGAATTGTCTCATGCAAAAGTCCTGTTAAACTCAGGCCTGACAAATGCATTTGCCTTCCTGATGTATGAAAAAGCAGCAAGCTTTGCACCTGTAGTTGAAATATTTCACTTTGATTGCAAATTATTCGGATTAAGGCCGTCAGTTGAAAAGTGACTCACCTGCACTGCACCAGTGTTGTATCATTGGTTTTCTGTGATGTAGATCAGTGTTTCCTAACTGGGTAATATTGTAGTACGTAAACTTCAGTTCCCAGAATTCCCCAGCCAAAATAGCCATAGTTAAGAATTTTTCTGGGAGTTGAAGTCCACATATCTCTGTCTACTTCCCCTGCTTCCCCTCCATGGACTAAATTCTTCCTCAACCAGATCTGGAAGCATCTGAATGTTTCACTCAGGCTATGCATTCTGTTGAAGAATGAGTTTCAGCTGGATATTTCCTTTTGTGCTGGGCCCAGTAGGGGATTAAGAATTGATAATATGATCAGTACAAAAGTCAAATAATGTGTTTCACAAGATGGAATATTCTACAGCATTATTATTGTCTGAATAGATTATTTTAACTAGAGAAGTAAAACTGAAAAGTATTCTGTGTTAAGTATGTAGCGTATAGGCACAATCCTGCTGAAGTTGAGCTCTGTTAAACTTTATTGATTTTGCAGTGATAAAGTGTTTAATTCGCCACTAAAATCTAAATGATATGCACACACATACAGATCCTCAGGTTTTAATTTTAATTTCATTGGGGCTATATGCTTTGTCTCTTAGAAGCAGTTAATTAGTCTATTGTACATGACTGCGGTGATTAAGACAGACCTAAAAATGGTGTGAATATTTAAGTGAAACTAAATATAAAATAAAAATCTTCTAAACAAGTTTAAATTGTGAATGTGGCCAACAGCTCAAAATTGTCCAAATTCAACCTAGGTTCATCTTCACTTCTACTTACCTCAAACTTACGGGACCGTCTGCTGCCCCATGAAACCCAGCGACCAGTTAGGGCCCACAGAGTCGGCCTTCTCCAGGTCCTGTCAGCCAGACAATGTCGCCTGGCAGGGCCTAGGGGAAGAGCCTTCTCTGTTGCGGCCCCGGGCCTCTGGAATCAACTCCCCCCGGAGATCCGTATTGCCCCCACCCTCTCCGCCTTTCGTAAACTTCTTAAGACACATCTTTGCCGACAGGCCTGGGGCAGTTAACACCTTGCCCCAGCCAGTGTATGTTTGTTTGCATGTCTGTCTTGGATGATTGGTTTTTTAATTAAGGGGTTTTTATAATGTATTTTAATGTCAGATTTCTATCGATGTTGTGAGCCGCCCTGAGTTCCTGGAATAGGGTGGCATAGAAAGCCAATAAATAAATAAATAAATAAATAAATAAATAAATAAATAAATAAACAAACAAACAAACAAACAAACAAACAAACAAACTGCTGAAAGTATCACATCTCAATCAGTGTTCACCTACAGCTGAAAAACAAGAGACTCCATTCTTCTCCTCTTAACCCCTTATCTTGTAGAGGTCTAAAGAACCATCAGTCTCCTGTGACTTCCATGCTGAATACAAAATAAACACAAACCTTCTGAAATTTCTCCTTGTTCAGAAATGACCAACCTCAACTACCGTGTTTCCCCGAAAGTAAGGCCTACACCAACAATAAGCCCTAACTTGATTTTGGGGGATGGGCCTAATATAAGCTCTATCCCCAAAATAAGCCCTAGTTTTGGGGCAAGGCACAAACCTAAAAATCAAGCTAGGGCGGGGTGGATGGGTGCAGAGCTACCCCGCTCGCCCCCTCCCCACTTACCTTGCAGCCAGGCCTCTCCTCCCTGGCCCATTTTTTTTTTTTGAGACCTCTTCTGCAGACAGGCCTGCATTTCTCAGTCACAAGGCTTTCTGGAAGGCCTGTGCAGCCAAAAACCGAGCTATGGATTCAATCCAAACCGAGCTATGGATTCAATCCATAGCTTGGTTCTGCACAACCTCAGCAGCTGAGCACTGAGCTATGGATTGAATCCACAGCTTGGTTCTTGGCTGCACAGGCCTTCTGGAAAGGCCTGGCTGCAAAATGCAGGCTCTAATACAGCTGCAGAACTTCGGCCCCAGAAGAAGTGGACTGGCTGGGTGGGGTTGTTGGTGCCGGAGATGAGGTAAGGCCTACCCCGAAAACAAGACCTGGTTTCTCTTTTGAAGGCAAAAAAATAAAATAAGACCCGGTCTTATTTTCAGGAAAACCCGATATAGATAGTCCTCAACATACAACCACAACTGAGGCCAAACTTTCTGTTACTAAACAAGGCCTTGATTATGTGAATTTTGCCACATTTTATGACCTTTTTTGCCAGGGTTAAGTGAATCACTGCAGTTCTTAAGTGAATCAAATGGTCATTAAGCAAATCTGCCTTTGTTCAGTGACTTTGCTTGTGGGGAGCTAGCTGGAAATGAAGATCACGTGATCCCAGGACAGTGCAACTCTCATAAACACATGCCAGTTGCCAAGTGCCCAATTTTGATCACATGACTATGGGGATGTTGTAGTGGTTGTATGTGTGAAAAATGGTCAGGAAATGAGAGCAAGGACTAAATTTGCCTTCCTCTATATCAGAATATCTCAGTCCATTATTATGGAACCTTCATTTTCATAGCGTTAGTGATGTAACAAAGGTACATGACATTGCAAGAGAGACAGCACAAGATACTCTGGTTGGTGGTTCTTTTATTTTTATGCCTAATTCAGGAAATGCTTCTTTGTTTTGCTGTCCAAGTCGAGGTGTTCCCCCCCCCAATTAAAACAAATGTTGACCTTTTTGGAAAGGGATTGACTGATCAGTCACTAGCAAAAGTGTTCCCTGGCAAAGGAGGAGTTGTTTTTAAAAGTAAGATCTGGTTTCTATTGTTTGAAAGAGAAAATTAAAAAGTCACATTAATACTTTCACATTATTCGGATTGACTGAGAAATACCGTCATGACTAATGTTCCTTCTCATGCCATTCAGTCCCCTTGACTCCTAGAAATCAATTCCTGTCTTCGTTTTCCCCATTCCCAGTGAGTTCATAAACCATAAGACACTGAGGCCATTTCCACAGCAATGATTTATAGAGTCTTATAGCGTCATCCGGCCATCGCTGTGGCGATATATCAGTAATGAAGACAGGATTTCTATTAACACAGCAATGGCTGGATGATGTTGTAAGATGCTATAAATCAGGAACACAGAAAGGGCCTGAGGCCTATTTTGCATGAATGTCTCCAAGCACTGCCCTGGCTTTCTGTAGTAGATAAAAAACACCACTGCTTGGTAGATGAGCTGTCTGTACTATCACCACCATAGAGTCCAACTCACTTTGTTTGATCCAGATCTGTAGGTAGATCCCACCAGGACTGACTAAACCCCCCTTTCCCTCTGCAGATCGCTCCCCCTGTTTTTTTGTGCAAGGTAAAAATACGTGCTGGTACATCTAATTGTTAGCTAAGAAAGTCCTTTGGAAAAGGTCGTGGCAGTGAGTGAGGAAACTATGCCTTTACAATCATGCTTTTGGCAGAAAGAAATTAAAAGCTTCTTCCTTTCTGCTTCTTG
Organism: Bothrops alternatus; assembly: GCA_034064705.1. Classification (NCBI taxonomy): domain Eukaryota; kingdom Metazoa; phylum Chordata; class Lepidosauria; order Squamata; family Viperidae; genus Bothrops; species Bothrops alternatus. Next base: position 1,538,007 of record JARGCV010000031.1, on the reverse strand, counting down.
TAAATACATTATAAATCTTGGGTAATCAGAGTAACCAAGATTGGTGAGAGGAAAGGGCATAAGCCCTGTTTTACTCCTTGTTTTACAGCTGATCTTTGCAAGGTGAAGCAGGAGTTAAAATAAGACCACCTTTCTGGAAGACTGGAAACCTGCCTGGCTACCCAGCATGGAGAATTAAATCAGTGATGGGTGGAAATGAAGACCAGGGCTTGTAAAAAAAACCGAACAAGAAGTTAGAGGATTGCGAAAAGCTCTTTCAACATTTCTAACACGGGAACTGGCTCCCTAGGCTGGAGAAGCCTTTAGGGGAATGTGATCCGTTGGAGCTTTTCTAATAGAGATCAGTTTGCTGGTAGTAGAAATTGGGATTTTTTTAAAGTGTGCAAACAAACGGAACAGAAAAGCCATAAAGATGGCTTAGGCACAACTTGGGGCACTATGTTTGACATCTCAATTAATGAGGCACTCCAGATCATTGTAAGCCATTTATATAGAGACCCTCTTCTTCTAAAACAAGTTTACTACAAATAATAGGACTACTTGCTTGAGAGATAAAACCTGAGGTGCAGGGTCTGAGGATTTTCAACTTTTAGTATCTCTACTAAATGCAGGCAGGGACCCATGCATGCATAAACATCGGTGAAGTTTGGTCTGTGACAGTCATGTTGCAAGAAAAGATCAATTGCTAACATAACTGATGAGTATGACTGAGAAGGGAATATAGTCAGGCAATTGCCTTGCGATGAATAATAATAATTTCTATACTCTGTTCAGCAATTTTTATTGTATACGTCTGCCCCTTTCAGCATTCTGAATTGAAAAATATCTTCCAATTGAGGCAACACTGTTAAAGTCTTGTTTTCTGAATATTTCTTTTCGTTGCAATTTATCCTTGGTTGCCACTGTTATCATCCCCTGAGGTAGACCAGATCAGGAGGAGACACCACAAGATATTGTAGAATTCTGCTCCATTGATCAAGGCTGTAACAACAGATTTTGAAACCCTGATGGTGATCTTCCCCTTCTCTCCCTCTTGTACCAAAGAAAGTCAAGGTGAGGCAATTTTGAGTTTCTTTCTCACACACTTTTTTGCCTTCCTATTGGGCTCATGTTTTACTAACAGTCTCTGCATCTCTTTTCCAAGGTCATCTTTGTGCTTCTCTACACCTATGAAACAATTCAAAATAACTGCATCACTGATTAATTTAGCTTTACTGTTCTTCTTATTGACTTTTGCTAGAATATACTTCAAGAAAAAAATTACGTTTGTCAGTATGAGTATGAACCAACTCAGTCTTCTGTATTCTCAAAAGATTTGATGACCCATAAATAATTGTTGGGATCCAGTACCAACCTCTGGGGGTAGCACTTTGCTTAGGAGAATGGTTATGGCTGAAAGACAGATCTCTCTTTTTCTTTGCTGTAGAACAGCGGTTCTCAACCTTTTTCAGGCCGCGACCCTGGCCTGCGTCGCGCATGCACAGCGCGACGGCCCGCATTGCTAAGGAAAAGGGGAAAAATGGCGGACTGCGTTGTTTGGCGACCCCCATGAAATGGTCGTTCGACTGCAAATGGGGTCGTGACCCACAGGTTGAGAACCGCTGCTGTAGAATATAAAGGAAAAAAACAACAAGCATCAGACTGACTTTGCAAATCCAAATCTTTTGTGATCTTTATCCACTGGGCTCCATATCCATCTCTAGTAATCCTGAGGCAAAAGTCTGCAATCATCCCAGTTGGTTTTTGGAAAGTTAAAAAGAAGAAAACATTGCATTGTTTCTTGAGTTTCTCTTAGTGATAACCCTACAAGTTAAACCAAAACAGCATAAAATTCATTTTTAAGGCCAATACGTTCAGAGAACTGATAGAGCAGAAGTTATGATTTCTCTTCCACCAGATTTCACCCTTGGTCATGTGATCCCAATCCAAGCTAAACCGAGATCTCCTTACCAAAAAGTAACGAGGCAGAGACTTCCCCAAAGTTGCTAATGTTGTATGATATAACTATATTCTTTCACACGTTCACCTTCTTTCGGTAGATAAACAAAAGGGCAGGCACACTGTGACTGTTTTCCTCCTTCAGATCTCTAGGAAGCTCTAGGCTTCCGTGGGCAAGCATACACACTTCCAAACAGCCATTCTGGGCTGCAGTTTCCCAAGCCCAATTTTTATTTTCTAAAAAGTCATCCTGTATAAATGTGAAACTCAGAAGCATTCTTGGGAGCGGGGTGATTTTTTAGCATACTGTACCCCAGTTTCCCATCCATTTTGTTCTTAACTACAGGAATCTAAATAGTAACAATAATAATAATAATAAATTAGGCTGGGCTTGGTGAATGCCAAGAAAATATTCATGTCTGCCAAGCTGGGGATCTGCTTTGTTTAAAAAATGTGATTCCCCCCCCCAAAGTCTCTAAATTCCAGTTTCTCTTTTTGAGTTTGGGTGCAGACCATCAGTAATTTGGACCCTTGGGAGAAGAAGAGGCCTGAAATGGATGATGATGATGATGATGATGTAATTATACTTAGGGCTTAGAAACTTGAAACCCTTTTTCAAGCTCCAGTGTCTTTCTGGTCATCTCTTTTAGCTGTCCTTCAACATCTGACACTAAACTAATATTGGGTTTTACGGTTAATATATGACAATGATTTGTGTTTGTTGCAACTAATATTTTTCCTTATATTTCAGGCTTGTATTTGGAACAGAATTTATTTGGAAGAGCTAGTATCCATTTGAATGAAATAAACATTACCTGCCATCAACAAGCCTTAATTTTTCTTGAGTGTGTTACTGAAATTTTCCAAAGTCATTAAGTAGTTGTTGCTAACTATCATTGCTTTTGAACATGCACACTGCACATTTTATTTTCAGAAATGCCTTCATGATACTAATTAAGCCTCAAATGTTGCCATTATTGAGTTGGTAATGTGCCAACAATCAGAAAACCCATAAGAAGCAACTTCTAAACACGTGCATTTTTTAAAAAAGAAAACCATCAAACAAGAAAAGGAAGCAGATAAAAGGCTGTGTCTGAAATAAAAGCTGTATTAAAAGTGTTGTCTCAAAAACATCATTTTCACACTCTCTCTGTAGAAGGAAATTAAAATTCAGTAGTTTAACTTGCAAAAGATGTGGCCCACAATGTGATAATGCTGTTCGAAGGAGCTAGACGTCTCTCAGTAAGGTCTTAGTTGAAACTTGTTAGAAACATTTAATGTATACATACTAAATTTATACCGGGTTGTCAATCCACTACAGCAAGTTTTGCTACCACAAATCCTTATTTAAAACTTCTTTGCCCTCATTACTTCTATGGCATGTTGGTCAGTTACCCTATTTATGTTAAGGCACCAGGCTAGAAAGCAAGAGATTATGAGTTCAAGTCCTGCCTTAGCCATGAAAATTAGCTGGGTGACTTTGGACTGGTCACTCTCTCCTAGCCCAACCCACCTCACAGGGTTGTTTTTGTGGGGAAAATAGGAGGAAGATGTGTTGGATATGTTTGCTGCCTTGGATTGTTTGTACAAATAATAAGGGTGGGGTAAATAAATAAAATTATTATTTTGTGTGTGTCAGATCGTATTAAGAATTGGGTGGAAGAAGCAAATGTACTTTACTGTAATTGTTTACACTTTGTGGGTATAATTTCTCTCATTCACTCAAGGTTGGGAGCTGCTGAATCTATTGACATGACAGAGTGGCATCTTGCAATCTTACCTGTGAATCTGAAGGAAGGATCGTAGCTTTCAGTGATCACAGCTACACCATCACATCCCTACTCCACCTGGGTTTGGGAAAGCTCAGAGTCACTGGTCCAGCATTGATCAGCATTGACAAAATAATCCATTATTAAAGATATCATTGTTGCTAGAGTGGTTTGGGTTGCCAGTGTATGTATCCAACTGCAGTTCCAAGTGCTGGTTGTTATCTTTAAAGCCCTATATTTATCAGAGCCTGGATATCGAAGAGAGCACGTTTTCTAGATTGATTCTGCCCAGATAAATCCAAGTGGACCTACAAAAGTCAGGGAGGAGGAGCAGGAGAGGGGACCATTAACATGGCCCTCTAGAAGGTCTTTGGGATGGACAGTAGAATAGATAGATAGATGATAGATAGATAGATAGATAGATAGATAGATAGATAGATAGATAGATAGATAGATAGATAGATAGATAGATAGATAGACAGACATAGAGAGGTGTGTGTGTGTATTCCTCTGGGAGTGTAAGCCATCTTTGGAAGGAATACCTTCCTTTCCCCCATAGCATTCTAATGAAGTAAGTTGAGATTTTTTATTTCTTGGAGATCTTTCTCCAGGTGGAGAAACTGAGGGCAACTTTCCAAAAGAGAAAAGAACAAAGAGTGGGCCAAGTTGAGCTCCCTCTTCATGGGGACTGACCTCAGTTCCCAGCTGAAATGCAACACTTTCCCCTCTGCTATGCTGTATTGCAGCCTGGGGCAGGTCAAGGAACCAAACTGCAAAGCAGCGATTTCTGAGGCGCATAAGGGAGGCTTCTGCACAATCTCCTGGTGGGGCATCACTGCATAAGAAAGTTAAACACTGCCAGTAACAAAACTGCCTTGGGGAACTGACAGGATTTGTATAATTTGTTCTGACATTTTTATAAGGGCCTATAAAATGCATAACAGGCATGTACTGGTTTGATGCAGAGATGTGTTTAGGGGAGGGAATGGTTTAATATAAAGCAATCAGAAACAAATGCCATTTCGTGTTTTCTTAAAGGCAAGCATAACTGCAAAAATTAATTGCCTGAAGAGAGAAAAAAGGGTCTTTGGGGCACTCAGTAAAAGTGAAAGCTCAACACAATCCATTTCCAAATGTTTGGGGCCTTCTCAAGCAGAATCCTAATGATTCCAAGATGCCAGAAGAGGAACAGCTGCATCAGCACATTTTCTAGGCATCTCTGTGTCCTGAAAAACATTGTATCACTAACCTATGAATTGATCCAAATATTGGCTGCAGAGAAGAAATGTTTGGGAAAGAGCTCAGCGGCCAATATAAGATCAGAAGTCTCGAGACAATAATTGGAATTGCCACAGGTAAACCACACAAAATTATGGCACTCAGTTGTGGATATTCAAAGGTAGAAGGAGGAAAAGAAAGTTTTCAAAGCCAGAATGTTATCACCAAATGTTGTTATTTTACCTTTTTATTCAATTTGGAAGGCTGTTTGATTGCATAGTTATTATGCAGTTATTGCAGTGATGAAAAAAAATAACTTTGTGACCAGGGCTCACACTTATGATCCTTGCAGATCTGTAAAACAAAATTTATTTATTTATTTATTTATTTGACTTATATGCCGCCCTTCTCCCAAGACTCAGGGTGGCTCACAGCAAAAATACAAGTACAAAAATATAGTATAAATCAATTAAAATACTAATTTACAGTGTAAAAACTATATAACTATTTCCACTCATACAACACACAGTCACAATCAGAGGCCCTGGGGCAGAGTGCAACTCACACGCCCCAAACCTAAGTTAAGTTTAAATAAGATCATAGACACTGTTAACAGTTTCACTTAGAAGCCGCTTCGCTTAACAACCATGTTGAGGGTCCCACTTATGGCCGCTAAATGAGGACCACTGTCATTTCAGTCTCTAACCCAAACACCATTTCCTGGAACTGTGAGGCAGGAAGACAGCTGCACAAACCCTAGGAAAAGGTGCAATGTCTTTGAGACATTGTAGAGGTATCGTTGTGTCCCCAAAAACCACAATAGCCACCAAAGTAGCTTTTTGTCTTTGAATCTGAAGTGCTGCAGCCTCACAAATGACCAAATTGGCTACTGTAGCAATTTCCCATGCCTTTTTTTTTTCCCTGATCAAGCAGAAAACCTGGGTATTTTAGGATCGTTCCTATGTTTTGTTTCTTTTCTGCAATGCTGTATATTGGTGTGTACATGGACAAATCATCTGGGAGTTTTACCAACCTACTGATAGCCTCTTTTGTAACACTTCCAGTGTGCTGAACATTTTTGGAGAACCTCTCAAGCAATTTTCAATTTCTCTGCTCCCAGAGCCACTCGGAGATATTTGCAATATTCTTCTTAGGAATGTTCCATATCCTGATAGAGAAACCTGGAGACTTATCCTGTTGCCTATGAATAATAACATTCTTGCAGTAAATTTACTATTGGAAATGCTTAGCTTAGTGTACAACGAGGAATGGATTAAAGAATCATATTCTAAAAATATTTGATATAAAGTATTAATCAGAAGCAGTTCTAATATTTATAAATAAATCAATGTAATAACCAGCTGGATACAATGGGAAAAATATTATTTTAACTTATTGTTTTTAGCATTTATCTTTATGTTTTTCTTTTATAAGTTCATGTGCACTTATTTTAGGTTTAGAGTTACAATTATTTCTACAGATGATACAATGATTTTAGTTTTATATATATCCTATTATTTAATCAATGAAACAATGAACCCTACATTTTATGACAATTATAAATTCTCCGTTCACATACTGAGATTTTATTTTTCAGCCACTATTTCTTTTCTTATTTCCTGCTTTTTTAGGCAGTCATTTATTTATTCCTTCAAATGATTTAAAATAAATAAATAAATAAATAAATGGGAAAGGGGGGGGGGGAAATAGGCATTATAAAAAAAGAAAACCCCAAGAAGGCCATTAATATTCTCATCTATGTTATATGTGTATCTATATGATATATATTTTATATCAGTGATGGCGAATCTTTTAGAGTCCGAGTGCCCAAAATGCAATGCAAAACCCACTTATGCATCATTGGGTGCCGGATGGGTGTGGCCCATTGGCTAGGTGTGGCCCATTGGGTGGGTGTGGCCCATTGGGTGGGCGTGGCTACGGTGATAATGGCAGACTGGGTGGGACTAAAAAGTTCAATCAATCAATTCCAACTTTGCAAGATCTTCTTTTTTCCCCACGAAAAGTTGAAATTGACTGATTGATTGAACCTTTTTTTTTTTTTTGCATATGGCATCGGAGGCCTAAAGCAAAAAGGTTTTATAAAACCCAGCTGAAGGCCTAGGACTGGGCAATGGCACGCGTGCCCACAGAGAGGGCTCCGAGTGCCACCTCTGGCACTTGTGCCATAGGTTCGCCACCACTGTTCTATATCCTTTGTATAAATCCCCCCCTCCTTCCCAATTGGCTTAGAGAATATAGAACTTCCATCTAACTTTAGGATAGAAACCCAGAAGTCTGGGAAATTATATTTCCAATTACTCTGATGCTGGAAATGCCACTATAAGAAATATGCTACTGTAGGAAATTCTTATCATGTAGGCAGCCATTATCTTTGGTGAGAGACTGGTCAGGCATATGTGTACTAAATACACATCATCCAAATTTTGAAAGTTGCATAGAATATGATATGCACAACTAAATGCACACTTCCATGCCATTATGTGTATCTGTAACACCATATCTGGTGTGAAGGGTCCTTGGTGCTCTCTGAGCTTGGTTGGTTTCTTGCAGACATTTCATTACCCATACTAGGTAACATCACCAGTGCTAGCAAGGGGTGGGGTTTGCTCTCAATTTATATTCCAGTGGCTTGCCCTGTCAGTGTTAGTGGGAGTGGTTTTGGACTGTTGGACTGTTTATTGTTGGCTTGTTTGGCAGTTCCTTGATTGTTGGTTTGATGTTAATCTTGGAGTTAATCTATGCTCATCTGGGTGCTGATTACTGGTGGGGAGGGGTTTTGGTCTTTTTATTTCTTCATCTGGTATATATCTCTGTGCCCTTTTCAATCTATAACATTAAAATATTTTCCAGATAATGGCAAACATATTCCTTCCCTAAAGCTCATAAAGGCCAATAATACCCACCTTTTTTAAAAAGCAATACCAATTATTTTTCCTGTTGAATATTTTCCCTTCCTTTTTGACTAGGACAGGAGGAAAAAGTTGTCCTCTGGAAGTTTTTTAGTATATGTAAAACCAGTAACATTACTTAATAAATTCACAATCAAAGCCTTTTAAACTTATCCAAACTGGAGGGGTTTTGCCTTACTTGTTCTTAAACGTCATGACTCCTTTCCTTGTGCAATACATCATGGCATCAGAGAAGCCCCCTGCCTTAGTGCGAGCTGAACAAGGACATTGACTTATTAATTTGGCTCAGGTTGTCCTCTTGGAATTTGGGCACTTGAATATATTCCTTCATTATCCTCAATTACTTCATTATCCTCATTATCCTCAATAGGCTCTCCCAGGCAGAGATCTCTTTTTTTCTCTTTCTCATCTGCTTAAATTGAATTGTACTTGTCAAGAGTTGTACATCATTGAACTTTGCTGCCCTGGAGACACTTACGGTTTATCCAGAGATCAGATGCATCCTCAGGCAAATACACACACACACACACACACACACACACACACACACACACACACACACACACACACACACACACACACACACAGAGTGTCTGCCATAGACCATCCTATTAGAAGGTGATTTGTAATGTTTCCAATTTTGCTGTTTCTACATAGAGCAGCTCTACAGGTTTGATTTGGGGATGTGTTTTGGTTAGATTAGACCAGCTTTTTAGCCGAAGGGTATTAGGACTTTAGAAAGAACTTGTACTGCTATTTAAAAAAAAAACAATTCAAAAAATTCAAGTTTCATCATGGCTGCAATGGATGTGAATAGTCTGCTGTAAAAATGCAACGAGAGAGAAGAATGCTTAAATGATTGAACAGGCATATTATGCACTCAGAATGTTCTCTAAGACGTGACATACATACATCATCTTCAACTTAGTCCAACTCAATAAAAATTCCATCTCACAAGTCTTGCAAGTGGATCTCTGTGGTACTTGCTTGCAAGCCACGTAACTTGCAAATGCTGCTAACCATGAAATCTGGACCATGTTGCACTAATATAGGGACATGAACCCAATTCTGTGGCAGGTCTAAGTGCCAGCTCTCCTATTCTTCCATCCAGAGGTTTTTGAAATCAAAAAGAGTCAAGACAATGGATGTGCCTGCCCGATCAAAGCACTGTCTTTTTTAAAGTGTATTACAAGACTTTAATGGTCCAATTCCGTGTACCATCTTGACTTTTTTGACCATCATATCCTTCTGCCTTTCCCATGCCTCAGGGGCATCTGTGAAAGGGAGCCAAATGCCAAGATGGTGGGTTGACCATGCAAATGAAGCCCAACTCTTCATCGATGAGTTAGGCTTGTAAAAAGGAATGGCTTTCATTCCTATGGCTGTATCTGCCATCTTGGCCTTTTTCTCACCCCTTCAGAGGTCGCTGTGTCTTATTAAGTCAATTGTGTTTCTGTAAGGCTAAAGCAAGAAGAATAGGATTGTTAAGTCCTTTATGGGCAATAAGAGACTTTGCTATTTAAGTGAGAGTCAATATGTCTAAATGTATGTCTAGACATGAAAACACAAATATCATTTTTTATGCATGTCATGTCCCATTTCTTGATGCTACCTTTGTCTTTTCCTCAGTGATGAATAAGCAGCATGTATTTGCTTTCCTATACTCTGGCTGGTTTACAATAATCAGATTAAAAATTCAATAAACCAAAGAATCTAATGCTATAAAAACAATTTCTATAAAAACAGCAGCCCAGTTTTCATACAAATTTCATATCAACAGTACACAAATCAAACAGTACTGAAAAGTCAAACTCCAAGTGCCCACTGAAGCATAACAGTCTTCACAGCTTTGTGGAAAATCAAGAAATAGTGTGTCAAAACACTCCAGAGGGAAAGTATTCACAAACAGCACTGAGGAGCTACCCTTTGGGCCGATGTCCCCTTACATCCTCTCCCAGCAGATTTTACCTGAGGGAGATAATCCCTAAGGTTTTCTGGATTCATAAATAAATTCATAAAAGGTTTTGAGACCAAGGCAGCACACGGAGTTGGATTTTTCATCATCATAGAAGTAAGCAGAGAGTGGTATTACATTACAATAATCATCCTTGCCCACTAACATACTGATTGATGATGATGACAACGATGATGTGCCATCAAATTGTTGTTGCCCCTTAGCAACCACACTGATAGATTTTCTCCATGACAATCTGTCCCTAAACTGGTCCAACTCTATGGCAACCTACATTGGAGCAACCATGAGTTTGACTGCTCTTTCCCCATTAGGACTGCTTGAATGTCCACTGATAGTAGTGAATTTAGGAGCTGCCAAAAATGTTCAGCAAAATGTCATGGTTGATAATATCAAAATATCTAAGCATATCAGGAGGATCCACCTGCTAGGTCCTCTATCAGAGATAATCTATCAAAGTGACCACTGCTACCAGATCCTCCCATTCCTGGATTTGAATCTTCACTGGAAAGGATCTAGATAAAATGCTTTGCCTAGGATCCTCTATCTGATCCTCATCAGCAGCAGAGAACAATTGCTTTAACCTTTGTTCTCTGACTTTCGTAACCTGTCTGCTGGGCAACCTGAAACCTGGCTAGGCAATATTCTGTCAAAGCTACAAGCTCATTTTCATCTTTTGAGATTTCAGTGATCCACGCCAGCACTGGCTGTTCATCTGCCACTACATTGTGACTGGATGCGATCTTATTTTGCGGAGACTTGATATTTATTACATAGCTTGAAGCCAAGTCAACCAGCAATTTGGCTTCATCATAGGCACTGAAGTTCTCACCAAATGGTCATGTGAATCGACACCACATGGACTGAATATGTGGATGGGAAAAGAGGGAGAGCTAGTAATCTATTTCCTTTCCTTTTGTGCACAAACTTTGGTTAGCACTGATTGAATGCCGTCTTTGCGCTCTCCACTTGGTGAGCTGGAAGGAGCAGTCATTAGCTCAGAGTGTTATCTGCATATTTTCAATGTTCCAAAGCCAGTAGAAGTTAAATGATTGTGAATGTGGGGTAACTTTAAAGCAGCGGTTCTCAACCTGTGGGTCGAACCCCTTTGGGGGGGTCAAATGACCATTTCACAGGGGTCGCCTAAGACCAGGGCTTTTTTTCTCATAAAACGCTCAAAACCGCGTTCCGGCACCTTTTTTTGATGGATTTTTTTCAACTTTTCCATGAGCTTTTGAAAGCCAATAGAATAGACTCTTAATCTATTGAATAGATTAAGAGTCTATTCAATAGACTCCATTCTATTGGCTTTCGAAAGCCAATAGGAATTGTCCAGAGTGCGCCAAAAGACCCAGCCCGCAAACATTGCATTTGCAAGTTATCTGCAGCAAAGGCAAGTTTGCAGGAACTTTTCATCTCTCCCTGCTGAGCAACCACACCATCTCCTACTTGTAAGTAAAAGAGGACCAGGGATGGGAGGTGGGGAGCAGCACTTAATTCTGCCCTGCCGAAAAAGTGGAGTCCATGTGCACTCTTGCCTCGTGCTCACCCGTGTCATCCAGGCTCTCCAGGGTCGTGCTGCAGCTGGTGCTGTGGGAGCTGCGGGGCCCGCTCTACATGGAGGGGCTGCATGGGGTGAGTGGCGGGGTAGCTGCAGGTGGCGGTATGGGGGCAGGGGCAGCCGGTCCGAGCCAAGCTGGGTCTGGGGCACTGCTGGCGCTGCCGCTGGGCTGCTCTGCCGCTGCCGCTGCTGCTGCCTGAGCTGAGCTGTGGCGCCGAGCCGGTCCCCAGGCCTCCTGGTTGCCCAGCTGCGCTCCGCCCCTGGCCGCCCTCCATACCGGAGCTTCCCCCTGCGCCACCCGGCCCACCTCCGTCACCATCGGAGGCCGCCCCGGCTGGCCTCCACAACGGAGCTTCCCCCGCACCACCCGGCCCACCTCCTTCACCTTCGGAGGCCGCCGCACCCGGCCTCCACAATGGAGCTTCCCCCCGCGCCACGCTGCCCACCTCCTTCACCTTCGGAGGCCTCCCCGGCTGGCCTCCACAACGGAGCTTCCCCCCGCACCACCCAGCCCACCTCCCTCACCATCGGAGGCTGCCCCGGCCGGCCTCCACAATGGAGCTTCCCCCGCGCCACCTGGCCCACCTCCTTTACCTTCGGAGGCTGTCCCGGCCGGCCTCCACAACGGAGCTTCCCCCCGTGCCACGCTGCCCACCTCCCTCATCGTCCGAGGCCGCCCCGGCCCTCTGGTGCCCGGCGTGGCCCTGGGGCTGGCTGGCAGGAGTGGATCCTTCCCGGCTTGCCGGGCTCCAGGCAGTGGGGAAGAGGGCAATGCCGGACGGGCCGGGAGGGGAGAAACGGAGCCTTCCGAGTGGGAGCTGGTGCTCCGGCCCCACCCCTCTCACGTGTGATGAGTCAGGGAAGGGTTATGCGGTGAAGGGCTGTGCAGTGTGGAAAGGGGCTCCCACGATCCCGCCGCTGCGATGGTGCTCAGGAGGCTGGAGGGGTGGGCAGGTCCCGGGGGGGCGGCTGAGAGAGCGCAAGAGGTGCCAGGATGAGGATGGGGGGCTCCAGACTACCATCCCCAGCAGCCCTAAAAAGCACTGGAAGAGTGGGGAATGCTGGGAGTTGCAGTTCATCACCATTTGGAAAAACATGAGTCTCCAAAGATCCTTCCTTCCTTCCATCCATCCATCTCCTTCCCTTCCCCTTCAATCTCTCTCCTTCCTTCCTTCCTTCCTTCCTTCCTTCCTTCCTTCCTTCCTTCCTTCCTTCCTTCCTTCCTTCCTTCCTCCCTCCTTCAATCTCCTCCCTTCTCCATCTCCTTCCTTTCCCCTTCAATCTTCCTTCCTTCCTTCCTTCCATCTCCATCCCTTCCCCTTCAATATATCTCCTTCCTTCCTTCCTTCCTTCCTCCTTCAATCTCCTTCCTTCTCCATCTCCTTCCTTTCCCCTTCAATCTTCCTTCCTTCCTTCCTTCCATCTCCATCCTTTCCCCTTCAATATCTCTCCTTCCTTCCTTCCTCCTTCAATCTCCTTCCTTCTCCATCTCCTTCCTTTCCCCTTCAATCTTCCTTCCTTCCTTCCATCTCCATCACTTCCCCTTCAATATTTCTCCTTCCTTCCTTCCTTCCTTCCTTCCTTCCTTCCTTCCTTCCTTCCTTCCTTCCTTCCTTCCTTCTTTCCTTCCTTCCTTCCTCCTCCAATCTCCTTCCTTCTCCATCTCCTTCCCTTCCCCTTCAATCTTCCTTCTTTCCTTCCATCTCCATCCCTTCCACTTCAATCTCTTTCTCCTTCCTTCCTTTCCCCTTCAATCTCCTTCCTTCTCCATCTCCTTCCTTCAATCTTCCTTCCTCTTCCCTCCCTCCCAACATTTTTGAGCAAGGAAGAGTAAGCTTCTCCAGCAAGCATTGCTATATTGTTTTTGTAATTCATCACTATGCTTTCATTATGTTCAATTTGTAACAATGAAAATACACCCTGCATATCAGATATTTACATTACGGTTCATAACAGTAGCAAGATTACAGTTATGAAGTAGCAACAAAAATAATATTATGGTTGGGGGTCACCACAACATGAGGAACTGTATTAAGGGGTCGCAGCATTAGAAAGGTTGAGAACCACTGCTTTAAAGGGAAGTGGATTGGATGTGGGAATGGCCTACATTTCCCAATTATTATACTTTGAGGTTTTTTTTATTTTCCTAAATATGTTTTGCCTTAAAAAAAAAACCTCAAGAGAACATCATGAAGTACCACTTAAGATAGGCAATTAAACTCCCATCTGTTATATGACAGTGGCTTCAAGACTGAAATTTACAAGAGAGATTTAGTGAAAACTGCAGTGTGGCCTTGGCAGAGCAGAGCAGAGCAGAGCAGAGAGAGATCTTTGGACTGAATGCTGAACTAGTAAATTATAGTTACAGCATTTGCTCACAGTTTGAAATCATAAAATCCAAATGCTTATGCAGTAAAATGATTATATATCCTGTAAAGTTCAGTGTATATAATAAAATAGGATTCACAGTGGTAATGTTCAGATTTCAGTCTTTGGCTACTATCAGATAATAAAATTCATCATGAAATGTAAATTGGAATGTAATGTACTGGAACTTTAGTCCTGGCAAATCTTTGCCTTGTAATATCTGCAATTTTAAAAGAGAGCCCAGAAACGAAGGACAAGATGCTTTTCAGAGTCAAACAACTTTTGCAGCCCCCCCCACCCCCAGTCCACAAATCCTGCTTGAACATGGACAATAATGCAACTAGATAAATAATATATACTTAGGGAAGGGTAACGTTGTTTCTGACCATTTTCATTAAAACTGTTGCTTTGGGTGTGGATCAAAAAATGCAAGGTGGTAGAAGCATCACTATGATTCAAGGCCATCTAATTTGGACACGCCTGTGATGGACACATATATAAAATGGATGGGACTTGCAAGTGACCATCAGTATGCCTGTTTTCACACACACACACACACACACACACACACACACACACACACAGAGAGAGAGAGAGAGAGAGAGAGAGAGAGATTGTCTGTTTCCATTTCTCATGCATGCATCATTGGTGAGAGCCCAAGCTGGAATTTGCTGCTGATCATTTCAAGGAATTTCTACCTACTTTTCAAATTTCTCTGGAAACCACTGTTTTCCAACAGTCTTTTATTTTGGTCTGTGGGATATTAATTATACTGTAGGTTTTAAAAAAACACAAAGACAACAAGAATTATTCTTTAAATGTAAATATTAAAAGCATGATGTATTTTTATTTACCATGTCCCTGATAAAGCTACTTTTAACCATTTAGCAAAGAGCGTTGCAATTTAAGAGAAAACGGAGAATGGGAGAGTAATTTTCATTTTGTTCTTATGCAACAAGGTTCTATATTTCCATAGTGTTGTGTATGGTGACTGTGGGTACTGACACAATCCATATTGCTTCCAAGTTTGTATATCACTACTAATTAATATTCTCAGCCTGACCGGAGTCATCTTTTCCTTGGAGAATTTATTCACTTTAAACTTGTTTTGGCTTCCTAAAACGAAGATCAAAGTCAGCAAAGGAAAGGGCCATTGCTCAGCGGACAGGTGACATGCTTTGCACACAAACAGTTGCAGGTTCAACCCTGGCATCTACAGGTTGGCTGAATTTCTGAACAACTGCCAATAACCAGCCCAGGACTAAATGGTCTGATTCAGCATAAGGCAGTTTCCTCTATGATTTCTTCAAGCAATAGCCTTGGAAGAGTTAAGAATCGTAATTCCCACATTTCCTAGACAGATCTGGACATCTTCAGTGAATGACTGGGGATTGCAGCTCTTCATATCTGGAGGAAACAGACTGAAGATGGCACCTCCAGAGTATTGCATTTTCCAGGGCTTGTGAACTATTTTTCTTCCAACCTTCGTGCCACTACACATGGGCAGTGTGTAACTCCATTGTTGTCCCTAACCCATCTCTCTATCAGCTCTTCTCAAATATAGGGCTGAATTTCCTGGAGCTTGTTAGAAAAAAAAGAAAACTTCCAGTTTCCCCCTCCAGCTTCAGTTTTAGCAAGAAGTGCCTAGCTGATTACTGGGAGTGCCGTGTGTGAGAATGTCTCTATCCATTTCCAATCTATTTTGCTGCCTTTGCCCAGGTAGCTTTCATCCAAGTACCTGTTAATTAGGAAAATGATCCACTGCAGTGGTGGAGCCCAGAGGCTATGGACTAATTTCACTCTGGTATCTGCAAGCAGCAGAAAATGGAGAAAATCTGGCTGGAGAATCAGAAGAACAACTGAAGACAAGAGGAGATTCCTTGAGTTAAATGGGCTAGCATTCCCACCTGACATACAAACACTTTTGGGTTTAGTCAAGCCCTTAATATTTTGTTGCCAACCCATCTGAATGTTCTCTTAACACAGCAGATTAAGGACATCAAGAGTAGTTCAAGAGTATTTCTTGTGTATGTCTTGAGTATGTATGCCTTGTCTGTGTATTGTGGGGTCCTTGGTGCTTGGTGATTTTCTTGCTAGCACTGATGAAGTTATCTAGTTTGGTAATGAAATACCTGCAAGAAAACCATCAAGTTCAGAGAGCATCAAGGATCTCACAGGTCAACCCTAAGTCACAAATACGCTATCTGTACATTTTGTACTGTTTTTAAGTACAACCTGTTCTTCCATTGCTGCAACTAACCATTTGAATGTAGCCAGGGTGAGATTATTTATTTATTTATTTATTTGTTTATTTGTTTATTTGTTTGTTTATTTATTTATTTATTTAGTTATTTGTTATTTAGTTATTTAGTTATTTAGTTATTTAGTTATTTAGTTATTTATTTATTTATTTATTTATTTATTTGTTTATTTGTTTATTTATTTATTTATTTATTCTGCAAGACAATATCTTCTCCTGCCAATAGGTTTAGGAACATGATTAACAATCCAAAATTAACACGAAAAAAAAACTCCATCAAAGAATGTCTATATATTAGTGTGTATCCAGTGGTGGGATTCAAATATGGGAACAACCGGTTCTCTGTGTGGATGCTGCTTTCCGGAAGTCCATTCTGGGCCTGGGCAACAAAAAAATTAGCTACCGGTTCTGCTGAAGTGGTGCAAACTGGCTGAATCCCATCACTGTGTGTATCTCTAAAAACTAGCCCATCAAGGAATAAATGCTGGACCAATATAAAGTGGTAGATCTGTACTACAGCCTTTTCCCATGTTTTGCGATTTACATTTATCCTTTTTAAAATTTTTATATTAAAACATGCAGTCAGATGTCATCTCCACTGCTCTAAAAAAAAAAAAAAGCTTTATAGGTCCAAAAGATGCATTACTGGGTTGTCAAGGTCTAGGACAGTGACAGCGAACCTTTGGTCTCGTTGTGTCAAAATTTCAGAAAATGCCTAATTAGATTCTGCTGGTGTGTTACACACACATTGCTGCTGGACGAAAGAGAAACAATTCTTTACATACTGATTTATTTTTAAAAATGCAGCCCAATCATATGTGGTATTATGTATGACATAAAGAACACACCCAAAATATTCATTATTGTTTGAATATTTCCCCAATACTTGGTGAAATAAACATTCTGCCCCAGTCTCTCTCAGGAAAAAAAAGTTAATCTGAGGCAGCTCTGGATTGCACAAAGTTTTCACTCTGGAAACTCTTTGGAATTTGTGTGGCCTTGTAGCCTCCCAAAAGAACAGGAAAAGTTGTTCTTGTGTGATTTTTGGAATCTCCAGAGGCCGTGCAAGAGCAGGTCAGATTTGGAAGCCAGTTGTGTCACCAAAAATGACCTCACATGTTACCTGTGAGCTGCATGTCATAGGTTCACTATCACCGGTCTAGGAGCACTCTTGCCCCTGCACCAGAACCAATGCAAAAACTTGGAAAAAGCCCATAAATATTCAACTCAATGGAAAAAAATTTGCAGCAGCATCTTTAACAGATGAACTATAGCTGCCAAGTATCAGACTGTTCTATTTAGTAAAATATTTTGACTGGAGCTCTTTACCATCACTTACTCTCCGATCTTTTAAATTAGGAGTTGGCAGGGATTCAGCATGGCCACTAATCCTGACAGCGAGTGCTGATTTTAGAAGCAAAGACTGCCTGAGTGGCAGGTCCTATTTTGCTTGTTGGATTCCAGTTGGGTTTTGGTTGGCATCAGGCCCAAGTTTGCTGGAATGTATAAGCTTTTAATCTGATCTAGCATAGCTCTCCTTTAGTTCTCCACTCCGCCAAATAAAAAAAAACAAACCTATGTGGTAAAACCTCAGATTGAGAAATAACACCAGGAGCACTTCACCATTTCAGAATGAGTCCTGAAGGAACAATCAAAAATCTTGTGGTTCTTGAAAGACTAACAAATATCCACTCTCAAATGAACGATTTCCCAGCAATATCTGCAGGATGAAGGAGGAGAAGGCTAAGAAGAAATCGAGGCAGTTGTCGTTGCACAAAGTCCTCCCCTTTTTTGTGCTTGTGTTGATATTTCATGCAGGCACAAAAGGGCAGGGCTTCAACTACAGGGTGGAGACCACCATCTTGACTTTTTTTGACCCTCCTTTCCCTGCAGACATTTCTGTGATTATCTGCTTGATTTGAAGAGTACTTCCAGTCATCGTGCATACGGAAAGTATACAGTGGAACCAGAAGTGTTTTCTTTTAGCCTTCTAAATTAAATGGTATTTCAATCCTCATCAGACTTCTTGGATTGCATCATGGGACTTTTCCAAAAAAATAATAATAATGACTCAGTACAATATTATGAATTTTATCAGAACTGGCACTACACAAAGTCAGATAGAGCAAGCAGGCAAGAGAAACAACCACCACAAGAATTTGTGCTGGATCAATTCCAGCATATTCTTACAACTTGATCTTTTACCTCCCTTTTTTCCTCTCAGATATTATGTCAGAGGCAGATGCTGGATTAAATCCCTCATCTGAGGGATATAGATTTTATTTACAGTGAGCTAGACAATGACTAAATTAAGCGTAAAGAACCTGTGATTTTCCAAATGTTACAAAATACAGCCTCCTTACATTCGGCACCATCGGCCTTGCTGCTTGCAGTAGTTGGATGCTGCAGATCAGTCATACCCCTTGTGGAAAGCTCTGCGATCCTCACTCCTGCTTAAAACTCATGATCCAAAGGGTCTGCATGCATTCCTCCTTCAATAATCCCTCTATCTATCCCTTCATTTTTAATTACCCACTGCAGGGGGATCAATTTGAATCAGGATACAATGGGGAAAGGACCACCAACAGTTTCCTCTTGCTGCCTTCATAAGGAACATGGCTTCCTCCCCAAGTGGTTTGAAAGGGAGATACCATAGTAGGGGGTAACTGTTTTAGTTTCTTCTTGAAATGACATAAGGAAAAATACTCACTTTTTAATCTTGCATTGAAGTCCTGCAGTTGGTGTTTTTAAGGAAAAATTGAGAATGTAGACATGATGGTTTGTTTTAAGTATAGCTTAGATTGGTCTTACAATAAGAAGGCTTAAAAAGATAAGATTTCTGCAAGCAATTGCTGCTGGCCAGCCTGATCTATCAGCGTTTTAGTGGATGATATGACTGTATTGTTGAACCCTAGAGATCCAAGAATTTGGCCTATTGGATTCCTCATGCCCTCTGAAGCAGCAAAGAACAAGACCTGGCCTTTAGCTATATCCAGAATGCTGTCCTAAGTCTCTCTTTGATACAGGCTAAATGAATTCAGTTCCTTCAAAGGACTTGTTTTCTGACCTTCCTAATTGGCATCCCTGAGCCACTTTCAATTTCTTAATTTCTTTCATTTCCAATTTTTTCTTAAAGCACGACACTCAGTGCTAGACACACAATATTCTAAATAAAATATGGGTGCAGAAGAAACTGTTACTTACTTTGTTTAGGAATACTTCGGTTTTTTTTAAAAAAGAATCTCAACTATTTGTTGAAGCAATCAAGAAGGAAGTTGCAGTTACCCAATCTGGTCATAGGATGGCAGTGTGGCATAACATATGCTTCCCAAAGAGCGTGCTGGTTTACCTATGGAATTATGTCAAAGCATGTCTTCTGTTTGTTTAATTAGGAAATAGATTCAGAGTGGTGCAGACTAGTTCTCTTTCTTCCTCTAGAAATGATTAAAATGATATCTTATATCACATCGCCTGATATATTTGCTTACAAGACTCATCCAAGTTAGCTGAGAGAGATGAAGAATTTAATCCAATACAGAGAATACTAGATTTGGAAATCTGTCAAAGATGAATACTACTATAAAACTTTGAAAAAAGAAACATTCCATTTTACCATTTTCTCTCTCTTTCTCTCTTTCACACACACAAATACACTCTCTCTGCTTCCTTCCTTCCCCAAGCCATACTGATGACAGTGGTAGATTACAGTCCAGCAATCTTCAATGAAGAGAACTTTATTCATCAAGTGGATGATATCAGGCTGATATTATTATGGTTGGTCACACAGTCAGCCAGATGTTTAGACTCGATTTGGCATTTTTACCTATCTTGTCCTTCTCACGGACCTGGGATAGGCCGATGTAGCCTGAGGGTGTAAAAATTATCATTGCAGGATGCAAGCTTTTCCAAGTAAAGCTGCGTTTTGCACTTGACTGACAGGGATCTTGCCAGTGTCGATGATGTTCAGGTGATGCTCCACATCATTTTGGCATTACACTCAAGGCAGCTATTGCTACTGGTACTATCTTTGCTTTGTTTTGCTACAGTTCTACTTCTATTTGCAGGCCTTCATATTTTGTGATTTTTCTCCAGTTCTTTCTGTGCTATTCTGCTTTCTCCAGGTACTGCCCTGTCCAGTATCCAGCTTTTTTTTTTTTTGTCTTTCTTATCACAATTGTTAAGTCTGGGGTGTTATTAAGCAGGCGCTTGTCTCTTTGAATTCTAAAGTCCCAGTGCACTTTAGCTTCTTCATTTTCTATGACTTTGGCTATTTTGTGGTCCCACCAATTCTTGCTTGCAGCCAAATGATATTTCTTGCAGCTATTTCAATGCCCCATTGTTGCTACTTTGTCACGCCATTATTTACAATATAGTCCAGTGGTTCTCAACCTTTCTGAGGTTGAGACCCCACTTGCCCCGCCCATGCGCGCCGCGACCCCGACTCGGGGGCGCGCGCGTGTACGCGCGCGCAAAAAAATTTTTTTAATTTTTTTTTAAAAAATCAAAAAAACAAAAAAACAAAATGGCGGCCATTTAATTTTTTTTAAATTTTTTTAAATTTTTTTTCCAGCGCGATGGGCGGATCTGAGTGTGCGCGGCGCGCACGCGCCAAAAAAATAAAAAATGTTTTTAAAAAATTAAAAAAAATAAAAAAAATTAAAAAAAATAAAAACAAAAAAACAAAATGGCGGCCGGCGGTGCCCGGCGACCCCCGCGAAATGGTGTCGCGACCCCAAATGGGGTCGCGACCCCAAGGTTGAGAACCACTGATATAGTCAGTCTGTTCAGTCTTCTTGCAGCAGCTAACTAGGTGGTCTGAGGTTTCAGTGTCTTTTACTTCTTTGTGGAGACACCATTTGCTATCTGTTGCTGTCTTCTCAGTTCTGGCTTTGTGAGCATTTAGTCTTAAGACTTGGTCTTGAGTAGCCAGAATTGACCCCTCTGTCTCTTTCCTCAATTTTCCTGATCTTAGCCATTGCCAAGTCTTGTTTTTATCATCATTGACTAGCAACTGTGTCTTCCACTGTGCCATTGATCTTTACACTGAGAGTTGAATGCCTTCTTGTAATCCAAGCTACATTCAAGTTGATCTCGACATTGCAGTTTTCCAGAATCATCTTGTCAGTTAGGAACTGATATTTTGTTCCTCTGTTATTTGAGTAGTTTCCTTTTTGCTCAGGTGGAAAGAGCTTCTTTTCAACTAGATACTGTTGGACTGCATCAGCTGTCCAGTGGTGGGATTCAGATATGTGAACAACCAGTTCTCTGTGTGGATGCCGCTTCTGGAAGTCCATTCTGGGCAACAAAAAATTAGCTATCGGTACTGCCAAACTGTTGTGGGTGTCTCTAGACCGGCTGGGGACATATCAGAGGATGACGAAGCACAACCAGGCCCCTCTGGGTATTTTCCCCTCCCGGCAGCTGAGCCAGACAGTGAGGAGATTTGTATGCAGTCTGAGTCAGACTCTCAAAGTGATGAGTCAGATTTGGAACAGGACAATATATGGCTTGATCCGAGATTCCGAAGGTTTGATAGGCGGAGGTGTCAGTTACGTGGAAAAAGGAAGTAATGGGGGAAGTGACGTATCGGAAACTATATTAGAAGGTGAAGAAGGGACTAATTCTTTGTCACGAGCAACGTTAATCAAGGAGTAGCCTGATACCTTGAGCAGTTCGTTTGAACTCAGTTTTCTGGTGTTTTTGGAATGTACGGAAGATTAATGAGATCTTGGACAACATGAGAGATAAAGAGTGAGTTAATTGGAAGGGGGAAGAGCATGTTTAATCTGAATGTAAATAAATCAGACTTGGCCGTTCCGGCCAACAAAATGCCAGCAGCTTGCTTTGAAGTGAATCTCTTGAAATGTGTTAAATAAAACTCTTAAAGAAATATGTATGTGGAGTTTACTGAGCTGAGAAGGGCCAGATACAACACGAACTGGTGCGAACTGGCTGAATCCCACCACTGCAGCTATCATACCAGTTAGCAATGGGAATGACCTATAGTTGCTTGGTGCTGCCCCTTACTGGATCTTTCATTATCAGGTAGGTTTTGCCAGATGTCAGTCACACTTCAATTTCACCTTGTTGCAGTATATTGTTAAACTGCTTAGCAAACGAGTGGGTGTAGACCACTCAAATGTTTCAACCAAAAATCATGCAGTTCATCTTTACCTGGTCCTGACCAATTCTTAATCTTCCTTGCCCATTTCTGTTATTATTACAAGTTCTTTCATTTCAGCTTCTTTTTATTCGCATCCAACTCCTTTATCCAAGCTGCATTCTTATTATATTTATTTGAGTTGTCCCATAACTGCCCTCAGAACTGCAGAGTTTTTTCTTTGTCAGGTGTTGACTGGTTCACTGCAGTTCCTCCATTGATGGATTGGTAGAAACATTTCTGATTTGACTGAAATTGGAGATTCTGCCTATAGTGTGTAAATCGAGCTTCGTATCTGCTGATCTTGGCTAGATCTGTTATTTGCTGCTTTATTATTTCCAGTAGTTCCTTAATCTTCCTTTTTTCTAAGTGAGATTTCTTGATCAGATATTCTATCTATTCTTTAATCTGTTCTACCTTGCTTGCATCTAATCTTAGCATGCTGATTGTATTTTCCAGCCTGATTTTTCCCTTTTGGTGGTGTACTGTTCACCTTTTTTTTTTCTTTGTTGATTTTGCATCCTGGGCATGTTGGATTCAGATACACACACTTATGATTTATGGTTTTGATAATTGGACAGGATAAATTATAGAAAGAAGAGAGTTATGTTGTAACCATAAAGTAAGAGGTAAATTTATAATCTTACTGATAACTGCTGTAAAGATTGGAAGCTACTTCTCTGTATGTTTTTTCTTTCTTTTCTATTTTTCTTTTAGTCTCTCCCCATTTCTTGCACTTTGTTTCTCTTTGCTTTCTTTCTTTTTCTTTTTTTACTTTATATTTATTTTGTATTAGTTTTTATCTTTCTTTAAAAAATCTTTAATAAAAGTATATGTACAAAAAAAGTCCCAAGATTATTGTGGCAATACCTTGGTGAAATATATAACTGTGGAAGTTTCTTCCAAATTTGAATCTAAAATTTCTGTGGTTTCTGTGGCAGGAAAAACTTTAGAATAAGTGGTTTCAACTAGTGAAAGGAATTCTCTTCCCATGATTTGGCAAAAGATTATCATTTGTGGTGGTTAAACTTTGATTAAGTCAGCAAATGCAGTCCCACAATGACTAAGGCAGAACAGGGGTCTGGTTCAGGAATTCTGGGACTTGAAGTCCACAGGTCCTAAAGTTGCCATAATTGCCCACCACAGATCTGGGTGAACAGTCTGTCCTCCAGGACCTTCTCCAATGGCCTACCCTAGATGCTTAGGATGTCTCTGTCCTTCGTTTATGAGCCCTTCCTGGCTTCAGCTCTTGCAGCCATTGCGCACTCTGCTGGCTTCTTGAAAGGACCTTGCAGAAGCAAGAAACTTCTATTAAAGCCAAAATATCAAGTAACATGATAAATCCAACATGGAGATGTTTTGCACATGGTGGCAACATATAATTTGGTGTAACTCTTCTAATTTTGAATCAGTTAATTACTCCATATGCTATTCTAATTGTTGCTCCTTGGTAAGCATATAGGTTTTCAATAGGCAGGTGAGATGTGTATCTACAAAGCCAATGTCTTAGTATAATCAATCAAGGCAAAAATTTATGTCTTTGTGAAATGTTCTTGTCTTTTCCATTATTCATCGAGTGTTTGCAGTGTGATCCCAACTACTTATATTTATACTGAAACCAGATTGCACTTTTGATCATTTTTGTTCCATGTACAATATTGGTGAAAGTATGGAGTGCAAAATATTGAGCATTAACTTACTGACATTTACAATTGTTCAGTAGAGATAATCTTATTGGATGTTGCACCTACATACCGAGCAAATCTGGTTTGGTTGTTGCTAAATTAACCATGCAAAGATATCAAGCTAACTGTTTTAAATAGACAGTTGCTCCTGAATAATTTCTTAGAGAGTGTTAAATGCAATTGAATAATTTCTTTTGGAAAAATAGTTTTGTCTCAACATGCATTAGGACAGTGGTGGCTAACCTTTTAGAGACCGAGTGCCCAAAACCCGCCCCCCCCGCTCCCACTCTGCCTCCCACCCTGCCTGCTCCGCCCCCGCCCGCCCCCTGCCCGGCCTGCCCGCAGGGCCACACACTGCCTCCATTGCCTGCCGCAGCAGATCGCCCAGGCAGCCCTGCAGTGCCATGGCAGCCATGCCCCCCACCCACCCACACTCCGCAGCATCATCTGCATGCTATGGGACATGAGGGCGTCTTATCCCTACTGCCTGGCTGCCATGTCCTTGGCTGCACTGCTCTGGGTGGGCCGTGCCCGGGAACGACTCTCCTCCAGGGGATGCTGGTGAGGAGGGGGTCGTGAGGGGAGGCGGGGCTGGGGCGACAGGACATGTGCCCACAGAGAGGGTTCCGAATGCCGCCTCTGGCATGCATGCCATAGGTTTGCCACCACTGCATTAGGATCTATATTCTGGTAGGCAGCTGCCATCTTGTCATGCTAGCCTCTTCTGTTGCAATGTTGAGGGAGATCCCAGTAAAGAGAGAACATCTGAAGGTGATCCCCTCAAAATTAGATAAAGGAGCAAAGTTAGCTTCAGAAACCTAAACTCTAGCTTAGATAACTTCTAGTTCTTTCAGAAGAGAAGGTAGCTTGGAATATTATGTCAGAATCAGTATTCAAAGTCTTATGAAATTACCAGGAGACCTGCATGGGGGGGAGGAAATTTCATGAATGAGCTCTTGTCATTACTTTTATTCATGTTTAATTCTTTTTTACTATATATAAGCCATTTGATTTGACTTGCTTTTAAACATGGCCAAGATATTTAAACAAATTTGGAGGATACCTGCTTTTCTTGTAGATATCTGTGCTTTCTCAAATAATCAAATATTTCATTGTCATCAGTAAAATGGGAATAATAATGACTTGGTTCATTGGTTTGCTATGAGAATAAATGAAAACTGACCACATTCTTATTTAAAAGTACAATAAATGACATTACAAGGAACATATGCTTAAGGCAGTGGCTCCAATCTTTTCTATACCCTGCACCCCTAGAATGCTTCTGATATATTCTCGCATCTCTTACAAAAGTTTGAAATAACGGCAATGGATTATGCATATACACTATAGTTTTGAAAACCCAAGTTTTCGCACCCCCTGGAATATCGTCTCGCATTCCCGGTTGGGAACCCCTGGCTTAAGGGGTTCAGTGGCATTCCTTTCTCACAAATTGTGTGTTTGTGCGGTGTTTTAAGCTTTGGATTATTATTATAATTCCCAAATTTTTTTAAATATGAGCCAAAAAAATTTATAGATAATCTTGTACAAACAATATATTTTTCTTCTTTCTTGGACACTCATGCTTTTATAGTACTTTGCAGATTTCTTGGCCTTTTGTTCACTTTTCAGGGATATCACTGAGGGTGGAAATCAGAGAACCCAACAATTTACCTGGCTCTTTCTCACTTGGGCACTTCTTTCCCATTAAATATATTGCTATTTATAGTTCTTCCGTGTCTCTTGGCTATTAATGGATCTCTCAGCCACTCCATGATCCATTCAATTCTAATTCATACAAAGCACCCCATGGTTTCCAATTTACTTGGGTCTGCTGAAACCTTGTGTCTTTGATGACTTTTTGAAATCAATGCACCAATAAGATTTCCTTCTAATTCATGATGCTTCTGTTTTGGAAGGTCCTATGAGATAGCCTAGGCTGGCCAGGCCCATAGAAAGATGAATTGATTCAAGTAGCTGTAGATGTTCCAATCACTGAAGGATATGGGTTAGGATGGAGGCAATTAGAGATTTATAGCTCAACTCTAAGATCTTAAATAAGTGTTCCCAGATGTATTGGAACTGCACTGAGACTTCCTAGAACTAATAAAATGGTATCATGCTATGGATAAAGATACGTATGGTCTCCTTGAGACAAACTTGATTCCTGGCAACTCCACGGACATATTGATGTTGAGTTTGGGGTGGTAATATGAAAGCAGATTGCCACTTTTCAACTTTTCAGTTTGGTCTACAGCACTGTCATTTCCTCCTGAATTCTGTCTAAGTGTTAATTGTGTCTTGCCCTGATTAGCTTTTTTTAAATTAGCCAAGGTCATTTAGTTGCTTCCATGGAGAGTCAGATCCAGAAGGAATAATTTGGGACAAGAAGAGATATACACCAAAATGTTGAGGAAGAGAACATTCACATTTTTAAATGTTCAAGAGACCATCCAACTCCGTGCAAGAGCTTCCAGTTTAATCCCAGGAACCTCAGAAGGGGTTGAGTGAAGGACTGTTGCTATCCATGTTGACAGGATTGCTCTGAATGGAACAATGAGCTGTCTGAGTAGAAAGCAACTTACTATACTTGTTGCATAGATGACAACCCAGTATCTTTGTTTATAAGGTTTATATGCCAATTTTGATTTTGGAATTAAGAGTGATAGCTCCTTTCCACACTTTCATCTGATATGGAACTCCTTTGCTTTGCTGAATCTGCTATTTTTAACCCATTTACTGTTGTATAATGCATCCTTCCCTTCCCTTTTAAAAAATTTAAGTATTGGTCAAAATAATAAATATGCATAAATATGCAATTTCTCTTCAGATACAGGAAGAATTAATCAGTGGAAACAATTAACCAGTGGAACGGCTTGCCTTCAGAAGTTGTGGATGTTCTATCACTGGAGGTTTTTAAGAAGAGGCTGGACAGCCATTTGTCTGGAATGGTTTCGGGTCTCCTACTTGACCTTCAAGGTTCCTTCCAATTTTGTTATTCTATTGTATTTAAACTGTCAAGAACTGCATGGTAATGTTAATAGAAGAGCAAAAACTGACCAGACTTCAACCCAATCCTTTCAGAATGGACTTTCAGAAGATACAATTGTATATAGTCCTTGAGAAGACATCTCAGTTAGATGGATTATTAAAAGATTCCTCTTCCTTCTGCCATAAATCTCCAAGCATGTGCAGACTTTAAAACAGGGTAGGCAGATTCTTATTTTTGGATTAGAAACAGCTTCTGAATCTCTTTTAGGTCATAGAGCCACTTCTATCTGCTCTTCCAAATTTCACTTTCTCTTCATTTTGCCATTAATGAAAAGTATAAGGTCATCCTAAAATAGCATTTTTTACAAAATCCATAGTGTAGAATACTTCTCCACAAAATAAAGTCTGGCCTCCATCACAGTGCATGATTAGCCCTGAAGAAGAAGAAGAAGAAGAAGAAGAAGAAGAAGAAGAAGAAGAAGAAGAAGAAGAAGAAGAAGAAGAAGAAGAAGAAGAAGAAGAAGAAGAAGAAGAAGAAGAAGAAGAAGAAGAAGAAGAAAGGGAGGGGGGAGAAGAAGAGAGAAGAAACTAAAAGTCAAAAAGCAATAGCTGAAGGATGTCATGAAAACTGAAGGCATCCAGAAGGGATGGCTGAACTAACAGCAGGAGCAGCAGCAGTGTGTCTGTCCTACATTATTAGGAATGCTGGCTGGCTGAATTTAGATGTCCCAACAAATGGCTCTCTCATTGTGAGAGGAGAAAGGTGGTGAGGATGCATGGGTAACAAGCATGCTTGAGGCATCAGTGAGACAACCACTATGGCCAAGAAGAGCAGGTAAATCAACATAGGGTCTTCTGGCATGCCAGAAGCTGAGCAGTTCTCTAAAACAGGGGTCCCCAACCCCTAGTCCATGGACCAGTACTGGGCCATGGCATGCCAGTAAGCGGTCTGCACAAACAAGCAAAGCTCCATCCATGGGATGCAGGCAGCACACAAAACCACGCACCCTCCGGTCCGTGGAAAAACCTCTTTCCATGGAACCAGTCCCTAATGCCCAAAAGGCTGGGGACCTCTGCTCTAACAGATCATCCAAGCATGAGAGAGCCAGGTGGACAAGAAATTTGGAAATGAAGTGGGGATTCCCCCCCCTTTCCCCCATCCCTTTGTTGAGTGGTGACAGCTGCTGGAGGGAGACTTCATGAAAGAACTGAGAAATAGTAGAGGGGAAACCCAGGAGGCCAGGACAAGAAAGAAGCTGTCAAGAGGATCCTGCTCTCACTTAATGGGTCAGCCTAGAAGAATCTGCAGGGCAGGCCTGAAGCCCAAGAGAAGCAGCCTTGTAGCAATAAGCAGGCCGAGAGGGAGAAATGGCATTGCTACAGTGGGAGAAGGTGGGGAGGACTATTCTGGAGAGACAGCTATCAAAATCTCCAAAGAGAAGCCGAGAGAAACTAATAGCAACCGACCTTGTAACTCAGACACTTGAATAGAGAGGCATTGAAAATAGCAATAAGTAGTTCCGGGGAGAGACAGATATTGGAAGAAAAGTGGGAGCCCGAGAAGGGAAGTGTTTGAAAAGACAGAAATGAAGGAGGATATAGCAAAGAGATTTAAAAAGTTAGAAGCACTGAAGCCTAGACAGACGCATGAAGCTACGGTAAGTTCAAGGACACAGGAAACTGCATGGAATAGACATCTGGAACAAAAGCCTAGCTTTATAACTAAAGATAAACATAAGAAGAGATGAATTGTAGAAAGATGAAACAAGACAAAATAAGTTAGAAAAGAATAAACTCCTTGAAATGGGTAGGGAATAAGAGAACAAGGTATAATGGATTAGAAATCTTATCTTTATATACCTGGGCCCTTGAACTCTGAACAGGAGGAGGACACTGCAGTGGGCTTCTGGGAGATGTAGTCTCCAGCAGAGACAATGGAGTCAAAGTGTGGGGGAGCAGAACTGCTGACAGAAAAAAAGAGAGAGAAGTCCTATGATGTCCTGGGTTGCGGATGGTGTTCCTGCTGCCGTAAGGAAGGTGAAGATCCTAATACAGCAGAAGAGTTCAGAAATGATTGCGTCCCTGATCTGGTTGCAGTTTTTGGATTCATCACCCTGGCTAGAGAGGTGGGCCCCAGAGACCTCTCGCTGGGTCTGCAGAGGGTGTGCCCAATAGGAAATCAGCAGGCTTGGACTATTATCTTAATTAAAGCCTCACAAACCTCACAAGGTGTGTCGGTGTGTTAGGGCCAGGCTGGTCATCTGAGAAGAGGGACAGAAGAGGGACAATCAACAGCGGATCCTTCGAGGGTGAGCGTTACATATATGAAAACAAAAACACAGTTTTAGTACCTTTTGATACTAAAACATCTTTTTCCAGTAGAAGTTAAATATGTCCTGTCCCTACAATAAACCTCTTTCTCCATTCCCTTTGCTACCTGCCAGGCCTAGCTGGGGATTGGGAGGAGATAGAAAGGGGATAGTTGGCATTTGAGAGTGTGAACTTGGATGGAGAGGGCGGTGATCCAGTTGAAGTTGTATATTTGGACTTTCAAGACATGTGGCAGAGGCAAAAAAAAAAGAGCTGCTATTATAAAATGAAGATGATAGCTTGACGACAAGCTTGACATTTAAGTAAGAGTGAGCATGGAAATGTGGAAATGATTAATCCATGGGAGTTTGCTACCTGTGCCTTGGAATCCAGGTCAGCTTCAAATGGACCTTCCCCATTCTCCTAGCCCGCAAGGGACATTTCTTTTCTCTGTGTTTTCGAGGATGAATCCCTGTTTTCCAGAAAAAGCAAGCTACCAGCTCCAGGGAATTTGGATTCTGAGCATGCTTAAAAGAGGTAGGCATTGGACAATCTTTTTAATTCCCCCAGGCTGTATTTCCTCAGAGGAATACATTAAAGCAGACATCAAAAAGTAGGTGGGATACTTCTCTTTTTGACTTGACATGTTTTTTCTGTTTCTGATACTCTATTTTTTTTGTCTCTCCTAAGCAGCAGATTTAGGGATTTAATCTAATCTGCAGGGAAATTAAAACAATGCTTGAATTCTGAACCAAACTTTGTTTAGAAATTTTGCAGTTAGCTCAAATTACCTTGCAGGTCCATGTCAAATCCAAGATTACAATTTGCCCATCCTTGATTTAAGATGTATTGAGAAGGAAAGGTAAGATAATGATGTAGTAGGAAAAGAGCCAATTGAGTTTTGAAATCTTACTTTCAAATGCTCTGCTGCCCTTCTCTATTTTCAAGGGGAATGTTGAAAATCCTATTTTATTTTTCTAAGTAATTACTGAATTCAGCGTTTGCATGTTGCTAAGAGATGGACTACCCATGAATTGGTGGAAAACAGGGAGAAAAAGAGGTAATAATTTTTACCTACCCAGCTTTAATTCTATGGTTTCTGGAAATCAGCTACTATAATGTGAATTCAGTTCCTGATTTTATAAGCATCAGAAGAAAAAAACGCCTTAGAAAGAAGGAAACTGGGAATGGTAAAGTGATTAAAACAACTGCTTTATTATTAGTCTACATGGCACTAGTTTTGTATAATGAGCTGCATAATTATACAGTGCAAAACCCTGAAGCCTTATATTATATGAATTAGATACTTAAATTGTAAAATAGATCTGATCAGTGCATGAAAAAAGACACACAATTTGCAAAATAATCTCTTTATTTAAAAGAGGCTCCTCATAATGACTGCAACATAGGCTGCTTATAAAGTAGATTGTTGAAAGAATGGAGTTTGCCTACCTCCAAAGGAGATCCAGACTAAATCTTTATCTCTGTCAGAAACAGAAAGAGAGCTACTTTTCTTGATGGTATTGGTTCCTGGAATAACTTCATTCTTCTTTTCTTCCTCCCACCATCACTGATGCAGTATTAGCAAGATGAAAGTGAAAAGTAGAGCCAGCAGGGAAAGAATCTCTTTCTCAGAATAAAATTGAAGTCCACAATTCTTGGGGGAGGTCTTGTAATTTTCATTTTATATCTGAGGTATAATTACAACCTGCAAAATCCACATCACAGTCTTATAGAGTTCAATGGCACATTTCATAACTTCTGCTTTAGAACGGAGATGTTCATCAATTTATTAATTTATTGTTAACATGGAGAAGATCTTTAATTTCAAATGGTAGTTTTATAATGTCATTATCTAAAAACAAGCATTATAAAGGTCCACAAATAAAAACACAAGAATCAATAGGATACAGGTTACAGAATGTGAAACACAAATGAGGATCTACATTTTCAAAGATTTTAAAAGCGCAGAGCCTGAAATTGCCCATGAAAAGAAATTTTGGGTGTCAGGCAAAATTTAACAGGGATGGTGATGTTGAACTAGGCAGGGAGGCTCCAAAAATGAGTATTTAATTGTCACGTGTCTTATCTTGATAACCTACTGATATTCAATGGTCTTCCTCTCAACACTGACAAATGCTAAGTTAGAATATGGAACGGCTGGATAATTATTATGGCAAAATTCTGTTTAGACCTTAACGTGTATAACCCTGAGAACTTCCCACGAGGAAAGTTAGTATTATCATCATCATAATAGGAGAGGAGAAGGCCAACCCAACAGAGACCAGATGATGTGATAGTTGCTTTCTTGTGATCTGTTTAGATTCACGTGTGAAGCCCAGTCCATTAACAACCACGGTGATGTAAAGGACTGCAGGTTATTAAAATATCTGCATAGGGGTCATTCATGGTGATGATAAAGGAGAATAGGAATTAATCTACCCAAACATGACACAGGTGCAAAAATAAGGCAAATGAGTTGAGCTGCTTTATAAAGATTCAGATTTAATATATCTTGTATTCTTGTTAGGTGATATGCTGCCACTTAAAATTCAACATTCGTAAGGAGTGGTAAGTGGTCCCTCCCATTTCTTTATCCTGTCGCAGATGTTCCCAAAGAGCCAGTTTCATACATTGTGCACAGCTGGTGCTGTAGGGATCCTTCATAAACACATGAAAGTTTCCATATAACCTCGCAACCTGCTAGCACAGGGTCCCAGTTGAAATATTTGTGTATAGAACTAGTTTTGCTGCTGCAGTCACTCTATACTTGTAGATGTCTAAATGTTGATTGATATCACAGTATGATTCCGAGAGATGGGTTGAAGAAGATTTATGGGTCATTTAGAAACTAACCAAGAGGTCTCATTCAATAATTTTTCTCACAGCAGGACAACAATTCCATAATAATATTCCAAGAGTTTACTATATTGAAAATTCAGTATGTAATATATAATGACATACTTTAATTTTACACATAATTTCTTAACTACACCAGCCAGAAAATGAGTCAGGACACCAGCATATTATATCTACTCAGATTTAGGACAAGTCATTTCAGTTCTGCTATTTTAAAAGTGAGATCTATAAATGACATTTCCTTATGAGAGCTTTATGTTAGTGGCAGAGAGAAGAGTGAAGAAGGCTGAAAATCGCTGAGGGTTATCTGTGACTCATCTGTATTTCTTACAGGGCTGTGGCTCTCTAAGGTCTCTTTTTCCTCTCTTGCTTTCTGAGGGAAGGGCCAGGATCATGGTGGTGGAGCACAGGCTTGCAATTACAAGACCCCAAGTTCCAATCTGGAGATTTTCAGGCAGGTTACGGAATACCATCTAAACATATGTTTCCAATGCTAGATAGATAGACTATTGAACTTCCCGTGTCCTTACAAACATTTCTGGAGTGCCGGGGATTGAAATTGGGATTCTCAGAAAACAAATTATGTGCTTGTCCAAGGAATCCAATTGAATAGACTTGGAAGAGACCTTGGAGGTCTTCTAGTCCAACCCCCTGCTCAATATATCATTTCAGACAAGTGGCTGTCCAGTCTCTTCTTAAAAACCTCCAGTGATGAAGCACTCACAACTTCTGAAGGCAAGCTGTACCACTGGTTAACTGCCCTCACTGTTAGAGTAGGAGATTTCTCCTTAATTCCAGGTTGCTTCTATCCTTGATTAGTTTCCACCCATTGTTTCTTTCTTTTTTTTTTCCAGCATTTTGTCAGTTTTATTAAAAACACATAGAAAACTCTGTGTGATGTTTAAAGTTTTCTGCTTTGGTTTATTTCTTTTCTTCAAGCATGAATTGGATAAGAAAAGCATATTTGGGCAGAGATGATGGAAAATAGGGAATCAAGCCTTTATAAATCCTTTTTACTTTGTTTCTTATCTTGCCTTCTGGTGCTATGGAAAATAGCAGCCCCACAAATATGGGAACACTGCTAACATGTCACCCTTAGTCCTCCTTTCCTCCAGACTAGGCATATCAAATCCCTCTAACCGTTCTTAATATGTTTTAGTCTCCAGGCCTTTAATCATCTTAGTTGCTCTTGTCTGAACTTTTTCTAGAGTCTTAATATCTTTTTTGTAATTGTAATTGTATTTATGACTGTTGCCATAAAAGTCCCTGTAATCTTCTTTCTTTTACCATGCCCCTTCCTGATTCTTGTCAACAAGTCATAAACAGGGTAATGTGATTCCAGAAGCAGCCAGAAACCGCACTATGCATTTTGGTGCAAATGCTCTGAAGTTTTGAAGGAAGAGTATTTATTACTTGCATTAGGAGTAAACATTCACCTGGCTTTTTAAAATGAAAATATAGCTTATTTTTCTCGGAGCTGATTCACTGTAGTTCACTCTTAGAGAAGAAAAGAAAAGAAATGAGTAATCTGTTCACAGATAAGACCTTTGACCACAATCAAAGAAAGTACTTGTGGTTTTTTTTACCCCCGCAGCTACAACTAGCTACATCTGCTATTTGAGGATGACACCACAGGAGCAATTACTTGCTACCCCCTCATGTAATGCTCAATCTAATGGCCACTCATAGGGAACATTACAATGTTACCCTGTGACATTACATTTCAAAAACAGGCAGGAAACACTCTCTTTTTATTTGCTGAGATGTTTAATGACTTGTGAAATCAACAGCCACAAAATTCAGTCCACTTTTCTCTTTGCTAGTAGGAAGTTGAAATTATTCTTTTTATACTTGTTGTTTGGTCTTTGATCTGCTTCATGTGAGACTTTTGTAGAACTGCATTTGAACCTAACAATCTAATTCTAAGAAAAGCAGGGACTGATGTTGAACCCATTTCCAAGGGCAGAATGGGAGGCTGAACTTGCAGATCAAAAATAGGCACATCTTTTAAGGATAAGAAACTCCTCCATTGTTGATTTAATTCCATTTGTTGCCATCTACCTTTCGGATACCATAATTTGTTTGCAAGCCTGTCTACATTGTTTGTGTCATGGGGCAAGAAAAACCTATAGACCAGGGGTTCTCAACCTTGGCAACTTTAAGCTTAGCTGGCTGAGGAATTCTGGGAATTGAAGTCCACAAGTCTTAAAGTTACCAAGGTTGAGAACCCCTGCTATAGACAATTGTCCCCAAATGACAATTTTGTAAGACTACAAATTAAAAATGTGGAACAAATTCAAAGCTGTAATTGAAACTTCACTGAATACAACATTCAATATGAATCTGAATAATCTTTAATCAAAATGGCTAAAGTCTTCATCCTGGTTCATCCAAGCCGGGGATAAATAAACAACATGGCGACTGCTTTAAGAAAGAAGGTTGCAGTTTATTGAAGAGCCAGACAGAAAGATGGTTCTGGCAGCAGAGAGGAGACAAAAAAAGAAAAAGGGACTGAGAACATGTGGAGTAGGTTTTTAAACCCTCTGAAAACTTTTTGTTTGGAATAGTTTCCTGTTCCTGTGGCATGAACTTTGAGGCTATTTCCTGTGTCACGTATTATGACTTGAGTTTAGGTGTGCCCCTCTGGTATTCTTGATGGTGATGGATTAGTCCTATTATGTCCCATCTCAGGTGGGGTATGCAGATTTTAGGTCTTTGTCTTCTTAAACTCCTAGCTGGGGCCTTTCTGATGGCTTTCATCTGCATTTGTATAGGTCTGGCTTCTGCTTGGGACAGGGAGACTTGGGGACAGGGTTGGTTTCTGCTTTTAAAATCCTTTTGAGGAAATATATTTTTCTGCCCTTTTAATATTTTTTTCTCTGGGGAGCTGACTTCCCTCACTATGTAAGCTTGAGAAAAGACAAAATAATTTCAATATTTAGAGAATTCTCTCAAAAGGAGATTATTCTTTTCCCAAATAGTCACAGGATTATCTATTTTAAAATACTATTTCACTGTTAAAAATCAAAGATGAAACTCAAGCAACTGAAGAAGTGATGCAAATGAAAAGATTTATCAGGTGCATTTGTCAGAACTGTACACAGGATCCAATATGTGTTGGCTTGGGTTTTTTAATCTCACTACCCAGAATTATTTTAAATACTTTGTGACAACCTGTGAATTTAATAAATAAATGAATAATAAAACAAATAACTTAATCATTTGCTGTTACCAAAGTTGTTTGTTTTTTCCTAATAAGCTCTTAAATATCATGTGTCCAGTATTTTCTTTAAATAAATAGCCTTTTGTTTCATATACAGAAGCATCCCAAGAATATTTTATTAATAGTTCATTCCAGGCATAGTTTTCAAAGTGATTGGCAGATGATTGCTCTTCTGAGCTACAGTATTTTTTCACAGTCTAACTTAACATCGCCCAAGGACAATATTATGTACCAAGCCCTGTCACCAGCAGACATCTGCTGTGTTGGGTGCTGCGGGCTTCCAAAACAACTGGTTATTTTTGGTGGCAGTAGTCCTCAAACATGAGCTCCTAACTAAATTCTTTAGAGACTTGTGGCACATAGTCTCAAATCATGTGTTAAATAGGAAGCTGGTGACTGGTTCCTTCAGAATGCAGATAGTTTGCTTCAAAGCAACTCCAAGGGATTCAGTTGGTTTGCACCAGTTTGGCAGAACTGGTAGCCAATTTTTTGTTGCCCAGGCCCAGAATGGATTTCTGGAAGCAGCATCCACACATATCTATTCACATATTTGAATCCCACCACTACTCCAAGGCTTAGATGTGATAGCTGTAGCAGCACGTGGGAGCAGAGACTTACCTCTTTCGCCTACTTTTCGGATCCATGCTATTCTTAATAGTACTCTGTAAGAGAGAATATATTTTTCCTACTAGGCTAAAAACATATTTTGAAATATGTATGATTTAAATAGGGAAAAATGGTTTGGACAGGGGAATTCAGTACACATGTATTCATCAACTATGTAGCCTGTCCCCTTACAACACCCTTTAGGAGAAAAATAAAAACTTCTGCTCTCTTGTGTAATGTGTCTTTTGGCTCTTACTGTGCATCATAAAGGTCAAGGATGACTTTTGCTGTTTTTCCTTTCTCAGTGATAAGCCAACTTTCTTTTTTAAAATATAATTATATATAATATAATATAATTATTATTGGAATCATCATAATATAAAATACAAATAAAGATAATAAGGAAATTGGGAAGGGAAAAGAAAGAGAAAGATAATTTTGACTGCAGTATGTACATTCTCTGGCCAACATTATGCCAATTATCCCAGAAACTAGCCTGGGCTTCTCATTTTAGTTGAGAGGTAGATAGCTTATTGTTTGCAGGCTTCATTTGGTCTTCCATGTCACTGTATGAGATTTATGGCATCTTCAACTGGCAGCATGAAAGGAAGCTAGGCAGCTCACCTATCCCCAGCCATCAGCTAAGAAGCTTGTAGGGGGAAGAGAGTTTTAACTATTCCCCATTGCCCCTGATGAAAATAACCTCCAACCTGCCCTATTATTAATTTGAAGCAAAAATTTAATAATTATCCTCATGGGAGAAGAGTGTACTTAATAATGCTCACTTTTATATTTATTTATATCCCATCTTTATTATAATTCAAGGCGGTAAACATACCTAATACTCCTTCCTTCTCCTGTTTTTTCCCCATAACAACAACCAGTCTGTGAAGTGGGTTGGACTGAGAGAGAGAGTAACCAGCCCAAAGTCACCCAGCTGGCTTTCCTGGCTAAGGCAGGACTAGAACTCACCACCTCCTGTCTTCTAGCTTGGTACTTTAACCACTGGACTAAAACTGGCTCTCAGTGTAGTTATATGCAGCCATGCCCACTTTTCTTTGTAGCTCAGCTATGTAAATGAAGGACTTGCAGAAAATCCTGAGTGGTTCAATGACTAGATTTGATGACCTTCAAAGAATTAACTCCTTTTGTTCTAAACCTTTCAACAGCCAGCAGGGGCAGAAATCTGAGCAGTGGTGGGATTCAAATATGTGAACAACTGGTTCTCTGTCTGGATGCCATTTCCGGAAGTGCATTCTGGGCCTGGACAAAAAAAAATTAGCTACCAGTTCTGCCGAAGTGATGCGAACTGGCTGAATCCCACCACTGACTTCCATGCATAGTTGAGTGACTTGTGGAAGCTCCCTATTATACAAGCCTTGTGCAGAATAATGGGCTCTGTATAGGACAGTGCGTTGAAGAGAAATAAAAAGTTCCACAGTGACTGGACGTAAGACACTTTCCTATAATCCTCTCCTTGCCCATGAAATCAGTGGTGAAGTACTGTAATGGCCTTGTTTCTTAATGTTTCCTCATCTATTTTTAAGAATAGTTGTTAAGTGTTTTTTTTTCTCTAAAGACTAAAAATACAGACCATTAAAATTAAGCATCTCTGTCATGAATTGACTTGTAGGCTATAGGTGTAATATATTAGAGGAACAAATTGACATTTACAGTGTTAATCTTATTATCACCTTAGTGGTAAAACAAACAGAAGCATAACATTATAATTGTGATTGTTCAGCTCTCCAGCTTTCTATAAAAACATGAAACACACAGCCATTAAATGGCTTTAGAATGCCAGCAGCCATTCACAGAAGGGAGACAGACAAGAGAGTTCGACTAAATGCCACTTTTATTGACAAGAAGGAAATATTTTTAAACACTCACCCAAAATCTAAATTTCAAAGAGTTTAATTAATATGCTACAGAGGTGCTGCACTGGCAATCTCCATATACATGTGATTACAGTATCCAATTGCCTCATAAAATATTCTGTAACACCCATATTGAATTCCATTTATAGGGAGGGGTGGGCTATGGGTTCACTAAGTTCAACATGAGCTTTGAGGAGGAATTTAAGTTACCAGCATAGAAATGATGGACTAGTAAAAATAATAGACTTTTAGGCACCTCAGTATAATAATAATAATAATAATAATAATAATAATAGTAGTAGTAGTAGTAGTAGTAGTAGTAATAGTAGTAGTAGTAGTAGTAGTAGTAGTAGTAGTAAAGTTGGAAGGGACCTTGGAGGTCATCTAGTCCAACCCACTGCTCAGGCAGGAAACTCTATACCATTTTGGACAAATGGCTGTCCAGTCTCTTCTTAAAAACTTCCAATATTGGAGCATTCACCGCTTCTGGAGGCAGGTTGTTCCACTGGTTAATTGTTCTGTCAGGAAGTTTTTCCTTAGTTCTAGGTTGCTTCTCTCCTTGCTTAGTTTCCACACGTTGCTTCTTGTCCTGC
This sequence comes from Bothrops alternatus, assembly GCA_034064705.1. NCBI lineage: Eukaryota > Metazoa > Chordata > Lepidosauria > Squamata > Viperidae > Bothrops > Bothrops alternatus. Next base: position 1,499,691 of record JARGCV010000031.1, on the reverse strand, counting down.
CTTCAGGCGCCTTGGAAAATAACTTGACACCCTCTTCTTTGTGGCAGCCCCTGAGATATTGGAACACTGCTATCATGTCCCCCCTTGTCCTTCTCTTCATTAAAGTAGACATACCCAATTCCAGCAGCCGTTCCTTATATGCTTTAGCCTCCAGTCCCCTAATCATCTTTGTTGCTCTTCTCTGTACTCTTTCTAGAGTCTCAACATCTTTTTTACATCGCGGTGACCAAATCTGGATGCAGTATTCCAAGTGTGGCCTTACCAAGGCATTGTAAAGTGGTATTAACACTTCACATGATCTTGATTCTATCCCTCTGTTAATGCAGCCTAGCATTGTGTTGGCCTTTTTGGCAGCTGCAGAACACTGCTGGCTCATATTTAGGTGATTGTCCACTAGGACTCTGAGGTCCCTCTCACAGTTACTACTATTGAGCATGGTACCCCCTATACTATATCTGTGCATTTGGTTTTTCTTGCCTAAATGTAGAACCTTGCTTCTTTCACCATTGAATTTCATTTTCTTAGATAGCGCCCAGTGTTCAAGTCTGTCCAGATCCTCCTGTATCCTAAGCCTGTCTTCTGGAGTGTGGGCTATCCCTGCCAGCTTGGTGTCGTCAGCAAATTTGATGAGTTCCCCATCTATCTCCTCGTCCAAATTGTTAATAAAGATGTTGAAGAGCACTGGGCCCAGAACAGAGCCCTGGGGCACCCCATTACACACTTCCCTCCATGCAGGGGTTCTCAAGTTTTGCAATCCCATGGACCCACCCCCCCAATAATAAATTGAGTATTATTCTGCTCCCATGAATAAAGTAAATGAGTTCACTGGGTTTAATATTCGACAAAAAAATAAAGATTGATCAATGTGTGTCTGTCTGTCTATCTGCCTGTCTATTTAATGACCCCAAATGGGACCAGCAGCTCAATCATTAAGCAAAGTGGTTGCTAAGTGAAACTGCAACTGCACTTATGATCTTACATCAGACTTACTTTGCTTTATAGACTGGTGAAAATGAGAAGTGTGAAAATTGACTGCAAAGTTCCTTTTTCATTACTGCCGTAATGGCAAATGGTTGCTAAATGAGGCTGTTGCTAAACAAGGAATACCTATATAACCATAGGGCTCTATAAAATAAACTTGTTTCACTGGAAATAAATAATTCCCCTGTATCCAAATGGGATAGGATGAATTTGGTTACTTTTGCACTATTCTTGAAATTCAGATTTCATCCAAAAAAAGTTACTGTCATTCATGAAATTCAAGTAAAAAAGAAGAAGAAAAGAGTATTTCCTTGCCTTACTTCAGTTTTTCTTAAAACTGCTTTTGAAATACAACAACTTGCAAAGCATCAGTAAGCTCTCTATTACTTTTAGCACTCTCACTTCCAGGCAAGATGCACAAGCATTTGACCAGGATAGTATAAGGTCTCCTGTCTTGAGCAGGAGGTTGGACTAGAAGACCTCTGAGCTCCCTTCCTATCATTCCATGTTCTAAGTTCTAGATTATAGTTAATAATCAGAGCTCATTTTCTTCTACTTGTACTTGAAAATCCCTCCTCTATTGTTGGAATTTTCTGCTCCTCCTATCTTCACAGCTTCTCTCCCTCCCTCATAATTTTCTCTGCCAACTAAAGATCAGGTCATATGGTCACACAGTTAATTAACGTTCAGAGAAAGAAACTTTGTGTTCCTGACACAGCTAGCTTGCTTAGGCCACCATTAAATGACTTACTATTAAGTTTGTCAGCAAGATCACTTGAAGGCGTCCTGGTTAGGATGGCACTGGATACTTCTTCATCACCTGAAGGCAGGAACACAAAGTTTCTTTCTCTGAACATTAATTGACTGTGTCCTCCTGCCCATCTTGTCTCATTGTTTCTGAGGCAATATCTCTTCCCTTCTTTCCCCAAAGCTGTTCATATATTCCATTACAGTTACTATAGCAATTCTAATAAAAGTAGCTTTAGGCCAGCATAATGTTTCTTTGTGTGATCTACAGTACCTGACAGCGCTGACAACTCATAGTCAACTCAGCTGAAAGTAAGATTCCCAGTGAGTTTTTTTTAAAAAGATTTTTTGAAAGACTAAATGATAACATTACAGCAATCACAACTATTGGTTTACTTTCTAATTTCACTTTATTCTCCCTTTTATCTCTCAGTACTTTAGTGCAGAGATTTTCTCAACCTCTCTTAATGGCATTCTTGTGAATCCATCAACTGGCTCTTCTCTTCCCAGATAACTGAGCAAGATGCAGATTGTTGTTTTTAAAATCACTGAATAAATCTTTTCATTCTCTGAATGGTGTATTTCAATCATCCTGGTTTGCTTGATGTTGTCCTGCACATTTCTTGGACAGCAAAGGTGACAAACAAACAAGTACTGGAATGTATTAAAGCCTGACATATCACTAGAACAAGGCTTTTCAACCATTGGTATGGGTACCATCTGTGGTACATTGGCACCTGGCAGGTGGTACGCAACCATACTAGAAAAGTGGTAGTGGGGGAGAGGAATGAGCTGAACTGGTGGCAGCACCGCACAAGCCTGAGCGAGAGATGGCTGGAGCTGCAGGGCTGTCAGGCCTCAGTGGAAGCACCAGGATCAGCGCCAGGCTCCAGCTGGAGCTCGTCGCTGATCCTGGTGCTTCTGCTGAGCCCAGAAGAAGCGCCGATCAGCTGGAATGTTGCAGGGTCTTCTGATTTACATTCAGATGCTTGGCAACTGGTACATATTTATGACAGTCACAGTGTCCCAGGGTCATGTGAAGTGACCAAAACCTGCTGCAACCACCCAGCAGACGGGGGGGGGAATAAAAACCAAACACCCCCCACCCCACCTCACTGCCAATCCTCAACAGAAATGCTCACAACAATGAAAACCTTGGACAGGAGAAAGAGCCCCGCCGGGTGGGCAAGCAGGTGTCTTGCTTGGCTGTGGCTTGGGGGGCACTTTTTTCAGTGCCATTGTAACTTTGAACAGTCACTAAGCAAACTGTTGTAAGTCGAGGACTACCTATACTTTATCACTTTTTTTCCTTTTTTTGTCATCAAGTTTTTGACACCTTGCTAGGCGACTGGTGGTACTCAGATGTTGCCATATCCTAAAAGTGGTACAATGGGTGTAAAGGTTGAAAAGCCCTGCACTAGAAGGCAAAAATCGCAAAATTACGCCTTCCTTATTTCAGCCACATCATGAGATCAAGCTCACTGGAAAAGGTAGTTATGCTCAGAATAGTCAGCAGTAAAATGAGGCTGTCAAAAACACAGTGAGTAGACACCATCAAAGAATCACAGAAAATTAGAGGAGATTTGGGATAGAGATCTTTGTTCATCCTGATACAAAATTTCTCTTTTTCCTACCTGCCCAAATGGGCGTTACTGTTGGAATCCAAGGGAAACCACTTTATTTGGATGAATCAAATGCATGACGAATTCTTTACTATTCTATAGTAGCCCAATTAAGAGTGGTGGAGTGGATACAATAAGAGAGTATTATAAAAATCTCATTGAACTATAGATCCCAGGAAACTCAGAGGCAGGAGTGTGGTGGTGGTGGGAAAGATATTCGTTAAAATGAAATACAATCGAATTTGCGTTCAATTCATTATCAGTGGATTGCAGTCTCTTTAATACCGGTAGTTATAGGCTTTCTGTTAAGTCACTAATACTCTTACTCCAGCTTCTGGGAGATTCCTTGATATAAAACACTTGAAAAAAATGCTTGAATATAGCGATATATTAGCACATCACACCCATACTTCTCTATGCATATATACTTTAAAATCCCACAAACATCACCTAAGATGAAATATACATTTTTACAGGAAGGGCACAGTGATGATCCACATCTTTTTTTTAAAAAAGGATTAAGCCCTGGGCTTGGAGCCTTGTGATTTATAGGAATGTATCACACTTGAGCTCATAATTATATTTGCCAACAAATTTCTCAGGGAAGCATCATTTGTAAAGTTCATGCTCATTTCATAACAAATGCTGCCATCAATGGCAGTCCACCTCCCATTCCCCTTGAAAGATTAGCTTGTCAGGATGATCTAAGATTATACTGAAAATCTCCCAAATTACTAGGCATTGCTACTCTCCATGTTTGCCGCTCAGATTTTTTTTAAGGGTTAAAGTTAGGGTTCTTTGAAGTTACTGGAAACAGCTAAGTATTTTCTCTGAACATGCCTGCATGTAAGCAAGTTGGGAGGCAAATGAAGCATTTTTCACTTGGTGCGTTTCAGTAACTTTGATTACTTTTGAAATTTAATCCCAACATTTTATAGTTCACATGATTGTTTTCCTATACTCTTCTAATCTATGAATATAAAATAGCATGATAATTAATAGTATTCTAAACAACAAGTGTTTCCAAAACACAAGAACCTCTTCCTGATACAATATATACCTATAAATCGCATGACAATGTTTGAATTCAGATGCTGAAATGTCAAAAGCAATAGCTGTACTCTTAATTTGTTTTAAAAGTAATATAGGAAAGCAGAAGGACCAATTCTGTTGCTAATGTTGCTGCATACAGCGTAACATTTAGCAGTTCCTGTTAGGCTTCAGGCCCCATCATTCCTGACCAGTCAATCTATTGACTGGAGGCAATAAATATTATTAACAAGATAAAGAAAGCCACAGATCTCAAATCCTGTAAGACTTCCAAATAAAATGGAAGACCATGTAAATATGATGACTGTAGGAAATCCATACTATGGAAGTATGAACTCTGTATTCAAGAATTTTAGTTAAAAGTGGACAAGCTCCCAATGCAAGTTGTGCAACTGCACTGGGCTCATCCCAATGAACCTGATCAGACAAAATAAAAATATATATACAGTAGAGGATGTAGTAATGTCCATCACATTTGGGAAGCGGCCTTCTCTTAGTCACTGTGTTTTTGAGAGAAATCTGGAAAAGCATCTTTACTGAAATTCTGGTGACAGTGTTGAGGTAATGGGTTAACTCAGCATCAGCTTCCTGTTTTCCTCTCTGGAGGTAACCAAGCTAAAAAAAGTTTGCTCTAAATCAGTGATGGTGAACCTTTTAGAGATTGAGTGCCCAAACTACAACCCAAAACCCACTTATTATTATCTGGTGCCAGGTGGGCGTGGCCCATTGGATGGGCGTGGCTGTGGTCATGGCAGACTGGGTGGGTGTGACCAAAGTGGGTGTGGTCACCTCGATGTTGCTTATGGGGAGGGACGCCTGTGAGGGCTGGGCAGGGTTGGGGGAGATCCAGGGGGTCTCTGGCAGGTGGGCGATGGGCAGGAGGCTCATCCTGAGGGGTGAGGCGAGGCAGGGCGAGGCAGGGCAGAGGTGCCATTGTTGCAGGGCAAGGCGAGGCAGGGGCCTGACACCATCGGCCCCTGCACACAGAGGCCAGTGAGCGCATGGGGGCCAATGGTGTCCGTCAGCAGCCACAGCCTGCCGGCCTGTCAACCAGCACACTCTGGGGCTCTGCAGCCCGCCACCAGCAGTTCAGAGAAGCTGCCTCTGAGCTGGACGGCCGGCCGACAGCTGAGGAAGTGATGTAGTGGGTCTTGCCCAGGAAAAGGAGGGCATGTGAGGCCAGGAGGGATGGGAGGTGGGGGGAAAACCAGCCATGCTGGGATGCATCCGGCAACGTGGGACCTTGGTGAGTTAGCAGTCAGCTGGTTGAAGAGGGACAGTTGCCATCTCCAGGGCATGGTGCGTGTGCCCACAGAGAGGGCTCTGAGTGTCGCCTCTGGCACAGGTGCCATAGGTTCACCACCACTGCTCTAAATAAATGCCAGTTTTTGGAAGGCTTGTGCCTTCATTCTGTAATTTTAGACCACCTATTTAGCCATTCTTGGAAATGGGAGAGATCTTCTTTGCTTGTTCGCATTTCCTGCCCCTTCCTCGCCCCCTTAATTTTATGTGGGCCTATAAGTTTTGATGCAGTGGGCAAGATCAAACTCCCCATTCTGGTTCTTTCCAGATCTGGATCTGTAATTTCAAAGTAGGCATGATAAATTATAATAAAAACAATAGGCATTAATTGTCCGACATGCAGACACCACCATATTTCATCCATAAGTGGTAATAGCAATGAATGCATTTATCGGGGGAGAGAGAGATGGAGATAATTGAAACAAACACATAATCAACATTGCACTTTGCACAGTAGGGTCCGTCACTGTGTGCATCACTAACTGTAAATCTGAAGTAAGAGAAATACATAGCACACAACAAATAAGGAACAAATGGTCATTATTCATTTTATTCCACAAAAGCACTAATTTTGTGTAGTCCCTAGAATTAATTAGGCATTTAAAATCAGTTCTTGCTTCTGTGCTTTGGCCTTTCATATTTTTGTTAAAGTCTGTTGACATGGCCATCTGATTTATTTTATTTTGGATAAGAAAAATAATGCTCTGTTTTTGAACCCATAAAATGCTCCACTATAGTATCTCAGAGCTTGGCACCCTGATTCCATTATGTGTGGTAATTATGTAATTGTACATCATTACACATTCTGGTGACATGATCATGCATGGGTTCCACTAATTGTGTAATTAGACTTAATTACAGCAGTTGTGAAAATATATGGTAATGAGGTAAGAAGAAAAAAGCTTAAAAAGCAGCAAAGAAAAAGAAAACTCAAGTAGATTTCATTAAAGTGCATGTATAGTGGATACATAGGAAACACAGGTCCATTTCAGGAAAATAATTTTATTTGATCTTGATATTATGACACTATATGTGTGCATGTATACTTGCATACAGTCTCTCTCTCTCTCTCTCTCTCTCTCTCTCTGTATAAATGCTTTCCATAGTATTTCTATTGCAAACATTTTTGGTGGCAAGATTTAGTTATCTAACTCAGGAGAAACAACAGTTTCTCAAACAACTCTCATTCTGAATGTTTTATATAATATCACTTCTGGGATCTTGGAACTGATTGAAACATTTTAAACAGATGCTGATTTTCACCAGACTTTGTCATGGGACTGGATTTATGCAGGGGAAGAAGGAGGAAACGGCAGCATCAGAGGTGTAGGGCCACTTTGTGTAGAAGCCCCATGCTCCAGATTTAAAATACTGCCAAATTATGAGTTGGGAAAAAAAAGAAATGGCCCAGCTCCACAGAGTATGACAAAAGACCTGAGATAAGTTGGTACACCAGAGACAAAAACCAAAGGAACATAGCTGGTCAAGAATAGATCTAAATAGAGGACTTCCGGTTCCGGTCACGAGGACCGGAGCCTTTCCTTGCGAGCTCCGGGAGGGGGCTCGCGCGAAATTCAAATTAAACAAAAAAAAGAAAAAGAGAGCGACGAAGAAAGAGGTCAAGATTAAAGAGGAACTTCAGACCTCTCAAAAGAAGTAAGACTTACCGCCGGGAGGTCCCGGGAAGCCGCGGACGGAGCAGCGGAAGCCGGCGGCAGCCGAGCAACCGGCAGGCCCAAAAACGCCGCGCCAAGCCGTAAGTCAAGCAGAGCCAGAGAACGGGCAAGAGACGAGCGGCGGAGCAGAAGGAAGACACCGGATCGCCGCGGAGGGGGCCTGCCGGCCTGCGGAGGACCTCCGGAAGAGTCGGAAAGCGAAAGGAAAGGCAAGAGAAAAGCGGAGGAGGACTGGAGCAGCAAACGGAGGCTGAGGCAGCCAGAGCCAGAAAGTAAGAAGCCGACAAGAGCGGAGAAGAGAGAGGCGGAACCAAACAAAGCCGACAGGACGCAGACAAGAGAGGAGGAGAGCAGAGGGAGCAGCAGGCCCGAAGAAGCCGAGAACCCACGCAGCTGCAGTCGAGGACAGCCGAGGAGAGCCGGCTGGAGCGGGAAGAAGACGGCGGAAGGCACCGGTAAGACCAGCGGGGGCCGATTAAAGCACTGAGGGACAGTAGACGCAGGGGGAGCCCAGCAGTAGGGGGAGGACCCTCACAAGACCCCCAGAAGACCCCCCCAGACCCCAAAAAGTCTAGTAGTACTGCACCTGGAGAAAAGGGCCATCTGCGCAGGCCTCGAGCCACAGATCTTTTCACCTTGCATCATCCCTGCCAGCACAGCGAAGCTTACTTGAAAGCAAATAGCACCCCCTAGTGGACAAATTATTTTTTTTGCTGTCAAAATATAAACTGTGGGTAACCCACCAGGGAGAAAGGTGGGCATAGGAGGAAGACAAAAAGGCATCCTGGGCTGCTGTGGAGGGAAGGCAGAAGGGGCCTGGAATACCAGACAGGCAGAGGCACTGAATAGACTCCCTGAACACGGACAGACCTTCCTGCCCACAGGCCCCTAGACCTGCAATGCCTGAACCCTGAAGCCTCCCCTCCCACTGAAAGGTCAGACTACTGGACCAGCACCAGATCACAGTCTAGTGCCTAACCTGGTCCAAGTTAGAAACCAAACCAGTGCCAGAACAACAGGAAGACAAGCTCAAGATGGCCTCCAAACAGACCACACTGACACAAACGAAGGGAGTTGTATCCTCCCCAGCTCAGCGTACCAAACCATCAGGACTTACCTTACCCGCCCCCACACCCTCCCATCCAAATACAGGCCCCCAGACCCATCTACCCCCACAGGCCAGCTCAACAACACACATGTTACAAAAATTACAAGAGGTAATAGAAATGCTGGTTGAAAGGATGGATGGAATGGATAAAAAGTTAGTGGAAATGGATGCAAAGATGGAGAGGAGGTGTGTAGAGGCAGAACAAAAGACGGAGAAAAGATACAACAATTTAAAACAAATGCTGAAAGAACAAGGTAAAGAGCTAGAGAGAAAATGGAAGGAGCGACGCAGGGCGATGGCCACAGACCTGGAACAAATGAAAGAGGCGTTGCAAGCACACTACAAAGAAATAGGGGAGGAAATGGAGAAAAACTTCCAGGAGATCAGAGAGAAGCTGGACAAGCGGATGGAAAAAGTGGAGAATCAAGTAGAGGGACAGATAGCAGAGATAGCAGAGATGAAAGGAGTAGCCCAAGACCAATCTTCCATGATACAGTACTGGCAACTGGCATCCGCAATCAGGTTTAGAGGTCTGAAAGAGACATCAAACGAGACCCAAGGGGGCCTGCTCAGAACCTTCATAGAGGCCCTGGCAACATTTCTGGGAAAGCCAATCTCAGACGTCGCATGGCAATTCGACAGAATTTACAGAGTGGGCACACGGACGACAACAAACAGGTGCCAACCAAGGGACGTGGTCATCCACTTCGCGACGCAGGGATTCCGGAACCTCATCTCAGCCACATCGTACAACAAGAGTTTATACATAGAGGGGCAAGAAGTGAAAGTACTGAAAGAGATCCCCCAGACGATGCTGCAAGACAGGAAGGAATACAGGTTCCTGGTCGACGAACTGAGATCACGCGCTCTGCGATACAGATGGGAAGCCCCTACGGGGATGACACTTTTCTATAAAAATAAAAGATACTGCCTGGACTCGGTTCAAAAAGCCAGAGAATTCCTTGAAAAGGAACTGACGTCGGATGGACTTCAATACACCACGAGAGAAGACGCAGGAGAGCCACCAGAACGACAGACCGATGCAGGAGCAAGAGAAAGGGAAGGACCAACCCGAGACACGACGACACAGAGAACAGGAAGCAACAACAACAAGGGAACAGGACAGACTGCAGAGGGCAGGATAACAAGATCCACCGCCAAACGCACGGAACATCACGATATGACCACACTAAGCAACTTGAGCACCAACTTGGATACCATGGGAACGAGACCAAAGAAGAACACAAGAGATAGAACAGAAGCGGTCTCGGAAGAGTATCCTGAAACCGACAATGACAACTAAATACCTGACATGGAACGTTAACGGACTAAATTCCCCACAGAAAAGGAGAAAGATATTTCATTATCTGCTTCAAGGAAGAAACGACATAACTTGCCTACAAGAAACACACATCAGAGCAGCGGACCAGAAATACCTAATCAACAACAGACTAGGTACACATTTTGTCGCAGCGGCGCCACGAAAGAAGAACGGGATTGTTATATACGTGAAGAAACATGTAATAGCCAAGCTAATAGAGTCAGACTCCCAGGGTAGATACCTAGCAATCGAGGTGACACAGGATGACAAGAAAATTCTAGTGATGGGCATATATGCACCAAATCAACAACAAGGAAAATTCTACAAAAAGATACACAAGAAGTTAACACAACTCAACTACAAATCATGTGTTATTCTGGGAGATTGGAACGGGGTCATAGAGATTGCCCTAGACAAGAAGAAAACAAAACCTAGCCCACAGAAGCACTCCAAGTTGCCTAAATCTTTCTTCGACATGAAGGAAGACCTTGTACTGACAGACGTCTGGAGGGAACGGCACGGCAAAGAGCAAGAATTCACCTTTTTCTCCGACAGACATCAGTCATTCTCCAGAATTGACTTTATATTAACATCAAGCGACCTGTTAGTTGGTCTAAACGCGGTGGAAATCCTGCCCAAAGTACTAACAGATCACAATCCGGTGAAGATGGAACTAAGACACGGCGGGAGACAGAAGAGATCCTGGAGAATTAATGAAAACCTGTTTAGACATGGAGAAAAGGTGGCGGAATGCAAAAATGCCATGAAGGAATTCTTCAGCATAAATATGAACAACGAAACACCGATAGAAATGATCTGGGATGCCAGCAAGGCGTACATGCGGGGGATTCTTATGGACATGAATAAAAGGCACCTTCTCCAACAAGAACGAAAAAGAAAAGAGCTAGAAGAGGAGATAAGCAAGAAAGAGAGGCTACTAATAAAAAGACCAGAAGACAAAATCACCAAAGAAGGAATTAAGATCTTAAGAAAGCAGTTTGACATGTTGATGGCAGACCAAGTTGCGAGGAACATACAATATGCAAAACACAAGACATTCTGCAAGGCCAACAAACCGGGTCGATGGCTGGCCTACATCCTAAGAAAGAAACAGAAATCCCGCATAATTGAAAAGATAGAATATAAAGGCAAGGAGGAATTCCGACAAGTAACCATCAAGAAAGCCTTCACAGAATTCTATTCGAAGCTATACGCCGAGGAGAAGACACAGGACAAAGAGACAGAAACTTTTCTACAAAACGAAAAGATACAGGCAATCACCGATACACAGAGAGAGGCCCTGAATGCCGCAATCACAAAGGAGGAAATACACTCAGCGATCAAACAGCTGAAACCAGGAAAATCGCCAGGGACGGATGGGATAACAGCGACTTATTACAAGTGTCTCCAGGAAGAGATGTTAGAACCCCTTAGACAGCTATTTGTCAATATACAAGAAGGAGGCCAAGTTCCACCATCCTGGAAAACAGCCTATATCTCATTAATCCCCAAGGAGGGGAAAGATAATACACAACCCGCAAACTACAGACCCATCTCACTACTTAACACGGACTACAAAATATTCACACAAATTCTGGCCGATAGACTAATGACTGTACTACAAAAAACAATACACCCGGACCAAAGGGGATTTATACAAGGACGCCAGATGAAAACCAATGTGAGACAGCTGTTGAACATAATAGAGTACTTGGACAGGCACAAACAGGTACGAGCCGCCCTTATGTTTGTGGACGCAGAAAAAGCCTTCGACAGACTGAATTGGCCATTCCTGACGAACCTGATCCAGAAGATGAAAATGGGAGCACAGTTTCTCAACGCCATAAGGGCAATTTACCAGAAACAAACAGGCCAGATCATTGTGAACGGAGACCTAACAGACCCATTCAACATAGAGAGAGGCACGAGACAGGGGTGCCCGCTGTCACCCCTGCTATTTGTCCTAACACTGGAAATTTTACTGAACAGGATAAGAGCGGCAGAGGACGTACATGGCATACAGATCAAACAGCAAGACTACAAACTATGTGCCTTTGCGGACGACCTGCTGGTGACAATGTCGCAACCAGCACAGTCAGCAAGGAAATTGATGGAGATAATGGAAGACTATGGTAGGGTGTCAGGCTTCAAAGTAAATATATCAAAAACAAAGGTGCTAGTCAAAAACCTAGACAACAAAGCAAAACGGAACCTGGAAAGAATAACGGGTTGTGAAATAGTCAAGAAAGTCAAATACTTAGGAGTGGAAATAGAATCAACAAATGCGAAATTATACAAGAACAACTACGAGGTCCTGTGGAATAAGATACAAACAGACCTGGAAAGGTGGAAATCACTACGTCTGTCCCTGCTGGGCAGGATAGCGGCAGTAAAGATGAACGTCTTACCCAGATTTTTATTTCTCTTTCAAATGCTACCCATACTCAAGAAGGATGTGGACTTAGACAACTGGCAGAAGGGCATCAACAGATTTATTTGGGACGGCAAGAGACCGAGGGTGAAACTAAAAATCATCCAAGATGCAAGGGAGAGAGGGGGACTCAAAATGCCTAATCTAAAGCTATACTACTATGCAGCGACGTTGGTGGCGGTGAGTGACTGGATCAACATGACAAATGATAGAATTCTGAATGTTGAGGGGCATGGTCTACTATTCGGCTGGCACGCATACTTAGTACAGGACAAAAAGGCAGACAGGAACTTCAAGGAGAACCCACTACGAATCCCATTGTTATGGGTCTGGAGGAAATATAAGCACCCCCTACACGACAAGATTCCCATCTGGACGATTCCCGGACACGCAACAGGGGATATGAACACATCCCAAGGGCAAGAAGTGGTGCCCTACAGTGAACTTGTACTGGGAGAAGAAAATAGGTTCCTCTTGCTACCCCAAGCAACGCTAGCAAACAAAGGAATAGGAGGTACCTGGCTATCATATATACAACTGCAATCAAGGTGGCGTAAAGATAAGAAGAAGGGATTCTCCCAGACCGACGAGAATCTAATTAAACAGATTAGAGAACAGGGGATCAGGCACATCAAACGAGTATACAGCATTTTGATAGAAATGGACTCTGAAACCGAGCTAGTCAAGAACTGTATGATAAAGTGGGCACAAGACTTCGGACACCCTATCACCATGGACACGTGGGAGAAAATCTGGGTGAGGAATGTAGAATTCACGAAATCGCAACACTTAAGGGAAAACTTCTACAAGATGTTCTATAGATGGCACCTAGACCCGAAAAAAATATCAATCATCTACCCGGACTCCCAGCCCAAATGCTGGAGGTGCGGGGACGGGGAGGCTACTTACTTTCACATATGGTGGACATGCAGAAAAATCAAAGCATTCTGGAGGAAGATATGGTGGACACTCCAAACCATTTTCAAAAAGCGTCTAGAATTTCTACCTCAGGCTTTTCTGTTAGGGATCACAAAGGATTTCACTACCTCAGAGACAAATTTATTTTTGAACTTAATTACAGCAGCAAGATTGTTGGTGGGACAATACTGGAAGAATCCGGAAATACCGCCTATTGAAGAATGGACTGTGAAAGTAACAAATTTGGCGGAAATGGCGAAAATATCAGCATACTTGAAAAATCGCTCCAATGAACAATTTGTGACGGACTGGAAACAGTGGATAGACTATATCCAAGAGAGACACCAATCAAACAGAATGCAGCTGGCGTTTAGCTGAGGCTCGATGGGAGGAGGGAAGAAGGGTTAACAAATCAAATGTTTACAAAAACTAACACCCAATGTTGAATGTATATGTTCTATAACTAATGCCTCTTAACATAACCTTATGACTAATGTTGTCTGCTTTAATATTGTTAAAGCGGACTGAATCTCTACCTCAGGATAGGAAACTTGTACCTCAGGATCTCTGGTTAGGGGCTATAAAAGATTGCACTAGTAATGGGATGAAGTCAATTCAGAAGCGTAAACGAACAATAGGCGATAGACTAGATACAGTAGATAGACCATATATAAGAGAAACACCAATCAAACAAAATGTATTCGGAGTATACTTGAAGATGGAAGGGGGGAGGGAAGAACGTTTACTAAAACAGATGTTTACAAAGATTAATACCTAATGTTGTATGCTATGTTCTAGGATGATTGCTTAGCAATAGGATCTTATGTTTAATGTTGATCACATTAATATTGAACCAGATAAGAGAAACACCAATCAAACAAAGTGTAACAGGAGTATAGTTGAGGCTAGACGCGAGGAGTGGGAAAAAGGCTTACTAACTCAGACGTTTTCAAAGACTAATGCATAGCATTGTATATCAGGTGCCATGATGATTACTGCATAATATGTTTTTATGTTCAATGTTGATTGTTTTAATAAAAATTTTTTTATATATATAAAAAAAGAATAGATCTAAATTGGATATGGAAAATCAGAAGCAAAACTAATTTTTATTTTTATGTATTTATATATTTATCCTAGGTATATGCTGCCTGTCTTACAGAAATGTGAACAGACAATATACACTAAAAGCATAAAAACAGTAAGTACAGAAATACTCTAAAATGAACTCTGAATTGTCGCTGAGTGAATGGTCATAAGTTGAGGATTACCTGTGATCACTTGTAGAAGCTCAGGGTGTTTCCCTTCTCCAAAATGGGTTTTGGCAGCCAGACATATACCACTGTGCCTTCAATTTGGTTTGGTCAGAATCTGAATTTAATTAAATCTTCTACAAGAGTTCTAATGAAATAGCTGGTTTAATTTCCTGGAGGAATATACTGTAGCTATAGCATATGGAAAATGTCTCCTGTCTGATTGTATTGATTTAATTTCTCTGGCAGTATCTCTCTCTCTCTCTCTCTCTCTCTCTCTCTCTCTCTCTCTCTCTCTCTCTCTCTCTCTCTCTCTCTCTCTCTCTCTCTCTCTCTCTCTCTCTCTCTCTCTCTCTCTCTCTCTCTCTCTCTCTCTCTCTCTCCCCTCCCCCCTCCTTATTAAGCTTAGTCAGGAAATCTAGCTGTGTGAATATGTTCGTCTATCATTTCTCCACCCTCCACCCTGTGGACTCTACCAACAAGAAGCATAACTTTTACAGCTTCATCATTGGGCTGTTCAGCAACATTTTGGCCCAATTTTCATTTTGTCTGCCACAGAATACAAGCACTTGTCTCTTCCACTTCATTATAACAGAATGCAGGCAGCCCAAAAGCTTCTCTGGGGTAAGCCCAAGGATGTCAATGGCATTACACCAGGAATTAATTGAACCCTCCCTGTGCAGCCTGACTTCTGACTGTGTGCAAGTGGAATCTCCTGGTGCCTCTATTTAGAAGCTGCAGTTTCCATTAAATGTAATTACTTCTCCCTGCGGCTGTAAATAGAAGATGGCTTTGGTCATATTTCATTCTCCTTTGCTGCTTCTGCAGAATCAAAGTGGGGCTTGCAAATGAGAGAGCTTCCAAAGTGAGAAGAACTGGTATGCACACTGAGGATTTCTCCTGTTTTGGGTACAGTGCAATAGGAACTATGATAGATCAATACCAAGCAAAACAAACAAACAAACAAACAGAACTGGATTGTTGTTTGTGTTTGGTAGAAACAGGTTCCTTGCGGGGGATGAAGGAGGGATAAATGACCAGATCTACTCCTTTGCCTTCAGATTTCACACAAATGTGGAGACATCTAGCCATGTTCTCTATCAGGGTCTAGGTAGGACAACTTGCTGCAGTCAAATTGAATTGTTAAATTATCCCACAGTTAGTTGACCCATGGTGAGTTAGCTTTGGCAAGTTGTTGCATGGTGAATTGGCTGTGGCAAGTTGGCCGTGGCAATTTGGCTGCAGTGAGTTGTCCCATTCTGCTCTATCATGTATTATGTGAAGTCTTTTCCTAACATAGTGCACCTCCCCATTGATTTTCACCTTTATGCTTCTTTCCCATCCTTCCAAATCTCTAAAAGGGCTGCTCATCAACCTCTATTGAGAGTCAACAAACATCCTGGGGCTGCAGAAGAGTCTTTCTGCCCCTACTTGTTTTCCCAAGGAATCAGACTTGGCTGGTGCAAGGATGTTGCTGTTGTTAATTGCGAAGTCATGTCCGACCCATCACGACCCCATGGACAATGTTCCTCCAGGTCTTCCTATCCTCTACCATCTTCTGGAGTCCATTTAAGTTCACGCAAGGATAGATCATAAAAATGCTCAAAAGATTTTCTCCCTCTTCAATATTTTGAAAAAATGCCTGGAGAATTAATTATATGTTCTCTGTAAAACTTGGAAGAAAATGTTATTCCCCTGCCCCGAGAAAGGGACTGTAGCTCAGTCCTGCAGCACATATTTTGCGTAGGAAAGGTCCCAGGTTCATCCCCAACATTTACAAGTAGGACTGAAAAAAATGCTGTCTAAAAGCTAGGACAGCCTTTAACCATAGATGACTCATGGGAGTTTCCTATGGTAATGAGAACCACGTGTGTCACTTTCTCCTGCCTTTTCATGGCCTGTTTTGTACAAAAGTTGCAGGACTTACATACTGGACTAGAACTTCTATATGATAACAGTCATCAGCCCTATTCACCCATGGGGTCGATGTTCCTGAAACGTACCAAATAGCATACCCAATTCTAGCTGGAATGTGAAGATTGCCTATTTGCACGTGGGTGAATCAGCTTTTCAATCATGCTTTGGGTAGCTCCTTGACTCTGCCCCTTGACAGTGCAAAAGGTTCTTTAAGAACAGATGCATTTGCTCATTTTGAGTACGTCCAGCCCAGGCGACTTCTCACTGTCACCATTATGTCTTCTGAAGAAGGAAAACTATTTGTTGGGGGACTGAACTTTGATACTGATGAACAAGGCCTCGAACAGCATTTCAGCTCTTTTGGTCCTATTTCTGAAGTTGTTGTGATCAAAGACAAAGAAACACAGCGATCAAGAGGCTTTGGTTTTATCACCTTTTCCAATCCTGATCATGCATCAGATGCCATGAGATCAATGAATGGAGAGTCTATAGATGGGTGCCAGATCAGAGTTGATCATGCTGGGAAATCTTCTCGTGGATCCAGAGGTGGCTACTTTGGAGGCAGGGGACGAGGTCGTGGCTATTCCCGGGGTGGAGACAGAAGCTATGGTGGAGACAGAAGCTATGGTGGAGACAGAAGCTATGGTGGACGTTACGATAGCCGCAGTGGGGGCTACAGTAGTTCACGTGACTACAGCAGTCAAGGAAGCTACAATGATCGATACTCCTCAGGAGGTTCTTATAGAGACAGCTATGACAACTGAGCTCACACCGAGTAAAAATCCTTCCTGACTCGAGATCGTCCTTCCAATGGCTGTATTTATAAAGATTTTTGGAGCTTCGCTGAATCTTGTTTAATTACCTACATGATCTTCCCCTTATATAGCTTTTATCACATGTAGCCTGAAAGCTTCCTCTACAAGATAGCCTGTTAGACTTTACTCAAGGGGTTTTTTTAAGTGGTTTTTAAGCAGTTTTTAAATCCAGTTTTATTTGTCTTGCCTTTGCAATCTAAGTTTTTTTAACTTGACACATGGGGCCCTACAAAGTAAACCTGTTGGAAGCTGACCAGACTCTTGAAAAAGTACAATCATTTGATGTTCATCTCTTGGCATAACAAGCAAGGGTGGCAAGCCAAAAGAATCTTGATATTATTAAAGATATTGGTATTACTACATTGATCATAGTAAAAGCTATTTTAATGTAAAGTAAACCTATAACTTGAATGCTTTGAGAGGTTCTTGAAAATGTTTGTTTATATTGTCCATTTTTTTACTGGAAGAAATATGCATAATTTCAATTAATTGTATTTGAAGTGGATAAGGAATTTCCTGTACTGAGGTTTTGGCTTTACGAAGCCCATTAAAATCCCATCTGAAACAAACAAACAAACAAAAAGAACAGATGCATTTCCAAAGTGGATTGATTGTGTGCTGTAGCTTCAAGTGGAAAGCTGAAAAACAGAGTGAATCAAGTGGGATCTAATTTGTCTACTTGGGACCAAATAAATAATTGAATTATTTTATTATCATTGGGATCTGGGATCAAAACGGGAGCCTGTTCCAATCAAATCAAAACTCTTGAAGCTTTTGAAACAGCAGTGTGTAGTTATACATAGGAATAGAAACCACCTTAGCTCTTGTTCCCAGGACAAGAGAGAGACAGAACCAGACAGGAGTTGTAAAGCCTATATTTTATTATTTGTAAATTTCTCAATCTGGTTCCAGAAAACAAAAGTGAGCTGAGTGACACCAAAGATTTGAAATTATGCTGTGATCAATTCAGCCTCAAAATGTGCATTAAAATAAAATTTCTTTCTTTTCTAGATTTATCTATTTATATTCTTGGGCCTTAAACCTTGAGGGGATTATAATAGGGCTCGGTGTGCAAAGGTAACCTGTGATAGTTGAATTATAATTCAACTATCACAATATGATTTTAACAAAATCATATTGCTTCAAAGTGAATTTTCAGTAGCAAGTCATAATAAATATCCCAAAATAAGCTACCCATTGACTACAATGCAAGGATAATAAGGTTCATTTATTTATTAACTCACAAGAAATTAAACAAATGTTCTTTCCTTGGAAATAGTCTTCATTATAAAATTATGCTTATGCTTACAGCTGACATTTTGTTATGTCTAAATCTATAATCTGTAATAGTTAAACTGAACTATACCTGATGTTAAAAAAAACCTCGAGTTTCAGGTACACTAACTTGAAATAAGCAATAGCTCTAAAACGGAAGTAAAACAGTGCCAATTGAGTTTTTATAAACAACAGCTGTTTCATGGATATTTCTTTTTTTGGAATCTCATCTTTTTTTCCAAAGTCTTTTTTTTTTAATTGATTTTTTAAAAAATTTTTACAAAGAAAAAAGAAATAATAACTCAACTGAAAACAATCATGTAGCTCATTGACAAAACAATCAATATAACTGCTCGGTACCCCCTCCCCACCACATCGCCCTAGCCCTAACCAACCCCCCTCCTCTTACCTTCTATCTACCTACTTTCTCTCTCCTTTCTCTATACTCCACCCACCTCTATCCCACTCTTCTCCCTCTTATCCCTCTTGCCATCTTCCTACTTACCTCTACCTTCACTCCTCCTTCCTCTTTCCATCCGATGTGGTGCCCAGAGGCCACCCGAGCAACCCTTTAATACCTATAATTGCATATTCTTATATCAACCCCAATTACAGTTGAGAAAGCATAATATATCAATTATAAACACCCTCCCACCTCCCCCCCGACTTCCCAGAGTGAGTACAGGGTAGAAACGCAAGAAACCCCACTAAACTACTTATTATATAACTATTTAACTATATACCAAACATAATTTCTTCAATTGATATTTCCTTTGTATATAATCTATCCATTTTTTCCAGTCCATCATAAATTTTTCGTTTGAGTAATTCTTCAAATATACGGATATCTTGTCCATTTCTACCATATTTATAACTTTTAATGTCCATTCTTCAATAGATGGTAATTCAAGATACAAGGGAGAGAGGTGGTCTGAAAATGCCCAATTTTAAGTTATATTATTATGCTGCAGCTTTAGTAGCAATAAGTGATTGGATTAACCTAACTAATGAGAGAATACTGAATATAGAAGGGTATGGGTTATTGTATGGGTTGCATGCGTACTTAGTCTATGATAAAAAGTTGGACAGGAGTTTCAAAGAGCATTTATTGAGAAATGCTCTGTTGCGTGTCTGGAAAAAGTTTTATTATAAGTTAAATGGAAAAATTCCTCTATGGACAGTTCCCAGGCACGCAATAGAGAGTATAAATAGACAACAAATTCAAGATGTGGTGCCTTATGAGAAGCTCTTAACTAAAGAAGGGAATAGTTTAGTATTGAAATCATTAAATAGGTTAAGGGAAGAAGGAATAGTTCACAATTGGTATTCACATGTACAACTTCAGACTAGATGGCAAAAAGATGTTAAGATGGGTTTTTCCCTAAAGGATGATAAATTAATTATACAAGTTAGAGATCAAAGAACTATGCATATTAAAAGATTATATGATGCATTAATTGAAATTGATTCTGGAACTGAGCTAGTTAAAGATTGCATGATTAAGTGGGAACATAATTTTGGACAACCAATTATGATGGAAACATGGAAAAGGATATGGGTGAAAAATGTAAAATTTACACAAGCACAGCACTTAAGAGAAAATTTTTATAAGATGTTTTATAGATGGCATTTAGACCCGAAAAAATTATCACTTATGTATTCAGATGTGCAACCCAAGTGTTGGAGATGTGAATCGATGGACGCTACTTATTTTCATATTTGGTGGACTTGTAAAAAAATTAAGGCTTTTTGGATAAAAATATGGTGGATTCTTCAGAATATTTTGAAAAAGCGCATTGAATTTACACCACAGCTGTTTCTGCTTGGCATCATAAAAGACTCTACCACCATAGAGACTAAGTTGATTTTGAACTTGATTACTGCGGCAAGATTATTGGTGGGACAATATTGGAAGACGTCTGAATTACCATCTTTTTTTCCAAAGTCTTAAAGCAATTTTCATGGGCATCTTCGTTCATTTTATCCACACACCCTGCACAGACACACGCAAACTGTGAAAAGACTTCATTGAGGGAGAGTTATTGGCTCAGAGTTACATAGTGATTTTCTATAACTGAAAATGTATTTAAATGGAGGTTTCCTTAGTCAAAATCCAATACCTTGAATTTGTGTTTCTATGGATCAGTGATGGCAAACCTTTTAGAGACCCAGTGCCCAAACTGCAACCCAAAACCCACTTATTTATCGTCAGATGCTGGGTGGGCATGGCCGTGGTGATCATGGCAGACTGGGTGGGTGGGGCCAGGGTGGCAGGGGCCAGTCCCTCGCCATTTCCGGGGTATGGCACGGGTGCCCACATAGAGGGCTCTGAGTGCCGCCTCTGGCACGCATGCCATAGGTTCGCCACCATTACTATAGGTCCTCTTTGTATACAATGTATTTGGACATTGTGCACACATCTACCTCTTACAAAGTGTCCCTTCATGAATTTCTAGATTAGAAATAGAGGTTTGAATTTATCTCTTCCTCTCTCCCTATTGGGATCAAATTAAGCCTTTGAAATAATATATACAATTGCAGAAAGGATGTAAAAAAAACAACCCTAGTTTTTCAAAACTACATGCAAGAAAATCTGTAAACATTTGAGCTGAATTTGGAAGCCTGCTCTCCTGGCAACCACTGGCCCCTGAAACTTTCCTTCCCAACACCCCAGAGTGGGGCAGCAACAGGAATGACCCGAATGAAGAGGGATTTGACTGCCTGCTAGGGCAAGCTGTGAGGAGGTATATTTCTCCTGTGAACTGCTTCAGAAATTCCATCTTATAATTTTGAGGGTGATTTGTTCTTCTCCCATTTTGAATTAGACTAGAAAACTTCCAAGATCCCTTCCAAACTCTGTTACTCTTGTTATTCTGAATGAAGCTTTGTTTCCATGAATGACAATGAGGCTGTCCGTGATCCATCAGCTTTGCTGTTTTGCTGCTGGCTGTTTGGTAGCCTTTTCTGACCCAAGCTACCAAGGGAAGTGACCCAAAACGGTGCTAGATTTCCCATGGATTTTAGGGAGGATTGTGCTTTCTTATGACTTGATGACATCTGCAGAAAGGGCAGGACTTTAACACGGTTCGTATATATATATCTGGGTTAATATAGACAGAAGCAAACACTCTATGAAAGAGCACACCATAATAATTATTGAATATTTGGGATAAATACAGGAAAATTAGTGCTGATCTCTCCTCTTCCATTATTATTGTTTTTCTGAAAAGGAAGGTACTACACAATTTGTTCAGTGGAGTTCATGTGTTTATTTATTTTTTATTGTTATTAGTTTTTTTATCCCGTCTTTATTTTTTTAAATAAACAACTCCTATTTTCTCCACAACAACAACCCTCTGAGGTGAGCTGAGCTGAGAGAGAGAGACTGACCCATACTCACCCAGTCAGCTTTCATCCCTAAGGCAGGACTAGAACTCACAGTCTCCTGGTTTCTAGCCTTGCCAAACTGGCAAGACTTTAATCATGGATTATGTGAAAATAAAATCCTTTGAAACTCTTAGTTTGCAATAACTACCTGACTGGTTTCAGGATTGCAAATACAGGGCCCAGTATTAAAAAAAAAAGTGGAAATACAGATTTGATTGCATTTAAAACTTCTATATCAATCAGAACATTTTTAGGACCACGTTTATAGACTGGCAGAGTATGACTCAGAAACCAGAAATGAAAAAAATAGATTACATGGATGTAGAATCTGAATGCAGGACAATAAAGAGGCAGGTATGGGAAATTCAACGGAAGGAAAACATTAAATTTATTCTGAACATTATACTCAGAGAAAATTGGTATCAGATATTTTACTGTTGATATGATTACTAAATAAAAATGTTTTCAAAAAATGGCTGGAAATGTAATGAACAGATCAGATCTTTTTTTTTTTAACTTTTGGTGGCAATACCATAATACTCAACAATTCTAGAAAATGAATCACATTGGTATGAAATAAAACTTCAGTGATGAATTTTCATTTCAATAGATATTAAACTTAAGTAAACTATATATCCCCTCCACATTTACTGGATTAGTTCTCTATATGATATCTACTGCAAGAATATAATATGCTTCTTACTGGAAAGTTCATTTAATCCCTTCAATGAAAGGTTAATGAAATACACTTTAATGTCTACAACAACTTCCTTTTTAAAAAACAATTCTGAGACAGATTTCAACTCAAAGTGAACCCATTCTTTTTTATAATTTAAAACATGGACTGGTACTGCTGTAAGGCTGTTCCAGCTTGTTTTGCACATTTCTTAAGGAAATTGGTAATATCAAATTTGGGAGAATTAAATATTGGAATACCTTTTTTCTAATTTTAAAGAGGGGACATTCCTGTAGCATTCATTACATAGGATTTATTTATGCAGCACAGAACTTTGAGCTTCAGTGCAGTGTATCTGGAAGAAGGAAATATCTATTCTAATATAAAAATAATCCTCGATTTAACAACAGTTCATTTAGTGACTATTCAAAATTACAAAGTGACTTTTGACTGTTTTTCACACTTATGACCGTTGTAGCATCCCCATGGTCATGTGATCCAAATTCAAATGCTTGGTAACTGGCATGTATTTATGACTGTTGCAGTGTCCCTGGGTCATATGACCTCCTTTTGTGACCTTCTGACAAGCAATCAATGAGGAAACTAGATTCATTTAATAACCATGTTACTAATTTAACCCCTGCAATGATTCACTTAACAACTGTGCCAAGAAACAACTGTTTACTATCAAAGTTCCAACTTTGTTTCTTGATTTAAATGTAGAGGCTGTCTGACTCTAGAAGACTCTGGGCAACTTATAATTAAAACAAGAAGAACCATAAAACCAAGGATCAAAAGAACTAATGCATGGTGGGAAACAATAAAACCCCAGCAATCAACACCTATGCTAGCCCCATGCATGGGAAAATTTCCAGATCTCCAGAGACTTTCAGAAGGTTGTTAGGGTGGCATCCATATGGATCTTGGAGGGCCTGGTGTTCCAGAAGGCAGACTTCAAAGTGCATTGGGGAAGTTGCTTTTTTGCTCACACGAATACTGTTGAACTCTATTGTGCCAGTGAAAGATGCTCACCTATTCTTATATGCATTCCTTGTTAGGTTTTCTCACAAAAGTTGAGCTCTTTTGACAGTATCAACACTTGGGTGGTATTATTTGTGACCATATGTTTGGCTGATATTTTCAGCTATAGAGGAACTGATAATCCATACGCCTCACTGAACTATTTAGGTGTGCAGCGAATAAGATGGCTTTCCTTGCTGTCTCCATGCCAGCTCCTAAAGTGTCATCACATACTTTGGTCGTTAATGAACTCAGCATTACACTGTTTTGGTGCTCTTCTCCGATATTTCTTTATACCTTTGCTTTTTTCAGGAAGTCTGCTTAAGATGCTTGCCATGAAGGAAAGCAATGTCTGAATTAGGCACAATCCAGTTCTCAAAGTATATCCAGATTGTAAAAAATTGGTACATTAACATACTTTTGCAGGCACTTATGTATCATTGTGTTGATCAGTTCATACATTTGAAATCATTCACACAGGGAGGAAAATGGATCTGGTAGTGACCCAAAACAGATGAACAATTTGAAAATTAGTTGATTTCCCATAGGAGATAGCTGTCTGACACCTCCAAAGACAATCAACCAGAGCCCTTCCCAAAACCTCATGATGTTCAAGGATGTCTTGGAGATATCTATTGATGCTATTCAGCATCTGGTGCTTTCACAGTGGGTATTTCATCAATAATCAGTACTTGTGATTTCATCAACATGACTGTTAGCTTATTGGACATGTCTGTAGGCAGGTCTATTGTTTTTTTGTTACAGCCTGGTTGATGAGGAGTTTCTGTATTGAGGCACACAGTTTCATAATATAACGTTGATCATTATATTCAGAAGAAAGTCAGGGCAGAATAGAAATTAACAACTGAGTTGGGAATGTTTAACACAATCCTCTTCAAACTGCATTGCAAAAGCATTGATGGGCATAAATGGAATCCTTGCTGTTGCATTTTGTTTTCCAGGCAGGTCAAATGCATCAAATATTCCAGCATTACTGAGAAGTCCAGTCTGTTTCCAAGGTACAAGTAGTAGCCATTTTTCTTTGCACGTGTCAACATAGCAAGCGGTGCAGCATTTGTCTGAAGTACCTTTAATATAAAAGATTTTATTACATTCTCTGAGCCACCCATTTTCTGTTAAGAACATTAGCAATATTTCAAAAATACATTTTGAATTACAGTTGGCCACAACATATACGGAGCCTTCTACAATGGATGAAAAATACTTTATACAAGCAGCCTCCCAGTCTTTGCTGTAACTCCCATGCTGAGCATGTTGCATTTTCAGAGAGCCTACTTGTGACATTCTTGAATGCTGAATAATAGCTCAGCTATGCATTATTGTGGCTGTTATATGTTATATGTTTGCATTCCAGTTATATGTTTGCATTCCAGCCTGTTATATGTTTGCATTCCAGCCTTGTGATCTATTCTCTTGCCCAAAATTCAGGATCCATTCTGAAAGCTACATGTATCTTTGTTTTGTATTTGATGCAGGTTCTGCACAGGCATCGTGTCTTTTTTAACTGAGAATGCTGGGTTTATTCATCACCATCACCATCACCACACTATAAAAAAGATGTTGAGACTCTAGAAAAAGTGCAGAGAAGAGCAACAAAGATGATTGGGGGACTGGGGGCTAAAACATATGAAGAAAGGTTACAGAAACTGGGCATGGCTAGTCTAGTGAAGAGAAGGACCAGGGGAGACATGATAGAAGTGTTCCAATATTTGAGGGGAGAGGGTCAACCTGTTTTCCAAAGCACCTGACCAGGCAAGGAATAATGGAGGGAAACTGATCAAGGAGAGATTCAACCTGGAAATAAGGAGAAATTTCTTGACAAGTGAGAACAATCAACCAATGGAACAGACTGCCTTCTGATGTTGTTGTTGCTTCATCAGTGGAGGCTTTCAAGAAGAGGCTGTATTGCCACCTGTCAGAAATGGTGTAGGGACTCCTGCTTGGGTAGGGGGTTTGGACTAGATGAACTACAAGGTCCCTTCCAACTATTCTATTCTATTCTATTCTATTCTATTCTATTCTATTCTATTCTATTCTATTCTATTCTATTCTATTCTATTCTATTCTATTCTATTCTATTCTATTCTATTCTATTCTCATCATGGTCCTTAATATTACAAGCTTGGTCAATTATACAGTAGTTTTTCTGAGGTTGTCTCTTCTTTCTTGATTAATATGTTGCTCCTTCTTAGATTAGACAGCTCATAGTAAAATAATCATGTATCAGCATTAACATTAACCAAATAAAACATATCTTGTGGCTTTTCAATTCAATAAATACTTCCTCTGTGGGTCGTGTGCTTCAGATTAAATTGCATTCACTGCTCCAAAGACCTATTGGGAAAGCACAGTCTTAACTGCGTTTTTAAAAAGGTTAGGACAGCTTTGGGAGACAACTGTTCCAAAGCAAAAAGTGCTTCTACCAAGGAAGCAACTTGATTCCTATCTCCTTTGCTTTTGTCAAAGGAAATATTTTTCACCTTTTGCTGGTCCACACATGGAACAAGCGGGCAGACTTAAATGGATCGGATGGTCCCAAAGGTAATGGCAACATGAGTCATTAAAGGGTTAATAGGCAAAATCCAGCACCTTGAATTGAATATTTATTGCAAACATTGCAGTTCCCACCAGTACTGACCTGTCAGCAAAAGAGCAGCTCCATTCTAAGCTACCGTAGTTGAAGTTCTGGATAGACCTCAAGGGCAATTCTATGTAGAACAAATTGCAGACATCCAGCTGTGAGAAGGGCAGGTACTCCTATTGTTAGAGCCTCTTGATTAAAAAAATAGCCAAAATGGCACATCAGTCAAATCTGGGCATTTCTGGGCTGTGAGTTCCTCTTGCTATTCCAGCAGGAACTGCAAGAGGAGAAGGAACCCCAAGTTGCATATGTGCTGTTTTGGGGCAGCACCACCTCAATCAGAACTAGAGAAAAAGGAGTACTAGAACTTAAAGGTTTCTGAAGAAACAGCCTCTCCATCTTGCTGAGTTTCAGCAACAACCTGCTCTGTTCCCGCCATCCTCTCTCCGGGACTTCTACCACAACTGGTGCATGGTTGGAAATAGAGCTGAGAATCATTAGCAAATTAAAGATATATCACCAAAACAGATTATCTTTCCCAGCAGCTTCATGCAGATATTAAAGAAAACAAGGAAGCCCTAAGCCTAGCGTAGAGAAGCACTAATGATTTTTCCTCTTCTCCTTTGCTGATTAGAAGAACTGCAAAACAGTGACCACAGACAGTACTATAATTGATTATATGGAATGCTGCTGAATACCAAGCAAAACTTGAAGTGGTACAGTCTCTTCCCTTCATTCCCATGTCTTGCCATAGGCCAGTGGTGGCGAACCTATGGCATGCATGCCAGAGGCGGCACTCAGAGCCCTCTCTGTGGGCACACGCGCCGCTGCTGCCAGCAACTTGCACAGGTCCATTAGGCTGCCACTGCCGCCCGGAGCAGCAGCCCCACCCAGCACAAAGGAGGCAAAGCATCCAGCTAGCAAGCTCAAGTGGTAGAGCACGTCCACACCCAGCGAGCCAAAGGCCACCCTGAGCAGGGAAAGCCAGATCCCCATTGATACCATGGCCCCCTAGTCCCAGCTAGGATTGCGTGCCTCCTCCCCATCTATGCTGGGCCTCCTGCCCACCACCCCACCCACCAAAGACCCTATGGATCTCCTTCAACCCTGCCCGGCCCCCATAGGCATCCCCACATGAGCAACATTAAGGCCATGCCCATGCCAGCCACGCCCCCCCAGTCTGCCGTGACAACTGCAGCCATGCCCACCCAGTGGGCCATGCCCCCATGCCACCCGAGGCCACAATGCTGATGCGGCCCTGGAACTTTGCAATAAATAAGTGGGTTTTGGGTTGTGGTTTGGGCACTCAGTCTCTAAAAGGTTTGCCATCACTGCCATAGGTCATCTACAAGAGAATTTGATAATCCAATTCAAACGGGGACCTCTCCAATTCCTGCGCCATTATCTTCTCAACAATCTTAACAAATGGGCAGCACCAAAATCTAATAAATAAACAGTTAAATAAGCTATCAATTAATTAATTAAATATCTTCCCAGTTATTTGAGTATCTATCAGCCTTATAAAGTTAAAGGCAAAGTGTGACACATTATGATAATTACTTAGCCAAGGCTCAATTTCACAACTACTGCACTGCTCCCATTATTATCACTGAGTAGCAAAGAGCATTTTGCTGAAAAAAGCAAATGAGAAGAAAAAGGCTCTCTTGCAGCCTCTCCTCTGAGCATCTGTCAGCCTTTCTAGGCAGACCTACAGGAAACACGGCCAGATAAGCTAATTCTATTTTACTGTAGTCTACTTTATTGTAAATCTATATTAATAGCATCTTGCAAAACTGAAACACAATTCTGCCTTCATCTTTACAGCCTGATAACTTAGGGAGGGTCTCCCCTGAAACCAGCTGTGGGCTATGCTCTCTCTTATCTGACTGCTAGTCTGGTCTCTCAAGTTCATTCCCACGTACCATTAAGTGTCTGTTCTCTCTGCTCAAGGAAGATGTAAAGTGTGCTAAGGACATTATGGTGGTGCATCTCAATGACAAGTTACAATTTGAATTAAGTGCACTTATCCCTCAGGTACTGTCAGAGATACTTTTCTACAAACTGTTTAAAGTTACTAACTTATCCAAAATATCACTGAGCCATCTCAAGGGCATATTTTAATGATCTTCCCTTGGCAATCTTAGAGGATAAATATAAGACTGTACTAGCCTCTGGGATTTTGTTCACTGCCTAGAGCCCCATAGGTTAGGTGGTTTAGAAATGTTATGAATGAATAAATAAAGTTAATAAATTAAGGCTGTTAGAATTCATTAAACACGGGGGTTTTACACTATTACTCAAATGCTTATGTATACCTATACATTTTTTAAAATAATTCTGTAGTCCCTTAATTCAGAGTAAAGCCGGGCAGCTGAATTGAGCTGAGTTTTGCCTGGATGCCCTTCCTGACACCTATTTGGAGTTTGCAGCAGATATTTTTTTCTTTGTGCCTTAAGAGAGATGCATCTGCTGCTATCTAGGATTGAATCTCAACCTTTGAGTGGGAGGGAAGCATCTTCATTACTAGTGCCACCATGCCGCTCATACATATATACATACATACACATACATACACATATACATAGTGGATAAAAATCCAAAAGTGACATACTTTTGGTACTCAAGTTCCACTCTCAACAAACTCTGGTGTTCTACAATGTACCCATTTAGTTGAAAGTTTCATTGGGCAGTTCTTTTGCATTTATTTATGTATTCCAGGCATTGACTGTCTATAATATAATATAATTTATGTATTTATTCAATTTTTATAGCATCTGTTTATCTATTTCTATCAATGCCTCTGAGCAGCTTACAATTCAAAAAATATATAACAATTTAAAAACAAAAACATTTTTTAAAAATAACTATTCTAATAATATAATGTAATGTAATAATATAAATAATATATAATGATAGTACAGTACAGTATAGTATTGAATAATGGTAGTAATATAGTATTGTGCTTCAGTTGTATCTTACTGATGTCACTGGAGAAGGGGCTTCTGTTCAGGGCAGTCCTTTGCCCACAGACTGAAGAGGGGCAGATCAAAGCCCTAGACAGCGGTGTGATTCAAATATGTGAACAACCGGTTCTCTGTGTGGATGCTGCTTCTGGAAGTCCATTCTGGGCCTGGGCAACAAAAAATTAGCTACCAGTTCTACCGAACTGGTACAAACTGGCTGAATCCCACCACTGGCCCTCGAGTGTCTCACTGGAGCATGGGGTGTGTGACAGTTACTGTCAGCTGGTTGCATCATGACCAAGAAAAAGGATGAAGCCGGCCTAAGCAGAAGATAAGAGAAGAGAAATTACAGGCATGTTTCCTGCAATGTCCATCTCATGCTTTTATAGGTGCATAGTTTCTGCCAGGAATTTAATCAAAGTGTGAACATTCATGTTACCTCTGTGTGCGCACGGACAGGATTAATCAAGGTGGGTTCCAGTGAGTCATCTGTGTATGTTTCTGTGTACTCCTTGTGTTGTGACAGGGTGTATGTGTGGCTATGAAGGGGAGTGCACACCCTCTGCTCTGAATCTATGGTAGAAGAAGGCGTTTAGAATAGAGGAGTCTTCCCTGAGAAATGGATTAAGAGGGATTTTTTTTCCCCCTCAGCACTTTATTTTCTTATCTATTGCTTCCAGTCAGATCTGGCCTATTTTCTAACTTGATCTTTTGCTGCCTTGTTCAGATTTAGTCCCATTCTGTTTGGTTTTCAGAGAGTTATGTTGATGGACAGATGGACAGACAGATTTTCTTTCCAACATTATGTTGGGTTGGAAGGAATAAGTGGAAATGTGGAATAGTATCAGAACTGGCTGAGATCTTTGCTAATTTCACACAGATAAAGCTCTATGGGGTATTCTTTTCTGTCTAAACCTCCATCCAAGGAGGCTGGATGTGTGTGTTATTTTAGGATTTTTAAAAAAGTTGGCTACTGACAATTCCAGATCGGGACACTATGCCATCAAATATCCATACTGCTGTCCAGCTCCTATTAATATGAATTTTAGGCTCAGTGAAGCAGAGATTAATCCTCTGATTAAATCCTTTAATTTCCCTCCCTCAAATTTGCCTTTAAAATGAAGACTTTTAAATAATCAATAAACACAGAATCCTGCAAAAATAAAGAAATAAATAAAATGATTTGCTCTTTGCCAAGCACTCAAAGCAGCTGCAAAGACATCTTTTTAGAGAACCTTTTAGAACTTTTAAGAGCTCAGCAAAAGAAGCCTTAAGGTAGTACACAGTCATCCAAACTCCAATATGTCTCCTTTGCTATATTTTAGAAGAGACAATTTGGATGAAAAGTGATTCTGCAACTAAGCGTGTTCACTTAACCGAATATGAATAATAAATTGGTTGAATGGAAACAAAATTTGAATTATCCAGAAATGAAAGATTTCCTCATAAACGGCACACTCCATATTATCAAAATATAAATTCCATTTAATTTATTGCATCTTACTTCCTGTATTTAGAACTGTACCACTATTAGATTTACAGTCCTTCATCCAAAGGTCACAGCCTCTTTCTCCAAATACAAAAACAAGTACGTGTGTAATGGCTAACAATATTCTTTCCTCTGAAATAGGCCAGTTTTCATTAATCAGCTTTGAACCTAGAATTGTAATTGGCTGGCACCATAAGCAGAAATAATTATTTGGCATCTTACCAGGATTAAACAGTATGGAGGCAAATTTAATCAGAAGTCTACTTGCAAATGGACAGTCCTTTACAGCCAAGCTGCAACATCAATGAAATATAACTTGAGCACAGTCTTAATCTAGTACTATATGGATTGTGACAAAAGTTGCAGTGGGAAGGGCTCAGGTGGAATGGAATGGAAAGGAAAGTAGAGGTGTCAAATCTTGGAACTGGGAGGAAAGAGACAATGAGAGGATTCTGGCAATAATTAAAAACTCAGAAGAGTCCAGAACATCCCTATCATCCCTGCCAACTCCTCCAGTTAAGGACTGAATTGACAATGGAATGCACATGCTGTTCACAAAAGTAGGGATTGGGGAGTGATACCAATAGAGGAGAATATTTGAATATATATTGGGGAGTGACCCAATCTATAGATTTTGAGTTATTGTCTACAATAGTTGTTCATCACTCTCCTGGGACAGAAGAAACACAGGGCATAGTCAAGGCAGCTCTGCATCATGTTCTTCTAAAACTGGTGAGAAAGATATGATGACGGCGTCAACGCTGCTAACATCGGATGTTCTTGCTTTGACAACAGATGGAAATGTAGCCATCTTTTCTCTATCACTTTTAGAGTTCGTTGATGCTGGGAGGGGGAATGTGGATGAGAGTCCAGCTAGTCATAACAATAACTCAGCTGTGGGAACCCAAGGTTATTAGATCCAGAGTTGATAGAAATTTAGTGGGCAGGAGATTTGGGGAGAAAGCCCGCGCTTCAAGTTAATTGGGGAATGTGATTTATGACTGTTAATTGGAAGAGGGAATTGCGCTTTGCTACTTTATGCCAGGGGAGGGAAATTCAGTTTTTGGCTTCAGCTATGTGGTGCTGATACTTTGTTTCTCAAATAAAAGATTCTTTAAAGAAAACAATGCTTCAAAGTTCTTTTGAAGAGATTCATCTGTCAGAACCATGACAGATGGTTGAAATCCTTTCAATGACAAAGCTCTTTACTGCTCCTCTGTCTCACAAACTAGATCCTGGTTCTCCAGGAACTAAAATTAAACAGAAAGACAACATGGGACTAGGAGAAAATTGTTAAAAACATTTGCAAATGTCCCTTTCCTAAAAAAAAAAAAAATGGAAAAAGGGGAAATTCAGAAAACTAGAGGACCACAAGGACCATTAAGAGACTGTAAAATGTAAGCATCTTTGAAAAAAATATGAAAACTATCATATATTAGAAGCTACCTTAATAGGTTAAACTCACTTCATTTTGGGGGGGGGGGGCTTGGTAATTTCCTTAATAGATTATGGGAACTCTACAGACATTATATATCTAGCTCCAGCTTTTGACAAAGAATTCCATGAAATGATAATTAGTAAACTAGTTATGTGTGGGCTGGATAAACAAACAATTAAGTAAATACATATTGCTTCAGAATTTTTACCAAAATAATGCTCATCAAATTGGAGAAAAAGCATGAGTGAAGTAATTCAAGGATTAATCTTTAATATTCTTCAATATTTTTTAGGCCTTGAAGAGCTTCAAATTTGAAGGTAAAGTGGTACTTCATAGCGCACATGGGCACCCATGTCATCTCTGCCTGAAGCTCCTTAAAAAGCTCCTGTGTGGTAGTTACAAAGGTCAAACACTGTTGATTCTGGTTCCCCAATTTAATGAATTTAAATTACAGAAAAACACATTTCAACTGAACGTTGGAAAACATTTCCAAACAATAAAAGAATCTTGAAAGTGAAATGATATATTTGAAGTGAGGTCTCTATCTGCATTATCATGCATTAGTGAGTAGCGCCTATTGGCATCTACACTCTGCCAATTAAATGCTTAGTGGAAGGGACTCTGGCGTCCTATGACCAATTGGACCACCTGACACATAAGGACAGGAAATGTACATTTGGGATGCTGAAAATGTGCCTTTGATCCTCTTCTAATTTGGGGCAACACACGAGAAGTTTGGAAAAGGTGTCCCTATTGTATAATAATGATCAAACCACAAGGGCCTTTGATCCCTGAAATTTAAAAAGCCTGAAAGCAGTTAAGTGAGGGGAGGCAAATTACAGCAGCAGAATGCATTTTTATCCCCTGCATGTTAAATTAAGTATTAGAAATGAGAAGACATACATTCGCTTTGCAATTGTGATATATGTGTGAAATAAATGTATATCTGTATGTTTATTCTGGCCTTTACATGGTTTTCCTCTAAGGCTGCATAACGCAACCAAGTTCTAAGCCTGAATGCCTCATTCAAATCTGAAAGGTCTCTTCCCATTCTAAATAAAGCCTCTGCAAAACAGTTTAACCAGTCTTCTGTGGTGAAACGTGAATTGCAAATGTCATTTACTTTAATAAATGATAAGCTAGGTACAGTTTTAAAATTGACAATGATGGTTGGTTTGCTGTGACTTCAAAAATGGATGATTGAACTAGTCATATTTATGAAGACCAATCCCAAAGTCATAGCTATTTTTGAATACAGGTCATTTCCAAAGAATGTTTCAAAGAATGGCAAACTATAGAAAAATGAATAAAGTGTATTGAACAAAACATTTTTTTAAATGAATGTCATTGATGGTCTACAATCTATAAAAGTTTTAGCATGGCAGAATTGCATTTCTGCTTCTTTTTCCTAAGGGAAATGAGCATTCAAAAGGCATTAGGGCTTTTCAGTGAAGCATCCAGGCTGGATATTCTTTTTTTTTATTATTATAATTTTATTTTTACACTTACAAATATTACAATTGAATAAAAAGCAATCTAACACCCCCCAACCCTCCCCTCAGGCTGGATATTCTTAATGTTTGAACTAACCAAGTTTCAAAAGGTTTGGGTCAGACTATTCTTCAAGACTATTTCGGCTTACAAGACCTCCCAGGTTTTAAACATCAGCATAAGTTGTCTTATTTCTTATGAAACTTTCTCCTAAGAAGAAAATTTATGGAACTTTCTCCTAAGTAATGTAAAATCAGCTTCTTCAGTTTCAGTATTTGAACCAATGCCTAAACTCTGACTTTCAAAATAATTTTATTGAATACATTTCTTGGTATGTATTTATGTTGGATGGGCCACTATAATTTTTAGCTATGCCTGGGAAATTTTCTTGGAATGTTAAGATTTTACTTATACAGTTATATTAATAATGCATTTTATTGATTTGTTGTTGATCATTTGGAATGGTAAAGAAAGGCAATTTTTACACATATATAGTGTGTGTCTCTCTCTGTGTGTTTGTGGTATATGATACCGGTAGTATATCAGTATATTAGTATTGTGGTAGTAGACAAGGACTAAAAGACAGTGGTGGTGATAAATGTAGCAGTGCCAAGTGACAGCAACATCAGGAAGGAGTAGGAGAAGCTGGAGAAGTACCAGGGCCTGAAGGAGGAACCAGAGAGGATGGGAAAGTAAAGACCAAGTAGTGGTTCCCAGTAGTGGTAGAAGCACTTGGGTCTGTGTCTCCTAAGATGGGAGAGTGGCTCCAACAGCACCCAGGAACAACATCAGAGCTCTCTGTCTAGAAATTGCACAGAATTCTCAAACCCCTAAGCCACTAGTAAAGGATCTGAGATTGAGCAAGACACATATCACCCATGAGGGTGAAAAGATGCCTTTGAATAAGAACAGAAGCTTATCTTAAAAGTGGAGCAGGCAGAAAACACAATATGATCTATTAGGGGCCTCATTGAGCGGACTCTGGTAGATTTGTAATACAGTGGCACCTTGGTACTCATTGTTAATTGGTTCTGGGAGGTGGCAATGAGTACCAAAAGTTATGAATACCAAAGACATTTTCCCACAAGAAATATTATAATGAGTCACAAGGTAGCCAACACTGACAAGTTCTAGCTTGTGCATTGAGTACCAAACAAATAATAAGATTTTCAGGTCAAAATGCTGTGAGTACCAAATTTGATGAGTTTCAAAGCAGCTGAGTACCAAGATACCATTGTAGTTCCCCATTCTTAATGATTTAAAACTGAGTAAAGTTAAAATTATCCCCCATCTGTAAAATAGATTGTTCTAAGCAGGAACTCTATAGGATGAAAGAAAGCCATGAGAAAGAATTGTTTATTTTGGGGACTTAGAATATTTCCTGCACATGGTATTTTTCCAGGACTGATCTTGTCCCTTACATCAGGGTGCCTGCTTCTGGCTCTTACTCAGTTTTCAAGCATGCTTGCTGGTAGTTTTAAGACCTGTGATTCCAGCATAGTTAGTGGGTCCATGTTGGGGGTAGGGATATTAAATCACAACATGTTATTGGATTAGAGTACTAATATCTCTTCATTTTTTTCAAAAAATCATCAAAAAAAATCAACCCAGAGTTCTCACCTGAACATAAATGACCAAGCTCAGATGATCCTACTTCAGACACATTATGCAAAATCTAGCTCTCTGGAGTAGGCTGTAATGCTGGGAAAGATGGAAAGACCGAAAAGAAGAAGACGTTCAGCAACAAATTGATAAATTCAGTTACCAATGAAGGCAAATATATGTGTCCCAGATTCAGTTATGATAGAATTCATGGCTGGCTGAGGGAGCTGAAGTCCACAAACTTAAAGTTGCCAAGTTTGGAGACCCCTGATATAGCTGAAGAGATTTGAATGTTGCAATAAGTATAAGATGTTGGATACCAGAGTTTACTCAGTCTTCTGCTTGCATTTCTGTATTGAAGAAGAGAAGCAGGACTCTAGTGACAAGCTTTTCAATTCCTCTTCTTGTTCATCTTTCAATAAAAAGTAATAATATGTATGTTAATGTAGCATGTTTGAGGGTTGTCATTAACTATCCAGCTGCGTTTAAGGGTTTTGTGTATGGCAACCTAACAGAATTGGTGAATTTGTGTTGGGGTCATTCAACATTGCAGCAATGTTCTGAAGTTTCCTAGGTGCAACAATGAATAATAAGCAGTGTTCATTATGGAAGTGGCTGTACGCAAACTCATCTATTCATGAAAATAGTTTACACTGCATAATACACAAAATTGGAAATCAAAATGTATTTGTTTACACCAAAACATCAACTTATTTGAACATAAACTTTTTAAAAAATTCTAAAGATCAATGAACCAAATGGAGGTAAGCATTAACTCAAGAAACTAGGATCCACCATCATTAACAGATTTTCTCACTTTTAGTTTTTCTTATCAGCACTGCTTCAGTGGAATCTAGTAATGCAATGCTTGCTGTATTTTAGTTTCAATGATCTGGTTACAAATTCACTTTTGGGGGGACATCCTGCCAGATAGAATAAACAAAATGGGTTAACACGGTCTGCTATACGGCAGCTTCCTATGTATTTGGTACCCAGATATTATCTTTGAATCATAGCCTGATATAGCTTGCACTGTGACAATGTATAAAATTATATAAAGGATCAACTAAAACAGAAATGGAGAAACTTTTAACCCTGGAGCAACCTTCAACCATAATTGCTCAGAATGTGCAACCATCTCCTTGCAATTTGAGGAAAGAAACACACAAAATGTATATAAACCTAGTTAAAAGAAACTCTCTGAATTGCCCCTCCCCCAACAGAAGGATAAATAAAGGAGAAAAGATGTGGGTTTCCTTATATATGCAACTGCTCCATTCACTTTGCATCCTCACTCTCCCCATCATGCCTCTCAGATGTTCCCCAAATGTTAAGTGTAGTAGTTCCTGACTACCCAAATATTGCCACCCTTGAGCTAAAGGCATAACATTTGATTAGGATTGATCAAATCCAGGACTGAACCTCAATGGTACACCTCAAGTGCAGAGCCGGTGTACAAAAAGAAAAAGAAAAAAAGAAATACATTCTTGAAGTAGGACTGGCATGATCCTAATTCAATCCAGTAAACTATTTCTTGAGGGTATGGACCAATAACTGGCGAGGAAGTGGTATTTATCCTAAATTGAACTGACACATTTTATGGGGAGTAATGGTATTTTCCTTGCAATATACTAAGTTCTTAAATTCCATTTTATTCCAGGTCAGATTCAAAACCAACCTAATGGTTATAAACAGACTTGTATCATTGTACAACACCTCTTGTATCATTGGGTTCTCATAAATAAACCCACAGCATTCCGTTATATTTCTGAGCTGCATTAATTTCAGTTTGTAAAATACCCTGATCTTTAAAAGCCATCTGAAATATTATTGTTTATATATTTGAGTCTCCTTCAAGTTGAGCTTGACTTCTGGTGATTTTCCATTCCTGCCTTATGGTATTTCCATTTGGAAATAACATGAAAATAATGTAATGCCATTGTCTTTTTCTGGGATCTCTTTGTTTTGTTTTGTTTTAATTTTCCAATCCCAATCTGGTTTATTTATAACAATAATGCAAATACATTTTGTAACATGATTTTTATTACAATAGTGAAAACAAATGCAAACTAGAGAGAAAGGACAAAAAGTCAAAGAATGAAAAAAGAAAAAGAAAAGAAATATATACAGAAGTGACTTCCGATCATTACCAATTAAAAACAAATTTGATAATGTTTCACCCCCTATAAAGTTTTAAATAGATATTACTTCTTCTCATAACCCATACCTCATCTAAATGCAAATTCATAAATCATCAACTTTTCAGGCCTGGTGTCAGCAAAAAATCCTTTAAAAGTTACCAAAGGAGCCATTTATAGAAACATGACATATTTTAATCATGATCAAATGAACCAACTTTATATTCTTTTCTTTTATTTATATTAAGCTTGATGTTTAATTCATTCAGATGTTGTAGAATTGGGTCCTTCTTCAGTTTTTCTTTTTCCTATCCCAAAGACTTCTCCAGGGCTTTAGCACACCTCTTTTATAAATCCAGTATAAATTATCCAGGTCAACGTTTTGGGTTATTATTTGTAATTCCATTTTGATTTTCAAAGCTTTAACCAACTTATTTTTGTATCAATAAACAAGTTCTCATTAGGGTTATTCTGATTTGTGTTTCCACTTTAGCTGCCTTCTCTATCTGTAATCCACACTTTTTTTTTTGTTATCCAGTATTTTTTGTTCTACTATGTCTGCATCAGGTAAAATTTGTTTAGCATTTGTTTTGTATCTGTCAGTTCTTCATTAGCATAATTTGGGAATTGTCTATCCATAGAAGCAGATGTGATTGTTGACATTTCTGACATTCTAGTTACCAATTTCTGACCCTACTCTTCAAATATCTCCTTAAGTGTTCCAAATGTTATAATGTTTTGTGTCATTTTGTAAATCCTTGCACTAAATAGTACACTAAATAGTGTAATTGTTTAGAGTCTGGAGATTTTTTTGTGCCACTGAAGAATTTCAGTCTGTCCAGAAGCCTTGCCATATGTGTAGAGGCTCCCCATTATAGACAATCATACTGTTCAGTGAAATGGAGCACTAATGGATTTGATTGATTATGTGCTATCATGTCATTGTTAACTCTTAGTGACAGAGATAGTGATACATTTCTATCCATGATGATCTGTCCCTAACAATCTTTCAAGTTTTCCAACAGTGCATTCATCACCACTGTGAACTGAATCCATCCATCTTGCTGCTGGTGATCCTCTTCTACTCTTTCCTCCCCCCCTTTCCTAGCATTAGAATCGTCCTCATGTTCTTTGCAAAATGTGTCATTTGTATTTTGGAGCATGAATGGTGATATGCTCTTGGTTCAATTTTAGGACGGTTTATTTGGATGCAAGTCATATTAAATTGATAAAGATTGCTTAGTAGAATTGAATGATGTACTATGTGTTGTGATGCTTAGGTTCAAATTCAGCTAGTAGGTCTTGAAAAACAAGTTTGCTATATGCATAGACTCCTTCCATTGGTGCTATCTACTATTTTTGTAACATTTATGCAGAAATGGTCATAACTGGCAACTAAAATAGAATTATGAATTCCAGCATAAAAAACATGGTTGGCTGTTACCACTTGCAGTAATCGTCAGTTAATTGCAGCCTTGGCTTTTCAAAGCCCAAAGAGCTGAAAAGTGCTGTTAGGCTGCTTTATCACTTCTTCACATTAAGAAGGTGCATCAACCACAGTATGCATCTAGAAACATTGCTAATTGGTTGCAGAAGCACTAATGATCGGTCAGTCACCTTTTACAGTAATGTGAATGATGCCATCCTGGAAATATCTGTCTCTGTTATTCCCCCTTCCCCCGTGTCTAGTTCTTTCATTCTCACCAAAGGAGTTTTGGGAAGGCTACCGTGCTGAAAATTCTTGATGGAAGGAGCGAGAATGATTCCCACGAAGCCAGACAGATGTGAAGAATCTTGCTTTCACAACGATAGTTCTGTAGGAATTGGGGTCAAGGAAATCAAAACCTTAAGGGCAACAGAAACAGTTCTGGAATCCAGTTTAAGCAGAATATTTAGATTCTCATAAGAGACCACACTCCTGCAATTATGCCAGCATATGTGATCTGAAGTATGATTGAGTTAGTATTCATATAAAAATGAGTAAAACGCTCTATATTATCATCAACATCATCCCTGATTTCTGTACAGGTCGTTCTTTGACATGACCATAATTATGCCTGGAATTATGATCATAAGTCATGGCGGTAGTTAAGAATGCGCCCAATCTTATGACTTTTTATCTGGCAGTTGTGAAGCAAACATTTTCTTCAATGGCTGTTTTTGCTCAAAACCAGAAATAAATGCCAGAAATCGGCAAAAAACACCCAAAACCATGGTGACGTATGTGACTGCGGGATGCTGCAAAGAGCTGTAAATCTGAGCCAGTTGCCAAGTGCCCAAAATGTGATCATGTGGTGGTGGGGAGGGATGTGGCTATTGGATCTCTGGAACCGGCTCGTATGTCACTCTGGGGACGTCTGTCATAAGTTCAAACAGTTCCTAAGTGACCAATCATTAAGTGAGGACTACCAGTATTGAGCAAGTAATGCTATACCTGAATATGTCAAGGAATGGTCTGACTATGCACATGAATTATATGTGCATGATCCATGACCCATAGACTGAAATATGAAATATGGACCCAGAGAGATTAGCAGCTTCAGGAAAATGATTTTCACCAAGAGGAAGGCAGGTAGAAGATAGATTTTTTTCCTCTCTATTCCAAGTGGCCTATAGTATTCTCCCTCTTGAGCTTTTATTTGCATTTAAAGAAAATGTATGTGAGTTACTTTTAATTATTTCAAAATTTAGGCTAGTTGCACATATTTACAGGACCAAAACATGAGCTTAAAAATAAGAATTGATTATCAATTTAATTTTAACAGTAATTAATTGTGCAACACTGGAAAACTTTAGAAAATAGAACAACTGAGTTGCGAATTAGTAAAGCCACATTGGGGGAAAAAAAGTTAAAGTAACGAAATTTCAGAAGCAGGAACCACTATTTTATCAATCTTGGTTTGATGTTATGATTTACTTTAATGGCAATAGATTATAACCTGGTGTATGCCTAATATAGGATAAATTTTCCCAATAAAGTTTTTATTTACAGGGTAATAATTTTATTTTGTATTTTCTATATATATATATATATATTTGTTTATATGTGTCTTTGAATTATGCAGCTACCTGATATTGTTTAAAAAAGATACCAAAAATTAATGAAAGAAAATTTACTGCATAATAGGTATTTATCTATCTATCAGATTTATATAGCTACCTATGAAAAAAAGATAGAAAACCTGAGTCCGACTGTTATTGGTTGATAGACAGCTGCAAATAGGGACCAGTTACAAGACCCACTCTGTGAAATTCTTTCCCACAGGAAACCCACTTAAAACTGCTATCTTGCCAGCACTTAGTAAAATCACTGAAGACTCTCTGCTCTCAACAGACTTAATACTCTGTGATCCACTGCATTGATCAGATTCTGTGAGGCTGACTAGGACTTAGTAGGGTCAATAGTTTTTTTTATTCAGTTTAGGGGAAAAAATCTCTTGGCTTTGCTTGAAATGGTAAGAGATATTGCAAATATGCATGTTAAGTGTTGCTGCAGCATCTGACCATGGGAACACAGCAATGTTCATTCCCAAAAATGGGTTCCGTTTTCAAGCTGGCTTTGGGATTTATAGAATTGTGTAAAGCACATTATCATGGATTTCGTGATCCTCCAGGGTCCTAAGCGCATCTCTTTGCATGCTTAGTAAGTCCCTACCTGACTCCTTCATTTTTTAAAAAATACTTCTGACACCACAGGTAAATCTAGCATGCAGCAAGGCACTAGCTTCCAACGTTATTTTAAAAAATATTTCAGGACATTATTTACTGTATCTATGCAGACATACAATTTATATTGCCGCTCATCCGGTTTTTCAGAGGTCTAGGAGAGTAACAAGATATTAAAAACAAACACAGAAAACCTCAAAACAAGCATGAAAATGAATTGTAACAAGGACAAAAAGCCATCAGAACAAAGGGCAAGATATAAAGTTCCAGAACCTGGTAAAAACAGCATCTTTCATTTACGCCAGCGCAATGAATATCCTGGCCATAGCACCTGGGGGAAGTACCAGATTTTACAGATTTCCTAAAGGCTAACTAGGTTGGGAGGAATGCTATTGCAGAAGAAAGGCACAAAAATACATAGCCAGAACCAAGAGTTTGCTTTTGCTTGGCTGTGCATTTCATGTTTCCTTGGTTTGCATTGGTACTGGAGGTGGATTTTTGTTCTTAGAATCCAATTGCACATTATGTGCAATATATACATCCTGAAGTATTTTTTTTAATGTAAAAATAAACATGCCAATAGAACACTTTTTTCTTCCTCTTCATTAGCATGTCATATTTGACAAAGTTAACAGGCTGAAATGTGCTTTACCCTTTTTCAGAACCTGTCTCCCCATCTGAAAATGACCTCTGGTTTTCTATCTTAAATCCCAGTCTGCTGGAAGATTTATTTTGATTTTCTCTTCATGATAGTTTTGAGCTTGCTGTATTGTTGGGACTATGTGTGTGTGTGTGTGTGTGTGTGTGTGTGTGTGTGTGTGTTTGTGTCAAGGCAAGATGGTAGTCGTGGCAATGTAACTGAAACATTCTTCCTTTCTTCCTGCATGTAAAAAAAGGAGCACAAAGACAGAACAACAAAGCCAAATACCCAGAATCACAATCGGATGGTACTAATCTCAGGCTTTACGTTACAAAGGATGAGGCAAAGTTAGATGACTTCATTCACCAGTAATTCCAATTATGGCTCATTATGTCAGCATAGGAAAATCTTCACAAAAAAATTAACCAACCGCAGCTTCACAGACACTTTATATTTGTCATCCAAGCTGACACTTTTGCTGGTAACGGTGCTTCCGTTTATCAGGTCTTGTGGAAGGCTTAAAACATACGCCAATCACAACAGTAGGCAATGCAGCTGCCTTTGCCCTCAAGCGGGAGCAAAATGCTTATTAAAATGCTGGATTGCCATTAGGCTCAGTTATAGCTTTGAAACTTGTATTTATTTTTATTTCTTTACACTGTTTTATCCTGTGTATTTGATTCAGCA
The DNA here is from genome assembly GCA_034064705.1 of Bothrops alternatus. Lineage (NCBI taxonomy): Eukaryota > Metazoa > Chordata > Lepidosauria > Squamata > Viperidae > Bothrops > Bothrops alternatus. The sequence goes on along the minus strand of JARGCV010000031.1, from coordinate 1,457,476 downwards.
TACCTAATATCTTTAGGATATTTTGTAAATAATGCTACATAATGCCACTTGCATCATTCAGAGTTAATGAGCATTTTCAGTGGTTTTGGCTTATTATGAGTCAACCTTCATGCTCACTGCTGAGTCACACCTACTTTTGGCCAGGAAGAGTATCTAAACCAAGAGTGGGCAATTAATTTTCCCAAGGGGCCACATGCAAAACTTGGACTGTTGTGGAGGGCTGAACCAATAGGGCCACCACTGCAGACTGGACATGGACAGCCAAAGGTCTGGATATGGCCCATGAGCCATAGAATGCTCAGGTCTGATATAAACAATTCTGGAATTTCTGTTCAACTCTTGATTGATTGTCTATGGGCCTTCTCAGTCATCCAGGTCATGGTTGTCCCAATGGTGCTTTTTCAAAAGGCAACTGGATTGTTTTTTCCTTGAGGAAGAAGAAGTTCAGTTTCTCATCCAAGAAGCTTCATCCAGCTCAGCTCAGCTCAGCTCAGCTCAGTTCAGTTCTTCTCCAGAACTGAAGAAGCCTCTTGGATGAGGAGTGCAATGTCTTCAAGGAAAAACAAAGAATCTCCAGTTGCCTTTTCAAAAAGCAACTTTGGATCTTGATTGATTGATTATGTGCCATAAAGTTATTGCCTCTTAGTGAGCACATAATAGATTTTCTCCATTATGATCTGTCCCTCACCTGGTTTTTCATGTTGTCCAAAGGTGCATCCATTGGCTGTGGAACTGAGTCTATCCACTTTGCCACTGTTCATTCTCCCAGCTTTATAGCCTTCTCCAGAGAACTAAGTCTTCCCACCAAAGTAGAATAATTTGAGCCTGTTAGTGTCCCATATTCACAGTTATAATTTGATTTTCTCTTTACAAACCAGAATCTTAAGATTGTACTCCAAGATGATTAAGAAGTAAATAGCAATAAGGTGACTTTAATTTAAATTAATTAATACTTAAATTAAGCTTAATTAAAATATAAGCTTCACTTAAATAATCATAGTCAGTAATGATCATTTCCCCCTCCCCCATATAATAATTTTTGCTCCTTCATCATGCTAGAAGTTACAACTTGGTAGCAAGCTCTGGAGGAAATCTGGAGTATGACTGGGCAAACATGCAGCTGAACAGTTGATGATAAACCTCTTATTTTTTCTGAATTTAACCTGGTGTATTGTGCACTCCCTTGTCCCACCTTTGTACAGTAAAATCTGTCCTAGGGCAAATAATTCCAGGTAATGCTGATGCATGTCTTTTAAAATTAGTTTTGATATGCAATGCCAATTTTGTTATCTACATTTACAAAATATTTTGACATAATAGCTTGGCTCAATTAACCATATTATAGTATATTAGGTAGAGAATGAGAATTTGAGGTATCATATGTCCACTTTCTCTTTTTACATGTGAGCTATGCCTGCCTGTATTTGGTTTATCAAACCGAATTTATCACATCTGAACACACCTCAGTTTTTTGGTAATCTTTTTATTGCCACAGTTCCAATTTTGGTACTGCTCCATGACCCCATCTTTCTTTCCAACGTATATCAGAGATTTGTTTTCTAGAAATTCAATAACAACAAAAATATTGATGTTGTTTGTTTGCATCTTGTCAATGCACCAGTTGTACTTCCTTTCTTTTGTTGTAACTTCCTGTCTCTAGAATCCTTGATCTATAGCAATATTCACAACTGGATCTTTCTGCCATTGCTTTTCTGAACTTTCAATTTAAAATGATTATAGAAAACATACCTGCGTTGATTTGCAGAAGGGGATGCATTTTTCTGGCTTTCCTGGACATGTCAAGTTTGAATTAAATGTTTAAATAAGCTTTGAGCTTAGGAAAGAAAGGAGAGTCAGGTAATCATAAGTTGATTTATAATGGGCTAAACATTCCATCAAGCTCATTAATGGTTTTGTTTTAACAAATAATACGCCAGCCACTGTAGTTTAGAAATAATGGTTTTGGCTTTGTGCATATGTAAATAATGCCAGTTATGGTTATTCAATAACATGCTTAAAGAAGCAAGTCTTAGTATGAAGTGTGAATCCTGCTGGAACAGGATTTTTTGCAGCCTTACTGGGAAATGCTGGCGAATTCATCATGGACCTCTTGCATGTAAAACGTGTTTTATCACTAAGCTACAACTGATCTTTTTTTGATGCAAATCTTGGTGATCTATGAACCAAACACAAGGCCGCATTTCAATTCCTGAGCATAAGAGGCTCAAATACTCTTGGCTAGCCCTGTATGCAAATCATGTAAGACACAGATCTTTTGATTTCTGCTGCTTCTCATCTTATGCAGCCAGATTTGCCATAATGCAGAGTCTCTAAATTATCGTAGTTCTTTTCCCCAACCTTATTTTATTTGTGTTTTGTAAATTTATTCTTTCAAGCTTGCGTATAGCAAGTATTTTTCTTCCCAGATATGCTGCATGCCATACCAAAGCTTGGAGGTCACCAACAGATAATTATTAAGCATCATCGGTACATCAGCTGGTTTATCTGCATTACAAATACAGCTACCTTGTATAGGATGCTAACAATGAAAAGGCCAAGGATGTGCATTTTTCCTGACCATAGCTAATTGACTGTCAGAAACTAACGAGGAGCCCTAATGAACACCACCAGTACTGTCATTTGTCTTAGCGATCTGAGCACAAACTCTTGCTGGAGGTTATTGCTTTAAAAAGTGTAAGCTCTTCAGTCACCAGTAATGATCCTGCCATCTGCAGGATTTTCCCTCCATGTTTTGGATGCTAAGGAAATGGCATTATTTGATGCTGAAGAATCAATACCGTGTTCACCATGCATGTTGAGATGAGTGGCTCTGTACAGTTGCCATGGTAATATGTTCAACTATTGATCCAGCCATTGGGATTCCAGGGCTAAATACAGTATTGCTCACGGTAGAGGCAGAACCTCCTATCCTGGAAAACTAAGCTGTATTTTCTGATATAGCAGGGCTCTCCAAACTCGGCACCTTTAAGACTTCTGGACTTCAGTTCCCAGGATTCCCGAGCCAGAATGGCTGGCTGCATGGCTGGTTCAGGAATTCTGAGTTGTAAAATTGCCAGGGTTTCAAGAATTATCTTTCTCAGAAGGTTGCTGATAAACTCATACTTCCTTTTTGCTTTTATTCTCAGCCCTTCTGTATTTGAAACCTGCTTCGTCCTCTCAACACCCAAACAAATGAGCTCAATAAATACAGCCACACCATTGGGTATTCACTTAACCTTGAAGAGAAGTATTCTTGAGATAAAAAAAATACTTTATTGAGAGTTGGAATGTTTTCTCTATAAGCTCAGACAACAAAACATAAAGCATGCTTATAGAGTCACTCTGTAATAGAAAATATAGTTGATTAGGAATGTGGGAGGGAAACTTTGTGATTAGGTCCATAGGTTTAATATAACATATTTTTTCACATGTGCCCTGTTGAAGTAACTTTTCAAAGCAGCACAGTAGAATAATCAAAACATCAGAAGCTAGCAGCTTAATCACAATCTAAGAAATTCCCCATTTTCTGTTTATTCTGACTGGTTGCACTTACCTGGAGTTAAGAGCTCTTTTTCACTAGATGCCACTAACCTTTCAATACATATCTCAGAGAGTATGCTATACCACCAAGAAAGCCACATGATAAGTATAAAGAAGTATTCATGGATGGTTAAAAAAATCAAGATGGTGTTTATGATTAATGTCCCACTCTGTTTTTATATTTGTCACATGTGTGAAGATTCAAGTATTCTGCTATAGCACAAAACTTCAGAAGTAACAGTAATTTTAGGCATTGTTGGGCAAAGCTTAATGATGTTAGTACCTTCTCCATTCTGGAGACTTGGTCCCTTCATTTTCTATGTCTCTCTCCCTATGTCTCTCTCCCTATAGCACTGGGCACTATTTACATTTACATAATGCTCTTGTTACAGTCGTATAATAACTGATGTTCAAAGAAAGATGCTAAGATGGCATCCCTGTCGTCCTCTGAGTTGTGACGATCTGCAGTGTCTGTTAAAAATATCTATTTTCAGCATAAAATTATCTAACATCATCATAGATTTAGAGGTCATTATAACTCATGGCCACTGACAATGTGATCCTTCACAATTTGGTCAAATAACACATTCATTTTATTCACTTATACATCCCCATTCACTTTGGTTTTCCTGTTCCAAAGCCTCCATATTGGAAATTTTTCGTCACAGGAGAGTTGCATTCTTGACTGGTAATATCTGTCACTCCTTTTCTGCTATTTTGTCATAGTAAGTGACAATAATTAGGAACATTGGCTGATTTAGCAAAATAATAATAATAATAGGACCATATCTGATTAATATTTGATAGATCATCAGGAAATCTGTATCTGCAAAAAACAACAACAAAAACATTACAATCAATATATGGATCTCCAGATTGATTTTTTATCTTTTCCTTCTCCTATTTTTTCCTGTTTCAAGTGTCCTTTTGGATGTACAGAGATCATAATAGAATACAATATTCAAAAAGTTATTGTGATTAATTGATTATATGCCATCAAGTCAATGTCAACTCTTAGCAGTCTCTTAGGATATCTGATCTCATCCTGGCCTTTCAGGTATTCCAATGGTACACCAATCATGACTGTAAATGAGTCTATCCAACTTGCCATTGGCCTTCCCTATCATGCCTTGCCAAACACAGAGACATTGCACATGCTCCTCACCTGCCCTGTTCCCTGGCACCCAGGGGCCTCCAGAACAAGCCACACCAACCACACACCAGCAACACACCATCTCCACTAGCCTTCAGGTCATTGCACTGCCAAAAAACCCCCATCACTCTTTGAAGAGGAGCTGTAAAATGCAGCCTTCATCTGTAGTCGCCCCTTCAGTCTCTCAGCCTTGAAGAACATACCATGCTCTGCCACCAATCAACTGCCCCCCCCCACATTTTCTCAACTTCAACACTTCATGTATAGAAAAACATGCAATGCTATACATGTGCTTACACAGTGCCTGGAGGCTGTGAATGTCTAGATCAGGGGTCCCCAACCCCCAGTCCATGAACCAATACCGGTCCGTGGCATGCTAGCAACCGGGCCGCACAAACAAGCAAAGCCCCATCCGTGAGATGCAGGCAGCACACAAAACCACACACGCTCCAGTCTACAGAAAAACCTCTCTCCACGGAACCAGTCCCTGGTGCCCAAAAGGTTGGGGACCTCTGGTCTAGATGGAAATGCTGAACTGCCGGCAACCAAGTGTGGAGCTGGGCATAGTTTCTCTCAAGTCCATGGCGGTGCAACCTCAGCAAATGGAATGACGAAGTGAGAGAAATCACCGAGGTTTCCCAGAGCCCAACATGGGAGTCTGACTATGACCGATCTGCTGCCCTGGTTAACAACTTCTCCTCCTCCACCACTGCATGGGGCTGCCTTCCCTGCCTGACTGGTTGCTTCTTGCGGGAAGTCTTTGAGGGAAGAGAGGAGAGGATCCCAGTCCCACCCCTTTCTTAAATGGCTTTCAAACATACAAAGAGAAAGTGCTGTAATAAATTGCTATGTGATCTTCCAATTTGGTTGCTTATTGGAAAAAGTAAGCCGAGGCAGAACTTAGGGCCAGATTTGACCATCAGGATGGCCACACATCAACCCACACATATGCCTTATATTTTATTGGGGAGAGCAGGGATGGGAGAGTCATTTACGTTCCTCTCTTCTGATGATATTAACATATCAATCTACTCTTCCTATGTTCAGGTAAACATTAGTTGGTTTAGCTTTCCAGGGAGTCCTTCTCAAGGGAACCTGATGTGTTGCAAATAATTGAACATTCCAGAGGAAAAATTAGGGAGAAAAACAAATTAAAAATTTTCACTGAAAATTAAGTAGTTAAGCTTTCTGAGCCTCTGGGGAACTTTCATTGTGGAAAGTCTCAATGGTCCCCAGCAAGCAGACAGTTTTTGTAGCTGTTCGGAATGACTCTGGACTTGAAATCTAGTCTGCGCTATCCCATTGACCATTCAAAGAATCTAAGCTTTTATAGTCAGAATGTATTTTAGTGAGCTTCCTGTAAAGCAGGGGTTCTCAACCTTGGCAACTTTAAGACTTGTGGACTTCAACTCCCAGAATTCCTCAGCCAGAAAAGCTGGCTGAGGAATTCTGGGAGTTGAAGTCCACAAGTCTTAAAGTTGCCAAGGTTGAGAACCCCTGCTGTAAAGCTTCAGAGATCCAGGTAGTCCTTGATTTATGACTGTAATCAAGCCCGCAATTATAACTGTAAGCCATGACAGGTGTTGGAAGGTCACCATGTGACTGCACCCAATTTTACAAATGTGGCTATTGCTAAATAAATGTGGTGGCCATAAACCATGCACCGTGACAGCTAGGTACACAGTGCGGTTATTAAACCAACCCATTGTTTACTATGGAGTCTTTTTTTTTAAACCAGAAGCAAACACTGGTTTTCAGAAAAAAAATGTCAGAAATTGTACCATGTGACAGTGGCACCCTGCAAAGGGCCAAAAAGCAATTGCGCGACCTCAGGGAGGCCTCAAATATTGGAATCTTTTGTCCAATTTCTAAACTTTAAAAGGGGGTCCCGGGTGAAGAAAAGGTTGGGAACCACTGTCCTGGAGCAAGCCAAAACCAGTTGGGTAAGGAAACTTCTGCAACTAATCAGCCAAGCTCAGATGGTAATGATTTTCCATTGTGGCTTTTTTAGCATGCTTTCAGGAGCCACCCACAATACTGAACATGCATGGTGTCAAGGAGAAGATTTGTTTCTGCAAGTTTTCAGAGCAAGGCAGCAGAACTTGGCCGGGTGAAGGAAAATTCTAGGTCAAGCGGTCCAAAGTCAGGCTAAAAATTTATGATGCCAAACCAAGGGAGGGATGAAATCTTAGTGAATGAGCTGCAGTTGTAAATAACTGGATTCCAAGCCAAAGTCACTGTATAATGAAGCCAGATGCTTAAGTTGTTCCTAGCAACACAAGGTTGTTCCATTGAGACTTAAATTCCTTCAGCTATTGCTAATCTTTTCTTAAGTTTGACTGGTTTGTTCAGCACTTTGATGCTTCCTTGCGAATAGCTCACTTCAGCAAGGTGCAGAAATCCCTGGAGGAATTGCGCTGGGTCTATGTGGGTGTATGAAGCAGCTTGTGTTGTGGTTGAGTCCACTCTGAGGGCTGACATTCTAGAGCTCTACAGTATGAGATAGCTCTAATGCCAACAAGGGCTTTTTCAGCCTGGTACTGCAAAGTTAGTAAGCTCTGAGGCCCTGCTTACACACTACACAGTAAAGTGTAAAATGTACATAGATTGCAAAAATGAACAAAAATTGAACTGTTGGGTTGGCAGGAGCAGGAGAAGGAGCTCACTCTATCCAGCAGCAGCAACCAGGTTTCGAATACAAGCCTACCAGTTGTTAGCCCAGTGTCCTGACCGCATGAACTGCCGTGCTCCTTCTCTTCAAATATTTACAGGTGTTTAGATGTTTCAGGACCTATCTTCTCCAGATTTTTCAAAGATTCTTCAGATGATGACAGGCTTTCTAGAGATCCTTGAACCCTTTGCAGATCCTTCAGAACATTCATTCTGGGTGACAAAGAAAGACCATACTCTGTCATATCATCATTAATTTGTCTTCTAATCATGGAAGAGAACCTGTTTAGCAAGGTAAGATGGACGAAGGAAGTTCCCAATGGACTTGCTTCAGCCAAACTCTGAGATGACAAAATCTGAGCTAGACTGGCCACAAATTTAGCAATTGTAAGGGATGGTTTTGAGGCTCATTTGAGTGGTGAAAAATTTAAAGAATAAGGGACAATATGTGAAATACTGTATAGATATGATGGGAGCAAAGAAGATTTGTAAGATTAGAAAAAAATGGTATAGTAAATGGCGTTGGTACAACCTATTTAGTTTTTATTAGCTCCTACTTTTCTACACTTTATACCAGTGGTTCCCAACCTTTTCTATACCCCACACCCCTAGAATGCTTCTGATATATTCTCGCACACCTTACAAAAGTTCAAAATAACGGCAACAAATTATGCATATAGACTATAATTTTTTCGCACCCCCTGGAATATCATCTTGCATCCCTTTATACAATGATACTTACCTTGAAAGAAAATGGCATGATTGATAGGTGTGTAAAAGGATGGAGTTAAGAGGAAAATATCACATCAAAAATAGGCTAGGAAAATATACTAATCTTTCCTTTTCTTTTTGAACAATACCAAAGATGTATTCTTACATATTCATTGTTTGTTATTGATATCACTGTGTGCACAGTACTTTACAGTAAGCCCTATTTGAAGGGCAAAAGGTGATTTGATCCATGTGGGCATGTTCATAGCCCCTGTCAGAAGTATCTTAATCAAATGTATCCTTTCTCAGGAATGTGTACCAGTTGCAGGAGCCCTGTAGAGCAAAGAAAAAATAGAGTTGCTCTTAGATGCTTGTGGTAGTGTTACACACATGTTCTGAATCAGATTTGGATCTTTGCAGAAGCTCTACTTTACAGAATGCAAAAAAAAAAAAAAGCGGTCATCCCTCAGGATCCTTAAAAAAATTACCGGTAGTATGGGAAATGCAGAAATGACCAAGCTCAAATTATCCTATTTTAGACACATTATGTGAAGACCTAGTTTTCTGGAAAACACTGTAATTCTGAAAAAAGTGGAAGGAAAGAAAAGAATAGGACCACCAGCAATAAGATGAACAGACTTCTTAATGCTCACATTTATCTTATCTCATTATTCAAACAAACTTGAATGAAGTAACACTCTCAAAAGGATGAAAAGCATACACAAGAGCGGACATTTCTCAAGGAACACACTAATTAACACTACCATCTTGCACAAATTTCTACTTGATTTATTTTGAGATGTAACTATGGCAGTAGAATCATTCAGTGTTGAATGAATCGGTTATGCAAGTTGCCTGAAAAATTATTGGCATTCACCAGTCACAAATCTCAATTTACAAACGTCTAGAGGAAAAAATACAGTATGTTATTTGAACAACCTCAGTGTGGACATGATGGAACTAGAGCATGCTCAGTTCAGTTTTTCTGTCAGCTGAAAAATGTTATAATTTCAATAAAAAGGAAAAAGACATAACAATGTAATCCATTTTTCCCCCCGGAATGCAATTTATTAGTATCTTGCTGTCACAAACATTTATCGTATTTTATAGATTCAGATGTATACTTATATCTATCAATTCTCATATATTGATTTAAATATGCAAGAGTGATGATTACCTGAAAGAAAAATGATCTCTATTCAATACATGTCCCAAAACTCTCAAGGAAGGATAAAGAAGGGAAAAAAATCTGAACACGACAAAAGGTCTAGGCAGGGCCATTTCCCCAGTTAGCCTAGGCTTTCAGCTTCATTTGAAAACATTCCTGAAGATGTTGCTCTCCTATCTTTTTTCAAGCAAATATATATTTCTATATATTGTAAGTGTACACATGTATCAGTAGCCATGCTCAAAAAAACCCCCAACAGTCAGGAATAATAATAATTTAATATGAATTGAACCAATAACTATTAGTTACCATTGTCTGCAAAATCAAGTGCCCCATTTATAAAATAAATTGATTACCCCTCTCTGCATAGATTGTTCCAGCCATTCTCTGTCATGCACAAAGCACTCTTTTGCCTAGAAAGACATATGTATTATTTTCTGTCCTTGCACTCAAAAAAGAAAAAAAGAGAGACAGGAATGGGTTAAAACAGAGAGGATTGCTGGGCTGAGAAAGGCAGCAAAGAAAAAGGAGGACAAAATCAGGCAGAAATTTATCCAAGGAGGTCAATGAAGAAATGAAGCAAAGAATCCTAATTGAAGGGTTGTAAAAAGAGTTAAATCCCGCCCCCCAGACATAGCTAATCAGCTAGTTATCTTGAAAATCCCCAATCTTTCTGGTTTTGTCAAAGTGTCTGGTGAGTTACAGGGGCAGGGAGGAAAACCAAGTCCTGCAGGGACCCAGCAATGGAGAGGCAAAGGCCTGTGAGGACCCATTGGGGCAGCGAAAGCAGATTCAAGGACTGGGGGGGGGGACAGGAAGCTAAAGAAGGGATGGCTCAAACAGTGGGTGAAGCCTTGGGAAGCTTGGGGCAGCACTGCACAGTTGTTACATTTCCTTTATCTCTGACACATTGCACAGCTGCATTCTTCTAATTTTTTATTCCTTCCTAAGATGGGGGTGTATTGCTTCTTAATAGGTGATCCATCACTTCCTTAACCCAAGCTCCAGAGCTCAGGAGATCTTTGGAAGATAAGTGAAGGGAAGGGTGTGGGCCCTGGTGGAGAGGGAAGCAGGCCCAAGGCCTGCCAGGGCCCAGTGAGGAAGGGATGGGGATATAGGTGGGGGAGCACTGCAGCACCTCTGTGATTGGTCATAAGGGCAAGCAGCATCCGTAAGTTCAGGATCAGATCATAAGTAGCTCTCAGGGATGGTGGTGAGGAAGAGGTCTGCTGTAGCTTCAAATGGCCACTAAGTAATAGGTCATAATTCAAGGATCACCTGTAATGTGGTCCACATGTTTATCTAGAGATAACATGTGAACTAATTCTATGAGTTATGCTTAATTCATAAAGTATTTTTCAAATACAGTCCTCCAGTGCTAAGATGATCTTTTATTTTGTCATGTCATTCATTTGGGATTACATCATTATGTAACAAGAGACCAATATATTATTTTTTATATAAACATAAAGTGACAGGCTTAAGAAATTACCCTCCAGATAATAGTTGTACAATTACTTCATCCTTAAAATATTATATGCATCAAATGCATATACTTTCCTTGTAGCAAATTTGTTAAAGGATAATTGGGTAACATGGAAGAGGTACCAGTATGAATGGCTTAAATTCAAATACATCTGGGCACCTGTAGATTGATACCTCTGACAAACCCCAAACTGACTTATAATTTCCTTCATATGTTGATATTGATCGTAATGTAGAAGAAAAAAACCACAAAATTCTTGCTTATATTTTGGAGGACATGTCTTAGAGTGGGGGTGTCAAACTCAAATTCATTGAGGGCTGCATCAGCATTGTGGTTGCCGGGAATGCATGGGTGGGTGGGCATGGCCTACTGGGTGGATGTGGCCAGCTTGATATTGCTTGCATCGGGGCATGTCTGTGGGGGACCAGGGGGGGTCAGGGGGGATTCAGGGGTCTCTGGCAGAGGTGGATGGGACTGGGGCAGGCACCAGAGCCTGATCCACCAGAGAAGCCTCGCTGTCCCTCTTGGGCCATGTGGGGCCACTGGATGGTAGCGTGGGCTGCCTGGAGCCCTGGAAAACAGGCACCCAGCTCAGTCCTCAAGCTCCTGGGGTGCCGGGACCCCTCGACACAGCCCAGCACCACTTCCTGGGGGTGGCCAGTGTCGTGCAGTTCCAGGGCTGGGTTTGGGCGGAACAGGGAGGGGAAAGGAGCCCCGGCTGCTTCTTGGGGATGGGGGGCTCCCTGCTCTTCCTGTTTGCTGGGGCCATCGGTGATGTGGCAGCAGGCGGGAGGCTATCCCACATGTGCAGTGGAACTGGAGGATGAAGTTAGATGACGGGCCAAGCAGGCAGGGGCCACAGCATGGCAAAGATGGTGACTGGCTGGGTGGCCTCGCCATGGCTCCACCATATGTCTTTGCTTGCCCATACCCACTGTGGCTGTGATGGGATGGGTAGCCAGCTGGCCGCCCGGTGCATCCAGCAGGTAGATCATGTGCCTCCCCCCTGTGCCTCTGCCTCCGCCTGCCGCTTGGAGGGCCAGCCCGGCAGCCGTAGCACTTGGACCCACCGTCTGTCTTTGCTTGCCCATGCCTGTCCCACCCAGCAACTTGGAGGGAGGTTGTGGCACTCAGACTCTGTGTTCTGTGAAGCCTGCAGAATCCCAGGATGCGCCAGCAAATGGGCGGCCGAGGGACTGGCAGGTTGCAGGCTGTGGCTGCTGCTGGGCACTGCTGACCCTCGCACACTTGCTGCCTCTTGTGTGCACGCCCAGGAGGCACACCCAGCCAGGCTTGGGTGGGCTGGAGCCCGGGCAGCGGGTGCCCATCCCTCGCTGTCTCCGGGACAGCCCTGTGTGCTGGATCTGAGCCCATCTTGGGCCTGATTTGGCCTGCAGGCCTTGAGTTTGACATGTCTGTCTTAGAGGCAAGACTACTCTCTATCACTTAGCCTCTGTGCTTTACAACCCTTCAGTCTCAATCCTTGTGGGGAAAGTTAGATAAAGCTATTTTCTTAGGCTGGTTTCTGATATATGGTATCCAGAGTGTGAAGGGAATTAACAGGGTACATAAGAACATAAGAAGAGCCATGCTGAATCAGGCCAAAGCCCATCGAGTCCAGCATTCTGTGTCACACAGTGGCCCACCAATTGTACATGGGGATCTTGAGCAGAAGGAGAAGGCAAAACCCTCCCTTTCCCTTGACCCCCAACAAATGGTACACAAGGGAATCCTGCCTGCCTCAACCAACATAGAGGCGGCACATGGACATCCATTTTAATAACCACCGATACACTTTGCATCCATGAATCTATCTAGCCCTGCCTTGAAGCTGTCAAGGCTGACAGCTGTCACGACCCCTTCAGGAAGTGAATTCCATAAATCAACGACCCTCTGGGAGTGGACATGTTGAAAATATTATATCCCAATATTTTATTAATTCTACTGTGGGGACAAAGAAGCTTGATGTCTACTCTTATTCTGAGATACCACTCTTTTCTGATTCTTCTTGAAGGAGGAGCCACAAATGGCCTAGTGCAGGGATCTTCAAACTTGGCCCTTTTATGACTTGTGGACTTCAACTCCCAGAATTCCTCAGCCAGCGTGCCTGCTGAGGAATTCTGGGAGTTGAAGTCCACAAGTCATAAAAGGGCCAAGTTTGAAGACCCCTGGCCTAGTGCTACACTGGAAAATTGTTGAACAAGATCCAAAGGTGCTTCACCACCAAGGAATTTCATTCATTGCAAATTGTACTTTTGTAACATAAGGAAAATCCAACAAAGACTTTCAGTTTAAACAGAAAAAGCAAGAGATGTCATGTGATTCAATATTAGGAAAGAAAAATGTTATTGCCTTATTTCAGTGGAACTTAGTGATAAAAAAAATGGTGGGCTGAAGGAAACTCCTGGTTCCTGACAGCTGAGGAGAGAGCATACTTACGCATCTGAAAGGATAGTATCCACTCAATTTCAATTTGATCCTGAGAGAAACTATTAAATGTTTCATTTTCAAGGCTCTGACATCTGCATTTGCTGAATGATTTATTTCTAAGACATTAACTTGGAGGGACAAAACTCTTTGACCTCAGGCGAACAATTGTGAGACACAAGCCTGTGCCAGGTTGAATCTTCCTTTGTGAAATGTTCATGCAGCTCTCCCAGCAGGGCCTCTCTTTAAAGTCAGAAAAGAAACCGAGCAGGATACCCAGAATGATTTCAACCAGCTATCAAAAAAACATTTATTGCATCAACTTCTCACCCCACCTCTCATTAATAAAGCATAATAATGCTGGAGTAGGTTAAAGGCCATCATTTGCAAAATAAGAATTTTTCACAAAAAGGTTATATTAAAGCCTTAATTATTCATTACTAAGACTTGTCATGGGGAAATATTGACTGTGGTATATTTCAAGTACCAGACCAGGTTTTCTTTTCATGAAGGTTAATGGTTGGAGCATTTGCTTGCATTAGCGTTCCTAAATATAACAGCCTTTTATGTCTATGTTAGGTTTTCTCCTGACTCCCCCCCCCTGCCAAAGCCCACTGCTTGGTTGGGGGTGGAAAGAAAATATGGTTCGAGTGAGAAGTGTGTATGTCCATTAGTGGGAATGGACAAAGGGGGAGAAGGCAAGAGGACAAATGACAAAATGTGCATGACATAAAATTTCATCATGCAAAGGCTATGACTTCCTTCTTCGCATCAGCTCTCAGGACATAATGTGGTGTTTGATGATAATACTGCAGGTGTTGCCATTTCGGTCTCATGCTATGGATGCTGTTGGAGCTAAAGAGGTAGCCCCTCTTCAAGCAAGCCATGCCAAGACAATGGCTTTGCTTAGCTGTCACATAAGATAGGGTTGACTAGCAAATTATGCAACTTGTAGAAAGCTGTTTCCTTATCTGGAATTACATACATAAAATACAGCCGGGATAAGTGATGACTGTGTTCCAACCTCAAACTATTTAGGTTTCTTTGATTAGCAGCATGACTAGATTGGAAAGATGGATGTGTTTGCCCCTTTTGTTTAACATCTACATGAAACCTCTGGGGGGGGGGGGAGATTGTCAGTTTGAGGTCTGACATCATCGATATGCTGATGATAACGCAGCTGTACTTCTTGATGCTGGGATTAACTCAGTAATGCTGTTGAGGTCCTGTCCAAGTGTCTAGAGGCTTTGCAAGCCTGGCAGAGGGAGGAACAGAGGCTCAGTTCTGACAAGATTGAATGGCTAAAGATATTTGAGCCCCCTGGCTTTGGGGATTTTCTATTTTTTGTTCTGGGTGGGTTTGCACTTCCTTATTTGAGACTTTGTACGCAATTTGGAGGTTGTTTTAGAATCACAAGTCCTGCTCCGATACGTTGCGCAACGTATCGGAGCTTTTTTTGCCATTGCCGGCAATGGGGTGGGCGCAGCTCTGGTATGATGAAACAGGCCCGTGGGCCGGCAGTTTGACACCCCTGATCTAGTGCATCAGTTGTGATCTTTCTTAGACTAGGAAACTGCCAGATAGTCACTCATGTCTCAGTTATCTCATGAATGGATTACTGTGACACATTCCACATGGAGGGGCCTTTGAAGGTCACTTAGAAGTTACAGCTGGTCCAGAATGCAGGTGCTGATGGACATGCCTTTCAACATCCGTGTGACTTCACAAACTGGATACTGGACTGACTCGGCTCCTGCCAGGGAAGCAGCACCTTTTGGGATGGGCTCTGAGCAATTGCAGGCTTCGGGGAAGGAGCTTCCCTGGCAGGAGCCGAGTTTGCAAGCCTCGTTGGCAAGCTGGGAAAACCGAAGGTTCGGAAGATTCTCTCCTGCTTTCGGGGTTTTTCTCGCCTGCCCGCCCGGGTGGAGAGCCTGCACCTCCCCTTCTCCTGCGGCTGGGAAAAGAGGGCCAGCCCCGAGCCTGTCCTGGAGGACTTTTTAAGCCCCGGATACCCCCCACCCCCTCCCCCGTCAGCCCAGGACCAGGCACTGCAGCTCCGCATCAGGAGGGAACCCTCCGGACCTTCGGTTTTCCCAGCTTGCCAACAAGGCTTGCAAACTCGGCTCCTGCCAGGGAAGCTCCTTCCCCGAAGCCTGCAATTGCTCAGAGCCCGTCCCAAAAGGTGCTGCTTCCCTGGCAGGAGTCGAGTTTGCAAGCCTCTGTTGAGGCAAAATTCAAATCGCAGGCACTGAGGAGTTTTAAATATTCACACCAAGAAATCAGACTCCGTGAAATCAGCGAGACTTCTCCCTCGTGGCATGCACAACGTTGCCCCTCAACCCTCACTGAAGCCACTGAGCAAATGAGGGATTCCGTCGTTGGCAACATTACAAGCCGATGCTGGGGCTTCAAGTCAGTTGCGCCCATTTAACCCACACATAACTGCTGCCCAGGATCAGCTCCTTAAGAAGCTGAGAATTCCCCTAAAAGTCAGTTAAATTTAAAACATTTAAAACAGTTAACGAAGCCCCCTAAGCCAGGGGTTCTCAACCTTGGCAACTTCAAGACTTGTGGACTTCAACTCCCAGAATTCCTCAGCCAGCAAAGCTGGCTGAGGAATTCTGGGAGTTGAAGTCCACAAGTCTTGAAGTTGCCAAGGTTGAGAACCCCTGCTAAGCATTCTACGGGTGGGAAGATCTCTCGTGCTCGGCTGTTAACCGGCTCTTTTGTGGGAGGGGTCGTGCAGGGACCGTTGGTTGGGTGAAGCGAGCGGGGGTCGATTCCAGGGGAGAGAAGAGGCGGGGCATTATCTCCACGGTTACGGAGCTTTCATCTCGTGCTGTTGCCAAAGTGAAGCGGCGAAACCCCGCTTGGCCTCATCCTGCAGTAAGTCTTCCCTGGGCGGGCCTTCATCCGTGTTCTGTGCTGGCAATACCCGTGACAATGATTTCATCGAAATCATTTGTGCCGCCCTTCGCGTCTTAGTCAAGATTGTCAAGAGGGGATGAAGTACCACTCTGTGATTGTTGGGGAGGGAAATTTCATTTACCATATTTTTACCTCGCTTTTTGGTCAGTGCACTCAATTCAGAATCAAGCCCTGTTACGCATGCGCACATTTTGCGGCTCCCAGGGGTTTTTTTTTTTTTTGTGAGGGAAATGGGTCCAAGTGGCTCTTTCACCGTTTTAGGTTGCCGACTCCTGGCTTAGTGTAAAGGCAGGCAATCCTTTAGTGGATGGGCTTATTTATTAATTTATAGAGATGGCTGCCCATCTCAGCAGTAACTCTTGTAGAAACTACAACACTCTTGTATACAACAGGTTTGAGAGGCTGAGTGGCTAAAAGTAGGCAGAGCTATATCAAAGCTGATCTTAAGAGGCATTTTTTTTTCATTTGCTTAAAAGAGGATTTGGGTACCTTGAGCAGGTTGAGCACCCCATGCAGATTGATGTTTAGAAAGGACATCAAAAATTCTTTGAGAAGTTTTTAGGACTTTCTCCAAATTTGTCCAACAAAGGAACCATTCCAAGCTCTTTCTAGTGTTGACAAAGGAGAGAAACAGAAAGGAACAAGGCACAAAAGGATACATATGTTAAAAAAAGTTAAGCAGGTTGCATTTCGGTGTTAAATATGGGTTCTGGATCTAGAGAGCTTGCTAACTCCTGGCTCAAATGCTGGGGTTGCAATTTTTATTGATTTTAATGGGGATGGATGGTAGTAGATGAGATAAACCTATTTGTCGATTTAGTTTGGAGTGTACAGAAAGTACGATGCTTTCTGAGCTCTATACATAAAACTGTCATGTTATCTCGGAAAAATCCATTCAGTGCATTGATCTATGATTCATACAAAAGGGAAGGAACAAAGCAAAGGGTTGCTTATAAGTGTAAATCTTTTAAAGAGTGTTTGCCATACCTTTTTAAAATAAGAATTAAATATATTCTTTGCTTGGCAGAGAATTATTTTCTTAATTACCAACCTGCAGGCTTCATAATTTATAGCCTGCATGATGTTTAGGAAATGGCTGTTCTTTATTGCTAATTATAGACTAGGAAAAAAAATTATCAGAGGAGCATTTTACCATTTTAGTGCCCACACATCCTACTTTACTATTGCTTTGTGAATATGATTTGTGCCAAGTGTTTGGAAAAGGGAGGTTTCTAAGAGACGGTTTCAGTCAGTGAGATTTCCTAGAAGTGGTCGAACAGAGTAATAAACTAATCATATCAGCATGTTTAAGCTTAAGAGTCTTCCATCCTCTGAAATGGAATTCATATGTTGTTGCTTATTAACTGATTCAAAAATGCATGTTGGGGCACACCAGTATCTCAGAACAGAGCAAAACATGGGCTTAAAAATAAAGCTCATGTATTGGTGGCATCGACCATATTTCTGAAGCTGTCCCAGAAGCCAGTAGTTGTATTAAAGACATTCAACTATGAATCCAGTTTCATCTGCTACGGTATTGATATTGGTTGCAAGACTCTAATATTAATAGGAGTTGTTCATCATCATCATCATCATCATCATCATCATCATCACCACCTTCATCAACTTCTTGTGACAGACAGTATATAATACTATCACCAAATGTTGTTTGGGACCACAATGGGTCTATGGAGAAAATTTGGGAAGGTGTTGAAACAGCACCTTTGGCTCGATGCCTTGGAGAAAAGGAATCACTTTTGTCAATATATAAAGTGACACAAGGAAGCTTGAAAACAACAACAACACAATGATTCCTAAAATCATATTTTCTGGCTTTCCTATGAAGTTTTAGAACATGCCAACTGAACCAGTGCTGCCAGTCCAAGTAGATCAAAGGTTTTACTCTCCTGAAGTGGGATAGGCACTTTCCTTCCATTCTGAACCTTTGAACAGGTTCATCCAATCATCCCAACATTTCAGGAGGACAAAATCAATGTTTAAAAATTCAGTGCAGCTGAAATGAGGGGTAACTGGAAGGGGCCCAATGAACTCCATTGTCAACGACAGCAGCAGGTCAGTGAATTATAGGAAGAGCAATGGCGCAGGTTGCTCAACCCCTCATGAGGATGAAGGCTTAAGTATTATTATGAAAAATATTAAGTATTATTATGAATAATAATAATAATAATAATAATAATAATAATAATAATAATATTATAATAATATTATAATAATATTATTCATAATAATAATATTATGAAAAATAGTATTATTCATTTTTGCTTCTCAGCTTTTGTTCTTTATTTTACAAACAAACCAAGCCTCCCAATACTGAAGGAACAAGTTTAAATTTTTTTCCCCAAAAGTCAGCATTAGCTGCAGGTCTGATGTAGATAAATCTTATTTTTGGCAATTTATCCACTATTCTTCCTAAGTTTCGAAGTTTCTGAGAAGCAAATAGCTGTGTCTTTCAACTTTCAGCTGAGCAGAGTATTTAGATCTCAGTTTATTATCTTAAGTGAGCACATAACGCTCTCTTCTATTCTCTTAATATTCAGGAGTTATATTTCTTTTTCTTCTAATACTCACTTTTCAAATCGGGCCTGAATAGAAATATTAAACCAGGCAGAACCTGCTTATAGGCAGAACATCTCACAAAAAGATGTGACATGAAATGCTAAAGACTTTCAGAGGCTGGAAGAGCCAGGCTATTTTTTTTTAAAAAAATTACCTGCTGACTGGTATACTTTGAGGAAGATGCTTGTGTATTGGAGGGAGATGGCTAATGGGGAAATCTGGCAATGGATACCCCCTTCCAGCTTCCCAAGCTTTATTGAAGTAGTAGTAGTAGTAGTAGTTATTTAAATGTATACATCACCTAGAGACTATAGGCAATTCACAAAGTAAAAACATAAGACATAACCTGTAAAGACAAAGGAGCAAAAACATGGCAAAACTTATTGATAAAACATGATCTGCAAAAGGGTGAACAATGGGTAGAACATGTAGTAGGAAGCTTTGCCCATGTCTACAAACTGGACGTTTTTCTAAAAAAACAACAACAAGAAAAGTAAATGACATGCAAATGTCTTTTTGTCCTTGTTTCTCCATGCCAGATCTGTAACATTTGTTGGAAGCTGCCTCTCTATGTATGTATCATCATTGCGGGTTGGATAAAAGACTTTATTAGATGCGGGAATTCGACCCTCTATCCCTATGGCAATGATCATGATGAACAACTGATTGGTAAAAAAGAAAGAAAATAAAATCCAGTGTTTCTAGATGTCAGATTTTTAAAAAAAAATAATAATCAGGGGCCTCCTAAGGCTTCTGGATTGTAGGTTGTCCATCTCCTGCATTATAACGTGAATAGAATACTACTTATGAAAATGTAAGATCTGCATCTATGTGCTTAAGCACTTATTGAGGGCATGATACAGTCTGACTGGATGGCAGCTGTATAAATTATATAGATATAACGCTAGCATAGCATGGAGAATCTAGCTGCACTTGTTGATTGAGCATATATAGAAGACATAGGATTTTCATGTTTAAAACTGGACCCTTGAATTGTGCTTGGTATATCAGCAGGGGAAAACCTTTACACCAGGGAACCTCAGCCCCCATCTGCGGACCAGTACCGGTCCATGGCCCATTGGGAACCAGGCAATGCAAGCGGTGGGCAAGTGCATGAAGCTTCATTTATGCATGTGCAGGATTAGGTTACGTGTGTACAACTGTCCCCTCTCCTCCACTGCCGCTGCCAATCCGCAGATCCAAAAATGTTAGGGACTGCTGCTTTACATGTCTATTCCTAAATAATTTTTTTTACTAAATTTAATGACACATACTTCGATTGAAAAGGTTTGTGGCAAATTAATATGTGGCTTGTTTGTTTTATATAACCACATACACATATACATTATATAGTAATAACTGCACTTTTACTTTCTAATGAAATGGAAGATAAACTAAATACATTCTCAATAGTTTTATGTGCCATCAAGATAATGGAGCTTGCAGTTTGAAAAACCCTAACATATTTATCATTGCTTAAACTTTCATGGATCACAAATTATTTCATCTAAGCTATGGAGTACAGTCTTGGGAAAGGAGTGTTATGTGCACAACTATTACTGGAAGTAAGTGAGAAAAACATGGATAGAGACTTGTGCAGCATCTGTCACCCCATTTATTACCATGGTTGAGTCAGCTGATTTGTTGTCAGGGTTGAATTAACTAGACAGGTGTTCCCTTCCTCTCTCACTACACCATGTGAGTCCCTCTCAAAGCTGTGTACTTGGTGAAGAGGACAAACTGGTAGGAGTAGCCAACACCCCAGAAGACAAAGTCAGAAGCCAAAAAGATCTTGACAGACTTGAACAATGGACCCTGTCCAACAAAATGAGTTTCAATGTGGAGAAAAGCAAAGTTTTACATTTAGGCAGGAAAAATCAAAGGTGCAAGTACAGACTGGGCGAGACCTGACTTAAAACCAGTAACTGTGAGAGAGACCTTGGAATCCTAGTGGACGATCACTTGATCATGAGCCAGCAGTGTGCAACAGCAACCAAAAAAGCTAATACAATTTTGGGTTGTATAAACAGAGGAATAGACTCAAGATCCCACAAAGTATTAGTACCGCTTTATAAAACCCTAGTAAAACCATACCTGGAATACTGCAGCTAATTTTGGTCACCTTATCACAAAAAAGGTGTTGAGAGTATGGAAAAAATTCAGAGAAGAGCAACTAAGATGATCAAAGGCCTAGAGACTAAAACATACGAAGAACAGCTGCAGAACTTAGGTTTGGCTAGTCTAAAGAAAAGAAGAAATGGGCAACATGATAGCAGTATTCCAGTATTAATAATAATAATAACAACAACAGTAATAATAATGATAATATAGTCAATTGAAAAAGGCGGCCTTACTAGGAACTGCTTCCACCCTGCGACGATATCTGTAATACCATCAAACATCCACATCTGCCTATCCCAGGTCCTGGGTAAGGACTCGATAGGTAGACAAAATGCCAAATCCAGTCTGAACATCTAGCTGACTGTGCGATGATCCATAATAAAGTTGGAAGGGACCTTGGAAGTCATCAAGTCCAACCCCTTGCTCAGGCAGGTAATCCTATACCATTTCAGACAAATAGCTGCCCAGTTTCTTCTTAAAAACTTCCAGTGTTGGAGCATTCATAATAATAATAATAAAGTTGGAAGGCACAAAAATGAGGGGGGTCACGTTATTCACCAAAGCACCTGAGGGCAGGACAAGAAACAATGGTTGGAACCTGATCAAAGAGAAAAGCAACCTAGAATTAAGGAGAAACGTCCTGACAGTGAGGACAATTAACCAGTGGAACAGCTTTCCTCCAGAAATTGTGGGTGCTCCATCACTGGAGATTTTTAAAAAGAGGCTAGACAGCCATTTGTCTGAGATGGTATAGGTTCTCCTGCTTAAGTGGGGGTGGGGGCTGGACTAGAAAACTTCCAAAGTCCCTTCCAGCTCTATTCTATTATTATTATTATAGATAGAAGGAGTATACTGATCTTCAGTCAAGGGTATACAATAGCTGCCTTCCCTTGCTGGAATCTTCAAACAAGCTCACACAGACACTGCATATAAGATATCTTGTAAATAAAGACCACATTTTCTTAGAACACTATCTATATTTACTATTCATCAGTGAAACAGTGTCTATCTCATGCCTAATGTGTACATCTAAACCTGAATGCACATGTTCTGTCATTTTCATGGCAGCAATTGAAAAAAAAAATGGCTTGATATTGTCTTCTAGGATGAATTTTCACATTCCAGTCCTGTGTAGAACTGTAGGATTTCCTAGTGTTTTCCTATCCATGTATTTAAACAGATCCAACCTTTCTCAGATTTGAGGGATCAGCCAAGTATACTGTAGCTAAGTATGTGCTGAATAGAGTCTTCAGTATTGAGTCAGTCTGCTAGAAATCATTTAAATTTGCAGATGAATTCTTATTCTGCCATTTCACTTTGAAACCAAATCTTGAGTCATGCAATCTTATGCGCTTAATAGTTTAAAAATAATAATCAGCTGCAATCTTCACATAATAATAAGGGCAACCTTCAAGATGTTGTGTGTTTTGGAAACTGACCAAGAGTGAGAGACAAAAATGTATACCTTTAGAACTTTTGGGGTTATGCAGGAGTCTGCAAGAGCTGTATTCCACCATCACGTCTGAAAATAATAATACACTAAGACAAGTAGCTGGATTGGACCATAGTTTTTCTATAAAGCAGATACATATCAAGCTCGTCTTCCCCATTTAGTTCTTTCGTGTCAATAAGACAATTTTAAGAATGGAGAGAGAATGGACTGAATAGTTTATGTCTAGATACAGGCCAACCTCAAGAAGAGAAAGACATGGTTTTTCTTCCGCCTTTTTGAGATGCTGGTGCACACAGTCTGTTTAGTTCACCTATCTTTCTCTCATTAGATTCCGATGGGGTATGCTTTCCTTCTTCCTCCCCACAAAATCAATTGTGATCATAAACAGTCTGAGGTCATCCCTGGGACAGAATACTGAATGGGCCATGGAGGCTATGGTGATTGGCTTCAGCTGCTGCATCTGAGTGTCTGAGCCAAAACAGTGTTACACGAAAGAGCTGGTGAGCCAAGAAGAGACTGCAAATTCCTACAGTGAAAGAACACAAAGGTAATTCTTTATTAATGCAGTGATCATCGCAAGAGCCATTAAAAGAAATTGCAATTATGCCGTTTATCACAAAGTGTTTATTACACTTAATATCTATCATAAAATCTGCCTTTAAATTTCCAACAATAAAAACAATATATACTCCAAAACAGTGCTTTTTTTGTAAAAAAAAAAAGTAAAAAAAAGTGCCGGAACTCACAAACGTCATACAACCTGCCTTGCCTACCCTACAAGGTTCCATCCAAAAAAGGTGCCGGAACTCCGTTCTGGGTGTTCTATGACTAAAAAAGCCCTGCTCCAAAATACATTGCATAAATATAAAATATCATTATGCGTAAAAAGTGTTACGTTGATGAAGCAGATAATGTGACTGAAATAATGGAAACATGAAAATTTTTGGGAATCCTCATCTTAACTCTTGGGCTTTATATAAACTCTAGGAGAAGCAGGTAGATATATAATACAGAGGTTTAGTGAGCAATCACATTTGCCTTCTCAGCTGGCATTGGAATAAAAAGAAGAATGCCCCTCCAGTAATGTTTGGTGAAAAAGATGGGTAAGAAATAGCCTTGAAATCAAAATAACTTGGTCTTAATATGCTAAGCCCAGGCATGTGGGGGAAGCATCAAAAAAAGTAAAAATGATGGCCATGAAATGCATGATCAAAGCTTTGTATGATGCACTGTTTGTTAAAAAGGGGCAGAATTTTGTTCAATTGCAGCTTTCCTCATAATTATTTTTTTAATCTGTCGGTATTCCTGACATTGCAAATATTGCTATGGAGTCTGGACAAATGTGCCGCACCCACCATCAAACAGGGAAAAATAGCAAAAACTGAAGGAATCAAGATGCCCTATGGAAATAACATTCAAGAGTCTGGATGAAGATGATAAGTACATGTGCAAAATCCAGTCTAAACATCTGGTTGACCATGCAAAGAACTGTAGGAAAGAGACTAGCTGAACTAATCGGAGGAGTCAAACAGCGACTTTGTCTAGAATCCCTATGTGGGCACCAGAAGGCAAAGTCTGACCTCCCCTTGAATGCCATTGAAGCTTATCTACTCTCACCCAAGTGCAAATCATTAGCCTTGGAAGATTCCTATGTGGTTTGCCATTACCTGCTTCCTGAGAGTGAGGGACTGGCCAAGGTCATCCAGCTGGCTTTATGCCTAAGGCAGGACTAGAATTCATAGCCTTCTGGTTTCCAGCCTGATGCCCTAACCATTATGCCAAATTGTCTGTTCTTAATGCTGTCATAAAGTATTTAAATACCGTAGCACATTTCAGTGGCTTAAACCATTTCATGTCTATTATCTCTGGTCTTGTTGTAACACCACAGTACAGCAAATCAATATTGTTTATTTGTGTCTGTATTTATTTATTTATTTATTATGTTTGCATGCTGCCTGAAAAGCAACTCTGGGATTATAACCCTGATTCTCCAGGTAAGAGGTCAGTACATAGAGGACAGAGACTGACGTGAAACTTTGAAGAGGTTAGATAAGAAAATTGTTGATGCTGCTATTTCATTGAGGGAAAGACCAATCTTTTTTCTTGGAGTCAAAATAGATTGCTGCTTTTTGATAAATTGTTTTGATAAAAATAATGCTTTAATGACACAATGAATGAATGAATGTGTGTGTGTGTGTGTGTGTGTTTGTCCTGTCAGTCCATCTTAATTCTTCCTCCCACCATTGACCTTAGCAGTGCATACATGACCAAATTAATTTATCTTAATCAGCTAAATCCAAATGACAATTCTTCCTGTGTGTGTTAATCTTTTCTTTAACAGCCTTCTGTCTGGGCTTCACCTTACGTTTGTGCGGGTTTAATGTACCAACATGGGGCATTTGATTACAGAAAGCTTAAGGAGATTTATGGTTCTAGGAGTGTAAGGATACGCTTTGGTGCTAGCAGCAATAATGTTTGTTCAGCCCGTCTAATTAATGCCAGATTCATTTGTGTTAATTCAGGGAGAGACGTGTCAGTCATGATGGGCCCTGCCTGTGCATACGTCTGGACTGAATGGCAGGCAGCTGATGAGGACTCATTAAATAGTGGGTGACACAACCCTAATTGTATATGTTAATTTAAGATTGCCGTGAAAGGCAAGTCCTTTCAATTGGCCAGCTGAAGCTTTTCACCCTCCGCTGTAGTCTGTCTCCAGGAAAGCCAATTTCCTGCTTTAGTGGGGAGCATTTGTGTAAGACCAGCACAGTGGCAGTCCCCAGACAAAGGACAGCCATAGAACAGCCATAGGTGGCTCTAATCATGCCAATGAAAGAGCAGCACAAAGGCAGCTGAGTGGCTCTCCAGCCTCTTTCCTGCTTCTGAGTAGAGGCTGGACAGCCAGGAGAGCAGAGGGCTTCATGGGCAGGGTAAAAGTCCAGCCGGAGACCCTCCCAACCTCTGCAGGCAGGAGAGAAACAAAGTACCTGGTCTTTTGACTGTGACTTAGGAAGCATAATGTGATTTTCATTCCACGGAACAGCAGGGCCCTTTTCCCCACACCCCATAGAAAGAGGTGGGTGAAGGGAGGCGGAGGGGGTAACATACACAAGGAGAAAGAAATTAAGAAATTAATGCAGACAAGCACAGCAGTGATTGTGTAAAAGACAACTCAGGGACTCAATCCCCCATGGACTTGTGATAAAACAAAAAAATACTGGAATCACATTTTTATCCTAACTGAGAAGATTCTTAAAATGAATATAAAACCGAAACCAGAAGTTTTCCTTTTAGGTTTGATGGGTAATGAGAGTGAAAGAAAAGTTGGAACTTTTGTTTGTATATATGTCGACAGTGGCAAGAATGCTATATGCACAAATATGGAAAGATACACTAATTCCCACAAAGGAAGAATGGAGGGTAGAGGTGATAGAGATGGCAGAGAGGGCAAAATTGACTATTTTAGTTAAAGAAGAGAATCTAGTTTTGTTTCTATTTGGAAGCCACTTCTGGACTTGATACTTCAAGCTGGAAAAAAATTTATCAAACTTTCTTTTTAGATTTTGATAACTAGAATGACTTTGTTGTTATAGAAATGGCTTGAAGCCATTTAGGAATGTAAATCAAAAGGCTGAGGTTGTAAATTTTCCTATTCTACTGCATTGAAAAAGTTGGAAGCCACTACTTTCCCCTTTCTCCTCTCTTTCTGCATCTCTCTTCTTCCTTTTTAAAATTTTCTTCACTTTTGTCTCTCTTTGTATTTTATCTTACAATAGATTTTAATCAAAACAGAGTAAGCCCCAGGTACTTTTGTGTAGGAATATATAGAGAATACTATATAAATAGATGATCTATGTATCTGTATAGAGCAGGGGTAGGCAACCTTGGCTCTTTTATGACTCGTGGACTTCAACTCCCAGAATTCCTGAGTCAGCGATGCTGGCTCAGGAATTCTGAGAGTTGAAGTCCACAAGTCATAAAAGAGCCAAGGTTGCCTACCCCTGGGAGAATATATAGAAAATATTATACAAATATGTCTAATTCTGTGTTCATATGTATGTATGTATCTCCCAGGTTTGGTTTCTGTTTTTTTCCAGGTAAGGTTTGAAAAGATTTGTTTTTGAAACATAAAAGATCTCACTTTCAAAGAGGGTTACTCGCTTTTGATGAATTTGATGCTGAACAGCCATTCTGGACAAGAGGTTTGTGTTCTACATTCACCAGTTCTGATAGACTTTGGACTTTAAACATTGAGAGGGCATAATGCACCCTCTCAGTTCACAAGGCATCGGTCAAATGTACACAATCAGATAAACCATAGGCTGCAATGATATGAAATTTGTGAAGGAAAGGAAATAACCTTTAAAAAAGGGATGGTTACAGTAACCTTTTGAATTCCTTACCTGAAGCATTTTTGTAGCTCCAACCTCAGAGACATATTAGTATCAAATACCCAGATATGTCATTTTAATTATATTGGTCCATTTAGGGAGGATGAATCTTGTGCACCTCACTTGATAGATCAAAAACCTAATTACAAAAAAAATAACTATTTATGTGTCTTCCCTAGATAAAGTTAAATAAAGTAAAATTCATTAAGTCTCTTCCTTTCAAGAATTTCAGAGGCCTCAAATTTATCATAGGCACATGCTGTATGTGAAATCTCCCCATTTTATAATGGAAAGGGTGCCCAGCAGCTGTGAGGCATTGCACTCTCACACTTAAGGTAAACTTAAAAGTGAAGTAACGATGCGTACTTAGCTCTCGCAGATTATTTTAAATGAATCCCCAGATGAGCTTTCATTTCTCAGTAAGAGGGGCTCTGAAAGAAAAGAACCTTCTATTTTTTTAAAAAAATAATAATTAAAACGGGGGTAGTCAACCTTGGCTCTTTTATGACTCGTGGACTTCAACTTCCAGAATTCCTGAGCCCCTGAATTAAAGTATGAAGAGATTAGTGAGTGGTGCTGATCTCTACATCTTTCTCTGCAACCATCCATGTCTGTCTGTTTGTCTGTCCATCTGTCTGTCCATCTATCATTTCTTCTGAGTCAATTCTGGACTGCGGGTGACTGCCTGGAAGATTTCCTAGCAGGGTTTTTCAAGAAGTGACTTGCCCTTGCCTGCTTCCTAGGACCGAGAAAGAGTGTGTGACTCAAGGTCATCCAGCAGGCGTTGTGCCCACCATACTGTCTCTCTTTTCTGATCTGCTAGATTTA
This sequence comes from Bothrops alternatus, assembly GCA_034064705.1. Classification (NCBI taxonomy): domain Eukaryota; kingdom Metazoa; phylum Chordata; class Lepidosauria; order Squamata; family Viperidae; genus Bothrops; species Bothrops alternatus. The sequence goes on along the minus strand of JARGCV010000031.1, from coordinate 1,430,026 downwards.
GCTAGAAATCTTTTTTTTTTAAAAAAAGATTTTTTATCTTGCTTTTACTACTTCATTAGCAATTCAAAGTAGTGAATATATCTCCTTCCTCCTCCTATTTTCCCTATGGCAGCAAACCTGTGAAGTGGGTTGGGCTAAGAGAGAATGACTGGCCCAAAGTCAACCAGCCAACTTTCACGCCTAGGTTGGAACTCAAAAGTTATTCGTTGTTGTTAGTTGTGAAGTCATGTCCGACCCATCGTGACCCCATGGACAACGTTCCTCCAGGCCTTCCTGTCTTCTACCATCTTCTGGAGTCCATTTAAGCTCACGCCTACTGCCTCAGTGACTCCATCCAGCCACCTCATTCTCTGTCGTCCCATTCTTCTATTGCCCTCGATCTTTCCCAGAATTAGGCTCTTCTCTAGTGAGTCCTTCCTTCTCATTAGGTGGCCAAAGTACTTGAGTTTCAATTTCAGGATCTGGCCTTGTAAAGAGCAGTCAGGGTTGATCTCCTCTAGGACTGATCGGTTTGATCGCCTTGCAGTCCAGGGGACTCGCAGGAGTCTTCTCCAGCACCATAGTTCTAGGCCAGCACCTTAACCACTACACCAAACTGTATCATGCCTTAATTTTTTTTTTGACTTGCTGTTTCTTACTCTTTTTCTGTGCTTTGCATAATGATGCCCACCCCCAAGAGAAAGTATGATGGGAATGTGCAGTACATATGCAAAAAAATATGGGTTTACTGTGCAGTAAATCTTGCTTTATAAAATTCTAGTGTTTTTCATTATGCCAATATGGGACACCTCCCCTTCCATAAGCTCAGAGGCAGATCAGGTTGTTCTGATGTATGCACATTCATAATCCACATATTCTGTAATGCTACCTTCAGTGTCATGGGAATGTATGTCTCCTATAATAGTTTTTCATTTTTTCTCCTCCTACCCTCATATCAAGAGATTTTGTGTGTTGGTTGCTTTAAAGGCAAGGAGAAAATATTCTGACAGAAATGTCTATTCTACCATAAGATGGTCACCCTTGGCTACAGCTCCTATGTTTCAAATGTTTAAATGTACATACAAGTAGCCATTGTCTTACGACTATTCTTTTTAACAACAGTTTGAAATTACGACAGCACTGAAAAACTGAGTTATGACCTTGCTCACCCTTACGACTGTTGCCTGTGATCAAAATTTGGGCGCTTGGCAACTGACATGTATTTATGACAGTTACCATGTCCCATGGTCACATGATTGCCACGGGTCATCTTTCTATGGGACTTCCAACAAGAAAAGTCAAAGGGGGAGGCTAAAAAGGAAAAAAGAAATGTTTAAGAATTGGACGGAGGGATACATATCTAAGGAAGATTATAATGTAATCTGTACAAACTGCAGGGCAAGTATCAGAAAAGCTAAGGTTAATAATGAATTGAGGCTTGCAAGAGAGACTAAATACAATAAAAAAGGGTTTTGGGGATATGTCAAAAGTAAAAGAAAAGTTAAAGAGGCTATAGGAAGTTTAGAGAACGAGAATGGGGAAGTGGTCAAAAGTGATCTTGAGAAGGCGGAGATTCTAAACTCCTATTTTGTATCTGTTTTTTCTAAGAAAGATAATGTAATTGCAACTGACCTTCACTGTGCTAGTGAAGGACTAAGAGAATTAAGGCATGTAATTGACACAGAGAAGGTAAGGGAACACTTAGCTAACTTAAATGAGTTTAAGTCTCCAGGTCCAGATGGATTACATCCTCGGGTACTGAAGGAATTAGCAGAAGTAATAGCTGAACCACTTGCTGTAATCTTTGAAAAGTCATGGAGAACAGGAGAAGTCCCAGATGATTGGAGAAGGGCAAATGTTGTCCCTATCTTCAAAAAAGGGAAGAAGGCAGACCCAGGGAACTACAGGCTAAGGGAATTGAGGGGAAACTGATCAAATTTGCAGATGACACAAAGCTAGGAGGGATTGCAAACACCAGAGCAGAGAGAGAAAGGATTCAAAAAGATTTAGAGAAACTCGAACAATGGGCTGCAACTAATAAAATGGTATTTAACAAGGAAAAATGCAAGGTACTACATCTGGGTAAGAAAAATGAAAAAAGCATATATAGTATGGGAGGAATCCAGCTGAGCAGCAGTACATGTGAAAAGGACCTCGGTGTCCTAGTAGATCATCGATTGAACATGAGGCAACAGTGTGAAGCAGGTGCAAAAAAGGCAAACACGATCCTGGGGTGTATCAAGAGAAGCATAGAGTCCAGATCACGTGAAGTTATTATTCCCCTCTACTCTACCTTGGTCCGACCTCACCTGGAGTACTGTGTCCAGTTCTGGTCACCCCAGTTCAAGGAAGACACTGACAAACTGGAGCAGGTTCAAAGGAGAGCTACCAAGATGGTGAACGGTCTACAAACCATGACCTATGAGGAACGGTTAAAGGAATTAAGAATGTTTAGTCTACAGAAAAGAAGACTAAGAGGAGACATGATAGCTGTCTACAAATACCTGAAGGGCTGTCACAGTGCAGAGGGATCAGCCCTGTTCTCACTTGCTCAAGGAAGGACTAGGAACAATGGGATGAAACTGCAGGGGAAAAGATTCAGATTAGATGTTAGAAAAAAAATTCTGACAGTGAGGGTGATCAACCAGTGGAACAGGTTGCCACAGGAGGTGGTGAGCTCCCCTTCGATGGAGGTCTTCAAGCAGAGACTGGATGGCCATCTATCTGGGATGGTTTAAGGAATCCTGCCTCGAGCAGGGGGTTGGACTCGATGACCCGGGAGGTCCCCTCCAACTCTACGATTCTATGATTTACTGAATGACTACATGATTCACTTCATGATCGTGACAAAAATCATTGTAAAATTGGAAACAATATACTTAACAACTGCCTCACTCAGCAATGAGAGTTATAGTCCAGTTGTGGTTGTAAGTCAAGGACTACCTGTATTAGGGATGAAACAGGAAAGATTTTAATCAAATAAGGCACAACGAGTATCCAGAAGCAGGGTAAAGATCCATCTTAAATATGTTTTTGTACTTTGCATTTATTTGTTTCTATGAGTCTGCAATTTTTTGAATGTGTTTTTTTTAAATTCATCACATCTAGTATTTTGTTATTAATAAGACAGTATTTGAATTTGCAGTACTGGAAAAAATGCTGAACTTGTTAAACCTTGAAATGGAAAAGGCTGCATAGTTAAGCATTTGAATTCAGATCACGGATTATATGGAACCCTCCATACTTTTTGAGCTTGGTTGCTTGTTTGAAGACGTTTCATTACCCAACATTTCATCAGCAGTGCTGATGAATGTGGGGCTTGCTCCCTGCCAGTGTTGCTGGGGATGTGGTTTTCTTCTTGGTTGTTCTTTGATCAGGATACTGTTTTCTGCTTTTTTAAAAAAATAATATTTTATTAGTTTTATAGGTATAATATAACAAAAAATAGTTACTACAATATAATTGTGTATAGTATACATATATCATAAGGCACCTCACCAACCACATCCCCCCTCTACCTCCTCCCTTTCAACTTCTATCCCCCCACTTTCTCTACCTCCCTCACTCTCCTCATTCCTCCTACAACTCCCTACTTCCCTTCTCCTTCATTCCTCAAACTCCTCCTCCTCCTCAAATGTGGTTCTGAGGTGCCGCTAAAACAATCCATATCTAAACTTATATAACACAATTAAATATTAGATATTACAAATAATAAAATTATAAATCCCCCCCAACCACCCCCCCGACTTCCCAGAGTGAATACAGGGTAAGAACACAAGAAAACCCGCTAAATTACCCCAAAATATTATTTAAAACCTATTGAAAATACTATATTTTACAACCTAACAGATAAATATTTAATTATATGCTAAGTACAATTTCTTAAAATGATATCTCCCTTGTATATAGTCTATCCATCTTTTCCAATCCATCATATATTTCTCATTTGAATGGTCCTTCAAATATGCAGAGATTTTGGCCATTTCTGCCCCATTTGTTACTTTCAAAATCCATTCTTCAATAGATGGTAATTCTGGCTTCTTCCAATATTGTCCCACCAACAATCTTGCTGCTGTAATCAAATTCAAGATTAAGTTTGTCTCTCTGGTGGTACAGTCTTTTATAATACCAAGCAAAAACATCTGTGGTAAAAATTCAATACGTTTTTTCAAGATATTTTGAAGAATCCACCATATTTTTATCCAAAAAGCCTTAATTTTTTTACAAGTCCACCATACATGAAAATAAGTAGCGTCCGTACTATCACACCTCCAACACTTAGCTTGTAAATTAGGATACATACATGATAATTTTTTTGGAGCCAGATGCCACCTGTAGAACATTTTATAAAAATTTTCTCTTAAATGAGTTGCTCGTGTAAATTTTACATTTTTCACCCAGATCCTTTCCCAAGTATCCATCATGATTGGTTGTCCAAAATTTTGTCCCCATTTTATCATACAATCCTTAACCAACTCAGTTTCAGAATCAATTTCTATCAATACATTATACAATCTTTTAATATGCATGGGCCTTTGATCTATAACTTGTTTAATTAAATTTTCATCTGTAGAAGATAGGCCCATCTTAAAGTCTTTTTTCCATCTAGACTCCAATTGTGCATATGGAAACCAAGTATAAACAATTCCTTCGTCCCTTAACATATTCAAAGACTTCAGTACTAACAAATTCCCTTCTTTAATTAGGAGTTTCTCATAAGGCACCACATCTAAAACTTGTGATCTATTTATATTCTCTACTGCGTGTCTGGGAACTGTCCAAAAAGGAATCTTTGCATTTAATTTATACTGATACTTTTTCCAGACACGCAGCAGAGCGCTTCTCAATATGTGCTCTTTGAAGCTCCTATCCACCTTTTTATCATAAACCAAATATGCATGCCAACCATATAATAAACCGTACCCTTCAATATTCAATATTCTGTCATTGGTTAAATTAATCCAATCACTTATCGCTACTAAAGCAGCAGCATGATAGTACAACTTAAAATTGGGCATTTTCAAACCACCTCTTTCCCTTATATCCTGAATAATTTTTAATTTAATCCTCGGTTTCTTGCCATTCCAGACAAATCTATTAATACCCTTCTGCCACTCCTCCAAATTCGCATCTTTTTTAAGTATAGGTAGCATTTGAAAAAGAAATAAAAATTTTGGCAATACATTCATTTTAACTGCTGCTATCCTACCCAACAAAGATAATTGTAATTTAGCCCATTTATCCAATTCTATTTGTATCTTATTCCACAAAACTTGGTAATTGTTTTTATATAACTTCCCATTAGAAGCTTCAATATCAATCCCTAAATATTTAACTTTCTTAACTATTTCACAACCCGTTATTCTTTCCAAATCTTGTTTTAAGTTACCATCCACATTTTTTGCTAACATCTTTGTCTTAGATATGTTTAGTTTAAAACCCGATACTCTACCATAATTTTTAATTAACTCCATCAAAATCTGTACTGACTGCTTTGGTTGAGACAATGTCACAAGCAGGTCATCAGCAAAAGCACATAATTTATAATCATGTTGTCTAATCTGTATACCTTTTAAATCATCTACTGTTCTTATCTTATTCAATAAGACCTCTAGCGTTAAAATAAACAACAATGGAGATAAAGGACATCCCTGTCTAGTACCTTTCTCTATCTTAAATGAATCTGTTAAATGCCCATTCACAATAATCTGACCTGTTTGTTTCTGATAAACAGCCAATATGGAATTAATAAACTGATCCCCCATTCCCATCCTAACTATTAACTTTTTCAAAAACAGCCAGTTCAGTCTATCAAAAGCTTTTTCCGCGTCCAAAAACATAAGAACTGCAGGTACCTGGATATGCTTGTCTAAATATTCTAATATATTAATAAGTTGTCTAACATTAGTTTTCATCTGTCTCCCTTGCAAAAAGCCAGTTTGATCTGAATGAATTATTGTTTGTAAAACTTTCATTAGTCTGTTAGCCAAAATTTTAGCAAAAATCTTATAATCCGTATTCAACAATGAAATAGGTCTAAAGTTTTCTGGTTTAGCATTATCTCTTCCCTCTTTGGGAATTAAAGAAACATAAGCCGTTTTCCACGAAGGTGGAACCTGACCACCCTCCTGTATATTGACAAACAACTCTCTAAGAGGTTCCACCATTTCCATTTGAAGATGCTTATAATAAACTGCCGTTAAACCATCTGTTCCAGGAGATTTTCCCATTTTCAATTGTTTAATCACCGAAATTATTTCATCTGATGTAATTAATCTATTTAGTCTATCTCTTTGTTCACTAGTAATTGTCAATACATTCTCATTTTGCAAAAATGCATCTATCTCGTTCCCTTGTATCTTATCTTCAGCATATAACTTGGAGTAAAATTCTAAAAAGGCTTTTTTAATAGTTTCTTGTTGAAATACGACCTTCCCTCTATATTCTATTTTATCAATAATGTGGGATTTTTGTTTTTTCCTTAGTATATAGGCCAACCATCTGCCAGGTTTATTAGAATTAAAAATGTGTTATGTTTAGCGTATTGCATATTCCTAGCAACTTGGTCGGCCATCAACAAATCAAATTGTTTCTGTAAAATCTTAACCCCCTCTTTAATATTTTTATCATCTGGTCTCTTTACTAAAAGTTGCTCTTTCTTTCTTATTTCCTCCTCTAATTCCTTCCTTTTTTCCTCCCGTTTACTTCTATACCTTTTATTCATATCAATTAAAACCCCACGCATAAAAGCTTTACTAGCGTCCCACACCATTTCTATTGTTGTACCCTTATGAAGATTTAACATAAAAAATTCCTTCATGGCACTTTTACATTCAAGCATGTTTGAGTCATATTGAAACAAGTTTTCATTGAGTCTCCAAGATCTTCTAGGAGTCTGGCCCACCATTAACTCCATCAAAACCGGATTATGATCTGATAAAACTTTAGGCAAAATTTTTACCTTCCTTACCCCAGAAATAAAGTCACTTGTAGTTAGTATAAAATCAATTCTAGAAAATGATTGGTGTCTATCAGAAAAAAAAGTAAATTCTTGCTCTTTACCATTTATTTCTCTCCATATATCTATCAAATCAAAATCATCCTTAATATCAAAAAAGATTTAGGCAGCAAAGAACGTGTTTGAGGGATTGGTGATGTTTTCCTCTTGTCTAAACTAATATCCATAACTCCATTCCAATCTCCCATTAGAATACAAGACCTATAATCAAATTGTGTTAATTTTTTATGTATTAATTTATAAAACTTTCCTTGGTGTTGATTTGGTGCGTAAATACCCATCAGAAGAACTTTCTTCCCATCTATTAAAATTTCAATTACTAAAAATCTGCCTTCAACATCTGCTTCTATTAACTTAACGTTTATGTGATTTTTAACATAAATAACAATTCCATTCTTCTTCTCTTTAGCCGCTGCCACAAAATGTGAACCTAATTTATTATTTATCAAGTATTTCTGATCACTAGATCTAATGTGTGTTTCTTGTAGGCAGATTACATCATTTTTACATTGAGTCAGATAGTGAAATATCTTTTTCCTCTTCTGAGGAGAATTTAGACCGTTGACATTCCATGTCAAATATTTATTTGACATGGCCAGATTGAGAAAGCTTTTGCAAGACCAAATCAATTTTCGCCGTTTTCTTCTTTGGTCTAGCTCCCATGGCTTCCAAACTTGCAGATGTGTGTAATTGTTGTTGTTCTTTTTCTTGTTCTTCCATACGCTTGATAGCTGATCTAGTTTGCCTTTGATCTTTAGATTTCTCTATTTCCAGGGGTTGGAAAATGTCAATACTCTGTACGGGCAACTCCATCGAAGCTCCTCCAGCTGCTGGGGGGGGGCTGTGAGTCTGAAGATTGTATTTGTAATAGTTCCATCCCTTCTTCTTTTGACAAATCTGCATTTTTTGGTATCGGGGATGGGGGTCTACCAGCCTTCAGCACGTTCTCAGCAAAATCTTATGCTTTTGCAACAGAATTCAAATAATATCTTTTACCCTGATATGATAATGAAAGTCCAGCTGGAACCTCCCATCTATATTGTAAAGCACGTATTTTAAGCTCAGCAACCAAAAATGCATAGTCCTTTCTAGCTCTCAACATCTTTGGAGGAATCTCCTTCAGAACCACAACTTCCTGACCAGCAACATTTAATATCTTATTATAAGATATTGTAAGAACATGATTTCTGAATCTCCTTGTTACAAAATAAATAACAACGTCTCTAGGTAAATTTCTTTGTCTTGCAATCCGTGAGTTAATTCTGTATATTCTATCAATTTGCCAGGAAAAATTCTTGACAGCATCGTTTAAAATTTTTTCGAAAGCTTCCTCAAAGATTCTTCTCAAATCATCCTGAGTCTCATTTAGTACCTCCCTCAGGCCCCTAATTCTAATAGCAAACATCATCTGATTGTATTGCACCTTCAAAGCATGATCATATAATTCACTTTTTGTTTGTTGCTCGACCTCCTCAACCTTTTCTTCAATACCCTCCCAGACCCCCTTAACAGCTTCCACAATATCCTCTCTTATTTCCATATTATGGGTCTGGATTGTTGCCTTAATTTTTTCCAGTTCATCAGATACACCTTTGCCTTGGTTCTCAATCTTATTCTCCAAATCCTCAATCTTACTCTCCAACTTTTTCTCCATTTTATCAAACCTTTTTTCAAATCTTCTCTCCAACTCCTCAGTCAAATTAAGAGTCATTGTTGACAATGCAGCCTGTAGATCTTTCACAGTAAGCATTTCTGAAGAAGCTTGTATAGGCAAAGGGTGAGATTCTGTAGTTGCTGAAGAAGGAGGAGGAGCAAGAGAGCTGGTCACTGCTTTAGAGGGCTGAGCTGGAGAAGATACCACCTTTGAGGAAACTACCTTAGTTTGTCTAGAAGTCATTTTGTTCAAACCAAAATTTTTACCAAAATATATCCTCCTCTTATCTTCTTGACTTACAATTTATAAGATTTTAAAATGTAAATCTGAGCCATCTCATAGTGATTGCTCTAAATGCTTGAGAAAAAAAAGAAAGAGAAAAAAATCACTTTTGCTTTCCGGTAACTTTCTCTTTACAGTAAAAGCGATCGCCATCTTGGATACATTATGTTGATTGTAGAAATACGTGGTCAGAAGTAAAATATAAAGAAATACTTGCAGTACTAGACTCCTGTATTCACTCCGCCTGCATGTAGGTCTCTTTAAAAAAGTTTTCCTCGAGCAGGAGCTGGTCGCGGCGTCTGAGCCTGTTTACAAACAGGAACGTCTCTGGGTAGGAGCTTCTTCAAGCTTCTTCCTAGGGAGTTCTCACTCTTCCCCCCTGATAACTTTACCAGGGGGATTTCAGAGGAACTCAACCTTAGCCTGATGCTCTTCACCCCTTCTTTACCCGAAGGGGGGGTTTATCACCGCAATAAAACAGCTGGTGTTCGCTGTTTATGCGGCTTAACAAACCCAGAAGAACGGAGCCTCCAAAGAGGCTATAGCGACGCCAGCGGAGCCACCCGGAAGTGATACTGTTTTCTGCTTGATTGTTTGTCTGGTGTTAATCCCTGCTTATCTGAATATTGGTTACTGGAGAGTATGTGTTCTGGTCTTTTTGTTTCCTTCTTGGCTTTTATTGTCTCTTTTGAATGGTGTATAAATCTGCTTTTCCTATCTGTGTATTGATGACTAATTTGTCTGAATGCCAGTCTTCTGGGGATTCCCTAGCATTTTCCAATTTAATTCGGTCTGATGCTTCCAATTTCCCATCTTAAACTATGGTTGAGTGTGAACATGTGTTGTGAGATTACATACAAAGATTTTGAATAATTTGCTGAGACCATGGAATTCAAAAGGTATGTTTGGCTTGTCATTGTAAATCAGTTAATAAGGCAGTTGTCTAATGATGCAATTAGACCCAATGTCCACATGCCAGCAGGGATTAGTTTAATTACAAAATAAGCTTACCAAAAGAGAAGAGAGCAGCAGCGAAAAATGAACTTTCGTTCCCAAGCTTGTAGGTCACTTTGTCAGATGTTCAGAGGAAGAAAGCAAAACAATTTGAAATACTATTGAGATGAAGCAGAGACCTCTGCAGGGCATATTTTTATAACATGGGAGAGAATGCAACAAAAATCTGGAGTATTCTATATCTATTTTATGTGTATGTAACAAAAAACTGAAAATGTTCCCAGCTTCTAAAGAAGACTTTAGCACAGAGCAAAAGGAGGTGGAGAAGCAAGCGCTTTCTCTACTAATCAGTTATCTGTGGTACATTCCCCAACATGCTTGAGGTGCAAACATCTCACTGCATGTAAAGCACTAAGAAAAGCTTGCAGAGATTAAACTAACATGTTGGTTGATTTGGTGAAGACAGGAAGGTTCCTTCCAAGCTATCCACACACATATAAAGCCCCTCTACAGGACAGCATGCTTGAGGAAAAATAAAGACCCCTCCTCTGTATATTTGATTGTTTTGCTGTTTTTATACTGCTGTGATAATATTTTTATGTATAGATATTACGCTTTTGCTATTTGGATTGTTTTTTCGCCCCTCTTGTATATTATAATTTTTGTACATTTTGTGAATGTTTTATTATATTATAGTGAGTCTTATGGGTTACTATGAATTCAATACAAGAATGGGGACAATACAGGACTTAAACCATTGTCATTGTCATCATGATTATCATCACCATCATCATCTGTTTTTTATTTCAAAAGTGAGCATATTTCTTCGTGTCAATAATGTTAAGCATAGTGGCACTATATACTATAAAGATGATTAGGGGACTGGAGGCTAAAGCATATAAGGAACAGCTGCTGGAATTGGGTATGTCTAGTATAATGAAGAGAAGGACGAGGGGAGACATGATAGCAGTCTTCCAGTATCTCAGGGGCTGCCACAAAGAAGAGGGAGTCAAGCTATCTTCCACAGCACCTGAAGGCAGGACAAGAAGCAATGGATGGAAACTAATCAAGGAGAGAAGCAACCTAGAACTAAGGAGAAATTTCCTGACAGTTAAAACAAGTAACCAGTGGAACAACCTGCCTCCAGAGGTGGTGGATGTTCCAACACTGGATGTTTTAAAGAGGAGACTGGACAGCCATTTGTCTGGAATGCTGTAGGGTTTCCTGCCTGAGCGGGGGGTTGGACCGGATGACCTCCAAGGTCCCTTCCAACTTTATTATTACTATTGTTATTGTTAGTTATTGTTATTGTTATTACTGACACCAATGTGAGATAGATCGGAACCATGTAGATTTAGAAAAGCTGTGGCTTTGTTCATGCTACATGCAGGGTAAGATGTCTCCTGCCTAACGTGGTTATATGTCCCCATCCTCTGCTCAGGTACCCTCTTTTACAATTATAAATTTTCCATTCTTTCTCATTTTTAGTCACTTCTGTTGAAACATATCATCCAATTTTGTGGCTGTCTGTCATAGGCCAGTTGTTGAAGATGAATGTAGAAAAACAGTGCCTATGAAAGGGACGAAGACAATGGCCATTTTTATTATGAAATATGCCTCTCTTTAACCAAAACACCTAATTCTGCTGCATATGGAATTTTTTTGTGTGTAACATCAGTATGGTAAACATGAAAATTATGAAGCCATTTTTAATAGGAAAGACACTTGGAAGGCATTTTATTTTCATCAAAGCTAGATAAAAGAGATAGAAACTGCAAACATATTCAGGACCACATAATTTATTTCCTGATTCTGTGGTGCATATTAGGCTTTCTTTCTATCCTGTGGTGCATATTAGGCTTTCTTTATATAGGAAATCTGCTTCTCTCTTTCTGTCGGGCAGACTTTCCAAGCGCACAGTGCTAATCATTCAGCATCTCCCAGGATGCTCTTAGTCTTACTTTCAGCAGACTCTTTCTCTAGCGTACTGTGCTCCATTCAATATATTTGTTACTGTGAATTCAAAAGGGTTCCTTTATTGCTACATTATTTATGTTCACATCTAGCCTCCAGTAACTCATGAGTGGCAGAACAAAGAACAGCAATAAATGAACAGGTAAAGATCATTAATACTGATGGGAAGACTCTCAGAAAAATCTGTATATTTCCCCTGCAATCAATGTAGAAAAACTGATTTACAGTGCTGAAGTTTTACCCATCAGTATCTAGCTATTCTAGGTAGGATAATACATCTCTGTCTATCAAGCATCCATTCTTCCACTAGTTTTAAACTGCTCTATGTAAATGATCTTCTTCTGGCTGATCTCATCTTCCCACTTTATTCTTTGTAACATTTTCAGCTTGTATAGAAAGTAAGTCTGGTTGCTATACTGTTCTCTTTCTAGCACAAAAGTGCTGTGATGGTCACCGCTGGGCAAAAGTGGTATTTTAGTACTGTTTAGTCGATATTGAAAAGGTCAGCTCTCCTTTTAAAGTATTAATGGATAATCCAGGAAGAAGGCTCTTAATGAGATGAAGGACTCATGTTCCACCATGTACCTCTATTTGTATTTGCCTAGGATCAAGGAAAAAAACGGTCTGAGATCTGTCTTAGAAATAAACAGCATAACCATTGGGGGGTTCTTAAAACAAGAGAAAATGCATGATTTCTTCAATAAGGATATTGTTTTGCATATTGTTTATATCAGGGGTTTTTAAAGTCATTATTGATTCCTGGAGGCTGTATAATTGTCCCTGCAGTTTTCTTGGCCAGGTTTCAGAAATGGTTTTGAGGACTGGCAGACAGTGACTGGCTCAAGGTCACGCAACTGGCTTCTGACTGAAGGTGGGATTACAGTTATGGTTTCCCAGTTTCTAGCTCAGAGAGGTAAAGTTTTAAGTAGAGTTGCACATATTTAAATCTTAGGTAGCTGTCAACATAAAGAGGAAAACGCTGTTCAAAGACTACACTGTAGTTGCTAGGTATCTTCAATATCGCTGGTCTGTCTTGTTTTGCATTTTAACCTTGGACTGGGCAGATCATCAAATCAAACACTTGATTTTTTAAAAACCTGTTTTGTATATCCATCTCTGGGAAAGAATCAGTCATAAATAGTTAACAAGGAAGACATAGGAGAAGGGATGACAGAATCTGGGGGCGGAGTAAAAAGGGAGATCAGCCTAGAATCTCTACACAGCCACCAGCAAACTAAGTCCTTAGCTGAGAAAGTTCCTGTGCATAGGCTTTTAGCAATAAATCAGTTTAATTCTATGAACCTGGCCTTTTGCATCAGATGGAAGATGAGAAGGATAGCTTCCCTTGTACAGAATTCTCCTTTTAGCCAAAAATATCTCTACACAACCTGGTGGAGATTATTCTACATTATTCTACATGACTAGATTTTCTGCCATTTTATGGTGGGCAGTTTTCTTACCATTTAGCATAGTGGTCAATCTTGCCATATGCAGCTTTGCACATTGTGATTGCTTCTTGACATTATAGCAAAGACGGATAGACTTTTCCTCTTTTCAATGGCACTTATGTGGCAGGTGTAATGGCCCCATTTATCTAATATGGGGTAAGGCTGTAGTGAGTGGACCCTCCCTCCTTCGACAGAGTGTCTGGAAAAAAATAAATTGTTTTTCACAGCTTTATAAGAGTAAGTCTTTTTCACCATTTTCGGTATAAACCTTAAACTCCAAGAGGGCAGCATTGATTAACCATGATGGAAAATGTCAAATCTCTGTGCATAGCATCAGACTCTATTGTACACCAGATGAAGCCATTTGGCGCAGCAATAAATGCCCCTGGCTTTCACTTCTCAAAAGCTTCTGGTTCATTAGAATGCTCATACTTACTAAGGAAAAATGAAGGGTCAGAAATAACCAAGTGTAGCTGTTATAAGGCGAAAAGCAATTGCACAAATTGCAATGAACTAACGTCAGAAGATTCCTTTCAGAACAGCTCTTAAAGTACACAGTAGAGTACACCAATCGCTGCCTTTTTCTTTTAATGTGAAGGCTCATTTAAATGTTCATTTCAGGGAGCTTTTTACTGTGAGAATAAGAATAATAGGAGTTAAAGGAGCCCTATGCTTAGCTGACCATATTGCCTGAAGGTTATTAAATATTTCAAAGCCTAGCACTGAAGTTTCATACCCTTTCCCCCTTTCACATTAGAATTCATTCAAAATAACCAGTGTGGTTATTTCCATAAACTCCAGTGCTGATTTCTCCGGGCTCATGCTTTTAGGAAGTCTATTCTAAGTGCTAACGTTTTATTTTTAAAGAAGGCAATAAAATGTAATAAATTATTTTGCAAATGTTCCTGGTTGGGACTTTTCACATTCCCAGCAGGTTATTGTATGCCGTTCTTCTATCAGGCCTGAGTTATTTTGGAATAATATTTATTTGCCAAGTTCTATTTTTTCCTTTTTTAAAAAAAATTAATTACTGGGTACTACAAAAAATGTGGTGACATCATTATGAGGTCATATAAAGAAATGAAGCTGATTCTATGAACTTATACAGAAGATTTAGAGGTCTTCTAAGAAGACCTCTGTTTTCATCCCTGAAGTTATATGAAGATTTAATACATCTTACAGGTATACTATAAGGGGTACCTTGCTCGATAGTAGTAACTATGAGAGGGATCTCGGAGTCCTAGTGGACAATCACTTAAATATAAGCCAGCAGTGTGCTGCAGCTGCCAAAAAAGCCAGCACAGTGCTAGGCTGCATTAACAGAGGGATAGAATCAAGATCACGTGAAGTGTTAATACCGCTTTACAATGCCTTGGTAAGGCCACACTTGGAATACTGGATCCAGTTTGGGTCACTATGATGTAAAAAATGTTGAGACTCTAGAACAGTGGTTCTCAACCTGTGGGTCGTGACCCCATTTGGGGTCGAATGACCATTTCACAGGGGTCGCCAAACAACGCAGTCCGCCATTTCCCCCCTTTTTCTTAGCTGTGCTACTCCCTCTTATTCTATTGGCTTTTGAAAGCCAATAGAATAGACTCTCTTGAATAGAGTCTAATTCTATTGGCTTTCAAAAGCCAATAGGAATTGTTCAGGCTGTCTCCGCCCTGCTGAGCCCGCCAAAAGTCCCAGTCTGCAAACGGTGCTGCAAGTTGTCTGCAGCGAAGGCGAGCTCTCCGTAAGTTTCCACCCCTCCCTGCTGAGCAACTACTAAAACTGTAAGTAAAAGAGGGCCAGGGGTGGGAGGTGGGAGGCCGGTGGGCACAGGGAGGGTTTTTGGCCCATGTGGGGCCCGGCGGGTGTCTTACCTCCCTTGGGCTGGACCAGCTGGTGGCCCAGCCCATGGTTGCCCTGCGCTGTCGCAGCTGCCCAGGAGCACCTGGGACTGCCTGCCGCCGCCCCAAATGGGTGGCGGCCTACGCCTCGGCCGGCGCAGGGGGCAGCACCACGCATGCGCGGCGCTTGACAGGTCGGGGTCGTGGCCTGAAAAAGGTTGAGAACCGCTGCTCTAGAAAGAATACAGAGAAGAGCAACAAAGATGATTAGTTGACTGGAGGCTAAAACATATAAGGAACGGTTGCTGGAATTGGGTATGTCTAGTTTAATGAAGAGAAGGATGAGGGGGGACATGATAGCAGTGTTCCAATATCTCAGGGGCTGCCACAAAGAAGAGGGAATCAAGCTATTCTCCAAAGCACCTGAAGGCAGGGCAAGAAGCAATGGGTGGAAACTAAGCAAGGAGAGAAGCAACCTAGAACTAAGGAAAAATTTCCTGACAGTTAGAACAATTAACCAGTGGAACAACCTGCCTCCAGAAGCGGTGAATGCTCCAATACTGGAAGTTTTTAAGAAGAGACTGGAAAACCATTTGTCCAAAATGGTATAGGGTTTCCTGCCTGAGCAGGGGGTTGGACTTGATGATCTCCAAGGTCCCTTCTAACTCTGTTATTCTATTCTATTCTGTTCTGTTCTATTTTACGTGGCTTCCATGGCTAAGGCAGGACTAGAACTCAAGTTCTCTTTCTGCCCTGGGGCCTTAACCACTAGACCAAACTGGTTCTTTTATATATACCCTATATTTTGTGTCTTGTAACCATGCTGACCTGGCATTCTGGGAATCATCATCATCATCGTTGTCGTCGTCATCGTCTTTATTTGAATACTGCCCAAAGTGAAACACAGAATGAAACATAATTCAGAAAAGCAAAGTAAAAGTGGATCTAATTAAAACAAATTTCATTCGAAAGAAAATCTTGTCCTGCAGCAGTTATTATTCTGGGAAAACAAATGTGTCTTGTGCATTTGAAACTACAGATCATGGGGCCCAGTCATGCTTTCCCTGGACAAGAATTCCAAGCAACCACAGTAGACCACAAGTTGAGATTTTATTTCAGAGTATGCCTCCTAGAAACATGTGTTTAACTTTCCTCTCTGTTATATTCTTCTTAAAGTTCCTTGCCTCTGATAATTTCTGTGATTTACAGAAGAAAACTTATAGTCATATGTACATTTTAAATGGTTGATTAGTATATGCTGAAGTTTGGATTTTTGACAGAAATACAAAATGGTGTGAATAGATCAAATCTCCTTACCTGTGACCATTGTCATACCAACACTGTTTTTGAACTCAGTGGCACCATTTTGACTAATTTCTCAAAGGTTTAGTTGAACTAAATGATTAAATGATGCTTAACGTATCTTAAACACTGTGTATGAATGTATTAATATACGTATTTAATATATAGCTCACCACAGAAGCATTTTTTAAAAAATTATGTGATTTTGTGTGTGTGTGTAGTGTGTGTGTGTGTGTGTGTGTGTGTGTGTGTGTGTGTGTGTGTGTGTGTGTGTGTGAACCATTGTTGACTCCTGGTAGTTACCTGGTTTTCTTGTTAAGGTTTTTCAATAGTGGATTGCCCTTGCCTTCTTCTTAGGGCTGAGAGAGTGACTGGCCCAAGGTGAATTAGCCAGCTAGAACTAGAACTCAGAGTCTCCTGGTTTCTAGCTTGGGCCTTCATAATTGCACCAAACTGGCTCTTTAAAATATACATATACATGTATATTTGTGTGGGTATGTGTGTGTTTCATATATTTATAGCTCATCAGAGAAGCATAACTTTTTAAAAAATGGATGTAAAATTTAAGCACTATAATTATGAAGGGGCTTATCTTAATAACTGCACTTATTTGCTCCATCAGGAAAAGGCAAATTGTACTGTTGGTGTCAAATGTATTCTGATGTCACACCAACAGGTGCCTCATTGATCATCTGAGAACGTAGGATGAAAGACTGTAAAAGACTAGGTGTCCCTGAAGGTAATCGGCATCGAGGCTATGCAAGTATCTTAAAAGATCCATTTTCTCCATAAGTTATAGTTTGAACAATTCACAAAATATAGGTGTAGCTAGCTCAGCAGTAAGGACTGTTCAGTTAAAGTACTGATGTACAGTATTTTGTCTAGTTCTTTATATTGAGTTGAAGTTTCCTCAAATTTAGAGGTTTTTCTGGTTGTGAAGCATGCCAAGTGATATAAACAAAGAACTCTTGCTAAAAGCACATAAAAATAGCAATGGTCTATCTATCCGGAGGCAGAAAATCACAGAAGATCAAAAGGCATTTTAAGGATGATGGCTTGTGAAGCTGTGAAAACCGTATCTATCAGATAAAATTTCTCATTAGTATAAAATGTTCTTTTAAAATATATAAAACCTTTAAAAATGCAAAAATGATTAACTATTGAGGTAGTAGCAAATGATGACATACTTGCATCTGTGACATATGTACATCAGAGTCACAGTCTTTAAAAGCAAATCTTTAAAAGCAGGATTTGCATCCTGGCATTGCTTCTTGCACAATTTTTGCTGATTTGGGCTTGCTGAAGCTCAGTGCTGCAATGGAGATCTGTATGCAATTTTGTATTACAACACAAAGATATGGTCTAAAGTCCATGTAATTGCTTTGAACAAAAGATTGCATCATCTGCCTGCTGGGGTCTGAAAAGAATAAAACAATCACACTGTATCAATCTACAACAATTTGTTAAATCTCGATAATCCTGATTAATTCCAATCCTGATTGTTCTTAATTACTTGAATAACTAATACTGGCTGGGATTTGTAATTTAGCAATGAAGGCAATTTCTGGTGGGCCACAGAATGCCCATGGTTCCTACATGCTCTAAATTTGCAGTACACACACACACACAAACACAAACAGACACACAGACACACTCTTCAAAATATTTAAAGCAACTATCTTCTTTGCAGGTACTCTTGTAAAATGACATTTCAACCAATTCTGTTGACTATTTTTTCCTGAGTTGTATTTTTTTACATACCGGTATTCTGTTACTCTATAATTGATGATGGTGAGGACAGAAATGTTGGGAAGGAAAGAAGATGGCCAAGGAGATAGCTCCCTCCTTGGCAGTGCTAGCTGCTTTCTTCTGTAGTCTTCTACTGTGCCAAGGAGATACGGCTCTGGAGTCAGACATCTTATTACAATTATCATCATGTACTTTGGGTTTATTTTATTCAGCAGATTCTATCGCTTTCGTCAAAATTATGAAAGCAATGTGGGCTGTTGTGACACAACCACTGCCACTCTTTTATGGGTGTATGATACCCCTGGATCTCCTCTGCAAATGCCTCTGATCCTGATCCAGAAGCAAAGTAATTGCTGCAGAGCCCATAATCCACTTAAGGGCTGTCATAAATGCCCTTTTGTACTGCTGTGAGCTCACTATGGAAAAGGCAGCATTGGCAAACAGTGGGTAGTAATAGTAAACATTTGCCTCTACAATTAAGGATGCTTTCATACTGCTTTGCACCAGAATCAATAATATATCTGAGTTGCAGCTGGCACCAGTTCAAATCTACACTCCCAGTAAAAATACTCAGATGGGATTTCTCTCTGCAAATTGCTCAATCATCTCCAGCATCCTTTTCTTTTAAGTTCCGTCACGCTACATGGAATATAATGTAGTGTGGTTTCCCTTTGTGGAAAAGTAATCCAGTTTCTTGTAACTTAACTTGGGAGAAAAAAATGGTTCTGTAAGAAAGGAGCAGCATCTGCAGAAAATGAGATACTTAAGGGATATTGGAAGGCAGATTACAAATCAGCCATCTGTCACACATATTTATTTGTATAGTACCTTTTTGTAGCAGCCTCCCCCGTTACCATATTTTATTGTATATTGCATTCACAAAAATATTCATATAACATTCTGTAGTCAATGACTCTTCATAATTGCATTCTGAAAGTGCTCTGCTGCTCATTTTCTCTCCATCCTTTAAAACTTTTTCTCCATCTTCTTTATATGCTTTTAGGGTAGCAAACTCCGTAGGTGAGCTATGTGTGAAAATTGTATGTATTGTGGAAAACAATACATACAATTGTCCTGAGCAAAATAAAGACTTGAAGGAATGGTGTTTATTGAGATTTATGCACTATTCCAACTATCCAGTTAGGAAGGTGGGCACAAGAGGGATTTTCCTGCATTTTCAGGAAAGAAACTTAAATGTTTCCCTAATGCAATTAGAGTTGTGGCCTGCAAGCAACATTCATATGGTGTCATTTAACAAATACTGATCTAAGATTAAGTCTCCATAGGTTCCCATGATGTCAATCTGCCTAATTACAGTCATCTGAGCAGCTACGTCAATGGCATGTAAGGAAGTTCTTGATGCCGGATTCCTCTGTGAAAGACTTACTGGCTTGCAAAGGCCAAGCTGACCACAGGTAGTCCTCAACGTATGACCACAATTGTGACCAGAATTTGCATTGTTAAGAAAGTGGTTGTTAAGTGAGTTGAACAGGACTTTATTGATACAGTTGTTAAGCAGTTGCTAAGTGAGTTACATGCTTGCTAAATGAACCTGCTTTTCCCCATTGGCTTTGCTTGTTGGAACTCGGCTGGGAAGGTCACGAATGACAATCACATGACCCCGGGATGCTACAATCATCAAAAATACAAACAAATTTGATCATATGACCATGGGAATGCTGTACATGTGTAGGGATTGATCATAAGTCACTTTTTCGCTGCTGTTGTAACTTGGAACAGTCACTAAATAAATGGTTATAAGTTGAGGACTGCCTATAGTATAATCCAACTCTAGTGGTCATCTGAATTTTTTTTATACAGATATGTAGCCTTTATATAGAGGAGGAGGGCTGAAATGTATTTCCAGATGATACATTACATCTGAACATCTGTATTTTCTTTCTTAGATGTGGTAAATCATCTAGATTCCAGAACATGTTTCAGCCCTTCCCTCATAGGAGGATGCCCTAGAGCAGGGGTAGGCAGCCTTGGCTCTTTTATGACTCGTGGACTTCAATTCCCAGAATTCCTGAGACAGCCTGGCTCAGGAATTCTGGGAGTTGAAGTCCACGAGTCATAAAAGAGCCAAGGTTGCCTACCCCTGCCCTAGAGTCTTTAGTAAGATGGTTGGCATCACTTCTTTTATGTCTGAAAAGTCAATAAAGCAGATATCTATTTTCATGTATTCTCAAAGCTATTCGAAATTCTTAGTCGAACGCTGACATTTATATGTATCCAATCCTGAAATCACTGAATGTTCTGCATGACTTTCCTGCAACTGAAGATAAATTTCTGAGATTCTGAGAAATTATGAAAGGTGACTGGAAAAGTGATTCTTGGAGTGAGCCATGGATTTCCTCAATGTTATTAGAAAAGTCACGGTGGTTTCTGCCTCAGTTCTCCATAATGGAAAGACTAATGGCCCATTTCATGAGTGTTGGGAGGATTAATGAAATAAGGAAATGTCGCAAACTGCCTGGAACTTTATGAATCAGGTGAGCTATAAATTAAATCAAAATTGAACTTATGAACTTCAACACATTTTGGTAAAGGCCTACATTCACCAGGTTACTATGTAGGAAGTGATAACAAACATCACCCACATGCTGGAGGAAATTTTCATTTAAATAGCTTAGTTTTAGAAACATGATTCCATTCATTTGTGGGTTTTTTTTCTCTGCTTCCATTTTAATTGGATTTTATCAAATAATCCTTTAGCAACAATCATGGCTGCCGGTATGCCGGTATGTCATGGAGGCAGTTCTTTGCCCTCTACTTCTTCCTTTCCCTTCTTCTTCTAAGGCAGAAGAAGAACATCCAATCAGTTTCCTGTAGTCCAGTTTTAGAAAACTGGGAAAGTGTTGAGAGGAAAAAAAAACCCCTCATCTGCCACTCAATTCTAACCCACTATTCTCCGAGCTGGTAATAAAAATGTACAATTAATCCATTCTTGGATGAATGGAGTGCTCCTCCTTCAGGAAGAGTTGGAATAAGTAGATTTTAATGGTTTATTTTGTCTTACAAGATGGTAAGAGCAGAATGGTCATGTCTGAAAAAAATACAGAGAAGGTGAGGATGATATGCCCAAGCCCATTTTTCCTAGGAAAAGCAGGGGGAAAGTTTTCTTTTTGACATGAACTGATTTGTTGAGCAGCTCCATAGTTTATGAAGATCAGCTGATTTCCCCCAGGTAGAGATCAATCTGTAAGGTATGGAATCGCTGGTCTTTTTCTGCCCTACCTCCCACTATTAACAGCAAGCCACCTTCAAAAGTGCAGGTGCAATTAAAAAGCACAGAAATGATTTTCTGCCAGTGAAAAATTGCTGTCCGAGGCAGTTTGCCTAACTCACTGTTTTCTTGCAGAAAGGATGCTACATCTAGCAAACGGACTAAGGCATTCTGTGTCCTTTCAGATAAACAAATTATATTGATCTCCTAGTGGTGGTTTTTTTTGGTAACTGCAATAAATTCTTCAAAATCAGCACAACTGTTACTGTTGTGTAAAATTGATAATTGGGCTCCTGGGGTTTAGTAAATAAAGAGTCCTAACTTTTTAATGGACATCTGGAAGCAATGTATGGCTGGCTGTTGCAAGTGTCATATTTTTTAGGAAATGTATGAATACTTATAATTAGGTTATTACGTTGCTTGCATAATTCACACACAGCAAAGATACACTGCTGAATTAGTTTTAAAAATAGAAGAAGGCTAAAAAGGAATAATGGATGCTTTTAATGTGAGATAAATACCCCAAAGACCTACAATTCACTGTTTATTTTCACTATCATTGTTTATTCTTACAGGTATCCTGTTGCTTTCTTCTTTTCTTAGGATTGTGGTTATAAAATAACGGTAATTATTTTGTGATTGGAAGAAACAGGCAAGCGCATGAGCATTGTTGTATCTGGAAAGAAGCTGGGGTTTCAAATCCTATTTGACATGGTTTTCACTGGTAGCCAAAATAATGCTAATTTTGTTATTTTAAAGATTGCTGCAATTTTGGTTAGGGGTGCTGTTTGTGCTATCCTTTCATTTCAGTTTGGGGAATAAATTAATAGTTCAATTTTTAAAGCTGGGAGAGAATTTTCTCGAACATTTCTCTATAGAGAAATGTTCTTGAACATAACATATAAGAATCATGCACAGAGATTTTCAGCTTCTCTGTGAATTTGAATTCTATATTTATGCAACATTCTGTATTAAGGTAATACCCAACTATTCTAGATAATTTTCTTTTGAGAATATCACAAATGTTTTGAAATGTTTCTTACTGTTGAAAATGTGGTCACACATAGCTTCAGAGATCCTGAATGGATTATCTGAATCTTCTTCAGTCTGGATTCAGACCTGGGTATTGGACTGATATTGCATTGGTTGCACTTTTGAATGACTTCTGAGGCACTCCAATATCTTCCACCCATACCATCAGGTCTGGCAGGGTGGGCCTGCTGTGGGTCCCATCAGCCAGGGAGTAACATCTGGTGGGGCTCAGGAAGAGATCTCTTTGCTGTGACACCTGCCCTGTGGACTATCTCCCCCCAGAGATCAAACTGACCTTGACCCTGCTGGCTTTCACAGTTTCCTCTAAACTAGTTGGAACTATCATCCATACAAAGTGGCATTCATCACTGCCGGGATCCAGTTACTTGTCAGTTTATGACTACTATGTTTGAAATAAGTTTTTTAAACCATCATTTTAAAAGTGTGTGGGTGCTTTCTCGGATACATGGGCTAGGACTGCTTCCCAATGACTAAAAATGTAATGCAGCCTATCACAGTCCTAATGGGATCCTGTCGCTAGAGGGGAGAGCTGGTGTCTTGTGATCATGACCATATTTGTTGAGTAGATTGCAGAAGCCATCCAATTCTTCTTCTTTTTTTTTAACAATTTATTTCAGTATTTTATTTATAGCTTTTCCCGTAAAAACATCTGAATTTCTGTGGGGGCTCAGTAAAATTATTAAGCTAAATTACGGTAACATTCCACAAGGTAGGCACTTGGCATTTCAATTGCAGTACAGAAAACTGCACATTCTTCATAGGGTCAATCAGAGAGTATCTTCATTTTTTACATTTTACTGCTTATTAGGTGTCTACAATCTCCCAGGAGAAAGGTTTGATCTTCCAAGATTCTTGGATGCCAGACCATGCAGGAGAAATGGAATGAAAAACCGAGACCTTTTTTAGGATGTAGAATGACTAATAGTTGCACTACAATTATTAGGGAAAGGAAAGGAAAGGAAAGGAAAGGAGGACAGAAAATCCTCCTCTCCAAACTATTTTTCTTCCCATGCTGTTCAGAATGCAATCCTCTATACCAGGGATCCCCAACCCCCGTCCGTGGACCAGTACTAGGCCGCCGCATGCCAGCAACCGGTCTGCACAAAGAAACAAAGCCCCATCCGCGAGATGCAGGCAGCACACAAAACCACACACTCTCTGGTCCGCAGAAAAACCTGGTGCCCTAAAGGTTGGGGACCTCTGATCTATATCTGTATCTGGACTCTGAAAAGAATGGCAAGAGAGCAAACTCAGGAAAAGGTATGCAAAATCTTGCAAAGAATTGTTGTCTTAGATCTCTAAGCCTATTTATTGAATAGCTTGTATTTGTTTTAGATGGGCAAGCTGGCAGATAAAATTGCAAACTACCAACTGAATACAGGGGAGGAATATAGTGATCTTGAATTGTCAAAATATTGGCTTCTTAATTGAGTCAGGACTGAGCAAGAGCAGATCATTGGGGTCAGAGTTAGCCCTGGGATGGGCAACTATGTCCCCTTTACAACCTATGAACTTCAATTCCCAGAATTCTTGAGCCAGCCATGACATAGCTGTCCACTCCTGCCCTGGAGAAATCTAGCTTTCTAAATGTGCAATGGGTTTGGCAACCAATCAGAAATAAACAGCTTATACAGTTATGAGCCTTTCCCTAATTTCCAAATGAAAGATGAAAAATTTGTTTTATTGTTTCTGGCGGTTGTTTCCTTCCCCTTTAAATTATTCTTTTATTCTGTGCTAATTGTAAACATGTCTCCCAATGAGGGAGACATGCTTTTTGTTTGTGGTCCTGCAGTGGACGGCCAAATTCAAATGCTTGTTTTGTCATGCCATCGTATCTGAAATTTGTATCTCTCCAGCACGAATATTCGTAAAGCAGAACCTATTTCTCTGCCCCAACTGCTCACTGCCTACAATACTAACAATAAAAAGCAGTGGAAATGCAGGGACATAGACAACTGACCAGTAAAGCTTACCATGTTTGCTTCTCCTACTTCAGTGTTACTACTACCATCAATCCAACTTCCAGTCTTCAAAGTGGAATGCAGAACATATGCAATACATCTCCCCCACCAAGCTTCAAACTGATTACTTAATCAGAATGTTATCTCAGTGGCCAAAGAAAGCACTGATTTGCTGGCCATTCACAACAAATGCACCAGAAGAATGAAAACATCCTGAAAGCAAACAACTGAGCTCGCTGTTGGTGGGAACCCTATGCAGGATATAAATGTCAGTTAATTGTTTAAGTAGAAGGCTTGAATGAATGGTTAAAAATATGCTTTTATAATGCTGAAGACATTTGATCTAGTATCTTGTGAATGCTTTGGAAATGATGTTTTATACTAGACTGTAACTCTAGAAAGAGACCTTCCTAGAGAAAGAGAGAAAAACATTGGAAAAGAGCCATAGATGAGGAATGCAAATTTAAGGATGTTCATTTGGGAAAATGTATAATCAAGTTACAACATAAGGACAGAAAACATACTTGAATGAAATCAGATGATGGGAGAAACTCCTCTGAATTTCAGCAGGTCTTTCCTTTCTTTTTAAGCATCTCACAACTACTTTATGGATTGAAATGATGTTTCTAAAGCATGGAAATAGATTGTTTAGTGTGAATCTATCCATTAAGGAACGCATAAACCAATCAATAGTAAACTCCAAAGGTCACTATATATTTGCCTTTAAGATCAATGCTGAGAGTGAAGCTGTTATAAAAGTATCCAGAGTTCAGAAGTCAAATATTTATTAACCCTGAAGGAAAGATTGAGTAGGTCACACAGCTTCCAATAGGAACATGGTCTCTTTTTAAGTAATCTGCAATCTATATCACCCAAAACAGTAGTCCTCAGTTTATTAGA
Source organism: Bothrops alternatus (assembly GCA_034064705.1). Lineage (NCBI taxonomy): Eukaryota > Metazoa > Chordata > Lepidosauria > Squamata > Viperidae > Bothrops > Bothrops alternatus. The sequence continues at coordinate 1,404,688 of JARGCV010000031.1, read as the reverse complement.
TATTTCCACTTAGGCGGCATCTGCAAAGTTCAATTTGTGTTATTGGCTATGTTGACATGACTGAAACAGATTTGCAAATATGCTCTGAGTCAAATCTATTTATTGGTGCAGACTTTAGTACTGCAGAGACTTTGGTGCAAACATGTCCCTTTTATTTCAAAAACTAATTTGTGGTTAAAAAAAACCCTGGAGAACAGTAGCTGTATGGTCACTCTTAAAACTATCTGTTTTATCATATGTCACTACCTGTAGTTATATTTTTATTTTCTTCAAGAATTAAGTAGGTATTGAAGATTAAAAATGTGACACTTCTGGGGAAAAATGTTGGACTGAATACAGTTCTGTGAAAATCAGAGCTAATGTTTATAACTAAGAATAGGGAGCTGATGAATAAATCGGCTCCTTCAACCTCTCTGGACAAAGAAAGGATGCAAGATTAACCAAGCTATTCTCCTTACAGTTGTTTCTCACAAGAAGATTGAAAAGCACTGGTCTCCGAAAGGTAGGAGAATAGCTGCATAGAACTATTTGCAAGAAAACATTTTGCTTACTTCTAAATGAAAGCCCATAGATCTTTTATTTGCATATATCTATAAAATAGGAATCATGTATATCCTTGCCTGATAGTGGAATGGATATATGAACTTGCCATGCAACAACTCACCATGGGACTATGCCCATGGAATAGGGCGGCATAGAAATCCAATAAATGAAATTCAACAAACACAAAATTAATTAATTTTGCAGAAGTGTGGCCAGTAATAATAAAATAAAGTCAATCCAGAAATGCAAGAGTTACAATAATTTCAACAAAAATGTGGTCACCAATAATAAAAGTAACTGAATGGAATGATTAATACAGCATTGAGTTGGCTGTGGCGAGTTGTCCTAGACCTAGACCGGGGTAGGCAACCTTGACTCTTTTATGACTCGCGGACTTCAACTCCCAGAATTCCTGAGCCAGCCAAGCTGCTTAGGCTTAAATCCCCTTGGCTGCCTTTGCAATCTATCAATGTGCAATAGTAGGCCAATTTTGATTTATGCAGATACACATTTTACTTTGCTGAATGAAATGTTATTTAGTTTTGATCTATTACCCAAATGCAAGGCACCTTAAAGTTGCAAATCTTGTTTTTCTAAGGAGTCATGCCACAGAGACGGAGGCAGCCAAAGTCATTTGTTCAGCTTCAAATGCTGTAAGTTTATCAAGCGCAGAACCGTTTATGGCGAAATTAGCAAGATATTGCTAATGTGTTCATTTCCACACAATACAGCTACCTTATTGCAAAGGTCATAGGCTGCACTTTCTCAGATTTATGAGGCCAGCACAAATTGACCTGTTGATATAGGTGATTTGCTAATTTGGTGTAGAAGAAGGAGTTACGGATAAGACTGCTGGCCTAAGGAAAGTAGATCATGAACTAATCTGTCATGACTAGAGTTCCACATTTTAAGGTGACAATGTTGAGGATTTGGAGCAGATTGACTGATCTCCAATATTCTATTAAATATCAGATGTGATCATCATTTTCATTCTCAATAAATATTAATATTCTGTGTGCTTTTTTTCCAGGGAAGAGAAAGGTTTTCTTCCATTCCTGCATAGCATCCAGAAAATTATTTTGCTGCTTGAAATAATGTGACTCTCCCATTTTATAAGGTTTTCATGCAAATCATCTTAATGGGTTTAGAAAGGCAGAGATAAATATGGTAGAGTTCAGTAGAGTAGAGATTAATATAGTAGAGTGAGAGAGCACAATATATGGAAATAGGATTAAATTCATGAAAATGTAACACTGTAAATACCATTAATATTCAAGGGATTGTTATTGAAGTTATAAGCAGGCAGACTGTAGCAAAAGGACAGAATAAAGTACTCATTGTTTCAGTGGTTGTCAAGATCTGGGCAAATGATTTACTGCAAACCTGGAAATAGGGATGTTGTTGAGTTTTGCTTTTTATCTTCTCTTTTAAGTAAACTAACTTATCTCCTTAGACTGTGAGGCAGATAGGAATACAGTTCTCTGAATTCTGAAATGTAATCTCCAGAATAAAAAACCCCCCTGCAAAATCTGTATGTTATGGGGGGAAACTATACATTTTAATGCAAAGCTTGTCTTTAACATTCAGAAAATATGATGTGTTTGGGCTTTGAATCCTTGTGTATCTGACACAAGCTGGAAATTGATCCAATGGTACTTAATACCAGGAAAATGAAGTTAGAGGAGCAACTGTAAAGGAAAGACGAGAAGAAAAAATGCAGATTTGACCATTGGCAAGAAAATATTATTTTAATTATGAATTTAAACACCCGTGAAGTATTGAGGAAAAATTTTTAAAAAATCATCACTTCATCACTGTTTCTGGATTTGATTCAGAAGCCAGGTACTGAGAAGACACTTATGAATTTGGGAGCCAGAGCTTGGTCACAGCGCTATCAATATCTACACCCCTCTACATTGCCAAGGCATATAGAATATGTGCAAAAGAGCTAATGAATCAGGGACCTTGGCTATGATGCCAATCTGCTGGCCTCCATATAATGTGTTTTACTTACTTGCACACATTTCTGGAGTCGGGGAGGGGATTGCGGCAAAGGCAGAAGAGTTGTATGGTTCAAGAGAAGCAACCATATTGTGACAACTTCTCTCTCCCCCCCCATGTTTCAAGCACTTGCTGAAATATAGTAAGGCTCACAAACGGCTACTTCCTAAGCCTTTCTAGATCACTTTATTCTTCTGCTTATTACGATCAGGTGCAGTTCCTCCTCATTAGTTCATAATATGGTGGAAAAGGAATTCAGGTAGTCCTTGACTTACAACATTCATTTTGTGACCGTTCAAAGTTACAGTGGCACTGAAAAAAAGTGAATGATGACCATTTTTCACACTTAACAACCATTACAGCATCTTCGTCACATGATCAAAATTCAGACGCTTGGCAACTGGGTTCGTATTTATGACTATTGCAGGGTCACGGGGTCTCAGGGTCATGGGATCCTCTGCCAAGCCAGATACACTTAACAACTGTGCTACTAACTCAACAACTGCGGTGATTCGCTTAACAACCTTGGCCAGAAAGGTCATAAAATGGGGCAAAATTCACTCAACACCGAGCTTGCTTAGCAATGGAAATTTTGAGCTCAATTGTGGTCTGAAGCTGAAGGAGTGTTCACCGGATATGTCTGGACAATGGATTGGTTGTAAATTAGGGGGCTATTTGCAGACGCTTTCTACAAATGAACTGGCAGTAAATTTTTGCAGTGCCACAACAGTGCCTCCAAAGAAACATTATTTTATGCTAAGCGTAACCTTAATTTAATGGACTACCTACAGGCAGTCCTCATTTAATGACCATTGGAAGATATGCCAGGCCTCCCCAGAGCTACATATGACCCATTTTAAAGTTCAATGGCCACACACACACACACACACACGGACACATGATGGCATTTTGGGTGCTTGACAGCTGGCCATCTGCACATCCTATGGTCACAGGATCATGATTTAGGTGTTTTTACCTGTTTCTGGCATTTGCTTAATGACTGCAGCATTTGCTTAATGACCACCACAAAAAAAAACCAGGCATGGTCACATGGTGACTTAATGACTGCCATGATTTACAACCATATTTCCAGGCTCAATTATGTTCATTAGTCAAGGACTACCTGTATATATAAGTATATTGTTGTTTTAAATGGGAGAGGTAGAGCAAGGGAAAGGGTTACAAGAGAGAAAAGCAGGCACACAATGGAAGACATGCACTGAAAGCAATGGGCTAGCGCTGGCAGATGCAAGTGCATTTCGCAAACAACCCGGTGCATTGTAATGATAAAAATAGGGATCGGAGAAGAAGATTGTTCCCGTCACCACAACTTTTATGTTGGCAGAAAAATATGAAAAAAGCAACAACCAGATGTGCTATTGTAAAGGATAACTTGTTGATATGCTCATAAATTATGACTGGGCAGGCTGCACCCTGTACCCTATGCTCAGTCTACGGCCAAAATGAGAAATAATACTATTCAGCTCAGACTGAAAACCCTTATTGGCTTTCCAATTTGCAAAAAAATCATCCTGGTTGTGAAGAGCCAAGGCAGATCTTCAGATGTTTAACTTGCAAGGTATTCCAAACTAAAGCCCTGATACCTCACCACATGAATCCATTGCAAAGAGCCAAACATTCTTTATTTCCTTTAGAATAACTCATATCAACAGAAGTAAAATTTATGTTTCATATCCTGTGAACTGAAACCCAATATTTGTCCCCTAGAATCAATTCTTTCAGCACAAAGGAATGAAATGATGGACATTCTATAGGAACAAAAATGATGAAGCTACAAATATGGGTTGAATTTTGCATAGAGGGTGCAGCTATTCAGTAATACTATAATCCTAAACTCATATATACATATTTTCTGCTCAAATGCATATGGCTGCCTTGGGTCACATTTATAAGCTGGAATTAGACGAGGAGATAGAAAGAAAAAGAGATACCAGAGCTACTTGATTTGATTTTCTGGCTCATTGGGAGATCACAAGAAGCAACTGTCAAGAAGATGTAAGTGAAAAAAAGAATAAGTAAATGAAATGTACTAACAGAATTTAGGCTCATTGCAAACCAGCATGTTCAAGAATTATAATATATGCATGTAGTTCCAACACTAAATTTCCTACAACAGTAACGAGATTGCAAATTTAAGTTTTCATTCTTAACAGTAATTAGAGATATTTCTATTTTTTTTACAAAGCTTTTTGTGAATATAATGAAATCTGGAAGATACTTAGAATATGCAATGACTAATAATTTAGAAATTAAAGTGCTGCCTCAGTAAAGGATATACCACGGCGCTAGTAAATTAAAGTGTGAGCCAATTTTCATATGTAGAAACATGTGGAAAATGGTGTCTAATTGACAGAAAGCTGGGAGGATATGTTATGATAATTAATATTTGCCTTTATACTTGATCAATCTGTATTGTAATTATTAATTCCCTTCCTATAATAGATACAACTATAGAGAGCAAGTTCCTGGAGATTAGAGAAGACCTTCTCACTTGCTGTGCATGTTTGCACTTGAGTGTGGCACATGACACTATCAAACATACCTGTTGTGTCCTGGGCCTGATGAGGAAACTCAGCAGGCCCAGAATTGTTGCAAATGGTCCCGGGCATTCTAAAAGCTGCCCGGGACCAGACAGAGCAGCGCCAGCCTTGTGCACATGCGCAAGGCATGAAGAAAGAAGAACTCTTATTGGTTCACGCTGTCCGGGGTTCAAGCCCTATAAAAAGGCCTGCGTGCCTTTTGCTTTTGCTTGGAGTTGGAGTAGGAGAATAAAGCATTGATTAGTTATCACCATGTTCAACAATACCCATCTGTACATCTCTACTCTAGGACTCCCAAGTGAGATTGTCAAGGTTGTCTCTTGGTTGCTGGAGGCTGGTAGGGTCTGAATGGGGATGAGAAGGCTTCAGCTCAGCCCAGTGGTGGGATTCAAATATGTGAACAACCAGTTTTCTGTGTGGATGCCGCTTCTGGAAGTCCATTCTGGGCCTGGGCAACAAAAAATTAGCTACTGGTTCTGCTGAACTGGTGAAAACTGGCTGAATCCCACCACTGGTTCAACCTCTTCCAAGACTGAGTGTCTATGGATTTTGGGTCCCATGGGTTTGGAAACTGGAGAGCTTTGGCCATTGTCTCTGGACTAGCATTGTCCCCCTTCAGAGTCAGTGTTCAGTTTGTGAGTTATCATCTGGACTCACAGTTCCTGCTGGAAAAACAGATGAAAACTGGGTCCAAGGGGGCTATGCACAAATTTGTCATGTGTCAATTGTGTCCATTCCTGGATATGGGGTGTGTGTGTGTTGTTATTTATTTATTTATTTATTTAGCATATGATGAGAATATGCCTCTTCTTGGGTCCTTACTTATTTTCATTTGGCAGTGCCGAACAGAAAATCCACCTCTAAATAGATTGATTGAATTTGTCTTGCTATGAGGGTTTTAAGGGGGCACGATGGCTCAGTGATTAGCACGCTTGAACTTGTTCATTGGAAAGTTAACTACTCAGATTCAAGACTCGAACACCATGCAACGGGATGAGCTCTCATGAGCCTACAGTAACAGCTTCTGTTACACTCCTGCCAACCTAGTAGTTTAAAAGCATGCAAAGGAGTAACAGCGTTCTGTGCTCCTGGGCAGGTAGTCATGCTGGCCACCTGACCACGGAAATGTCTCTTTTGACTAAGAAATGAGATGAGCATCAGCCCCCCTAGAGTAAGACATGGCTGAGCAAGGAAAACTTTTACCTTTAACTTTATGAGGGTTAGTCAATGCAACTGATCTACCATAGTAGAACTAGAGAAGTGTTACCATAGCAGTAGAAAAACAACACCGTCCTTTCTCTCTGCTTTATACCTGCTTTCCTTCTCCTGATAATGGTAAGAGAGGTCAGAAGTTTGGCTCAGCTGGAGGAACAACTTGAGAATATTTGTTCTTCCTCCAGGGAACCATTAGAATTGCAGGGTACATTTTGATTTACTTCCACATGTTTATGTTGGGCACCATCCTCTCTGCCCCACAAAATGATCTGGAGTGCCTTTAGGCTGATCTTTTTTGAAGCAGAACCATAATGTGCTTGACTTAGTGGCTCTTGTTCATTTTCAGTTGTTCCCCAGATACACACATGAGTAATATTATTAATAAAAGGATATTCTGTGCCTATTAGTCCAAGCTACTTTCTCTCTAGAGTGGCATTTCTCAGCCTTGGCAGCTTGAAGATGCATGGACTTCAACTCCCAGAATTCCCCAGCCAGCACTGAAGTCCACACAGAGTTGAAGTTCACACATCTTAAAGTTGCTAAGGGCAGGGTTTCTTCAACTTTTTGCTCTCTGGGTCTCTTCCTGCTTTTAAAAATTAAGGAGGGTCTCTTTATTTGTAAGGGTTAAATTCATCTATATTTACCATATTAAAAATTTAAATTGATGCATTCATTGAGTATTTATTGAATCACATAAAATCATGTAAAAATAACAATTAGCAAACATTAGATATTAATATTAGTTAGATATTAATATGAGTATGATTTTAATGAAACAAATTTGTATTTTTAACAAATAAAAAAATGAGAACAGCAAATATATTTAATATCTGCCAAATAATGTTAATTTTGTGGACCCCTGAGAGCATCAAACCACACCTTAAGAAATGCTACTTTAGGGAGTGCTTAATATCCTATGAGCCTTAGCAGCACTGTATCCCATGAATCTTTGCAGCTATAGAGTATTTCACCACTTCCCTTGCTCCTTCCTCCCTGGCCACAATTAGCAGTAGGCATGACTTGGTCCCAGGCTCATAAGGCTGGCATCAGCCCTTAGATCAGGGGTAGGCAACCTTGGCTCCTTTATGACTCGTGGACTTCAACTCCCAGAATTCCTGAGCCAGCATAGTTCAGAAATTCTGGGAGTTGAAGTCCACGAGTCATAAAAGAGCCAAGGTTGCCTACCCCTGCCTTAAATGAACATCGGAGATGCTTGCTTTTCAGATGCTGATTTTTTTTCCAGGCCTAAGGAGGCCCCATGGGTTAATCTAGTGGGCTTCAGTGTTCCTACAATACGCTAATAGTTCAAGCCTGTACATGACTGGTTCTGTTTTGCATCAGTTTTAATGGACTGGGTCAATGGATGCCTTTTTGAATTCTTCTCTCATAGGTTTCTCTTATAAGTCTCTCATAAGCAGAAATAGGAATATAATTGCATTTGTAGGCTTCTGAAGTACCCTTGATACTATAACCCAACATAGTATACTGTAGGGTTAAGTACCTGTGACACTATAACCCAGCATAGATGAGATGCCTGCTTAAATTACTTAGCTGTCTGCATTGATAAAAGAATTACGATCAAACAAACACTGGAAAGGGATCCTTAAAACAATAAACCTAGATTCCTCACTATTTTGTCTGTCTGTCTGTCTGTCTGTCTGTCTGTCTGTCTGTCTGTCTGTCTGTCTCTCTCTCTCTCTCTCTCTCTCTCTCTCTCTCTCTCTCTCTCTCTCTTTTGCTTTTTGCTTTTTCTCTTACCAAGAGAAGCTAATGGATTAATAATAATATCCCAATTATACAGTATTCAAGAGCATGGAATTAATTTTTTGTTAGGGTTGAATATTTTTATTTTAGAGTAATTTATCTGTGTTACTTATAAGTTTGTACAGTTTTATCCTTTTAAACATTGTAAGCCACCCAGAGTTATCCTGTGGTAAGATGGTGGCTAGTAAATTAGATGATAGATAGATAGACAGACAGACAGACAGACAGACAGACAGACAGACAGATAAATGTTTCTTGCCTCAGGAGGGGGATGGACTAGAAGACCTCCAAGGTCCCTTCCAACTCTCTTATTCTATAAATAAATATAGTGCCAGTAAGCAGAAAGCTTTAATTAAGAGCATAGCAGCCCTGAAAAAAAATTCACAATGAAAATACTAGTGCTGCAGTTGCATCTATAACGTTTTAATAAAAAAAATTTAAAAAGTGGGGAGACAAAATAGATAATGACAACAGCACCTCCTGTGTTATCCATAGAATGTGGATATAATAAGTAGCAATTTTTTTAAGAAGTGACCAACAAGAAGCTATAATTTATGGCCTATGAATGAATTTTTCAAATCATCAATGAATGAATCATGGCAATTGACTTTAGGATTCAATAAAAATAATATTGTAAAATGAGATGGCAGTCTAAAAATGCCTATCAAAAGTGTAGTTCTACACAAAAGATCTTTTTGACAAAAAGTTTTTACAACCAGGTCACCATAGTACAGAACACTTTAGACCTTGCAGCAATATCACTGCCTCTCATGAGAATTTGAACTGAACCTACCATGGATAAAATACCAAATTTCTTCATATGCTATCCAATACATTTATGGAATTGGAACATGACGTATGGAATTTGCTTTCAACCTGTTATATGTTAATATTTGTCAGAAATTCCCAACTGCTCTTAATATATAGCAAATAGGGTAGACTGGAGTTTCCCAACTGTTGCAACTTTGAAAAGTGTGGACTTCAACTCCCAGAATTCCCCAGCCAGCATTTGTTTGTTTGTTTGCTTGTTTGAGGTAGATTAGGTGCCCAAAAACAGATGGACACAAATTAGAAATAACAACCCTTCAAAATCAATGGAGGCATCTTTGGGACTCCCAGGGCACTTTGTGACTTGAGAAAACGTCCTGGAGCAAAGCACCTACTAAGACAGATTCCAGGATTAAATAGCTCTAACTATGATTCATCAAGGTGGCTTCTCAGTGAGTGGACAAACAGACCAAATGGAAATTTAGTCCAGGGATTTTAGGAAAGGGGAGAGTCAGAAAAGAAAAACCCAAGGAAGGGGAGGGACAGCTGACTGATTGCTATTGAATGATTCCTGAGGGTTGCTGATTAAGCCTTAAGGCTACTGATTGCACATTGTATGTCACTGTTGCATTGCTTCTTACTGAGCTAGTTGGAGAAGTTTTAGGGAATATATAAGGAAGCCAGGTTTCGACAAAGAATATGCTTACTGAACTAGGTAGTAAATAGGAGTTCATTGGAGAAGGTCAAGACAGAGATTGTTATTTTTCTTCTTTCTTTCTTTGTTTTCTTCCTTTGGAACATGAAACTCAGGGGACCTACATGACCTGTAAGACTGGGCCCTGTTTATTAAAATAATATATGCTGAAAATGCAGACTGATTTTCCTGGAAGAGAAAATGGAGGCTCTAGAGATGAATCTGCGACCCTCCAGCTTATCAAGAAAGAATTCTTGGATTTGACACAAGAAATACTTGTGAAGGGACAATAATGCCAATAATCCTCCTAGAACAGAGGTCCCCAACCTTTTGAGTACCAGGGACCGGTTCCGTGGAGAGAGGTTTTTCTGCAGACCAGAGGGGGCATGGTTTCATGTACTGCCTGCATCCCGTGGATGGGGCTTTGCTTGTTTGCATGGACCGGTTTCTGCGGCCTGGTGCCCGTCCACAGACCAGGGGTTGGGGACCCCTGTCCTAGAACATAGAAGAAATTCAGACGGATGGAGGAATATGACAAAAGGACAAAGTCTGTCAAGACAAATTCTTTGGAATTCCAGAATACAGGCTGTTTCTTGCACTTATGACTGCTGCAACATCCCAATGGTCACGTAATCAAAATGTGGGTGCGTGGCAACTGGCATGTATTTATGATGGTTGCAGCGTCCCAGGGTCACATGATCACCATTTGCAATCTTCCAGCTGGCCTCCAATAGGCAAAGACAATGAAAGAAGCCAGATTCACTCAAGAACCATGTGATTCACTTAACGACCATGTCAAATGTATGACTCTTAACAACTGTCTTGCTTAGTAACAGAAATTCTGGTTCCAGTTGTGGTCATAAATTGACTACCTGTACATTTTAGAGCCACATATAATATATGTTGATCCCTGGAAGGTCAACTGCTACAAGCCTCTAGGATTCTTCAAAATCCTGTCAGTTGCTCAGATGCAGTTGTGATTTCACACTGTTGTATGTAGTATAATAATAATAATAATAATAATAATAATAATAATAATAATATAACATTTGCCTATTCTAGGTCCTTGGGAAGGACTCGATAGGTGGACAAAAATGCCAAATCCATTTTAAACATCTGGCTGAATTGTGACCAATCATAATAATAATTTCATGTTAATTAGCAGACACAGCTGAAGATATCCAGAGTTTGATCAGATTAAAGTATAAGAGATCTAGGATTGTCTGCAAGTTCTATAATATTATAATCAAAACATCTCAAATACCTAGAGGAAAAGGACAACACAGAGGATAGGGGCTAGAGCAGTGGTAGGATTCAAATATGTGAACACTCAGTTCTCTGTGTGGATGCAGCTTCCGGAAGTCCATTCTGGGCCTAGGCAACAAAAACTAGCTACCGGTTCTGCTGAACTAGTGTGAACTGGCTGAATCCCACCACTGGCCTAGAGTCAGATGGCAGCATTTAAATCAGGGGTTCTCAACCTTGGCAACTTTAAGACTGGAATTCCCAGAATTCCTCAGCCAGCTTTGCTGGCTTAAAGTTGCCAAGGTTGAGAACCCCTGATTTAAATGATCTGAATTCTTAGAAAAGCAAAGCAAGATCAGATTTAATTGATGTTTGAATAAGAAACCATCCACTAATCCCAGGGCATTAACTTAGCTTGAAAAATAAAAAAAGGCCTGTAAATACTTAATAAAAAAATACTTTCATAACAAAGCCAAGAAATTACATAGTTTGTCCATGTAGGGACCAGGAGCCAATTAGAGGAAATTTTTGTATCTTTAGAATAATGTTGCCTGCCACTTTTAGTTCTTGTGTCTCCCAAAAGCAGAACTGTAGGGTAAGAGGAATTTTTGAAATCTGCCCATCATTCATGCTGAAGATAAAACATTAAATAGGTGTAAAATAGATGGAAAGATCAGAGACAGGGTGAAATTATTCACAATTACATGTACCCACCCATCTCTGGCTCACAATAACACTTCTTGACTTTGATGAAGGAGTTGTGACTTTGATGAAGGAGTTGTAACTTTGAAAGTGTATGCCATAATCATTAGTTAGTTTTCAAGGTGGCACAAGGCTCACTTATATATTTTTTTTTGTTAGAGGTGGTGTTAGCAAGTGGCTTTTGCAGTTTTAAAAGGGTGAAGAAGTAATGAATTTAAGGAAATAGATTTATCAGAAGCTATTAGCTATAATGGCTAAATGGAATCTCCATGTCCAGAGGCAGTTTATCTTTGAGTACCAGACACTGGTGAAAAAGAGTGTGAAAGGCTATAACCTTCCCAGAAGCTTCAACTGGACACTGGCTCCAACAATTGAAAAAAAGGGGGCGGGTTTTTCCCCCTAATATGGTTCTTATTTCCCGAAAACGTTTTTCCAACAGTAGGAGCTACAGTAGAAGCTCAGCTGTTCAATTCAAAAGTACGTTTTAGAATGATTGCATACATTTGGGCTAAAGCCTGGTATGTTATTTCAGCTAGAATGGATTATATTTTAAAAAGTTGATAATACAAAAGAGGAAAGAAACTGGTGAGGAGATAAAGTAGAATTTGAGAGATTCATCAGGCTCCATTGTTGGTGATGTGAGCAGCCTATTGATCAGAAACCTGTATTTTAAACTAATATTGGCTTGGGCACATTATTTTCCCTAAGAGAAACTTGATAACAAGAATGCTTAATATGATGACGTTAAAGTGCTGCAATTTAGTTTTCAAAAATAAAGATCTCTTAGCATTTGTCCAGCACATACATTTTCCATAAATTTATATTTCTTGAGAGATGTAGGTCATTACCCTGGCCATTTAATAGGTTAGAATAAAAAAGTGGTTTAGTCATGCTCAACTTACAATCTTTGGTCGGCAAACCCATTTGCTATTGATGCTTTTCATATATATATATATGCTTTTAATCATTTGAAACTTTTTGTGGCTTCAAGTGATGATTTATGCTTCATCTTGGAATGAAATAGAAGGAGAGGTTGGGCTGGTTTTTTTTTTAAGTTTATGGGGTAAATAATATGCTCATATTTTGTAATTATATAGCACATTTGAAGCATTTAAACTTTCATGTATGTCACACTTGTCATACATGGGCTGAGTCTTAGACAACCATGGCTTATTACAAAGGTCTTTTCCTATCAGAGATATATAAAGTGTTGCTATAACAAGGGCCTTTCTCATTCAGAAAAGCAGCAGTCCTTTGCACTTAGAATAGGGATGGGCAATGATGGCCCCTTTAGAACATGTGGACTTTAATTCCCAGAATTCCTGAGTCAGCGCAGCGCAGCTGGCTCAAGAATTCTGAGAGCTGAAGTCCACAGGTCCTAAAGGGACCATCATTGCCCACCCTTGACTTAGAGCAGTGATGGCAAACCTTTTAGAGACCGAGTTCCCAAAAACTGGCCCCGCCCCCATTCCACCCCCTGCCACGCCCCTGCTCTGCCCCCCCATCCCCCACCTCACCTGCCCGCAGGGCCACTCACCACCTCCAGGGCCCGCCGCAGATCACCCAGGCAGCCCAGCAGCGCTATGGCGATCACACCCTCTGCCTGCGCCCTGCAACCTCAACTGTGCACGATGGGGTGTGAGGGCAGAGTCTTGTCTACGTTGCCTGGCTGCCATGTCCTTGGCTGCACTGCTTCGCGTGGACCACGCTCAGGGGCGACTCTCCTTCAGGGGGGCTGCTGGAGAGGAGGGGGTCATGGGGGGAGGCGAGGCTGGGGCAACGGCACGTGTGCCCACAGAGAGGGCTCTAAGTGCCGCCTCTGGCACCTGTGCCATAGGTTCGCCACCACTGACTTAGAGAATCCATTTATATAGATCTACACATATTCAGAAGTTCCGATCATTTCTCTGGATATTTCTACTACTGCATCTTAAAGAGTTTACTTCCAGAATTATCTATGCATTATATTGTAGTTTTTTTAATTTTATCTGTTGTGACAGTAAAGTGTTCCTATTCATTGGATGATCCCAAATTATGATATTATGGGAGAAAGAGCAAAACATCTGTGTATTCTGGTTCTCCCCCTTCTGAATGCCTACCAGTTGTGTTAAATTCAAATTACTCTGACTTCCATCAATGTCTCTCAAAATCTTTGAGAATAGAAATCCAGGACATTTGGAAGACACCAGGTCAGGAAAACATGAAGCCTCTATGCTGTTCCATATTTTACAATTCTCCATGTGTTCTTTTAACTATCAGTAACCAATTCTGGCTTTTCCTCATAGGATAGGTGCTCCAGTAATTGAGAATGGATCTTCAGAGTCATATACACGAATCTGTAACAATTATGTCAATATATAGATTGTAACATTGGCCTCATTCTTATTACCAGGCTACACATCAGCATTTAACAGTAAATTTCAGGTCTTCGGGCACACTCTTTTGTTTAGCCTTAAGCTTCACATTAATGAAGACTAACAGACACCGTTTAGTTACATTAGCAGTCTTGTTACAGAAAAGAATAAAGCCTTAAACATGACATCGATTTGTCTACTAATCAACATTTTAATGTATGCCTGTGCTCTAGGATTTAACTCTAGTATTTTTGCTTCTATCTTTGTGACTTAATAAATATTTCTGGCTAGTTTCTTTACCATGTTGGGAACCAACGGAAATATATTGACATAATGATCTGTATACCTCAGAATAGAGGGCAACTTTTGTCTAGTAGTTACGGCACCAAGCTAGAAACCAGGAGACTGTGAGTTCTAATTCTGCCTTGGGCCTGACAAAAAATGGCAGGGTGATCTTGGCACAGTCACTTTCTCTCAGCCCGATCCACTTTATAAGGTTGTTTCTGTTATTGGGAAATGGGAGAAGGAAAAAGGATTAGGTATGTTTGCTACCTTGAGTTATTTATAAAATTAATAAAGGTGGGATAAAAATCTAATAAATAAAATAAATACTGATTCATCTCTCACCAGCCTTAAGGCTCATTTCTCCAGCCTTCTTGCTATGGGCAAAATTACCCTACATGTTCTCACAACAGAAGATTCATCTAAATGTCAGCTCCTGACTGAGGCAGGCTGAAGCCAGGCCATCAACATCTTGTCTTTCCTTCCATTTCTTGTAAACTTCTTCAAACAGCTAGGTCTTCACATATAGTTTTCAGAGTACTATAAACTTGTCCTTAATGCAGCAAGATGGGCAATAGTCAATTACCTCAATATGGCCATGTGTAATTGAAGCTTTGGGAGGCGCATTGGTGGTCAGCATGCTTCCACGTGCAATGCAAGGTACTGGTTATAACCTATAAACCCTAATTTGTATAGGACTTGGTTATTTGAGGGACTACCTATCTCCTGTGGTTTCTGTCTGGTCAATAGACACTGACAGACTGGGTGCACTCAAGATTCCTTTGATTAAACAGTACCATTTATTGGGACCCAGGAAGTGCCTCTTTTGTGGCCTCTGAAATTTGAAATAAATTCCCCTTGAGATCCAGATGGCTCCCACACTGATGGCATGCTGGAAGTCGTTAAAGATGTAACTTGTTTCCCTAGGCCTTGAGGTTGAATGGAAGGAACCTTTTTCTAATGTGTCTGGCATAGATAGAATATGACTTGGTATTGTCTGGATTTCCATCTTTTTATTTATTACAGCTTTCTTTATCTTATTGTGTTTCATCTCTCTTGTTCTCTTTACATTGTAAGCCATCCAGTTTATAGTTTGAATGGCACGGAAACCAAAACAAACAAACAAACACACAGACAAACAAGGACATCCATGCCTTAAGTGAGAACTCTGAATGGATTTGTTCAATGATCAGTTTGTTTGTTTTCTTGGCTATCCATGGAATTCTTGGGAATCTTCTCTGACTTCAAAACTGAAAAGCATTAGTACCAATTCTGTTTCTAACACTGAACTTCAAACATGTCCATATTCTTTTTATTTTGCTTCTGTAGTAGGGGTTCCCAACCAGGGGTGCTTGTACTCCCCGGGGGGTGCGAGATTATATTCCAAGAGGTGCAAAAACTTGGGTTTTCAAAATTATAGTGTATATGCATAATTTGTTGCCATTATTTTAAACTTCTGTAAGAGGTGTGAGAATATATCAGAGGTGTTCTAGGGGTGCTGAATATAGTAAAGGTTGGGAACCACTGTTGTTCCTGTTGTCACAGGGACAACCATGATTCCACATAATTCTGAATGCCTTTTCCAGGCCTTCATTTCTACCCTGCCAAAGGGTAATTTGCAATCTATTCCTTGACAACTGGCTCTTTAGTGCTGATAGCTGATCCTAAAAAACAGAAGCTATCCATCAGTTCAACATCTTCATTGCTAATTTTAAGGCTAGTTGCTGTGCTTGTTGTCATTACTTCTTTATATTTAATTGTCGTCCCATTCTTTCACTGTACTTTTATTACTAGAGCTTCAGAATATTTGCATTTTCCCTATTAGAATAAGGCCATCAGCATTTTCCTCCAATTTTAAAACCACTCTCATCTTCAAATCCAGCCTCCCTCAACATCTATTCAGCATATAAATATAGTTTTAGTCTTTGGATTACTGTCCTAAAATATTCTTCTGATTATTAGCATCCTTCTAAGAATCTATGGATTGTGGTGGGTTATAAAAACTATAGAATAAATAAACCTGTTTCTCGAAAATTAGGCATCACCTACAAACTTCAGGCCATGCAAATTTACTGCTCACTCCTAATTAAGAATGTGCCATTGGATATAAAACTGTTTAATTGACCTAACTGATAACCTAGTGATTCGAATGACACAATGGAGCTAGAGATACCAGAGATCATATTTATGTTTTTATAAAACTGATTGACTTTTCATTAATCTTTTATCAAGCTCACATGTTTTGCTACACTGTATGACTTAATATGATATGTGAACACTGTCACAGTTTCTCTGATTAAGTTAACATTAGGATGTTGGGAAATGCCCAGCCAGGCAGGGAGGAGTCAAAAGAGGAGCTAGCCTCAAATCCTTTTGCAGCCATGTAAGCCTGACCTCCACTAAGTTCCAAGAACCCATATCTATTTTTTCCGAGGGGAAGGCTAGCAGTCTGGGGAGATTCTAGTAATATAGATAGAACACAATAAGGCTGCTGACTTGGACCTTTAACAAATGAACCTGGTTGTTTGTGCATGACTTAGGAAGATGAAATGATTTTGCTCCTTGAAGGCAGAGCAGAGTGAAAAAAGGGAGGCAGTAGGTAGAATAAATATGAAAGCTTTTTAAAAAAATAAAAATGGGTTGCTTCTTTCTTTCTCAGTTAGTTTCCAGACTTTAGGAAAATATGTTTTGCTGTTCCATGAAAGTTAACCTTTCTTAAGAACACGTTCTGAGGAATTTCAAGTGCTGTTTTGAGAAATCTAAAGTAGCATTTATATTTTCAGGTTCATTGGTGAGGTAGAACATGGCTCTAAAAGACTATTTTAATTTATCTCGGCCTATATTTAATTTTTATGATTTCAATCATTCTCATTTTCTGGGCTGGAAACTGAAATTAGTTTCCAAAATTCAGACTTGTTTTGTGAACATTTGATGATGGGTTTGGGTCTCAGTAAATCTTAATTGGTTCACTATTGCTAAAATTTCATTATCTCTTTTTATCTAATTCCTCAGAGTCAGTGTGAAGAAGATGAGGGCATATATCTTTCCAACATTTCCTCTGTAAAACCTAGCATAAGAAATTAATTATGTAATCTCAGTATGAGTTCCACATATTTGATACCTAAATCTTCATTAGTAACCTGTCTCTTCTCCACTCTTTATTTCTGATTTATCTGAAGAAATGCTGGCGTGTTGATTTTATGGCTTTGGCTATTTGCTCTTCAAATGTCTTGTTGGCTTTCCTTATCGTGAATCTGCATTGTTCTGTCACAGTGTCTCCCTTTCTCTAATTTTCTACCCTCACCCTCTGTTGGGCAAGATCTTTTGAAAGAAGACTTTGTGTCTTTCTTGACTTTGTTGACAGTGCTTGTCTAATCACTCTGGCATCCTTTTGGATATGTCCTTGCCCTTTCTAATCAATGGTATACAGTTGATGTCAGCTTCTATCATAGTGGTTTTAAATAACCTCCAAAACTCCTGAAGGGGTTTGACCTCTCTGAACTCCAACCCCCTTCCTCTTACTTTGAACTAATCCCCTCATTTTTGGTTGAGAAATGCCCAGTTCCAAAAATAAAAAAACCCTGTGTTAGCCTGTGTTGGCTTTTTCTAGCCCCTTCCCCGCCATACAGGAACACATGGGGCAATATTCTTCTGCACTCCAATATAGCATAGTTGAAATCCTAGTTTAACAAACTGATCAATAAGAGAACAGACATCCCATGTTCCACAGAAGGTCCATTTAGATAGTTCAATAGGTAAAGGTGTGAAGAGAATATATATGTATAGGTAGTATATATATAAAGAGGCATGTCTCTACTGAGTGCTCCCATTGGTTCCTTGTCCAGTAAGACCTTGAATACGACCCTTAAAGTCTTTCATAGCTAAAGATTTGGAATTTATGAATACCCACATCTATCCACATGGACCTTGAGTGAGTTTTTCCTCTGTGTACTCCCACCAGGTGAAGTTACTTCTAGGGAACAGGTCTTTGAGCACACTGACTAAAGAACACTTTTAGTCTCACCTCTGATATAATTTTAGCAGCAACTGGTGGCATTAATTTACATTCATTTTAATTGGGCTCTGAGTTTTTTATATGTCCTGAGACTTTTTTCTATGCATTTTAAATTTATTTTTATCTGTAGAGGGCGGAGAGAATGGCCTTGAAAGACAAGGGAACAGTCAAATAATCGGGGCTTGATCCTGTGCCAAGAAAGTAAGGTAAGATAAGCTCTAACCGTGGTTTACACACAAGGATAAAGGGAGGGAGGTAGTATGTTCAGACTTGCAAGTTTCTGTTACTATATTTGTTCCAGTTAACATAATGCTGCCCAGGGCTTTTTTTCTCATAGAACACCCAGAATGGAGTTCCGGCACCATTTTTGGATGGAACCTTGTAGGGTAGGCAAGGCGGGTTGTATGATGTGTGTGAGTTCCGGCACCTTTTTTTTTTTTTTAGAAAAAAAGCACTGATCTTGCCCTACAAGGCAGTGGTTTCTTAGTCAAGTCTACCTTATAAGACTGACATTATCTTGCTTGTATTTGCTCTTCGGATATTGAAAATAAAGTGAAAGGGCACTCAGACATGAAATGAATTAATTAAGAAATTATGTATGCTGATCTCTCTTGATGAAGGCTTCTTCTGCATGTTTCCAACCAATATGGGCCTGAGCTTTCTTTTGCCAATTGGGCTCCCAATACTTGCTGATGACGTTGATCAATCTTGTGTACGTCTCTCTCTCTCTCTCTCCCCACCTCTCTCTATCTCTGTCTGTCTGTCTGTCTGTCCGTCCGTATCTATCTATCTATCTATCTATCTATCTATCTATCTATCTATCTATCTATCTATCTATCTATCTATCTATCTATCTATCTATCTATCTATCTATCTATCTACATCTACATGTGTGTGTGTGTGTGTGTGTGTATTCACTGAGGGGTATTACTTTTCCCAGCTACAGAGGAATCTGCAGTTCAAATCTCAGAAGAGATATTTCAGGGCTGAAATAAATTGTGCAAATGAGATTTCCAAAGATGCTTTTGATTTGCATAGAATTGGCGATTGTGAATTATTTAAGGAATGTAAAAATTGTTTGCAGGAGATTGTATTAGAAGTCAAGGTTGTTGACAGGAACTTGGACTGCTGGCACGAAATGTACTAGAAGTGGGATAATGGCATAGGAATTTTTATTTTGAGCACAGGAGCAAATTAATCCCTCACTTGTCGGAAGAACTGGTCTTGGCCTGATTAACAAATCTGTAAAAATGTATTCTTAATTTTTCAATGTTCCCAATTCCAATTATCTCTATATTTTAATAATAAAGAGGTGATCTCAAATATAAGTCATTATAAGGACTGTATGCAAACTAGCCTCTGGTCCATGGCACTTGTACTTTTTCACTCATGTATTGATACAAGTGCCTGTAGGAATCCAAAATGAGAAAAATGGTGGTCTGTTAAGTGAAGATATATTAAATTTTTATAAGTATTGTGAATCATAGCAACCTTCAAAACTTTACTTTAGCCATTTAATCAGGCATGCTTTTTCATCAACCAGAACTCCATATTTGATTGGATTGCTATTTAATAATAACATAAACCCCCTGAACCTTCTGTAATCATTGGAAACATGGCAAGTATTCATTTCTTTAGGGTGTGTGTGTGTTAAGAACTTTGTGTCCAGGTCAGCCAAGAGACTAAAAATGATGCTGGCATGGAGACTTGGGGCTTTGAATTAAGTTTACAATTTAGGCCTAAGCCTGACCTACCTTATTAGCAATAGCAATAGGACTTAGACTTATATATTGCTTCATGCTGCTTTGCAGCCTTCTCGTAGTGATTTGGAGAGTCAGCCTGTTGCCCCCAACAATCTGGGTCCTCGTTTTACCCAACTTGGAAGGATGGAAGGCTGAGTCAACCTTGAGCCTGTGAGAATAGAACTGCCAAATTGCAGGCAGTCGGCAATCAGCAGAGGTAGCCTGCAGTACTGCATTCTAACCACTGCGTCACCAGGGCTCTTATTCCGTCTGTGGTGAATAGCCAGCCTGGGAAACTGGAACAAGCTTCTTTGGAGCACGTGAGCCCAGAACTGGTTTGGGAGGCTCCAGTCTCTTTGCTTTGGAGGAAGTGGTGGGTAATCAGGAGCACCACCAAGAAAGGGGAGAACAGGGAGCACCATTTGCCTGGCTTCCCTCTGCCTGTCCCAGCAAAGATGAGGAGGTTAATGGTGCTCAAGTCCTCCTGTGCTCTGGAACTGTGAAGTTGCCCAAGAGTGAAGGAAAAGTAGGACAAATTTGAGAAACTGTGCTTTCTGTCAGCAAGCCCTGCAAAATTGTCTAGGAAGTGAGTGTGCCTCCTGACATACAGGAGGACAGAATACTGCTGCTGCTGCCACCACCACCACCACCAAAGTACAGGAAGTCCTCGGCTTATGATCATTCATTCATTTATTGTTTGAACTTGCAATGTCACTGAGCAAAGAGGACTTAAGACCAATCCTTGGAGTTCCGGTCATTGTAGTGTCCCTGAAGTCATGTGATTGAGATCCAGGGGCTCTGCAGGCAACTAATGATTGCAATGTCATAGCGAGCTGCGGTTATGTGAACCCAGTTTTCAATGTTCCCTGCTGACTTCTGACAAGCAAAGACAATGGGGAAGCCAGCAGGAAGTTGGAAGTTGTAGCCCTGAGGAAGCCGTTCTCACTTAATGACCTGTGTGGTTTTCACTTAACAATGGCACCCTTACACGATGTTGCACTTTACAACCACATTGCTTAAAAACAGCAATTCTGGTCCCAATCTATTTATTTATTAAATTTATATGCTGCCCATCTAACTGTCAAGCGATTCTGGATGGCATACAAATTGCTGTCATAAACCAAGGACTGCCAGTAGCAAGAACAGTTGGCTGCATCAATCCTCCTCCATAAAATTGTTTCCTTCGTGGTGCAAACTATAGGAAGGATCACTTGGTGTCCTCCTTTCTACCTCTATTTCTTTTGTACATACAAGGGTTAAAAGCTGAAATGACCAAAGGCCTGTTATCACAAATACAACATAATGGGCTTCTTGTAGAAATGAAAACAGGATATAAAATAATTTGACAGCCGAATACAGTAGAATATACATTTTTATTTAAAACTGTTCACTGATTGATTATCACATGGTATTATTAAAAAAAAATAAAACATGTATCTGTGGATCTATCCTACAGCTTTTCCTGTTAGACTGGAAATTAAAATTACTGCTGTTGGAACTACATCTGTTGCTCATTTTAAATGTAAATTGAAATAGATTTATACACGTGGCAATCCTACTGCAATAAGTATGAAGAGCAAATTACTTTTTGCCTGTTTCTGGTCTCTTGTATGTTTTCTTTTCTTTTACGTCTATGATTGCTTTTTCCTGAAGCTATTTTTTATTATGTACCCACACAATGATACAGCTGTGAATAAATATCCACTCTTTGGCCTACATAGATGTAGAAATATGCATGCAATTATTTGACTTTATTTTGAAAAAGTGAGCTGAAATGACAGTGTCAATGGAGAAGAAACCAAAACTGCACTAATTGGCTGCATTTCTTGACAATATGTATATGTATGTATGTATATATGTACACATGTATGTACGTGTGTATGTGTGCATGACGTGTACATGTGTGCACACATACATACACCCATTTCTCAATTGCAGCAATGAGCTTTGGTGAATGGTACTAGATTACGACATAAAAAATAGCAGAAACTGCATTGCATTCCTTAATATGCTCTCAACTGGAAAAGTACAGGCAGAAACAAATGAGGTTCCATTGTAGATTCTGCTTAATGCAAGCCGTATTTGTCATGGAGAGTCTGAAGCATTTAAGATAAATTTCTGTTGTCAAAAGAGATGGAGGAAAGATTCCTCCCCCCCCCTGAAAACACCTCAACAGGCTGCATATGAATTAGTGCAGTTTGTTAAGTGGAGACCATCATTTCATGAATATGAAAAACTGAAGATTAGATGCAATAACTTACTCTGAATCGAAGCAATGTTACCATACGGTATATTGTATATTATGTGGTATATTAATTACTATATTTGTATGATAAGCATTATAAGTGCATTTCAAATATACAGATACAAAAACGAGGAAAGCTCTTGGCAATTGGAGAATACTGTCATTTAATCATTGAGCAATTTATATACTACTGAAACACTTGTCTGTAAACTTTAGCGAGCCAAAATGGTGCATCATAGTGCAACCATTTTTGAATCACGATACCTCAAATGCGCTAACTCAGGGGTCTCCAACCTTGGCAACTGTAAGACTTGTGGACTTCAACACCCAGAATTCCTCAGCCAAAAAAGCCAGCAAAGCTGGGCTGAGGAATTCTGGGAGTTGAAGTCCACAAGTCTTAAAGGTTGGAAATCCCTGCGCTAACTTAAAGAGTGTGTGCAAAATTTGGGATCTGTTATTCCAGTGGAGTTGAAATTTCAAGGATGTTCAGATCAGTTGCATTCAACTTTTGATCACTACAGCACTGTACTGCACATGACTGCCAGCTTCCCAAAAGCAAAGTAAATGATGAAGCTACCACTGGTTTGTTTGGTTTTTTTTTGCTTCACTATGGTCATTCTGTTTCTCTATGTAAGTGAAGAACTATCTCTGGAATGATGACCCCATGGGTCATGGGTCATGTACTAACAACCTAATCTTACAGAAAAAAATGTTTTCTACACCTGAAGTTGGACACATTGTTTGGTTGTTTTTTTCTCTTTTTTTCAGTTTCATTCCCACCAACTGCTGAGAAAAGATATCATGTTTGACTTCCTTGAAAAAAAATTAAATCATGTTTTACTAGTGATTTTGACGGTTTTGTTTTTATTTTACTTTTAAAGTATTTTTAGCCAACTTTAAGTGTTATTCCTTGATGAGGAGGCTGAATATAAACCTAATGCACATATTCATTTGTGCATCTATAAATACCAACCTACATTAATTTGAATTTTCGAATTTTACTGCTTTTTTTAAAAAAATACATTCGTTGTATCTAATAAGGAAGCACTTGTTTCTCTTGAGATTCAAAGTAACTATCGGAGTTATATATTTTAAAATAATATCAGTTATTATGTACTTCTTTACCTGAGGCATCCTCGGTGAAATCTGAAATTTGCAAAATACTTAGTACTCTAATAAAAATAAGAAAACATAAGCACACAACTTTTTCCTATGTGTCTTCATCAGCTTATATAGATTTAGCCTATGGTTTGTTGAACAAGTTATATTGGCCAGGGTCATATATAAATAATGCTAAGCCATAAACAGGGTTTATAAATCTGAGGGTCTGGTTTGTCACATTGCACTAAGCCAAAACCTAGCGCATCATATTATGACTTAATCCAGTGGATGAGTCCAATCTGCAATTTGTTGTAGTCCCTCCCTCCCTCCTAACTGTTCCTTCCTTCCTTCCTTCCTTCCTTCCTTCCTTCCTTCCTTCCTTCCTTCCTTCCTTCCACTTGTATGTTAGCATGTTTGTGCTTGCACATCAAGCTGTTTTCCGCTTTCCTCTGTTATTTAACATCCAACCTAATAATTTTGAGCTTGACTTGGAACATTTGTCCATTATTTCATGGCCCAACAAAGACCGTAAATGCAGCTCTCAGGTTGCAGGTTTTGACAATGCTTGCCTGAATTTTTTTTAGTGGAAATCCTGTTTTTAACTTGGGCCTGCGCGTGATCGCTGCAATTGTTATAGCATTTCTCCTTTAATAAGATTCTTTATTAGACCTTTATGTGTGGGGAGGAGGAGAGCCTTATTTAATTCACTAGTGAGGTTAGTTTGGTTAGAAAGAGCAAGGATTTGTGTATGTCTTCGTAATTTGAATTCAGCAGGAGCCTTTGTTAGAGGATGTGCTCCTGAGCACAGTTAACAGAAAATCCCATTAACAAAAGAACAAAATGTTAATAACATACTCTCCTTGATGCCGAGAATAGGCTTTGCACGGTTACAATGAGTACCAACACTATTTTTTATATTTAAACTAAAAGTGAAATATATTAAGAAATGCATAGGCTAGGTGGCTATATATATAAACTACATCTTGAACAGAGAGGGAAAGGGAAAGAAAGAGACCTTTCCCCTCGTTTATCACTATTTGCCTTTGCCTTACCAGCCCAAACAGCTTATATGTGGGGGGAAAATGTTGCAATCAGAACTGGAGAAAAAATTAGAAGTGTCAGTGGTCCTAGATATCTCTAAATTCTCAATGGATAACACACCTACAAAAAAGGATTTGGTTTTGCATACACGATACATCCAAAGCTGCAGAAATCAGTCATTTTGGTCCCAGATGTGAGCAAGGGATCTATATTGCCATATAGATTTCAAATATTTCATTAGGCTATCTGAGTTTCAAATGGAAAGCCCAAGCTCACCTTCTATCCCAGGGGTGTCAAACTCAATTTCATTGAGGGCCGCATCAGCATTGCGGGTGGGTGTGGCCAGGGTGGGTGCAGCCTACTGGGTGGGCATGGATGGAGTGGGTGTGGCCTACTGGGTGGGTGTAGCCATCTCTACATTGTTCGCGTCAAGGGTGCCTGTGGGGGCCTGGGCAGGAATGGGACAGATCTGAGGGTCTCTGGCAGAAGGGGGTGGGGCCAGGGCAAGTGCCAAGGCATGGTCCACTGGAGTAGCCTTACTGTTCCTCTCAGGCCACGTGGGAGGGGGGGCTTATGGAGCTAAAACTGAATGGGTTTCAGCATAGATGGTCACCACAAAATTGTACATTGGCTCCCAGCTGGCCTGGGCCAGGGCCAAGGCAGAGGGGGCCGTTCCCTCACTGTTTCCAGGATGGCTTCACAGGCCACATGAAACCACTTTGCGGGCTGCATCTGGCCCCCGGGCCTTGTGTTTGACATGTCTATTCTACCCATACATGGAAATTAAGGAAATTACAGGCTTCTCAGAGCACTTTGGTTCAAATTGGACAAAACCTACATAGAATATGGCTCTTTCATAAAAAGTGGGACTTGAGAGAATGGATAATTGAGACAGGAAGGTGTGTGGATTTTCATTTTGATAGGGCCTTGAGACATGAAGCTATTATGCTTGAGCTAGCTTCTTCCAGAAGGAGGACCATTTAAAGGATTAGAGGAGGGGCCAAATGCAACATTATGTTTGATGCCTCCCATTCTAACATATACCCAGATTAACTTTACAGATGGATTCTTACAAAATGGAGGAAGATACTTTGTCTGACAAAATGATCTGGAAACAGATCTTGCAGAATAAAAACCAGCTTAGAAGAATGATCCCAATGGCCTAATATTGTCAAGTGTGACTAGCTAGTTCTACAGGTGAAAAGTTCAATTAGTTACTTTATTGTTCATGCCTATTTCACAGGAATCTTCCAAGACAGGCAGTTTGCACCTGGGCCAGACCAGATAAGGTTCAACTGCATTCAGGGTGTGTGTGTGTCTTGTGCCTTCTTGTACCTATGTAAAGACTCCAGATTAATTCCTTTCTTGACTCTTCCTCCCTGGGGTGGCCAGTCTGTCTCTGACAAAAATAACTGTTAGTGATGGCAGAGCTCCATTAGCCCAAGGAAAGCTCTGGACAACTAGAACACTTCCATTAATTCAATCTTCCTGTGGGCTCCCTGAGAATGCTTTCAGCCCAATTTATCTATTGGTGAAGACCAAACCACACATGAACCATTGGGTCAACTGGCCTGTGAGTGCTAGCTATTTATTGGCTAACATAGAACTGGGTAGCCTATGGGTATACAACCCTGATGGCCTGAGATGAACACAAATTGTGCATTTGGGGGGCTGAGTGACTGCAGCTCTTTGCTGTGCTTCTTTTGGACAGCTCGCCTTTAGTCATATTCTGCCTGCTTAGGGAACCAGTGTGGCTGTGAATCCTATGTTTCTTCATTCATTTGATAACTGGTATGTGGTCAGTATTGTCAGTTGGTATATTGCTATATGCACTAGAGAAGAGACTGGTAGGACATCACTAAGAAACAGTTTCAAATGTGCACAAAAAATTGTGATAATTCAGCAATTTGGCTTGTTTTTCTGAGAGTGCATGTCAATATCTAAAGCCAAAAATAGATTGCCAGACTTTTCAATGTTGACTTGTGTTGATCTTTATTAATCTTTTATAGATTTTGGTTTCAAAAATTACACTTTATTGGGAATTGTTTTTCAGATTTGTGCTGGTATCTGGAATGGATACTTGTTAACTGCAGTGGGGTTTCAGGCTATGAAGTTCTTAGATTCTGAATAATATTTTTCTATTACTTCTTGAAACCCAGAGATGTTAGCTAAAATTTTGAATTATTTTTTTCATTCAGTGCAATACACAAACACACAAAATGGCAATCTTGAAAATGAAAATTATTCAGCGGAGTCTCTTGAAGGCTACCTTAATTGATTTCTCCTAGATTGTGCAATTATTTGAGGCACTGTTAAAACCATTCCTGTTTTTCTTCTCTGAAGCATCATGTAACCTGAATAGACAAAAGGCAATCAATTCCTCATTCATTGAGTTTTACTTAGGTATATTATTTGACTCAAAGAAGGCAAGCATTTCTGTAGGTTATATTGACTTGTGTCAACTGTAATAATCTCCTCTTCAAAGATACACATGATAATTTAGCCTTTAAATGTGGAGCCTCTCCCAAATGGAAGTATCATCACTAGCATGTTATGAAGATATGTGATTATGTACCATATGCACATTTACATGATCTCCAACACTCCCTATAAGTATAATAAATTGGTGAGGAGTTTCTGCTTCATCTGTGTAATTTTGATTTACAGATATATGCTTGCTATAGATATATAGAGATATATGAACAAAGATTATAAGCTCTTACAATATTTCAAATTAAGTCTCCTAAGAATAACACAAATTCTGTGGCAGAAAAAGTTGAATCTTATAACCCCTGTAAACTGCGCAGATTAACTTGAAGTATGTGGATGCATATTTTGGAAATCTTTATCATGTTCCTGAAGTCTAAATGAGAATCTTTGAAAAGACTGTGGTAAAGACTTTGAAACAAAAGTCCCTACCCACCTCATAGAAGATGTTGGCTCAATTATAAGCCAGATCCAGCCCCATTTTGATGGAACCTAGCTAGAAATACAATAGAACCACATACTTAAACCACCTGATTTTCTGTCTGTGAGGTGGCTGCCTTGTTTATGAAAATAAAAGCAACTTGGAGAGGGAAATAATAATTATCAGAAGAACATTCTACACCTAAGAGAAGCTTTGTAGATGAGATCACTTTTCTTTAGAGCTGACAGGATAAATACTACTACCAATTGAGAGGAGGAGGAAATAGGAATTTACCCTGTCTGGTCCCATCCGTCTCATCCCATCTCATCCCGTCCCGTCCTGTCCCGTCCCGTCCCGTCCCATCCCATGCTGTTCTGTGCAATCCAAATCTGCCAGTACTATTTTAATTTTCCAAGGCATACTTGTGATATTTATATGTTCCTGTATATTCTTGTCATGCCATGTAATAAGATATAAGTACTGCAGTAGTTGTCACAGTGAAATATTGCAGGCTGTAAGGCCCTTTCTAGGGCTAAATTGGGACATTAATTTCTTAGAACTGCATTAGTGTTATGTATAAAGTATATATGTTAGTTTGAACTCCCAGGAATTGAGGCTTACCACGTGAGGCAACAAGGAAGGAGCTTCCTGTGAACTCTCTGAACACCAAGTTAATCTATATGCTAAGCAGCCCAATGCACAAGTAAGACCAATATCTAGGCTAGTCAGAATAATGACATTGTGTCTCATTTTTAGTTGAATGTATTTATTAACAGAGCCAAACCAAAAGAAAAACAAGTGGTCTAGCTAAGTTTCACTATTGCAAGTATAAATCCTAAGAATGATTCAATGAATCAGTTTGCAAGTGGGCCACCCAGACACTTTTAGGCCAGAGGAATTTAATCTGGAAACCTTCAGTTGCTGATAGGGAAACTCCAGGCAATTCAAATGACAGGTAAATGCCTTGAGGCTTCTTTATCCTATTTATGTTGGTACTTATTTAACATAAAACTGAGTCAGAGGACAGAATCAGCCTGGGATATGTTGAAATTTAGATTTGGGGTACATATAAATGCAGGGCCTCTCACCATGGGTGTCTCTGTGCAGGATTGCCTTGAAAAGAAAAGTGGACGGACTCCAGTTTTCTTTGGGTGAGGTCTATTTCTCGTGTCTGTTTTACTTTGCAAGCAAAGAATAAGATTATAGAGAGAGGAGGATCAAAGACCTGGGGCCCCTGAAGCAGCCTCTCTCATAGCCTTGACCTATGGGGAAATGTCTTAAAGTAGAATTGGTAACTATGGCCCCTTTATAACTTGTGGACTTCAACACCCAGAATTCTTGAGCCAGCCATTCTGGGAGTCCACAAAGCATAACTGCCTCCCATCATTAGTCTTCTGGTGATTTGCTTGACTGAGACACCCTCTCTGTGGTCCTTTTCTTTAATCAAAGGCTGGGTTGGGCCTTTGAGTTGCAGGCCAGAAGCAGATGGGACAAGAAATGGGCATGGATTTATTTGAATGTATTTATTTATTTATTGGGTTTATGTGCCACTCATCTCAACTGGAGGAGACTCTGGACATCTTACAGACATTATTGCTACATGTAACTCAAATTTAACCAAATGTAGATGATAAGACTGCTTGCTGCCTAATTCCCACTTTTTACATATTAACAAGGAGAAATTAATGAAATACTTGGAATGCACAAAAAACTTCTTAAGGGTTATGGGACATGAATCCCTCCCTCTATTAAGGTTTGAGATATAAAATTTCTCCTTAGCCTATTACCTGAAACGAGATTAAATTTAAGATAGAGATGTCAGCTACTGAACTAAGATACTGACCTTGAGCTTGAAGAAGTATGTGCTCTACTTATAGCTTTTATATCTAGCAGGAAAACTGTTGTGTCCTGAGCCTGCAAAAGCAGGCTCGGGACTTTGCATTGGTCCCGGGCATTCCAAAAGCTGCCCGGGACCAGACAGAGCTGTGCCAGCCTTGTGCGCATCCGCAAGGCATTTGCTGCCCGGGACCAGACAGAGAGGTGCCAGCCTTGTGCGCATGCACAAGGCGAGAAAACACTCTGTTACTTTGTTTGCCATTGTCTGGGTCTCTGGCCACATAAAAAAGCAGGCATGCCTTTGCCTGTCATTCGGTTGTTGTTAGAAGAAGAATAAAGAGCTGTTTAACATCGTCATGTGGTTTCATCATTCACATGCGAATAAAGTACTTAACACTGGTGACGATGGTGGGATCCTTTGCAAGCTGAAGAGAAAGTTTTAAGGACTTACCCAAGAAGTCCTGAAGAGGGGAAGACGGCGTCTGAATCAGCATCCCAGCCTGCCAGTATAGTGTCACTGGAGGGTGAGCTCGGCTAAAGGACCCTTTCCCCAAACAGAAGTTTGCAGAGGAGCGAGTGGTGAAGGTCGTAATTATATAATGGCGAAGATTGGCCGTTTGTCTGATTTTGATGTCTCACACCCAGAGAGATGGAATTCCTACGTTGCAAGGGTGGAGAATTAATTCAGAGTAAATCAAATTAGAGAAGATGGCTTGAAGGCTGCAACTCTTTTGTGTGTCTGTGGACAGGAAGCTTTTGAAATCGCAGAGAATCTGGTGGCCCCTGCACCTCTGGAGTCAGTGACATATACTGACTTGAAGAAAATGTTAAAGGAACACTTCCAGCCAAAGTTGTCTGTTATTGCCTGGAGGCACACGTTCGAGCAGAGAGACCAGAGGCCGGGTAAACCTGCTACGGATTTTATTGTGGCCTTAAGATGAGCAGCCAGACATTGTGAGTTCAAGGGTCTGGAAGAGAGGCTGCAAGATCGCTTCGTATGCGGTTAAAGGAACAGAGACTTACAGCAGAAGATTTTTGCAAAAGAAGATGTCTCTTTCCAAGATGCGCTACGAGAAGTGACAGCTGAGGAAACAGCAGGCGGGGCTGTGAAGACCCTACGGCTCACCAGGAGCCCTCCAGAGACATCTACTGTCCATTAAGAAGACACTCGAGAAGGATTGGAAGCGGATCCTGAAGAAGAGATGGATAGACTTCACCAGCCAGCTGAAAGGAGGCAGAAGGAATGTCTGGACAAGGCCCCAGCATCTCTTCAATGCTTCGGGTCCGGAGGACGCCACAAGCAAGCTGACTGCAGGTTCCACTCCACCATTTGCAGAGCATGTGGCAGGCAAGGCCACATTGCATCCGTCTGTTTGGGTCGCCAGAAGGTCCAACCTCATGAAGAATTGCGTCTGAAAGGTACCAGGGTCCCCTGCCAACATAGGGTGAGTTTCTGCGCATCGCGCAGGAATATTTTAAGGACAGGGACACATAAGCCCCTTAAGAAGAAGCTTTCCATTAACGTGAGGCTGCAAGGGGTTCCCTTATCAATGGAGTTGGACACTGGGTCTGCTCTCTCCATTATTTCTATTAACACATTCAAAAGGATATGCAGCAGCAGTGGCCTTCGAGTTAAACTCAGGCCATCTAATCTAATACTTACAGATTTTCAGAATTCTATGGTGTGTGTTAAGGGGGAGGCCACCCTTAGAGTACAGCATAAGGATTTTGAAGGTCCCCTAGATGTGGTGGTTGTTGGGGGGTGAACGTACAAGTCTTAATGGACTCGATTAATTCTAGGCTCTGGGAATCCAGGTAACTGGGCTGCACCATTTGCAAACGTTGAGCCTTACAGAAGTCTGCAAGGAGTTTGCAGATGTATTTTGTTCAGAGCTAGGATCCTCCAATTTCGCTATGGTTAGACCCAACATCACGCCCATCAGGGTTAAGCCTAGGAGGGTACCTTTTGCCCTCAAAGGAAAGATTGATGCTGAGCTGGACAAATTGCTCCAGCAGGGCATTCTAGAACCTGTGGATTCAAGTCCTTGGGAAACTCCCATAGTAACGCCTCTAAAGTCTAATGGGGACATACATATATGTGCAGACTACAAGTGCACACTGAATAAGGCGCTGCAACAGCACGCTTATCCAGTGCCTGTGGTAAGTCACATTCTGGCCTCCCTCAAGGGGGGGCACATTTTTGCGAAGCTTGACCTGGCACAGGCCTATCAACAGCTACCTGTTGATGAGGCAGCTGCAGAGGCCCAGACTATTCTAACTCACAGGGGGGCTTTCAAGGTCAAGAGACTGCAATTTGGGGTAAATGTAGCCCCTGGCATATTCCAAAGTGTCATGGAGAGCACACTTCGAGGTATTCCTGGGATCTGTCCCTACTTTGATGATGTCCTCATTGCTGGGGAGTCATTTCAAAATTTAGCAGAGAGATTAAGGGCTGTCTTGCTTAGTTTTTGAAAAGCAGGCCTTAAACTAAAGAAGGATAAATGTAAGAAAGGAGTCACTTCTACTGACTTCTTAGGATTCAGGATAGATGCTCAAAGCATTCACCCTGCTGAAACTAAATTGCAAGCTATTCAGCAGGCCCCAAGCCCTAAGTCTAAGAGTGAGCTGCAAGCCTTCTTGGGGCTATTAAATTTTTACCATGCATTCCTCCCACATAAAGCTGCATTGGCAGAGACATTATACAGGCTCTTAGACAAGCAGGCTCCTTGGCAGTGGACTAAAGTCCATGACAAGAGCTTAAATGAGGTTAAGGCCTTGCTCACTTGTAATGCTGTTTTAGCGCATTTCAATGAGCAACTGCCTGTTTGCATCGCATGCCATGCATCTCCTTATGGGGTGGGAGCCGTACTTAGCCATCTGAAGGCTGATGGGACACAGGTCCCTGTGGCCTATTACTCAAGGACTCTGTCTTCTGCAGAGCAGAATTATGCTCAAATGGACAGGGAAGCCTTGGCCATAGTGGCTGCATTAAGAAATTTCATGATTTCTTATATGGCCGCCATTTCACGGTCTATACTGACCATAAGCCTCTGCTGGGTTTGTTTACCACTAACAAACAGACCCCACATATCATTTCTCCTGTATGCTGAGATGGTCCATTTTCCTGTCAGCATATGACTATACATTAGTTCACAAACCTGGAAAAGAAATGGGTGAGCAGATTACCCCTGAACCAATTAGAGCCAGATCCTGCTCCAGCCATTAATATTCTGTCCATTCAGGAGTTGCCTGAGTCTCCCCTCAATGCCAGGGATGTGGCTGCAGAAACTGCCACTGATCACACACTTACACGCGTGCTGACACGGGTGTTGTCTGGATGGCCTGACAAGTGCCCAGATACTGAGTTCCAAAGCTTCTGGCACAAGAAGAATGAGTTTTCCACGTTCAAGGGTTGCCTGTTATGGGGTAGCAGGGTAGTGATCCCAGCCTCATTGAGGTCTAGAATATTGATCTCTCTGCATAGGGACATCCTGGTATAGTCAGGATGAAAGCGCTTGCGCGCAGCCATCTTTGGTGGCCTGGACTCGATAAAGCCATCGAAGCCCAGGTGCATGGGTGCCAAGTGTGCCAACAGTCTTGGCCTGAAATGCCTCAGGCCCCAGTACATAGGTGGGAGGAAACTCAAACCCCATGGTCTAGGGTGCATATAGATTACGCTTGGCCCTTTCAGGGGCAATTCTTCCTTGTTGTTGTTGATAGCCATTCCAAGTGGCTAGAGGTTGTTCCTGTTTCCTCCACTACTACTGCCAGAACCATCCAGTTGTTGAGAGGAATTTTTGCATCACACGGTCTTCCAGATGTTCTGGTTTCAGATAATGGCCCTCAATTTACCTCTTCTGAGTTCCAGGCTTTTCTTCAGGCCAACCTGATCCGCCATGCAAATTCGGCTCCTTCCATCCATCCTCCAACGGAATGGCAGAGAGGATGGTGCATACTACCAAAGATGCCCTCAAGAAACTGACTTACGGTAACTGGCATCACAGGTTAGTAGATTTCCTTCTTGTACACCACACCACACCATGCACTGCCATAGGGAAGAGCCCTGCTGAACTCCGCTGGGGTCGCTGCCTCATCACTAAACTGGAAAGGTTGCACCCTAACCGGGTGGCTTCACAGGTGTCACAACCATGGGCATCTAGGAGACTTCTGGTGGGTGATCTGGTTTGGGCAAGAAACTATGGGCCTGGTCATCTCTGGGTCACAGCTGTGGTCTGCAAGATCTCAGGGCCATTGTCATATGAAGTTGCATTGGGGGATGGCCACGTTCTTCGCAGGCACATAGACCAAC
Source organism: Bothrops alternatus (assembly GCA_034064705.1). Taxonomy (NCBI): domain Eukaryota; kingdom Metazoa; phylum Chordata; class Lepidosauria; order Squamata; family Viperidae; genus Bothrops; species Bothrops alternatus. The sequence continues at coordinate 1,371,362 of JARGCV010000031.1, read as the reverse complement.
TGCGTTGGAGACTGGACTGTCACCCCTCTGCTCCTGGCTCTGCTCTGGGGGGGGGAGGAGGACCATAATATGCATTCTGGGTCACAGTTTCCCAGGCCTAACAGGCCATCACTAGCTGCTACTGCGACTATTTGGGATTCATCCCAAAGTTCTGCAATTGCTCCTAACAGGAATTCCTGGGATAGGGGGTCATCCCACACATCCATAATCATTCCAGACAGGGAGTCACACCAGGGGTATCCACAGTATTCATATATGTCAGATAGTGCTCCAGACAGGGAGACTGACCGAGGGTATCCACAAATCACAAGCAGAAAGAGAAAAATAATTCCATCAGGGGCGCTTGCCAAATTCCGCAATTGCTCCCAAAAGGAGGTCACCAGCAAAGGGGGTTTCCATGGAGGCGACTCCTGACTCTGGCACCTTGGGCACGTATTTGGGGGCCACAGATTACTGGGGCACTTCCACTACCCAGTCCTCTCCATCTGCTGGCCTTGGGCTCGAGGGACAGTGTTCCCAAGAGGGGTCCATTGTGGACTCAGGGAATTCCACCCCTTCAGGGTATGCTGGCTTGGACTTAGAGGGTCTAGCCAGCCAGCAGCGGGCAGGACAACCAGGCATTTGGGGCAGAAAAGTCCTGGCATGACTAGCCTGTTAGGCGAGCAGGTAGGCCAGGCACCCTCTCCAGGGTCACCTGGGAATTTAGGGCGGCAACACCCTGGCCTGCCTAGCCTGGTAGGCGAGCAGGTGGGCCAGGCAATCTCTCCAGGCATTAGAAGGTCACAGCGGGCCAAGTGCCCACCCAAACATCTGAGAGACTTTGTGAAGCTGCTGTCAAATCATGAGGGACCTGTACGTGAGGCCCCTGAATAATGGAGCAACTCGTGGGTAGATTATTTTGTAGTATTTTTTGATTTCGGATACATTCATTGTATTACTAAGATTGAAGGGGGTTTGCCTGAGGGCAGACATGAGTATTCCACACTCCTTGCATTTGATTACTGAAACTTATGACACTCTTTCCATTGCATGGTGCACATGTGTGTGCATAAAGTATGTTCCATCTAGGGGGGAGGGGTGTTGTGTCCTGAACCTGCAAAAGCAGGCTCGGGACGTTGCATTAGTCCTGGGCATTCCAAAGGCTGCCCGGGACCAGACAGAGCGGTGCCAGCCTTGCGCGCATGCGCAAGGTGAGAAAACGCTCTGTTACTTTGTTTGCCATTGTCCGTGTCTCTGGCCACATAAAAAAGCCTGCGTGCCTTTGCCTGTCATTCGGTTGTTGTTAGAAGAAGAATAAAGAGCTGTTTAACATCGCCATGTGGTTTCATCATTTGCACTCGAACGAAGTGATAGATACTGCCTTTTATAGCAGGATGTCACCCTGACATTGTAATCTCAGAGCCCTTTCTGTTGTTTTAAAATTAATGAACGTAAATGAGGCAGAAAGGTGTTATGAACGTGGAAACAAACATATTTAAAAGGTTTATCTAAGCACCTCCATTAAGAAAGTGCATAATGTTGTTGTAGCTGGATGTTTATGCCAGAAGAATGACTTACATTATGGCCTAAACAATTATGTTACCTGTTGTCTGGGTCTTTAAAGTCACAAAAGCATTACATTGTCAATATTGTCAGAGACTCCCATGTATGAATATCACCACTGGCAAACTTTTGCTTATTACATAATTTTACCTGTTGACCAGTTCCTCCCATGTGTGTGTTTGTGTGTGTGTCTGAATAACTGGAATGCAGGTAGTCCTCAATTTACAAAAGTTCATTTAGTGACTTTTCAAAGTTACAATGGCACTGAAAAAAGTGACTTATGACCATTTTTCACACTTATGACTGTGTGCAGTATCAGATAATGAAAATTCAGACACTTGGCAACTGACTCATATTTATGACAGTAACAGTGTCTTGCGGTCATGTGATCACCTTTTGTTACCTTCAGACAAGCAAAGTCAATGTGAAAGCCAGATTCTCTTAGCAATCATGTTACCAACTTAATGACTGCAGTGATTCACTTAACAACCGTGGCAAGAAAGGTCATAAAATGGGGGAAAATTCACAAGAAATGTCTCACTTAACCATAGAAATTATGGACTCCATTGTGATTGTAAGTCAAGGATTACCGGTATTTCACTAACTGAAACTTTTGTCCCAAACTCTAGTAATATCAAATCAAAAAGTATGATTGCATTGTTGAATATAGAGAGAGTACCACACCATTACAGTATACTTATATTAGTAGAACCCAAGTTTTATTTTCAGATAATTTGCAACTTGTAGCAAATGGAGGGAAAACCATCTATGCTGTCTTTTAGTATTCAGGAAGAAGCTTGTGAGCCTTAATAATAGCTGTGTGTGGGAAGCAAAATTACGATTTTACTTCACCAAGAAAGATTATAAAAGACAGTCAACAATCAACCAAATCTATTAAAAGAATGCATCAGAGGCCACTTCAAAATTGCCTTGCAAGAGGTGGGGGTGAGCAGCATACTGACTGTCATCTGTTTGTCAAAATTGATAACAGCTTGATTTTTTTTTAATTCAGATGTACATAATTTGAACGTATTCATTCTCCTCCTTTCTAAAGACAAACAATGAAGTTTTGATTGAGCATTTGCAGAGCCTCTCTCTCATGGAAAACTCAACAATGGGTTGGGCTCAATGGCTGCTCTGAACGATCCTTTCTAGGTATGTGACAGTATGATTCGTTCTGCAGTCATAACATGGCTTCTAATTAGCTATGTGGATTGAACAAAGGTGTAGATCTTCAGATTCCCAACCGCGTATTCTGAAGTAGAGTCTGGAAAAACAGAAAACCCATTTTGTTTTTCATGGAACAAGGCAAAATTTGCAGGAGCAGTTAGACCCTGCTGAAACCAGTCAGAAATAATGAGTTCCGGATGGTCAAATCCATAATGTTTATGTTGTACAGTTTCTCATTTTTAATATTGTACAGTTTCTAATCTCAAACCCGTTTCTTCTTGATTCTGTGTAATCATGGTGATGGGCTTTAAAGTTTATGACAGTAACAGTGCAAAGCATATGCATCTCGCATATTTTATGGATGTATGCAATTCTGTGTGCTTTTTCAACTGTCTTTCCTGAGGAGCAAATTGCGTCAAAAATTTTGGAAACCACAAATATTCATTAATATATGCTCCTGGAAGGAGTGCATTGGATAAATCTGTATAATGCATTTTTTCTGGCTACCTATGAAAGTGAGATGCACCTGTTTAAATTTTGTTGCTGAAAAGAACCGCCCAAAAGCAATATAGAAATATAGGATAAGTTGAAACAGATGTTTTTATCGGAATAGTTGCACATGAGATCTGGGTGTGATCAGCTGAGATTATATTTCCATTGCATGTATTTATTTGAAAGCAAGATTATGTTGAGAACTCCCCTGATTTATTTTCACAGTAAATCTGTGAAGGAAGTTGCTTTGGACCAATTAACCCAAAGCTGTCCAGTGAAGTGTGTAGTTGAAAAGACACTTGGAGTTGATTCAAGCTTAAAATTACATTTTTCTATTTGTTGCTGCTTAGCATCAGGTTTAATGTTTTCCTTAAAAATGTTTGTTGCAACCTGGATATGCTAGGTAGGATATAAAACCAATATGCTAGGCCAGTGATGGCGAACCTTTTAGAGACCGAGTGCCCAAACTGCACTTATGTATTGTTGGGTGCCGGGTGGGTGTGGTCCATTGGGTGGGCATGGCTTCAGTGATAACGGCAGACTGGGTGGGACTAAAAAGTTCAATTAGTCAGTTCCAACTTTGCGAGATCTCTTTTTTCCCGTGAGAAGTTGAAATTGATTGATGGATTGAACTCTTTTTTTTTTGCACATGGTAGCGGAGGCCTAAAGCGAAAAGGTTTTATAAAACCCAGCTGAAGACGTTGGACTGGGGCGATGGCACGCGTGTGCCCACAGAGAGGGCTTTGCGTGCCACCTGTGGCACACGTGCCATAGGTTCGCCACCACGGTGCTAAGCTGTGTCAGGTGCAAATAACTAGGAGCATTTGTTGAGTTCAATAATAGCAATAGCACTTAGACATAAACTATTTCACAGTGCTTTATAGCACTGTCTAAGTGATTTACAGAGTCAGCATAATTGCCCCCAATAATCTGGGTCCTCATTTTACCGATCTCAGAAGGATGAAAGGCTGAGTTAACCTTGAGTCAGTCAGGATTGAATTCCTGGCTGTGGGCAGAGTTATTTTGCAATGCTGCATTCTAACCACTGTGCCACCATAGCTCTTGAACTCTGGTTTGAGTTCAAACCACAGAAGAGTTTATTATTGCTACTTCTAATACAAGAATCTAGTCAACTAATGGTTAAAGCTTAATTGATGCTAGATAAGGGTCAATGGAATTCATAGGGGCTGGACTTAGGTCTGTTGTGACAATGCAATGATTCTAAACTGATGACACGTTTAACCCCATCTACCAGGTCAGCCTCTTCTTCTATGTGCTGCCTAGGAAATGCAAGATGTAGAAGGCATTTGATCTTCATTGCCCTGAGTTGGGCACCTGGGAGCAACTGTTAATCCAGTCTTTTGAGGTTAGATTATTATTATAAAAATGGATCAAGTAAAAGCTGCTTGAATTCTTGATAGTAATTTGAGGACACAGAGAAGATTAGTCTGGGAACCTTTGAATAGGGTTCTATACAGGGAGCAAAGGAGTACGTTTCATGACACTTTCCACTGATAAGGGACTGTTTTAACTATAATTAAAGGGGTTCTGGGTTATAGCATGGCAACAACTAGATTGCTTATCAAGGTTTCATAGCTATCTGGAGGAATAGAAAAATACTAAAGTGTGGAAATTAATTCACAGGCTAATGATTTTTTAATTAGTATTTAAAAGCTCAAACTTCAGCATTATAGTTGCCTTTAGGGAAGCGAATGGAATAATCCAGGTAATTAGAGGAAGTGGAGATAGTCAAACAAACTTATGGCTATAATGCAATAAAAGATGTCTGAAGGTCAGTAGAAATACTCAAAGCAAGGGTATGAAATTGTTGGATAACAATCAGCCCTTGATTTCATCAGGGCTTTTATATTCTTCACAAAATATTTAAAAGGTCACAACAAATGAAGCGTATATTACCCTTTCTTCCCAAATTTGGTAAAAGACCATTTTGAACTTTAACTGAACATAGGAACCAATAATTATTTTAAAATCACTGTTGTGAATTACCATCACAGTAGGAAAAAAGGTAATTTGCAGAGGCATAATTCCTTTAATTTGGGGAGGTTATGAAGGTTGGCAGTTTCAAATGTTCTCTTCCAGAATCAGTCTGGGTCTACATACCTGGGACCTGTTTCCTGCTTTGGGATAGTGACTTGTCAGTTCCTGTTGCCATCACCTATCTGCCCAGGACACTTCCCCATGTCCTCTCCCAGCCCCCTTTGTATGCAAAAGATAAGATTCTTGCAACTTTATTGCCATTTTGGGGATTAGAAGGTAAAAATGAAAGAATGTAATATCCTGTCTACATACTGTATCATAGAGGTGCATGAAGCTAGAGATTTCAGCCCTTTCTTTCCTTCTCCAGGATGTAGACCAGGGGTGTGAAACTGCCAGCGTGCGGGCTGGATGCCTCATGCCGAAACCGTGCCCACCCCATTGCCAGCAATGGAGAAAAAGTTGCGATCCGTCACGACACATCAGATGACGTCGCGAGTTTGACACCCCTGATGTAGACCAATCTCACCAGAGATAATGAGAATCAATCTGTATTAAAAGAGGAAGGTAAAATGTAATAATGTTTACTTCAAATATCAATGTGCACATATTTCCTGTTGGATGAGAAAAATGCAAAGCTGCCTCAAAATAAAAACATTTTATTTGAACTGAGTTGGAAAAACATCTCATGCAGTGCTCCAGTCGGACCACAAGATGCCACTGGTCAGTCACAAGGTCTTCACAAAGAAACTGGAGGTTTCTTCTGCTATGGTAATAGATGACAAAAAATTTCCAAAAGGAAAAATACCATATGCATTCCAATCTGAAACATGGATGAAAGAAAGCTGACCTTAAAGAATGCAGGATCATCTCTCCCTAAGGATCCGATCAGGTTGGACAGTGTAAGGGACTGTGAGAATAACCTTGAGGAACGTGAAGAAGACAAAAGTCAGATAACAGAAATCTGAGTCTTTCTTTCTTTCTTTCTTTCTTTCTTTCTTTCTTTCTTTCTTTCTTTCTTTCTTTCTTTCTTTCTTTCTTTCTTTCTTTCTTTCTTTCTTTCTTTCCACAAGAGTGTGTATTACCTGCTAGGGAACGGAGAAAATTGCTGATCTGTGTTTTACATTTTCTTGAAATATAATTTGCATTCCCCCAAATGCACATTTTTGTCTTTCAATTGCCTAGGACACTCTTGAAACAATAAGAGAATAATGCAAAGTCAAGCTCCATTCCTGGTGATTACATGCATTTGTCCATATTGTTTTCTTGGCAATGATGTGGAAGTGGTTTACTATAGTATACCTTTTTCTAAAGCTCTGGGATTACGTGATAGTCTCCTATTGGAGCACTGACTAGACCTGACGCTTCTTGGCTTTTAAATGATGGATAGATACTGCTACATGTAATAAAGCCTAAGCACTATCTCAGTTCTAAGAAGATGGATGTGTGGCCCACTGATTTAATTAGTCTTAGTGTGAAGACTGTGGGATCTGTTAATGGCATTTCACAAAAACTTCTTTGCAAAATAAAAAATATGTGTATTATTTCAGGCAAAACTGGTGTTCATAAGGCTATTAACTCATTTCTGTTTCCTCAAAGACCTACAAAACTAGATAAATCAACCAAGAAAGACACTCAGTGAAAGATACTTTCCTATGATCCTAGCAGTTGTTCTTTGACAGCTGGTATATAATCAAATTTATGTCTTGAGTAGAAATTGCTATCAAGAATTTGTGATGGCTCAAAACGTGTTATAGGATCAAATTCATATCTCAATTTTTATTAGTTTCAACCTCCAGTGATTATTATTCTGTGTGACATTATTTTTTATCTTTTCTTTAGCATAAAATGCTGGATCAGATGTATGATTCTATACTTGAGGATTTCATGGCAATCCTGAATGGGTGTAGTAGATGCTCGTGTAGCCAAATAAATGTATAAGTTTAACTTCAGAAGAGTTTTAATTTATTTGCCATCATTACTATGCTGTCAATCAAGTGACATAAAACAATCCAATTAAATGTTTTTATTGACATCTATAGAAATCCAGGAAGGCAAGTGCTGACATCATTAAAAACATAAGTTCTTCAAAAGAATATAGCACTCAAAAGCAAGTAATTGAAGTTTCATTTAATCTCTTGCCGGTGTTCACAGCCACCAGAAGAAAGGAAAGGAATGGCAGACCTCTCTATATGGAAATGACTAACATCAGTCCAAGGCCAGTTACCTAAAGCAAGCAATATTCCAACCAAGATGCTAAAAGAGGATGAAAAGGCAGTAACAATAGAAAAGATAAAAACCTACAGCAGCATTTTGCCCAAGAAGGAATATTTTGCTTTTCTAGGGTAACACTTTGAAAGTGTTATCTTGAAGCCTTGATTTCAGTTGCTGAGTTTATCTTGAAACACAAATTCAAACTGCAAAGGTTTAAAACATGGTGTGTGTGTGTGTGTGTGTGTGTGTGTGTGTGTGTGTTTTTAAAAGCAGAGTTTGTCAACTGTGACAAAAATAAACATCTCCTACAGCCCTGGTCCCAGCTATAAGTTGCAATTCTGTAAGTACTTTTGGGAAGTCATTGCATATTAAAGAGCAATCTTAAATTTATTTATTTATTTATTTATTAAATTTCTATACCGCCCCTCTCCCGAAGGACTCGGGGCAGTTTACAGCCTTAAAATTTAAAAAAACATATAAATGCACAAAATTAAAATATTTAAAAATAAATTAAACAAATTAGGCCATAAAATCCCATATAAAACCCAATATATACAAATCCTAAAATCCTAAAAATTACAAAAATCCTAAAAATTAAACAATCCCCCTAAAACATTTTCACCCGGTTGGAGCTGGAGCTTCTATGCCAGGCCGGCCTGTTGAAAAAGGAAAGTTTTCAGTTCCCGACGGAAGGTGCGTAAGTCCGTCATCGTATGGAGTTCGGGGGGGAGCTCATTCCAAAACGTTGGAGCTCCCACAGAGAAGGCTCTCCCCCTGGGGGTCGCCAGTCGACATTGTCTGTCCGACGGCACCCTGAGGAGGCCCTCTCTGTGGGAGCGTACCGGACGGCGGGAGGTATTTGCTAGCAGTAAGCGGTCCTGTAAGTATCCAGGTCCGATGCCATAGAGCGCTTTAAAGGTGGTCACTAACACCTTGAACCACACCCGGAAGACCACCGGCAACCAGTGCAGCTCGCGCAGGAGCGGTGTTACATGGGAGCGCACGACGCTCCTGTCACTACCCGCGCGGCCGCATTCTGGGCCAGCTGAAGCCTCCGGGTGCACCTCAAGGGGAGCCCCATGTAGAGAACATTACAATAGTCCAGCCTGGAAGTGACGAAGTCATGAGTAACTGTGCATAGCGAGTCCCGGTCTAGGAAGGGACGCAACTGGTGTACCAGGCGAACCTGATAGATCCTCCCGGCCACGGCCGCCAGATGGTCCTCTAAAGATAGCCGTGAATCCAGGAGGACTCCCAAATTGCGAACCCTTTCCGTGGGGGCCACTGTTTCGCCCCCAACAGACAACAAAGGAGTCAATTGACTAAACCGGGACGACGGTAGCCACAGCCACTCGGTCTTGGAAGGGTTGAGCTTGAGTCCGTTCTTCCCCATCCAGACCCGCACAGCCTCCAGGCATTGGGTCAGCACGGCAAGAGCATCGTTGGGGTGGTTCGGCATGGAAATGTACAGCTGAGTATCATCAGCATACAGATGGTACTCCACACCAAAACCACGGATGATCTCACCCAGCGGTTTTACATAAATGTTGAACAGTAGGGGCGAGAGGACCGACCCCTGAGGTACCCCACATACAAGGGGTCTCGGGGTCGACCTCTGACCCCCTGTCAACACAGACTGCATCCGGCCGGAGAGGAAGGAGGCGAACCACCGCAAAACAGTGCCCCCTATACCTAACCCCTCCAACCGTTGCAGCATGATACCATGATCAATGGTATCAAAAGCCGCCGAGAGGTCCAATAGCACCAGAGCAGAGGAACAACCTCTGTCCCGGGCCCACCAGAGGTCATCCACCAATGTGACCAATGCTGTTTCCGTGCTGTAGCCAGGCCTGAAGCCCGACTGGTGTGGATCCAAGTATAACGATTCCTCCAGGTGTCATGGGAACTGTCTGGCAACCACGCTCTCAACAACCTTCGCAAGAAAGCGAAGGTTGGAAACAGGACGATAATTTGATAAAACAGCTGGATCCAGGGTAGGCTTCTTAAGGAGGGGCCTCACTACCGCCTCTTTCAAGGCGGCAGGGAAGACACCCTCACTTAAAGAAGCATTAATAATTACCTGGAACCAGCCTCGTACCACCTCCCGGGATGCTAGCACCAACCAGGAGGGGCACGGGTCCAATGAACAAGTGGTTGCTCTAAGCCCCCCAAACAACCTGTCCACGTCCTCGGAAGTCACGGGGTCAAACTCAGCCCAGATAACAGTCTCAAGACCGTTGGGTCAGGAGTTATCTGACCAAGGCAGACCATAAACTGTTGGTTGCTCTTTTTCACTTTGGTGAAGTTACTGATATTGTGTGATCATACTAGCAAATTTTTCTTTTCCCCCCAATCTTTTTATTAATTAAAAGGGCACCCTGCATAGTCAGGTGATTCTAATGGGGGCTATGGCTGGGTCTAGCCTCAGAGAAATAGGAGGGCCTTTGTAGGAGCCAAGTTCTGAACTAAATACATCTGCAAACTCCTTGCAGACCCCAGCCAGGCCTGTTGTTTGCACGCTGTGTATTCCAGTCACCTGAATTCCCAGGCCTCAAACCAGTCAAGTCCAATGAGACTCGTACGGTCTCCCCCAACCACAACTACAAAATTCCTGTGCTGCACCTTGAGTGTGGCCTCCCCCCTCATGTTGACTCTGGAATTTTGGAAATCTGTGAGGATGAGGTTTGACAGTCTGAGTTTTACCCGTAGGCCGTTTCTGCTGCAGACCTTGTTAAAGGTGTCTAGGGAGATGATCGATAGAGCGGACCCAGTGTCCAGCTCCATCGACAAGGGGACCCCTTGCAACTTCACGTCGATGTGAAGTTTCTTCCTAAGTGGCCTGTGGACCCCCGTTCTAAAAATGTTCCTACGTGATGTGCAGAAGCCTACCCTGTTCTGGCTGGGGACCCTGGTACCTTTCTGAGGCAATTCTTCTGGGTAACATTCCTTCTGGCAACCCAAACAGATGGAGGCAATGTGGCCTTGCCTCCTACAGGCCCTGCAGATTGCGGAGCGAAAATGGCAGTCTGCGTGATGATGGTGGCCTCCACACCCGATGCACTGAGGGGATGATGCTGGCTGGGCCTTCCCTCCATGAGGCCTTCTCCCAGGAGTCTAATGCAGCCAGTCCACTTCCAATTCTGGATCCTGTTCGGATTCTTCGTGAGCAACCTCTTGATGGACGGTGGCTGGAACTTGAGGGGGCTTGGCAAGCTGCAAGGTCTTCACAGCTCTGCCTACTGCTTCTTCGGCTGAAACTTCCCTCAGGGCATCTTGGAACATGAGGCCTTCCTTCACGAAGAGCTTCTGCTGCAACTCCCGGCTTCGCAGGCCACAGACCAGCCGATCTCTCAGTTTCTCCTCCAAGTCTTTGAATTCGCAGGGCCTAGCTGCTTGTCGCAAGGCCACAACAAACTCTGCTGCAGACTCACCAAGCCTCTGGTCCCTCTGCTCGAACGCGTGTCGCCAGGCAATCACTGAGAGCTTGGGTTCAAAATGCTCTCAAAGCATCCTCTTCAAGTCTGTGTAGGTGATTGATTCCAGTGGGGCTGGGGCGACCAGATTCTCCGCAATCTCGAAGGTCTCTTGCCCACACACACAAAGCAGCATGGCAGCTTTGAGGTCATCTTCACAAATTTGATTCACCTGGAGGTAGTTCTCCACCTGGGCCACGTACGAGCTCCAGCTTTCTGGGTGAGCTGTGTCAGATTCTGAAAGCTGGCCTATCTTTGCCATCGTTTCAGCACAGGAATTTCGTCCATGCCTCCTGCTGCAAGGATTGAGAAGGGGCCCCCTTTTCTGAGCTCACCTCCAGCGTCTCAGTGCTGGCAGGCTGAGTCAATCTCCAGGAGCCACACTTCTCCGAGCTGCAAGCCCCCCTGTGGTGAGTCAGCTTGGCTTCTTAATATGTTTGCCTTGCAGGCATCCCACCTTTGTTGCCAATGTTCTGTTTCAGGAAAAGAGGCATTGAGAGGAAGCAACGAGTTCCAACAGTTCTCCTTTATTGCAAACACCAACAGAACAGATTTTAAAATGGTGCGGCCTCCTTTTATAGCCGCCCTGTACAATACCTTGCTGGCCAATCATTGCAAAGGATCTTTTCCTGCCGTGTGTGTGTGTGTGTGTGTGTGTGTGTGTGTGTGTGTGTGTGTGTGTTGTGTGTGTGTGTGTGTGTGTGTGTGCGCGCGCACACACACAAGGCTGGGAGCAGCCTTTCTTGTCCCAGGCATCCACATGGTATGCCCGGGCCAATCACTGCAGCCTGTGCCTACCGGCCCAGGACATAACAACACTGGCTTTGATCCTGGATACGGTAGGACTTTTCTTGTCAGCAGGACCTCTACTGAGGATGAGTCCTCCTGATTACAGAAGGCAAGTGAATGCAACTTCTGAAGCCACTGAATGCAACTGTTGAGAAATCTAAACCATAGTTTAGGAGTGACATGTGGAAGGGCCTTCTACGAATCAGACCGCCAAACTTTTGAGAGCAGGAACATCTTCTCAAAATCTTCCCATTTCCTGAGATCCCAATGGTTGGATAAGCACGTGATGGATGAGGCAATATCTCAGATAATCTGGCACTGATCTTTGGAGGACTTTGAAGGTTAAGCCCAGCATCTTAAAACAGTGCCAAAGAAGTAAACATGTGCTGCATTGTGCATATGATAATTTAATGGTGGCCTTGTAAAATAGCTCTTTGCTTAAGATTTGTGCTTAGCAAAACTGTAGTCCATCAATAATTCCTTAAATAATTAAGATAAATTATTGCTGCTTCAGAGGGTGTGAGGATGAAAATGAATATGAATAACTGTAGTGATAAAAGAGTTAATTATTATATATGAAAAATATTGTACAGGCAAATGGGAAATTGGTTGTTTTTTTACAATAGCTATAACTCTATTCTCACCTACAGACTCTCTTTGGAGATAGCTATTTTTTTTTGGCAAATTCCTTTCTAAACAAATCTGAGGATTCAACACAGACAAAGAATAACAAAAGTATCTGTACCTTTGCAGTTAATAAAATGCTTTTCTTTATCTTGTTAATGCATTTAATCAATTCTGAAAATAATTATATATTCATTACTTGCACTTTGCATAGCTTTGAAAATGTTTAAGCCAATTATTAAAGGCGCCAATGAGAGGGTAGCTTTTAGTGTTTTTTAAATGGCACTTTCCCTACATTTTTGCTTAGCTTCAGGTATTGTTTCAGATTCATTTTCCACCTTGAAATCTCAAGACAAATTCTGAACATAACGTAGTTTTATGACATAGTTTATTGGTTATTAATCAGCTTGAGTGCTAAAGGAAGTTCTCCTACGTGCCAGGATATCCAGTTCTGTTTTTATGTTTCACTTAAATTGCTGCATAGTTTTTCCTTAAGTCAGCTTTTCCTGAGGTCTGTGAGTTACTAGATAATTTGAAAATGAAAGTAATTTTTATTTTGAATTGACAATGTTTCTGCAGAGTATCTTTATGTATCCAGAGAGGGCCAATTTTCAGCATAGAAAACACTCCTGAATATGCATACATTCTCAAACTCAGCTAAGATACATCTCTGATCTTCCTGCTTTCTGCTTGTCTTACAGTGTAATGTTTCAGTATAACCCTCTTTACAATATTTTACCTTTAGGACTCAGCAACCCTTTGCCTTTCTATGTACTAATCTGAGTGCCTTTATTAGGGATTTTACCCTGAGAAGCTGTGCAATTGGAATTTTACATAGCCCTTTATATGCAGCATTAAAACTGCTCTAACAGAACTGCTTTCCTTTGCTGTATGTAGTATTTTTGGAGGCAAGAATTTTATTTAAATCTTGGAATTGTTCCCCATAGGAAAATGTAGATATATCCCTATGCTCTGTTCTACTCTCAACTTCCTACTTCTGCCAGTTTGCAAAATTCATCATCTTTGAATAGATCTGTTTTTTGTTTGGGCCTTTTGATTGATTGGTTGAGGGGTTGTTTGTATTCACTGTGTCCATCCATTGTTCACGCAAACCCTGTGTGACAGATCCAAACCCTGCAACAGAATTTCCCTCCGGTTTGAAACTGCACGCTGTGTTATGAGCTATGCAAAAATCACCTGAGCAGATGTACAGGAAATATTTTGAAGTTTCTATATTTCCAAAATACAAAGTTGATTGATTTTGCATGTTTTCAAATTTGGCACACCAAGAGGCTTTTTTTTCCCTGCAATTTTTTTTTTAAACTCGTGGGTTTACCTTAATGGTAACTGAACTTTGTTGAATTTGAAATGAATCAGTGTGAGAAAGTAATGTGTTATTAGTACTCAATTATTATTGTGTCAAAATCATTAATCTGCACGAGCTTCATGGCAACACTTGCCACAACAAATAAGGAAAATCAGTAAGAATTTTGATGAGTCAGTCCAGCACCACTGTACGCATGGAGCCCATTTGGACTGGACACCTTACATTAGGGGTCCCCGACCCCTGGTCTATGGTCTTAACAACTGCTTGATTATCAACAGAAATTGTGGTGCAATTTCGAGGACTCCTTGTGATTTCAGCCAAAGTGAGGGCAGGAATGTTTATACCATGTCTGAGAGGGTAGAGGAATTCCATTTCTAATCAAAGGGCTTGTCTTGATATTACATTTCATCTAGGCTTGGACCTTTGCAAAATTTCAAACGGGGCTTAGGAATGAAGCAAAATATCTCTAGTCTTTTTTTCCCCAGGCATGTTCCAGGAATGATAAAACATCTATAGAGAGCAGTTGAACATCCACTAATGCAGTATTTCTCAACCTTGGCTACTTGAAGATGTCTGGATTTCAACTCCCAGAATTCCCCAGCCAGCCCTGCTGGTTGGGGAATTCTGGGAGTTGAAGTCCAGACGTCTTCAAGTGGCCAAGGATGAGAAACACTGCAATAGTATGTATCCTCATCTAAAAGGATTTTTCAATTATAAAGACTGAGGGGAGATTAATGATTTCAACAAGCAATTTATCTGTCTGTATTCCTAGCCAGTCAAAAGGAAATCAAAGGAGAGCAAGAAGATTGGAAAATTTCCTTCATTACATATCACAGAAATCACTATAAACACAAAAATGTTTGATCCTTCTTTTGTACTTCTCTCTTAATGTTGTGGTACTGACCAAAATCACAGTCTTCAAACAAATTTTCTTCCATACATTTAAATATATACCGGTAATTGAGTAATAGCGTTCATCTTCTGCCTATAAGTGCTGTAACATTTCTTTAATCAAAGACTTCAGATTTTTGTTTCACTCAGAAGACTAATAAGAGTTATCATGCTGAGAGATTAAAAAAAACAAATGAATAAACAAACAAGCCCTACCCCCACCCCTTTGACATCATTAAAACAATCCATCATCTGAAAATGGAATTATGAAAATGACTTTTTAAAGAAATAAATTCATTGCCTTTTTTTTTCTAGAAGAGATGTTTGGACTGACCAAATAGCAGCAATCTTGTTTTCAAATCTGCAATATAAATTGCTAAAAAAACTTTTCAACATTATCTTGGGTGGCTACAGAAAAAAGTATCTACCTTGCAGTTCCTGTTAGCCCAATAAGGTAGACCAGGCTAAGAATGGGATCCATGACCACTACTTTTAATACAGAAGATATAGCAACAAAATCTTGCAAGTATGAATGCCCTTACTCCTCTCTCCCTTGCTCTTCATGTGAACCAGGGAGGGGCTTTTTTGAGGTGTTTTCTCAAGTAACTTTCTTGATCGGGTTCAAGCCCCTCTTATCTGAAAATTGCCTTGGTAACAACTCTTCTTTCTCTGCCTTCTGTGTTACCCTGCCAATTTAATTTCCTTTTTCCACAGTGGTTACAGAAAGGCTGGTAAGAATGGATAGCAACATATGTACTGAACTGAAAAATAATAGGAAAAGAAAAGTATGTTTGTGGTGTGCTCCAGAAAGAGAGAGAATGTATTTATTTTGGATTTGTTCTGTGGGGAATGTGGACCTTGGTGGTTATTTGGGAGTGAATTTAAAGCCTTTAGAGCTATTGTTAAACTGTAAAGTGAGGTAAATATGAGGGAGAACGTTTGTTCTCCGAGCTTCTGGGTTGGTTTCCAAACATTTCATTACCAGGCTAGGTAACATCTTCAGTGGAATTTAGGGGATGTCTGTGTCAGTGCTCTTCTGTTTATAAGGGCTTCAGGTGTGGGTGTGTCAAATGAGGGTCTTATGATGGGTCAGGTGTGAATCATCAGAGAGAGGCTAGTGATGTATCTTGTGATGGGGAGATTACTTCAGGTCATGGTTTATATTGCTAAACTATCAAGAAAGCATGATATAGTGATTATGGGAGATTTTAACTATCCAGACATTTGTTGGGAATCTCTCTCAGGCAAAAGCCAGAAGTCTAATAAGTTCTTATCCTCTCTTGCTGACAATTTCATCCACCAAAAAGTGGAGGAGAAAACAAGAGGATTGGCTATCCTCGATCTAATCCTTACAAACAGGGAGGAAATGGTCGAGGAAATCAGAGTTTCTGGGACCTTAGGAGGTAGTCTTCAGAGAGGAGCGGCATACAAATCCGAATAAATAAATAAATAAATAAATAGTGATCATGTTATCCTTGAATTCTGCATAATAAGGGAAGGAAAGCCTGAGAGGACTCAGGCTTCAAAGTTGGACTTCAGACGGGCAGATTTTGATGGACTCAAGAAGAGGGTAGGGGGGATCAAATGGCTAAATGTACTAAAGGATAGAAACATCCAAGAAGGATGGGATATTTTGAGAAATGCAATACTAGAAGCACAATCTTTAACAATTCCTCAAAGAAGGAAGAATGGGAAACATCTAAAGAGACCAGGGTGGATAAACCTAGAACTCAAAAACTTGCTAAAAAGGAAAAAAGAAATGTTTAAGAAATGGACGGAGGGATACATGTCTAAGGAAGATTATAATGTAATCTGTACAAACTGCAGGGCAAGTATCAGAAAAGCTAAGGTTAATAATGAATTGAGACTTGCAAGAGAGACTAAAAACAATAAAAAAGGGTTTTGGGGATATGTCAAAAGTAAAAGAAAAGTTAAAGAGGCTATAGGAAGTTTAGAGAACGAGAATGGGGAAGTGGTCAAAAGTGATCTTGAGAAGGCGAAGATTCTAAACTCCTATTTTGTATCTGTTTTTTCTAAGAAAGATAATGTAACTGCAACTGACCTTCACTGTGCTAGTGAAGGACTAAGAGAATCAAGGTATGTAATCGACACAGAGAAGGTAAGGGAACACTTAGCTAATTTAAATGAGTTTAAGTCTCCAGGCCCAGATGGATTACATCCTCGGGTACTGAAGGAATTAGCAGAAGTAATTGCTGAACCACTTGCTGTAATCTTTGAAAAGTCATGGAGAACAGGAGAAGTCCCAGATAATTGGAGAAGGGCAAATGTTGTCCCTATCTTCAAAAAAGGGAAGAAGGCAGACCCAGGGAACTACAGGCCTGTTAGCCTGACTTCAATACCAGGAAAGATTCTTGAACAAATTATTAAGCAACATATATGTCAGCATTTGGATGGGAATTCAATAATTAACAGCAGTCAACATGGGTTTCTAACAAACAAGTCATGTCAAACTAATCTAATTTCATTCTATGACAAAATCACGGAATGGGTTGATCAGGGAAATACAGTAGACATAGTATTTCTGGACTTCAGCAAAGCTTTCGACAAAGTATCTCACACCATCCTCATTGAAAAAATGATCAAATATGGGATTGACAGGGTGACTGTTAGGTGGGTTCATAACTGGCTTAGTAATTGTACTCAAAGAGTGGCTATAAATGGCTGCACATCCAACTGGAAGAAAGTCTCAAGCAGAGTACCACAAGGCTCTGTTCTGGGCCCAGTTATGTTTAATATGTTTATAAATGATCTGGATAAGGGAATTGAAGGGAAATTGATCAAATTTGCAGATGACACAAAGCTGGGAGGGATTGCAAACACCAGAGCAGAGAGAGAAAGGATTCAAAAAGATTTAGAGAAACTCGAACAATGGGCTGCAACTAATAAAATGGTATTTAACAAGGAAAAATGCAAGGTACTACACCTGGGTAAGAAAAATGAAAAAAGCATATATAGTATGGGAGGAATCCAGCTGAGCAGCAGTACATGTGAAAAGGACCTGGGTGTCCTAGTAGATCATCGATTGAACATGAGGCAACAGTGTGAAGCAGCTGCAAAAAAGGCAAACATGATCCTGGGGTGTATCAAGAGAAGCATAGAGTCCAGATCACGTGAAGTTATTATTCCCCTCTACTCTACCTTGGTCCGACCTCACCTGGAGTACTGTGTCCAGTTCTGGTCACCCCAGTTCAAGGAAGACACTGATAAACTGGAGCAGGTTCAAAGGAGAGCTACCAAAATGGTGAATGGTCTACAAACCATGTCCTATGAGGAACGGTTAAAGGAATTGGGAATGTTTAGTCTACAGAAAAGAAGACTGAGAGGAGACATGATAGCTGTCTATAAATACCTGAAGGGCTGTCACAGTGCAGAGGGATTAGCCCTGTTCTCACTTGTTCAAGGAAGGACTAGAAACAATGGGATGAAACTGCAGGGGAAAAGATTCAGATTAGATGTTAGAAAAAAATTTCTAACAGTAAGGGTGATCAACCAGTGGAACAGGTTACCACAGGAGGTGGTGATCTCCCCTTCGATGGAGGTCTTCAAGCAGAGACTGGATGGCCATCTATCTGGGATGGTTTAAGGAATCCTGCCTCGAGCAGGGGGTTGGACTCGATGACCCGGGAGGTCCCCTCCAACTCTATGATTCTATGATTCTATGGTCATTGGGAGGTGAATGCTGGGGGGGGAGAGGAGGCTTGCATGGTTTGGTTTAGGGTTGGTGCTGTCTCTGGTTGGTGGTGTAGTTGATTTGGAACCTGAGGGGTTTGTAGGCTGGTTGTAGGTCAGTGTGTCTGTTGATGGAATTGCTTGTGGAGTGCCAGGCTTTGATGAATTCACGAGCATGGCTGGTGGTAGCATGGCCAATGATTTTAGTGTTGCTCCAATTGAACTGGTGTTGTTTGGTGTCGGTGTGGGTAGAGATTAAGGATTTGGGATCGTGGCGTTTGACTGCTAGCTGGTGTTTGTGGATCCAGTTTTTTAACTGATGTGATGTTTGTCCCACATAGAAGTGGTTGCAATCGTTACAGTTGATTTTATAGATTACATTGTTTGTTTCATCCTTCTGTATCTTGTCTTTGGTTCTGGATAATTCCTGACGGAGTGTGGCTGTGAGTTTGTAGGCTAAGGCTATTCCTAGGGGTTGGAGAATTCTGGCTGTCATTCCCAACATCCCTTTTGTGTATGAGAGGGTTAGTTTTTGTGTGGCGGTCGGATGTGTGGAAGAGGAGCACTGACACAGACATCCCCTAAATGCCATTGAAGATGTTACCTAGCTTAGTAACGAAATGTTCGGAAACCAAGCCACAAGCTCAGAGAACTAACCTTCACCTTCATCCTACACCTGAGGTAAATATATTTAACTAAATAACTGAATGACATTGGCAAAAGAAGGCTGAACTGATTTGTTCTTTTGGTGAAGTGATTTGCTGCAGCAGAAAACATGAGCTCAGAGCAACAACTTCCGTTATCTCAGTTTTATTCTCAGATCTTTGTAACATGGTCTTTCCATTCAATCTGCCTTTCTGTGAAATAACACTGCCCTGTTGTGGAGAGACTCCATAGCAGCCATTTTATAATGGTGCCGGTGCATTTTCTCAGCGCTAAAGAAAAATGCATCCATCACCCCCTGAGATCTTCAACACAGACAGCACAATCCTCTCCCACACTTCCCAGGACTAAATCTGGGCTTACTTCAAAATATGTTGGAATGGGAATGTGGCCATTACTTACAGTATAACAGGCAACATATCCCAATTTGGTACACTTGTATTAAAAGATAAATGTTTTCATGTTACCCAAAATGAAAGTGAAAACAAGAGCTTAAAGAGGTTTCAAAATCAGGCCCCAACCAGCCTTTCTGACTCACCCCCCCTGCCTCCCAATCATGGCATTCTGAATTAGGTGCCTATAGAGCAGGGGTTCTCAACCTTGGCCACTTTAAGACTTGTGGACTTCAACTCCCAGAATTCCTCAGCCAGCTTTGCTGGCTGAGGAATTCTGGGAATTGAAGTCCACAAGTCTTAAAGTGGCCAAGGTTGAGAACCCCTGCTATAGAGTTTAATTCTGAGGATATGTTGCCATATCACTGTGCCTTTCCTGGCTCAGCTGCCATAGACTGGTCATTCTGCCTGCCACAAAAATGACTTCAACAATTCTTTTTTCTACTCTATTATTGGTATGTTCATGTTTTTCCTTTTTTTTGCAGCAATCTAATGATTCTCTGTGAATCTGTTAAAAAAACATAATGAATTATGATGGTGTGGCAGATGGACAAGCCTTTACTAAGAGGGCTGATGAGAAAAATTATACCAACAAGCCAGAGAATAAACATTTTGGCATAATCTAATCTCCCTCTAAGTTGCAAACAGAGGGTTGGTGTTTATAGCTAGCTTGGCAACATTCAAAAGATGATGATCAGATATAGATATCATGGCACAAAAAGACTTGTGATCCAATACTACACTTTTCCTTTGTGATTTATGCTGCAACATAAACATTCTTGCATTAGCCACAAGCAGGATTTTTTTCCACTGTTATGCCATTTCCCCAGGAAAAAAAAATACAGCGAGAAATCCCATCTAATATCCTATTTTTCATTACCATTTTTCAATTTGTCTCAGCAGAGTACAAATTATTTTCTTCTATTTAATTTGATATGGCTATTAAAGAGATGATGCACTATTGTAGCATTTGGAAGAGAACAGAACGTGCTCTGTGTAAAGGGGCACTGAATTAGCCACATTGCAATGAATTTGAGAATGCTGCCTTTACAATTATGCAATGTCTGGAGATGACTCATGGCACCCCTTTGATTGAAACTGAGGGACCCAAGAAATACTGGAAGTTTGCCAGTCAAAAATGGTTGTACTGCCATTTTGCTTCCAATTAGATTCATATTCAAGGTATGCGGTTAAAATGCCTAAACCACAAAAAGACAAGGCAATTCCAACATGTGTGTTACAAGATATGGAAAAAAATAACTTTGTTCTTTATGGAAAGAGCATCCTTATGATCTGTGCATGGGTCAGGTGTTCTTTTTATGGCTAGGTGTTGTTTCCATTGGGATGTACTAAGTGGCCACTGCATGTAAGAATTCATCCTGAAAGATGTGCACTCCTCCTATAGGTTTAGCATTCCATGTGCCTATCAGCATTAACTGTATCTATCAGCATAGCACTGTAGCAGGAAGGATGTTTAGTTATAGGAAATGTATTATAGAAACAGGCAAACGCCTAACGCCTGTCTGGCCACATCCAGCCAGCGAAGAATCAAAGAGTTATGTATGCTTGAAAAATAGGTAGAATAACAGAATAAAAAATAACAGAGCTGGAAATGACTTGGAGGTCATCTAATCCAACCCCCTGCTCAAGCAGGAGACCCTCAACCCTGTCAGACAAACGGTTGTCCAAAAGATTTGAAACCAGGAGAAACCCTCTTTATGTAGCAGCTGCCCCTGTTCTCTTCTTTCAGGATTAAGCAAAACCAATTTTCCAGTTGTGGATAATTACAGTTGGCCAGTGAAGGATGCTGGGAGGGATCCAGAGTGCAGCCATGCAGAGATTGATGAAGTATATCTTCCTCTGTTCCTTACCACTGAACTGCTGGGCAAGTGCAGCCACATCTGGAAAACCTGACCAATTTCAACCCCAAAAGAATAAAATATGTTTTAGTAGGAATTTATTGCTGGCTTTTCTTGCAAAAAAAAAAAAAAAAGCAGGACATTGTAGCCCCAAAAGGCCCTGCCTAGACTTAGTGCACACTGCCTGTGGCTGAGAAAAGAAGAAAATGACTGCAGATCAATCAGCAGCCTCTGAGACTAAGAGCAAACAGGGTGTCTAACAAAAAGTCAGAAAGTGTAACAAAATGTTAAAAGATATCTGTATGGCAGGACTTTACCCGCTAGAACTGAAGCAGTTTTATTTCAAACTCAGGATGGCCACAGATGTATGCATCAAAGGCTCACAGGTTGAATTTGGGGTACATTTCTAATTACGTCACTTATCAGTTGGATATAGTTCACATTCCTGATCAGAACTGCATAAGACATAAGGACATGTAGAGAGAGGAAAATCAAACTGGTTATTTTCTTTTCAATTAATATATACAGAGTACATTTGATGAAATGCATTGGCTATTGCTGTGTTATCCCCGCAGATCAATCTAAAAGAGAAGCAGCAATTGCATTTGAATTTCTCTAAGAACGGGAAGTTGTTGGTGATACAAAATTCACTGGCCTGAAACTAAGCTTTCCTCTCTGTGGTAATTGAATGAGCTTAGATCAGCCCTTCCATTTGCTCAACTCCGTTTCTGCATCTTCCAGCCCAACTGATTAATGCAATAACGCCAGAGAATAAATATTAAAAGTAATGGAAAGCAGTAAGGTTTTATGTACATAATTGCAACAGATGAAAGACCTTCGCTTTCATTCTTAACCCTTTTCCCTTGCGTAAAAAGCTTTCTTGAATGATGAGAGGTAGTAGAAATCACCTTCGGTACATTACCTGTTCAGAAATGGAGTAATGTCAGAAATCTGTAAGTACCTGCAGTTAGACCGCCTGGCCTTCATCACTCAAGGCCACTGCCTGAAACAATTCAGGATTATTTGAACAAGACCTGTTCTGAAACCCACATTAACCTACATAGGCATTAAGAACTGAGCTGATCCTGCCCTGTCACAGGGCGAATGGATGGGAAATTGTACAGCAGGATTTAACCTTCAGAGTGGCAGTTCTTGTTCCAGAAGCAAAGAGTTTGGTTGCTTGAGTTCACTGTTCCACATTCATTGTCCGTTGCAGAATTTCACTCCACTGAAAGATTCCCCACGTTGCCATTTTACTTCTTCTTTGAAAATACTCTCTTGCCTTTTCTTCCATGGGAAAAATAAAACCTGGGCTTGGTAGTCATGCTTTGTATGTGTGTATGCATGCCTTCTAATCAGTGTTGACTCCTGGCAACTGCCTGGATTACTCACCTGTAGCTTTCTTGGCAAGGTTTTTCAGAAATGGTTTCCCATTGCCTCCTTCCTAGGGCTGAGAGAGTGACTGGCTCAAGGTCACTCACTTGGCTTTTGGCCTGAGGCAGGTCTAGAGCTCACATCTCCTGGTTTCCAGCCTGATGCTTTAAAACAGGGGTGTCAAACTGCCGACCCACGGGCCGGACGCGTCATCCGGAAGCCACGCCCACCCCATTGCTGGCAATGGCAAAACCATCCCGATACGTTGCACGATGTCACGTGACGTTGTGAGTTTGACATGTCTGCTTTAAAACAACTATGCTGAGCAGGCTTTTTTTTTTTTTTTTGACTAGGAAGCAAATCATCTCAGGAAGAGAGATGCTAGTAATTTTCATGAAAGATGTGCCATTTGGGAGCAGATTGTACCATTTTACTTGAAAAGAAATTATGAAGTATTTCTTTTATATTTTTACCACTGCATAGTATAACAACAGTTCATTTTTAAAAAATTGTCCTATTTCTTGGCGGTATTTTCCCATTAAGTTTACCTGCTTTTCCATCAGCTGCCTTGCTTGTTCTGAATCCTTTCCATTTTGAATCTTCATAGTGCTTCAGCATTATTGGTAGCAGTTTAATATGCTCATTAGCTTGCTGCCTTAATGCTGAGGGATTAAGTCTATTACATGGCTATGTAGCTTTGAATATTAAATTTGTCCATGAATATTGATTTTTCTCCTTTATGCTTCTAAACAGAAAATCACAGCAAGCCCACTTTGTTTGTAGCATGCATTTTTACCAATGCAGAATTACAGCAAAACTGGTTATCTGCATTTGAGGGGATAATTACAAAGCAGCAGATATTAGTAAAAATACTAATACAGAAAAGGAAATTTAGCAATTAGTATTGGGGTATAATATCTACAGATGCAATACAGAAGGTAATTCAGAAAGACTGTGAAAAGCTATGCTATGCTTGTGTTGACTAGTTGCACTTTATTTACTGTTGCAGGTTGTAGGTTGCCTGATTACAAATCTGCTCATTTCTTTTTTTATTTACTGCAGTGTAACTAAAGTAGAATTACCACAAAGTAGCTCCTTCTCCAGATCTCTGTAACTAAATCTAGATTAGATTAGATAACCTTTATTGTCATTTTTTCCTGTGGGCACAATGGCACACATTAAAAATGAAATTTAGTTGCTTCCTCTCAAAGTGTACACATATATAACACACATTTAAAACATACTATATACAACATATGTATAGACTTACACCCTTACATATAATTAACATATCAATATTATTCACTGAATACATAATGGAAGGAGGAGGAAGGAGACTAGTATAACTGTGTGAATAGGATGAAACATCTCAAAGAATTCTGTCACACTGCCAAACCTTTCTTCTCCTTCTCCTTCTCCTCCTTCTCCTTCTCCTTCTCCTCCTTCTCCTTCTCCTTCTCCTTCTCCTTCTCCTTCTCCTTCTCCTTCTCCTTCTCCTTCTCCTTCTCCTTCTCCTTCTCCTTCTCCTTCTCCTTCTCCTTCTCCTTCTCCTTCTCCTCCTCCCCCCTTCTTTTGAGGGCCCCAGATTGCACATGAGGTCTGTCTGGGACACTGCCAATCCATCTAATTAGTCCTGGAACAAACCCATAGTGACTCAGTCTTGCCAGAGTTCATCTGAAGACTGTTGTTCTCCATCCAGACTCTAGCAACTTATTCTCTTTTTGCAAAAGCAGGCAAGGATTGCATAATCCTTGAGAATTTCAGAGTGTTCTGATTCCAGTGTAATCTTTGGGTGCAAGCTTCCATTATAGCTTGTCAGTGGCTGATTGAAAGGACAGGTTTGTAAACTGCAACCTAGTCTGAGATGTGAGCAAGGGAAACAACCGGAAAGCTGGCCATACCATAGGAGTGAGTACACTAAAGGAGCCACAATGGCATTTTTAAAGTTTGGAGATACCCTCCTTCTCCTCCTCACAGGAATTGTTCCAAGATCTTTTGGAAGTGGAACTGTGTGGTCTCCCATTGCCTGTCAAGGAAAGGCTGTAAACATTAGGAAATGATGTGGGATGTTTTCCCTTTTCTCTTCCCTCTCTCTTTCCTTTCACGTGGTCTCTTTTTAATTGTAAACCTGGAAGCCTGGGCTGTGTTCTTCTTCTTTTCTCTCTGATTCTGCAACACTTTCTGGTAGCCAGAGGATATGATATAATCTTCTCAATAAATACGAAACAAATATACTATGTGATATAATATGTGATAATGACTCACAATTCGGAAATCATCTTTGGCTGGAAAAGGAAGATTTCCCCCATTGTGCCTAAGCCTTAATTAAAATATTTATGATTTGTTGACTTTTAAAAAATTTTTTTGCAGAGCTCATCACAGAGATATAGTACTGTGGAAATAAACCCTATATAAATAAGGAAGGCATTGCCTAGAATTTGTTGGCTAAGCACTGCTGAAAGATACATAAAATATATTTGAGTTACACAGGCAAATTCTAAGTAGCTTTTCTTGGCTGAAATATATTGCCTGTCATCACTAAGCATGGCTTGTTGTGTTTGGATGACTTCCCAGGCAAAGTTTCTCTGAAGCAGAACATTAACCTTTGGCTTAACCCAGACAATCATTTTTCGTTCCTTCATGACAAGAAATGTACAGTTTTTATTTAGTGAGTCTGTGGAATCCAGATGCTACCATCCTGTGTTCCTGTTCGGGGAGCAACCTGTTTTCACCCCACTCATAATGCAAGGCATAGGTATATGGGTGTGGGTGGTGTATTGCATTGCAATCATGAGTGTTGTGTGGAGGATTATTATAGCCTAACCCCAACTTGTGTTGCGCCCGTCACAAAAGCAAGGACAAAAAAAACCCATCTCTTTTGGTCTACTGCTTCTTCAATAAATGTGTGCCTTTTTTGTACTTTTTAATTATGCCACTGTGTAGCGTTGGAGGGGATAAACTATTGGCTTTTTTCCCTCTCGTTTTCATATTTTCGGGCATACATTTGATTCACCACAGCACCAATTAGAAATAAGAAAAAAGTTTACACCAACATTGGGATATCCTAGTGCCGTGATGGCGAACCTATGGCACATGTGCCACAGGTGGCACGCAGAGCCCTCTCTGTGGGCACACACACCATTGCCCCAGTCCTAGGCCTTCAGCTGGGTTTTATAAAACCTTTTTGCTTTAGGCCTCCGCCATGTGCAAAAAAAAAAAAGGTTCAATCAATCAATCAATTTCAACTTCTTGTGGGAAAAAAAGATCTCGCAAAGTTGGAATTGATTGATTGAACTTTTTAGTCCCACCCAGTCTGCCGTTATCACCGAAACCACCCCCACCCAATGGGCCACGCCCACCCAGCACCTGACAATACATTAGTGAGTTTTGGGTTGCACTTTGGGCACTAGGTCTCTAAAAGGTTTGCCATCACTGTCCTAATGTGATCAATTCTGCAAATTTACACTTTGTTTTGGCAGCTTTGCTTAATGGAACAATTTGTAGCAAACATTTTTTTATGCAATGTCTTTTAGTACTTTGTTTTCATGCATTTGTACATGTTTGTGTGGAATGTTCTATACTGGGTATTTTTTTAAAAAAAAACCTGATCAATTAGATTGTAAAATTTAGAGAAGGGCAAATTTTGAAACATAACTAGTCCCTTCATTTGAATCAAAGTGTAGAACTAGGTAAATTTTCATTCAAATGTAAACTAAATTAGTTTCCCACCAATCACTCTTTGGTATGAAAACTGTGCTGGCTATATAATGCTGGAGTTCCACAATATAGCTGCTTATGCAGAAACCAAAAACCATCTTTCACATCTTTTTTTGGGCGTGTATCTGTCTGTCTGTCTATCTGTCTGTTTCTCTCTCTGTCTCTGTCTCTCTCTCTCTGTGTCTGTGTACCTGTACTAAAGTCTTCAGTTTCAGTGGAGCTACATCTCAACATCTGGGCAATGGGTTAGTGGGGAGTTTCGTGGATTCAACCCCAACCCACATTGCTTAGGCTCCTTAGAGTTGCAAAAACGAGTGATTTAGAGATTGCAGGTTATCCACTTCTGCTCTGCAGAAAAAATACGTCTTCTTCTAAATTTATCTGATCAATATAAATTGCTGCAAAGACGCCACCTATAAAGAATTAGAGGAATATGAGGGAGGATATCATCCTAGCATTGCACAAAAAAATTCTACTTCACCAATATGGAAGGAAGGCCTGTACCCTCATCTTGCTCTCTAATTAAAGCTTTCAGGATTTCAACTTCTTTGAAATAATGGAACAGTCCGAATTATATTCTGTATTTTTTTAAAAAAATTGTAATATCAATAGAATTATTGATATGATTGTCTCATTTGAAGCTTCTTTCTGAATCTCTCTTGAATGAAAGATAGAAATCTTATAATCTTCCAAAATAAAAATAATACTGTAAAACTGTTGGAAGATGATGTATTGACAGGTACCACATGATAAAAAAACAAGCCATATTTTATTAGAATACCTAATTCATATTTTATTAGCATACCTAATATGTTTTCAAATCCTTTTTTACTGATAGAATTTCGTGTATTGTTTTAATGTGTTGTTACACGCCCTGAGTCACATATGCAAGATAGGCAACTCATAAATTCAATGAATGAATGAATGAATGAATGAATGAATGAATGAATGAATGAATGAATGAATGAATGAATGAATGAATGCTTGAGCAAGGGGATGGACTAGAAGACTTCAAAGATCCCTTCCAACTATGATAATAATAATGATAATGATAATGATGATGAGGATGAGGATGAAGAAGAAGAAGAAGAAGAAGAAGAAGAAGAAGAAGAAGAAGAAGAAGAAGAAGAAGAAGAAGAAGAAGAAGAAGAAGAAGAAGAAGAAGAAGAAGAAGAAGAAGAAGAAGAAGAAGAAGAAGAAGAAGAAGAAGAAGAAGAAGAAGAAGAAGAAGAAGAAGAAAGAGACTTGCCATGAGACAGGTAATCTATTAGGTGATATATATTAAATACATTAACTTGCATTAACTGCAGAATTAACAAGTGTCTATAGCCTATATTTTAATGCAAAATAAGATCAACTCCTTGAAATGGGGAACTGGCAATCTAAACTTACCAATGAATGCCTTGGCTGGCTTTGCTCTTAGCAAGGATATATAAGGCTTTTGAAATGTTGAAAGCATCTCAAGGGTGCTCTCATAAAATGGCTGCCATGGTGCACATAACCAATCAATCAACATTCTTGGCCCACAGTGGAATAAAATTACAGATTTAGTAGTAGGTGTTAATGCAACAGACAAAATATGTTACAAGACTGTATGGTTCTGCATATGCTTTGATTTCTTCTTGCCTCTCTACTCAGGTTGAGTGTGCCAGGTATCTACCAATCAATATCATACAAAATACCTCAAATTAAAATTCTAATACATAAAATAAAGCAAATGCAAATGCTTCCAGATTATTATGAGAGATGTTGTTTGATCCATCCCGAAAACTTCAGATTCAGGGAAGGCTGGCTTAAATCCCTTAAATTCTTGGGAAAGGTTTTGCATTGAGTGCTTAGGTTTTCCTTTCTGGCTCAGCTGTTTCAATATATTTTGAGTAATATATAAGAAGATTTATAAAGTGAGAAACAGCATTGAATGAAGATAAATCACTTTCTTTTATGATGCAAATTTCTCTCTCTCTCTCTCTCTCTCTCTCTCTCTCTCTCTCTCTCTCTCTCTCTCTCTCTCTCTCTCTCTTTGTTTGTGTGCATTTGTGGATATCCTTGTATTTTAATATTCACTATGACAAAATTATCAAAGCTGAGGAATGCCAGTCTTTTGCAACTCAGCAAATCTCTAATGGGTATCTAGCTGCCAAATAAGCTTTGTCTTTAGTTCTGTGTATGTTACCACCTCCTTAGATAAACATGGGAAGATAATACATGATTTATCTTAGTGTGGGAAACTGTTGAAGGCAAACTGATCACTCCAAAACAAGCTACATTGCACAAACAGCAGTGACCGTAAGAGCAGGAAGGTTAAAGATAAGATAAAGGCATAATTCTTTTTTTTTTTAAAGGAGGCCTAACATGTCCAAAATCTAAAAAAGCTTTGGTTTCTGAGTTTTAAAAGCTCCATACAAACAAATACTCATTCAAATGTCATCCAGGAAGAGTCCTTAAGAATTTAGGGGGTGTCCCTGAGGTACCAAGAAATCTATCATGCTACAACTCAAAAATTTTATCTAGAACCCAGGAAAGCTCCTTTATTATAATTTTAAAGTACTGTCATTCTTCCTTTCTGGCTACATGGTTAAGATGTTGGTAGACCCAGATACAGAATTAAGGGTGGCTATTTGCATGGCTGCAAGGAGACTTGAGGACCCACTAAATAGGTTTTCCAGTGCAAGTAATCATTGGGAAGAAGAGATTCTGCTATTTTTAACATTCCTTTCTAGCATAGCTAAAGCCATGTCTTTCACAGAAGTAACATTGCAATTAAAAAGTGTCCATTATTACATTTTTGAAACTCAGCTTGGTTGGCTCCAATGACTGGCTTGCATCAAGTATAACTGTTGGAACAATGAAACAAGGACAGTAATTGTGTGATTATAGCAATCAGATCTTGATACTTATGCAAACTAGAATCTATTACATAAAACTCAAGTAGAACTTATTATCTTTGAGACAGCTGTCCTAACCCCGTAGTAATCTTGTCATGTATGAACTAAGATTATTTACAGACAATCCCTGCAAAAGTGTTTAATTGTGTATCCAAGGCAATTTAGTATTAAATTAAAGTTAAATTCTAAAAGGATTCCAGCTGAACTGAAAGGATACAGTACCATGAACATTAGAGAATTTAAAAAGGGTAGAAATTCAGTATTTATAGCTGTGTCTTTCTCGTTATTAATTTCAACTCTCTTTCCCTTCTCAGTCTCCAAGTATTGGTTCTCAGTTCAATTAGATTCCTTCATCTGCTGCAAAGGTTTTTCAAGGCAGAACTGACTATTTCAGTTCCTCCTACAAGATGGTTCCACCTCTACTGCTTCTATGTCAACTAACTTTGATTAGAGTTTTAGCTTTTATTTTTTTAGTTGTGGATGGGGGAGGGAGATATTTATTCATTTGTTAGATTTATATCCCATTTTCTTTCAGGAGTTCAAGGTGGCTCCTTCCTCTTAGTCTTCCCTACAACAACAATAATGTGAGGTAGGTTGGATTGAGAGAAAATGACTCACCTAAAGTCACCCCATGAATCTCTGTGGTTGAGGAACCATGGTGTTGGTCACCATGAAAAGCTCTTATTCAAAGTAATCTTAGAGTGAATTCTCTAGCTCTATCTGTCTCCATGTTTTTCACATGTTTAGCTTCTTGTTTTGTGAAAACCATACTGTTTAAGATGACCGAAAGAAGAGAAGAGGTTTAGAATAGCAACAAAAAGAGATGATTTTTTTTTTTGCAAAACTTGTGTTGTAACCGTCCTACTACTGTATGTAGGTTGTTGATTTGTTTAAAGCTAAGATCATTTGCTTTTCTCACACTGATGAATGTAGAGCTCAAGGCTCCAGCAAGTGAGGGATAAAAAAAAAATACACCCTCGTTTTGTCATTCTCGCAACCACTCAACCTGGGAGCAAGGAGCAGGCATTCACTAAAAGAAAAAAAAAAGTCTTGGGAGTCTGCTTCAGATCTAAGTGGAAAAGAGCCTGATATTTCCCAGAACAATTACTTGAAGTAGTTCCTCATTATTTTTAATAACATCTTTACAGAGGCATTTTATGCTGTAGATATTTGCGCAATCCTGTAAACCCTGTGTTCTCTTACCTCCCTGAAACTTCTGAATTTACCCAACAGCCGATTCAGATGACCACTTGAAGGCAATGATATATTTTACTGAACAAATGCAGTTGGACATATAAGTTCTCTACCTGTATTTTATGGAGCTAAATATGATTTCTGGTTGTCAAATAGAGCCCAAATACCTTCCTTCCCTGCCTCCTTGCCCCCCTCCAAACAGCCCCATTTTTGAACAGATTTCCAAAATCTTTCCAATTTATAGACTGGATTTCTGCCTGGGCAAGTGCTTTATATGATGTTGTTACGGTAAAGTCCGATTGGGGGAGAGAGAGATATTCCTCGCTGAACTGATCTTTCTTTGCTCTTAGAAAGAATGAAATGTCTTGGCCATTTTCCCAATCTTGTTAATTCAAGGCAATAGCTTTGCATAATTTCATATTTTGTTTCATTTGTCTCTCAGGTTGCTGTAGTCATAATAGCAAACATGTAAGAAGTGGCAATTCAAGCAGAATAATTTCTTTGGTGATGGTTTGGGATATTAAGTGACATTTTGGGAAGGCAATATGCTTCCCATTACATATAATAAATTAAATGTGGTTGTTAGCATTCCAGGCATAGTTTCTTATTTGAATAATGCAACAGCCTGAGAAGAAGCTGAATGTAAATCATTCATGAATAAAGTCTTTCCTGTTTCTCTCTACTTTAAACTATTTACTGTAAATAGGATAGTATAATCTTTCATGTAATGCGATCAGTGCTTAATTGCAGCACAAAGCAGCAGTGCTACAGCATAATATAGTTGAAGTTAATGTTAAACAAAACAAGATCTTCCCAAAGCAAATTGTTTTACATAAAAGATCTGCCCTTAAATAATTCTGTTTCTTAAGAATTTTATTAAATTTCAGGTTCAAACAGCAAATCAGTTATTTTTTTAAATATGACTCTGTAAAATACAGTGTTCTTGTTAAAATGGAACCGATCTGACCCTCCTGAACTGACAGAAAAGTTTACATGTGACAAATGTCCTACTGTATTAGCACTGGAATAATTTTAACAGTTGGGGATTGGTTTGGATTCCTGAGC
Source organism: Bothrops alternatus (assembly GCA_034064705.1). Lineage (NCBI taxonomy): Eukaryota > Metazoa > Chordata > Lepidosauria > Squamata > Viperidae > Bothrops > Bothrops alternatus. The sequence goes on along the minus strand of JARGCV010000031.1, from coordinate 1,340,006 downwards.
ATTGTTCTAATATAACTGTAGATAAATGTCTTATTCAGTTCATTAGGTCACCTGTGCGTTCCTTTTAATCAGTTTTGGATTCCATGCAATTACCTGGATAAATCACTTTGTTTTTTTTTAACCAAGATTTCAGAGATTATTTGCTATTGCCTACTTCTTAGGGCTGAGATAAAGTGACTGGCCCAAGGTTACCCAGCTGGCTTTGTGCCTCAGGCAGGACTAGAATTCCTGATCTTCCAATTTCTAGCCTGATGCCTTAATCACTACACCAAACTGGCTGTCATTATTTTATCTAGTTTCATCTTTATCAAACCAGTTTTCCCCCAACCTGATATCCTTATATTTTAGAAGTATAGTTGCAGAATTCCCACCTAACATTGCAAAAATATGGTGGGAATTCCAGATCCCACACATCTAAAAGGCTCTGTGCGAAGGCTGATGGAAGTGCTGTCCAGCTACTAGGTTTGAGCAGGCAAAAAACAAACAAACAAGCAAGCTAAATTAGCATGGAATTTGTGGTTCCCAAAACTCACTTTCTACCTCGTTCCTACTATAAACTTTGTACCCTCCTTCTAATTAATTTGTACTCTCAAACTGGAGAGCCAAAGGGTTAACTTTGTCTGCACCCCATACTAGAAGCCTCAAGACATTCCCTCCTAAGGGAGGGGTTTTATTCCTGTGTATACCAAATGTCAGCCCTTTGACATTGTCCAAACAAGAAACACCAGTACCAACCATGAGTACTAGCACAACCTTTATTGTGAGTTCACATTAACAGAATCTTGCAAGTCTGAAAATATATCTCTCTTCACCCCACATCTGTACAGGGAGGCATCGCTTGTGGAACATTTGCTGTCTGTGCCCCCATTTCTCCTGTGGGCTCAGCTGCCTCTTATCTGACTGTTGCCTAGTTTGTGACTCCTCCCTTCTTTCAAGAACATTCTCCCAAACCATTGCACTATGGTTATATTCACTGCTGAAAATACTGTCTTGATGGTACACACAGGTAGTCTGAAAGGTGCTTTTTCCAAGGCAGCTGGATTTTCTTGGGGGTTTTTTCCCTTTAAAAACATTTCGCTTCTCGTCCAAGAAACTTCTTCAGTTCTAACTGACTAGTGGGGAATGGAATGATTTATATTCTTTGCAGTCATTGGCACTTTGAAGGTCAGTTTTTAGCTCTCTGAAGAGTCATTGAGGCCATTTGGGGCTTTATCCGTTTCCCCAGAGTCACCTGAATCAGAGTGCAATTGGGTGTGGAACCTTCTTGGGACTGCTGAAAGAATTGCATTGTAAACAGGAGATCGGTGGCATTGTATCTCTCCCCCTTTGAGGACATCAAAGTTTTCATTCTGGACAGAGAGGACCACTGGTTTGAAAGAAGAGTCAAAAAGAGGCCATCTGTGTTAGAACTGAACAGCCCTCGCTCAACAGAAATTTTAAAAATGTCAACAACCATGAACAATAATTACAATAGGGCTGGATCTAAAACCTAGAGCTCAGTATACAAGTGATTTTAAAATGGACAATCTGCACTTGATAGAGAATAGCAGCTAATGGAGAACCAAATCCTTCCACTTCATAATGAACCTTGGAGAAGGGCCAGAGCATAATGGCACAGCATGTAGGGTTCAATCTGGACCAGCTCTAGGTAGTGTTGGAGGAGACTCTCATCTGAAATCTGAACAGATGGTTCCAAGTCAACGGAAACCAGACATGGGCAACCTATGATCTGTGAGTTTACATAATCTCTGCTTGTTTCAACTCTTGGAGCTCCTTCAGATGATGCTACCAAAAGATCATTATTTTCCAGAATTAGAAATAAAATAGTTGTCCTGACAACACACTAACATAAGTTTCCTAAATCCAAACTGCTTCCAAAAGGGAGGGGAAATGAAATCATCCTCACCCATAGCACATTATTTTGCCATCATGTCACCTTCAGTGTTCACCTCCTAATAACATTAGAAAAAGAAAGGCTACAAAAAGACTGGATCAATACTGGTGCATAGAAGATTTGCAATGCACCCATGAGAAAAGAAATTAGGTTGTCAGAAATTTGCCCTTGTGAAATTGTGCTTGAGCAGGTATAATTCCAACATTCCAAACATTAAGGGTTTTTAACTTGACTTATTTTGTTACTGATGCTTGCCAGTGTTTGGCAACTATGAAACAGTTTGACTGCCCTAGTGATGACCCTTGGATTTGAGTCTTTGTGAATGGCTCCCTCCATATCAACCCAGCTATGCATTAAGTTCTGCCTTGAAAGATCTCTCTTTTCAGAATAGATAATAGCTAGGCTTTGGGGTGGAAAGATATGGCTGAGAAAAGAAAATGGATTGAAATAACTCTATCATTTCTACTCTTCTTCCTTATCAACTGTCCCTTTCCTCCAGCTTCCTGTATTAGAGAGATGGATTCTGTATCTTAACCTCTTCATATAGAAAGTGCTAGCTAGTACTGATTTAATTAATTTGATTTAATTGGTTTGTTGCTGAGGGAAATCTACGGAGAAACCATTAGGCTCTTGCCTTTTGATTCTTGTTTCTGAGGAATGACTTTCTTTTTGTTTAAAAACAATTGTGTGCTCATCTTTGAAGTCATTTGCATACACACACACACACTTATGAATAAATGCATTACAATCAATTAATAAATAGTTAATAATGCCTAATTTGAGAACTCCAGTTTCTTCTGGGTGTGAATTTATAGCGCTTGTAAACAGCAACTTAAAGTCAATTTTTGACTAAAGTCAATTATATATGGCTACTGGGCATCTTTCCATGAATCATCCATAGAAATTCTCCAGCCTCACTTGGCTATCTTCTACTCAAGTATGACAAGAGCTCCAAGAAATGGTTGAAATTGTTCAAAATTCTAACACAATAAATTTTAACCTTGAAGATTTCTTGGCTTACTGTCCATTTTATATAGGAGCTTTCAGTTAATTTTAGTGTTTGGTATACTCCCTCTTTAAAAAAAATGATAGTATTTTGCAATGATGCTTTGGGGGTTGCATCATCATAAATACCAGTGTTTAATTCTTCCTTCAGTTAGTATTTGTCCTTGATCTCTAGGTGCTAGCTGGTCAGGATTTTTTTTTTAATAAAACCAGAATTCTGTATAGTTTTGTTCAGATGTTATAACCGTTACTGGAGGAGACATAGTGCAACCAGTTTCATCCTACCAAGGAGATGCACTATAGCACGGGTGTCAAACTCGATCGCGTCATGTGACGTATTATGACATTTTTTACCTTTCCAGAGCCAGGGTGGGCGTGGCCTGGACGTGATGCATCTGGCCCGCGGGCTGCCAGTTGCGCTGTAGCATCTATGGTTCTGCTCACATTTTCTATCTCTAAGGCAGCGGTTCTCAACCTGTGGGTCGCGACCCCATTTGGGGTCGAATGACCGTTTCACGGGGTCGCCAAACACTGCAGTCCGCCATTTTTTCCCCATTTCCCCTTGGCCGTCGTGCGCGCGCTGCGCATGCGCGATTCGGGCCGTCACGCCGCGCATACGCAGTTTGGGCTGTCGTGCGCGCGCTGCACATGCGCGGTTAGGCCCATCGCGCCGTGCATGCGTGGTTAGGCCTGTCGCGCCGCGCATGCACGTGCAGGTCGGGGTCGCACCGCACATGGGCGGCGCAGGTGGGGTCTCGGCCTGAAAAAGGTTGAGAACCGCTGCTCTAAGGGAAGGGAAACCTTTAGTTAGCCCACCTCTTAACACATGAAGGATGGTGATAGGGGGGCATTGAAGATATTGGATTAATGAGCCTAGTCCTGCCTACTTCTCATGCAATTGTAATTGCCCAATCACTTTCTCCTTCAATACAATAGCAGGAGAGAACAGAAAAGATCCTCATCACCTTTTAAAAGCATTGGAATTGTGTTCCCTATTGATTCTGGCTTGAGTACAAAGAACAGGATAAATGGCTTGTGCTTTCTTATCATGTCTGGGTTGTTCAGTAGTTGCAGCTGCAAAGCAATCCAGCACATGCAAAGCCAGTAAACTTACAGTTCACTTAATTCAAGGTATCATCTCAATTCAGTGGGCCAAATTAAAAAATGTATCATATTGTTGCCTTCTTTTGCATATGAATGTCAAAGGAACAATGGAGGAGGAGAAGTTTATTTAGTCAACAACACCCAATTCATCTTTTTACTGGCCTGTAAGCCAAGGTCTTAGCAGCTAATGAAGCCAGTAAACATGCTGTTACCCTTAAAATTAGTTTAATCGTCCTCCTCTTTCCTATTTATTAATCTATCTGTTGAGACTCAGCACAGTGCTTTCAGGATTTTACAAAAGTATGTGTTTGTGGGATGAAGGGATAGATTAAAGGCCATGGAAGGATGGATGGTCCCAGGGCATTTATGTACTAATGTGGAAATGTTACAACATTGGTTGCATTGGGGAATTCCAAAATAATGGGAGATTTAAATGTGAAATACAGGTTGCAGATTCAGCTTCACAGTGGTGTCTCTCTGTTACAGTACTAAGATATCTCATCTTCTAGAGCAGTGTTTCTCAACCTTGACAATTTTAAGGCATGTGGACTTCAACTCCCAGAATTCTGGGAGTTGAAGTCCACATGCCTTAAAATTGTCAAGGTTGAGAAACACTGTTCTAGAGTGCCTTTTGAAACTGCATTGTACCTATCTCTGGAGTTTTCCTTTGTAGAGATTTTGTTGAACGTTCTCTGAAGCTGGATGAAGGTTTCAAGGCTGCAGTTTTAAGGCTCCATGTATCCCTCTATTCATCTCTGCATATTAAGGATCCATTTATTCTTGACATGCTATTGACAATTACCCAAATACCTGAAATTCAGGATTTTTGAGGCATGGGTTTAACTGAAAAATTCTACAACACTGGAAAGAAAATCTACTCTTGATATGTGGCAATGGATTGATGATATTTTATTTATTTATTTATTAAACCTAAATGCTACCCTAAAGGCAACTTGGGCTGGCTTACAAACAATTAAAAACAACGAGATGAAACATTTATAGAGGTAGAATTGAATAGAATAGAGCTGGAAGGGGCCTTAGAGGTCTTCTAGTCCAGCCCCCTGCTCAAGCAGGAGAACCTATATTGTTTCATTTAAAACAGTGGTTCTCAACCTTGGGGTCGCGACCCCATTTGGGGTCACGAGACCATTTCACGGGGGTCGCCGGGCACTGCCGGCCGCCATTTTGTTTTTTTTATTTTTATTTTTTTTAATTTTTTTAAATTTTTTAAAAATTTTTTAAATTTTTTTTATTTTTTTTGGCGCGCGCGTGCCGCGCACGCTCAGATCCGCCCGTCGCGCCGGAAAAAAAATGAAAAAATAATTAAAAAAAAATTAAAAAAACAACAAAAAAACCACAAATTTTTTAAAAAAATTTTTAAATAAAAAAAAAATGGCAGCCCGCGATGGGCGGATGTGCGCATGCGTGGCGCGTGCGATGGGCCGATCCGCGCATGCGCAGATCCGCCCGTCGCGGCCGCCATTTTTTTTATTTTTTAAAAAAAATTAAAAAAAAATTTTTTGCGCGCGCACACGCACGCGCCCCCTGGTCGGGGTCACGGCGCGCATGGGCGGGGCAAGTGGGGTCTCAACCTCAGAAAGGTTGAGAACCACTGATTTAAAACACTGAAACAATAAAATTGAGTTAAAATTAACAAAGATAGGAGGGAAGGAAAAAAGATGCACACAAGGAGGTGGTGGGGGTTTATCTTAGCCCATTAACCACCTCCAGAATGACAATCCCCCATTGGGACCACAAGTCATTAGGTAAAGCCAGGTCTTCAGGCTCTTTTGGAAAACCAAAGGGTAGATAGGGACGTCACCTTTGGGGCTGTTCCAGCTGGCAGGGGTTGTGATCGTGCCAGATGGAATTCCTTGACTGACCAGTTCCATAGCACTTCCCTTCTGCCAGTGCGAGTGATGTGGGCCAATTCCATTGGGGTGAAAACCTGGACAAATGCCATGAAAGGCCTTAAAGATAAAAACCAAAACTTTGATTTGGACCCAAAACCAAACTGGCATCTATGGAAAAGCAGTGTTTTATGACCCACCTTAGAGGCCTCAAGAACTGCCCATGAGGCTGCATTCTGCACCAGCTATAGTTTCCTGATATCATTCAAGGGTGGTTCCATGTGGACCAAGTCGCTATAGTCCAAGCATAAGATGTCCAGGGCTTCAGTGACTGAGCGCATGTGTGTTATTTGTCAAGATTGAATTAGCAATTTGGCAATCTTAAAGCAAAACAAGAAGTAAGCTTTCCACAACTGGGTTAAAGTTTCAGAATTCTAGGTCTTTTCAAATGTATTGCTATGTTTATTAATGTTATGACTGGCTTTATTTCATTTGATAACATATTATAATTTGGGATTATGGGATTACTTAATTTCTTGTTTCCTAATGTTACTATTTGGGCTAGTACTGTTGGTACTTATCTCTAGATTTTTAGAATGGTAATATTCTATTTTTCACTCTGTCCTAAAGTAGTATCTAGAACTGACACTGTCGCATCATTATCTTAGTACTGTAGCTTGTATAATCTTTGTCTTCTTGTTCTTAAACAAGCAGGTATTATTTAATTGGATTCTCTGAGAAATGCTTTGTACAATGATCCTTTGGGAAAAACGTATCTACTAGAGTACAGTAGCAGCGTGCTCATATATATCATTGTTACCATGAATTTTACAGATACACAGAATAAGGTAATAGAGATGCACATTTCTGAAGAAGAAATGAATGCAAAATTGAGCCACACAATCCTAGAAAAGCAGGATGAATTATAAAATCGATTGTATATGTATATTTACTCAAACATGCCTAAACGATGCATTCATACTCATGTAAAGTCCAGCATGGGTTGCCCTAGAAAGGGCATGCTGAATAATGCTCTGTAAAAAGTAACCATAAGTAATCCTATTCTACATTGGAAATTAAAAGTAGGTAAGAGAGTAGGGGTTGTTTTCATCAGTTACTAAAAATACATTTCTCTCAAGAATTCTAAAAATAGAAAGGAAAGACTAAAATAATTGGTTAGTCTTTCTACAGCCTAACAATATTTCAGAATAGTAGTTACCCGAAGTATAGATCCTTATAAAAGGAATCACTAAGAATGAAATAAGAACGCAAGATCTTTGTTAAATCATTTCTATCTTGCAGTAAGTAGTCAGATGTTTCTGAGAAACCTACCCTGAGAGTACAAAGCAAACGTTCTTCAAATATTATCTCTTTTCCAGCAGCTATCTTTGATGACCCACTGGAATGTGGGGGGAAATATTGCATTAATTAGATATTGGATAAGTTAAATATTGAATTAAAGAGAACTGTTCATAGTTCCAGTCATCCAACTGTGCTTCGCTCTAATGTGCCCCATTCTATTCAATCTCACCCAATTTTCTGATAATTCTCGCCAAATTAGGATCATTCTTTGATCAGAGACTTTTTGCTCTAATAATTTTGCATTTCTACAAGCCAAGTTTGTTAATATCTAATTTTATGAACGGATGGCATTATTTTGTTCAAATAATAGTCAGCATTTGGAGAATTGAGTTTGATATGAGTGCTTGACATGGGTCATAAATTTGTGAAGCATTCTTTTAAGACCATATAATGTGTTTTCATCTGCAGCAATTCACTGTGGACATTAAAGCAAACATGGAATGGAATCTACCAGATTTTATTTCCCATTCATTTCTTGAAGGCTGTGCAGGAAAACATCTTGGATGAATGTGCCCTTGGTTTATGAAGAAATCACATTCAACTGGCATTCATTTTTCAAACACAAAAATAACCCTGGATTCAAGAAATGCATTACTCCCAGTAAATTATTCATTTGATAATGTTACTATGGTTACAGCTATGAGGCATTCTTTCCTATTATTTATTATCATTATTACTTTTCATTCATTACAGCTTCACTATAAGTGGTGCTTTGCTTTTCAAATCTTGCCTTTTTTTAGATTCTTAGCATACCAGCATAGATTTAATATTCAGTAGATCTCAAAATGACATCAGTGTTGTTACTATATAAGTGCCAAACTAGCATTTCTTAAAGGAAGAGCCAATCAACCTTCCTTCAGTGCCTTTGATTTCAATTCTGATAGCTACAGAGAAGGTAAACTGATGAAAGCACCATAAAACATACTGTCCACTCTGATTTTGCCACCTATTGCTGACATATATTACTACTACTACTATTAATAATAATAATAAAGGATTGTTGCAAGTAGAATTTCTGCCACCTCTGTAGAATACAAATGCTTCCTTAGAGTACTGTATTGATTGGTATGTGTTTAAACAGTATTTGTGAAGCTCATACTGAGATTGCAGTACAGACTTCTTCAATTAATTTCCACTTTTTTCATATGTTTTTGTAATTGAAGAATGACTTGCTTTGGTTGATTGGTTAGCGTAATCTCCAACAATAAAAGAGGACTGGGCCAGACATAATACAGCAGAGAAAACCAACACAAAATACATAAACAACAGGCTCTTCAGCTACCCTGCAGAACAGTGTAACTTTAATACTCTTGATAATTTTGAAATAGTACTATGGGAACATTAGAAAAGGTAGGAAATGGTTTTAGCCAAGACTGGTTTATTAGAACAAATTAAATAGCAGGTAAATTGACAAAATTTTCCAAATAGCAGATAAAATGAGCCTTTAGCAGCTCCCTTCTCAAATCCTTTGCTTATTTGTTTATTAAATTTATTTGCTGCCCATCTTGAATTAAAACAACTCTGAGTAGCATACAGCATTAAAACATTATAATCCAATCAGATAAATATCTCTAAAACAATAAAAATGGAAATCCCAATCAAAATAAAATTACAGTTAAAGATGAGGAGGGAGGGAGCAGGATGATCAGGGGTGGGAGGTGGGACTCCCTCTTAATTCATCACCACCTCTAGTGTGACACTGCCACATTGGTGCCCCAAGCCATCTGGATTGTAGACCTGAGCCAGGTCTCCAGGCTCTTGTAGAAGGTCAGAGAGGTGAGAGCTGATCTCACCTCAGGGGGTAAGATGTTCCAAAGGTCAGGAAGGAGGAGGCCCTCAGCCTGGACCCCAACCAGCCAGAATTCCTTGACTAATGGGGTCCATAGCATGCCTCCTTTGCTGGCATAGGTGGAATGAACCAATCCAAGTGGGGTATGTTGCTTCCTCAAGTAACCTGGACCCATGCTATGCAGGGCTTTATAAGTAATAACCAACACCTTGAATTGCACCCAGAAGCAGTCCAGCAGCCAACGCAGCTTACAGAGCAATGGTGTGACATGGATCATTCTAAGGACTCCAAGAACTGCCAGTGCCGCTGCACTCAATTGAAATTTCCAAATGCTCTTCAAGGGTAACCCCATGTAGAGCGCATTGCAGTAGTCCAGACATCAGATGACCAGGGCTTCCATGACTGAATGCAGGAACTTCTGATCCAGGAAAGGCCACAACTGGTGCACTACCCAAAGTTGTGCACCCTAGCTTTGACAGCCAACTGTTCTTTGAGCAGGAGTCATGAGTTCAGGTGAACACCCAAGTTGCAAACCGAATCTGTCTGGGGTAGTGCAATTCCATCCAGAACTAAGCTGGTTTAAAGTCCCAGATCTTGAAGCTTTATGCATCCAGAGCCATTAGGTCTTGCCAGGATTCAGCCAAAGCCTGTTGTCCCCCATCCAGTCCCACACAGTACTGCAAGAGGGCAGCAACTGCATCACTTGGATCACCAGAGGTGGACATATGAAGTTGAGTATCATCAGCATACCTCAACCCCTTTTCAAGCTGAGTCATTGTTGCTTCATGAGAACTGGGGGCCATGTTTTTCACCTCTGCTGTCTGTTGGGTAGTTTTTATCTAAAATATCAAATCTCCCATTCAGTTCGTTAAGTTTATGATTGAAGTTATCTGCTAAGATTTTTATCTAAATAAATTTATCTGCATAAATTCAGTCATTTCACAAAGATTGTGTATCATGGGAAAGACGTTTTAAAGTGGTAAGAAGCTCAGTTTGATTCCTACTCCCTTAAAAAAAAAAGATCTCATCCATCAAGGCTACCTGATAACTGTCTCAACAGGTTTTCTTTGCTTTTCCTCAAACGGGGAAGAAAGCTTTCATTTCCATTGTTGTCTCAATTTTGAACCCATGATGAATCAAATATAAGATACTGCTGGCTAGCAATTTAACCAAAAACTACTTTTCCAATTTGGCACTCAAAAGATTAGCAAGTTATGAAAAAGCCTAAATCATATTTCAGCATTTTGCTATGTTAGTTTGATATATTGAGATCTCGAATAAGTTATTCTTCAGTTAAATTCAAATACGAAGACATCTAAAGTTACAGCCACAATTCTTTTCTCTACTCAATTATCTTTCCCTCAGTGCTTTGAGGAATGAACCCAGGCAATGGATGGAATAGGGAGTGAGAATTATTGAGTACTATTGTCAATATATATATTGGGCTATGGAGAAATATGTGCTAAGGGACCACCTCCTCTACTTGTTCTTTTGAAATAAAAGTTGTGGAAGCAGTATGTATGATCTTTAGTTGGACATGCTCAGTGCTTCACTCTTTCCTGGAGAATATCAAATATGGAGAACATATTCTTGAGGACTGTTTTCCAATGATTCATGGGACACTTTTCTGCTTTTAATAAAGGGAATCTGACAGGGAGAAATGGGCCTTTCATTCGGCTTGCTTGACTACAACTCTTAGGACCTACTTGCAAAACAACTGTCCATCTTTTCTCCCAATTTTGAGGGGGAAGCTCTTGGATGTAATCCATTTTTGTAGCTTTAGAGCATTGGTTCTCAACCTTTTTCAGGTTGAGATCCCACTTGCGCCGCCCATGCACGGCGCGACCCCGACCCGCACGCGACGGGCCGATCCACGCATGCGCGGCACGCGCATGATGAAAAAAAAACAAAAAACAAAATGGTGGACCGCGACGGACCGATCCGCGCATGCGCGGTGCGCGTGTGACGGCCCGAACCACGCATGCGCGGCGCGTGTGCAACAAAAAAAACAAAACAAAAAAAACAAAATGGCGGACCGCAGTGTCCGGTGACCCCCGCAAAACGGTCGTTCGACCCCAAATGGGGTCGCAACCCATAGGTTGAGAACCGTTGCTTTAGAGTAAAGAGAAAACTGGTTGCTTATGATCTAAGACAGTCCATGCTTTTGTTGCAATGAGTACACTTGAACTACTATAGACCCCTAAACATCTGATTCTGATATGTTATGCATGAATATTTTGAGCAGCCACATTTCACAACCCCCTCTTGCTATGGCTTTGCTGAATAAAATCATTTGGAGGTCGAGAACAATTGTATGTTATAAGGTGTTATAAGAACAAGATGAGTAATTGGTAGAATTTGTATATTTTATAGTTGAAAAAACTTCTGGAGACTCTTGTAAATGAGGTAATTTGTCACTGAGTAATACTTGTCCCCTATAAAGGGTACTATTAATGATAGTTAATAACAGTTGGCTGGAGGGAATAAGCTCTGATAAAGCCATACATTAATTTTATGGATGAACACTTAAATTACAAATACACTTTTTATATATTCCTAGGGATCTTCAGTGTGACCTTTCCACTTTTACATAGAAAGATATAAAACTAAGAAGTCATTAAAATACTTGGCATTGCAGTGGTGAATTTTAGATAGGAATTTTACATACTGTTATATTTATAGATTGAGTTCTATTAGTTCTAAGTATCTCTCTCTCTCTCTCTCTCCCTCTTTCCCTCTCTCCCTCCCTCCCTCCTTCCCTCCCTCCCTCCCTCCTTCCCTTCCTCTCCCCCTCTCTCTCTCCCTCTCCTTCCCTCCCTCTCTCCCTCCCTCCCTCCCTCCCTCCCTCAAAATGGGCTCCAAAGCCAGATGCGTAATACTTTGACTGCTATGGGCTGTTGGAAAAATGCATCACTATTTTTCCAGTTTATGAAGTTAGAACTTTCTCAGAGTAAATCCAAATGTTTCCATCATGCAGGGATTAAAATAACAGAGGAAGAAAAAAATTAGTTTAAAAGAAATAACAAAAAGAATCAGACAGAGAAAGAAATAAGGAATTGAATGAAGGATTCAGTAGTTCTACAGAATAACCATCATATTACATACTGATAAAATGAATGATGCTCTTAAGTACATCTATCTGATGTGGATAAGACTTTGAGAAAGAATGTGATTGCAGGAGAAACAATTGTTACTTGGATTGCTCCTTACTTTGAAATGTTTCATCTTTCAAAGATAGTGCCAAGTTTTTAATTATAGTTAAGCAGCTTATAGAAGTTGGTTGATATCTCTTTTTTTATTATGAATTGTTTATTATGAACTGAGGCCTGGTTTACCATTTATTTTTTAAGTTGTCTTTGATGCAATTTGGTGGTCGGGTTTACAGTAAATAGCAACGTAAATAAATAATTATAATGGTGATAATGACAATGATAAATAATAATGTTTGTGACAGGTAAACAACTTTTCTTCCAGGACTCCTGCCCTAGTTACTCACCCAACATTCCTGAGTCCTGTAACCCAGTTGTCCCCAGATGTTTGTGCAAAGATCAGTGGCACAATGGAAAACATGGCTGCTGGTCAATGCTGGTCAATGGTGATAGACTAGGAGATGCTAATATCAAAACAGGAATCTTTCAAGGAGATTCACTATCACCACTTCTGTTTGCCATTGCACTGATTCCTCTGTCAACAGTACTGAACAAGTCAGGCCATGGCTATCAAACATCAAAAACATCTGTCAGGCTATCCTACCTCTTTTATATGGACTATCTGAAACCGTATAAGGAAACACCATCTGAAATAGAATTGCTGTTCATTGATATCCATATATTCAGCCATGATAATGCAAAGAGTTTAGACTGGGCAAATATGCCACCTTCATTTTTAACAGGGAGAAATAGTGGAAATTGGTGGAAATAACATCAAGAATCTGGATGACGATCACTACAAACACCTGAGTATTCTTCAAGCTGACAAAATCAAGCAGACTGAAGTCAAAAAGTGAACATATGAGCATGAAGATCTTAAAGTCTAAACTCCATGGAGGAAATTCCATGGAGGAAATTAACACATGGGCAATTCCAGTCATTAGATAAACAACGGGAATAGTAGACAGGACTCATGCAGAAATAAAAGCACTGTGTATGAAGATCAGAAAATTAATAATGACAATGAGTTATGTCCTTCATCCACGAAGTGATGTTGACAGACTCTACTTACCAAGAAAAATAGTGGGCATGAATGTTGCAAGTATACCAGAAAGAGGAAGAAGAAAAAAGGACATTGGAAGAATATCTGAAGAACAGTGAAAAAGACACACTGAAGCTAATAACATCATGAAGGCTTACTGAGTGTTGGTCTAAGACCAAAGGAAGAATAGAAAAGAGACATGGGAAGATTAAGTATTACATGACCAGTACATTAAAAAAATAACAGGCAAAGCAGATAAGAACAAGACCTGCCAGTGGTTAAGAACCGGACTAGCAGCATTACCTCCTGTGACAATATCTTTAACACAATACAACAACAACTGTTATATGCCACCAATCATAGAAATAAAATTCTATAGTTTGTTTCAGGCAGAGAAATGGTTAGACAGGCGCAGCCTAGACATCCTCCTATTGTCAGCTGGGTCTAACTACTTAAATCCTGCCATCCACTATTATTCACTTTTTTCAAATAATTACAATAATTTACTACAATCATAAGAATTATTCTGTTTGGCTCAGGCTAGTTACTCAGTAGAAGCTAGGATGTTTATTTTGCTTGTGAGTGCCAAACTTGACTTGTAGATTTGTACAACAATTTGACTACAAATTATCTATTTGTAATTTCTCATAAAATCTTGTTATAGACTTTTATTCACCATCCATCTGCCTAATTTCCCACAGTCTCCTTGATGAAATATGTCTTTATCATCATATGATCATCTGAAAGATAAATTCTATTCGTTCTTTTTGCTAGCTCTGTAGCTGATCCTTTGGAATCATTCTGAACTTTCCTTCGTCAACAACATAAGTTGAAATGAACTGAAGCTGGGAAATAGGAATTTGTTTCCTTCTAGGTCAGGGGTCCTCAACCTTGGCAACTTTAAGACTTGTGGACTTCAACTCCCAGAATTCCTCAGCCAGCTTTGCTGGCTGAGGAATTCTGGGAGTTGAAGTCCACAAGTCTTAAAGTTGCCAAAGTTGAGAACCCCTGTTCTAGGTGCTTCAGAAACCTCATGGTCTGTTCATCTGGAAAAGAGTTAGAAGACTTTATGTTCTGGTTCTGTAATGAATTGATGTGAATTGCTTGAAAATGTTGAAAAAACAGTCATAAGACTATGTCAGTTAAGTGCCAGACTTTCTGTCTACATGCTCATTAACTTGTGTTTAAAGCGAGAACTAATACTTGAATCCTATTGGCCGCCACCTTGTTTCTAAATGTATAAATAGGGGTGGAGCAGCAGTTAGCCAGGCTTCTGTTTAAACCTTTAATAAAGAGTTGTTGTTGCACCTGCTGCCTTGTCAATGCCTCACCAATCACCAAACATAACAGGTTCTGCCTACAAATAGCTGCAACTCAGCTATGGGCCAGCTGTGATTTCAAATATTCCTTGGAAGTCCAAAAGGGTGGTGGTGGTGGTGATGGTGCTAAAGCTTGTCAGAATGGGAGTTTATAGTCTTTTATTTTAGATTGAGGGGGAGAATAGTATGAATTGAGAATAGAAAAGGCATACATATATAACAAGAAACCCCATTTCTTTCAAGGTCTCCTGCTCAAGGTTAATGTAATTCTGAAACTGAGCACTCCTCAGTGACAACATAACCTAGATTTTGTGGAGGCAGTTCAAATCCAAAATCAATGAGTCTGAATTTTTTTTCTAGACTCAGTAGCTCCTGTTGTGTCTAGTTTGTGATTCCCTAAATTGGAATTTAATCAAAAGATTAGTTATAATGCATGTTTTATATTAGTACTGGTATTGAAGAAAAGTAAAGGAGATATTTTATGGATTCAGCAAAGATCAGCAGTCCATGATTTTTTTCTCTCTCCATTTTCTGTTTTTGCCTGAATTGTTTTCACAGTCTTTTGTTTCTTTCAAGGACTTCCATAATTAATGTGCTAGTGCAGTCCTGCTAATGAAGATAACCCTGGAACAGGAAAGATAAGATGGTGTGGATGGGAAGTCCTAAGGGGCACATATGATATCATGTGAGCTTTCTGAATCCCCTTAGAAAATTTGAACCATTGGGTTCAAGGCCTCTAGACCACGGGTGTCAAACTTGCTGCATCATGTGAGGTGTCACAACATATCGTGACTTTTTTCGCATTGCCAGAACTGGGGTGGGCGCAGCCTCCACATGATGCAACCGGCCCATGGGCTGGCAGTTTGACACCCCTACTCTAGACTGATCCTTCTTTACTTCTTTGCCTCTCCATCCTAGTTTTCTTGAGAAACTGGTTGATTTGTATTCTTGGCCTTTTGATCTTGTGTAGGAACAATAGTAGGTGAATTAGGATTTTTTGAAAGAGAGATCATGCAACTTTGGCTCTTTTTCTAGGAACTCCAGACCTCTGTTGTGTTCTCTGTAATGTTCTGTTGTACAAAATCACCCTGGTATCTATTTGAAGTTGCTGGATGCCCACAAACAAACCAATACGAGTCTATTTTTACTGTGGTGGGGATGAATCAAATAAATAAATAAATCCTGCAAATTATCTGGTTGAACGGCTATAGCCTTCAGCTGACACCAAGATATTATGTATATAGAGATTTATGGACTAAGAACCCCAAGAAAGGAAGAAAGGAACACTCAGGGCATTTAATGTGTCAGACTGCCCATGTAACAGCTTAAGGATACCCCGAGGCATATAAGTAATTGGATGTAGTTTATGTTATTGAAGTTCAAAACTAAGCTTTTAAAATTCATTCTCCTCTTGCACATACATCTGAGGTGGGTATAAAACCACATAAAGACCTTCATTCATGAGTCATTCACAACTCTGCTAAACCTTTTTTAAAAATGTATCAGTTGGATGTCTATGAAGTACAATATTTCTAGAGATGCAGGCCGAGGAAGGATATAAATTTTTCTAAAGTTTGGAATAATTTAAACCTTTCTGGTTTCTTTCTTTTTTTTTAAGTTTTTATTGAATACAAAGAAAAAAAAGAATTAAAAACATTGAACATGGTAAATCATCTTTGATTGACATCTCAGTCCATATTGTACATTAATTACATATATCTATATACAAACTATACAATTCTGGTCTCTATCTTAACTTATCTCTTTATTTGTGACCTCCATTTTTTCCCCCTCCATCTATAAAATTTATTCCATATTCGATAAAATTCTGTTTCTTCCTGATTTTTTAATATTTTAGTTATCCTGTCAAGTTCTGCGCAATACATAATTTTTTTTATTAATTCTTCCTCACTCGGTACTTCCATTGCTTTCCACTTTTGAGCAAATAGTATCTTTGCCGCCGTAACCACATGAATAATTAAATATGTGTCCTCTTTATTTACATTTTTCTCTAGTATTCCTAATAGTAATACCTCAGGTTTGTATAGAATGTTTTGCCTAGTCATTTATATTGCCCATTCCCATTCCCAGACCATACACCAATACACCTGTGCTTCTCTACATGTCCACCATACATGAAAAAAGGTGTCCTTTTCTTTTTTACATTTCCAACACATAGAAGAATATTCATTATACATTTTGGCTAATCTGGCCGGAGGGAGATGCCATCTGTAAGCCATCTTATATAGGTTTTCTTTATATGATGTCGCCAATGTGATTTTATTATTCCGCTCCCAAACTTGCTGCCATTGATCCATATTTATATTATATCCTAAGTCTATTGCCCACCTCACCATCATTTCTTTAACCTGCTCCTCATATAGCTTATGTTCCAACAGGTGTTTATAAATATTATTTATTTGTTTTTTCTCCGGGCCTAGCAGTATTTTATCTAATTCCGTATCTTGTCTGTTAATACCCCATTCTTGCTTATCCTTCATATATTTTGCTTGTATCTGGAGATAAGACCACCACTCCAGGTCTATTCCTTGTTGTTTTAGCTCTTGTTTTGATTTTAAATAAAATAAACCTTTCTGGTTTCTATGGGTCATATCATAAGAACTCTATATAATTTGGATGCATAAACCCTGAAGCATTTTAGAGAGGATAGTAATCATATTCTCACCACAATTTTGTTCCAAAGTTTTCACATTTTCCAAAGCATTTAAGAATTTTTTTTTTCAGTGCTTCCATCAGGTCGAGCTATACATATAAAATGTTTAGCAAATACTTGTTTGATATGTTGGTCCAAATAAACAAGCAATTTATGCAGACCCTTTCAGAAAGTTCTATTGTTTTTTTCAATAGTAATGTAGGCATCTTCTAATATAGAGTTCAGGATAAATCAAGCCATGATTGATTTATAATTTATATTATACTGCAATTTTGAGTTCTTCAGGAAGAACATACCATAGTTGCCACCTCTGATTTCAGTGAGTGCTGTTTCACTTAATTTTTCATCCACCTTGACTGATGTACTAGCCCAGGGGTAGGCAACCTTGGCTCTTTTATGACTCGTGGACTTCAACTCCCAGAATTCCTGAGCCAGCATGGCTGGCTCAGGAATTCTGGGAGTTGAAGTCCATGAGTCATAAAAGAGCCAAGGTTGCCTACCCCTGTACTAGAAGGTCCAATGTGGCTTGGTGAGATAAGAAAGCGACTTCCTATATAGCCACGGTCATTGTGCGTGGCAAGATAAACATTGTAATGGGACAGATAGATTTCAGCACATATTAGGATTTAAAAATAAATAATTTAAAATAAATATTAATCTCTCTAATAGCTTCCTTCCTCATGAAATGTACTTTTAATACCATCCAGAATATTTATTCTATTTCTGCCTTTATTTCAGAAATGTTCAATGTTATTTCTAAACCATTATAATTTAAAACCTGATTAGTTTTTTTAAAAAACAGCAGTGGATCATTACTTGTTCCATTTTCATAACATATAATATCTATTCGGTAAACTGTGCTCTAAGATGGTGCTGGAAATGGATTTAATGACAGTAGGCTAAGAAGCTACTTCACGGACTGCTGATAAATTGAGTTCTGCTTCCTTCTCCACATCCCCCCACCCCAGTAATACTGATGACTAGTGGTGATTATATTGAAGGGATGTTACAAAATAACTGGCACAAAATAGGAACTTTATTTTATACTACTGTAGCTAACAAAGGGGCAAATCACACAGATTTTTTTTAGAAAGGAAAGTATATGAATTTGTGTTAGCAGCTAGTGTACTGCATATGTTAGAGAGTACCGTAAGAAGAAAGATGCAAATGATCAAATTATGATGCGGCAATTGTCGCAAAATATTAGAATGTCATCCCTTAAAATAAGAATATATAAAATAAATATTTTACCATTTGCTTTCCCTTCCAAAATAGTCACTAGATCCTGCTACAGTACAAAAATTAAATGTACATTCAAAAATATGTGTAACTTGGAAAATACATTAATAGACTTTCTATTTAAAAACCAGTGTGGAAATACGGCATATTAAAATACAGCTTATACTAGGGAAATCTATCCAGTATAAATAAGCACACAGATCAATCATTCATGTACTGGGACATGATTATATATATATATTTTAAAAGACCTGTATTTGGATAGTCATGTAAATTACATTACAAACATATTGCAGAACAATGCATAAGAAATCTGTATGATGGTTACTTTTATTTCCTAGACCGGAACCCTTTGAAATAGTTTGCAGAAAAACTATATAGAACAGAAAGCTATCTGCATTGGGACATGAGGATATGTGACACTGATGTGAGTGAAATATATTCTCTCTCTCTCTCTCTCTCTCTCTCTCTCTCTCTGTGTGTGTGTGTGTGTGTGTGTGTGTGTATGTGTGAGAGAGAGATTTTTATTTTAATAGTCAAATTTAATTCAAACTAAATTTAACAAGGGAAAAGAGAATAGAAGGAAGTAAAAATTGAAGAAGAAAAGGAAAGGGGAAAAAAGGAAAAAAAATCAGATTTCGGATGAATTTTCATAGCTAGATAGGTCTTTAAATCAGATAGGGCATTACAGTATCAGCCAAGCCCAAATCCGATAATAAAGGACAGCGCCACCTAGTGACAGCATGATCTCTTATTCATATTAATTTATTTGCATGAATGGCCAGTTCTCTTGACTTGGGTCTTAGTCTGAGGATCTTTTGTGATGAAAAGAGAAGCACACACAGATAGAGAAGCATGTGTATGGGGGGGGGGGGAGTGGACAGAGAGACATGTTCTTTCTGACTGTACTGGGTATCTTAATGAATGCATTTATCTCAAGGCCCAGACATATTTTGCTCCTGAATGTAGCCACAATCCATTTGTGCTTTGTATTAATGATATTTTAATATTGTGGAATTGGTTCTGTGATCTATATATTGCAAAATTATAAATATGTCATGTAATTTTGACAACTGTTTATAATATATGCAGAACTGTTTATAAATACATTCAACATTTATTTCCCATTTTCCCTCTCGCCTATTTCATCCTTATTTCAACTGGAGAGTGAGATAGCCAAGATTACTTTTTAAGCCTTCTTGCTAAGTAGACATGGACTTTAGCAGAATTAGCCTTATGCTGGTAAGTAATATATCACATTTCATCTTTTATTGATCTTTACCTAGATTGCTGATGGACTCTAAAATAACAGTTCTCCGATCAGTTGCTCTCTAGATGTATTGGCCTATGTTTGATGGATACACAGGGAATGGCCATTGAACAAGTTTCTGGAATTTGGGTATCTATCTATCTATCTATCTATCTATCTATCTATCTATCTATCTATCTATCTATCTATCTATCTATCTATCTATCTATCTATCTATCTATCTATCTATCTATCTATCTATCTATCTATCTATCTATCTATCTATCTATCTATCTATCTATCTATCTATCTTATCTATCTATCTATCTATCTATCTATCTATCTATCTATCTATCTATCTATCTATCTATCTATCTATCTATCTATCATATATCTATCTATCATCTATCCAGACTTACCTACCAAATAGTCTCACAGTGGTATCGAATAGATCAAAATAAAAATTAGAATTGTATAAAAACAATACAAAATTAATTATCTTTAAATGCATTAAATCATATCAGACGTTACTATAACAAAAATCATTTATTTATCTATTCATCTATCTAATTTATACAGCTGCCCATCTCACAACCAAGTGACTGTGGGTGGTGTACAACAATAATTGGCATATTCATGACAAGTTGGAAATAATTATCATTCTGAACAGCTGCTTTTAAGGCTTTTCTAAATTGATGTATTTATTTTTAACCCAGTGTAACTGAAAGATTCTCTCTACAGTAAATGATGGCAACCCTACTGAGAAAGTCCCTCTATATACTACAGCTTTGGGGATTTATGTTCTTCCTATTACATAATATAAACAGTTTTAACTTATATAGTATGAAGTAACTGTATTTATATTGGCTCTTGAGGAAAATAATAGAAATTCATAGCTGGATCATGCTTTTGTTAGGACTAGTCAGATTAACAGGGTAGGGTTTGTAAGCTTTTGAATTGTCCAAAATGATATTGAAAAACCAGCATGTAGAAAATGAAAATTTAAAAATAGATATTTGCAAGATATGTAATTTTAAGTCTGTCCAAGATGGCACCAGTGGATTGACTGCAGAGCAATCCCAGGATGGAATGTACTCTAAAAAAAATTGATTTTAAACTATATAAACAGGGACGTGAGTTTTTGAGGCTTAATTCCATCATCTAATAGATATAACTACATAATTCAGCTGATTTCACTTTAACCTACTGCAGATTTGTAAATTACACCTCATGTTGTTTAGAAAAGAAGTATCCATGCTGCAGTTGGCAGGGAAGGGCCTCACGTGCTTGGTGACTGTAGAATTGGGAGGGAAAACAATTATATTTCTTCTGTTCCCCATGACTTAAAAAAACAACCACTTGTGGTTTTAAATATTTATTTCTGGACATTTTTCTAACTTGTTACAAAGTCTAAAATGGTTGTCAGGCCCTAAATGAAATATATATCCATCTTGCAGATATTTTACATGTGGCTCCTGTTATGATGATGTTCTCGAAATCCTTGAGAACCTGTCTGTTCTCAAAGGCTTCAGTAGGATGTTGGTGAATCTTTATAAGATTTTTATTTATTTTATTGAGGAACTGTGTCTTTTGGACACATGTGGTTTCTATTTTTTTTATAGTTGTGTAGTTTTATTACATTTTTTGCCATAAGTCGCCCAGAATCTTTTTGCCTTTAGAAATGAAGATCACTCAAAGCTTTACTCCATTTTCCCTTAGGAATTCTAAAACTTTAACAGATTGTATCCAGTAGCCTCTGAATCAATCAATCAATCAATCAATCAATCAAATAAACAAAGAAAGAAAGGGGTGAAAGAGGGAATCACACTGGTTGTTAAAAATGTCTAGGTAGGAATATGCTTCTGCCAATTCTTTAAAATACTTGATGTTAGTATTATATCTTCCCCCAAGATTTGACTAAAAGTATATATTTATATTAATAAAGGGCATATTCCAGCTTTTCAGAAATCAAGACAATCCACTGATGTTGAAACAGAAATTGAGGAAAGCATCCTGAGATTTTTTTTAATCATTAATAAATTCACATTTATTAAATCTGATTATCTGGACCTGGTTTTAGAATACCACTGATCCTTCCGTCCTCTAAGTCAGGGGTAGGCAACCTTGGCTCTTTTACGACTCGTAGACTTCAACTCCCAGAATTCCTGAGCCAGCCATGCTGAGGAGAAAGGGAGTTTCCAAGCTGAGCCATGCTGGCTCAGGAATTCTGGGAGTTGAAGTCCATGAGTCATAAAAGAGCCAAGGTTGCCTATCCCTGCTTTAAGTGATAATTCTGATTTATTATTTATTTTATTTGTTAAACAAATGTATATAGCTTCCCAACTCACACCTAGTTGACTCCAGGCAGCTTATAACATTTAAAAATTAAAAAAGATCTTTAGAAGTGACAGAAAATATAAATTGATTGTTGTCATTTCATTTTTTGTGAGCAAAGAATTTGTCAGAGAAATGGCTTGGTTTTGTTATCTCTGTTTCTGGTCATAACAGATTGGTAAGATTGGTAAAGCATTCTGCTTTACTTTAGTTTTATTCATAAAAAAATAGACGAAATTGGCTCTCGATTCAAGTTTGAAAATCACTTTATTTTAAAATAATCTAAGAAACGCGGAGAACAAATTGGTGCAAGAAGCACAAATCTCAGTAATCAACCTCTATATACATTCTTTCTTCCATTTCGTAATTAAAAATTTTGAATTGCTTTTGTAGCAGGCCGGTGAGAGGGGAATGGAAAGCTCAGACAGCTGCTGCCGGTTTGGGCGTGACGGGTGTAGACTGGGGGAAGGGAAGAAAAGAAGAAGGAGAAAGGGTGGTGGTGGTGGTGGTTGTTACTCTTGGGGAGAGACCAGGTGAAGCCAAAGAGAATTGGAGTTTTAGGTGATTCCTCTCCTTTGGAGTAGTGGGAAGGAGAGGAAGAGAGAGAGGGCGGGGAGGGTTTTATTGCTTTGTTTTGCAAGAGGATATCCCGAGCAAGGGGAAGAGAGAGAGTGAGAGTGAGGAAGTTGCCTTGAGTGCAACTGAACCAGGTTTTATTAGAAAGGAAAACTGGGGGGGGGGATTTGGCATAGAGAGAGAGCTGGGACAATGGGTCCCGACAGAAGAGAAGAAGAGGCGATCCGCTACTGCTTTGGAGACCAGCGGCCATCCAAATGTTAATCACTACCACCTGTGCATGCTGCAAACATTGTGGGGAGTTGCCCTGGCAGAGTGAGCTGTGACTGCGGGGTGTCAATTATCCCCGCTCGTGGTTTCTGCTGCTGCTTGGAGCCGGGGAGTTCTTTCCACGCATGCCCTCTTGTTTCTCAAACGACTGCTATGGACTATTGACTATTATTTCTACGACTGCCTGAGGCTGTTAAATACTGTTATGCACTGACCGCTGTGGTTAGGGTTCGGTCACCTTTGTTCCTGCAACCCCCCCTCTGGCGACGAGAACTTGCCATCTCTTCACTCCGCGTGAGCTCCCGCTGAAACTGGACATTCTGTCAATGCCTTGAGAGCACAGTTGTTGAGCAGGACTAGAGGGGGAGGGTTAGGAGGGCCTGTGCTTTGGTGGCCTCTGAGGGGGTAATGCTATACTTTTAACAATTCTTTTTGCTTTTAGAAATGAAGATCACTCAAAGCTTTACTCTATTTTCCCCTAGGAATTCCAAAGCTTTAACAGATTGTATCAAGTTTTTTTTTAAAGAAAAGTAAGTTGGAAATATTCTTTATTATTGCAGCATTTTGGTAAAAAAAATTGTGGGTGGTATTTATGGCCAACAAAAGTGCGTATAGTCAAGGCCATGGTTTTCCCAGTTGCAATGTATGGATGTGAAAGTTGGACCGTAAGAAAGGCTGAGCGACAAAGAATTGAGGCCTTTGAACTATGGTGCTGGAGAAGACTCCTGCGGGTCCCTTGGACTGCAAGGCAATCAAACTGGGCAGTCCTAGAAGAGATCAACCCCAACTGCTCTTTAGAAGGCAGATCCTGAAGTTGACACTCAAGTACTTTGGCCACCTAATGAGAAGGAAGGACTCACTGGAGAAGAGTCTAATGCTGGGAAAGATTGAGGGCAATAGAAGAAGGGGACGACAGGAAGATCCATGTTAGAATCAATTTATAGTTGTTAGCTGTTTGCCCAGCAGGTGGTGATCTTGCTCAGGGACTTGATAGCTAAGTGGCGCTGGATCCTTATCCTTTCAGGAAAAGAAGATCTCTCTTAATCACTGACAACATTTTGATTCTGGCTTAATTTGCTGACATATCTAACAGATCCTGGGGAATAATGGAGAGAAAGAAAGAGAGAGAGAATGAGAGAGAAATGATTTCTGAGAAAACCAGGATGTGGTGATAATGGTAGTTTATAAATTTAGCACTATAAAGCACATCAGTTATATAAAATAAACATTGTAATTTGTTGAATGCTTTTATCTCAGTTCACGTATTATTAGAACGTTAATACAGGGGAGTGGTAGTATTGTGTGTGTGTATATATACATATACATACATACATACATACATACATACATACATACATACATACATACATACATACATACATACATACATACATACATACATACATACATATATATATATATATATATATATATATATATATATATATATATATATATATATATATATATATATATATATTCTTGATATATATATGTATGTACCGTATGTATGCATGCATATATATATATATATATATATATATATATATATATATATATATATATATATATATATATATATATATATATATATATATATATATATATATATATAATAATCTAGTGTATATATATATAATAATCTAGTGTATATATATATAATAATCTAGTGTATATATATATAATAATCTAGTGTATATATATATATAATCTAGTGTGCATCTTATAAACCAGTTGTACTGCATAAATGCCCAAAAGTTTGAAAATGAAAATTCAACATATGTAAGAAAATAAATAGAACCAGTTAAAAGTTTGGGATAAATTTTATTTAGATCACAGCTTTTTGTTTCATGGGGAAGAATGCTCTACTGCAGCCTAACTACTGTCACACTGTTTGAAAAGAGGGAGTGGGAGAGATCAGTTTTCTTCTGTAAATTAATAAATATCTGTTCTTTTCAGAGCTGAGCAGCAGTCTGAAAGGAACAGACCAAGCATAAATCTGGAGCAGAACTGGGATTGACTCTCAAATCAGGACTGAGCAAAAAACTAGAGCAAGTAGAGAGAAATCCGTTGAAGAACAGGGCTGCCCCTATGGAGGGGAAGAGGAGCTGGAAGTGAACTTTTATGTGGATTTGGGACTGACTCTTATTTAAGTCCCCATTCACTTCTTAGGAGATCATGATGTTTAAAGCGCCACACCTCTGGTTTTGAAACTGGTACCTATCACCCCTCCCTCCCACTCTTTTTAGTGGGCGCCCCGTACAGAGCACAGGAGGGCCTAAGGAGCAAGGATGATGCTTCCTTTTGGGGGGCCTAACCCCTGGGTCCCAACTCTCAAAGTCCCCTTCCCAACTGCAAATTTGTTCCAGAAAGATGACTGCCCATTTGAAAATGAGAAGTGTAATAGGAATAATACAGCTAAGAGTTTAGAAGGAGGAGGGTTTTAAGATTATGCTCTGCACTAGCATCCAATAATCATCGGTTGTTTCCAAGTATTTCACAGCTGTGTGAGTCACTGTACAAGTGCCTGGTTTTCTTCCATTTTTTTAAATTAACTGATATCCTGACTTTAATTTTTGCAACAGAGTTCATTAAAAAAGAAAGAAAAAAAGACCTGGTTGTGTTTCTACAGGGTTGCTCTGGCATTGTCTCCCTCACAGTTTCCTCTAGATTTTTTTTTAACTTTGCCACTCTCACTACTTGAAACGAGACTGGAGACATAACTGACTAATCTTAAGTACAGGGGTTTGCTTAATGTTGTTTAAACTATTGCAACATGCTCTACGTGGGGTCACCTTTAAGAACCACTTGGAAGACTTAGCTGGTCCAAAATGGAGCAGCCCAGTTATTTTCTGGTGCTTGATGTGGGAGTGCATTACACTTGTGCTAGAGCAGGGGTATCAAACTCAATTTCACTGAGGGCCGCAGCAGAATTGCGGTTGCCCTCGGGGGGCCGGGTGGGTGCAGCCTACTGGGTGGGCGTGGATGGAGTGGGTATAGCCTACTGTGTGGGCATGGCCAGCTCTACATCGTTCGCGTCAAGGGTGCCTGTGGGGGCCTGGGCAGAAGTGGGACAGATCTGAGGGTCTCTGGCAGAAGAGGTTGGGAACCGGGCAAGCACCAAGGCATGGTCCATTTCGTCATTCTTCACAAAGGGTGACATCTCCCCAGCATGCACCCAGGGGCGGGGCCGACACAGCAGGGATTGGTTCCTCATTGTTTCTAGATGGCCTTCTGGAGTTAAGACTGAATGCGTTTCAGCATAGCTGGCCACTACAAAATTGTACATTGGCTCCAAACCGGCCTGGGCCAGGGCCAAGGCAGTGAGGGCTGTTCCCTCACTGTTTCCAGATGGCTTCGCGGGCCACATGAAACCACTTCGCAGGCCGCATCTGGCTCCCGGGCCTTGTGTTTGACATGTCTGTGCTAGAGGCCCAGAATTTGCTTTCAGTAGGCTTTCAGTTGCAGTTGAAAATGTTTGTTTTAACCCACAAAGCCTTTTAGAACTGTGTTTGCTCTCTATAATGGATCTGATCATTTCAATTTTGTTGAGAAAAGCAACTAAAGATTCCCCACTTTAAGGAGGTATCAGATAAGGCTTGGGGAAGCTGTTTTTCTGGAATAGTTCCAGCCTTTTGAACTGGCCTCTTTCTGGACCTCAGACTAGTTCTGATCTCAGTTTCCTTCTAGTTATTCAAGAAGGCACTTGAAAAAGAGGCCTGTGTTTTGAAGTCTAGGCTTTGGTAAAGTTTTTACTAATTTTTCAGTGGGCTGTGGTTTGTATACTTCTGTAAAACTGTCCAGTGTTCTTTGGGATAGCTACAGGAAATACATAACCAAGCATTCTCCTAAAAAATCTTCTAGAAAGGCAGTGGTGGGATTCAGCCAGTTTGCACCAGTTCGGCAGAACCGGTGACTAATTTTTTGTTGCCCAGGCTCAGAATGGACTTCCGGAAGTGGCATCCACACAGAGAAACGATTGTTCACATATTTGAATCCCACCACTATAGAAAGGGTATGGCAGGTAACAAGCTTATCATGGTTCAGGTACTCCATGTTTAACAACCACAATTAGATACAGTAACTGTTGTGTTTACGGTACGTTGGCAATTGACGGAGACCCATGGTGAAAACAACAAGCTCTTTATTTCTCTCTCCTACAACCAAGCAAACAGCAAAAGGCACGCAGGCCTTTTATAGTGCCTGAAACCCTGACAGTGTGAACTAATAGGAATTGACCATTTTTGCACCTTGCGCACGCGCACAAGGCTGGCGCCACTCTGTCTGGTCCCGGGCAGCTTTTGGATTGCCCAGGACCAATTGCAACAATTCTGAGCCTGCTTTCAGCTCTTGCAGGCTCAGGACACAACACCCCTCCCCCCTAGATGAAACACCTAGCTTATGCACAGGTGCATTGTGCAATGCAGGGAGAGTGGAACACAGATGCATTATTCAAATGCAAGGAGGGTGGAAATGCTCGGATCTGCATGCAGGCAGACACCTTTCAAAAGAATTATATCCAAAATCAAAATAGTGTGAGACTCATTCAGCGGCCTCATAGCAAGGTTCCTTATGTGTTGACAGGAACCTCACATACTCTCCTAGATATTTAGGCGGGCACTTTGCCCGCTGCGACCTTCTAGAGGCCAGTGAGGGTGCCTGGCCTACCTGCTCACCTACCAGGCTAGGCAGGCCAGGACTTTGATGCACCAAAATGCCCAGGTTCCCCTCTGAGTCCAAGCCAGTGTACCTTGGAGGGGTGGAAGCCCCCGAGTCCACAATGGACTCCTCTTGGGAACACTGTCCCTCGAGCCCAAGGCTAGCAGGTGGAGAGGCCTGAGTGGCGGAAGTGCCCCAGTACTCTGTGGCCCCTGAGCACATGCCAGAGGTGCCAGAGTCAGGAGCTGCCTCCATGGCAAACCCCCTTGCTACTGACTTCCTTTTCAGAGCAAAAGCTGAATTATGAGAGTGCCCCTGGTGGAATTGCCTTTCTATGGCTGTGTGTGATTTATGTGGATACCCTCGGTCTGTCTCCCTGTCTGGAGCACTATCTGACATGTTTGAATAATGTGGATATCCCCCGGTGTGACTCCCTGTCTGGAGCAATAACGGATGTGCGGGATGACCCCCTATCCTGGGAATTCCTGCTTGGAGCACTTGTGGAGTCTTGGGATGACCCCCAAACAGCCTCAGCAGCTTGTGAGGCCCTGTTAGGCCTGGAAACCTGTGACCCAGAATGCATATTATGGTCCCCCCCCAGAGCAGAGCCAGGAGCGGAAACGTGGCTGTCCCATCTCCAACACAGTTGGTCTATGTGTCTGGGAAGAATGCGGCTATCATCCAAGGCAACTTCGTATGACAATGGCCCAGAGATCTTGCAGACCACAGCTGTGACCCAGAGATGTCCAGGCCCATAGTTCCTTGCCCAAACCGGATCGCCCACCTGAAGTCTCCTAGGTGCCCACAGTTGTGACACCTGTGAAGCCACCCGATCTGGGTGCAACCTGTCCAATTTGGTGATGAGGCAGCGACCCCAGCGGAGTTCAGCAGGGCTCTTCCCTGTGGCTGTGCAAGGTGTGGTGTGGTGTGCCAGAAGGAAATCTTCTAACCTGTGATGCCAGTTACCATAAGTCAGTTACTTGAGAGCATCTTTGGTAGTGCGCACCATTCTCTCTGCCTGTCCATTGGAGGATGGGTGGAAGGGAGCAGAAGTTGCATGCCAGATCAAGTTGGCCTGAAGAAAAGCCTGGAACTCAAAAGAGGTAAATTGAGGGCCATTATCTGAAACCACGACATCTGGAAGCCCGTGCGATGCAAAAAATTCCTCTCAACACCTGGATGGTCCTGGCAGTAGTAGTGGAGGAAACAGGAACAACCTCTAGCCACTTGGAATGGCTGCCAACGATGAGAAGAAAGAATTGCCCCTGAAAGGGCCCAGCATAATCTATATGCACCCATGACCATGGGGTTTGAGTTTCCTCCCACCTATGTACTGAGGCCTGAGGCATTTCACGCCATGACTGTTGGCATACTTGGCACCCGTGCACCTGAGCCTCGATGGCTTTATCGAGTCCAGGCCACCAAAGATGCTGCGCGCAAGCCCTTTCATCCTTACTATACCAGGATGTCCCTCATGCAGAGAGAGCAAGATTCTAGACCACAGTGAGGCTGGGATTACTACCCTACTACCCCATAACAGGCACCCCTTGAAAGTGGAAAGTTCATGCTTCTCGTGCCAGTATCTGGACAAGTCTCAGGCCATCCGGACAACACCCAGGTCAGCACGCATGTGAGCGTGTGATTAGTGGCAGTTTCTGCAGCCATGTCCCTAGCATTTAGGGGAGATTCAGGTAACTCCTGAATGGAAAGAATATTAATGGCAGGAGCAGGATCTGCCTCTATCTGTTTAAGAGGTAATCTGCTGAGGCCATAAGCATGGCCCATTTCTTTTCCAGGTTTATGAATTAGAGTGTAGTCATATGTTGACAGGAAATTGGACCATCTCAGCATATGTAGAGAAATAATATGTGGTGTCTGTTTGTTAGTGGTAAACAAACCCAGCAGAGGCTTATGGTCTGTGTAGACCATGAAGTGGCGGCCATATAAGAAATCATGGAATTTCTTTATGCCAGCCACTATGGCCACGGCTTCTCTGTCAATCTGAGCATAATTCCACTCTGCAGAAAACAGAGTCCTTGAGTAGTAGGCCACAGGGACTTGTGTCCCATCAGCCTTCAGATGGCTACATACTGCTCCCATCCCATAAGGAGATGCATCGCATGCGATGCAAACAGGCAGTTGCTCATTGAAATGTGCTAAAACAGCATTTGAAGAGAGCAAGGCCTTAACCTCATTGAAACTCCTGTCATGGACTTTAGTCCACTGCCATGGAGCTTGCTTGTCTAAGAGCCGGTGTAACGGCTCAGCCACTGCAGCCTTATGTGGAAGGAATGCGTGATAGAAATTTAAAAGTCCCAAGAAAGCTTGCAGCTCACTTTTGGACTTGGGCTTTGGGACCTGCTGAATCGCTTGAAGCTTGGATTCAGCAGGGTGAATGCCTTGGGCATCAATCCTGAACCCTAGGAAGTCAGTGGAAGTGACTCCTATCTTGCATTTATCCTGCTTCAATTTAAGGCCTGCTTTGCGAAAACGAAGCAAGACAGCCCTTAACCTTTCTGCTAAATTTTGGGATGACTCCCCAGCAATGAGGATGTCATCGAAGTAGAGAATACCATGAAGTGTGCTCTCCATGACACTTTGGAATATGCCAGGGGCTACATTTACCCCAAATTGCAGTCTTTTTACCTTGAAGGCCGCCCTGTGAGTTACAATCGTCTGGGCCTCTGCAGATGCCTCATCAACAGGTAGCTGTTGATAGGCCTGTGCCAGGTCAAGTATCGCAAAAATGCACCCCCCTTGAGGGAGGCCAGAATGTGGCTCATAACTGGCACTAGATATGCATGCTGTTGCAACGCTTTATTCAGTGTGCACTTATAGTCTGCACATGTATGGACTTCCCCATTAGCCTTTAGAGGCGTTACTATGGGGGTTTCCCATGAACTAGAATCTACAGGTTCTAAAATGCCCTGCTGAAGCAATTTGTCCAGCTCAGCATTTATTTTACTTTTGAGGGCAAAAGGCACCCTTCTAGGCTTGACCCTAATGGGCGTGATAGTTGGGTCTAACCGTAGTGCAATGGGAGGCCCCTTGTAGGATCCTAGTTCTGTACTAAACACATCTGCAAACTCCTTGTAAACCTCTGCAAGGCCCAATGTTTGCAAGTTGTGCAGCCCAGTTACTTGGATTCCCAGAGCCTCGAACCAATCGAGTCCAACTACCACCACATCCAGGAAACCGTCAAAATCCTTACGCTGTACCTTGAGCATGGCCTCCCCTTTTACACAGAGCTTAGAATTTTGAAAATCAGTGAGTATTAGATTCGATGGCCTGAGTTTAACTCGAAGGCCACTACTGCTGCAAATCCTTTTAAAGGCGTCCAGTGAAATGATTGATAGAGTGGACCCTGTGTCCAACTCCATCAATAAGGGAACCCCTTGCAACTTCACGTTAATGCGAAGTTTCTTCTTAAGAAGCTTGTGTGTCCCTGTCCTTAGAATACTCCTGCACAATGCGCAGAAACCCACCCTGTGTTGACTGGGGACCCTGGTACCTTTCTGAAGCAATTCTTCACGAGGTTGGACCTTCTGGCGACCCAAACAGATGGAGGCAATATGGCCTTGCCTGCCACACGCCCAGCAAATGGCAAAGCAAAACCTGCAGTCAGCTCGCTTGTGGCGTCCTTCGCACCCACTGAAGAGATCCTGGGGCCTTGTCCAGACGTTCCTTCTGCCTCCTTTCAGTTGGCTGGTGCAGTCTGTCCACCTCCTCTTCAGGATCTACTTTAGATTCTTCTCAAGCATCCTCTTGATGGATGGTAGCAGTGGCTGGAGGGTTCCTGGCGAGCTGCAAAGCCTTCACAGTGCCACCTGCTGCTTCTTCAGCTGCCACCTCTCTTAACGCGTCTTGGAAGGAGACATCTTCTTTTGCAAAGATCTTTTGTTGTAGATCTCTGCTTCTTGAGCCACACACAAAACGATCGTGCAGCCTCTTTTCCAGATCCTTGAACTCACAAGGCCTGGCCGCTTGTCTTAAGGCAGCAATAAAGTCCGCAGCAGATTCACCCAGCCCCTGGTCTCTCTGTTCGAACACGTGCCTCCAAGCGATAACAGATAATTTTGGCTGGAAATATTCCTTCAACATCTTCTTCAAGTCAGCATACAATACTGACTCCAGAAGTGCAGGGGCCACCAGATTTTCCGCAATGTCAAAATCTTTCTGTCCACAGGCACACAAAAGATTTGCTGCCTTCAGGCCATCTTCTCTTATTTGATTTACTCTTAAATTAGTTCTCCACCCATGCTACATATGAATTCCATCTCTCTGGGTGGGAGACATTAAAATCAGTAAAAGGGCCAATCTTTGACATCGTAAGATTGATGGTCTTCGCTAATTGCCTCCTCTGCAAGCTAAGATTTGAGAAAGGGTCCTTTTTTGCCGAGCTCACCTTCAGCAACGCTGTACTGGCAGGCTGAGTCGCGAATGCAGGACGCCGTCTTCCCTATTGTCAGGACTTCCTTGGTGAGTCCTAATCCTTTTCCTTGCTTGCAGGGATCCCACCTTCATCGCCAGTGTTGTGTTTACGGTTCGTTGGCAATTGACGGAGACCCATGGTGAAAACAAGCTCTTTATTTCTCTCTCCTACAACCAAGCAAACAGCAAAAGGCACGCAGGCCTTTTATAGTGCCTGAAACCCTGACAGTGTGAACCAATAGGAATTGACAATTTTCGTGCCTTGCACATGCGCACAAGGCTGGCGCCACTCTGTCTGGTCCCAGGCAGCTTTTGGATTGCCCGGGACCAATTGCAACAATTCTGAGCCTGCTTTCAGCTCTTGCAGGCTCAGGACACAACAGTAACTCTGTCACTAGATAACATAGTCATTAAGTGAGACACCATGTGACCACAATTTGTGGTTTTATTGCCAGCTTTCTAAATTGATTTTGCTGAAGAGCATGAAAATGTTGATCACTTTAGTAGGGAATGTTGCAACAATTTTAAGTGTGAAGATCAGTCATAAAATTAGTTCTTCAGCATCATTATAACTTTAAACAGTTGCTATTAGCAACGGCATCATTTAGCAACTGTTCAAAGTTATGACCGTGACGAAAAAGTAATTTTATTATCAATCTCACATTTACAATATTTGGAGATCTGTAAAGTAAAGGAAAGCTAAAGTAAAATCATAAACACCATTGTGGTCTCACTTAGAAATTGCTTTGCTAATGACTGAGTTGCCAATCCCAATTGTGTCTCTAAATGAGGACTACCTGTATCTATTTTTGAAAGAGGCCCATGTAATCTGCTCTCAAAATTCCAAATGTGAATAGCAGCTCCCAAAGCTGCATTCTTGTGACCTAATCTCTAGTTTTTCTTTTATCTAACCTTTAAATGGAAGCTGGTTGCATGTCTAAATGCTCTGCCTTTTCCCTAGCTGGAAGTGTTTATTTTTACAAGCTATTTACATGGTGCATTCCAGAGGTTGGAGAGAGGTTTTTCTAGCTAGCAGGGGAAAAAAATCATGCCATTGTTCCTGTTTGATAAAATATTAGCCAATTAATTCTGCCTTAATGTAGAATACTAAAGAAAAGCTAGATGTCAGGGCATGTTTCAAAAGAAAATATTGATCAGTTGTGCTCTTGTACTAATAATATAAATAAATAGATTGATAGCAAATCGATATACTATAATGTAATAAAAGTTGAGAGCTAGTTTGATTTAGTGATTAAGGCATCGGGCTAGAAATTGGGTGACTGTGAGTTCTAGTTCTGCCTTAGGTGCATAATCAGCTGGGAGACCTTGGCTCAGTCACTTTTTCTCTGCCCTCCGAAGGAGATAATGGCAAGCTACCACTGAAAAACCTTATGAAGGAAACTGCAGGGACTTGTCCAGGCAGTTGCCAGGAGTCAACACTGATTCAAAGGCAGTGGTGGGATTCAGCCAGTTTGCACCAGTTTGGCAGAAACGGTAGCTATTTTTTTGTTGCCCAGGCCCAAAATGGACTTCCGGAAGCGGCATCCACACAGAGAACCGGTTGTTCACAGATTTGAATCCCACCACTGTTCAAAGGCATGTATCAATTCTACAAATGAGCATGGCTATAGCCATTGTTCTCTTCATTCTAGGTTGCCACATTGAATAATCTTCTGTCCCATGGGAACCAAGGTCATCTGCTGCTCTCGTAATCAGGGACTGGATGTTGTATACAAAAGCCCACCAAATTAATATATTGGAGAACATAATTGATTGCATAGTTTTGTGGATGGGACATTATAGATAGATAACCTTTACTGTCATTTTTTTACTGTGGGCACCATGGCACACATTAAAAATGAAATTTAGTTGCTTGCTTTCAAATTGTACACATACATAACACACATTTAAACATCCCATATACAACATATATATAGACCTACACCCTTACATATAAGTAACATATAAATATTAATCACTGTCCATCTTGAATACATAACAGAAGGAGGAAGCTTTAGAGTTCACAAGGTTAATACTGTATGGAACAAAAATGTGACTGAATCTGGATGTTCTGCTTTGAACACCACGGAGCCTCCTCCCACAAGGTAACAAGGAAAACAGGTTGGGAAGAGGATGTGTAGTGTCCCAGACAATCTTGCGGACCCTGCTCAAGCAGTGCTTATATGCTATGTTCTGGAGGGAACTGTCAGTGATCTTTTCTGCCATCCTTACCATTCTCTCCACCGCCTTCCTGTCTGAAGCAGTGATGCTTCCAAACCAGACTGTGATGCTGTATGACAGGATACTCTCGATCATCCCCCTGTAGAAAATGGTAAGGACAGGGAAAGAAAGATGTGCTTTTCTCATGCGACACAGAAAATGCAGGTTACTTTGTAACTGGGTAATTTTTAATTGGAAATTCAGACTTGGTTTCACTTTTGATCATGCCGATACTTTGTAACTAATAAACATGTTCTTTGAGGAATTTCCAAGCCTCGAAGTTCTGCTTTATTTTTCTCTGTCTGTTGTAACCATGACAGCATGCACACACACATACACATACACATGCACACATGTAAAGGGTGACTACTAAGCCCAGGTTTTATTGACTTCTGAAAAACCTTGCCAAGAAAATTGCAGGGACTTGTGTGTTGGTCTATAAGAGTCAGACATGACTGAAAGGAAAAAGAAGAGAGGCTGAATCAATTGTCTCTCATATTTTTGGGTTGTTCAAGTTGATGCAACTCATTTTGTTACCTCTTCACGAAAGAGTGCATAATATAATAACTGATTCTGTGAGTTTTCATGTTTTACAGGTATTCCTCAACTTATGACTGTAATTATAAGTCATTTCAGTTATATGTCAAGGCACCCATATGACTGGAAGTAATTTTTTAGCCTTTTTTTTTGCAGGAATCATTAAGTGAGCATCACCATTGTAAGAGAACATGGTAGTCAGTAAGTAAATGCAATAGTTGTTAAGCAAACCTATTCATTTGAATGAACGTTTTTTACCAGAAACCAGCAAAAAACATTGCAAATCAAAGTCATGTGAGCATCATGGGGGGTCATAAAGTTGATCTGCCCAACATGCGGTCATTCCACCATTTACAATGGCATTCTGCAGCTCTTGTAACTTCAAACGGTCAAAAAATGACTAGTCATTAAGCGAGGACTCCCTGTTTATTTATGATTTAAATCTTTACATATTAACTAACCTCACAGTTTCAGTACTGTGTGTTATTTGGTTTAATGGTTGAAGTGAACTATACTTCTTGAATAGGTTTTGCCAGTAAATTACTATTATATTGTGAATTTGACATAAAGTAAATGATTAATACATCAGTAATCATATGATTTAAGTTATTTTTCTACCTCTTTAATTAAACTAAATTTAAATTTAGTTTTTTCTTAGCCCTGTCCTTTTCCCATTACCACCCACTAGACAGAGTTTAGGTCAAAGTGTTCCTTGCAAATGTCAGATGTTCCTGTAGCCAAAACAGACTATCCATCTCTGCTTTCATGGATATGACTATATCTGTTTCTCTGTGTATCTAATTTCTCTGTCAAAATGGAGCGGGTGAGAGAAAAACAATTTGCTAAAGTAGAGGTATTTCTGAATAAAATAATAAGAAATAGCATTAGGGTCAAATTGCCTCTTTAAAATGTTATAAATCGTAATTTAGGGTTAGGGATCCTCTTGTATCAGCAGAAGCAAAAGGAACTTGATGAGTATACCATATGTTATGTGAGGTGTTGGATTAAAACAAATAATTGGGATCCTTTTTCTATCAAAACAGATTGTGATGTGTTGGCAGAAGGAATTGAACCTGACATACATCATGTTTGGATAGTTTAGGAGGTTGATCTGCCAAACTTGTATATAACCTTTGAGGGTTGCATTACCCTTCGTATGGAGTAAAGGTTTCACTGTTTCATGTGTCTAGAGACATTCACTGCTGTCTCACCGAAGCCTATCCACCAATCTGAAGTTAGGTTATGAACACCTCTGCCTTTACTCATGTGCAATATAGTTGCAGATGCCCATATTTTTCCCCCAACATTTTTTTTTTGGCTCATTTATCTCAAGGAACATACGCTCATACACACACATTGGCCTCAAGTACACACAATGTTTTCTTCCTGTTGGTTCCTCTTTCAAATTTAGGGGAGCTAAAACTGCTTTCCACCTGAGATGTTTCACTTGCCAATCATATAGGCCTATAGTAGAGCTTGCTGAGCTGCTGGAAAGCATTAACTTCTGGCTTTTGGCAACTTGCCCTTACACAAGAGAACATGTGGCTGTGTTTTTAGATCTGTGTGCTGAGAAAAGGGTGCCGGGCTTGTAAATAATGAGTTGTCTGCTTCACTCCCAGTGGATCACAGTGAAAATTTACTTTGGCCTGCTGGTTTTTTGTTTACCACTTCTGACATTGGAATACTTTGGACCTGAGGGAAATATCCTATTACCTTGTCACAAAGGAAGGGATTTGTGAGCGTGATGCAATGGATGTGTTTGCTTGGTTGCAGAGAGACTGGAAAACAGAAGGTTCAATTTTTATTTTTATTTTAGAAAAAAAAATCTGGAATATCATGTAAGAATCCTTGTTCAGGAGAATGGCTTAGTTTTTAGGTAGGAATCAGCAGAGATAGTGCAGCATATACAGCTGATGAATCCATGTGAATCAAGTGGGGTTTGTCTCCATCTTTGAAATCAACTACATTCAAATATTTATAAATATATAGCTGGCTGTTGCCTACTATATTATATTGTAGCAGAGGTGATGGTAGTAGGGGTAGGTTTTTAACTCTTTGTGTGCCACCTAGTGTCACGTTGAGAGATGGGCAGCTATATACATTGTTTAAATAAATATTTTTTGATTGGAAATTGTCTCCACTGGAGATTGAAACCAAGATCTTTACTGTGAGGAGCATGTTCTCTAGTATAGTCCCATGCAGATCAGAAAACTATGGGTGAAGGGCTCAGGCAGGACTAGAATTCACCATCTCCTGGTTTTTATCCTGGTACTTTCATCAGTGGGCTGAAATGGCTCTTTTACATTTAAAATGTGGGGAAATAGTATTTGACAATTAATGTAACTTTTATTATGATTTTTAAGATTGCAAAGTAATGCAGGATTATAACCATATAGGTTTACCAATGACTATAAACAAAGGTGACTTTGATTGATTGTAAATCAGTTCATATAGTTCTGTTGACAGGGATTGAAAGAGAGAGAAAGATATGTGCTTTGCAACTCTACAGGGGAAAAAAAGGGAGGAAAAAAAATGAACAGAAAAAAAGAAGCAAGGAATTGGGGCTTGGAATTCTTAAATGGTTGATAAATTAGAATAAATATAATTTCTTAATAGGTGGTGTTAACATTGCCTTGGCTGATGAATATTGCTCTGAAATTAATTTTAAGGTATTTATTTTGTTGTCCTGTTCAGATGGTTTAAAAACAACTATGTGAATCTTTTTTGTTTGGTCTAATTTTCATTACATTAGGGTCATTGCTCCTTGCAATGTTTTCATCATCTGACTTTGGAGTATTGCATATGCTTGAAACTAGTGGGCTGGATTTGGATTTATTGAATTTAGTAAAACAAGTGAAAGGTTTTTTCTTGATTTCAATAAGATATATAATAAATATATGAATCTCACTAATTGGTTGATAAATTATTTTCCGGATGAGATGACTTTAAAATTATACTCACTGAAAAACTGGACTTTTCCCCACTTTTCTATCATGCCGCAAATACTGATCTAAAAAAGATAAAATGTATCTCTAATAAATATATGAATCTCACTGATTTGTTGATAAATTATTTTCCAGATTTTGTTTGTGCATGTTCAGTTCTATTATAGGAAACTTTAAAAAAAAATATTTTCAGCATTTAGTGTTCAGTTTGAGTTCCATGCCCAAATGGCATATCTAACTTTTTTTCTCTTCCATTCAATTATGCCTGATTTCCTCTGCAATTTGTAATATTTTTTTTAAAAAAATATTATTTTGGAAACTGTTCTTTTTCAGCACAACCTTTTTCAGAGGTAACTTCCTCTGAAGACTGACTTGGAGTGCTGTAATATATATTACACTGAGTCATCTGATCCCTCTTAATATCATATTACTATGAAAATGCAGAGAGAAAACAAGAAACGTGAGATGATTTTAAAATTATACTCACTGAAAAACTGGACTTTTCCCCACTTTCCTATCATGCCGCAAATACTGATCTAAAAGAGATAAAACCTCAATATTTATGCTAGGAGCAATGCAGTTTCTCAATTGATTCAAAGATTTGTTGCTGAACGTTTCCTATTAAGCAGTTAGGTAATGAAGAACAGTGTCAGGATTTGCTGTTCTGGGTGCCATTAAGTTCTTTTGCATGATTCCCTAGACGCTAGAAGCTAAAACTGCTGATATAGGCCATCTAATATAAAGCAGACTTTTCAAGAAGGGCAGGTTAAGTAATGCATATTGTAGTGAAGTAATGCTTCAGTTACAGTGCCTTCTGATCTTATTCCTCATGCGGTACCATTGCTCAAAAACGTAGAGCCAACAACAGCAGAGTATGGAAGGCAAATTGGCAGCGGAGTGATCAAATAAATGTGTGTATAATGCAATACAAATGTTGCATTTCCCTTAACAAAAGGACTGTATTTGGCATTTAATGGATCAAAGCTGAATGTAGGAAAACAAATAAGAAAAATGTAAAGGCTTTTTTTTAAAAGCAAAGCTGAGAGAGTGGAAAGTGTGTCACTGCAAGAAGAGATGCTAAACACGCATGGTTTGCTTCATGTCACTTGCTGTATCATAAAGTAAATCTGACTCTCTCTCTCTCTCTCTCTCTCTCTCTCTCTCTCTCTCTCTCTCTCTCTCTCTCTCTCTCTCTCTCTCTCTCTCTCTCTCTCTCTCTCTCTCTCTCTCTCTCTCTGTGTGTGTGTTTGTGGTGGGGAAAGGATACCGAAAATCCTAGCCATCTTACTTGGTCTCATATTTCTTCCCTCTGCCCTCAACTTTCTTTTTTCCCTAGATATTTTTGGTGTTTGACTCAGCATGTTACCCAGACTGGAATTTAGGACTGCCTTGGATCTGCTTAAATTTCACTTGGCATAATTATACATTTTTGACCTTGGCTTTGCCAGAATAGAGCCTATTTTGTTGGTGACCATGAGTACAGGCCTCCCTTAGCAATTACAACAGTGGCCTCACCTCCTCTGGCTTTTTTCTGAGACAAACTTTCCTTGTACTGCATTTTTCAGCTTCAGGGGCTAGAGAGAATTCCCAGCTCTGGTTTGATAGTTGATAAAAGAAAGCCCATTTGGTCATTAGGACTTTAGCAAAGTCTGCATAGGAGAGCAGGAGGAGAAAGGTTATTAGCGTTGCATTTGGCATGAGGAAAGCAGAAAGTCATCATAGAAAGCCAGTTATAATCAGAGAGAGCCTCCATGGGCTGTGGATCATTTCATACAGATACTATCTCCATGTAATGATGCTATGAACAACAGCATGATGTCTATGTGCAATCTCTCTGATCCTGAAAGGTGAAATTAGTGGTGGCCAACATGAGCACGCGTGCCATGCTAGCAATATTATCATTTTTCTAATAAGAATCTCTGTTCTTATTGAAAACAGTATCCAGTTTGGTTCTTCCTCCACTGGAGAAGAAAAATAATGAATAACAATGTTCCAATGCCGGCCACATTTCTGGCTCTATTCCTGCGCTTGCACGATCAATTCTTCCCACTTACAGAATGAAAATATCTGGAGACTATTTCAAAGATAAGATACGGGTAGGGTAGGGTAGGGTAGGGTAGGATAGAATAGGATGAGATAAAATATCTTACAATTTATGATGAATATATTTTATGATTAAGATCATAATTTATTACTTGTTGCTTGTATGTACAGCTTATGCACCAGAGACAGATTCCTTGTGTGTTCAATCACACTTGGCCAATAAAGAATTCAGACTTCGTAGTAGGCTATATTGCTATTATCCTTGTCATTTTCTCATCTTTTTCAACTTCTCGTCTTTCTCACTTTCTCATCTTTCCTACTACCTTCTCCTACTGGTATCTTATAATTTATCACTTGTTTGTTTGTATCTTATGATTTATGATCACACACACACACACACACACACACACACACGGCTTTTTTTTCTCATAGAACGCCCAGAACGGAGTTCCGGCATCTTTTTTGGATGGAACCTTGTAGGGTAGGCAAGGCGAATTGTATGACGTATGTGAGTTCCGGCACCTTTATTATTATTTTTTTTTTTTAGAAAAAAAGCACTGTATATATATATATACCCACACACAGTGCTTTTTTTGTAAAAAAAAAAAAAAAAAGGTGCCGGAACTCACACACGTCATACAATCCGCCTTGCCTACCCTACAAGGTTCCATCCAAAAAAGGTGCCCGAACTCTGTTCTGGGCGTTCTATGGCAAAAAAAGCCCTACCCATACACACACACACACACACACCCACACCACTGTCCATTTTGAATACATAGTGGAAAGAGGAGACTTGAGAACTCACAAGGTTGATGCTATATGCAACAAAGATAAGCCATTTCTAATGTTATTTCATATATATTTATATATATAATTAATTTATAATAACTCTATTATGGTGAGCAGTGAGCAGGATAATAACTCAGTTGTCTGGAATTTCAAGCAAGCTGCATGAGTCCAATGTTCTTATTAAATCAGTTACCTAAGTATAAAAATGGTGGTTGGGCATAATATAAACTGAATCTGATCTAATGTGAAGAGAAACCATCCTATACCCTCATTCTCTTCAAGTTCTGTGTCTAACCTGCAGTTACATTTTTGTCTGCTATTTCATTTCTGATTATACTAGAAAATAAGAGGATTGATGGATACATTGATTGATTTGATTTATATAGTCACTCCCGATCTAGGGTGCCTAATATCCATAAACTTTCAGTCTTGCTAGGGTCAAGATTGATTATGTTTTTCCCCACCCAGCTCTCCACAACTTCCAGAAGATGAAAAAGAACCAAGATGGCAACAATTGATCAGCCAACAGTTGAGAAATACACCTGGACATCATCAGCATTCTGGTGGTATTTGGCTCTATACCACCAGATGAACTCATTCAGTGACTTTATATAGAGAGTAAATAAAGTGGGAATCATGTTGGAATCCTACAAAGCAGGGACTTAAGACCAGGCATGTCCTCCCCCCCCCCGCATACCACCTGGAATTGGCTTGGAGGAAGAAGAACCACAGCATCCCTGTGTTCCTCACTTCTAACCACCTGTGTCATGATAAAATTCTTTTATCGGTCAAGTGTGTTTGGACACACAAGGAATTTGTCTCCGGTGCATAAGCTCTCAGTATACATACAAGTAATAGTGATAATCATGATCATATACAACATGAAAATACATTCATCATAAATCGTGAAATACAATACTTCATCATAAATCATAAGATGCAACACTTAGTGATAGTCATAGAGTAGTAGCTAAGCAAACAACATAAATCATACTAGGGTACAAAAAAACCCCCAATATAAATTGTAAGATACAAGCAGCAAGTCATAGTCATAAGGAGATAAGGATAGATAATAGGAAAGATGAGGAGTATCATAGTAATGCAGCTTTACTAGTATTTTGACAGTGTTGTAGGAATTACGTAGTTGTTAAGCGATGGCATGGGGGAAAAAACTGTCCTTATGTCTAGTCATTCTGGTGTGCAATGCCCTATAGTGTCGTCTTGAAGGAAGAAGTTGAAATAGTTTATGTCCAGGATATATTAGATGGAGATGAGATTTATGGTATAAAAAGTTGCTGAGAGGAAAAAGAATTAGGATGGAAAAAATACTACCTCTATCCTGGCCTTGCCAGAGATTATCCACAAGGGTGATCAATGCTATCTTAGTTCCATAGACAGGTCTGAAATAATAATGAAAAGACACCCAGATAAACTATCTCCTCCAGACCCCTCTGAAGCTGTAGCCCAATCAGCTTCCCAACAGCATTGGCCATAAAAGGAAAGGTTGGAGTTCAGTACAACAATTGTCCAGTAATAGTTGAGTCCATCAATGACTTCTTGAGGAGGGACAGACCACCACCACCACCTTAAAGGCAAATATAGATCATTCCTTTTTTAAAGGATGATTCCCTTCCCCAAGAATAACATCTCTCAGAAGTCTTTAATTAACTAGAAGGGACGTGGATCAAATACATAGGTCAGTAGTGGCGAACCTATGGCACGGGTGCCAGAGGCGGCACTCAGAACCCTCTCTGTGGGCACCCGCACCATTGCCCTAGTCCTAGGCCTTCAGCTGGGTTTTATAAAACCTTTTCGCTTTAGGCCTCTGTTGCCATGTGCCAAAAAAAAAAAAAAAGGTTCAATCAATCAGTCAATTTCAACTTCTTGCGGGGAAAAAAAAGATCTTGCAA
The DNA here is from genome assembly GCA_034064705.1 of Bothrops alternatus. Lineage (NCBI taxonomy): Eukaryota > Metazoa > Chordata > Lepidosauria > Squamata > Viperidae > Bothrops > Bothrops alternatus. The sequence goes on along the minus strand of JARGCV010000031.1, from coordinate 1,297,616 downwards.
AGTTGAAATTGATTGATTGAACTTTTTAGTCCCACCCAGTCTGCCGTTACCACCGCAGCCACGCCCACCCAATAGGCCATGGCCACCCAATTGGCCACACCCACCCATCACCCGACGATGCATAAGTGGATTTTGGGTTGCAGTTTGTGCACTCGGTCTCTAAAAGGTTTGGCATCACTGACATAGGTGGTGTCAAGGCCCGCAGAGCTTGCCATTCACCGGTGGGGGTATTGCATGAACATCTCTACCGTGGGGTTCTCGTCTCTTTGGATGATATTCTGATCTACATCACCACCCTGGAGGAGCACGTCCACCTAGTGCAACAGGTGCTACAGAAACTACCAGAGGATTTTACATGCTCTGGGTGGATGCTGGTTTGCTGCTGGGAGTGGGGCTGTAGGGCGGGACACGGCTATGTAAAGCACTGGGAGCAAACCACTCCCAGTGCTGACTTTTTGTTTTCTGGGATTAAACCTTGCTAACCACCTTGTACCCATGTGCCTGGACTTTGTTTCATTGGACGACGACGGATGGAAGTGATAGGTGGTCATGCTCAGGGCATTGAGGACTTTGTATACATTCTCAGGACCAATAGCCTCAAATTCCTCCCAATTAAACAAATCAGACTATTCCTCAGTCAGCTCCATGCAACCAATTCAGAGCACATCTAAGCACATCTAATTTTATTTGGCAGATTTCTCAAATAGTCCTCATAGCAGCCTTATAGACTACTTTCCTACTTAGGAGTGACCAGGTCACCCTGAAGAAGATTGCCAAACTTCAGACAATATAACAGTGGAAAAATAATGATGTTTTGCTGCTTTTATTGCCCTGAGGTGAATCCTTAAGAAAGACTGGGTCTCCCAGGTTAGCTCTTTGTCTTCCTCCTCTGGTGCTCCAGGATCTCTTCTGCCATTTCATATCATGGAGTATTTCTGAAAACTGGGGTGGTGGTGGAGCATATCTCTTTATCCACATGGAGGGAAAGACTGCATGTGTGAAATCTGATCTTCTTCAGGACCAGGAGATGTTTGTTCAGTCAAATACTGCTTGGCAGAAGGGCTAAAGTGACTGGGATAAGACCATTTCTTGTTTCCTAAGGAGGAATGTATATCTAACCCACCTTTCACAGAGCAGCTACTTGGCCAAGGGAATGTTGTGATTGTAACTAGCATTCTCCTTTAGAAATGAAGAAGTAGGGAAGAATAACAGTAAGAGTAGAAATACTGGTTGATTTGTTTTACTTTGTTTTGAAACCAGTTTGGCAAGAAATTAAGCTAGAGATGAATGGGATTGACTTTGGGATTCAGTTAGCAGGGAGAAGTGAGTTATACATTTTAGCAACAATCAAAAATAAAGGCCACAAACAGAAAGGTTTCCAATTTTCTCATGTACAAATAGAACAGTGCAAAATGTAAGATAAAATGCTAATGAAAAAGCAGTGCTAAATATAAAAATCACTAGTGGCTTTTTTCCTGTGACAAACAATATGTGATTTTCAGCATATTGTATTATTTCTCAATGGTGAAACTGGTATCTAGTTATAAAATCACTATATTACAGTATTTGAAGTAGGCATTGAATTCCTGATTTTAAACAGCAGCACGGAAGCTAGAGATTCATCAGGTATCTTCCTCTCATTACAATTCTTCATCAATCTTACTTCTACTATTACTTTTCTTTTTGTAACACATGCACACACGCACACATAAACAGTTATTTGGATTCCTTTTCTCTTTGTCTCTTAGAGTTATTTTTCCAGATCAGTGTATTTTTTTTTCTGTTGGTAAGTATAATAAATGCTACAATATGAAATGCCAACACAAATCCCATTCCCATCATCACGAAAATCAGAACATTTGTTAATTCATCTGGTTGTCAAGGATGGGCAGGAAAAGCAACTGGTCTGCTTTTTGAATTTTATTTGAAAGAAATATGGCTTGTCAGATTTGTGAAAGATGTGTCATCCAAAGGTGCCTCCTGAAGTAAGGCAAGGAATAGCCAAAGCAGGGTGTGAACAGCCTTGCTTTCATCCAGAGAATAGGACACAAATAGAAGCATGAATAATTCATAAGGCATAATTTATCTTGTGATTTCAATGAATAAAAGTTTCAGGCTTGGCTGCTGCAAGTTAATGGCACACTTTCGACCCTGTTCTTTTTTTTTTTTTTTTTTGCTTATTTCTCTGTATCAACAAGGCAGGAGTATTCCAAACGTGTCTCTCTCTCTCTCTCTCTCTCTCTCTCTCTCTCTCTCTCTCTCTCTCTCTCTCTCTCTCTCTCTCTCTCTCTCTCTCTCTCTCTCTCTCTCTCTCTCTCTCTCTCTCTCTCTCTCTCTCTCTCTCTCTCTCTCTCTCTGATTAATTGTATATATTTTGTTTTATATTATTTAAGTTTTAGATGTTCCAGAGGAACCAGCTGAGAGTTCACCCATGGTGATTCTGGACTCTGGTTAAACTGCCCTTCAAATGAAGGATGCCACCAGGAAGAAGGGTGTCCTCTGATGGCCCCTTCTGACATTGGAGCACCATTGGGAAGAAGGGCATGCAGCCTTCCTCTGCTCAAAGAACTCAAGAATGACAAGAGGAGAGAAAGCAGGCAATGGCAGCAGCTAAAGAAACCCAGAGCAACTTGTGCTATGAATGGGTGTCTTGTGTGGGGGCACACCTAATTGCAAAGATTCTAGGCATGATGACTGCATCAGTTGCAAGAGATCAGAGCCAAGTTATTAATATGCCAAGTCTGTCAGCAAAGCTTTTAAAAGGCAGGCAAAGAGTGGCAGAAAAAGAAGTAAAGGATATTTCATTACAGCCCATGGGCTTAATGCTCAAACCAGTGAAGAGAAGAGGAGAAGTGTTGATAACACCTTTGCCCAGTTCATCTAGTACTGGAATCAAGAGCTTACTGTCAAGAATCTGATAGCTGCTACCGTAGTAGGTTGCTAAGGTTTGCATTCACGGGGTACCTCTAGCTCTGGCAATACACATCACTGCAAGCACAATTCCTATAGAGTACATGGGATTTTTTCAACCACTCTTATTCTCCTGTTAAGCTTCCATGGAAATTAAGTCTTTCCCAGGAGCATGGTTTTATAACCATGAGATGTATTTAAAGGAACAAGTTATTTGATAAGGGAAGCACTATAATAAGAAAGAAATAGATGAGACATGAGAAAGTGTACTAGAGGAAAATGTGATGGATTGTTGAAATGTTTTTTTGTCTTTGATCACTACCAAAACAGTAATTGATAATTTAATGTATTGCTTTATTTCTAGGAACTCAGGTGTATGTGTGTGTATGTATATATATATGTATGTGTATGTGTGTGTGTATATATATGTGTGTGTGTGTGTGCCCAATAACTATATAAATACAAATCCCAGGCATATCTGTACATAAAATCTTTGAACTCTGGGATGAGTATAAAACAGTAAAAAACAATAAAACAACTATTTGGTCGCTGCTTTGGTCGCTCTGATGGATGATCTCTGGCGAGCCCGGGATAGTGGCCAGTCCTCTGTCCTGGTGCTTCTTGACCTCTCAGCGGCATTCGATACCATTGACCACGGTATCCTTCTGCGCCGGCTGGAGGGATTGGGAGTGGGGGACACCATATTGCGGTGGTTCTCCTCCTATCTCACCGGTCGGTCACAGTCGGTGTTTGTGGGGGGCCAGAGGTCCACCTCTAGGTTACTCCCATGTGGGGTGCCTCAGGGGTCGGTTCTCTCCCCCCTACTTTTTAACATTTACATGAAGCCACTGGGTGAGATCATCCACCGCCACAGAGTGAGATACCATCAGTACGCTGATGATACTCAGCTGTACATTTCCACTCCTGGCCATATCAGTGTAGCGGTTGAGGTGATGTGCCGGTGTCTGGAGGCTGTGAGGGTTTGGATGGGTGTTAACAGATTAAGGATCAACCCTGATAAGACAGAGTGGCTGTGGGTGATGCCTCCCAAGGACACTTCTATCCGTCCCTCGATTACCCTGGGGGGTGAATCTATAAACCCCTCAGAGAAGGTTCGCAACTTGGGAGTCCTCCTTGATCCACAGCTGACATTGGATCATAATTTGTCGGCAGTGGCGAGGGGGGCATTTGCCCAGGTTCGCCTGGTGCACTAGTTGTGTCCTTACTTGGATCGGGAGTCTCTCCTTACAGTCACACATGCCCTTGTCACCTCGAGGATCGACTACTGCAACGCTCTCTACATGGGGCTACCCTTGAAGAGTGTTCGGAGACTACAATTAGTGCAAAATGCAGCTGTGCGAGCAGTTGTGGGCCTTCCTCGTTGTGCCCACATTTCATCAACTCTCCGCATGCTGCATTGGTTGCCTATTGGTCTCCGAGCCCAATTCAAGGTGTTGGTTATTACCTATAAAGCCCTTCATGGCATGGGACCAGGATACTTACAGGACCGCCTTCTGCCACATACTTCTCTGTGAGAGCGCACAGGGTCGGCCTCCTCTGGGTCCCGTCAGCAAAACAATGTCATCTGGCGGGCCCTAGGGGGAGGGCTTTCTCTGTTGTGGCGCCCGCCCTCTGGAACCAACTGCCTCCTGAAGTCTGCGTTTCCCCGACTTTCCCGGCCTTCCGAAAGAATTTAAAAATCTACCTCTGCCGGCAGGCCTGGGGATGATTGTTGATTGTGGTGTGACTGATGAGTATGTATGGGGTTTTATTTTTAATGTTTTTTGTTCGGATTTAGTTGAAATTGTTTTCTATATATGTTGTGAGCCGCTCCGAGTCCTCGGAGAGGAGCGGCATACAAATCCGAATAAATAAAATAAATAAATAAATAAATAAATAAATATTTACAAATCTAAAATAACCTTAGCTTTTGCTGGTCCACTGCCAGTGTCATCAGAGTGAGTGTTAGGGGTGGGGAGTTTTCTTATAAACCTTGCTGATTCAGTATTCTGCCCATTGATCGCGTGATAAGGCCAGCCGTCCTAACCAGCTGTAATTGCCTCAATTGTCCCACCTCCCCTTGCTTGTCTTCCATTTTTGCAACTTTCTTTCCTCCCATTGTTCCTTTCTTTGTCCTTCCCACTCCTATCAATCTTGCCTTTCCTTGCCTTATCCCCCCTCCTGACCTGTCCATCTGTCCCACCCATCCTTCTTGCCCCTGGCCATCTGATGTTATCACCGCTGGTCTATCTTCCAATCGCCCCCCCATGGTCATTGTGGGCTCCCCACCAGCAAAACACTGTGAGGTAGATTGGATTGAAAAAGCCCATGGTCACCCAGTGAGCTTCCATAGCTAAGCATCCCGGGTCTTCTTCCTCTTAATTCACTTTAACTACTACATCCTAATATTCTTCTGTATGTGAAGGAAGATTCTCAGCAGATTCTTGTGAGGAAACCCATCTCATTATCCTACTGTTGAGGGCTAAACTTTGAGTTAGTGGCAATAGTATAAATCAGGGCCTACATATCCTGACCCCAGAATTTGTTTCTTCCAGATGAATCTAGGCCTTCTTTTTTGTTGTTATTTTAGTTTAGTTTCATTTTTTTATATTTCAGTATCAGGTTAAAACCTATTTATCCAACTGATACAGTTTTACAGAGGAATTATTGAGTCTGTCATTTGTACTTCTATAACTGTCTGGTTTGGTACAGCAAGCAAACTGGACAGGTACAGACTTCAACAGATACCGTAGTTAGGATTGCAGAAAAACAGGACTGCAACAGGCCTGCCTTCCACTGCAGCCTGTATATTGCACAAGCCAGAAAGAGGGCTGTGAAAATATTTACACTCCGCTCACATCCTGGACATAAACTATTTCAACTCCTCCATTCAGGACACCGCTAATAGGGCATTGAATGCGAAAACATCTAGACACAGAGAAAGTTTTTTCCCTCGTGCCATCACTCTCTGAACACCTAATTACCACAATACTGTCTTATGCCTAAGTATTTTTACCCACATAGTATAGTTGTATTACTATTATACACCAGAGATTAATTCCTTGTGTGTCCAATCACACTTGGCCAGCAAAGGGTATTCTCTTCTCTTCTCTTCTCTTCTCTTCTCTTCTCTTCTCTTCTCTTCTCTTCTCTTCTCTTCTCTTCTCTTCTCTTCTCTTCTCTTCTCTTCTCTTCTCTTCTCTTCTCTTCTCTTCTCTTCTCTTCTCTTCTCTTCTAAATTTTATGAACTTGTAATGAGCTTTGCAATGTGTATGATTGTATCATTTTTCTCTACTATGAATAGTTTTTATTGATTTTTAAATGATCTTTTGTCTTGGATCTTTTCAAACGGTTGACTATCCTTGGATTTTTATGAAAGTTGAGATATAAACAGAAGGAACTAAATAAATCTAATGTAAAAAAGCATGCAAAGTATAAATGTATATCTAATACTGGATGGCAATTCCATATTTTCATATTTATACTGGAGTGCAAATGTTTGGTCTGTTCATTCAGTCTCTTTCAGTGGGACTTCTAAATGCAGGATATCGACTCTCAGCCTGATGCAAAGAGAAATGCAGTTGATGGTGCTATGAATTGTCACTCTGAAGTAAGCAAGGTTAAAGTGTCTGCTTTAGTGTTATTAGTGGGGTTGTAAATATCTCATGGCAGGTAATCACTGAAGTTATAGGATCACTTCTTCACAGTGCTTTTGTTCCTTTTCTTTGTTACCGTAGCTGAGTTGCCCATTTTTTTTTATCTCTTAACGAGGTAAACATTTTAAAAGAGGATTTGAATGTTGCTTATTCACCCAAACTTATAAATTGAACATTTTCTTTCCTGGATATGGGTCAATAAAGAAGCCACAGTTCAGACACCATGCTACTAACACTGCTCTTAATGAATGCTTCACATGCCATGGTTTAGTGGTGTTCGTCTAGCAGATGTTGGGCCAAATGCCCCCCTTCTAGTGTTTTATAATTTGGTTCCCCACATTGCTAACTCTACAGAACTAAATGACACTAGGGACTTGGCACTAGGACATTTCATCTCATCAAGCTGGCTTTTTTTTGCAAAACGAGGTGTTGACAAGGATACTGTATTTATTCTAAATGTGTCTGTGCGAGTGGAGATATAGCAAGAAGCATATTATTTGTTAAAAAAAAGGGCAGATCCATCATGCAGTAGTCCATGAAAGTTGAAATTCTAATTCCTTTGACACTGTTGAAATCCTAAAAAAGAGTTGTATGCAATGCAGCACCAGGAATTGATTGCAGGTTTTAGCATCCTTTGTGCTAATTCAGATTGCTGTTGTAATGAACTGCATCAAATTGTACTCTGTTCTGCTAGGCCTTAGCAGAGGTTGATTTAGCTAAGTTTTGATTCATGCATATTCTTTGTTAGGTCAAATATTGGAGCAACATTTCCACAAGAATTAAATCAGTAACCAAATGCTTGGGATCCAGGAACATTTATCAGATGTTCCCCCATGTCTTGTACTACATATCCCACAATTCCCACTCAGCACGGTCAATAGCAGAAAGATTCTCTCTGCTTCCAAAGGAATGATTTTGAGGATCTGTTGAAGTATTAAGCTCAACCTATATGTATATAAAAGAAAGCAGTGTGTACAATCTTGTTAACTTAAAATGATAAATTCTACATCTCCAATCAAAACCTGCCTCTGCTGAGTGTATTGATCTACAACAGCGGTTCTCAACCTGTGGGTCGCGACCCCATTTGGGGTCGAATGACCATTTCACGGGGGTCGCCAAACACCGCAGTCCACCATTTTTCCCCTTTTCCCCTCAGCCAGCACAGGGGGCAGTGCTGCGCATGCGCGATTTGGGCCGCTGCACGCGCGTCACGCATGCGCGATTCGGGGTGCCGCACATGTGTGATGCGGGCCATCGCGTGCATGCTGTGCATGCGTGATTCGGGCTGTTGTGCCGTGCATGCACGATGCGGGCCATCGCGTGTGCCGCACATGCGCGATGCGGGCCGTCGTGCCACGCATGCGCGATTTGGGCCACCGTGCGCACGCTGCGCATGCACAATTCGGGGCACCGTGCATGCACGATTTGGGCCGTCCCGCTGCGCATGTGTGATGTGGGCCGTCACGCACGCGCCACGCATGCGCAATTCAGGCCGTTGGCCGTGCATGGGCAATTCGGGCTGTCGCACCGCACATGCGTGATTCAGGCCGTTGCGCCATGCATGCGCGATGCGGGGCGTTGCACCGCACATACGTGGTGCAGGTTGGGGTCGCGCCGCGCATGCGCGGTGCAGGTCGGGGTCTCAGCCTGAAAAAGGTTGAGAACCGCTGATCTACAAGATTTAAATTTATTCTGTTTTATCCAGTTAAAGGTGGAGAAAAATGGAAAATTCCATACCATGTTTTTAAAAAGATCAGATTTCCATATTTGTTCCTGTGTCTATGTGATTTGGAGATTTCAGCATTTCCATTTGCCAAATGAAAGATATTTCTGAAAATGAGCTTGAAAGATGCACAGTTACGATACACGTTGTGAGTGAAATCTGATCTGTAGGTTATAGTTATCTACATTTTAGTTACTTCCATTTGCTGGTTATAATTTAGCTCACTATAAATTAACTACTGACATGATTTAGATTCTTCATTGGTTGTCTAAATCATTCTTGCAATCTTTTTACAGAATCAACCTGTTATTTTGCCATAAGAAGGACTCTCTCACTCACCACATTCACTTTACTTTTTAAGTCAATGTAGAGACTTAATTGGATTTATTTTTTATTCTATTTTTTGTTTTTTTAAATAGTGTAAGCCATTAGGAATAATTTTGACTGAACCTGTCAGTATATAAATATAATAGTAAATAAATAAATAAATACATAGCATTAAAAATTTCATTCCAACCTGTCACATTTTTACATATTTAGAAATGTGACAAGTTTGAGTGAAATTTGTGGTTTTCTCACAAAATTATTAGAGAGTTTGTGCTTGCTCTACAGGTATATCAAAGTTGCCATGAGATTTCTCTCTCTCTCTCTCTCTCTCTCTCTCTCTCTCTCTCTCTCTCTCTCTCTCTCTCTCTGTGTGTGTGTGTGTGTGTGTGTGTAAGCATGCATACTTACTTAGTTTGTACCTTGCTATAACTTTAGTCAAAGAAATATGAGAAAGAATGGGCTTCTTATTTGCACTGTTAAGAGGGTGATTTTTATTATATTCTATGCTACAAGCCTGCATCCATCCTCTCAAATAAAACTTGCAGTCTAATACTGTTTTGTCATACCGGTAGATAAGAAAGCAATATTATGCTTGTCATCTTAATTCAAGCGTATTTCACACTCAGAAGGAAGATAGTGGGAAACATATTCTTTATTTCCCCCTTTGCCGATGTGCCCCCCCATCACCCGGTCTTTGCTTCATGATTCAATTTTTTAAAAGCTTGCAGAATTCCTGGAAAGACTCGGTTTTGGCACTGCAAAATCTGCAGAACCAGAATATAATCCTTCAATTGACACGAATTGCCTGGTCGGCTAAAACCACTGCTGCCTTCACCGTTTTCAGCGTTGCATCAAATATAACCTTTCTTGCTGAGTTGAACTTTAGAAAAGAATCAGGCCACATAAGTCTTGGTTCATCTCTTGCTCACCCCTCATTTTTATTGTGTAGTTTATTTTTTGCCAAGGCAGAAAGCACAAAGGCACTCCTGGTCTAGAGTTTGGTATATTTAAGCAGAGATGACACCACTTGACTTCTCTGGCATACTATATTCCAGTGGTGGCGAACCTATGGCACGGGTGCCAGAAGCAGCACTCGGAGCCCTCTCTGTGGGCACATGTGCTGTTGCCCCAGCCTCACCTCCCCCGTGACCCCCCTCCTCTCCAGCAGCCCCCCTGAAGGAGAGTCGCCCTGAGTGCAGCCAAGGACCTGGCAGCCAGGAAGCGTAGACAAGACTCTGCCCTCACACCCCATCGTGCACAGTTGATGCTGCAGGGTGCAGGCAGAGGGCGCGACTGCCATAGCACTGCTGGGCTGCCTGGGCAATCTGCGGCAGGCCCTGGAGGCAGTGAGTGGTGGCCCTGCGGGGGATGGGGGGGTGGAACGGGGGCAGGGCAGTTTTTGGGCACTCGGTTTCTAAAAGGTTCGCCGTCACTGCTATATTCTGTCCCTTCACCCACGCTCTATTTATTAATTAAGGGAATATGTCCTTTTGCTTACAGATTTTTTCCCATATTATCTGTACTACAAGCGATCTGCACTAGAAAAGTGGTGTTTTTCTATCATTCCTCTAGTATCATACACATGTCACAAAGTCAGTCTTGGAGTTTTAGAATTTCCAATTGGCAAGGCTGTCAGGACCAGCCCAGTTGGGGACCACTAGGCTAGGAAAGGGGTTGTTAGACAGACTCCCTCAAAAGTAGTAAAATACTTTCTTCCCTAATTCTGTATTACTTTTGGAACTTTCTTTAAAAAGTTGAGGCTAATGCTGTGCAGGAAAATACTGATTTTCTCTTTCCTTTAGCTTGGTAGCATGTGAAGAGGGGCGTAAAGAAATGTTTTTGATTTTGATTTTTTTTTTTTAGAAAAGCGTGTTAGTTGTTTATGATGTTTTCCAGATGATAAACAGGGAAAGAAAATGATGAGTGCTTCTTTCAGGAAATTATCCTGTAAGAAGCAATATTTCAGGATAGTTCAAGAAAGAAATGCTTGTGCTTGTGCGGCACTGGTCTTCATGCACAATTCCCCTCCCCCCCTTATTTCAAAACTATTTGTAGAGTACCTGCAACCTTGGTCATTAAACTACTCCTAGAAGTGCCATTAACTTTTAAATTGTAGGACTAGATCTTGGCCCTAATGCAAATATATGGGACACTTAAAAGAGTGTTAACTTAAAAGAGGAATCCAGAACTACCTCATCCCTTAAGGTAAATACAGCCTCTCCTACTCTCTCCCACATGAATTTTTAAATACATTCCTCCACTCTCCCTGAAGTTTTTTTTTAAAGCCTCTTTCATGGAAAGTAAAGAACTTCTTAAAATTAGGGATTAGGCAGTGCTATTCTAAATATTCTTGAGAAAATTTAGTAAAGAGGAGATGGGCACACACTTTGGTAGCTCAGCTATTTGGGACACATTGTGCAAAAATGGGGAGAGGAGGTGCATTGAAGACTTTTTTTTTAATTTATCTGCTCATCTAGGATTAGATTCAGACATCTGTGCTTCTGAAATTTTGAGCACAAACAAGAATGGGCTATTTTCCAATCTTGCACATGGTATTCAGGGCATTTCCCACTATGGATTGCAATCCAAGCAGGAATTAAAGGAATGAACCAAGGAGAACGGTCCTCTTTTGGCACCTTATAATTGAGCACAGATGCTTTAATAACTAGAAATAAAGTATGCATTCGTTTACCTCTAAACGTGAAATGACTGCTTTATTTGGAAAGTTGTTTTTTTTAATAATAGACAGATTTATGCTTAGGAATGTAAAAGATTTTTTGCCACGGATTCCATTGGAAGTCGATTTCATACTGCTTCATAATTTTGCAGTAACACAGATGGTAACTTCAAAGCAAAATTTGATATTGTTCTTTCTACACCAATCAAAACATACATAAATATACACATGCATATGCATATGCAAGCTTATTTGGGAAGATTTATATTAAAGGACTCTATACCAGGACATTTATCTATCTTATAAAAAAAACAGGTTAATGTTTTTTTTTTTAATTTTACACTAACAGTTCTATGCATTTGATGAAGTTAAATAGTAGGTGCCATATATTAGGAACTATTACAAATATTAACAATTACAAAATTTGCTACATTTTAAAAAATAATGTAGTGATCCGAATATTGCCTGACAAATAGGGCAGGGTTTAAAACATGCCAGATTTTTTTTTACTGATTTTGATATTCATATTGTGATACCTCTGACTCATAGAGGTAATGTGTGAAAGGAAAAGTAATTGATACTAATTGAATCTACTTTGAAGTAGAATAGAGTAGAGTAGAGTAGAGTAGACTAGAACAGAACAGGCTAGACTAGACTAGACTAGAATAGAATAGACTAGAATAGAATAGAATAATGGAGTGGGAAGAGACCTTCAAGGTCATCTAGTCCAACCCCCCACTCAGGCAGGAAACCCTATATAATTTCAGACAAATAGTTGTCCAATCTCTTCTTAAAAATTTCCAGTGTTGGAGCATTCACAACGTCTGGAGGCAAGTTGTTCTACTGATTAATTATTCTGTCAGGAAAGTTCTTCTTAGTTCTAGGTTGTTTCTCTCCTCGATTAGTTTCCATCCATTGCATCTTGTCCTGCCCTCAGGTGCTTTGGAGAATAGCTTGACTCCCTCTTCTTTGTGGCAACCCCTGAGATATTGGAACACTGCTATCATGTCACCCCTCGTCCTTCTCTTCATTAAACTAGACATACCCAATTCCAGCAACCATTCTTTATATGTTTTAGCCTCCAATCCCCTGATCATTTTTGTTGCTCTTCTCTGTACTCTTTCTAGAGGCTCAACATCTTTTTTACATTGTGGTAACCAAAACTGGATGCAGTATTTCAAGAGTGTTCTTAGCAAGGATTATAAAGTGGTATTAACACTTCATGTGATCTTGATTCTATCCCTCTGTTAATGCAGCCTAGCACTGTGTTGGCTTTTTTGGCAGCTGCAGCACACTGCTGGCTCATATTTAAATGATTGTCCACTAGGACTCCGAGATCCCTCTCACAATTGCTACTATTGAGCAAGGTACCATCTATACTGTACCTGTGCCTAAATGTAGACTCTTACTTTTTTCAGCCATTAAATTTCATGTTTTAATTTGTCTTAGAAATGGAAATTGAAGGGGCCAGGTCTCTTACTTCTCAGTGTACAGAAGGGCTGTTCCTTTGACACCACGGGTAGTCCTCAATTAAGAACTATTCATTCAGCAACTGTTCCAAGTTACAACAGTGCTCAGTGAGGATTCTTATAGCTGATCCTTGAAGTTCCAGCTGTTGCAGCATCCTGCAGTCATGTGATTGTCATTTGTGCCTTCGCTGCCAGCTTCTGACAAGCAAAAAGTTAAGATTGCAAAGGGTGATCATGTGATATAGCACCTAACAACCCATGCGAGATTAGCCTAACAACCACAACTGGAACTGCCAGCACTGCAGTTTTAAGTTGGAGAAATCATGTAACAATGAGCTTCAAGATGGCGTTGCTTAGCAACAGAGTTCCCAGTCTCAATTACTGTCGTTAACCAAGGACTACTTGTACAGTTAATGCTCTTCCTCTGACAAACTAATAGGAAAAAAATAGGGGAGTAAATAACAATATTTAAGTACCTTATCTTCCCACATTCTTATTCCACAAGAAAATATTTCATTGGATTTTTTTTTTAAGGCCTGAGATAAAATATAGCAATCTTTCCATGCTGGCCCTCAGTTTGGTATGCTTTTAGGAGCTCTGGCTTTGTAAAACCTCATTTCAGAAGTGTTTATGCTGGAAACATGCCTTTATATTATGTAGAATATCTGGGCTTGCTTGTGCCTTTCAACTGACCTGCCGAAACATTGTTTCATAAACCTCCAGACAGATTTTGGAAACCAATTCTGGTTTACTGACTAAATCTGATGCCTTTATCCTCTTCTGAACATTTGATAAATCCCAGACTGATTTTTAGACTCTGGCGCTTTGCAAACCTGATATGGTTAAGCAGTATTTGCCATTACATGGAGAGCCACAGCTGAGACATGGCGTAAATGAATATAGTAAGTTTGCTTCTACTTCTGCTTCTCTCTCTCTCTCTCTCTCTCTCTCTTTCTCTCTTAAAAATAATGTTTTATTTAAATAGCATACTTGGAAATAATCTTAGCATTTGTTAGGACTGAAATGACACAACCCGTGAGTTTGTTTTTTTCCACTTCAGTCCATATTGATAGTTTGTGCTGAACAGATTGAAGTGAAAATGCAGATAGCTCTTCAAGTCATTTCTTGTGCTATTTCAGCCGTAGCAGCATCAGAACCTGTTTAAATTGTTTCAAATATTGCCTTTTAAAATTGGATTTCAATTTTCTAGTTGGTCTGAGCACACCTGTGCACACAGCAACACAGTTTCCCTCTCCCTCCTGAGTTTTTCTTTGAAAACTAAAGACATGTTATATACACACACACACGCACACACACAGAGAGAGACAGACATATCTATATTCATGTTATAGTTGTTACACTCAAGTTAGAACCCTTGGTGCCAAAGCAGAAAGGAAAACATAGCCCAAAGTAATACATACACAGAAATTCAGCAGAAGGTTCTAGTTACTATTTAGCATTTGCCTTCAAACACAAGAAGCTCATATTCTTCTAAGTATTTATTAGGCCAAATTATGTTTTGATATGGTTTTAAAACTTTGATGTGGTAGTTTTCTGGAGAATTGTATTCACAGTATTTCAAAGAAGGCAGATCCTTTATCACCATCACATCTATATAATTTTAGTGAGAAATGATTTCAGCAAACTTAAATGCATACATTTGGCTCTTTCTATAAAGTGGCATATTATGATAGTAGCCTTCAATCTTTCCAGACCGGGGATCTACCTTAGCACAGATCTGTTTGGTCTGCTACTTTTACAGGTCACTCACTACATCCTGAATGCAGGAATGATGACTGTAGCCTCAGAACAATGATAATACCGTAAGGGTGTGGTGGTGGTGGCAGAAAAAAAAAACCCAAAAGGATCTGTAGTGATCACTTCTAGTCAGGCTGCAACTGAAAAAAAAACACATACCTTATTTGTGCATTCTGAAAATATATATTGCATATAAGGGTCTCTGTACAATCTACATTAAAGATATAAAAATTAATCTCTCCGGCTGTCACACATGTGTATAACAATGCACCTCCTTGTAATCAGATCTTATGAACTCAAAAAGAAAAAAAATGTTATTTTGACCGAAACATGCTGCAGCGTAATGTGTCGAAGCCACATTTCCTAAAGTTTTGCCCTAAACCTGTAAAATAAATTGGATTTCTTTTCTTTTCCCTATGTATAGTTTTGTTTTCCCCTTTCAGTTTCACTGTATTGTATTACAGTATATTAGCTTGTATTTCAAACCTAACAGAACTGATTGGGGGTGGGGAGGGGGGGAGCAGTTCGGTATACAGGGCTACACATTCTGTCATAGAATAGAAATGCTGGAGCTTCAATGTGAGCCGAGCTTAATAGGCACAATTTCTGGTTTAGCACTCGAAACATAGTGCAATAAAGTTCTTACTGTAAAGTCTCAAAAAAAATTAATCTCTCTGGGGAAAAAATTGTAAGCATTACTAAAATGAATTGAAAACACAGCACTGAACAAAAACTATTCTACTCAGAATCAGCATCAAAGAGTCCATATTTGTTTATGAAAAATGAGGAAAATATGTGTTTGGAAGAGTTCTGTAAGAGCATATACCATAGTTGAGAAAATATATATTTTTGAAAAGTGTTGGATAAATTTATATATGTATTGCTTAGGAAAATTTGCAGTAAAAAGCACAAAGCAAACCTATTAGATGAGCTTGCCTCCAAAACTCCTATATGTAACAGGAACAGTGGAATGAAGCAGCTACATCTTGGCCTGATTATAAAGGTGAGCCCATGTAGTTTAGCGCCCAATACCTTCTGCTACCTTTGAACCTTCTCCTTGATATGTCTCCTGCATAAGATCTCTGCAACCTAACTGAAAAACAGTTTTTTGCTGCAAAACTACAGTATCCTATGAATATAAAATGTTGCTCTGTGAATTATGCTGCCTCACTGGAAATTGAGAGAGGGGGGGCTACATACTCTTTGGTTTGTAGTGGAAATTTCATATATGTTCCGGTAACTCAATTGGCTGTTTGTTGTTTGTTTTTCACCTCATGAACTTTGTATGGTGTTTTAAGGCATCTTTGTACAGAACCTGGCACAGAGGACAAAAAAATTCTGCAGTCCTCTAGGTGGCGCCATCATTGCACCATCAAGTAATTTCCTGTTTTAGTCCTTCATTAACCAGCTGTTCATGCCTGTGTGTCCTGCCACACACAGAGAAACCTTTTTATTTGGCCTTATACAGTATGCTGATCCAACCTCTCTGACTATTTTGGCCAGATGTGAAGTCTCCATCAGTCATTTCTGGTCCTGGCACTGCCTGGGTGACCATGGATGTCTCTTGGCTGGGATGGAATCCAGTAATTTGGCCTTGAATGTTGAGTTTAGTTACTGAGTACAGTCTGATTTTATCTTTTAATTTAAGAGTCAGCTCTGGAATGAGTTACCTCGAGGTCAATTATTCCATGAATAATCACATCAACCTCATCTGTTCCATGCTTGGGGTTTTTTTTAAAGTTTTTTTTTTTTTAAGCTGCAATTGTACACCCAGTTTCCTGAGAGCAAGATGCACTGATCTCAGTAGGGCTTACTTCTGATGAGACATGTGTAAGATTATATTGTTAGTCTGATGCTCTTCTTTTCCTTTTCACATATTTTAATAATAGTGATTAAAAAAATAGAAAAATGCTTTTACATTATCTGAAAATACACAAAACATAAGGTAAGATATATGTATTATGGTCCCAAACTGTAAAAAAAAGATTTATTTTCTGTTAGAATCAATAGAATTTCAGTTTTGGCTGGAGACAAAAGCTTTATGCAAGTGATTAAGTTGCACACTTGATAATTAAAAATCTATTGTGAGCAATATGCACAGGCCACTCCTATAATATTACATCCTCATATGCGTGCTATTTATTTATTTTTATCCACTTGTATACTTCTTATCTTTGTAATCTCACATGTTCACTGCAAAAGCTTGCAAGTATTTGTGAGGGAGTTCAGCTATGCATGTTCACAATTCCCGCAGACAATCCTGCTCAACTTCAGAGGCTTTGGGACATGTTGGGACATACCTCCAATACAGTTCTAATCCCTAGAATGGGTAAACTGAAGCCTATCTTTTTATTCAAAAGAAAACAAAACAAAACCTGACAGCAATTTTTTTAAAAAAGCTTTTGAAATTGATTTGTATATATTCATCTCACTTTTTAGTTGTTAAAATGGTTCCAGAGGTTTCATTATTTTTTTTCAAAGAAAAAAAAAAGAAACAGGCAAGCTACTATCTCCATTTTGAAGTATAATTTCTCTTCTGTCTTAATTATCTCTAACTTTCTTTGAATCACTTTTTTAAGACTAGATTTCAAGTGGACAATAATCTAATATAATGATTGAAAATAGTGTTCCTTTTACAAGGAAGAAAGAAGGGTCTAAACTAACCCCTCTGCCTCAATTAAAATCTGTTGGAATCCAAATATGAGATGCAGACAGTAATTTTCTTAAAATTTGTCATGACTCATAATTTATTCTTAAAGATATTGAATAACATCTTTCTGTGGCAGGATGAGATAAGAAGCTTTACATGGAAACTTGTAATAACCACTTTCTCAATAACTTGATTTGTGAGTGAGATGGGCAGTCTCTGAATTAGACGTATAAATAAAATAAAATGTGTGTTGATAACTAAACATGATTGCTTCTCCTTCTCTTGTGTATTTTTCCATACATTCTATATTTGATGCATGAAGAAAAAAATACAGTTATTGGTATTAGCTATCAATTGGATCCCAATGTAACCAAAATATTGAAAGAAACTTTGTACAACTGTTGGCAAGGAAAGATGATATATGAGAAGGCAATAATAATATTGATTAATGTGTGAATCTTTCTGTGGTCGACAGTGATAACTACAAATTCTGTATCCAGGGCTGACTAGCTGATAAATACAACAATATTAATAATTCATAATCTGATCACACCTACTTACATATACAGTTGTATATAATATTATTTGTGGGGAAAATAGATATCATATTCATGATAGTAAGTGAACACGATGGTTTGGGCATCAGAAGGAATTTCCTCCTTAATAAATACAAATAGGAGATTGAAATACATGCTCAGCAGATTCATATGTTACAGTTTTTGTTGGATTCTTTCACTCCTGATTCTGTGGCTGGGTGCATTAAATCACACTAAGCAATAATTTGCTTTAATCCCAGATCAGCCACAATGCCTGGGTTCACTCATGGATTCAACAATAATCCATGGTTCACAAACCATGCTTTTCTGGCTTTATATGAAAGAGTAAGCCCAAACCTATGTAACCATAATTTGGTTTTTATGCTATGGATAGATCAGCTTTTACATATGAGACAACCTTGGAATGTTTTCTTTAGGAATAAGGAAATCTTGAGCTGAGTCTTATTTACTAGCTGCCTTCCAATTTAATGGTCTAACTGAATTATTTTGTCTTCATGGGCAAAAGTAAGAGTCTGCTGTCTTTAGTGTGATTATTTATTTATTTATTAAATTTATTTTAATAAATTTATTTATTGTATGAAGAATATGAAGGAAGGGAGGGAGGGAGGGAGGGAGGGAGGAGTTTAAAAAATATACGCTACACTTGGTAGCATTTTGGTCAACAGAAAATTGGCAACTGCTTTCTCTCCAATGTGGTGGAATATTCTGCATGCAGTTCCCAGAATATGACCCTGGTACCTGTGATTATGTCCGGAGAAGACTTATCAGAATCAACTCATCGATGGAAAGGTTTTGATAAGACATTTACAGCACCATACTGAAGTCCAAAGACTCTAAAATGTTCCTAACAATCTTGGTTGTGTGTTAATAAGTTTCCTGGAATAGGCTCTTGATTCTTAGCTATAAAATTTATATGACCCTACAATTTTTCATCATTTTGACTACATAATAAAGTTGGTGTTTCTTTAACATCAGGAACAAAATAGACCATATTAGTCTTGTGAAAAACATTCAGTTTGAAACACTTATTATTTTCCCCAAAACAAAACAAAAATAAAACTCCATTGTCCTTTTCACAGAAACATCAAACCATATAAGTATAGCAAATGTTGTGAATATATTTTCCCTAGAAATATTACATTTTTCCTTATTTTTTTAAACACTCTATTGCAGATATGTAGTTTAACGGCTGTATGTCCTACCTTGTTTTTCATTCCTGTTTACTCATTTCCTCTGAGGTGGGAAAAAACAAACTTTTCCAGGTGGAGTCTGGGGATAGATATTTATGGAAATAATACATTTTCAAGAATTTCTTTTTGCTGTGCTCAGCAAGAATTAAACTGCTCCCAAAACAGGACCATCTGAAAAGCTATTTTGTTCCCTTTCAGATTGCAACGTCAGTTCATTCATGCTTTCAGACAAATAGACTCTTTGGCCTAGACTAGGCAGAGATCAAAGGCAACTGGGCTGGTAAGTCTTGCTGGCTTCTGACAGCTTTGGGCCCTTTGATCAGATACCTATCAGTTCCAGGAGGCATCTTTTCCCCACATACACACCCTAAACACTTAAAAAAAAATTGTCTGAGGCAGGAAATGATTGAGCTGATAGCAGGTTTCTGGGTCATAATTCATGCCACTACGCTTGACAGCAGATGAAAGGATCACTACTTATTTACCAGTAATAACTGACTAGTCTCTGCCTTCATTATCATAACAAATTATATGGTAAGTCTCTCTCTTCCTTATCTGTGATTTGTAGAATGTAGATGCAGATGACAAGCAAGCTGGCATGTTACTTATTTATAGGCATAGATTATATAGGTACAGGAGGTTTATAAAGGACTGTGCTTTCAGATAAATTTATAATAAGAGTACAAATATCCCCAAATGAGAAGTTTTCCATTATCCTTGGGCTTGAAAACATCTAAGATTTTCCAATCTTAATACAAAAAAACCTTAAAGATTATTTCAAGGTATAAATTATTACAGCAGTACTGTTACAATAGCTTACCAGACCAGAAGACAGACTTATAAAGAAATCTTTGCCTTGAAATTAATATTAGTATTGAACAAAATCCCAGAACCATAATTTAGGATGAGGAAGGAAAATAAGTTTTAAAATAGCACCTCTTACTTTCAAGCACTCTCTAGATCCTTCGGTATAAGAGAGAGAAATCTCTGCCTCCTTTTTTGGAGATAGAAGGAAGTGAATCAGGCTCTATCAATTTCACGCATTTTATCAAATGGATAGGAAACTCTACTTGCAAGATATAGAGTCACAATACATTGACAATGTGTCATTTTCATGAAATAGAAATATTGTCCATTTATTTATGTTTAAAGTAGATGCCTAACATGAAACATTACATTAAATAACGTAACATTTTAAACATAAGATTGTGGTGTATCTCTCATTTCTAATCAGAAAAGATTAAATGCACGTAGAGTTTTTGACTCTGGGGTATAAAGCTGTTGAAAAACTTGGTGTGGCTTCTGTGAGAGTCTTCTGAAATCTTTTGAATCATGGCTGGCTGAGGAATTCTGGGAGTTGAAGTCTACACTTCTTCAAATTGCTATGGTTGAGAAATACTGGCCTAGAGGATCAAGTCAGTATTAGAAATACATTTTGGAAGACAGCTTAATAGAAAGTTCAAAGACATCTCTATTTCATTAAATGTTTTGGGTGATGAAATACTTACACATCTTCTGTGAATGCCTACAATGAAGCTTAATTCATAATTTTATGGTCTTGATGCAGGCCTGCAACAGGATTTTCCATATCACTGGGACTTGTTTAATGGAACAGGGCACCTTAATTCTCTATATCTGAATTTTAATAACCCCTAATTATATCAGAAACAGTGTGCACATGATCCTTCTGCTCACAAGATGTTATAAGGTATGACCAGGTGTGTTTGTTTTGTGTGTGTGTCGACAGTTGAAGGCACAGATCATCTGGTTTATGGTCCTTTTTAAATCTGCATATGTGTGCATGCCCAGAATACACTTCCTTGGAGAACCTGGCATCTTGACTTGATAAGACAGGTAGATTTAATTCCAAGCAGAGTATTGTTTGTTGCCAACTCCAATACGGAACAGGACAATTAAAGGCACAGAAGTCTGTCCTCTGTTGAGTCTGGTAACTCTACCTCTTCCCAATAATTGCTGTCAGGTATTTATGTGTAATTTATTGGTCCCTTGGAGAGAACATCCTGGTAAACAGCCCTGGAACTGATTGATTAATTCTTTCAGATAAATGTCAAGATTGATTAACTAATTCCATAATAATTTATTCCCCTATGAATAAAAGATGGACTGAGAGACAAGAGGTATAACAGCTGGGTATAAGTGATTATGGCAACAGCCGCGTCTGCAATAACAAAAGCTATAGTTCATCCTTACATCATTATGGTATGTAACATAAGTTCAAACTTACAAACAAGAAATTAGTGAGTTGTACTAACATAGCATTTCAGTGTCTTCTGAGAATGAAGATCAATTCAGATTAATCTCATTTTGGTTGATATTACTTTACATGATATATTTTAATTTCTAGATTAGGGCACCTTGAATCTTTATAAATATGGATAATCACTGGACAATGGGAAAAACATACAAAATAGTCTACTGCTATCTACTGGTCATCTTGATTTTTCTACCCTCCATCTGGTATTCCTACTATTCTACAAGTGATGATCTAACAAATCCTTTTTGGGGATGGAAAAATACTGATTTTTTTAGGCAAATGCTAGGAGACTCTATGGTATTTCTCTACTTGTACCACAATGAGTTCCATTTTTACTGAAAATAAATCTGTGATTACTGAACCTAAAGAATGCTCCTGCAATCTTTATCATTTTGAATCTGAGTCAATAATTGTTTTTCCATCAGATTTAGCTTTTTTTGGGCTAAAAATTTGCATTCCAATATACATACTATCAGGACACAGAAATTCAGACATAAAATCTTTCACACTTGTGCAGTCATGGAAAAAGTGGGTAAATATACCTGCAATTAGGTCTACAGCACTTCAGATTTCTGTCCCAAGAAGCAGGTTCATCTTGATGACTCTGCTTTGTCCCAGCCTTTAGAACTCATACAATGACTGAGCAAAGATGATTTAGCTGCATCACTGAACTAAACTACATTATTGATCTTTTCAAAATATTTGGTAACCAGAGGGCTCACAATGAAAGCCTAGCTTTAATGGACTCTGCACAGCCATGCAAGAAAGTAGACATATTCTAGCAATAATCATGATTCACCTTTTGGTTTCGATTGTTTTCTTTGCTGCATTTTCATATAAATGTACACTAATATAAAAAAATAATTGCATATATGCAAAGAAACAGGCACAGAGTAGCTGCTGTGAGCCCATTTTTTCCAGGAAAGTAAGGCAACCTAACTTAATAGCAAGAACAAAATATAACATGGAAGGCATGTGGTCAAGTATTGTCCAGATATTTGCTACTCCAAAATATTGCAAATAAAGTCTGTGTTTCAACAAAACCTTATTCATCTGTGGTTCAATGATATTTTACAGAGTTATTTTTATAAGATCACAATATTTTAAATTATATTTTTCTGTTGAGAGATCTAAACATCAAATGTATTTGGCCACTTGCATAATCTGGTGGCTATAAATATACAATGTTTCAAGGTTAGCCTTTTCAATCTTATCTTTATGATTTTTCTTCTTCTTGTGCATATCCATTATCGGACGTTGGCGATCATGTTGGCGATCCTGTTTTTATCAGCAGCCGCACAAAAAAGTGCTGCTGAGTTTTTATGATTACATGCCAATATTATTTTAGGTTGTTAGTTAAATTCAGGAGGTTGGTTCCAAAATTCTATTAGGAGACAAGCAATTAAAATATGCAAGAAATACATTACTTCCATACAGGAAAACCTTATATTATAAATGTAGCTTTATTTATAAGCATTCAAATATTCAGTACAAATCTCAACAAGATTCTTCTTTCAGATAAATTAATACTGGTAGATAGAGCAATTCTCAGTGGAGCTAAGAAAGTGAGAACTCATATCCTATTACATGTCAAGAAAGAAGTGTGAATGGATGACTTATAGTATTTTATTCCTATACTTTTCCATCTCACTGAAAGCAGAGGGGGGAATTGGCTATGCTAGCTGGTATAACTGATGGGCCTGAATTTGGGTCTGGAAGATCAGGTCTATTCTCTACCTGAATTTTGGAATTACCTGTTCTGCAAATTTATCCAACCATCTCCACTAATAACACTAGCAGTGAAAGATTTTTGCCAGGGCAAAACTCTTGAGAGCCAGCGCTAAATCTAATCCATTCACCAGACAATCAATTCCTATTTATTCTTTTGAACATCTTCCCCGGTGCTTGTCTGCTTTTTCATAAAACCACTCTCTCAAGTCTAACAAAGCATGAATCTGTCTTCCTGGTTTTGCTAATCCAGTCTCCCACTTTAGGAATGATCCTTCAGTTTGTAATTTGTTTTAAGTCTCTATATCTGAGATATTTTCCTTCCAATCACCATTTCCACACTTTCAAAAGTCTCTGGTACCAGATTGGGAAGATTGAAGCAATAAGATGGACAGAGATCTTCAAATCTGACCACTCAGATTCTTTTGCAGTTGCTTAGGTATAACCCATTGTCAAGAACCAATTTCTTCCCATTTTGATATTTTTCCAGTACAACAAGGTGATTCATAATTGTGCAGGCTTTTTCCAGGAGCAAGATCTCTCCTTTCCCAATAAAGGTACACATTTCTATGAGCCATTTAGTTCTCAGTCAAACATTGGGAAAAGATTATTCATCCTGCGTTTACTTTGCAAGATTGCACTTCTAGCACTGTCATT
Source organism: Bothrops alternatus (assembly GCA_034064705.1). Classification (NCBI taxonomy): domain Eukaryota; kingdom Metazoa; phylum Chordata; class Lepidosauria; order Squamata; family Viperidae; genus Bothrops; species Bothrops alternatus. Next base: position 1,274,039 of record JARGCV010000031.1, on the reverse strand, counting down.
CAGTGTGCAATACTCGCAACCAGTTTCTTAGATACTTTCTTCCCTGCCTAAGTGCCCGTCAAGAAAAATACTTGAGCAGGATTCTAGCCAAAGCATGCTCTTTAGCTCTAAGTCCTGGGGTTCTCCTCAACCCTCAGTGGCAAGGTCAGGTAGCCAAACTTTATCGGACAATTGCAAGCATGTACTGTGTTTTTCCCAAAATAAGACGCAACCAGAAAATAAGCCCTAGCCTGTTTATTTTAGCATGCTCCTAATATAAGCCCTACCCCCAAAATAAGCCTGGGGGTGGGTGGGCATGGCCAGCACAGGAGGCAGTGAGCAAGTGGGAGCTGACAGTATCCGGCAGCAGCCACAGCCCATGCAGCACAGAGACGTCCGAGCTCTGTGACCACCAGCCCAGCCCTGCAAGAGAGGCATGGGGTGTGTGTGTCAGGCAGGTGATCCAGACATGCTGCATGGCTGCCTGGCTTGTGGGAGGCTTGCGTGGTGGCACTGGCAGCAGGTGGAGGCAGAGGGATGGGGGGGGAGGCAGGCGATCCCGATACATCACCCACTTCGTCCCACCGCCAGACTGATCACCCTGATACTGGTTTTCCCCGAAAATAAGCCCTATGGCGTCTTTTGGAGCCAATAAATAAATAAATAAATAAATAAAAGACCGGGCCTTATTTTTGGGCAAACATGGTAAAAGGACCAGAGAGACCAAATCCCTCCTGCCATTTTCATTTGTTCCAGCTGACGATGGAGCAAGCTGCATCCTCTGATATTTCTTTCCCATAACAAGGTTCAGACTTTGCCTCACCTCTCCTCTGGTAGATTAAGCTCAACAAACAAAGTTACATTACTTGTCTTTTTTTTTCTTTTTCTTTTTAAGCTCTCAAAAGTAGGCCTGGAGTATCAGCATCATCCAGCTCCTCTGCATATTATTATTATTATTATTATTATTATTATTATTATTATTATTATTATTATTATTATTATTATTATTATTATTATTATTATTATTATTATTATTATTATTAATTTAATTTCTATGCCGCCCTATTCAGGATGGTCAATAATAAAAAGACTTCTAAAAACATAACTGGATTGTTCCCTTGTTCAGAATACCCAAAATGACATGAAAGTATGTGCAAAATTTCGGTCTCTCTACGACTCACTATATCAGGGGTTCTCAACCTTGGCAACTTTAAGACTTGTGGACTTCAACTCCCAGAATTCCTCAGCCAGCAAAGCTGGCTGAGGAATTCTGGGAGTTGAAGTCCACAAGTCTTAAAGTTGCCAAGGTTGAGAACCCCTGCACTATATCAAGATGATGGGGATAAGATGACGATGATGACAATGATGACAACAATAATCATAATAATAAGGAAGAAACAGATGTCCAAAAATTCAGCAAGGTTTTGTCTAATGATTCCAGCTTAAAGTTGGTTCCAAATGCATTTGCCAGTAAAAGATTTTGCAAATATTACATTACAATTAGCATTGTTGGGGAAAATAGCTTATGTCTTAGCTGTAAGGCCAGGTCATTCACTGATGTCTCTTGCTATAAACTCTGTTGTCAAAGAGCAGAAATACAATTAAACTTTGAAATGATAGTTTAAGAGATCAGAATAGTTTGCGCATTGAGGCAAGAAAACTCCCTGGACCAGATTAAACAGCCATTTTCTTTTCTTTTTTTGCATTCAGCAGTGTCTTTTGTCTTCAAGCCATCTCCAACATTAATTACAATTATATAAACAATGTCAGACCTTTTCCATCTTTAACACATTCTAGAAAATTAAACAGAAATAGTATAAGCAAGAATAATGACAAATAACAGTATTAGGAGGAACCATCATAAGATAATAATATAATAGCAGATAAAAAAAATTGAATGGTAGAAAAACTGCACAAAGCAATAGGTACAAAGATCAAATAAGCAAGCAATCACAAAAATAAAATTAGACTTGCTATTCATTAAAAACTTAGACAAATGATAGGATCTTCATCTGGCACTTATTAATGTGGTTCATTTTATCCTTTGGCACTGGGTAAGATACCATTGTGGTCACTGAAATAATTAGCGTTGCCACAGAACCTGGAAAAACATGAAATTTAATAGTGAACTTTAGAAACCAGTTAATTCAAGCTCCCTAAAATACTTTGTGCAATAGGGCACAAAGAAAAATGACCTACAAGTCAGGAAAAAGGGCAGAAACACAATAAGAAAGTGAATAAAAGGTAGTGATGATGTTCCATGATGAAGCTAAGAATATATCCTAGTCAGTAAATTGTAATTGGACACAAGTTGATACCTATTCACTTTAAGATTTATTCTCAAAATTCACAGCTCCATCGTGATGGGACATTCTCATGTCGCAACAGAGGTGCTGAGAAGTATGATCTCCTTCGTTTTTACCTATTTTAATTAAATCAAAATAAAAAATAGCCATTATTGTATTATTATGTTCAAAATATTGTTTGTGACGATTAAGTTATTCATTGAATGGGATCAGAAAGCCATGTGTCTCTTCCAGAAGCCAGCTGGGTGGCCTTATCTATGTAAAGATATCCCTATTTCCCGAAATTCATTAAATTTATGCAGTCATTCTTTAATGCTGAAATACTGCTTGCTCTCTATTTTCCAAGAAGTTCTGTTCCAAGAAATAGATGTATACTTTTCTGATTATCTCCTTTGTTTCTCAGCCCATCAAAACTCCTGTGGTTAGGGGTGAGCATTTTAAAAAGTTACCGTATTGTTACTTTCTTTTGCCTTTGTCTGGATCATTTTCCTTGCCTGCCTGCCTGCCTGCTTGCCCTGGTAAATCCAATGTGATGCTGTCATATCCCATGCTTTCTCATCTGGAAAAAAAAAAAATCTTGAAAAGGAGAATACCTGTGGCTAATGGCTTTGTCTCCGAGCTCAATAAGGGAATAGCTATCACTGGCCAGCCACAGTGGCCTTTCAAACCTATTCAGCTGTTCTGAGCCAGAATATATTTTTTTGCCCCTTCCTTCTCTCCCTCCCTCTGTTCTTGCTTTTTTTTATTTAAGAGAAAGAAGACAGCCTCTGAATGGTGCCCTACAGGAACGAAAGACAAGCTCTTTGAGATAATTGTACAAAAGCCATTTTGAGGGTATTGCTTTGGTGTGAAAAGCTGTACATTTCTGCCATGTAATTTTGAACATAATTTCTGGCTGCAATTGGGTCCCATTTATGCAATGATTAGCAGGAAATTCACACATTCTGAATTCCTATTATATTACAATTCATCCAGGCCACAAAAGACGTCTTAACTGCAGCTTGGGATTGGTTATAAATGTGTCATAAAATATGTGTTAATATATGTGACAAATCTTAGCTACAGATGATTCACATAAGCAGTACTGTGTGTGTCTTTGAAAAGATAAGACAAAAACCAGACATTTCAGGCAAATAACTTGTTTCCTTGCATTTTTAGTCTATTTCACATTTTCTAAAAAAAACCAAAACAAACCCTGCAAAATGTTTCGTTTTATAACTAGACATATAAAAGCATTATTTATTTAATTTATTAGTCATATTTATATGGCCACGCATCTCACACAAAGTGACTCTGGGCAACATACAAAAATTGAATAAAACAGCAAGTAGATTAAAAAGATAATTATAAAAGAATAAAAAGTGATTATTAAAAGAAGAAGTACGTCAAAACAAAATTAAACTATACAAACACCAGGGAGAGAGGAAGAATATCAATCACGGTTGAGCCTCTAGGAATGTCCCCAGTTCCCAAAGATTCCAAGGCCTGATGATATAACCTGGTTTTGAGGGACTTTCTTAAACAATAGCATGGAAGGAACAAGCCTAACTTCAGAGGGGAGAATGTTGGGCACCATGACAGAGGAGTCCTGCCTCTTGGGTCCCACAAAATGCAAATCCTTGGTTGATAAAATTCATAACATGCCTCCCTTGACAGATCTATTGGGATGGGCTGATATAATTGGGGAGGGCTTTAAAGATCAAACTACCAGCAGCTTGAATTGGACCTTGAAGCAGACTGGCAACCAACGTAGCTGGAGCAGAGGTGTAATATGTATTTTTCTAGGAGCACACATAACTGCTCATGCTGCTTTATCCTGCACCTATTCAAGCTTCTGGATACTCTTCAAGAGTAGCCCTATGTAAAGTGCATTACAATACTCCAATCTGGAGGTGACCAGAGCATGAATGACTGTGAGCAGAACCTCTCAATTCAGGAAGGAGCTGTCCTAGCTACCACTGCCACTTGCTCTTCTAGCAGGAGTTGTGAGTCTAGGAAGCCCTCCATATTGCACACTTGGTCTGACTGGAGCAGTGGTACTTCATCCAGCACCCCAGATGGCATAGTGCTGGAAATGGCAGGACCCAAAATTTAAAGCCACTCAGTCTTGCCAGTCTTGAACCCTATTGCGCCTCATCCAGACTTTTCCAGTCTCCAGGCCTTCCATTCACAGCATTGCTTCATTTGCTAGGGGCAGAGATATACAGTTGACGTCATCAATGTACTGATGATACCCTTTCCTAGGGTGATGAACGTGCTCTCCCAATGGCTTTAGGTAGACATGAAATAGGAGAATTAAGAGTATGAACTTTGTGGCACCACATAGTAGGGGGTCAAGGGCATAGTCTTCCCTTCCAAATCACCACTGACTGGAACTGACCCCAGGGAAAGTGGACAAACTAGTGGATGGATAGCATGGTCAATGGTATTGAGTAACTGATGCACAATGTCATCTCACCCATGCCATAGATCTTCGAAAAATATAATCAATGCTGTTTCTGTCCCATACCTGGGTGTAAACCATGACTGAAAAGGTTCGAGATAAACTATTTCATTCAAGGCCCTCTGAATCAGTTGAAAAAACACCTTCTCAACTATTTTATCTGAAAAGGGAGGTTAGATATTGGATGAAAATTGTCCAGTATGGTGGCATCCAGTGGTGGCTTCTTGAAGAGGGGGCAAAACTAGTCCTCTTTAAGAGATAAAGAAACAACCCATTCACTCAAAGAATTAACCACCACTTGAAGCCACTCACATGACATCCCCTGGGGCTTTTCACAAGCCAGGAGGGGTCTGGACCTAGAGAGCAGGTAGCTGAGGCCACAGTTCAAAATTGTGGTTGATGTTGATTCTTTACATTAGTTACCACCTTCCCTTAGGACAGTGGTTCTCAACCTATGGGTCGCGACCCCATTTGGGGTCGAACGACCGTTTCGCGGGGGTCGCCAGACACCGCGGTCCGCCATTTTGTTGTGGTTTTTTAAAAAATTTTTTAATTTTTTTATTTTTTTTGGCATGCGCGTGCCGTGCATGCGCGGATCCGCCTGTTGCGTGCACGTGCTGCGCATGCGCGGATCCGCCCGTCGCGGTCTGCCATTTTGTTTTTTGTTTTTTGAATTTTTTTTTCGCGTGCGTGTGCCGCGCATGCACGGATCGGCCCATCACATGCGTGCACCGCGCATGTGCGGATCCGCCCGTCGCAGTCCGCCACTTTTTTTTGAATTTGTTTTATTTTTTTTTAATTTTTTAAATTTTTTTTGGCGTGCGTGCGCCGCGCATGCGCGGATCGGCCCGTTGCATGCGCGCACCATGCATGCGCGGATCCGCCCGTCGCGGTCCGCCATTTTGTTTTTTTTTTAAATTTTTTAATTTTTTAAATTTTTTTAATTTTTTTTTCGGCGCGTGCGCCCCGCGCATGCGCGGATTGGCCCGTTGCGCGCATGTGAGCGCGCGTGCCCCCGGGTCGGGATCACGGCGCGCATGGGCGGGGCAAGTGGGGTCTCAACCTAAAAAAGGTTGAGAACCACTGCCTTAGGAGCTTTCTCCATCTAGGCCTTGTGAAATGGAGGACTGGATATTTATTTTTCATCCCAACTTTATTATTTTTTCTATATACAACTCAAGGAGGTGAACATATCTATACTCCTTTCTCCTTCTATTTTTCCCATAACACAGGTAAAGATTACAGATACAAATTGGAGGATATTTGGCTTGGAATTACTTGCTCTCTGCTAGAAATAATGTTCTTCCATCCAAATTCCCAATCCTGTGCTGGCTTCTCTGTTTTGTCAATGCTTCGGCTACTCTGTGACCAGTAACTCTCCTCTCCTGATAAAATTGCTAAAGGGAAAGTGATGAAAAAAAAAAAACTACTGTCAGGCTAATCAAACTCTCTGAGCTCACAAGCCTCATTAAAACAGAGTAAACGGCTTTGGGAGGAAAGTTCCTGACTCTGTCAAGTATAGCCTCTGTTCCTAAAGCCTGGAAGGAATTTGTGTAATAAGCTTAATAGCGTTTCCATGGGAAGAAAAGTCATATGGCTAGTTTCTAATTGTCCCCCAGGAATCATCTAATTTAGAACTGTGCTTATGAAATAAATAAAAAAATGACCATATTCCCTGGTTTATAGCCCACTGATTGGTATTTTGCCATCGGGAATTAAGAGACTGATTTTTCCATTCCTGGGGTGGCATGTTGTGACCAAGACCATTAATGATGAAGCAGTTCATTTTATGTACAACAAACTGAAAAGGGCAGGCCTCACTTCTAATGCTACTTCTCATTTTGTTGCTAAGAAAAGTCACACTCTACCACTCAAATTACTTGTGTTCATCTAACTAGGGACTATATTGGCAAGGATAAAACTGGCTATTTTGGTCCTACTGAAAAACTTGAGTAACATCAGATTAGCTCAGCGACTTCTTCCTCTTCTGCTTTTGAGAATATCCTTCATTCCAGCAGCAGTTTTGCCATGGAACGTAAACCTCAGTTCTCATTTCTATGGAGAATTTAAATTAAAGCAACCTTCTGAGGAACTGAGCTTGTGGCAGGAAGCTAGCCAAGAACCATCTGGTAAGTGAAATACATGAATGTAACCGACCCTGGCTTAAGCCGGGCGTGTGCATCAGGAACTGAGCAGAGCATTGGTCCATCTAAGTCAGTAGACTGGGCTAATACTTCACACCCACCAGGTAGAACAGCTTTGGGACAGTTTAAGCTGCATCTCACATTAAAGCCACAGTAGATGAATAATAATGAAAAATGGATGGGATCACATAAGTCACACGAGTTGGTCCACAATTCCCACAACTTTTAAATAGAGTTTTGAGGTGAATGATTTAATATGAAATGTTCAGATATCAAAAAGCGCTGTGGGAGGAGGCATATTCAAAATCTGCCATCTTAAGATAAGCTCCAAGAATTCGAGCTGATATTTTCAAGAGAATGTTAATTGTTAAGAAAATATTGAAATCTGTCGAAATAAAGTCTCCTTGACAGCACTGCTCTCTCATGCTGAAAGCTCAGTTAAAATAGTCTTCCAATCCTATTATCAGAGTGTGATACCAAATTTGATAGATTTGGTTGACTTCATTGATGGATGAGTGGCTGAGAATCACTCCCTACATTTGCACTCAGGTTTGAGATAGGACCTTCCAGTGTAAGTCTAACATCTCTACCACAAAGAGAGAAGAATGGCAGATTTACTCAATCATCCTTAACTTAAGTGTCTATATATTTAGTGGCTTAGATGTTTGTCTCATTTTTGTGGTCCTTATTGCATAAGCAGATTCCCCAGTTATGGGGAAAGTTGTAGGCCTCTGTCTCAATAGAAGTGAATGCAAAGCATAGCTTAGATCAGTGGTTCTCAACCTTCCTAATGCCACAACCCTTTAATACAGTTCCTCATGTTGTGGTGACCCCCAACCATAAAATTATTCCAGGGTCATGTGATCACCTTTTGCAACCTTGTGACAAGCAAAGTTAGTGGGGAAACCAGATTCACTGAACAACCATGTTACTAATTTAATCTATCTCCCTCTTTTTTTCTCTCTCTCCCTCTCTTTCTCTCTCTCTCTCTCTCCCTTTCTCTTTCCCTCTCTCCCTTTCTTTCTTTCTCCCTCCCTGTCTCTCTTTCTCTCTCTCTTTCTCTCTCTCTTTCTCCCTTTCTTTCTCTCTCTACGTCTCCCTTTCTCTCTCTTTCTCTCCCTCTCTCCTTCTCTTTCTCTATCTCTCTCCCTGTCTCCCTCTCTTCTCTCTCCCTCTTTCTCCCTCTCCTCTTTCTCTCTCTCTCTCTCCCTCTCTCTATTTCTCTTTCCCTCTTTCTCTCCCTCTCTCTATTTCTCTCTCCCTCTCAAAAATCCTTAAAATCCTTAAAAGTTATGCTTGGGTGGAAGACTTTTTCTTTTACAGATGGGGCGGGTGGGCCCGACATTTGCGGGCAGGCAGGACCCTGCCTGCCAAGCCACCGCCTTCCCATCGCTCTCCATGCCAGCTGGCTCCCTTGCCAGACTTCCCAGCTAACAAGCGCAAGTTTGGGGGTCGCCAGCTGACGGGCGCAGAGTTCGGCGCTGCGGTGGCCTCCCTCACCGGCCAAAGTGTTGCCGGATGTTCCAGCTGACGGGCACAGATCCGGAGGTCACCAGCTGATGGGCGCAGGAGGTTGGCACCACGGCAGCCTCCCAGACACCTGCTTCTTAGGCTGGAGCAGTTGCCAGGGCTTCCATGGTCGCCAGTGGCGGGGAGTGAGTCAGTGGCCATTGGGGACCACGCCAGCGGTCCTGTGCCATGGAGGCTTGAGGCACGGAGGCGCGGGATGCAGAGTGATGCGGTGCCATGGGAGGCAGCAGGACAGGGGGGAGGGGTTACCTGCATCCTGCCAGCTGAACTCTGGAAGCCTGCCTGAATGAATAATTTTAGGGGGTGTTGAAAGGGAGACAGACTGTATTAAGACCATAGATGGCTGCATAAGGAAAGTGGAAGGGAGGCGAATTTGGGGTGGAGCAGAAAACATGAGGGGAAGGCATTAGGAAATAAGCACCAAGGTACATGGTGCCTTGCAAGGGATTTCCTAGTGTTCTGCAATTGTTTTTTCTCTCTCCTCTGTGAGAGAAAAACTTTTGCAGTGTAAATCTGAAACCAGGTGTTCCTGTGAGGTGGCGCAGGAGGTTCTTGGGAGAGGCGAGGACAAGTTTGGCGTTTCCTCTCTCCCAATCCCCTTCCTCTTCTTCACCCCCTTCCCCGGCCTACCTGCGATCTGAGCTCGCAGCTCCATGGCTTTTCTTTGCCTAGCCTAGCCAAGCTTTCTTCCGCCCACCCTGTTCCCGGGAGCACCGAGGAGGTACAGCAGAAACACCTGAATTGGGATTGTGCGTCCTTGGGAAGCTGATCATGCTTTGAACCTTAGGAGAGGAGGAGGAGTCCCTTCCTCCTTCCCTCCCTCTCCCCTGTCAAGCCCCCACGGGATCAACATGAACGGGCAGGGGAGGGGTCGAGGACAACGTGTGGGGCGGCAAAGGAGACCAGCGGCTGGTGCTTTTCTACCTGGCAGCGTGGGTGTTGGCTCCGTTGGTGTCCCGACCAACAGCTGAGCGGCTCCAACTTCTGACCGCTGAACAGCTGAGTCCTCCAGGAGGCAACGTGAGGCCCTGAGAGGTATTGCAAGCTCGCTGGGAGGTGGGAAGGAAAAGAAGATGGAAGAGAGTGAGGCTGTAACAAAGAGAGCGGTGTCTCGGTTCCTAAGACCATTGGAAATATGTGTTTTCCGATGGTTTTAGGCGACCCCTGTGAAAGGGTCATTCGACCCCCAAAAGGGTCATGACCCAAAGGTTGAGAACCGCTGGCTTAGATGCTTCTGGATTTAGGCTGTTGATTGTAAGTCAAATTCTCACTTTATGATTACTCTGTTCCTAACCAGGATTAGGCAATTTGTAGCTCTGCCAACCCTGAAATTATGTTTCTGAAAAAGAGAAAGGGAAGAAAAGGAGCATGGCAGCGGGAGTCAAACTACTCCCATTCCCACCCTTAAGAGGCCATGACATTTCATCTGGCCCCTTCCAGTGATATCACAGTATTACTTTAATAATAGCAAAAAGATAAAAACAATGACAACAAACGAACTACCATAAAGCAATGCAACACAACCATTTTCAACAGAGTTCATTTAAAGATAAAAGAGAAGAGTCCCAATGGGCCAAGTCAACTCCTGGTGAGTTCATGGACACATCCATATAGTTTTATTGGCAATTAAATGTCAATCAAGAAGGCCACCAGCTTGCTCGGAACACTTGTTCCCTAAGAATGTAGAGTAGAACAGATATGTCTTCTGTTGGCATTTAAACAGTAAATTGCATGGGGGCCAATTACACTTCTTGAAAGAAAACTTAGATCTGGCCAAGGCATGGATCAGAGAGCAACTTCATTCTGGTGAAAGAACATTCAATATGGCTTCCTGAAGCCTTCATGATCAGTAAGAAGAAACCAAAAGGAGTGGGAGTGTTTTTACTCTTCTTTATGCAATCCAAACTTCTGCAGGGAAGCTACTGGTTTTGTTATTACTACCGTAACTCCTTTTAGAAAATAACATTGTGGGATTTTGAAAAGTAGAAATGATGTTGGTTGTGGTTTTTTTTTTTTAAATGGAACTGAACTTGTTGCCTGTAAAACTTTTACATGTCCTAGTAATGATATTATTGCTATATCTTGTGCTGAAACCTGTCTCCAGCCAGGAAAACATTTTCCCCAGAGGGGGCCTGTTTGCTGGATAAAAGGGGAGTCTTCATGTAGTTCTTCAGCATTTTCCATATGGAATTGGTTAGAAGAAGGCAGGATGGCCAGCATTCAGAGTTTCCAATGTTTTTCCCAAATAGAAGATTGACATCCACAGTGCACAAGATTACATTTTGCTTATTCAGTTGTCAAAAGCAACATCTGCATTTAAAAGCCATATACTCTGTAAGATGAAGAGGCAAATTATGTTCAAATTAGTGTTCTTTCAGAGCTAGGATTTATGGCAATCATGAAGCAGCATAAGCCAAAATCTGAGTCAGAACAATTTTTTTAAAAAATCCTTCTGGGCTCTTACAGTTTTTTTCCCCCTTAAGATTTCATCCCCACCCCACTCACAGTTCCTGGATAGAAATTAAAATCTTTAAAAATGGCACCCAGACATAGACAAAAGTTACTTTCAGGCATGAGTGAACTATGCTTTTTCACACATCATCTAAGTTCAGAGTTATTGACCTGAAGGTCTTTTAAAATTGAACTAGGTCAGTGATGGCGAACCTTTTAGAGACCAAGTGCCCAAACTTCAACCCAAAACCCACTTATGCATCGTCGGGTGCCGGGTGGGTATGGACCATTGGGTGGGTGTGGCTCATTGGGTGGGCGTGGCTGCGGTGGGAACAGCAGACAGGGTGGGAATAAAAAGTTCAATCAATCAATTCCAACTTTGCAAGTTTCCCTGCAAGAAGTTGAAATTGACTGATTGATTGAACCTTTTTTTTTTGTACATGGTGGTGGAGGCCTAAAGCGAAAAGGTTTTATAAAACCCAGCTGAACGCCTAGGACCTGGGCAACGGCACACGTGCCCATCATTTCATTATCATTTATTGGATTTCTATGCCACCCTATTCTAGGAACTCAGTGCGGCTCACAGCATAAATAGAAATCAACATTAAAATACATATATAAAAAATACATATATAAAAAGAACCCCTAAGTTAAAAAACCAATCATCCAACAAACATACACACAAACATACACTGGCTAGGGGCAAGATGTCAACTGCCCCAGGCCTGTCGGCAAAGATGTGTTTTGAGCAGTTTACGAAAGGCGGGGAGGGTGGGGGCGATACGGATCTCCGGGGGGAGTTGGTTCCAGAGGGCCGGGGCCGCAACAGAGAAGGTTCTTCCCCTAGGCCCCGCCAGGCAACACTGTCTGGCTGACGGGACCTGGAGAAGGCCGACTCTGTGGGCCCTAACCGGTCGCTGGGTTTCATGGGGCAGCAGACGGTCCCGTAAGTAACCTGGTCTGATGCCATGTATAGCACTCTGAGTGCCGCCTCTGGCACCCGTGCCATAGGTTCGCCACCACTGAACTAGGTCATTGGACTCCTAATTTGCAGTGGAGAAGTACCTCAATCTGAAATCTCTGGGATTGTTTTGCAGAATTAACCGTTCATCTTTCAGTAGGATCTAGTGAAATTAAGACCAAGAGTTCATGTCCAGCATGCTTAATTTGTCATATTAGATATGTACCTTTACTTCGCTGCCTTTTTGGTAGCTAGGGTGTGGGTTCAACATGATTGTGTGATCCCTGTTTATGGAAATGATGCTTGCTTGCATTGGACTGGCACAGAGGCCAAGGGGACAGTCAAGAAAACCTTTGGTTTCATAGAGTGTATGGGTAGCCTCCAGAGGGGGAAAAAACCTGTACATGCTTTACATTAACTTTTCATGTTAATGAGGCTATTGTTTGACTCATTCCTGCCTGAGCAGGGGGTTGGACTAGATGACTTCCAAGGTCCCTTCCAACATTATTTATTTATTACTACTACTACTACTACTACTACTACTACTACTACTACTATTATTATTATTATTATTATTATTATACTCTCCAAAACCTTTGCCAGAGGGAGGCAGAAAGAAAGCTGAGTGGGAGGAGGTGATGAAGGCAGACACTGTTCTTGCCTTTCAAAACCTTCAAGTCAGATTTATAAGTCAGCATGGAAAAATACCACAGAGTAAGTCACTGGCTCCTTAAGTTACAAGGACGTTCTACTCTTGATGTTGGGCTGTTTGTTTGTTTGTTTATTTATTTATTTATTTCCTATTTCTTAACTGCCCATCTCTCTCAGAGAGGGATTCTGGGTGGTGTTCAATTTAATCAATCAATAAATTTTACAACTCAAATGCCAAAGTATATTATACACTGAGGCTTCATTGAACACAGATTAATGTTGATGTATTCCTCATTGTCACTGACTTTATATACTGCATTCAAGAGTTTAATTTTCTTTATTTAACATAGAGCGCATGAGTTTTTAAAATTTAGAGATAATCTTCATACCTTAATTTATGATATCATTTTGTTCTATTTTGCCATCTACCCTTAGACTCAGCTCTGCATGGCAACTGTTTAAACCTACAAATGAATTGGTGTATGTGTGTGTGTACAAATGAATGCACTTTTTCAAAATTCATTGTAGTAATAGTGCTTTATACAAAAACAAGAAGGCAGAGATGATTAATAAGCACGTTTAAAACAGTTTACCTACAGTAACCTAGGGGGCATCTTCCAGGTGTGAGGACTTAAGCTTCCAGAATTCTGGATGTCTATGCTGGCTGGCTGCTTGTGGGATTTAAAATCCATATATTTGCCCACCCTCTAGATTGAAGAAGGCTGGTTTAATATTTAGTGTTTAGGGTGATCTGATCTAGATTATAAAAGTCTGGACATTCACCAAATGGCAGCAAAGAAATACAGAGAATTCTAACTCTTTCCTGCCACCTACCAGTTTTAACCTAATATTGCTTATAGCTTTGTAAATTTTGAAGTAGTACTCTCATGATTTTATTGAATAAAGCTTGCTGCTTTTGAACAGGATTTCCATGGCATTTTTTTTTAAATGTCGCATGCTTCAGGGACTTGTTTTCCAGACTTTCAACAGGCAGAAAATATCATGTGGAAGTTGCTCTTTAAATCCTAGACCTTATTAAATTAAATACTTTTATATGAAAGGGGGAGAAACGTGGAGGATCATCTTTTATACATCTTATAGATAACCATGAAGCCTTCCCCCCCCCCCGAGGACTATCCTGTACACATAATAATGCAAACTTCTTCCAATCTTGTACTCCCCAGATATAGGTTAGAACAGCAGCTCCCAGAATTCTTAGTCACTGGCCCAGGAATTCTGGGAGATGTGGTTCTAACAAAACTGGAAAGCTGGAGGAGCTTTCAGAGCATGATCTGTTTTTCTTGTTTGGTTGTGTAATTGAACATAAAGTGATGAGTTTCAACCAAATAGTTAATTGTGAACATATATTTCTTGAAGCACTGGTCTATATAGATTTCTTGTTCAAGAGATCTGTGATTGTACTAATAGCAATTAAAATATAGGTAGTCCTTGACTTACGACCACAATTGAGCCCAAAATTGCTGTTGCTAAGTGATACTTTTGTTAAGTGAATTATGCGATATTTTATGACCTTTCTTGCCATGGTTGTTAAGTGAATCACTGCAGTTGTTAAGTTAGTAACACGGTTAATTAAGTGAATCTGGCTTCCCCATTGACCTTGCTTGTCAGAAGGTTGCAAAAGGTGATCACATGACCCTGGGACACTGCAACTGTCATAAATACGAATCAGTTGCCAAGCATCTGAATTTTGATCACATGACCATGGGGATGCTGCAATGGTTGTAAGTATGAAAAACAATCAAAAGTCGCTTTTTTCAGTGCTGTTATGACTTTGAATTGTCACTAAACAAACTGTTGTAAGTCGAGGACTACCTGTAATGTATCTTGGCAAGTTTCTTCTTCATAGTTGTTGCTTAGGGCAAATCCCTGACTTAAAAGAGTTTCAGTTTTGGCTGGATGAATTTTTGGAGTTTGTAAATTACTACCTGCCTGGTTATATAAATGAATCAAGGCCTATTTAGGTAGTTATGGGACCATTGCTTTTGTAAGATGTGCTACTGACTGGATAATTAAACTTCTTGACTTGAAAGTATGAATGACAGCTCTCATGACAATACTCTGCCACTTTACCTAAGAGTCTGCATATGTGAATATATCTCGGTTCTTCCTCATTCCTAAGGCTTGTTTCTAGTATAGTTATGCCAAGAGTGTGGAGAATGAATTACTGCATCCGTTGAGCCAATTCACCCTTGTTGCCAATCAATCCATACGTTTTTTCAAGATAACTCAACCATTTTTTTTCCTCATCATTGGTCTCATTTCCTTGACTACACACTTATCCTGAAATTGTGCAAAGAGCACAATATGTAGACTTGTAATTTCTTTCATGAATACAAGGGACAATAGTTTGAAAAACCTGTCCTTCGTGGTATCATAGGTACAAAAAAACTATGCTTGTTTAAAGCTTGCTGGAAAAAAAAACAATTATACTGATTTTCTTATGAGGCAAGAAGGGAAACTACCACTAAACTATTCCAAAGCTGGATGATTTTCATTCTGTATAAAATGACAGTTTAAAACAATACCAGAAACAGAGAATAATGTAAAGGGGGGGCGAGGGAGGGAAATAAATAAATTTAACAAGGCTTCTTCTGCAAATATCTAATATCTCCATACAAAATACAGAAATACTAATACAAAACATGTATATTTTAAGGACCAGAGTGTAGCTGCCTCAGTTGTGGCTACAAATTTGATTTGCAAAACAGAAACCACAATAAAGCTCATTTACTCCTATCAGATGCAATGATTAATATGGTATTAATGTGGTATGCTCAGACTCCTTTTTTATCTTGCTTTTTGTTTCTGGCTGTTCTATTAACTGATCAGGCGCCAAAGCTTGTGGCTATATAATTACATTAGTTGGGAAATTAATGCAGGAAATAGCTTGCTCATTCAACTGTTCTTTTAAAATAAATCTTCGAATGCACTTTTAAATTGTGTTCACCTCCTCAGGTTAACCTGATGCCAAAATCCTGAGCTAATTATGCATCTTCTGGGTCCTGATCTGCAGCTACTCTTCTTTTTCAGCCTTTGTCATGCAGAAATTTCAAATCAAGTTACAGGTTTTGCATCAGTGGGAAAAATATTCTCTTTCTCCAAAAGCAAGGGAACTACTTTCATTTAGTCTTCCTTATTTATTCTAGCTTTCCTGTGCCATTCCATGTAACATTCTAATGTGCTAGCCCAGGTGAGCAGCAAAACTCCAGGTCACCACTAGATGGAAGCAAAATGTTAGGATTTTCTCTGTCTCTTGACTGGCAATTAGCAGATATTCAGATTTTTGCAACCCAAAATGGACCACAGTCTTAAATAGCTTCTTACTAGTACTAAGCCGTTAATGGATATGTGCATTCAATATAACAATAACAACAACTTTATTGTCACTTTGAATCAATCAACCAATTGGCATACACCAAAATGAAATGTTGTATACAACTCTCAAAGGGCCACCACCTCCGATATACACCCCTTGTTCGTGTCTTCCAGCTTAAGTTTCAGATCATCCATTTTAATCTCTAGGGAGCGAATGATGGCAAACAGGACATGGAGCTCTGTGTGGATTAGCCCTCAAATTAGACTCTATTCCTGCACGACAACCTCGCCTCTTTTCCTTTTTCTGATCCTGACTCTTCCACCTTTTCCTTAAAGAGGCCTTGCTTCTTTTCGCCCCTGGAGCACATTGCCGCCACCACCAACTTTTCCAAAAGCCTCTTCCTCTTCCTCTGGACCTGCCGACAGCCTCATCCAGTCCCTTTGCTCCATAAGCCCTGGGACCTCTCCACCTCTGCTTCCCTCAGAAACAGCCCTGATTTGCAATAGAATCTGTCACTAGGTCAGCAGTCAGATCTTTCTGCCAGCAGAACAAATTCAAACAGCGCCAACTACTTTTAATGGTCTCACCAACAGTTCCTAACAGCTAGAAACTCGCCATGCCAGCAAAGATTGTCGGTCGTATGTTACCTTAGTTCCACCACATTGCTCAAACACATTAAAACCTTCCTGATCATCTGGCCTATATCCCTTATATCCTTCCCAAAACATTTCATCTTCGAGAGCCAATGCAGCCACAGCTGATCCAGGTGCCGCCATCTTAGAACTCACTCAAAGATGTCTCCATAGCTGTCATAATTTAGAGGCATGACATTTACATTTTTAGCAATTTTTGGCAAATTTGTTCAAGAGAATATTTAAAAGAAGGCTGCATACATTTTGGATTCTAGGGACAAGACATTTTTATTCAAATTTCTAAAAAAACCTCCATTTATTTTTACATTTGTTTACAAATTACAAAAGAAATAGACAAACCATGTAAATATGCTTTAAAGTCCCCTACACAATTAACAAAACAATCTTTAAACTTAAAAAAAAATAGAAACAGAAAAAAGAAAAGCATTTGGGAAAAAAGAAAGAAAAAGAAATCTAGTGAGTATTGATAAACATAATATACTGTACAAGGTAGATTTCTTTTCCTTTTTTCCCCATGGTATAAACAAATTCAAAACATTATTGCAAAATATCATAAAATTTATGCCATAGTAGTACATACTGCTTCATTAGTAAAAAAAAAAAAACATTTCCTTCTCCAAAACAGATAGAATTTCTCAGTATAATTCCCCCCCAATGCTCAATGCAACTATAATTCCTGATAAAGTCATATACTAACATTTCAGTACATAATTCAATATCATATTAGCTCAGCTAACTTTTGATTTATCTGATCAGAAGTGGAAGTAATGTTTTTCATCTACTTCTGACCACAAGTATGCTAATTGCACAGTGCCTGGTGCTTTAGCAAAGACCAAGTTGATGAAAAAGGACCTGGAGTCACTGTTGGTTGGCTTTTTGCCCCTCTACATCTGCAAGTAATGGTGGATACTGACTTCTCATAGGGCATAGTAGATAATAACATTATTTCAAGTAATTTGAGTATCTTTGAAGTCATGTTTATTCTCCCATCTCAGATCTTCACGTGACTTATATTTGACAGTAAGTTTACTTCTTTCAGCATCTGGATGAAAGAATATCATTTCATCATGTCTCTGAAGTTTGGTCTCCCATCCCAATGGTCTGCATCCTATTGACAGGAGTATTGACCAGATGTGTTGGGGACTATCGGTGCTCTTGCTTCAGCCAGTACAAGTAGTCCTCAACTTACAACCACGATTAGGCCCCAAATTTTTGCTGCTGGGCAAGACAGTTGTTAAGTAAATTTTACCCTATTTTCCGACCTTTCTTGCCACAGTTGTTAAGTGAATCGCTGCAGTTGTTAAGTTAGTAACACAGTTCTGAAGTGAATCTGACTTCCCCGTTGACTTTGCTGGTCAGAAGTTTGCAAAAGGTGATCACATGAGCCAGGGACACTGCAACCGTCAAAAATATGAGTCAGTTGCCAACCATCTGATTTTTTTTAAAGACAAGTTTTATTGGTTTTTTTTATTTTTAAAACAAAGTACTCAAGACACACCGTGGTGTTAGGGTGGTCAAATATCTGCAGACAAAACATATATATATAATTCAATCAATACATCAAATATTCCCTCTCTTTTTCCCTTAAATTCAACCTAAACCTGTTTTTAAAGCTTTATAAATTTACACTACCATAGTCAAAATAACTATAAGTAGAAGCATTATCAGTTCGGGTATCCCTTCCAAATATATTCTAATTCCTTAATTTTATCATAGATCTTATTTATTTCTTCTTCCACTAATATCCCTTATTTAAAATAAAATATTAATCCATCCTGTACGTATCTAATCCATCCATCCATCAATCTCTTTAAACTGACAAAATAAAGTCCAACCTTAAATCATTTCAATCCATTTGACAGAATTCAAATTTCATCCAGTTAATTTTCATAACGAATAACATCCATGTTATCAAACAAACAAATCATCTTATTAGATTAACTCAACATTACACAATAATTTTCTTACAAATAAACCTATCATTCTAAAAAAAACAAACAAAAAAATTCTTAATCAATTTAATATATATATATATTCCATTAATCACCCTTTTTACTCTTACTTTTTAAGCTGAGAAGATAATATCAAACCTTAAATCACTTCAATCCATTGGACATCAAACAAACAAATCAACTTATTAAACATAATAATTTTCATATCAATAAACCCATCAATTCAAAAAGTACATTCTTAGTCAATTTAATATATATCTTCCATTAATTGCCCATTTTTCTTACATCTCGCTCATAATCTTAGTCCTTAAATCAGTCCATAATTCTAAATTGCCTTTAATTCATTACATAAAATTTTAAATTTTACTTCTTTTCAGTCTTATTCTGGGCTTCTTCTTCTGCCAGGTAGGTTTCCATAACAGGGCTTCCCTTCCAACTGATAAGTCTCTCTTTGTTGCTTGCAATATCATTTGGATCCATGTAAACCATCTTGGCCTTTTCATTGGCCCTCTGATTCTCTTAACCATAAAATTTTGTCACTTTGACATTTCAAATCTCAGTCTTTGCTTTTCCTGGTCCTCAAAACCATAAGTAAACTGCTTATCAGGCAAAGTCAATTTCTCTTTATTCTCAGTTAAGTCCTCTTCTTGTGTAGTCTGTTTTATAGAATAATCAGAAGTAGTCTGAGAGTCAATTTTGAAGTTTAGGGGAGAGATTCTGGCTCTTAATTCTGTAGTAAACTCTTTCATTGTAGCACATATTTCTTCTTTAGCCTCATAAATCTTTTCCAGAATAAGTTTACAATTTAAGTGTGAATGCGGCTCCATTTTAAAAGTTATTCAGCTGGATCAGGTTATCTTTCTCTCTCTCAAAAAAAAAAAAAAAACAGTTTGAAGGCCAAACATCTCATCTCCAAATAGTCAAGAATTACAATATTAGCTTTTGGCCAGTAGATGTCCTCAGTAAGCTAAAAAAATATTTTTCAAGAATCATTTTCCCCCCTTTCTTTCTATTTTTTAAGGAAAAAGTGAAAAAAGAAATACTCTTCCAATATAAAATAATAGTACCTCTCAACAACAACAAAAAAAAGAACAACAGCAAAAACTGATAATACAGCTCTTAAGAAAAAAAAATTTTTCAGTACCCCAAAACATGTATAAAAAAGATGTAGTCTTTAAAATTTTTGTTTTATTCTTTTGTTCAATGCCTTTCTTCCCAAAAAAGTAGAAGCTGCTTCTCCAAGCCAGGGAAAAAATTCCAACAGGGCTCTTACAGGCAAAAAAAAAAGAAAAAAAAGAAAAAAAAGAAAAAGAAAACAAAGTAGAATAAAAAGAGGAGCAAAGAAAAAAGTCTCACCCGGATACACCATGGTGGGTTTTCAAGCTTAGATGTACTTTGACTTGCGGTTTCTAGTGGCTAGGTGAACGGCCATTTTACTGGCCGGTCTTTCTTTTCCGTTGGCCCTCAGAGTTGGCCTGGACAGCTGGAAGAGCCGCTGCTCCTCCACAGCCAAGTGAAGCCTCTTTGATGGAAGTCACACCCTCCAGGGTGACGTTCGACCCGCATAAGGGTCTACTGGCGGAGGGAAACTAGCTGATGAGGGGACAAGTCTCTTTGTGCGACTAGAGGCGCCGCGATCTGGAACCGGAAATCCAACCATCTGAATTTTGATCCCATCACCATGGGGATGCTGTACTGGTTGTAAATGTAAAAAATGGTCATAAGTCACTTTTTTCAGTGCTGTTGTAATTTCAAATGGACCCTAAATGAACTGTTGTAAGTTGATGACTAACTATATTGCCTCCATGTTATCCTCTGGCACACTATGGGGGATCTAGAGGGAAGAATATAAAGGTTTGGAGTCATGTTTACTCTCCCTTTTATTAATCTGCAGGTGTTAGAAAGGGCAGAGCTCATATGTCTTCTAATTGTCCTGCCCTTCCATCTCAGATCTCCTAGGAAGGCAGAGTAACTGAAGTTCTGAGAAGTAGCTCTACTGACAAATTCTTGCTGCACACCCTGCCTTCAGGCCCCTACTCACTGCATGCTTTACTTACTATTGTAAGTAGGGGGAACCAAAACCAGGGAAGTGACACCATTAACCCTGATTTGTTTGCTTTCCAGGGGGACCCCTGGTAGGGGGAGCAGCATGTCGAGCCCTGCGAGTTCGTCAGGGCGTGAGGCAGGGACGCTACCAGCTAACCCCGCTGCCTACCAGCAGACCTGACTGAAAGGGACCAATTGCGGTGTTACCAGCCTTTCCCTGCTTCCTGATGATGCAGCTGCTTACCGTCCGCCCCTCGTGTGTGTTGGCCATCCCCAAGCTCCTGACGGCGCTGTAGCACACATATGATGTCATTTCCATGACATTATGGACATGCTACTGTATTTTGGAGCTTAGGCACCTCGCAGGGCCCAACAAGGGGCTGAAGGCAGATGTTGGACATGGGGCTGGATGGATTGCCGGCCTGGAGAAGGATTAGGGGTGCGGTTGGCGCAGCAGTTACGTGTGTCCCGCCCAGATGGTGGTTTACTGGGTGTTTGCTGGGTGGGGTTGGTTCCAGTGTGGGTGGGGCAGGTAGGCTTCTTATGTAAAGGCACTGACAACAGGCAACTCTCAGTGCCGACTTTTTCCCTTCTACGCATCGTAGTAAATTTCAGTTTGTTCATCGTTCCTGTTTGTGGCTTTTTTCCCCCTTCCGGAGCACCAAGCTAGGACGACGTAACAACTATCATCTTCCACCAGCTCCACCATTCTAATCCTGGGCAGTGGATGCTATAGGCAATCCATGCAGTGGATAGGAGTTGGGGAAAATAAGGGCTTATTTTTTTCTGTCTCAGTGGTGAAGGAAATGCAGGCAGTGCTTTTTTTCTAAAAAAAAAAAAAGGTGCCGGAACTCACACACGTCATACAAGCCGCCTTGCCTACCCTACAAGGTTCCATCCAAAAAAGGTACTGGAACTCCGTTCTGGGCGTTCTATGAGAAAAAAAGCTCGAAATGCAGGTATCAATCATTAATGTGAGGATTTGGAAAAGCCCACCTGTATGGAGGGTCTCTCTCTTGGTGTCCCATGCATGCCCACAATAATGTCATGTGCAACGTGATGACGTTGCGTAGAGTAGGGGGTCTTCACACTTGGCCCTTTTATGACTTGTGGACTTCAACTCCCAGAATTCCTTAGCCAGCATGCCTGGCTGAGGAATTCTGGGAGTTGAAATCCACAAGTCATAAAAGGATTAAGTTTGAAGACCTCTGGTGTAGAGGATGTCTCTGTCCTTCTTACCTCCTCACAGATATTTACAGGTATCCAGGTTAGAAAGAACTATGCTGAACCTTATGTCTTGATTAATGTGAATACCAGCTTGTAACTGATGGTTTCCTCCCCCTGAATGACATGGCTGGCAATCATCTGACTGCAGTTTATGCAGAATAAATCTGGAGCATGAGCTAAGGCCATGTTTACCAGGGATTGCCAGAGAATGTGGCAATAAACAAACCTGAAACAAATCACGTCTACCTTTCTGATTAGTTCTAGGTAAGCATAATCTGCACCTGACAACTTGCTTAATGCTAAACAAACTATGGACACATGATTTAGTGATTGCACTGGTTGGCTGAGAGAGCCATGGCTTGACTTGAGATCAACAACAGTGCTTCATCATAAGATCCCCTCTAATAATTTCCCTAAAAAGGACCTAAGGAAAGTATTGTACCATGAATAGGCATTTTGAAATCCTCTAAACCAACTTTTGAACTTTTACAAAAGGATGTGATTACACGTATAATCTGAGAATTACTTGCTGAAGCCTATTTTTTCTATCCTTCTAAGACAGTCTCTGTGGGAAAACTGAAAATAGATTGAGACACTCTTTCATGTTTGGCTGGTATAATGACGTATCGTTAGAGTGCTTACAAAGCAAATAAACATCACCAGTATTTATTATATTTCAGAGGGTCCCCCTCCCCCCACCAACTGTCTGCTCCTTCTTCTCAAACTTTTTCTTCCAGTATAATTGCTTTTCAGGACATTCAGGCCAGTGCCATTCACCTGAATAGAATAGACTGGAACACCCATCAACCTTTTCTCCAGTTGCAAACACGCAATAAACATACGGTCTGCAGAGCTTAAACCATGAATCACGCCATCGACAATCAAACATGGGGGACCACTGGCTAACCCCCTACCAGAATAATATGGCTTTCTAAGCCTTCCAGCCCAGTTGTTCTTCTATAATGAGAAGCAACAGTTTGGTCAAAGAACAAACAACAAAAAGGGTTTTGTGTTTTTTTTTGAAAGACTAGAAGCCTTATATAGTTTTTTGGCTGAAAGAAGAAGAACCATGATTCATGGATTGGAAAACGAAGAAAGATGATGCCCAAGTGAAGGTATAAAAAGACTAAAGAGGGAAGAGAGACAATAAAAATGTAATTATCTGAAAAGAAGGTAAGAAGTCATGATTTTAAACTTTGGTTTTCTTTCCCTTTTTCTTTTCTCACAGTTTTCTGTTATTTTTTCCTTTTGGTTTGTGTACATATAGGTACTGTGTATATATAGGTACATACATATACACACATACCTTGCTCTACTTGGTAATGAATTAAAAGGAATTCACCTGTATTAGTATTTGCATTAATATAAGTTAACAGTCAAGCCGCCCAGAGTCGCTCCAAAATGAGATGGGTGGCAAATAAATTTAATAAATAAATAAGTAAAAAATAGAAAATGCATAGGATCACCTAAAGGATAGATACGGGAAAGAACACCAAATTCTGAGGAAACTATTTTAAAAAGCATTACTGCTCATTTCCCCCCCCTCTGTTCTGGGTTAGAATCCTGCTCATTTCCACAGTACTTGACTTGGGGAAAGAGTCAAGAGTAATGATGTATGCAGACAAAAAAACAAAATGGCATACCATTCAGCAAGGCAATAAGGCTGTTGCTCCTCTATTGTGACTGGACAAGGGAAGCCCTTGCCTCTCAAAAAAATACCAGTCTTCCACTAATCTGGTGGAAACGTTAGGGACAAAAAATGGAAGCATCCAGGCTGAGCTTTTACAAATGGGTACCTTAAGTTCGCTCTCCCTCTCTTTCTCATTCTCCCTCTCCCTCACCTTTTAAAGTACCTTAAGGTCTCTTAGAGCAACAATCCCCAATCTTTCCAGCTTTGTGGACTGACGGGGGGGGGAGGGAGAGGGAATGGTTATGCATGGCACATGTGTATGCATGTGCAGTTCCATTTGTGCAAGCAGCAGGCACATGTGCCTACCACATGCGCAAATAGAGCTTTTCCTGCTGCTTGTGCAAGTAGAGTTGCATGGGCATGTGCTCAGCCATTGCTTCCGCAGCCCCAGTCCCTAATGGGCCACAGTCCAGTAGTGAGCGTGGCCCCGGGGGTTGGGGATTCCTCTCTTAGAACAGTGTTTTTCTTCTTTTTTTAAATTTATACTTATTAAGGATCTCACATAAAGTAAAAGACAAATCTAAAGAAAAAGATCAAAAAGAGAGAGGAAAAGAGAAAGAAAACTAAAGTTAGGAAATATAGTGACTTCCCACCTTCTCATCATCTTCCCTGAGCAGCTGGGCTGACTGGGAAATTCTGGGAGTTGAAGTCTACACAACTTAAAATTGCCAAGTTTAAAAAAACACTGTCTTGGAGGACTGTATTTTTAATACAAGCACTCCCTGTGGTCAGATTAAAAATGCCATATATCTAAAAAAAAAAAAGTGAAATGCTGCAGGATTTGGGGGTAATACTATAGTAATTAATAAACGCACAAAGAGTGCTTTCCTGAATGAAATATGGAAGTCGTGTGAGCTAAACCATGCTTATCTAGAAGATCTCAGCCTGGTCTCACAGCATCATGAAGTTCATCCCTGCGAAGTCTTGCTATTAAAGATGTTATTTGATAACTAACTTAAAAAGTCTCGGAGGTTTAACAGTAGCATTCCCTCCATTAGTGCAAAAGGAAAGCCTTTTTACTATACAAGTGCATTTTCAGGTTTATGAAGAAGAAAACGTTGAAATCAGGTTTTAGTAGGTAAGCTGTATATGTGAGTAACGTGAACAGAAATGGAGCAATCCATCACTTTGCTGACATTTACATTTGGTGGGTTTGAAAAAAAGAAAAACCACCAAGTTTTTTTTTTTTTCCTGTCCTGTTTCTGAAGAAATTTTCAGGGAAACTCAGCTATGGAGAAAACAACTTTGCCTTGCCAAACCTCTTTTAAAGACGAGGAGCCTCTCTAGCAAAAAGAGTCTGCAGCCTTAATTCGTTATTTCAATGAAAATGGGCTTAATGCCGAATGTTCAACACCAGGATTTTAACTGAATCTATGCTGCTGTGTCTGATTGCTGTTGTCCTTGTCCTGGATCTATCTCTTATTGTTTTCCAGTTTTTAAAACCTTGACATTTTAGGATTTTAGAAAGCAATAAAAAGCTAACTCTGAAAGAAACTTAGGCTTGAGTTAAGCAAAATTTTATGAAGCTTTTATTTATGTTTCCCATTTCTCCTTCATACATTGCTATCTTATCGCTAATTACTGATGGAAAGGCTGGCCGTGTGTGAGATTACAGAATGGCCTTCTTATTTGGATGCTGAATTTCAGCTCCCAGAAAATATTTATGTAGGACTAAATGCTAATTGTTAACTTTGGCTCCGAAATTCCTGCTCGGCAATGAACCTCATTGGGCTTAAGACTTCCCTGGAAGGGGGGGGGGAATGGTGGTGGTTGGGGAATGTGAACCTTGAGACTTTGGAAGGAGCTGGATACCATGACAATAAGTAGCTAACAATGAGGTGACTTCTAGATGGTAGGATGCAAAGTGCATATTCACGTGTGGGAGACATCTTTTTTCATGCATTCCTAGTTATCGTAACACCTGTTTTACTGTCATTAAACTCCAGGGACTGAGTTACACATTGTCACTGAGCATCTATTGGCCTAGAACAGGGGTAGACAACCTCGGCTCTTTTATGACTCATGGACTTCAACTCCCAGAATTCCTGAGTCAGCTATGCTGACTCAGGAATTCTGAGAGTTGAAGTCCATGAGTCATAAAAGAGCCGAGGTTGCCTACCCCTGGCCTAGAAAATCTTTAAAAAAACACAAACACATCATTTTGAAAAAGTGGATATTCATCCTC
The DNA here is from genome assembly GCA_034064705.1 of Bothrops alternatus. Lineage (NCBI taxonomy): Eukaryota > Metazoa > Chordata > Lepidosauria > Squamata > Viperidae > Bothrops > Bothrops alternatus. The sequence goes on along the minus strand of JARGCV010000031.1, from coordinate 1,248,484 downwards.
AGTGTTTTAGTGCTGTCCACTGAAGACATGGATCACAATTTGTGCAAATAAAACTCAAATCTTCCAGAAGCCTTGAAAATCAAAGAGTGGTTTGGAGAGGACTTTCAGCCAATAGCCCTCATCTATTTAAAACAAAAAGCAAATAACCACTGCAGAAGAGTATATTAAATCAGCAGCTAAAATATGTGGTATAAAAACATTATTGCTTTATTTAGTCAGAGAATTCTGTAAGATAGATCCCTGGGTGAATTTTCATTGAAATCTCTCTCTTTCAAAGGTATTGATTTGACAGTAGAATCCATAACAAAATCACTGTTGCTAATTTACAAAATCTTTATCTTTTTAGAGATGGTTTTTGTTGTAATTAATGTAGTCATTGGCGATCTCAGATAAAAAGAGAGAGAGTCAGTCTGCATGAATACTTCTTCTGAAGTATGACAATACATTTTAAAGCTTAAACTGAACCTGCTTTGGCAGCTCCAAAAAAGAGTTATTGGAAATTAATGGAAGATTGAAATACGGTATTCAAAGGGAGGGCTGTGGGAGACGATGTGGGAGATATATAGAATTGAAATTGAGGATAGGGGGAAGAGGATGTAATCTTTTTAAGGGGTTGGTGGCATGTGTTTAATTTTTAAAACAGCAACCCCATATGTAGGCCTAATGGTGGATCACACAAATATGAAAACAAGAATGCTCTTTACCCAGACTTTCAGCAGATCTCACAGTTAAGTTACACATTATGGTGGCCATATGGAAGCCACCAAAATTTTGTGGTTCTCTATGTAAGCCTGAAAGTCCCTTGAATCAGAGTGGCACCATATGTTCTTAACTCCCAACCCCAGGATTGCTTGACCTTGGCCACCACTGAGGGGGTAATATATGTGGTAGCTAAACATTCTAATCTGGCTTCCACATGGGAGTGCTTGTCAAGCAGAAATGTTTTAACTTGGCCTAAACTTTAGGCCAAGACTGAGTTAGACTCCTCTCAGTGCAAAATAATCCTACAGAATAAAGCTTTGCTGTAACACTTCTTTCCTGGCAATGTCAGTTCACCCTGCCCCCCCCCCCCGGCTGCCACCTACCCAGTCAGTTTTTGAACTACTCTCTATGCAATGCTATCTAGCATACAGAGAGTCAACATCATGTTTACACACTGATGTTTCTCTGATTTCCCTGAAACCTATATTCAGGAAATAGGCTACCTCTTTTTTTCTAAAATAATCTAATTCAGAGGACCGTTGCTGCCTATTTAGAAAGCCCAGCCTAGGTGCCTCCTTACTTGGGAGTTAATCTTTAGCAGAGCTAAGAGTCTTTCAAGGAAAATAAACACTGCAAAGAACTGTCAGTGAAGATTCTCAGTCTTCCGGGTAGACAGACGTTCATCAACATATTGCCATGCATTTGGAGGAAGAAACCCTGAGGTTGGCATGGGAATATCTCTAAGAATTTTAGGAGTTGGTATATTCCAATGACTCTCTGCCTACTCAGATTCCCCTACCAACTTGTTCAGATTGAAGAAGCTACTTGGGTAAGCAGCAAAAGGTCTTTCAAATCAACAACAAAATAAGTCCAGTTCCATGACTCAATTTCCAGTTATTACAAAGAATCTCTGAGAGATAACTTAAAGTTGGTTTAAGAACATCTTGGTGTTCATCCCAACTGCAAAAATCTTCAAATGCCAAGCTGGAAATTTTGCTACTTTAAAACAACTAGTTAGTCTAATAAAATCTATTGCCTCTCATCTTTCCCTCACCTTTTCTCTTTCTCTCTCTAGGTTCATGTCCTTTCTTCGCTACTCATATTTGAAAAATGTCACCAGTGGAAGATAAGAAAAAAAAATTAATGGAAACTTTGCGAGAGCAAGGAAAGAACCAGAGGCAATGGCACTCTTCAGTAGTCAAACTGAATGGCTGAACTACTGGAAGATTATTTGAAATTACCCATTTAGGCAATTATGTTCCTGTCTGCCAGGACTTATCCTGGAGTGGTAGGCCTTTCAAATTCTTTTTCTTGTCCTATTATGACAATTTAGAAAGGAGCTAAATTTCCCATTCCATTTCACTAGGCAGGACTAAGGTAAAACTATTTTGATTAAGTGTCTGAACAGAGTTTTTTGAACTCTATTAAATCAGAGAACAACAGTCACTGCAAATATGTGATGGCTCAGGGTCTCTTTCATGTTTTTTATGTCTTTTCTTTCCTAACAGAATTCAGAAATGTGTGGTCGTACTCTAGAATATATTTTTCTCAGGATATATTTTTTAAGTGCATGTGGGCTTTGTAGGATAAAAAGATTTCTTCTTTGGGGTGCTCATTAAAAAAAAACTACAATGCCTTCCTAATTTATTTTTATTTTTATAATATGAAGAAAGAAAGAATTCAGGCAAAATTCAGGCTATTCTATATCTATATTCATGTTAGGCTGGACAATTACATTATTAGCATTCAAGACCAGTAAGGAGAAGAAAAAGAAAGAAATTAACATATTGCCCAGTGTAAGGAATCTGCATTTTTAAATAGTCCCCAAACTAGAATTCCTATTCATTCCAATAATGAAAGACAAGAGAACTTTCCAGACAAGATAGAGAGTGGATGTAATTCTAATTATATAGCATCAATCTCTTTGCAATCAGAATATCCGTTTTTTAAAATCTTTCTATTAGTTTCCAAACTGTAGGAACTGTTGCATTTGGAGTGCTATGTGTCCAACAATTATCTGAACATATCAATTTTTTCCTTAAAAGGATAGACATGCAATTTTTGCAAACTATTTTTTTTTGTTCATTTAATCATGTTTGAATCTAGATATATGATATATCAGTGCAAAAGTGGTATTCATGCACTTGGCGTTATAATTCAATTTTTCATGCTTCCCTATATCCCTGTACATATAATCTGGCATATTCCAGCAACTGTTCACAATTACCTATTATTCATGGGACTACTTAGACACAGTTCTTTCCTTTTGTGCATAAAGCATATACATCTCCCACATTTCATACGGCTCTTATAGCAGCATGGTCTACAGGGCTAGAGCCAAAATTCATCTGCAAATGTGAATTTCTACCCCACAGAGCCAACTTGGGAAATTGCAGTATGACATATTTGAAGGACTTCACATAGTTTTGCACTAATACTCTGTCAATGCATGCTTCTCCCCACTGAAAGAAGTTGCAAAATATATGGAACATATCCTGTAGATCATGGTCCCCAACCTGGGGGCTGTGGCCCACTACCAGGCCGTGGCCTATTTGCAACTGGGCCACATGAGTGGCAGGCTGGCGCACATGCAGAGCCCCACTCAAATGAGCAGCAGGTGCTGGTGCTCGTAGCCCCACTTGGGTGAGTGGCGGGTGCCGGCACTCACAGTTCCACTTGTGTGATCAGCATGTGTGTGCTCCCACTGCTCACACAAATGAAGCTGTGCATGCGTGTGCGCCTGCCCCTCACACAAAACCACGCCCGCTTCCCCCCTAAGATAGCTGTGCTTCTTAACTGCACAAATATCACACTCTGTTCCAAAATCTGAAATAATTTTATAGCAAACAATCAGGCATTTTGCTTTTATATCAGAGTAAAATTATTGATCGTTTGATTATGTACCATTAAATTGGTGCCTACTTCTAGCAACTGCCAAAGGATAATCAACTCTATCCTAGCCTTTCAGGAGTTTCCATATGCAGCTATCGCTGGTATATTCAAATCCGTATATTTGTTGTTGGTCTTCCTCTTCTCTTTCCCAACAAGATTTCCATCTTTATAAATTTCAAACTTTCCCAGCAATATAGAATTCTGAAGAGAAAAGCAAGTTGTACAGTAGATGTAAAGAATATAATTATGATGCCTAGAGTAACCAATTCATCCAATTATAATTTTGACAATTGGCTTCAATGAGAAAAAGCAGTTCAGTAACATACAAAAATCTTTAGCACAAATCTCAAACTACAACCTCAAATATTTCCTCTCTTTTTCCCTTAATATATACTATCTCATATTTAAGTTAATACAGTTCTTATTATATCAATTAAATAAAAACATCACTATTACATTTATCAATAAATTTTAGCTTATACATATCTTAATTACTTTTGCATTCAATCTTTACATTCAATCAATGTCCTGTTATTGGTTTTTCCCAATTTTTAGTTTCCCATCAAAATTCAGATTTAACATTTGATATTTATAATTTCCAGGTTTTAGGTAACCAAAGTTTTCTTTATCTCAATTCATAACAGAATCTAATATTCAAAATACACATCTTATCTATTTGGGTATAACCTTGTTCTATTTCCTAAAAGTTATCTATTTCTCCCATTTTACATCATCTAATTAATAATACAGTATTTTCTTTAATAAATCAAAGACCATTATATATATTACCTGAGTTAATCAATAAATCAAACATATTCATAATATTTTTTTCTTTTGGGTCTAATTTTTAAGTATTAAACAAATAGCATCCTTATTTTCAACTAATTTCCAAATGTTTTAAATTTAATGACCAAAATTTCCCTTATCTCAAATTCTCCCCTTGATCCTCTAATTAGTAATATGAAATCCCCTCTGATAAATCAAAACCCCAATTTTCTTCAGCCTTATTCTGGCTTTCTTTCTTTCCAACTAGCCTTCCAATCATCAAATGGATCTCCCTCTATTATTATACATATTGTTTGGAATAAGAGAGACCATTTAGTTGCCATTTTTTTTGGAAGGGCTAGCCCATTTGTATTCCTTAAATCGTCTCCCTATTATTCCAAATCCCCATAATTGCCCTGGTATGTTTATCTTCCATTCAGTCTGCTCTTCTTCTTGCTCCTGAAATTTCTTCTGATTTATATAGAAAGTCTTTTCCATTTTCAGTGTTGTCAGTCCCTTTTCAGGATATTCCATTGACTGTATTTGTTGGTCAATATAGTACTCTGTCTTAGTATTTGATTGTTCCACTTTTTCTGTTACCTTCTGCGTTGTTAGTTCTTTAGTTGTAGTCGAATTTGGGTTTGTATATCTAAGCTGACATCTTGTTCTTTTCTATAACACCTTAGTTCGTCACAAGCTGAAAGGATAGTTTCATGTATTGCTTTCAACATGGAAAGACACTTTTCCTGGTCTCCATCCATCTTCTCTTAATGGTACGTTAAGTTGAGGACTTTGAAATCAGATGATGAAAATAATTTTATAGCTGGGTATGGGACCTCTATTTCAAGTGTTTGTAGGTTGTCTTTATAGTAAAAGTCGTTTGTCAAGCCAGATTTTATAATCCAAGGTATTTCATCATCTCAACTAATGATCAATATTCCTCAGATAAAAAGTAGGAAGGCAATTCCCCACATACAGCTCTAAAAATCAATAAAGGTTTACAATCATGGTTCAAGGAGGCCAGCCATGCCACCCAGAAGTTCTCTTTACAGCTGAACTCCTCACAGGTGGTGTTTATCAAAGTTAAAAGAGTCTTATCTGTAGTCTGGGCTTCAAGCCAAGCCTCCTTTAAGCAATAACAAGTTGTAATACCAAGCTTTGCCTCAAGATGTCACTGATGCTGCTTAAGAGTTTTTAAGTCCAAAATTTTTATAGTCCTTTTTCCAATTTAATTTCTTTTTTATAGATAAAAACAAAGGACTTAGGTGAAAATAAGAAAACTTTTGGTCCTCAGAAACATATAAATCCAAATTAGATTAAAGTTATTCTTTTAGTGCTTTAAACTCCCCTGGGTAGTCAGTCGCTGCTATTCTTAGAGGGTGGGATAGAAAGATATTTTGGGCAGCTTTTACAGGAAGAAAAATATTTAGGATCTTAGAGAGAAGATTAGATCTCACCCAGTCTCATCTGTGCTGCTTTAGAAGTGCCTGGTGGTAAGTTTGACTTCGGCTGTCGGCAGCCTAGTGTTGAGCCATATTGCTATGGCCGGTCTTTCGTCCGCCGGTTTGGAGGGCTGCCCCGGATCAAGCAAAAGGGCTGCCACCCTCCCACAATCAAGTCGGGGTCCCCTCCTTGCTCGTCGCCCCTACAGGGTGACTTTCGACCCTTTCCAGGGTCTCCCAGCAGAACAAAATCGAACGCGGAAGACGGAACTTGTCTTCCAGTGGCCGTGGTGGCTGCAATGGCAAACTGGAAGTCAGGTATAAAAGTCTTCTATCAATCAAGATGGCAGGCAGCATTCCCTGTGAATCCACAGCTTAGTGTTACCAAGAGGATCTTTTTATGAAATTATCAGCAATTATCAGTACTGCTCAAACCTTCTCTGTATCGTGATGCTATATAAGCAAGATTTGTATTCAGGGTTTTTTGTTGGGTTTTTTTTTTTGTCCAAACTGACGGAAAATAGAGCTGGAAGACAGTAGGCTTGAAAACCAGTCTGTTCAGGGAATAAGAAAATGCCCACGAACTTAGAATAACCTTGTTTGCATGAAAGTTTCAATCTTAATCAAAATGCTGGCAAAGGTAAAAAGCAAACAGACTCAAAACTCATCTTGTGATGGTTATAAGGCATTGTGGTAGCAATTTTTACCCTTTCCCTTTACAATGTGCTGGCATTTTCTTTCTTTCTTTCTTTCTTTCTTTCTTTCTTTCTTTCTTTCTTTCTTTCTTTCTTTCTTTCTTTCTTTCTCTCTCTCTCTCTCTCTCTCTCTCTCTCTCTCTCTCTCTCTCTCTCTCTCTCTCTCTTTCTTTCTTCCTTCCTTCCTTCTTTCCTTCCTTTCTCCTCCTCCTCCCTCCCCCTCTCTCTCTCATCTTTTTGCAGAAATTGCACGATGCATATAATCCCTGTATAGTAGGACTAGTGCTTTGTGTTCTATTGAAAATCTTTAACAGTGTAACCAGGCTAATATTATACCATAATTTTAATTGCTTCTTTTAATATTTGTTTCTTTTAAACCAACTTTTCTTTATGATTCTTAATTATGTATGAGTTAATAAAAGTAGCTTCTTGGTTTTCCTCATTAGCTCATGAAAGAAAGGGAAAGAAAGGACCAAGAGTAGGTCTCTTTCCTTTCTATGTGCTTTACAGATTTCAAAATAATTCACTTTTTATCAGGCATGCATATATTTGATCTCATCATAAACTTATATCTAATATAAAAATGTTGAATTATCTTCTTTATTTAAATTGTCCCTAAAAGTATTTTCTGCGGAAATGACTGGATGGTAAATAGGAAGCTCTCCTGGTCATCCCCCCCTGGTCATTTAGATTATAAGAAGAAAATAAACTGATCATTGGATTCTTAGGAGCCGGAAGAAATATATTCCTTGTCCAGAGGAAGTTGATTGAAGCAACAAGATTTTACTAACAAATGTTTAATTTGTTCTTCCTCTAGCTCATTTTCAGATAATCCTCTCTGTGGATTGCTGTTTGGTTCAGACATAACTCTTAGATTTCTTTGTGCAGTTCTTTTTAGGGCTGTCTCCAAATCCTAGTTTAGTGGGAAGAGGAAGGTCTACCAGTCAAAAAAATTTAACTCTTAGGATCCTAACCTAGATTACTGCTTGTCTCTTTACGTTTAACAGTGGGAATAATAAATATGAAAGTAGCCTAGATTGCAAGTGGAAATAGAAATATACTCTGTGAGCAGAGTCCAAATCTTCAGAAGAATACACTTCAGTCTCAAGTAAGAACAGCAGAACAGAAGAATAGGTACCCTTGACACCCACTGCTGGGATGGTCAAAGGCCTCCTCACTCAGAGTTTTCAATTTCATTAACTGATTAGACCAATAGTATTCATCTTTGCTCTTAGGACCATAATTAATTTCATTTCACTACTAATGGTATAGTAAGGGTACAACTGAATTTGAAACTGAGGAGATGAAAGGAGTATAGCAGATGAGAGATGATTTAGACCAGCGGTTCTCAACCTTTTTCAGGCCGTGACCCCGACCTGCGCGGCGCATGCGCGGCGTGACGACCTGCATCGCGCATGCGCGACGCAACGGCCTGCATTGCGCATGCACGGCGCGATGACCTGCACCGTGCATGCGCGGGGCGACGACTTGCATCGCGCATGCGCGGTGCTGCGGCATGCATGCACGGTGCTGCCCCCTGCAACGGCCGAGGTGCTCAGGCAGGCCCAGGTGCTCCTGGGCGGCCGCGGCGGTGACGGTGCAGGGCGACCACGGGCTGGGCCACCAGCTGGCCCAGCCCAAGGGAGGTAAGCCACCCGCTGGGCCCCACACGCGCCAAAAACCCTCCCTGCACCTGCTGCTGCCCCGCTAGCCTTGCCTTCACTGCTGCCCATTTGGGGTGGCGGCAGGCAGGCCCAGGCGCTCCTGGACGGCCGTGGCAGCAACGGCGCAGGGCGACCATGGGCTGGGCCACCAGCTGGCCCAGCCCAAGGGAGGTAAGCCACCCGCCGGGCCCCATGTGTGCCAAAAACCTTCCCTGTGCCCGCCGCTGCCCCGCTAGTCTTGCCTTCACTGCCGCTCGTTTGGGGTGGCGGCAGACAGGCCCAGGCGCTCCTGGGCGGCTGTGGCAGCGACGGCACAGGGCGACCATGGGCTGGGCCACCAGCTGGCCCAGCCCAAGGGAGGTAAGCCATCCGCCGGGCCCCACGCGCACCAAAAACCCTCCCTGCGCCCGCCGGCCTCCCACCTCCCACCCCTGGCCCTCTTTTACTTACATTTTTAGTATTTCTCAGCAGGGAGGATTGGAAACTTCTGGATAGCTCACCTTCACTGCAGACAACTTGCAGCACCATTTGCAGACTGGGACTTTTGGCAGGCTCGGCAGGGCGGAGACAGCCTGGACAATTCCTATTCGCTTTTGAAAGCCAATAGAATTAGACTCTATTCAAGAGAGTCTATTCTATTGGCTTTCAAAAGCCAATAGAATAAGAGGGAGTAGCACAGCTAAGGAAAAGGGGGAAAATGGCGTAGCACAGCTAAGGAAAAGGGGAAAAAATGGCGGACTGCGTTGTTTGGCGACCCCCGTGAAATGATCGTTCGACCCCAAATGGGGTCGCGACCCACAGGTTGAGAACCACTGATTTAGACTGAGAATTTGGCTTAGCAGGGAAATAGTTACGTATTCACAGCTTTTCTTGGAAACACAACTGCCCAACTGCTTCAGTTACCTTAACTTAATTAACCATATGGAGGATATTTTTTAAAAAATATTTACATACATACTTCAAGGAACTTTGTGCTGAATTCACTCCGAATTAACCTGGCATACTTAAATGAAATATTTCACAAAGAATTCTGGCCATAGGTATGTTAATCTTATTCACAAAATGCTTTTTTAAAAAAAAGAACGTTAGATAAATGAATGAGAATATTTCTTTATGGGTTTTTTCTTTATGTGTCAATAGGTAAACTTTAAAAAAGATACCTATACTCTCTTATCATCAGTTTATAGGTATAGAAATAAGAGTAGATATTTTTTGAGTGGGTAGAAGACAATATCTATGTAATTACAGTTCAAACTGATTCTTAAATCAGTCTTGAATGTGAGTACAAACTTGTTGAAAAGCGAGAAAATGTTTCCCTAATTAATTCTCTCGAGAATAATTAGTGCAGCTGAAAATATAAAATTTAAACCTCTCTGGTGGCTTTTTTTTATCACCATTGTATGGAACCTTAATAAAACCACTATACTTCCTAAGAGCTAATGCATTTGTAAAATGACGAAAGCATAAAATATTTGTGTAATAACCCAGAGAATGGAGTATGAACCAAGAAGCTCATTTAAATAAACATACTCAGTATAAAGAAGAATAGGACAATATCTGATTCTGCACATCTATGATACTGCTTGCATTACAGAATATTTTTCCCACCCTTTCAATCCTTTGATTACTGATTGGGTGGAAATGATGACTAATTTATTCAAGATTAGGAATGATCTAGGCCTTTAATTCTATTTGCTATAGAAAACTATGTGTTCTCATATCATACCTGCTTTTCCTTAGCTTGCAAAAAAAAAATTAGGAGATATATACAATATTGTGTTGAAAATTTTTCTGGGCATCTTCAGGAGAAGCTGTTGTAAAGATGCCTAATTTTCAGGGGGCCCTCTGTCAGGTGTATCAGAAAGGACCTTCTCTTGCATTACTCTCAGGCTGGGCAATTTATAAACCTTTTTTGTGTGGCCCCCCTACTCTCTGCCTTTAGAAGTAAACTAGATACCCTGCTGAGTCATCATTTCAGGGATATTTACTTACCTAAACAGAGAAACAGAATAACCACTTGTAGGCAAAAAAGCAGTTGGAGCAGAAGGGACTTCCAACTTTTTGCCAGTTTCCCTATTGAGTTTCCTTTTGGAAATTGACAGGGAACATCAGGAATCTTCTTTCATTTCCCTTCCCTTCCCAGTTAAGTGGTGGCTGCTGGGTTGGGGGAGGGAACGAGGGATTGTAAGACTGGCTGGGAAACTGTTATGGAACACTGAAAACAAAGGTCACATGACTGCAGCAGCAGCCCAGCAGCCTAGCAGCTGCCAGTAGCTCTGAAGCAGCCACAATTTTCCCAATTTTCATTCCCATGGGAATCATGAGTCCTGGATTTGGGACACATTCTGTAGGTTATACCATTGAGGTACCTTAGTTCAAAACTTGGGTGAAATGGTGCCTCAAAAATATGATACACCATTTCACCCAGCTAAAGGTCAAGATTTTGGTAGTGTATAGATTGCTACTTTTTTAAATAAATGCCCCTGGCTGGGGAATTCTGGGAGCTGAAGTCCACATGTCTTCAAATTGCCAAAGTTGAGAAACCCTGTTGTACTAGTCCTACCTGAAGAAGGCAGGGATTGAATATGGGGTGAAGCTTTCCAACATGAGATTTCTCTGGATATGTAGATGCCGTGAGTTTTTGCGATGGTTCTCAACAACAAGTGGTACCTTGATAGAGAAAGAGGAAGACTCTAGATCAGGACAAAACCCAGCTGAGGATCTAATCCCCCCTTTTATTGATTTATTTGTAAAAGAACAACAACCACAATGAAAATTCTGTTAACCCCAAATCATTCCAATTTTCCCAAAGAGGGAACCTGCAACAAAATACACTTTCGAAGGAAAAAGCAGGGGCGACATCTTCTCCATCCCACTGACACATCCACTAGGCTTCACTATCATAATTAACAACAAAAAATACAAACACCCAATGACTTTGGAAAAAAACAGCTACTTCATTCCCTCAAATAGGAGGAAAAGTAAAAGCATTTTTGATGCGATTAAAACACTCACAAATCTTCCTCCCCACCTCAATGAAGCGCATCCTTACAAAACTAAGACCAAACTCTGTCTCCTGATTTCCTGAAAGTTTCCATCTCTGCCAAAATGTTGGGTGTTTTACTTCCACAATTCAGCAGCTTCTCACACAGGGTGCCATATTTTCAGAGCACAGTGTCTCGCTCCTGGCACTGAGAGTGCAGAGCCCGTGCAGGCTCTGGTAACCAATCTTTGAAACTGATTTCCTACAATGTGAGAAGCATTATCTTTTGATCCAGGCAAACAAAGACCAAGCATATGCATTTACTCTCAAAAGAAATTGCTTTAAGAGCAGGTCATTAAAAGGGAAAAGCAATCTATAGTTGGTCATTTTCAGGGCCTGCTTGTTTTATTGCTTTTAAACAGAAGTCTCTGCATTCTAGTACTGGTGCAGCTTCTCCTAAACTACTGAGGCATACAAGAGAGGAATTTAGATCAATAGGCTGTTATTGACATGAAGCAATGCTTATATGTCTGTCATTAAACCAATGACCCCTTTTACCTAAACTGTGTGTGCTTAGCTGTAGCTGTAATCAGAAGGGGAAGGATCAAGACTGAAAACAACTAAAACCAGAGCAGGAAAGGAAAAAAGGGAAAAAGAGAAAAGGTGGAAAGGAGGAAAGAAAAAAGAAAGGAAAGGAAAAAGGGGAAAGGAAAGGAAAGGAAAGGAAAGGAAAGGAAAGGAAAGGAAAGGAAAGGAAAGGAAAGGAAAGGAAAGGAAAGGAAAGGCAGCTAATTCCACAGTTAAATCAGTCATCTGAATTTCCTGACAGGAACTTTATATTTACACATAGTCACTTGGAAGGCCCTGTGAACAGTGACTGCAATGGGCAATTATGGGCTAGTAAATCTTAGCTTTGGAGGGTAAACTGACCTTCAACTCTTACTCCTGGCTCTGATTAAGTGGACTTATTTACTCATGATGCAAGGTTGGTATGAGCTTTGTCGAATCCCACTTTCTCATACTTATCGCCCCATACATCTAACTGGGCTACAAAAAAAAAAAAAAAATCCTTCTGTAGGATTTGTGGTAAAGGTTAAGAGGAGATGAAAAGTGATATTTTAAATGGTAAAGGAACACAGAAAAATTTCATAAATGGCCTAGAAAATGGGCTGACATGCGCAGTACCAACTATGGAGGTAAGTTAGATTAGGTAGGACACTACTTAAGAATCCATATGGGAGATGTGTTAAACACTTCAGAAAAAGAATAGGATATAAATGTATAAAATAAATGTAAAAGAATAAGCTTCCTTTGGTGAAATTACTAGACAGGAACTTGTTCTTTATTCCACTCATTTTCAGTCGCCACAGCCAATACAGAAGAAACCACTCTTGACCAAAGTTAACTCTCTGTTCGGCTATTATCATTCTGATGAAATAGTGTCAAACTGCTATTTTTTTTAAAAAAAAAAAGCAGGATGTTATAACTCTTTTTCCTCGACTAAAATACCTTTACATTCTCTTTGCCTAACAAGTTAGAATTTCTGTAAAAAAATTATGAAACAATCACCCATCTTCTTTGTCAAAAGCAAAAAAAGAAAAGAAAACAAAAACATATACGTAAGGTTTATGTACTTCTTGTGAAAGATCTGTAATTAGAATTCCTATAGACTCTATAGAACTATAGAGTTCTTATTGCATAAGAATGAATTGCTTGGGAATTACTGTATACCTGGTAAATGAAACCATGATATAACAGATATACATTATATTCAACACTTCAGTTAGCCAAAACTTTATGGTCCAGTTGGTCTAAGTCAGTGGTTCTCAACCTGTGGGTCGCGACCCCATTTGGGGTCGAACGACCATTTCATGGGGGTCGCCAAACACCGCAGTCTGCCATTTTTCCCCCTTTTCCCCTCGGCCGGCGCAGGGGGCAGCACCACGCATGCACGGTGCAGGTTGGGGTCGCAGCCTGAAAAAGGTTGAGAACTGCTGGTCTAAGTGTATAGGCAATCCTTGACTTATGATGGTAACTGGGCTTGGAATTATGGCTGTGTGTCATGCTAGTTGTTAACTGGGGCACCCTGAGACCACACCTGATTTTATTACCTTTTTTGCAGCCGTCGTTAAGTAAATCACTGTGATCATTAAGTGAATGCAGCAGTCATTAAACAAATCCATTGTCCGCAATGGTGTTTTTGCTGGAAATTGGAAGGAAAGGCTGGTTTCTGGCAAATAGGTAAAGGTTCCCCCTGTCCAGTCGTTTCTAACTCTAGGGGGCGGTGCTCATCTCAGTTTCTGAGCTGAGGGAGCCAGCATTCTCTGAAGACATTTCCGTGGTCATGTGGCCAGCATAACTATACGCTGAGGCGCACAGAATGCTGTTACTTTCCCATTGAAGTTGTACCTATTAATCTACTTGCATTTGCATGCTTTTGAACTGCTATGTGGGCAGGAACTGGGGCAGGAATGGAAGCTCAACCTGTTGCACAGCACTCAGGTCTCAAACCCAGGTTGTCAACTTTCCAGCTGGCAAGCTACCATATTTAACTGCTGAGCCATTGTGCCCCCTCTGGCATCAAGTAAGTAAAAAAAGTAAGTAACTGGAATAAATGGAATTGCCCATGTAGCTAAGCTCTAAGACTGGTGAGTAATACCATTCTCACAGATTTAATATATTTCAGGGCAGCAATTGTGGAGTTTCCAGTTTGCTTTTCCCTCCCATTCGGTATCCTCCATGGTCAGGAAAATCAACTCACTTGTGATTTTCTGTAACTTGTAGCATGGCTGGGAAAGTGAGATGGAAAATTTAGCTGCCTTTCAAATTGCCTGAACAAATATGGGGATTTTGGACAAGGGGAATGCTGGTTTTCAAGAAATCAACATTCCCATGTTCTAAAATACCCTGGCTGACAGGTTGGTGGGTCAGAAGAAGGTGTAGCTGAATTTAAAGAAGGGCCTTACATGATAAATAGTTCTTCCAAGCTATGGAATGTGTTTCTTTAACAGATTTGAGGTCCCTTGTCAGAATCTCAGGCCAAAAGAAAGGTTCCAAGGCAAGGAAAGAAAGCCTGCAGGGAAATTTTTATAGACTTCTTTTATCTTACAGCAGAATCTCTACAAACTTCCACATAACCTGCATCTCTAGTGTATCAAAGCACTATATGGATAAACATCTTGGTTTTAAAATTTATTTTGATTTATAATTGAAGATTCAAGTATATATTCTTGTGTTCAGTCATAAGAACATTAAAATATTACCTTCAACCTATAATAAAGATTTGCAAGGAGTTAATTGCAGTAAATTATTATTATATGAATCATGTATATTCCGTGCTTGATTTTATTTAAATACATTTCATATTATTGCATACATGTGATTGTACAGTAGTATGTACTGTTGACTGTGTCTGTTTTAGCAGGGAAAATAATACAATTGGTTTTTATTATAGTCACAGACCAGAATTATAAATAAAAGCATGAAAACAATAAAAAATAAAAATAGAAAACAGACAAAATAATATTATGATTAGTGGTGGATTATTGGTGAGCAGTTACAATCTGCCCTAATTTTGCATACAGAATAACAAAATTTGGCCACAGTAGGGAAAATAATACATAAAAAGGTAAAGTGAAGAAATGGGTTATAAGTGAGGCAATGTAAAAACACTAAATTCCTTGCAGAAAATCCTGCATTGTTTGTGTGTGTTGAGAATGCTAATGCCTAATTATGAATATGCTTCCCAAAGTAAAGCAAAGAAAGGCCAGCTATTATGAGAAAAAATATTGCTGTAATTCTATAAAGTTCTTGGAAACTCCACCTTTCATAGGGCTTTTTTTAAAAATGTTTTTATTAAATTTTACAAAAGTTTTTTACATAAAAAAGAATAATAACTCAACTGATAACAATCATCTAACACATTTACCAAACCATTTAAATAACTGCTCGGTACCCCCCCCCACATCCTCCTACACCTAAACTTACCCCTCCTCTTTCCATCTACTACTTACTTTCTCCTTTCTCTACTTCTCCCCTCCACCCACCTCTATCCCCTATCTTCACCCTCTTACCCTCTTCCTACATACCTAACCTTCACTCCTCCTTCCTCTTTCCTCCAGTGTGGGGCCCAGAGGCCACCCGAGCAAACTTTTACTACCTAAAAATATAATATCATATCACCCCCAAATGCAGTTGAGAAAGCATAATACCGGTACAACATTTATTAACTCCCTCCCTCCTCCCCCCCCGGCTTCCCAGAGTGAATACAGAGTAAGAACGCAAGAAACCCCACTAGACTACACTTATATAACTATTTAACTATATATCGAATATAATTCCTTAAATTGATATTTCTTTTGTATATAGTCTATCCATTTTCTCCAATCCATCATGAATTCTTCATTTGAGTGGTTCTTCAAATATGAGGATATCTTAGCCATTTCCACCAAGTTTGCAACTTTTAATGTCCATTCTTCGATAGATGGTATTTCGGATGTCTTCCAGTATTGTCCCACCAGCAGTCTTGCTGCCGTAGTCAAATTCAAAATCAACTTAGTCTCTATAGTTGTACAATCTTTTGTAATACCCAACAAAAACAACTGTGGTGAGAATTCAATACGTTTTTTCAATATATTTTGAAGAATCCACCATATTTTTATCCAGAAAGCCTTAATTTTTTTGCAAGTCCACCAAATGTGAAAATAAGTAGCGTCCATCGAATCACATCTCCAACACTTGGGTTGCATATCTGGATACATAAGTGATAATTTTTTCGGGTCTAAATGCCATCTATAAAACATTTTATAAAAATTTTCTCTTAAATGCTGTGCTTGTGTAAATTTTACATTTTTCACCCATATCCTTTTCCAAGTTTCCATCATAATTGGGTGTCCAAAATTACATTCCCACTTAATCATACAGTCTTTAACTAATTCGTTTCCAGAATCAATTTCAATTAATACATCATATAATCTTTTAATATGCATAGTTCTTTGATCTCTAACTTGTTTAATTAGTTTCTCATCCTTTAAAGAAAAGCCCATCTTGGCATCTTTATACCATCTAGCCTGAAGTTGTACATGTGAGTACCAATTGTGGGCTATTCCTTCTTCCTTTAACCTATTTAGTGGTTTCAGTTCTAGACTATTCCCTTCCTTAATTAAAAGCTTCTCATAGGGCACCACGTCTTGATTTTGTTGTCTATTTACGCTCTCTATTGCATGTCTGGGAACTGTCCATAAAGGAATTTTTCCATTTAACTTGTAGTGATACTTTTTCCAGACACGCAGTAGAGAGTTTCTTAATAAATGTTCCTTAAAACTCCTATCCAACTTTTTATCATAAACTAGATACGCGTGAAACCCATACAATAACCCATACCCTTCTATATTCAATATTCTTTCATTAGTTAAATTAATCCAATCACTTATTGCTACTAGAACTGCAGCATTATAGTATAGCTTAAAATTAGGCATTTTCAACCCACCTCTCTCTCTTGTATCTTGAATAATTTTTAATTTAACCCTTGGTTTCTTGCCATTCCAAATAAACCTATTAACACCTTTCTGCCACTCATCTAAATTCCCATCCTTTTTAAGTATTGGTAACATTTGAAATAAAAATAGAAATTTCGGCAATATATTCATTTTGACTGCAGCTATCCTACCCAACATAGACAAATGTAATTTTTTCCAGTTTTCCATTTCTATTTGTACCTTGTTCCATAAAAGTTCATAGTTATTCTTATATAATTTCCCATTTGAAGCTTCTATGTAAATTCCTAGATATTTAACTTTCTTGACTATCTCACAACCTGTTAATCTTTCCAAGTCTTGTTTTGATTTATCATCTAAATTTTTAACCAGCATCTTTGTCTTGGATAAATTTAGTTTAAAACCTGATACTCTTCCATAATTTTGAATAATCTCCATCAATTTCTGGGCCGACTGTATTGGTTGAGTCAAAGTCACAAGTAGGTCATCCGCAAAAGCACATAATCTATAATCATGTTGTCTAATTTGTACTCCTTTTAATTCATCTGAAGCTCTAATCCTATTCAGTAGTACCTCTAAAGTTAAAACAAACAGTAAAGGGGATAAAGGACATCCCTGCCTAGTACCTTTCTCTATATTAAATGAGTCTGTTAATTGTCCATTCACAATAATCTGCCCTGTCTGTTTCTGATAAACTGCTGATATAGAGTTGAAAAACTGATCCCCCATTCCCATTTTAACAAGTCTTTTCAAAAAGGAGAGTTTTAGAAGCGGAAATAAGGAAAAAAGAGTTATTATTAATAAAGAAACCTGATGATAGTAATATTAAAGAAGGGATTAAGATTTTACAGAAACAATTTGATATATTGATGACTGACCAAGTTGCCAGGAACTTACAATATGCTAAACATAATACATTTTTTAATGCTAATAAACCTGGCAGATGGTTGGCTTACACACTAAGGAAAAAACAAAAATCCCGAATAATTGAGAAGGTAGAATATAAGGGACAAGAAGTATTTCAACAAGAAATTATCAAAAAAGCTTTCCTAGAGTTCTACACCAAATTGTATTCTGAAGAGAAGGTTCAAGACAAAGAGATAGAGATGCCTTTTTACAAAATCAAAATGTTTTGAAAATTACTTTGGAACAAAGAGATAGATTAAATGCACCGATTACATCAAAATAAATTGTTGCTGCAATTAAGCAATTGAAAACGGGCAAATCTCCAGGAACTGATGGTTTAACAGCAATTTACTATAAATGTCTGCAAGAGGAAATGGTGGAACCTTTGAGAGAGTTATTTGTAAATATACAAGAAGGTGGTCGGGTTCCACCTTCATGGAAAACGGCTTATGTCTCCTTGATTCCTAAAAAGGGAAAAGATAATGTTCAAGTAGAAAATTTTAGACCTATCTCGTTGTTAAATACAGATTATAAGATCTTTGCAAAAGTTTTGGCTAATAGATTAATGGCAGTTTTAACTCAAATAATTCATTCGGATCAAACTGGTTTTCTACAAGGGAGACAGATGAAAACTAATGTTAGACAACTTGTTAATATATTGGAATATCTGGATAAACATATTCAAGTACCGGCAGTTTTAATGTTTTTGGATGCAGAAAAAGCTTTTGACAGACTGAATTGGGCATTTTTGAAAAGACTTTCATAGGGCTTTTGAGCCTCCCTCAGAATCTCATTATCAGGGCTGGACAAAGTATCCAAGGGGGCACTTTTGCAAACCATGTGGTCATGAATACAGCTAGTCCTCGTTTAGCAACCGCATCACTTAGCAACCACTTGCAATTACAACATGATGAAAAAATAACTTTACAAGTAATCCTCACATTTATGGTTTTTGCAGATCTGTAAAGAGAAGGTAAGCTGAAGTAAGATCGTAAGCCCAGTCATGGTTTCACTTAGCTACCACTTCACTTCACAACCAAGTTGCTGATCCCAACGGTGTTCACTAAATGAGGACTATCTGTATAGCACTCCTCCTCAAAGTGTAATGAATAGTGAGGTCCTCTAGAAATGTGGTGGCTTTGTGTGGTGGCTTTGAAAGTCTGTCAATCCCAGTGGAAGTGTTTTTCTCTATATATACATACTCAGACAGTTGGGGAAAGCCTTTGAATCAGCCATACTGAAGAGGCAGCAGTTTTGACACTTTAAGAAGGAGTGCATCCTTTACAAATACTTGCAAAGCTTCAGCATTATATTTCGAGGGAGTTCCAAGTGCGTCACAAGGGACCCCAGATTGCACATCCACATGTGTATGTGTGCATCTCTCTCTCTCTCTCTCTCTCTCTCTCTCTCTCTCTCTCTCTCTCTCTCTCTCTCTCTCTCTCTCTCTCTCTCTCTCTCTCTCTCTCTCCCTCCCTCTCTCTCTCTCTCTCTCTCTCTCTCTCTCTCTCTCTCACACACACACACACACACACACACACACACAAACACTCCCTCTCTCTCCAACTAGGAGTTATAGGTTTGATGGGTAACTCAGCTGAAATAATGCTCCAATTACTGATGCTCATTATATGAAAACTCAATTCCAAATGATCTGCAAAATTTTGTTTCATGGAATTATTTGTTGCTGTGGTGTCCATCGGTAGACTGTACCTTGTATAATTATCCCCGTAAACATTGATTTTTTTTTAAAAAAAATGTATGTTCTAGTCATTGTAGCTTTTAAATTTGATTTATACATGGGGCAAATGCCCATACTGATGATGCTAAAGTGATTTAAGACTCATCAGGGGTAAAAGGCACAATCTGGAATGAAGCCTGTTTTTGCTCAATGCTGCCTCACACAAGAAAAATGGTGTGGAAATGGGTGAACAGCTCTTACTGTGCTAAGGCTTTGACAATGTGGAGATGGGGTAGATCCTGAAGCGATGGGTTTAACTCTGCCAGAACCAGATCTGCAAGGTGGTAGAGGAGGAGCTTCTGCTCTTGCTTTACTAGGAAGTTCCTTCCAGTGATGGATCTCTGCAACTCTTCCTCTTTTATTTTCCTGGAATGGGGATCTCCCTTGTGGCATGTCATCAAGTCTACAATCTGTTGCCTGCAGTGACACCACCTCAAGAAGCAGGAGAAGGTCTCATTGGAGTGGCTGGCTGTAGGGGATAGTTGGCTAAAATGTGAAAGTTCTGTGGCCTGCTGACATGCTGTGCAAAGGACTTGAGAGAAGACAGCAAAAATGACTTCATGCTGTCATGCTCTGAGTAACCTGCTGATATTACTCACTAACTGCTATAGAAAACTGGAAGGGAGGGAAGTGTTTGCATACTTCAAATCACCCATTGTTGCATCATCCATTCAATTGCCAGCATTGTTGCATCATCATGCAATTAGCCGGATTTCTGCCAGTAGAAGTTGGCACTTTTTCTTAAATTCAGAAAAACCAAAATCATCTGTTATGGGCTGGGAACAAGAAGAACCTCCTTCAAAACCAGTTGATAAACAGCCTGAATCTGAAGCTAAGGAGTAATCTGAAGGTGTGCCCCAAGATTTGCACAGCCTAGTAGTAAACAAGTATCGAAGAAAGAAAGAAAAAAATAGAAAAGTTTCCACAAGCCATCCTTTAGTTTAACTGTTACAAACATGTATTTCATGTCTAACTCTCTCTCTCTCCAAATTACTCTTTCTGAAAATGCACAATTACACAAATTAGAAGTCTTCCAAAGAGCCTGTTTGTAATGTTTACAATGTAGTATAATTGTGACAAATGCTTTAATTGTTTCCCACTGGTAGCAGGCCTCGTTCTGCTTTGTGAGGGCAGCTCAGCCTGCATTTTTAAAGGTACTGTGTATACTTGTGTTAAAGATTTATTCTTTCCCTCAATGCCAGAATCTGTCAATCTGCTTCCTGAAAAGATTACTGCAGAGTTGCTTGACTAAATTATAAATTAAAACATCTGTATTCAGTTCTTAATAAATGAAGGTTCCAATGCTGTGAGTTAATCTATTCCCACTGATTCTTGTCTGGAAAATAAATGTTCAATTTATTTTCATTCAGCGCTGAACAGAAAACAGAAAAATGAGGCTAGAGAAGATGATTGCTATTAAGAGGGCTACTGTACCTGCATTTTAGCCTTTAGAGTTTAACTAATTCTCTTGTTTGACAGTTGATGTGGCCAATTTGGTTTCCAAAGGCTTCTCAATATTTCTGCTGTGACATTTTGCCCAAGTGTGAAGTGAGTTATAATTGCATACACTCCTTTCCTACCGTAGCTGTTGGGCTGGCCCATAATTTGCTCAGTTAGATTCCCTGGGTACCAGAGATGGGCAATTCTGCCCCATTCCTTCCTGCTTTTCTTTTGCAACTGCCAATGATTCATAGCTAGATGTACCACACTGGCAGAGATATTGTCTTGCAATCCAAAGAGCAAGAGCACAGTAGAAAGGGCTGCCTTTGAAAATGAGGAAGAATTGGTACAAAACCAGTCCTCAGGACATTAGGTTTATTGACATCGGACAGGTTTCAAAATCCAATTCAAAGTTGAGATTTGACTTAAATGCATGGGGACCATCTCCAAAGGAAATCTGCCCAGCCCGTGTGTGCCTATCTAAAGCGAAGGTTTAGGCTCAGCTTCTTGCATCAGATCAAAGAGATGTGGCCCCAGCCTTTGGAACATCTTCCAAAGTATTGTTTTCTTTTCTATGCTCACTTTCTGCGGCTACTGAACAAGGGTATAGCCAATTTTATTTATTTATTTGTTGGGCATTTCATTATTCTTTAAAAATGTGTTTTGTTATTGGTGGTGTTGATTTATCCTGCCTAATTTTTGTGGTGTATATATTTATTGCTGAGAATGGGCTAGAAACGACTGAGTTTTGTATTTTTATTGTTATTATTATTGTAAACTACCTGGATCATATGAGCTGGAAATATGTAGGCATTGTGAAGCAAATAATTAAAAACTGTTGTTATACTTACTCCCAATATATTAAACATTTGACCTCTTCAGTCACATATTTTTTCCATCTGGACTATCTCAGAGTTAAGCAAAGATTGCTGGGACTGCACTGGCAAATTATAAGTGGAGGGTTAATTTCCTCCAAGAATTTGAAAATGTACCGTAACTAAAATCCCACAAATACAAACCTAGAGCCTTTTCCCACTGCAGGAATGAATTGTTTATCTATTCACCCTTGAGTTGTCAAAAACTATACCTGAGTAAAATTTATTGTCCCCGTTACTCCTCCTCCTCCTCCTCCTCCTCCTCCTCCTCCTCCTCCTCCTCCTCCTCCTCCTCCTCCTCCTCCTCCTCCTCCTTCTCCTTCTCCTTCTCCTTCTCCTTCTCCTTCTCCTTCTCCTTCTCCTTCTCCTTCTCCTTCTCCTTCTCCTTCTTCTTCTTCTTCTTCTTCTTCTTCTTCTTCTTCCCCTGTTCCCAGTCACTGCACTTACCTGTGGATGCCTCTAGTGATCAAGTCTTATAATTTTTTTTCAACTAAGTAGAAGGTAAAGACAATATTATGGGGATGCTGCCGAAAACAAAATTTGCCAGGACATGCTGCCTAGAGTCACTTCACAATGAGATGGGTGGCATATACTGTGTTTCCTCGAAAGTAAACCCTACTCAAAAAGTAAGTCTCAGCTGATTTTCAGAGGGTGAGCCTAATATAAGCCCTCCCCTGATAGTAAGCCCTAGTGTAGGGCGGGGCGAGTCGGCCTAGATCTTCTGTGCAGCCACTGGAGCGCGCCCCCAGGCCTGTCAGGGCCCTTCGCCAGTGGCCACCGGTGGCCCCGCCCTCTCTGTCCCACCACCTCCTTGCTTGCTGCTGGCGAAGGGCCCTGGCAGGCTGGCAGTGGGTAGTCGCCCTGGTGGTCACAAGGAAGATTTGGGCCGACTCGCCCAGTGCTAGGCTTGGCAACTTTCTGCCGCTGCTCACCACAACCACACCAGTACCATATCTGGTCCGCCACCACGCTCTTGCCGCCGCATTGCTTCTCCACCCGATGCACATGCCCCGCCCCACCCCTGTGTGCTTGCAGCCTTCTGGTGCCGGTATCGGTAAAAAGTAAGCCCTCCCCGAAAGTAAGACCTTCTGCTTATTTCAGAGCCCAAAAGAAAGTAAGACAGGGTCTGACTTTCGGGGAAACACAGTAAATTTAATAAAGGTAGACAGACAGACAGATAGATACTGTAGATAGATAGATAGATAGATAGATAGATAGATAGATAGATAGATAGATAGATAGATAGACAGACAGACAGACAGACAGACAGATAGATAGAGTAAATAGATATGGTAGATAGATAGATACATAGAGATAATGCCTGTGTAGAGATAAGGTACAAGTATGGAAAGGCTCTAAATTTGCAACTCCATTTGCATGAGAGTGAGTGAGCTGCCATCACTTATCCCAGCTCTTGCCAACCTAGCAGTCTGAAAACAGGTAAATGAAAATAGATGAATAGCTATTGCCAGTGCTTTTTTTCTAAAAAAAAAAAAAAAGTTGCCAGAACTCACACACATCATACAACCCGCCTTGCCTACCCTACAAGGTTCCATCCAAAAAAGGTGCTGGAACTCCGTTCTGGGCGTTCTATGAGGGAAAAAAACCCTGGCTATTGCATATAAGCATGCAGGAAGGTAACAGCATCCCATGTATGCTTTGTGCTGTGGAGTGATGTCATGCTGGCCACCTGACTCCGGAAACGCCTCCTGACAACACTGGCTCCTTGATTTAAGAAACGGAAATGAGCCTCCCTGAAGTCAGTCACAAATACGGTAGCAGGGTAAAACCCACAGGGACACCTTTACCTTAACCTTTTTGTGCTCGGTGTCTTGTTTATATAGCATATTCCCTTTCAACCTTCAACTAACCTTTTCTTGACATTTACTGTAAAAGAACTCTATTTTACAAGCAATATTTTAATCAAGTAGCTATTGTCCCTCTTTTTTGTATTTATTTCTATATGTAAATATATAATATCACTTGATATAGATTTAAGAGCCTGTATTCAGTTTGTTTATTCATTAAGCTTACTGCATTAAGCTTACTGCTAATATTGCATTAAGCTTACTGCTCTTTTGAATCCATAGCTGTTAGTATCACAAACCATTTTATACGGGACTGTGTATCCTGATGGGAGACACAGTTCTCTGATATCAGGGAATTAATTAAGTCAATAACTTTGGCCAATATCTTGGGCAGGTGAATTCTGCACAAACTTGCTGACATTCCTGGTATTCTTAATACCAGAAAAGAAAGATACTGTCCTCCAGATGACAACTTTCTAGGTGGGGTATGAAGCTTTAAGCAAGAGTGGGAAAAATTCATTAACATTCAGATTACATGTCATTTTGATTCACACTCTGTAAGGAAGCTAATTTGAACTGCAGCCAGCCTTGTAGTGTGATGACAACACAAGATGTTCCTCTAACACTCCTTTTGTTATTAATGATTCTTTGAATGGCAGCTGTGCTTTCTGAGCTCAGTGTGATACTTCTAATACTTCTAATACCATCCTACTAGCCTGGTTGTATCACCTGATAAAACCATGCAATGTGAACCTAAGCACAACACAGTTGTACACTTTGACTTGCCCAGCACCTACCATTTCATATTCTGCATGTGGCTGAAAGTCAGATATGCTTAATGATAGCCCTATCGATGGTTACCATCTCCAGAAGATTCTCATAATTGCTGCCAAAAGAACTACAGCAAATAAAATGATCTGGAGTGTTTGAACAGTTCTTAACACTTTGAATTTTCTTATCTCTTTTCCCAAATAGTATCCGGGTACAATCCTCTAGTTGCAGGATGTAAGATTTTGATCTGCCTACAAAACATCCAGCTGATAATTTAGCACAGACAATAGATAACTGCAGCCTTTGAGGAAAAGAGGAAGATCTAAAGAACCATTCTACAGAGTAAGAATGGTGAACTAGTGGCTCTGTAGAACCACAGCTTCTTAACGTTGTCTGTATTTCTAAGAATTGTACCTCAGCAACTTCTGGAAACCCATAACTCTAACAGCAAACAACAGCTTAATCAAGGAACCACCAAGAACACTCCCAGCAACACTGACAGGGCAAGCCACTGGTATACTGTATAAAAAGAAAGCTAGCCCCACTCCCTTCTGATCATATCACCTAGTTGGGTAATGAAACATTTAGAACAGGGGTTCTCAACCTTGGCAACTTTAAGACTTGTGGACTTCAACTCCCAGAATTCCTCAGCCAGCTTTGCTGGCTGAGGAATTCTGGGAATTGAAGTCCACAAGTCTTAAAGTTGCCAAGGTTGAGAACCCCTGATTTAGAAGAAAACAGTCAAGCTCAGAGAGCATCAAGGACCTCACAGAGACCCATGAGCTCCCCACTGTGCTAAAGAAGTTCACAAAAATTGTTCCTGGTGATAGGCATACTGTAGATCTTAAACTGGATGGCCATCTGTCTGGGATGGTTTAGGGAATCCTGCCTCGAGCAGGGGGTTGGACTCGATGACCCGGGAGGTCCCCTCCAACTCTACGATTCTATGATTCTATGATTCTAGTTCCAAATCATTTTGACCTTTAGAGCAAGTAAATAATACATTTTTGCTGTGATCAGACCTCTTTCCTTGCATACCTAGGGCAGGTAGTGTGAGCCACTAACACATCCAGTCCACCAGCAAAGGCCAGCTACTTAGCATCTCTTGCTAAAACAATATGAGCAGGTGATACCAGAATCACTGCACTGAAGAGTTGGAAGGGGAATTAAGTCTAACTTTTGGATCAGCAAAGGCACCCCAGATAGATGACTGCCTAGCTTCCATTTGAACACATCCACTTTGACAAGACTGTTGACTGAGGTTGTGCACAACCCAGATAAGTGTTTATTGCTCTGAAGAATCTCAGCTTGCTGCCTAGGTTCTTTATGCACATTCCATATTGAAGAGGTGGTTTAATTTTGCTGATCCTCTCTTGTCCTTTTTTATGTAAATGTCCATAAACCTTTTTCTGTGTGTGAACAAGATTTTTTACATAATAAAAGCACCCAAGTAAATCTGTGGTTACTGGCACAGAGCAGAAAATTTATCCATTTTGTGTTATGATTTAATTTTAAAGTCTGGATGTCTTAGAATGCATTTGTTACATCTGACCTACTTTTTAAATCTTCAATATTTCAGTTTGGATTTGTTCACAACATGGTGCTTGAAGATATGCCCACTCCAGCCAGGCAGGATTTAACTAGCAATTTTATAGACCTGTGCAGGGAAAATAAAAAGACCACAACTTGATTCTGTCTCATTTGCTGAATCTGAAATGGTAACTTTATCAATATTTGCTTCTTTTAATCCTTTACCATTTTTAGGTGCTTGGAAACAGAAGGGTTTGCCTGCCCTGAGACAAGCAGTTCTACTTTTTCACACTAGTTTATTGCTTAATTTGGTGTTCCCAGATGCAGACAGATGTCTATTATTTCTTAATTATTTATATATCATTAAAAAAGGAGTTATTAGGAAATATGTCAATTTTCTTTCTTTTTCACTGGCTTGGGGAAAAAGATAGGAAGCAGGAGATGCATTTTATACAAAGTGTTTTTTTTTTAAATTTGGCTTGGATTTTCAGATTGCATCTGAGTTTCTTTCAGATCCAGCTTTCTCCAGTTTTAGTTTAATGTGCATAGAAGCTTCATAATCTTTCATATCAAAGAATAAAATTGTGCTGTCATGTATCTTTATATATGGATTTATATATACAGTCATATTGGTTTCATCTGGTCTAGCTGTGGAGCATAGGAGGATATGTATGACTTTGTGCTAATTTTTTAAAGACATGCATAGCAACATTGTCTGCAATGAGAGAGTCAAAAAAATTAACATGAAAATCATGATCATATTATCTTTTTTGATACTCCCCATGCCCCCACCCTGGTGTATGCTGCTGTGCGCAGTGTTAAGGATCAATGTAAGGACCAAGAAGAATGGAGCTGAAGTAGATATGGAAAGAAACTCTATTGTGTTGGCATCAAGAGAAGACGAAGATGGCCAGCATTCAGTTTAAATCTAAAATTTGCATTGCGAAATGACATATATCAGAAAGGTTATTTGGTGTAGTGGTGAAGGTGCTGGCCTAGAAACTAGGAGACCGTGAGTTTTAGGCCTCTCTTCAGGATGAAAATTTGCTGGGTGACTTTGAGTCAGTCACTCTCTCTCAGCCCAGCTGGTTTAAACTGTGCCGAGGATGCCAGTTTACAGTGAAAACAAAGATGGACTCCTTGTTCTGAATTTGAATATTGAGTATATGTCAATTTGTCAAGGGAATATTGACAGACCATAGGTGGTGGTGGTGGAAGCTTGCAGTTAGGGAGGAGCAGAAAAATAAGGAAAGCTGCGTAGAAAGCATGGTGACAACAGATGTACCAGCCACAGCCAACATAAACAACCAGCAGCAGGTGCAGAAGATGTTGTACACACAGTGGGCTGCATCTCAGATCTGGAGGCCACAGGATGCCCATAGTGTTATGTCCTGGGCCTGTGATTGACAGAGCAGGTGCAGGAAGCTGCAGAGAGACCCAGGCAGACCACGTGGCTGCCCGGGCCAGACAGGCTGTCTCCAGCCTATTGCGCATGCGCAAAGTGGGAAAATACATTGCATTTATTGGCTGACGCTGTCCCTGCAAAAGGGTATAAAAGGGATCTGCGCCATTTTGTGTTGGTTCTGTTGAAGCTTGAATAAAGAGCAACTGTTGTTACTCCTGCGTCGTCTCAATGCCTTACCAATGCACAGAACACATAGTTATGAAAAAAAGCTAAACTGTACAATTGGCAGAGTTGAACTTATGTGGGAATTAGCTTCAAGGAACTGTATTTATGAAAAACAGTAAAAGGAACTTTGCAAGGTTTCCGTTAGCTGACAATCACTTTGTGAGTGGAAGCACTATTCTGTATGGTGATGGCCACTCTTATTATATCCCAGAAATCTTCTTGGCCAGTCTCTGCATAATGGTAGAGCCTATTCCCCATTATTCAAAATGATAGTTGCTTCCTGATGATAAAAGAATTGAGCTGTTCCATAAGGAAACAACTATTGCTCAACAAATTATACGCCAAACAAACTTCTGGATTGGATGATCCAAGAGAGACTTTTAGCCATAAAACAAGCTGGCTTCAGATAGGCTATTCAAAGGCAAACTAGTGTTAAAAGCTATTCCATCTGATCAAGAAATACTTTAGGGGTTCTTGGTCAATGTGAAGGCTGCCTTGGATCACATTCCTTTATCTTCAGGCTTCCCTGTCCTTTGGCTGATAATAATGATCCATGTAGGCAACTCTGTGCAGATTAAATATATTCTAAATATATTTGAGTGTAAGAATAGAGTAAATATATACCAAATATAGACAAAATGGCAGGCTGATGACCTCTATTCCTGCACAGAAAGGAATCAAGCAGGCTTCCTTCTGATTCTCTTTATATTTAACTTTCATATCAATGACATTGTACAGATCTTCACCACATGGGCATTTCATCCCTGACTCTGGCACACAAAACAATCCCCACATTTGTACTACTATAACACACTTCACATTGCCCTTGTAAAACATCCAGAAATTCAGCTGGTGCAAAAGGCAGCAGCACAGGCAATTATGTATGTCCCCAGAATGATACATGTTACACCTCTGCTCTATGAACTGGTTGCCAGTTTCCTCTGGATGCAATTCAAGGTGCTGTTTTTGGAGCCAGAAATCAATTATTTCAAAACAAAAGTGGTTGCATTTTCCAAGTGTCAAAGTACAAGCCCACAAAGTTGAAAAATTAACAACTACCAAACTGTTCAGGCCTTGAACTATCTAGGCATCTTCTTCCACTTTGTGAAAACCCTAAATCAACAACTCTCCATTCAATGGCAAAAATTCACCAAAGTAATAACTGAATTTGCAAGCTACAAGAGCACAATTATTTCCAGCAGAAGTTTTAAAGCCAAAATGTGAATCCTCCTTCTTAACTGTGCTTGGCTGTACACTTATGAAGACCTACGGTATCTGCATTAGACTGAATTCAGTCTAATTTCTGAGAGCCCTATTCTGCGCATCTTCCCTCAGGGACAAATGCATTTCTCTTCAGCAGCAAGCAGAAGAATGGCTGAAATACTGCTGAAACAAGTTGTAGTGGGGAAAAGAAGAGGGTGCTTAGTTCAGCTTATCCTGGCTGACAAATTCACCTCCCCTTGGAAAAGGCAAATAATTGCTGAACGCTCACTGCATCTTATGTTTATGATGGGATTACCGAAAGCCAT
This sequence comes from Bothrops alternatus, assembly GCA_034064705.1. NCBI lineage: Eukaryota > Metazoa > Chordata > Lepidosauria > Squamata > Viperidae > Bothrops > Bothrops alternatus. Next base: position 1,219,619 of record JARGCV010000031.1, on the reverse strand, counting down.
GGCTGAAACCAAGCCAAGTGTATTTAATTCAATCCTACAGCACAACAGAGCCTAACACCACCCCTGCATTGTTTTTCCCAACACTCAAGATACCGTTCCCAAATCTCTCTGCACCACATAGAAGGGCTTTCATCCTGCCGAGCTCTGACACTCTACCTCCATAGTGCATGGAGCAGGCATTTAATAGGATCCCTTTCCCAGCATGACTTCAGGGTGAGGCTATTGCACCTGAGCTGCCCCATGAAGCACACCTGGTGCTCAGAATTCTAATCTCCCCCTTTATCAGCAGATGTTTGAACTGACCTCAGTCTGATCTGATGCTTTTTTCACTGTAAATGTGGCATAGTTCTCTGCCATTACAGATATAACATGAAGGGCTTTTGATTCTAGTCCGTTCTGACTGACCCTCAATGCATCACATACATATTTACTTTGTGTCTGTCTGTATGTTTATATGTATATATGGAAAGGATGGATATATAATGTGTATATGTGTGTTATGTCTTGTCTTGTCCCCTCCCCTCCTCTCCCCTCCCCTCCCATTGCATCAGCTCTACCCACCCAGCCAGCAGTCAGCCATCTTTGTCTTTTAGCATTTTAATTTATTGTTTATTTGTTTGTTTATTTATGTCCCTCCCACCTTTATTTTTTTTACAAATAATTCAAGGCAGTGAACATCTCCAACACTCTTTCCTCCTCCTATTTTCTCCACAACAGTCCTGTGAGGTGAGTTTGGCTGAGAGAGTAACTGGCCCAAGGCCACCCAGTTGCCTTTCATGGCTAAGGTGGGACTTGAACACACAGTCTTCTATTTTCTAGCTTGGTGCCTTTAACCACTAGAACAAACTGGCTATTGTCAGTAGCTTTTATCTTATCTATATTAATTGCTAGGTTTTTTTGCTTGCCTTATAGGTCTCCAACAATATAGCAGACTGAAAATAAAATAAACAAACAATGTGCAGTGGGGCTTGTGGGAAATTTAAAATGGCAATTCCTAGCTGTAGAAAAAGGCTGCAGCGGGTTGTGTGAAACAATGACATGGAATAGTTGGAACTTCATTTTATATATACATTGAGGACAAATACTCTTTGCTATTACAGCAGCTTGGTATTTATAAATGAATTTACAACGATTCATTGTCCTAGTAAGTCTAGTAAGAATCCTTATAAGAGGCTGTGTAAAGAAAAGGAGTCTGGGAATAATGGATTGAACCCTGGGCCACAACGAGGAATTTACAAGCAGGATGAAACCCCAACTCTCCTGTTTTTCTAAAATACATACATATTAAGCAGGAGCTTTGTCAAAATAGCCAGTGTTTGTAAGCTCATGTATCATGCTATCACTTCAGCAATGACATAATGGTGAGTAAAGCAAACAGATGGGGGCAGGAAGAAACAGATAACAGTAATTTAAGCATGTTTTTCCTCAGCTGTCTCACCAGAGAGACAGGTAATCTCACTGGGTAGAATTTAGTCCTAATTAGAGTAATGTCAGTGGAACAGTTATTGTCACAATCAGGGGCACTAGCAGACAGGCAGTGGGTAAGAACAGGCTATAAAAGAGATGCTTCACATAATCAAGTCCCCAGAGGTTCAAATGATCTTGGTGCTCTTTCGAAAATTGCCCTTTTCATTGACAACCAGATCTCAAGCCCATCTCTCCCCTCCTTCCTCTCTCTTCCCATCCCCTTCCCAAATACCTTTAGTTTCCTTGGGCTAGGACATGGTGGTGTTCTGCTTCTGGAGGACAAGAGAGATTGAAAACAAAGAGAAATGCTCCCTTTTCTATTGCATGACTACAGTTTTAATGTATAAGTCCATACGTGGAAAAAGGAGGCCAACCAGTACCAATCTAGCAATTGGTCTCATTGACACAGAGAGCTGAGCAGGAGGGGTGCTTTATTCTCCACCCCCTCAGCCTAAATGCTGAGGGGGTGGCAAAGGTGAACAGCTAAATGCCAGGCTAAGAATGAAATGCAACTTGCAAGACACTAACTAGCTCAGACACAAGATGAAACTTGTATCATTCAGTTTTGTTATCATATGGATTATCAACCATAGCTGTGGCTTTTCTTTAATTATTATCCTACCCATAATAATGCAGCATCTCTTAGAATCAGAAAGTTTTTATCAGGCTCAGAAGAACTTGAATATTATGTATTTTTGTCTGTGCACAGGCAAAACAATAGAATAGAATAGAATAGAATAGAATAGAATAGAATAGAATAGAATAGAATAGAATAGAATAGAATAGAATAGAATAATACTGTATAGTATCGTATCATAATATAATGTAACATAATGTAACATAACAACATAAAATAACATAATACAATACAGTATAATACAATACAATACAATGCAAAGCAAGGCAAGGCAAGGCAAGGCAAGGCAATATAATGCAATGCAATACAGTACAGTATCAGCTTGTAACCACAATGGGAAATGAGACTGGAATTTCAATCACAGTTTGTTTTGGTCATAAGTTGAGTTGAACCTAATTTTACAACAATTTTTATGACGGTCATTAAGTGACTGACTATGTTGGGGCAAATCCAGCTTCCCCAATGGACTTGTTTTTGGTCATTTTTTTGCTGGAAATTGTCAAAACAGGTCACAAACCACGTGTCTGCTGGGGTAATGTGATGGTTGTAAGTGCAAATACAGGTCATAAGTCACTTTTTTCAAGTCCAACATGACTTTGAACCATCTTTTATTTATAAGTCAAGGGCTACCTCTATGTATGCATAGATGTATATTGCATATACATCTAGGCAAAGAAGCCAACTGTGTGGTTGTATATCAGTTTCTCTCTCTCTCAGCCTTAGACTGGGAAATCAAAAAAGGTCTATCTACCAACCTGCACTAGATCAGTGTGATAGATTATATATAACCTATAATTTATAACCTTTGGTGCAGAAAGTGGTGAGAATGGCTGAAAAGATCATTGGCAGTTCCCTCCCTCCCATCCAGGACATAGCACAGAAGTGTTGTTTGAGCAGGGTCCATAAAATTATCTGGGACACTACATATCCTCTTCACGACCTGTTTTCCTTGTTACCTTCTGGGAGGAGGCTTCGTGATATCCGTAGGAGAACATCCAGATTCAGCCATAGTTTCATTTCATATAGCATTAACCTTGTGAACTCTCAAGCTTCCTCCTTTCATTATATATTCAAAATGGACAGTATTTAATATTTATTTGCTACGTATATGTAGGGGTGTGGGTCCATACATATGTTGTTCATAGTATGTTTAGATGTGTGTCATATATGTGTTTCACTTTGAGAGCGGGCAACTAAATTTCATTTTTGATGTGTGCTGTTGTGCAAACAGTAAAAAAAATGACAATAAAGGTTATCTTATCTTCGGTGAAAAGGTCTCCATCTATTATTATTAATATGTAATTAATTAATTAATATTTAATGTGAATTATTATAATCTTCCAGGGTGATTCATTATCAGAAGCATGACTTTGCTTTCACATTATTTTTAAAGAATATAATGTATCCCTCTTTGACCTGTTTTGACTTTCCTCCTCATACCTTCTTTAGATGGGAGTGGCACTGGGAGAATATCTGAAGGACAGCAAAGAAGATGCATGGAAGGTAGTAGGCCATAAAGGCTTACTGAATACTAAAGACACGAAAATAGCCTATAAGAAAGACCAAGTAAAGAATAGAAAAGAGACATGACAAGGCAAAGTATTACATTGCCAGTACATTAAAAAAAAAAAAAAAAAGCAGACAAAACAGATAACAACACAACCTGACAATGACTGAGCAAAAACATTGAAGAAAGAGACAGAGGAGTTAATTCTGGCTGCTCAAGACTAAGCCTTAAGAATAAATGCATACAAAGTCAGAATAGAGAAAATGGCAGCAGACAGCAAATGGTGCCTCTGCAAAGAAGCTGAAGAAACAGTAAATCATCTAGTTACCGTGTTTCCCTGAAAGACCTACCCTGAAAATAAGCGCTAGCTTGATTTTTGGGGGTGGGCCTAATATAAGCCCTAATTTTGGGGCAAGGCGCATGCTTAAAAATCAAGCTAGGGCGGGGATGGAGTTTATCATTGCAGCCAGGTCTCCCATGGATCGACACTTGCCTCGCTGGCCGACATCTTCTGCGGCTAAAAGAGCAGCTTCATTCTGCAACTGAGAATGGAGCTCGGCCTGCATTTCACTGTCAGAGGCCTTTCCAGAAGGCCTCTGTAGCCGAGAACCGAGCTATGGATTCCATCTGTAGCTCAGTTCTTGGCTGCACTGGCCTTTTGGAAAGGCCTCTGATGGCGAAATGCAGGCCCGAGCTCCATTTTCAGTTGCAGAATGAAGCTGCTCCTTTGGCTGCAGAAGAAGTGGGCTGGCTGGGCGAGGCTGTCAGGGCCGCTGCAGCAAAGTGAGTGGAAAAGACCCCCCCCAATAAGACCTGGTGCCTCTTTTGGAGGCAAAAAAAAAAGACCAGGTCTTATTTTGGGGGAAACATGGTAGCTGTTTCAAGAAAGTTTGATTACAAACGACATGACAGAATAGCCACAATGGTACATTCGAATGTCTGCAAGAAATACCATTTACTTCCATGCAAGAACTGGTGGGACCACAAAATATACATAGTAACAGAAAATGAAGAAGCTAAAATGGTGTGGGACTTTAGAATTCAAACAGAAAGCACTTGCCACATAATAACCCAGACTTAGCAATTATTGATAAGAAAGACAGAAGTGCCTGCATTGTGAACATGGCATTAGCTGGAGACAGCAGAATAAAAGAAAAGAACTAGAAAAGACAATAAATACAAAGACTTGTAAACAGAAATAGAACAGCTATGGTAAAAGAAAGCAAAGATAGTATCAATAGTAATAGGCACCATGGGTGCAATCCCAAAACAGCTGGAGTACAATTTGAACACCACCAGCCTTGACAAAATCACCAGTGATCAATTACAAAAGGCAGTTTTACTCAAAACAGCTTACATCCTGCAAATATTCCTCTTGTAATGTATTGAATAAAATCTGAGAATTGAGTTGTTGAGAATTGTGTAATAACGGTTAGCAGGCCACGTGGCCAACAAGCCAAACTTTCTGTCTGGTAACTAATTATTATGCATTTAAGTGGGAGAATACTGTGTTCCTATTGGCTGCCGCCTTTAGGCTGAGTGTATAAGTAGGGGTGGAGCAAATGGTTGTTAGTTTCTGTTTTGATCTTTAATAAAGAAAGTAGTTTTTTCACCTGCTGCCTTTTCAATGCCGCATGGAACAGAAAACATAACACCTCTAACACCATCAAACAACATCTGCTTATCCCAGGTACTTGGGAAGAACTCAATAGGTGAATAAAAATGCCAAATTCAGTATAAACATTTGACTGACTGTGCAACTAATGGTAATAATGTACAAAGAAGTGTCTGCAGGGTAGTTAAAAAAAAATCAAGATCGTAGCTGTGACTACGCAATCAGCTCTGTCCCTTTTCATCTCCATCACCTAAGCAACACATATAAAAAAAGTATTCTTTGATTATATAACCGTGACCTCCATCTTGATTTTGTTTAATGCCATCCTGGATACCCATATAAATGTGAGAGTGAGAGAGAGAGATAATGAAAAATCTTAAAAGAGATAATAAAAGCAATTCAACGGGCACTGAGCCTGTAGAATAGCTGCTAAATGTGAACATAGACGTGAGGTAAACAGAGAAAATAAAGACTCATCTTTTGTATCTCTGATTTGGACAGGATGAAGCTGTTTAAATCAATGATCTGAGAATAGAAAGCAGCTTCTAACTGTTTAGGCTCTTTCACAATTCAGTTGACACATTTTCAGGAAGAAAGTCAGACAGTGTCCCTGAATATAATCAACTTAATAAGTGCAAGAGCTCCTTAATGAGAAATAAACTGCTTCTTTCAACTTTTATGGGACTGTGAACCCACCACAAATTCTAGTGTGGGCATTTACCCTTACAATGCCACAAATTCTGAAGAGGTTCTTCAGTCATTTCCAGGAGACTTCTCCATCCTTCCATCCTCCCTCCTTCCCTCTTACTGCTGCTGGTCATCTCCAACTATAAGGATTGAGTCTTTGAGCAAGAACATTTGGACTAAGAAAGCTGAAAGGTTTATTCACCTCTCCACCAAGCTTGCTGGGACTATTCAGGACTCCATGAACTGGAATGAGGCTATTAGGACAAAACAATTCCCAAACTCTTTCTACTAAGGCAGTCTCCCTGTTCCTGAGCCACCTAGAATATCATTTTTTTAAAGTTTTCATAAAATTAACAGCCTGTTCAGTTTGAACCTATTTAAGATTAGCTCCCAGTAGACTAACTGAGCAGTCCTTATGCAACATGCTCTGTCCATAAAGGGCCATAAACAAATTAGTGTTTAGAAAGACCTTGAGTTGTCCTTCCAAACATTCAATGTTTTCTCCAGCCTTAAAAAGTAACCTTCCTTGCATTGAAAGCCCTGTTTTTTTTATTTAGACAAACATTGATTCTGGCTACCTGGATGGCATATTCAGAGGCTGGCATTGCAAGCAGAATTTTCAAAAGACACTGTTGTCCAGTGGAAATTATAAAGTGGGTAGGTCATTTAATGATGAGGGTTTTTTTAAGCCTGCCTTTGGGCTACAGTTCTGGTGGAAATTATAAATGTTAACAGCCAGGCCTAAGCTGTATCTAGCTAGAAAAACACAGAAAGGAAGCAAGCACGGATGTTATTTTTTAGACCAGTTCCATTTTATGCAAATATTGCCATTTATTTAGCTTTTGAGGAAGGGGAGATTAGAGCAAGCTGTCCGTGTCATGTTTGTAAAGGCAAAAGAGTAAAAGTAGAGACAGGAAGCATCTCCATCTCAGTGCTGAGCAAAGAAGCAACCACATATTTGCTGAGTATTTATTATTATTATTTTTAACCTATTAGGCAGTGTTTGTTTCAAAGCGATAATTAACAGCAAATATAATTCTAACAAAGAAGCATGTAGCCAACTTTCTTTGGACTTGGAAACTAAGCATGATGGGACTGTCTAGAATTTGAATGAGAGATCAACCAAAAATCCCTGAGCTATAGATTAGACTGAGAAGTCAGAAAGCATTATGGAAGAAAGCATTTGTCAAGTCATTTTGTTATTGTTGTGAAGAAAACTGCATGGTGGTATCCATAAAGTCACCAAGAACAGAAGAAAACATTAACTTAACGACCATTTCATGTAACATCTTGCCAAAGGCCTGTCAAAGAGGCTAGAGCACCGGTTCTCAACCTGTGGGTCGTGACCCCTTTGTGGGTCGAACGACCGTTTCACAGGGGTCGCCTAAGACCAGGTCTTTTTTTCTCAGAACGCTCAAAACCGCATTCCGGCACCTTTTTTTGATGGATTTTTTCAACTTTTCCATGAGCTGTGCTACTCTATTCTATTGGCTTTCAAAAGCCAATAGAAAAGACTCTATTGAATAGACTCTTATTCTATTGAATAGATTAAGAGTCTATTCAATAGACTCTATTCTGTTGGCTTTCGAAAGCCAATAGGAATTGTCCAGACCTGGTCGCTAATGGCTGTCTCTGCACTGCAGAGCGCGCCAAAAGACCCAGCCCGCAAACATTGCACATGCAAGTTGTCTGCAGCAAAGGCAAGTTTGCAGGAACTTTTCACCTCTCCCTGCTGAGTAATTATGCCATCTCCTACTTGTAAGTAAAAGAGGATCAGGGGTGGGAGGTTGGGAGCAGCACTTAATTCTGCCCTGCTGAAAAAGGAGTCCATGTGCACTCCTGCCTCGTGCTCATTGTGTCAGCCAGGCTCTCCAGAGTCATGCAGCAGCATGGAGAGCCTGGCACTGAACCACGGAAAACATGTGCTCGCCTGCCTCATGCTCATCTCATGCGCTGTCGGTGTGCATTGCGGCAGCTGCTGTGGGAGCCGTGGGGCCCGACTGACAAGTGGGGCTGCACAGGAAAAATGGGAGCGGAGGTGGTGCTGGCAGGGCAGCGGCAGGCGCTGGGTGTGAAGGTGGCGTGCGTGGCTGACCTTCCTTGGGCCGGGCCAGCTGGTGGCTTAGCTGGTGTTGGACCTGTGCCGCTGCTGCCTCACCCTGTGTGCCTACATGGCCGCCCTGGAGCGCCTGGCCCATGACGCTTGCCACTGCCTCAGCCTGCCTGCCTCCTTGTTGTCCAGCTGCACTCCGGCCCCAGCCGCCTTCCACTCCGGAGCTTCCCCCCACGCCACCTGGCCCATCTCCCTCACCGTCAGAGCCCGCCTCAGCCCTCTGGCGCCTGGTGTGGCCCTGGGGCTGGTGGGCAGGAGTGGCTCCTTCCCGGCTTGCCAGGCTCCAGGCCTCGGAAGCGGCCAGGCAGCGGGGAAGAGGGCGATGCGTTGGAGGCCAGCCGGATGGGCCGGGAGGGGAGAAGTGGCGTCTTCTGAGCAGGAGCTGGTGCTCTGGCCATGCCCCTCTCGCATGTGACAAGTAGGGGAAGGGTTTGGCGGTGAAGGGCTGCACAGCGTGGAAAGGGGCTCCCACGATCCCGCCGCTGCGATGGCGCTCGGGAGCTGGAGGGGCGGGCAGGTCCTGGGGGGGCAGCTGGGAGAGGGCAAGAGGTGCCGGGATGAGGATGGGGGGCTCCAGACTACTATCCCCAGCAGCCCTAAAAAGCACTGTGGAAGAGTGGGGAATGCTGGGAGTTGCAGTTCATCACCATTTGGGAAAACATGACTCTCCAAAGATCAATCCTTCCTTCTTTCTGCCTCCGGGCTTTCTATCGATCGAGGCAGATTACAGAGTCGCGAACCACTTCCGCGAGCTGGCAACGGGGCCCCGAAATCAAAGGAGAAAACTCCTTTCGGGGCTGTAAGAAAGGATCCCTCTCCCCCATCCTGACCCCTGCCACAAGCAGCGCCAGAGTTTGGAAAGGCGCTGGTCCAGGACCCTTGGCTATGGGGGCAGGCTGGCGGTGGCTCTGTTCAGATATGGGAGATGGAAAAAAACGGCCGGAAGGGAAGAATAATCGTTCGAGTGGCTCGGAGCATTTCGTTTGGAAACGTTGGCACCAGTTTCAATCCGGGCGTTTGTGCTTTCTTAACCCTGCGCGCATGCGCCTGTGCGTTTTCCCCAGTGGTAGCCAAAAAGGGAGGGGAAGGGGCAACGGGAAGCGTCCTTTGATACATCATTTACACTCTCGCCTCCCCAATCAGGCTTATTTTGAAATCAGTCCGACGGACCTGGCTTTCTCAATCAGCCACCAGGGGTTAAAATATCTTTCTCCTTCAGGCGTTATAAAGCACCTTTTCCTTCCTTCCTTCCTTCCTTCCTTCCTTCCTTCCTTCCTTCCTTCCTTCCATCTCCTTCAATCTCCTTCCTTCTCCATCTCTTTCCTTTCCCCTTCAATCTTCCTTCCTTCCTTCCATCCATCCATCTCCTTCCCTTCCCCTTCAATCTCTCCTTCCTTCCTTCCCCTTCAATCTCCTTCCTTCTCCATCTCTTTCCTTTCCCCTTCAATCTTCCTTCCTTCCTTCCATCCATCCATCTCCTTCCCTTCCCCTTCAGTCTCTCCTTCCTTCCTTCCTTCCTTCCTTCCTTCCTTCCTTCCTTCCTTCCTTCCTTCCTTCCTTCCTTCCTTCCTTCCTCCTTCAATCTCCTTCCTTTTCTTCTCCTTCCTTTCCCCTTCAATCTTCCTTCCTTCCTTCCATCTCCAACTCCACCCTTCTCCTTCAATCTCCCTCTCCTTCCTTCCTTCCTTCCTTCCTTCCTTCCTTCCTTCCTTCCTTCCTTCCTTCCTTCCTTCCTTCCTTCCTTCCCCTTTCAATCTCCTTCCTTCTCCATCTCCTTCCTTTCCCCTTCAATCTTCCTTCCTTCCATCTCCATCCCTTCCACTTCAATCTTTCTCCTTCCTTCCTTCCTTCCTTCCTTCCTTCCTTCCTTCCTTCCTTCCTTCCTTCCTTCCTTCCTTCCTTCCTTCCTTCCTTTCCCCTTCAATCTTCTTCCTTCTCCATCTCCTTCCTTTCCCCTTCAATCTTCCTTCCTTCCTTCCTCTTCTCTCCCTCCCAACATTTTTGAGCAAGGAAGAGTAAACTTCTCCAGTGAGCACTGCTATATTGTTTTTGTAATTCACCACTATGCTTTCATTATGTTCAATTCGTAACAATGAAAATACACCCTGCATATCAGATATTTACATTACAATTCCAAACAGTAGCAAAATTACAGTTATGAAGTAGCAACGAAAATAATTTTATGGTTGGGGGTCACCACAACATGAGGAACTGTATTAAGGGGTCACGGCATTAGAAAGGTTGAGAACCACTGGGCTAGAGGGATCTATTGAATATTACATAACCACAACTACCTAATATTGTGAAACGCTATTTCCCAATTCCCTTTCTATGAAGTTTTCTAAGACATACCTAACAATGTCAAATTACGTCAGGCCTAGAAGTCCTATAGGAAGACACTGCCTCCTAGGGCAGGACTACTTTTTTTTTTTAATTAAAAAATTCCTTTATTAAAACAATCAGCATTGTACATAAAATCTTGGTATGCATCAATCATCATAGCACCTGATATACAACACTAAGTATTATTCTTTGTAAACGTCTGGTTTGATAAACATTTTTCAATCCTCACATCAAGCCTCAACTGTACGCCTGTTACACTTTATTTGACTGGTGTTTCTCTTCTCTATAGTCTATCCACAGTTTCTAGTCTATCATATATTAGTCATCTCAGTTTTAGTACAATCTTTTATGATCCCTAACCAAAAATCCTGAGGTAAAAGTTTAATAACCTGAGGTAAGTCTTATGTATGGTCTGTCTACTATATCTAATCTATCACATATTGTTCAGTCGCGCATCTGGGTTAACTTCGTCTCAGTAATAGTGCAGTCCTTTAAAGTCCCTAACCTAAGTTCCTGAGGTAGAAGTTTCATAACCTGAGGTAGAAATTCAATCCGCTTTATCAATATTAAAGCAAACAACATTAGGCATAAAATCTTGTTAAGAGGCATTAGTCATAGAACATAAACATACAACATTAGGTGTTAGTTTTTGTAAACGTTTGATTTGGTAAACATTCTTCCCTCCTCACGTCGAGCCTCAGCTAAACGCCAGATACATTTTGTTTGATTGGTGTTTCTCTTGGATATATTCTATCCATTGTTTCCAGTCTGTCAAATATTGTTCATTGGAGCGATCTTTCAAGTATGCTGATATTTTTGCCATTTCCGCCAAATTTGTTACTTTCAAAGTCCATTCTTCAATAGGCGGTATTTCTGGATTCTTCCAATATTGTCCCACCAGCAATCTTGCTGCTGTAATCAAGTTCAGAAATAAGTTCATCTCTGAGGTAGTGCAATCCTTTGTGATCCCTAACAAAAAAACCTGAGGTAGAAATTCAATACGCTTTTTGAAAATGGTTTGGAGTGTCCACCACATCTTCCTCCAGAATGCTTTGATTTTTCTGCATGTCCACCATATATGAAAGTAGGTAGCCTCCCCGTCCCCACACCTCCAACATTTGGGCTGGGAGTCTGGGTAGATGAGTGATATTTTTTTCGGGTCTAGGTGCCATGTATAGAATATCTTGTAGAAGTTTTCCCTTAAGTGTTGCGATTTCGTAAATTCTACATTTCTCACCCAGATTTTCTCCCATGTGTCCATGGTGATAGAGTGCCCAAAGTCTTGTTCCCACTTTACCATACAGTTCTTGATTAGCACGGTTTCAGAGTCCATTTCTATCAGGATGCTGTACACTCGCTTGATGTGCATGATCCCCTGCTCTCTAATCTGTTTAATTAGGTTCTCGTCAGTCTGGGATAAACCCTTCTTCTGGTCCTTATGCCACCGTGATTGCAGTTGTAGATAGGATAGCCAGGTACCTCCTATTCCTTCCTCTGCTAGCATTGTTTGGGGTTTCAAGGAGAACCCATTTCCTTCTTCCAGTACAAGTTTACTGTAGAGCACCACTTCTTGCCCTTGGGATATGTTTGCATCCCCTATTGTGTGTCCAGGGATTGTCCAGATGGGGATCTTGTCGTGTAGAAGGTGTTTATATTTCTTCCAGACCCAAAACAATGGAATTCGTAGTGGGTTCTCTCTGAAGTTCTTGTCTGCCTTTTTGTCGTACACCAAGTATGCGTGCCAGCCGAATAGGAGACCATGCCCTTCAACATTCAATATTCTATCATTCGTCATGTTGATCCAGTCGCTCAATGCCACCAGTGTCGCTGCGTAGTAGTATAGCTTTAGATTAGGCATTTTGAGTCCCCCTCTCTCCCTTGCGTCTCGGATGATTTTTAGTTTCACCCTCGGTCTCTTGCCATCCCAAATAAATCTGTTGATGCCCTTCTGCCAGTTGTCCAAGTCCACGTCCTTTTTGAGTATGGGTAGCATTTGAAAGAGAAATAGAAATCTTGGCAAGACGTTCATCTTTACTGCTGCTATCCTGCCCAACAGGGACAGTCGTAGTGTTTTCCACCTTTCCAGGTCTGCTTGTATCTTGTTCCACAGGACCTCGTAGTTATTCTTGTATAATTTCGCATTCATTGATTCTATCTCCACTCCTAAGTATTTAACTTTCTTGACTATTTCACAACCCATTATTCTTTCCAAGTCTTGTTTTGCTTTGTTGTCTAGATTTTTGACTAGCATCTTCGTTTTTGATATATTTACTTTGAAGCCTGACACCCTACCATAGTCTTCCATTATCTCCATCAATCTCCTTGCTGACTGTGCTGGTTGCGACATTGTCACCAGCAAGTCATCTGCAAAGGCACATAGTCTGTAATCTTGCTGTTTAATCTGTATGCCCTTTATGTCCTCTGCCACTCTTATCCTGTTCAGTAGAATCTCCAGTGTCAGGACAAATAGTAGGGGTGACAGCGGGCAGCCCTGTCTCGTGCCTCTCTCTATGTTGAATGAGTCTGTTAGGTCTCCATTAACAATGATCTGGCCTGTTTGTTTCTGGTATATTGCCAGTATGGAGTTGAGAAACTGTGCTCCCATGTTCATCTTCCGGACCAAGTTCTTCAGAAACGGCCAATTCAGTCTGTCGAAGGCTTTTTCTGCATCCACAAACATGAGGGTGGCGGGTACCTGTTTGTGCCTGTCCAAGTATTCTATTATGTTCAACAGCTGTCTCACATTGGTTTTATAAGAACATAAGAACATAAGAAGAGCCATGCTGAATCAGGCCAAAGCCCATCGAGTCCAGCATTCTGTGTCACACAGTGGCCCACCAAATGTACATGGGGATCTTGAGCAGAAAGAGAAGGCAAAACCCTCCCTTTCCCTTGACCCCCAAACAAATGGTACTCAAGGGAATCCTGCCTGCCTCAACCAACATAGAGGCGGCACATGGACATCCGTTTTAATAACCACCGATACACTTTGCATCCATGAATCTATCTAGCCCTGCCTTGAAGCTGTCAAGGCTGACAGCTGTCACGACCCCTTCAGGAAGTTAATTCCATAAATGAACGACCCTCTGGGTGAAGAAATATTTCCCTTTATTTGTCCTCACTTTCTTAGCTATAAGCTTTAGGGAGTGCCCCCTTGTTTTCATCTGGCGTCCTTGTATAAATCCCCTTTGATCGGGGTGTATTGTTTTTTGTAGTACAGTCATTAATCTATTGGCCAAGATTTTTGTGAATATTTTGTAGTCCGTGTTAAGTAGTGAGATGGGTCTGTAATTTGCGGGTTGTGTGTTATCTTTCCCCTCCTTGGGGATTAACGAAATGTAGGCTGTTTTCCAGGATGGTGGGACTTGACCTCCTTCTTGTATATTGACAAATAGCTTTCTAAGGGGTTCTAACATCTCATCCTGGAGATACTTGTAGTAAGTCGCTGTTATCCCATCCGTCCCTGGCGCTTTTCCTGTTTTCAGTTGTTTGATCGCTGAGTGTATTTCCTCCTTTGTGATTGCGGCATTCAGGGCCTCTCTTTGTGTGTCGTTGATTGCCTGTATCTTTTCATTTTGTAGAAACTTATCTGTCTCTTTGTCCTGTGTCTTCTCCTCGGCATATAGCTTCGAGTAGAACTCTGTGAAGGCTTTCTTAATGGTTTCTTGTCGAAATTCCTCCTTGCCTTTGTATTCTATCTTTTCAATTATTTGGGATTTCTGTTTCTTTCTTAGGATGTAAGCCAGCCATCGACCCAGTTTGTTGGCCTTGCAGAATGTCTTATGTTTTGCGTATTGTATATTCCTTGCAACTTGGTCTGCCATGAACATGTCAAATTGCTTTCTTAGGATCTTGATTCCTTCTTTGGTGACTTTGTCCTCTGGTCTTTTTATTAATAGCCGCTCCTTCTTACTTATCTCGTCTTCTAACTCTTTTCTTTTTTGTTCTTGTTTGCGACGGTGCCTTTTATTCATGTCCATAAGAATCCCACGCATGTACGCCTTGCTGGCGTCCCAAATCATTTCTATCGGTGTTTCATTGTTCATATTTATGTTGAAAAATTCCTTCATAGCATTATTGCATTCAGCCACCTTTTCTTCGTGTCTAAACAGGTTTTCATTAATTCTCCAGGATCTCCTTTGTTTCAAGCCGTGTCTTAGTTCCATCCTCACAGGGTTATGATCTGTTAGCACTTTGGGTAGGATTTTCACCGCGTCTAGACAAACTAACAGATCGCTAGATGTTAATATAAAGTCAATTCTGGAGAATGATTGGTGTCTGTCGGAGAAAAAAGTGAATTCTTGTTCTTTGCCATGCCTTTCCCTCCATACGTCTGTCAGTTCGAGGTCTTCCTTCATGTCAAAGAAGGATTTAGGCAACTTGGAGTGCTTTTGTGGGTTAGGTGCAGTTCTTTTTTTATCTAGGGCAGTCTCCATGACCCCGTTCCAGTCCCCCAGTATAATGTAGGATCTGTAGTTAAGTTGTATTATTTTCTTGTGTATCCGTTTGTAGAATTTGCCTTGTTGTTGATTTGGTGCATATATGCCCATTACTAGAATCTTCTTATCTTCTTGTGTTATTTCAATTGCCAGGTATCTACCCTGGGGGTTCGACTCTATTAGCTTAGCTATTACGTGTTTCTTTACATATATAACAATCCCATTCTCTTTTCTTGGCGCCGCTGCCACAAAGTGTGCGCCTAGTTTGTAGTTGATCAGGTATTTCTGGTCTGCCTCTCTGATGTGTGTTTCTTGTAGGCAGATTATATCGCTTTTACCTTGGTTCAGGTAGTGTAGTATTTTCCTCCTTTTCTGGGGGGAGTTTAGTCCGTTAACATTCCAGGTCAGATATTTAGTTGTCATTGTCTGTTTCAGGATACTTTTGCGAGACCCCTTCTGTTGTTTCTTCTGCTTTCTTCTTTGGTCTCATTCCCATGATATCCGGAATGACATACATATTGAGTTGTAGGGTCTTGTCTTGCTGGTGTGTGCGTTCGGTAGTGGGTTCATGTGGCCTGCCCTCCATAGGCCGCTCTGCTTCCTTGGTTTTGTTGCCCTCTGTTCTCCGTGTCATCGTATCTTTAGGTAGTCCATTCCTGTCTTCTGCTGCTATGCCAGTCCGTGTTTCTGCGTGGTTTGCTCGTCGATCTCGATCCCTCCCGCTTTCCAGTGGTCCATCTGTGTCTTCTCCCGTAGTGTAGTGAGGGCCGTCCGACCTCAGTTCCTTTTCCAGGAAGTCTTTGGCTTTCTGGACCGAGTTCAAGTAGTATCTTTTGTTTCTATAGATAAGTGACATCCCTGTTGGGATTTCCCATCGATAGTGCAGAGCGCGTGGTCTCAGTTCGTTGATCAGGAATTTGTAGTCCTTTCTGTCTCTCAACATCGCCGGGGGGATCTCTTTCAGTACCTTCACCTCCTGCTCCTCTATGTAAAATTTCTTTCTATAGGAAGTGATGGAGATGAGGTTCCGAAGCCCCTGAGTTGCGAAGTGGATGACCATGTCTCTTGGTTGGTGCCTGTTTGCTGATCTCCATGAGCCCACTCTGTAGATTCTGTCGAATTGCCACGTAATCTCTTCGGTTTTCTTACCCAGAAATGTTGCCAGGGCCTCTACGAAGGTCCTGAGCAGGTCTCCTTGGGTTTCATTTGTGGTCTCATTCCACCCTCTAAACCTGATTGCAGACGCCATTTGCCAGTATTGCATCATGGTGGTCTGGTCTTGGGCCGCCCCTTTCATCTCTGTTATCTGTCCCTCGATGCGGTTCTCCACTTCTTTCATCCTCTTGTCTGTATTCTCCATGATTTCTTGAAGGTTCTTCTCCATTTCCTCCTCTATTTTCTTGTCGTGTGCTTGCATCGCTTTCTTCATTTGGTCCAGGTCTGTGGTCATCGCTCTGCGTTGTTCTTCCCACTTTCTCTCTAGGTCTCTACCTTGATCCGCCAACATCCGTTTTATGTCTTTGCATCTTTCCTCCATCTTCTGTTCTGCTTCTATGCATCTTTTCTCCATCCTTGTGTCCATTGCTTCTAATTTTCTATCCATGCCATCCATCCTTTTTACCAGCGTATCTATTGTCTCTTTTAGTTCTTGGATCATGTGTTCCGTTGGGGAGGCATGGTTTGGCGTATGGGTCTGGGGGCCTGCTGTTGGGTGGGGGGATGTGGGGGTGAATGGGGTGTTGCCTGGCAGATTAGAGGGCTGGTCCGAGGAGGATGCCGCTCCCTTTGTGTGAGGCAGTTTGGTCTGTTTCGTCCGTTTGGCTGCCATTTTGAGCTTCTCTTCCTGTTGGTCTGTCTACCCTTAAAGCCACCCCTTACTGTAGAAAGTTGTGAGAGAACTGTTCCTGTGCAAGGTTATCAAGCTGATGAGATAGATTGGCTCAAATTCCTCTGCCAGAAGTCAGCACGTGTTCATGTCTCACCGTTCACTTTCCAACAGCAAAACCATAGTGCACTAGGGGGTGCAATCTGCCTTCAGGTAGACTCTGCAGTATTGGCAGGGGTGATACAAAGACTAGGGGATCTGTGGCTTGGGGCCCATGCAGATATCCCCTCCTCTCACGGAGCAGCACCACCAGTCCTCAGACACCCAAACAGTCCGGCTTCAGGCATCTGACTAGTCTTTCAGGAATTACGCTCCAAACGCGACTCACTTGCTCTGAAGCTTCGTCTCAGCCAGGGAAGATTAGTCTTCCTCCAAAGCCTCTGGATCTGGTCTCCCCACACCTGCCGCCCGCCGTGGGAGGGGAAGGGACAGCGTGTCCGCAAGGTTTCCCCCTCCCCTCTTTGTTTCCTCGCTGCTTCGCCTCCGTCCGCCCGCTCAGACCTCTCCCCCTCCGCCCGCCCGGCTCTTCCTTGCCTCTTCTGGTACCTTTCGGGGGCTGGAGGGGGTTTTATGAGGGTCCTGTGGGGGTCCTCGTCCCGCTGCTGACTTCTCTCTTCAGTTGGCGTCCCTCGGCGCACTATTCACCCCCCGCTGGTCTCACCGTTGTTCGCCATCTTCTCTCTGCGTCGACCGGCTCTCTTCGGCTGTCCTCGGCTGCGGCTGCGTGCGTGCGTGGCTTCGCTGCTTCTTCGGGCCTGCTGGCTGGCCGGCTGCCGCCAGCCTCTTCGGCCCCGTTCACCGTCATCCTGGGTCCCTCGGTGGCGATCCCTGTTTTGTCTGGGCGGGCTGGGGGTCTTCTTTGGAAGTGCCCTCTTTTCTGGCGCTTCCCCGTGTCTGTTAGTCGTTTTTTTGGGCGAGAAAGTAAGCCCCGTTCCGGAGCTGTATTGAGATGGCTCCGGTCTTCGTGACCGGAAACCGGAAGTCATCCAGGACTACTTTTATTCTAATAATTATAGTAATAGAAACTTGCAAGTCTAAATAAGTTTTCCCCTCCTTCCTTTTATTTTTTGTGTGAATTAGGAAGGAACTTGTCTGAGACATTTTCAGAAGTTATTTTCTTGGCTTAGGCTAAAGACACACTTATGTGATTGCTGCCTTG
The DNA here is from genome assembly GCA_034064705.1 of Bothrops alternatus. Lineage (NCBI taxonomy): Eukaryota > Metazoa > Chordata > Lepidosauria > Squamata > Viperidae > Bothrops > Bothrops alternatus. The sequence continues at coordinate 1,201,767 of JARGCV010000031.1, read as the reverse complement.
GTAAAGGTCCTTCAAGGCCATTCCCTCTGTCCTTTAAAGATGAGTCCACTTCTACCCAACCTTCCTGAGAGGCCTTTAAGCGAGTGACCTAGAGACTTCAGGGAGATGGAAAAAAGAAAGCTTTGTTGCATGAATGCTCCTTTCCTTTGGATTGGATATCACCCAGTTGCAATCAAATGCATGGGGTAGTCTGCCCTCTTACACTTGCATGCAAGTGCATGGGGATAGGCTACCTCAGTGTAAGGAGGGACACAGATTCTCTAATAAGAATGAAAATGGAGATCCCTTTCCTACACCTGGACCCATGACTAATACAGCTAAGATGCATGTCTGCACTGAATGTCAAAGACCTGCTCATTTTCTGACAAATTCTCTCAATGCATGATAGAAAGGTTGAGTCTCATTTAACTAAAATTCAAGAGTGGCTTTTAAATATAACACCCCGCTATACATGAAACTGCCCTTAAAGGTGCTGCGGTTAGTTTTTTCTTTTCTTTTAATTATGCATTATGTTCTTTTTATTGCATTTAGAGTTGGCTGTACTTGTATTTTTTATAGTTTATCTAGTTTTATTATTTTGTCTAATGCTGTAGGTTCTTTTCTTTGAAGGGTTGAATTACTCTTCTCATTCTCAGTTGTTCCCTAATTGTGTTGAAAGAATATTGTATCATTTTAATTCTGATTAAACATTCTGTTTTTTTATTTCTGATTCTGATTTATTCTGATTTATTTCTTATGCAAGAAAAACTGACTAGATATATCTCAACCATTTGCAGGGCATATGACCTGAAACCTCTTTCCCAAGGCTAGAGGGTTCAATACTTATGATCCTGCATCATAAAACCAGAAGGCTGACTCATGTGTGGTTGCTTCAGCTTCTGAGGTATGTTTGCTTCCATACATCATAATGTTTTACAAAGCATTTTACTCTGTGAAATTCCCATAGGACACATTCGGGAATGCGGTTAGCTCATGGTGGTAAAAAAAGCTTTATAGTCACTCATCCATTATAGGGCAAGAGATTTATGTTCAGTTTGAAGAGTGAGATGAGTTCCAGCTCAGCAACCAATTTTACTGAAAAGCTATTTTGTAAGGAAGAGGAAAAAGATTTGGGGAGGTTGCATTCATGGCTTATTGCTGTTCTCTTCCCACATTTCTTGCCCAACAAGGGCCATAATATATTAATCAAGTGATCTAGTTTCTCCAAGTCCTATTAATTCTCAGGAAGAGGCAACTTGGCACCTCCAATTGTTTTGGTCTACAGTGAGGGCATCAATATAATCAATACAGGGACAATGCCTATCTATGGTGCCTGTCTTGAGGCCCATAAGTCTTCAGTATTTAAAACCAACCAACCAGATTTGCTACTAGACAGTGTACAGCCAGAGAGGAACCTACATATTTGCTTAATGTAGCATTAGGGCTGGGAATGGAGTGAGACAGGGCCTCAAAGTCTATAGACTAGAGTGACTACTAGTAGTTGTTAAGATATCTGTATGTCTCTTTTTCTCTCTCTTTCTCATCTATCATCCTTCTTCTTCTTCTTCTTCTTCTTCATCATCATCATCATCATCATCATCCAGAATGCCTGCTACAACATTATAGCATGACTCTGTCACTCAAAGAGCAGCCTCAAATTTCTGCTGCATTATTCCATCCAAAGAGTAGCATGTTTGTAGCCATTAACATCTTTCCTAGTAACCAATTTTGCTATATATGTCCTCACTGGAAAGATTTGCCTTGGGGCCCAGATGGCTTTGGCCAATCATAATAAATTGAAATTAGGTCCAGATGGCTTCGCTTATGATCCTGGACAGAGTTCCCACAATTGGCTACGTTGATAGGGCTGATGGAAGCCCAAGAACAGAACATGAAGAGAGCACAAGATGGCCTAACTGAGCCTTATCCCTGTCCTATTCATAGGTTCAAGTTTATTTGAGTGTTTCTTCAGGAGAGAAGCACAGAACACAGTGAAACTCCAAAGGATTACAAAGCACAGGCATAGTTGCCATTTCTGAGGCAGCTTATTTGTGTATTCCAGTCCATTCTGCAAGGCTTGTAATGAATTTTTGAACAGATTGTGTCCGTTGTCTGCCAAAAGGACAAGCAGTGATGCGTCTGCTTGTCTGATTTGTGTCAAGAATTTTACATTCCTTTAAAAAAAAATAAAGTGACAAGCTGCTGACATATTCAAAAGTGCAACTTAGCTTTCCAATTTGATTCTGCACATTCAGTTTTGGTTTTGCTTGAGTAAAACATACCTCTGGAAGTATGATTATGAGTTAGAAATATTGGACCTTTTCATTCCAATTGGATCCCAGAAGACAATCACATTTCACAGATCTATCTCTGCCACCAAAACTAATGAGGGCTATAAGGGTTAGATTTTTGACTGCGTCCTTCATTGTTCCCAAAAAGTACCCCAGTAGTTAACATATTTACTTCAGCCATTTTTCATACAGAATTCATATATAAAATCTGGGCTTTTGGGGGAAAGAGAGACGCCACTTCATGATGAATTTTAGCTTTTCCATGGCATTGGGCAAGTGGCCCTTGCAACTCTAGAACAATGCCATGGCTTCTAATCAAAATATCATGAAATGTGGCTCTCCAAGTATCTTACACCACTCAGGGAGAGGTTTCAGAAAAAATTATACACCACAGTTGTCTTTCACAGAAGTCCAACTGGGAGTTAGTTATTTAAACCTCAGATACAAAATAAAAGATGACACTTTGAGATACATTATCACAGGGGGTCAAGTATAAGGAAGATGGTAAGACAGATGACAGGAAAGCTACCGTATTAGTCAGGACTGGGTAGTGAATTGCAACAGCAGGATAATAAAAGCAGGGGGAAACTGAACCTAGTAGAGAGCCCTTAAACATCACCTCCACAGCCTGGCAGTTCGCATCAAGTCCTCAAAACAGTTTGAGAAGGAAAAATGCATTTTAGAGCGTGGCTTGATTTTTCTCCTCTCTTCTATTTACCGTTTACATCATCTGTCCCGTGCTTAGCACAGTGATTCGGATGACCTGCCTTTGGAGGAACAAATGTGTGCATCGTCTCCATATGAGACCAAAGCTGATCCTCTTCCAAGAAAAGGAGAAAGAAAAATGTAAGCAGATTTGCACACAATTCATGGCTACAACATTATACTGTTTGTGCCAGGGTTTTTTTTGTTTTTTTTGCTTTTTTTGCATTGAATAACCTTGCCTTGTGTAAGCCATCACTGATATGCTAAAAGCCTGTAGAAGAAACCATTTTATTCTAAATGCTGGAGTTTGGAATGGGAGGGAAACTGAGGCAGTGGCTTGCCACCTACTAGAGTTATGGCAGAAGAAAATTCTGAATGGCTGCAGTCGACATTTTTGGGGAGTGCTCTACTGTATAACAGCTGTGCTCATTTTCTTGAGGTTTGGAATTGAACTAGCCCCCCAAGTCTCTTTCCTGCTTCTTAAGTAGTGGCAGGTGGGGAAGACAATGCAGTATTGACATCTTATTGGGAGGCCTAAAGGCTGGGCAGATGGTTGTATCCAAACTCTCTGCCTTCATTTTCTTCCCATTTAAAAGCAAAACCAGGGGATGAAGGAAAATATTAGGGGGCTCTTGATCTGGTTTGCTATGCTGTACGAAAACTTAAAAGAAACACATTTTGTATATAATATTCCATGTGGATTATCCTGCTATATGAGGGAATAGGTCCCCCCCACCTCTCTCTCTCTTTCTCTCTCATTCTCTCATTAGATTTTAATCCCACTTTTATTAGTTTATAAGTAACTCAAGGCAGTGAACACACATAAAACTCCTTTCTCTTCCTCTTTTTCCACACAACAACCCTGTGAGGTGGTTTGGGCCGAGAGAAAGAGTGTCAGGCCCAGAGTCACCAAGCCAGCTTTTGTACTCCCTAGTATCTCCCCATTTCTAGTGAAAAGCTTAGGATAATCTGACACAGTCAAGCTTTTGTCCTATTGAGGCCTATTGTTTCTAGAAAATTTTTTTGGGGAAAAAACCAGAGTCCATTTGTGCACTGGTTAAGCAGTTGGCCTAGAAACCAGGAGACTTTGAGTTCTAGTCCTGACTCTGTCTCAGCCCGACCCACCTGAAAGGACTGTTGTTATGGGGAAAATAGGAGAAGGAAGTTCACCATCTTAAGTTAATTATAAAGCAATACATCTGGGATAAAAAAATTAAAAATCTGCCTCATCCTGGAAGCTTCCAAAAGCCAAGCTATCAGATGACGATAGCAAAGATCACAAGTATCCATTTATCTTGACATGCGACCCATAACCTATGGGCTACAAGTGGCCACAATCACTTTTATTTTGTAGCCTCCCCCCAAAATAATTTCTTTTCAGCTTCTAGAAGGCACATAAAGAATAAGTTGCACTGAATCCTTAGAGACGTTTAGCATCTTAAAACAAGAAAACAACCTCAATGGAAATCTTCCCCAAATTGGCACCACCCACTAGATGAATATCAGACGACGATCCATCTCCTCTCCTATGGCTGTGCATGGTGAAAACAACGCTACATGGTGGTCTCCTCACTGTAAAAAAGAGCTACCCTAGAGCAGGGATGTCAAACTCCCGGCCTGTAGGCCATTTGCCTCATGCGGAGGCTGCGCTCACCCCAGCTCTGGCAATGCGGAAAAAAGTCACCATATGTCATGACACGTCATGTGATGCAGCGAGTTTGACACCCGTGCCCTAGAGTGACCAGAAACCGGGAGACTGTGGGCACTAGTCCTGCCATAGGTACAAAGCCAGCTGGGTGACCTTGGGCCAGTCACTTTCTCTCAGCCCTAGGAAGGAGGCAAATGCAAACCACTTCTGAAAAATCTTGCCAAGAAAACTGCAGGGACTTGTCCAAGCAGTCTCTGGGAATCAGATTTATTTATTTATTTATTTATTTATTTATTTATTTATTCATTCATTCATTCATTCATTCATTCATTCATTCATTTATTCATTCATTCATTCATTCATTCATTCATTCATTCATTTATTTATTTATTTATTTATTTATTTATTTATTTATTTGGGTTTGTATGCTGCTCCTCTCCGGGGACTCGGAACGGCTAACAACATATATATAACAGTGAATTACAATTAAAAAAACCCAAACAAAGATATCTAAAAAATCAATAAAAACACACATTCAATTCAACAATCAACCACAATCATCCCCAGGCCTGCCGGCAAAGATGAGTTTTTAGATTTTTCCAGAAGGCCGGGAGAGTTAGAGAAACACGGACTTCAGGAGGCAGTTGGTTCCAGAGGGCGGGCGCCACAACAGAGAAAGCCCTCCCCCTAGGGCCCGCCAGCCGACATTGTTTCGCTGACGGAACCCGGAGGAGGCCAACCCTGTGCACTCTCACTGGTCGTAGAGAAGTATGTGGCAGAAGGCGGTCCCGTAAGATACAATTTGTGCGCGCTTCTGTGCTTTGTTTGAGGGGTGGTCATTGTTTGTAGTAAGTGAAGATGTACATGGGAACATTTCTTGTATCACTGGGAATCCACTCATAGATGGATCACCAGGAAAAGAAAACAGTTCACGAAACAGCACAATGACTGCTGAACATGACTGTCAACAGATCTATTAGAAAAACTCTTCTGAATCTATTCCATGTTCTTGTACGCTATAATATCTGTGGCATATAATTCAGTGGATTCTGTTTAATCAACTCACACCCCCCCCCACCAAAAAAGGATGACTTTCTGCCATTGACATGATTATTCTGTTTTCACTGGCCCTCTTGCCAGAGGGATTTATTGAAACCGAAACAATACCTCTCCTTAAAACTTTTGCATATCTAGGACAATACTATCCAGGTTGCAATTAAAGGAGTAGCTTGAGGCAATTTAAGGCAGCTCTTCCCACTGTTTTAGAGCAGCAGTTCTCAGTTCTTGTTGGATGCCTTCTCTTGGGTGGATTAGTTTATTAGTTTAATTTCTCAGATGTCTCTCCAGAATCTGTTAACACAGACAGTGACCTCACTCCACATGGCCAGGCATTTGGAATGTGCTCTAAGTTTCCTGCCAGTAAAGGCCAACTGTATTTAAAGGCCTTAAGAAAATAATGTCAGCTGATGTTGTGTAATGGAAGAAACACTGTGGTGGTGGCGGTGTCGATAACAATGAAATGTGTCTTAGATGTCTTTCATGGTTCTGAAAAACTGCTGTGCTCTATGAACCTTTACATCAGAAGTGGGGGAGGATGGCTCCTTTATGACTTGTGGACTTCAACTTCTAGAATTCCTGAGTCAACATGGCTGGCTCGGAATTCTGGGAGTTGAAGTCCACAAGTCATAAAAGGGCCATCGTTCCCCATCCCTGCTTTACAAGTAGCTTTTTGACTCACTGTGTGATTCCGGAAACAAACAAACAAAGCATTTAAGGACAATATATAAATGCCCAAGTTAGAGAAACTATGCCTTCAGAATAGGGGATTTTATTTGACAGGGATCAAGCTTTAATCTAGCCAAATTCATGTATATTGCTCTATTTTATTGAAAGAAGAGCCTGAATTTAGATGAAACCCCCCCATTTTTTTTTTAAGAGTAGCCAGGAAAAATAATAGGCAAAAATTCTTGGCTCTGCTTAGATTTCTATCTTGCTAATCTTGGGTCACCAGCTTCAGTTGAGATTGATCTTGCACAAGTTCCATCCCTTTGCCCATGCTTTATCCGAATTAGGCATATACAGGCACCCACCCATAGCAGAAACTATGAAGGTTGTACTTTGAAAGAAGTACTGAACCATGGAACATAGGAGAGCATGTATTCACCGTCTCTCTTCAAATCACATCAGCATCTGCCAGGCTGCGTGGCTGCTCCTAGCTGTCTCCTCTTCTTTTCTCTGTGAATTGACCTCTGTTTTTGCACACATACACCCCATTGTCATTCCTGTTATAAAAAGACCCTGTTGCTAACATCCAAATCCCTCAAGCAGATGATATCTCCCTCCTTCCTCCCCCCTCCCCAGGTCATTATAGCCTGGTAGATGTTGATATGATTTGAAGCGAGATTTATTATATTATTTATTTCCTGCCTTTATTATTAAGTAACTCAAGGCAGCTAATGTACTATACCTAATATTCTTCCCTCCTTCTATTTTCCCCACGTCAATGATTCTCTGATGTGGGTTGGGCCTGAGAGAGCGTGGCCAGCCCAAAGACACCCAGCCAGCTTTCATGCCTAGGAGGGACTAGAACTTCCAGTTGCCTGGCTTCTCGCTCTCAAACTGGCTCTCAGTTCAGAGCTGCTAAGTACAGGTAGTCCTCAGCTTGCCACTACAAATTTCTGTTGCTAAGTGAGACCGTTACGTGAGTTTTGCCCCATTTTATGACTTTTCTTGCCACAGTTATTAAGTGAATTGCTGCAGTTCGTAAGTTGGCAACACAGTTGTTAAGTGAATCTGGCTTCCCCATGGACTTTGCTGGTCAGAAGTTCGCAAAAGGGGATCACGTGACCCCGGGACACTGCAGCCATCATAAATATGAGCCAGTTGCCAACAGTCCAAATTTTCATCAGGTGACCGTGGGGATGCTATAACAGTCGTAAATGTGAAAAATGGTCATAAGTCACTTTTTTTCAATGCTGTTATAACTTTGAATAGTCACTAAATGAATGGTTGTAAATCAAGGACTACCTCTACATGCTCTCCTAGTTTGCATAGAACTTCTCTCAAAGTATTTGTACAACCTTGGTGGTTTTTGCTCTGTGTGTGTGTGTGTGTGTGTGTGTGTGTGTGTGTGTCGGTGTGGGTGTGTCTGTATATGCATGCACATCATTGAAGACTCACATTGTTCACTTTGAAGAAAGAACAGTTTTACTAAGGTGATTCTGCCACCATGCCATAAATCTGATTTTGCCTCTGCACTGTGCATTCGTAACTGCTCAGTTTTCTGCTGCATTGTCCTAGTGGACAATCACCTAAATATGAGCCAGCAGTGTGCTGCAGCTGCCAAAAAGGCCAACACAGTGCTAGGCTGCATTAACAGAGGGATAGAATCAAGATCACGTGAAGTGTTAATACCACTTTACAATCCCTTGGTAAGGCCACACTTGGAATACTGCATCCAGTTTGGTCACCACGATGTAAAAAAAGATGTTGAGACTCTAGAAAGAGTACAGAGAAGGGCAACAAAGATTATTAGGGGACTGGAGGCTAAAGCATATAAGGAACAGTTGCTGGAATTGGGTATGTCTAGTTTAACGAAGAGAAGGACGAGGGGGGACATAATAGCAGTGTTCCAATATCTCAGGGGCTGCCACAAAGAAGAGGGAGTCAAGCTATTTTCCAAGGCGCCTGAAGGCAGGACAAGAAGCAACAGGTAGAAACTAAGCAAGGAGAGAAGCAACCTAGAACTAAGAAGAAACTTCCTGACAGTTAGAACAATTAACCAGTGGAACAACCTGCCTCCAGAAGCGGTGAATGCTCCAACACTGGAAGTTTTTAAGAAGAGACTGGACAGCCATTTGTCCAAAATGGTATAGGATTTCCTGCCTGAGCAGGGGGTTGGACTAGATGACCTCCAAGATCCCTTCCAACTTTACTACTACTACTACCACTATTATTATTATTATTATTATTATTATTATTATTTCAGAAAAAGAAACAGACTCCAACTGAAACCTTCTTCATAGATATCTGAAGGACCTGGAGGACCAGTTTATCATTCCCTAGGGATGGATTGATGGGAACCAGGGGTTGGTCGGGCTTTCCTAAGTTGTGTGAAGAAGCCTGTATTTGAACTACCAGCCTTCAGGATTCAAGCCTCTTGCATATTAACTTGAGAAAATTGCTGTCATTAAGGCAGCAGAGCTAATACTGCATATTCTCCCAGTGTTCATAAACTAATGGCTGCAAAGGGATTTGGTTAGATGAATCATTCTAGCACATGTAGACAATGAAGATAACGTTAAGAGAATATGTTTTGAATTGTGACAAGGGGTTCATGAATTTAGGAGTAAGTTGATATTTTTAATATTGTCATGTTAATTATAAGATTTAATACACTGGGATGCTGAGACCTGCATATTTTTATTATAAAAAAATTGAGGTCCGTTTCACTGAAATCCCATTATGATTGCTTCTCAGAGAAGACAGAGCTCAGCTGATGATATATTTGATGATACAAGACTGAGAAAGATGCCAAGTATTTTTTTTTTCTATTTTCATCTTTCTGACATGTCAAGCAGTGTAAAAGCTAATCTGATTTTTGAGATAAGGCCAATAATTCGGTTGTTCTTTGTATAACATTGCTTTGAAAAGTTAAAAAAAAATATATGTCTTACTATTGTGTTATTTGGTTGCATTATAGTTTCCTCTGCATGCACGTGTCTGCATCTGTAAGCATGAATCAATAAATATCCATTCCTGAGTTCTTTGTAGGTGAAAGATGTGATTTACAGATTTAATTTGTGTATAATAATTCTCAAAATACAGTTAAGAAAATTGTGTCTTTATAGAATTGTTTTCCTGGCATCTCAGATACCCTTATTAAATTGACTCTGTGCTACTTTGAGGGATTTCATCTTGTGTACAAAGTTTGGAACTTTTGAAAACTGAAGAATATATTATTGGATTGTGTAGCATATATATTATATTATATTATATTTATTAAATTTCTATACCGCCCCTCTCCCGAAGGACTCGGGGCGGTTTACAGCCTTAAAATTTTAAAAAAACATATAATGTACAAAATTAAAATATTTAAACTATAACATTCCACTACATATTCTGAATCAATCAAACAATCCAATCCAATCCAATCAATCAATCAATCAATCACCATTATAATTTGTTAGAAACACAAAATTAAGTTCTTGTAATTTAAATAATTTAAAAAATTTAGAAGCCATACATTAAAGACCTACCCAGAAAGAAAAGGGAACAGAAATTCTTTTTCACATCTTAAGGCTTATTGTGTGGCCAAAAATATATAACTGCAATTGCTATATAAAATAAGTAGCCCATTTGAAGTGTACTTTCTAAAAAGTCAAATAATAGAAAGCAACGGTTTAAAAACAATATTGGGAGAAGGAGGGTAGAATTCAGGACTGGTTCGTTTAAGATGAGAATACCAAAGTGGTACACCAGGCAGCAGAATATGTTACTAAATATTTCTAAATATATGTTTTCTAAATACTTTATTAAATATTTCTTTAAAAAGTCAAATGTTGAATGTTCTATAATTTCTTTTGGCTTAATAGTGTCTCTACAGGTTTTGTTAAGCCGGCCTTATGCTGAGCCTGAATTTAGTAGTCCTTTTCTTCCCAAAAATGCCTCTTACCATTCAACTGGAAAGTCCTTGACAAAGTGGGTTCAACCAAAAGTGGTTAAGAAATGAGGCTCAGGAAAACCTTGCATCCACATAGACTTGCATTATAGTTGTGAGTTTGATTCCACTCCTACCGTAGCTGCCCAACTCATCAGCCAATTCCAAAACCCTCAGTTTCTACAGCCTGCTGACAAGGATTTGCAGTTTGTCCATCTAGGCCAGTGTTTCTCAACACCTTCTTAATTCATGATCCTTCTTTGCAGCGGCTTAAAAATGTCACGCTCCCTTCAAACCTACTTCCTTCAATAGTGGCATTTGTAATTTCAAAATGAATGAAATCTCATGACCAAAACCAAAGCAAACAATTTGTAAATTTAGAATAAAGTACTTTGATCTTCATAAAAAAAACCTCAATTAAACATAATTTGCTTATGTTGTGATGAGTCTGAACCCTGAGGCTGTTCGCTTGCCGCAACCTTTTGAATTCTGCTAAGTGCAGAAGCTGCACACAGGGTAACGTAGTGCACTTTCATTGTCAGGCCTGTAGTGCTGCTTTGTTTTTCTAGCCATAAGCACAGGAGAAGGGGTGGGAAAGAGTGTTGCAAATGTATGTTGATGAAAGTAGAACGATGACACATAGAGCCTACTAATTTGTTTAGGATAAGTATTTTAATTTTTAAACAAAATCTTCAAAGTAATTTGTTGGAAGTTATATTTGGCAGCTTAATCAAGTTGGAGTTCCAAAAACTCCTCTTGGAGATTCTCTGGCAAAGACTAAATAGGAGAGACAAAAGCTCCCTCACAAGTTTGTAAATGGGATTTTCAGCCACAACATCTGGGAAACATTACCTGAATTCATCTTCCTGACAAGATCTAATTTTTACCTGAGATTATTTTCCAGAGGTTTGTCTTTAACAGCTTCATCAAGTCAAGAAAATGAAGACGTATTTTTAATAGCAACTTCTAGTTTGGCTAGAAATGCTGGTCCTCTCAGATTCTATGTGTTCAACAGTTTAAGTAATATCTGTAAGGTATGCCAGTCTTCAGTGAAAGTTATCACGTCCATAATATTTCAAAAAGGGTGACTTCTCCCTTCAGCTTATAAAGAATTCAAAACATTTCCTTTCTGACAACCATTGAACCACAGTGAAGAATTGAAGAACACTGTGACTGATCTCAAATATTCAGAGGTTCTCAAATTATTATTATTATTATTATTATTATTATTATTATTATTATTATTATTATTATTATTTATTAAATTTCTATACCGCCCCGAAGGACTCGGGGCGGTTTACAGCCTTAAAATTTTAAAAAACATATAAATGTACAAAATTAAAATATTTAAAAATAAATTAAACAAATTAGGCCATAAAATCTATAAAACCCAATATATACAAAATATCCTCAAGTTTTTTGTACTCCTTTTCATCTAACTTACTTCCCTAATCACAATTTGGAAATCTTCTTGTAGATCAATGGGCAGAATTTTGGAAACTAATGTTTTGTAGCGAGTGATGCTTTAGCTTCCAAAAATAGATGAGTTTTCTTTTAATTTTTCCCCCCAGAAATAAGCAAACAAACCTGATTATGAATCCAGCATTGCATTTTTGGTACAAATTCCAATCAATTTCTTCCACCTCATTTCTTTCAAAGAATGTTGACATAGCATCAAATTCTTCATCAATGTAGCCTCTGCCAGACACAAAATTCATGGCGTGGCCCTCAGACCTATGGTAGTTGCACCTTTTAGCCTTATGAAGGTTGCAAAATATGAGGCATTACAGCTGATACATGCTGGATATTGGAAAAAGACAAAGAATAGCAAAAAGGAGTTAGTAAGTATTGATAATAAAAAGACCTTTATGAAGACGATAAATAAGCCTTTATGAAGATCATGTTAAACTGTGGAATGTGCTTAACAAAATAAGAATCCCAGAATCTCTTAGTCTTGATGCAAAACCAGGAAGACACTGTCAGGGAAGAACTTGGTGAAACTAATTGGTTCCAGGTTGGCAAATGACTGACAGAAGACTATATACCTGGCTCCTTATTCATTCAACCTATGTACTGATTATATATTAAGAAAAGCAGGGTTGGAAGAAGATGGGCCTATGCTAGGTTGATGACAGTACTCTATTTAGTTGAAAATGCAAAGGATTGCAAGCTCTAGTAAGAAACATCAAGGAACACAGAGAAAAAAATGACACTAAAATTGAATATATTCCACCCAGAATAAAGGAACAAGCAGTAAAAAAAATGCTTCAGATTAGTTGGTAGAGTAGTCATGTAGACCTTGGAAAATATGCTCACATGATGTGATATGATGTGATGTGGTCTACAAAGATCAGAATAGTAAAGGCAGTGGTACTCACTATGACAGTTTATGGAAGCAAAAGTTGGACTTTAGCAGAAAATGATAGAAATAGTATTGATGCTTTTAATGTTAGTGTTAGACCCTTGAAGCTATTTTGAATGAAGTCTAATTGTTTACCTTTAAGTCTTCTCAAACCACTATTTTATGGCAAAATAGATATGTAAATATGTTTTATCCAAGTAAGGTAATTGAAACCTACTGATTTTAACATCTGAAATTACTTCAAACCAAGATCATGGCATCCGGCCCTCTCAATTCCTGGCAAATAGATGGGGAAGAAATGGAGGTAGTGACAGATTTTATCTTCCTGGCCTCCAAGATCACCACAGATGGGGACTGCAGCCAAGAAATTAAAAGACGCTTGCTCCTGGGGAGGAAAGCTATGGCAAATCTAGACAGCATACTAAAAAGCAGAGACATCACCCTGCCAACAAAAGTAAGTATAATCAAGGCCATGGTTTTTCCCAGTTGCAATGTATGGCTGTGAAAGTTGGGCCATAAAAAAGGCTGAATGCAAAAGAATTGAGGCCTTTGAACTATGGTGCTGGAGAAGACTCCTGTGAGTCCCCTGGACTGCAAGGTGATCAAACCGGTTAGTCCTAGAGGAGATCAACCCTGACTGCTCTTTAGAAGGCCAGATCCTGAAGTTGAAACTCAAGTACTTTGGCCACCTAATGAGAAGGAAGGACTCACTTGAGAATGAGGTGGCTGGATGGAGTCATTGAAGCAGTAGGCGTGAGCTTAAATGGTGATTTAATTTTGCTACGTGTAGGAATGACCTTCAGAGACAGGAGAAAGAGCCACAAATTAGACAACCATCATGCAAGAGAATCTCAGCCCACAGGAAGAAAACTGATGTGGAAAGCATTTCAGAAGGGATCCATTCTAGTTTCCTTGAAAGTAAAAGTAAAGGAGGGGAGAAAAACATTCGGTCATGCAAGATTCTGTTATTGTGGAACAAGGTACTGTAGAAAAATGACTCGTAGTCTGGGCTTCTAGTCTAGGCTGTCTTAAAGGGCTGACACTACCTGATGTTTTGGAGGCTGGCAAAAGTCCCATCCCATCCCCAACATTAATGGGTAGCTCCCCCCTCCCACATAAGAGTAAGAATAAAAACGGCTATGAAAGTTGGACCTAAAGAAGGCTGAGTGCTGATGAATTGATGCTTTTGAATTGTGGTGCTGGAGAAAACTCTTGAGAGTCCCTAAGGAGATCAAATCAGTCAATCCTAAAGAAAACCAACCCTGATTGTTCTTTGGAAGGACCGATGCTGAAGCTGAAGCTCAAGTACTTTAGCCACCAAATGAGAAGAGAGGACTCATTGGAAAAGACCCTGATGTTGGGAATGATTGAGGGCAAAAGATGAAGGGGATGGCAGAGGATGAGATGGTTAGATGAGATGGTTAGATAGTGTTAGATAGTTTTCGATGCAATGAACATGAGTTTGGGCAAACTCCAGAGGACAGTGGAGGACAGGGGGTTGGTGTGTTATGGTCCATGGGGTCATAAAGAGATATGACTTGACTGAATAACAGAAAAGAATAATTCATAAGCCAGATAATTCTTGTAAATTCTGTATACTCTTTATACTCTTACCAAAGATGGTGTGAGATTTCAGGGGAGAATACATAAGATCTCTTGAGATGTCTAAAAAGTTTTAATTAGTTTATTTATTTTTAAAATTCAGGTGCCCCTGACATTACATGAAATTGAAACTGACTCTGAAAAACTAGGGCAATCCTTATCGTATTTTCTATTCCTTTGTAATTTATGGATCAAAGTGAACATAAATTATTATAAATTGTTTAATTATAATAAAATTGTTATATTAAGGAAAGATAACTTCTGAAAACCATAGGTCTCATCACTGATCACTGTTATTATCCATTCCATATATTTTGGATCCCATACTTACCTATGCTGGTAATGCAAATTGCTTGAAGAATTAAATGTTATGATTTTCAATGGGAGTTGATCTGTTCTTTACTGCCATGCTGACTGCAATATCCATTGTTTTTATAAAAACAATTATCCATTGTTTTTTATATATGTTTGAATTTTACAAAGAGCTTCATTTTTAAACCAATTCACAAAAGTGCGTCAAAACATTAATAAAGGAATGAGTACAATATACAGCTAGGCATTTTGTAAGTAAAATGCACTAAAATTGTTTATGAATGTCACATTTATTGTGGAAGCAGGATGGAGAATCTGAATTATGAATAAGCATGCAGTGTGCTATATTGAATTGATCATACGATCCATCTCTAAAGACAGATGACATTTTCTTGAACTAGAAATAGACTGAAGCTATTTGAACTGTGAATGTGCTGACATCATCCACAGATAGCCAGATAAGAAAATATAGTCTCAAAACGTCAATTCATTAATCAGCTTGGCTAATTCATTAACTGTAGGTTAAAAGCCATAGGATTTAATCAACAATTTTTAATTGGAACTGTTTCCCCTTCTTGTTTTATTTTAAGGGTGCCCTGTATTTCTGTTATTGTTAAGACATCTCATTTCACCATTCGATTAAACAGATGACCAAGATCACATTTTCACAGAGATCATCGGTGGAGCTAGGTAAAGAGGGTTCTCTCCATAGAAAATAGCAGATTTAGGCTATCCAGATGGACAAGTTGGCTTCCGAGTAAGCAGAAGGACAGAACTTCTTTTAAAAACTCAACTTGAATTTCATATTATGATTCATATGAGTAGCCAAGATGAGATTATAATGCCATTTTCTTTTATTCTGTTCGATGTAGTTGTAAGATCTTGAGCAAGAAGCTTAGGATTTCCTGAAAAATCTAGGGCAAAGCCAGAAGTAATGAACTGGATTCTCAGCAGATGTGGATTAGATTCAAAAATTAAATGGGCTTCATTAACTTGAATATATAAAACAAAGATAACTAATTCACTGCAGGAAGGAAGGAAGATTGAAGGGGAAAGGAAGGAGATGGAGAAGGAAGGAGATTGAAGGGGGAAGGAAGGAAGGAAAAGGTGCTTGATAACGCCTGAAGGAGAAAGATATTTTAATCCCCGGTGGCTGATTGAGGAAGCCAGGTCCGTCGGACTGATTTCAAAATAAGCCTGATTAGGGAGGCGGGAGTGTAAATGATGTATCAAAGGATGCTTCCCATTGCCCCTTCCCCTCCCTTTTTGGCTACCACTGGGGAAAACGCACAGGCGCATGCGTGCAGGGGTAAGAAAGCACAAACGCCCGGATTGAAACTGGTGCCAACGTTTCCAAACGAAACGCTCCAAGCCACTCGAATGATTTCTCTTCCCTTCCGGCCGTTTTTTTTCCGTTCCCCATATCTGAGCAGAGCCACCGCCGGCCTGCCCCCATAGCCAAGGGTCCCGGACCAGCGCCTTTCCAAACTCTGGCGCTGCTTGCGGCGGGGGTCAGGATGGGGGAGAGGGATCCTTTCTTACAGCCCCGAAACGAGTTTTCTCCTTTGATTTCGGGGCCTTGTTGCCAGCTCGCAGGAGTGGATCGCGACTCTGTAATCTGCCTCGATCAATAGAAAGCCCGGAGGCAGAAGGAAGGAAGGAAGGAAGGAAGGAAGGAAGGAAGGAAGGAAGGAAGGAAGGAAGGAAGGAAGGAAGGAAGGATCTTTGGAGAGTCATGTTTTCCCAAATGGTGATGAACTGCAACTCCCAGCATTCCCCACTCTTCCACAGTGCTTTTTAGGGCTGCTGGGGATAGTAGTCTGGAGCCCCCCATCCTCATCCCAGTACCTCTTGCCCTCTCACAGCTGCCCTCCCAGGACCTGCCGGCCCCTCCAGCCTCCCGAGCACCATCGCAGCGGCAGGATCGTGGCAGCCCCTTTCCACGCTGTGCAGCCCTTCACCGCCAAACATTTCCCTGACTTGTCACATGTGAGAGGGGCATGGCCGGAGCACCAGCTCCTGCTCAGCAGGTGCCGCTTCTCCCCTCCCGGCCCATCCGGCTGGCCTCTGACGCATCGCCCTCTTCCCTGTCGCCTGGCCGCTTCCGAGGCCCAGAGCCCGGCAAGCCGGGAAGGAGCCGCTCCTGTCCGCCAGCCCCAGGGCCACGCCGGGCGCCAAAGGGCCGAGGCGGCCTCTGACGGTGAGGGAGATTGGCCGGGTGGCGCAGGGGGAAGTTCCAAAGCGTAGGGCGGCCGGGGGCGGAGTGCAGCTGGGCAACAAGGAGGTGGGCAGGCCGAGGCGGCAGCAAGCGTCATGGGCCAGGCGCTCCAGGGCGGCCATGTAGGCACACAGGGTGAGGCAGCGGTGGCACAGGTCCAACTCCGGCTAAGCCACCAGCTGGCCCGGCTCAAGGAAAGTCAGCCACACGCGCCACCTTCACACCCAGTGCCCGCCGCTGCCCCACCAGCACCACCTCCGCCGCCATTTTTCCCGTGCAGCCCCTACCCGCTTGGTAGGCCCGTGTATCACCTGTAATTCGCAAGCTGCCAGTTTGCTTTTGGGTGTAATTCAAGGTGCTGGTCATTATCTATAAAGCTCTACATGGCATAACACTGGTTACTAGGAGGACCATCTGTCACTCATAGCATATGCCTGGTCAATTTGATCCAAGAGGGTTGGTGTACTCCAGATTCCTTTTATTAAACAATGTCATCTATTCAGACCTTCATAGTAGCACCTGTTCTTTCGAACATGGTTGTCCCCAACATCTGGATGGCCTCCCTTCTGCTAGTTAGAAGAATTTAGGCCTTCCTTGAGGGACAGGGATACCCCCACTTTATTACACTTGCCATCTTTTATCAATTTCATTGTATTTTTTTATTTGATTATTGTAAGCCATCCAGAGACTTGAGATTTAAGCGATATAAAAATTTAATTAATTATCTTCACCTCAAGTACACCTGAACTGCTGGTGAGTTTCTAATAGGCAACTGATTGGCAATTGGTTGTGAGATAATGTGGCTGGTTTAGCTTTCCTTCATAGGAGAGGTGTTCAAAACAGAAGTCTAATAAGGTCCACAGGGTTTATTCCTGATAAGTGTGCATAGGATGGCAATATTAAATAAGTACAGGTTTCATATTTCCTGCATGTTTTTTCTCCCTTGGTGGCTGTTTTTGAGTCATACTTCTCCTTGTTGGACCATGGGGCATCACTTTAATGAAGTTACGAGTTGGTGTAGACATTATGTTACTACTAGTATCCCTATGATAAATTCCCCATCAATTCCATTATGGGAAATCTGGGGCTGAACAAAGATCAAATAATGGTTTTATTAAGGTGCAAAATCTACAGTCTCAGTTTTTCCCCCTGTTGGTTTAGCAATGTACAAATAAGCTGGAAATGCATAGCCAGTAGATCACTGCCACTTTTAATTTTTTTCCTTGTGGCTTCTCAAAAACTCAGATTTGCAATTTAATTATGTTTAATTAACCCATTAAACTAATGCATATTTTGTCTGCCAGTATCAATACTGCACAATCTCCTTAGCTGAGATGTTTGCATGACAATTTTTATATGGGGCTGCTTTTGAATAAATGAATACTGATACTTTAAATGTTTTATGTTACTTCTTTAATGTGTATCCTATATTTTATTGTTTTGTTGTTTTTTTTAAAAAAAAACCTTAAAAATTGCTTTAGGGAAGCTTTGTCTAAAAGCTGCTGTAATTTTAAAAAAGAAACACACACACACACACACATACACACAACTACATCAAGAAAGCCCATTATAAAATAAGTACAACTCAGTACAATACATCAGCTGAATAAAAAGAAACATAGAACAATCAGAACAAAAGTGTAACATATTGGCTGCACTTAAACCTAATGCTAGAGGCATTGTTTAAAATTCATTTTTTCCTTTTTGTTCTGTTTTTATAACTCTTAGTACATTGTATTGTTTCCAACATCAATGTTGTATAATATGTTTAAAAATTATTAACATGCAAACAATAACATTCTATTATTGAAATAGCTTAGAATGTTAAGAATAATAAACAGAAAAAAAATCCCTCAATGTTAATTACAATTTAGGACGGCAATATTGCAAGCATATTTTTTTAGTCTTTTCATCCAAAGTTGATTATAACATTGAAAAAGATCAGCTACAACTCCCATCAAAATATTTGTTTTATACCAGAGGCTTTGATCTTAATTGGATTATTTATTAAAGCCTCCCTTATATTTTTTTATTAAGTCTGTGTGACCAATAATAAACAATGGTTTATTATTTATATTGTTTATTGCTACAGTGTGCTTGTTTGCACAACACACTATCTCAAAATGGTAAGGTTTCCATAGCCTGTAGGATGGGCTTCTTGGCCAAGAAGGAAATTAGCAGTCAGCAAACTTCAGAATCACCAGGACATTTCATTTGCATTTGCTATATTATCTCAACCCCATCAGTATGTTCCTTAAGCCACCAGAGAGCTGAATGACAATAAACTAAAAGATCTGTCAGTGTTTTGGTGGCATCTAGATTCCAGCCCTTGGCCAGGTCACAAGTTCTAAGTGCTGTCAGTGAGTCAGAAAGTCAAATACTATAGCTTTGCCTAGGGGAGATAAAATCAGATTTGAAGACAACAGCCAAAGCAAGAGCTATCTCAACTATACCAGCGAATCTCCTGATATATTTATCTGGGGACTCACCAAATTGCTGTTAATGGATGGTCATTTCCTTTTCAAAAGCCACAAGGCTGTTTTTGTTTTTTTTCCAGAGGCCCTTCTTTATCCAAATCTTTGCCAAAGGGCACCCTCTCTGAACAGTGACGCCTGGTTTTAAAGCTTCTCCTTTGGATTCCCTGAGGCTGATTTTTTTCATGATTCATGAGATTGCTTTCCTCCAAAGATGTGTGAGAAGAGGGACTAAATCAGCAGCCAAGGATGACTCAGCCTCTCTTTATTGCCTTAATAAATATAGGCCTGGTGGTTTGGTCTGCTCCAGTTTCTTCTCCATTTTCCCCCTTCTCTCCCTAACACCTTTAATCCAGCAGACTCAGAGAGGTTGCATAGAGAGGAAATTAAGGCAGAGTGTGCCTGTTTTTGAGAACCAATATGAGTGTTTGTGTGTGTGTGTGTGTGTGTGTTTGAGAACCAAAAAGCAAAGACCAGGAGAAGGGAAAGGGCGTGAGAGACAGAGGCTAAGAAAGAGGTGAATAGCCCAGATCAGATAATGAGTAACAGGAAATTTGAGTTGGTAGATAGTTGCAAAGATAGCTGTTATCAACAGGTGGCTTTTGAGAAAAGGTTTAACTGCACCAGATGAATCAACAGCTCACCATACAAATGAGGCAGCACTAAAAAATGTGAAACCGGGAGAGTATGTTCTCACATATTTGGAACAGAGGATAACATGTCTTTTCAGAGGCTATCGCAAATACAATTCAAGGGCATGTCAACCCAAATTTACATTTATGACCCCATAAAAACCCACTCTGAACCATTTCTTGAGAAATCTGGAGAAGCTCGGTGCCCCACCCTTATTCCCTGGTCTGCAAGGATGCCAGCCTTGTGAGAAACTCAGATTATTAACAAAGTTTCTTTGCTTTTATTCCTCTAGATTGATGCACTGTTCTCCTTTCATCTGCCACCAATTTCCTGGGCAGAATTTCTTCTGGCTTCCCTAGCTTCCAAGGCAAGGAATTTAAAAGAATGAATGGATAGCAGACTGATTACGGCATCCCAAACCTGTGGCCACAAGGCAGCCTGCAGTCCCCTGAAAAACTGGTGTTGCTGTCCCAGGGTCCTTCCCCAAATCATCCCCAAAGTGAGATTTTTAATGGGCCCTAAAAGGAAGATGATTAAACCAAGAGAAGTAATTAAATGAAGTCAAATTAACATCTGTTTTAAATGGTCAATGGAGCAGGAGAGAGCAGATGGGAGGAATCTGGACTGTCCAGCATAGTTCTGGACACTTGGATGTTCAATGTGCCAGTCATCTACAGCCCCTACCCTTTAACATCCTTCAGTAATTATGCTTTTTTAAATTATTATTATTATTATTATTATTATTATTATTATTATTATTATTATTATTATTATTATTATTATTATTATTATTATTAAGGTTCCTTTAGTGAATGTTTTCTGAAACAGCACATAACGTCTTCCTCAGGAAGGATCTAGTGTTGCTTTATTGTCCATTTTCCAGTTTTTTTTAATACAAAGAAATTCATTCAATTTTGTACTGTTGTTTTCAAGTGGAAAAATATTGCACTTTTTTGGACAGTGTGACTACTAGTGACAGTTAAAACATCAACCTGACAGCATTAAGATTTTTTCATTCACACTTGAACTCCATTTCTTAATGCCATTAAAATCATTTTAATAGATAACTTCCATCAATAAAAATCTTTTGGTCAGAAATTTTGAATATTAGATGCATAAACTTTTATATCTCTCCCTAATACCACAAATGCATCCTTATACTCCAGAGTAAGATGCTATGTTTTGTGCTTTTGTTTTAACTTGTTCGCATTTTCAATGGGTTTAAAAAAAAACAAGAAGAAAAAAGAAGCACGTGGAAGGGTCTTGTTGTTATTATTTATTAAATTTCTTTGCCGCCCATCTTGCCACAAAGTGACTCTGGTTTTTTCTTGATCTTTTCTTGGGCACTGACAAGGGAGGCTTGAGAAGCTGGGAGATACCATTTCTGACTTAGCCAATTAGTCAGACAAAAATTATAATCTTCAAGATGCTAGGACCCTAGCTCACAAAGTTTGTTGTCTGACCACCATCAAAGCTTTGCTTGCTCCCTGCGTTGCTTTTAGATGTTGAAATGAATGGCTAGGGTGCGGTATTGTGCTACTACAGTGAAACTTTTCTTGGCTGGGCCATTTAGCAAACTTTAGATACAATGGACCAAATGCATGCCTGTGTATTGCCTGAAACACTAGGCAATTCTGCTATATCCAAAATAGTATGGACAAGGCAATTACGTGTATATTGTGTTAATTTCAATTTAATTTTACAACATCTGCAGTGATTTATATCATTTGTATAATGATGTCATTGATATACATTGGCATTTAATGGACTTTAGGGGCAATGGATACTCCTCTCCCCAATTTATCCACTGAAATAAAGTTTCACTGAATGTACATTTGAAATTACTTAGCACCACTTATTTCCAGGAACTCAAAATAATATGCTCCATTTCTGTGCCAGCATGGATGCTTCCTGAATACTGATGGTTGCATACATTTTTCTATATGTAGTCAAAAGCTGTCATGTCATATAAATGGAGTAATATATCATACTAAACACAAAGAATCACAATGTACAGGTATCTCCCTGCAAATATTAAAAAAAATGTACAACTTAAAAAGCCATTATCAAATTACTATCTGTTATATTTCTATTCATAGTGCCATCATTTGCAATTCTTGGTGCAATTCTATTCCTGTCATTGTTGCTGCTGCTATGGCTATTATGTTATCATATTTTTGCAGAATGTGAGTTGGTTCCAAAACAGAAAGAATGCAGGAAAAAAATGGAAATGGAAGAGTCTTCAGGTAGGCATTTTCTCATGGAAATATTTTGGAATACAACAGATCTATTGGGCTGGAAAGAATTGAATGCAAAAACATCTGGACATCACCAGGTGTCTCAGTTGTAAAGCTGATCTCCCTGACATGTGGTCCCATGACCCCAAGACAGATGACACAAACATTTATAACATCTGGAGGTGTTTTCTGAGTGTAAAGCAACTATTTCATAGCTGTCGTAACTTTGAATGAACATTAAATAGCCAGTTGTAAGTTGAGGACTACCTGTATTTGAATTGAATTGAATTGAATTGGAATGAATGAATGAATGAATGATATGGTCCTGCTCTTATCCTTTACATGATGAATGTCATGGAGTGTAGCATCACCAAACAGCATACAATGAACAATCATTCCAAATGCTTTATTCTTAACAGGCCATATCAATATTACTAAATTTCCACTTTCTCAAAAGACTGTTTCTTAAGATATTCCACAACCAGATTCTGTGATCAACAGAGTTTGTGTTCATTTCTTTTGAAAGTCTTGCTAATTACTTCTTCTCCTTTCCTGTTTTTAGTAACTGGTGTCATCAAAAGCATTTGATGAAAGAATTAATACTAGTAATTCCCAAAACACTG
Organism: Bothrops alternatus; assembly: GCA_034064705.1. Lineage (NCBI taxonomy): Eukaryota > Metazoa > Chordata > Lepidosauria > Squamata > Viperidae > Bothrops > Bothrops alternatus. The sequence continues at coordinate 1,179,024 of JARGCV010000031.1, read as the reverse complement.
TCTTTTCTTCTTGGCCTCCTCTGCACTTCAGGAATTCTTATCAGAGAGAAGTCTTTGCTATTTCCGTAGTATTTCCCTCATCCATTCAACAACCATTTTTGAAATAGTACGGTAGCTTTACCAAATAGCTTTATCAAGAAAAAAAATTACACCTATTTCTGTGAGAAAAAATGTCTTTGACAAATAAAAATCAACAGAGCAAATAGAGATTTTTAAAGGCAAGAAAAATAATTTATAATATCGAATGCATTCGGACAGCTATTCAAGAGAATTGAAAAGAGCTGCAAAAAAGGTGGAAGAACGGAAGAAGCATCTCCCATTTTGACTCAGCAATCCAGTTGCTTCCATTCTTTCCATCTGATAATCCTGCTTCCCTCTGAGTCTAGTAATGTATTTGAGAACCAATTCACCCTGTATTTTCATGGTTAAGAAAGGCTCTGTGAATCAGGCCATAAACCAACATAGCCCAACATTGCAGGTCAGGCAGGGGCCATTTGGGAAGCTTGCAAGCTTCGACTGGAGGGCATCATTCCAGCTAAATGCGAGGAGAGTCAGGCCTGACAGAAGGAAATACTTTTTCACCCAGCACATAATTAAACTCTGGAATTTGCTGCCAGCAGTTTGTCGGTTTTTACAGCAGCTCTACACTGGCTTGACATTTTCATCAAGCTGTCCACTGTGACTTCGTAGTTGCATTTTGGGTCAGTCACTACTAGCTTAGATCCTTTTTTTTTTCCTTCTTCAATGCTCAGCCCTAACCTTTATACAGAAATTTAAAAAGCACCAGTGGGGGATCTTTTGTCCATTTCTCCACTCTGAAAATTGCCCCTTTATTTCTACTAAATTCTGCATTTAAGCTACTTGTCCATCCATGAAAGCACCTCTCCTCTAGTCTCATGGCAGCTGAATTTTTTCAGTGTCTTTGGTGAAAGATTTTATCAAGGACTTTTTCAAAATCCAACAATACAATATATATATTGGTCATCCTTCCCTATGTGTTCTTAAAAAAAACCTCTAGTTAGTTTACTGAGACATGTTTAGGGAGGAAAAGTTAGTGAGATCAGTCAATAAGAATGGAGCTAGAAGGGACTTTGGAGGTCTTCCAGTCCAACTCCCTGCTCAAGCAGGAGACCCTGTACAATTTCAGACAAGTGGCTATCCAATCTCTTCTTAAAAACCTCTGGTGTTGAACAGTGGTGGGATTCAGCTGGTTTGCACCACTTCTGCAGAACCGGTAACTAATTTTTTGTTGCCCAGGCCCAGAATGCACTTCCGGAAGCAGCATCCTCACAGAGAACCAGTTTTCACACATCTGAATCCCACCACTGGTGTTGAAGCACCCACAACTTCTGAAGGCAAACTGTTCCACTGGTAAATTGTTCTCATTGTTAGGAAGTTTCTCCTTAATTCCAGGTTGCTTCTTTCCTTGATTAGTTTCCATCCATTGTTTCTTGTCCTGCCTTCTGGTGCTTTGGAGAATAGGTTGACCCCTTCTTCTTTGTGCCAGCCCCTTAGATATTAAAACACTGCTAGCATGTCACCCCTAATCCTTCTTTTAATTAAACTAGACATGCCCAATTTCTGCAACTGTTCTTCATATGTTTATAAGATAAGGTTAATACGACAAGACCTACCTGTGTAAAAGCCATGAAGGTACTTTTTACCAAAGCTTGTTTTCCTTATGTTTATTCATTTCTTTTTTCCTTCATCATATTTCCCTGCAGCAAATGTCAAGCTAAGTTTTTTTTCTTTATCACTGCTTGATTTCTTTTTAACAATCAAAATCACACTGGATAATTCTCAGTCCCAGAAACAGCTGCTGATGCTCAAGAGAAGACGTATATTTTCATGAAAGGAATTGCTCAAATACTTCCTACAGTTTTCTCAAGCCTCACCTTACTCCAGTTTTCAACTTAGTAGCAGAAGAGCAACCGCAAAGAAAAGACTTCATATTGTCTTACTATTTTTGAGCTTACTGGTAAGTTGCTACAGTAGGATCACAACCAATAATTTCCATGGTTGGCTATTATCATGACTAATAATTTCCATGGTTGGCTATCAGGACCTTGGAAAGTTAAATTCCCCCAGGTACCAGGAAGGGCAAGATAATTTTCCCATCTTATTGTCTCTTCTGTGATTACTGCTTTAGCTACTGCATTGCTTGCTGGGGGGAGCAGAGTAGGTTTCTAGCTTAGATTCCAATTCAGACCAGACCCAATCTCTTCAGTCCTAATACTTGTTTCATTTTGGAAGTGAGCAACACAAGATTTTTTTTAAAATTTCTAGCTTATTTTTAGTTTGTTTTTCAAAAACTCAGCAAAATTCAAATTACATTATGATAATTTCTCGATTACAAATAGATTACAAGTAGCATAAAATTTCTACTTCCATTTGGATTTTTGGTGTGTGTGTATGTGTGACTTGGTATTCTTCATGCAATTGATTTTGATAGCCTTAGTATTCACTTGCTCCTTGATATAAGTGAAATGTCATAACATACCAGAAACTACAGTAGGGTAGGGAAGATGTTGGGAACTGTGGAGTTCAGCAACATCAGGAGGACTACACTTTTCCTATTCCTCAATTATAACATTATCCTGAAGTTCTGGGATACCAGGCACAGTGGACAGGTTGTTTGAGTTGGTGGGCTGCAAGGTGTTGAAAACTGACATACATATACCTTAAAAAGTATGCATAATCTGACGTTCCAAATCTGCATTCTATAAAGGACATCCACAGAGACTTTAGAATTTTGTTAACAAATTATAATTTACAAGGTAACAGCCTGCAGAGCACACCACATATATAATTTAAACATAAATTGTTTTTCTTTCAGTTTGGGGTTTTGTCTCTTACACAAGGAAAGTTTTGTACCTTGTCTTAAAAAAGCCAAAGTCCCAAACAATCTCAGTCTCTCATCTTCTTATTTACTGTTAGAATAGGGATTATCCACTCAGCATGGACATTTCAGGAACATTCTGGCCATTTTACATCTTCAGTCCATGGACCTCTAATATGATGAATAATGGAGAACTCCTATTTTAATCCTGGGGAATGAATCTTGTTCTCTAAAGGGAATTTAGTCCCTTTCAATAATTTATAGACCCGGCTCCTTCTTCAAGTTGCTTCTTGTCTAACTAAGCATCTACACAATTTCCTTTCAGCATGTCTTGTGTATTATGGTAGATCTGAGTCTGCTATAATAAGTCTTTTGTGGGAGAGTACGGATGTCTGATGATCCATACAGGAGGGTCATTCAACAGACAGATACCACCTGCACATTCCTGGCTGCCGTGGGAAGTTGGAATGCCTGTGATTTATGCACCTTTCAGCTAACCTATCCTCCTCTTGTGTTCCTGTATAAAGACGAGAATCACATCTCTCTCTCTCTCTCTCTCTCTCTCTCTCTCTCTCTCTCTCTCTCTCTCTCTCTCTCTCTCTCTCTCTCTCTCTCTCTCTCTCTCTCCCTCCCTCCCCCTCCCCCTCTCCCTCTCCCTCCCTCCCTCCCTCCCTCCCTCCCTCCCTCCATCCATCCATCCATCCATCCATCCATCCATCCATCCATCCATCCATCCATCCATCTATCTATCTATCTATCTATCTATCTATCTATCTATCTATCTATCTATCTATCTATCTATCTATCTATCTATCTATCTATCTATCTATCTATCTATCTATCTATCTATCTATCTACCGTATCTATCTATCTATCTTTTTCCTCTTTCTCTCCCTACCCCTATCTACCTAGCTATCTACCGTATATCCATGCATTCCTCCTCCCTCCAACTGGTTGATTCTCCTCTAAATGTTTTGTTGAGAGTTCCTTCCTTCTTGTTCTTGCCATCTTTTTCCCTATCTTCCATTAGGGGATAAGGAAGTGACCCTTTTCATTTCCTTTCTCAGTTATAATGGCCGGCTGTGCTATAGAAGTTTCTTACCCTTTTGTGTAGATTGGAGTCAAAGAGAACCTTGACCGGATGTCATTGAATTCAAACTACCATCAGCTTCAGTCATGCTTTGCTTTGGATTCTTTTCTCCTTGTTTTACTTGTATTTATTTATTGATTGATTGATTATCCCTTGGGCCATATCAAAGTGCAAACTTCCAGAAACAAATTATTACTAAAATTTGATAAAAAGCAATTTAAAAAGGAATTAGATAAAATACAGTCTAAAATGAAATTGGAATAGAATACAATAATTTAAAATATAGATAAAATATGATAAAATTATATTTCGGTGTCACCCCTGCAATCTACCTCAATCAGTCCCACATATGCAGTCTCAACTGAACCATTTTGCTTAAGTACTGTGCTGTGTTAAATATTATTTTCAGATTCTGACTGGGCATAAGGTAAGTTGTTTTGATATGGGGATCCCAATGGGTCATTCGTTTGGTATATAGACCGGGGTACCTGTCTCTCACCCTGTTATAAAGGCAACAATCAAATAGGATGTGGATTCTTTTCTCAGATTCAGAGCTCATATTTAGAAAGTCTTGACTAAATCGTTTTTTATAGCAACACTTTAGTTTGGATCATGCACTCGTGCTATTTGCAAATCATGTATGGTATCTATTTGATAGCTGTGACCTGAACTGTTTGTAAAGCCCTTTGCCACAATTGTACTAAGTGTAACCTGATCATTATGCCTCAAGCCATATCAAATCATCCATTGCCTATTGACTTCCCTTTCTCTTTGAGAATCTTAACTTTTGACCAAGTTAAAATTGGTGATGTCATTAATTCAGCACACTTATGTATTGCAGTGGCATTAAAATGGTATGTATTATTCAAGCATTCCCTTAAAGCAACCATTAAATCAGATAGCCCTTCCTTCAAAGTAGCATAATTAAGCTGATTGTCACAAAAGGATGTGACACGCGCACACATACATGCACACTGCATCATCAACCAGTTCATAGCACTATGGAAGAATGATCCGAGGAGAATATGTGTGGCATGTATGGTTTCTGAGCATCAGGATGAGTATTTGGTATAATATCTGCCTTCACACTTGAAAAAGCTGCCAGCTGGCATAGTCTGCGAGGAGTCTGTTGCTCATTCTGTCACAGCTTCTGCAGTCTGCCACCTTATTTCTTGTAATCAGACTTTCAACCATAGCTTTCCAGGCCAATCATCTCCCCTTTTTTTAATTTAAAAACTCATGGAAAAGGACTGTCATATCTGGCCTATAACTAGATGGCAGCAAAGAACTATAATTTTCTGAAGCTGTTTGCTGCCACCTAATGGTCACTTAAGGTTTTGCGGCTGAGTTATGGGCATTCTACCATGGAGAAGATGAGGAGAAATGGGTGAGTTCTGATTTGATTATAAACATAGTTGCAACTCTTAAAATAGCAATAGCACTTAGACTTATATACTGCTTCACAGTGCTTTGCAGCCCTCTCTAAGCAGTTTACAGAGTCAGCATATTGCCCCCAACAATCTGGGACCTCATTTTACTGACCTCGGAAGGATGGAAGGCTGAGTCAACCTTGAGCTGGTGAGACTCGAACTGCCAAACTGCTGGCAGCTGGGAGTCAGCAGATGTAGCCTGCAGTACTTCATTCTAACCACTGCGCCACCAGGGCTCTAAAAGCGGCTGATTATCTGAAAGCGCTAGGTAAAATTTATGATGCAATGGGGGAGAGGAGTAATATTTTCTATTTCTACCCTATAGACCATACAATTTATTTATTAGTTAAACATATACGCCTCCATGTCACTGTTGTAGATGGGTATGTTAGGTCCAACACTTCCAAAATTCTATGCCATTGCCTTGATGGCCCAGAATTCTGGAGCTGCAAACCCAATACAGGACTGGATTAACTGTACAACAGACTCCACTTCAGTGGCAGAATTCATGCCTTATTGCTGAAAGCTACAAATTCAGTATTTGATACTACTTTGTTTTTTTTTTAAAGTCAAATAGCAGGTGATCCAAAAAACAGTTTTAGAAAAACTTGGAGACCTGCTGGCAATAGGTTTAGGCCAGCGGTTCTCAACCTGTGGGTCGCAACCCCATTTGGGGTCGAATGACCATTTCACGGGGGTCACCATTTTTCCCCTTTTCCCCTTGGCCGGTGCAGGGGGCAGCGCCACGCATGCGCGATTTGGGCCGCTGCACGTGTGTCGCGCATGCGTGATTTGGGGCGGCGCACATGCGTGATGTGGGCCATCGCGTGCATGCTGTGCATGCACGATTTGGGCCATCGTGCCGCGCATGCGCGATGCGGGCCATCGCGTGCGCCGCGCATGCGCGATGCGGGCCGTCATGCCACGCATGCACGATTTGGGTCACCGTGCACGCGTTGCGCATGCACAATTTGGGGCGCCGTGCATGCGCGATTTGGGCCATCCCGCCGCGCATGTGTGATGTGGGCAGTCACACGCGCGCCGCACATGCGCGATTCAGGCCGTTGGCCGCGCATGGGCAATTCGGGCCGTCGCACCGCACATGCGTGATTTAGGCCGTTGCGCCATGCATGCGCGATGCGGGGCGTTGCGCCGCACATACGCGGTGCAGGTCGGGGTCGCGCCGCGCATGCGCGGTGCAGGTCGGGGTCTCAGCCTAAAAAAGGTTGAGAACCGCTGGTTTAGGCTTTAGTCAGATAGCTGGAAGATTTACTGCCTAGATTTTTTTTCTATTAAGCTATATCTTAGTCACAATAAGTTTATAAGAATTAATCTTAGGGATATATGAGTTGCTCTTTATTGATTCTAATCAAACTTTTGCTTAAGGATGTTTGTGTCCAAAAGATAGCAATAGCACTCAGACTTATATACTGCCCCATAGTGTTAAACAGCCCTCTCTAAGAGGTTTACAGAGTCAGCCTATTGCCCCCAACAATCAGGGTTCTCATTTTACCGACCTCAGAAGGATGGAAGGCTGAGTCAAGCTTGAGCTGGTGAGACTCGAATTGCCAAACTGCTGGCAGTCAGCAGTAGGCAGAAGTAGCCTGCAGTTGTTGTTAGTTGCAAAGTCGTGTCCGACCCATCGCGACCCCGTGGACAATGTTCCTCCAGGCCTTCTTGTCCTCTACCATCTTCTGGAGTCCATTTAAGTTCACGCCTACTGCTTCAATCTTTCCCAGCATTAGGCTCTTCTCCAGTGAGTCCTTCCTTCTCATTAGGTGGCCAAAGTACTTGAGTTTCAACTTCAGGATCTGGCCTTCTAAAGAGCAGTCGGGATTGATCTCCTCTAGGACTGACTGGTTTGATCGCTTTGCAGTCCAGGGGTACTGCACTATGGCAGTACTGCATTCTAACCACTGTGCCACCATGGCTCTTAGATGCAACTTTAGAACACAAAAGCAGACGCCACCTGTATCTTTATATGTTCCAACCATATGTAGAGTGTGGCGGGCACTGGTGGTGACGAAAGTAAACTGCAGAGGGCTAAATGCAGATACAGTATATGTCCTGCTTTTGCTTGGTGCTTCTGGTCCCATTGAAAGCTCAGGTGACAGAGAAGTGGGGTTGGGTGGGTAGGGGCTCATGATTTGCCATTTGGGAAGTGGTTTGCCATTACCTGCTGCCTAGGGCTGAGAGAGAGTGACTGGCTCAAGGTCACTCCACTGGCTTTATGACTCAGGCAGGTGTAGAAGCCAGAATCTTTTTGGTTTCTAACCTGGCTTTTGGCTTACAACTTTTCGTTTAACAACTGTTCAAAATTATGGCAGCACTGGAAAAAAAACAACAACCCATCAGCAATCCTCACACTTATGACCATTGCAGTGCCCCTGCGATCAAAATTGGCAACTGGCACGTATTTACGATCATTACGGGCCTTCCTGGGATCACATGATCTCTGTTGGTGGCCTTCCCAGCCCCCAAGCAAAAATCAACGGAGGAAGCTAGATTCACTTAATAACTACATGATTCACTTAAACGACTGAGGCAAAATAGGCTGTAAAATCAGGTCTGACTTACTTAATGACTATCAACTGCTCAACAATGGATTCCGATCATAATTATGGCTGTAAGTCAAGGAGTAATTGTATACCATACAATTCTTTGGAAGTGCAAATATATGTCATGTATACCTTATTAAGAAGGGCTAGTGAATATTCATTTGCAGTCTTGCTTTGTCTGGCTGTCAGAGACCCCCCCAGGGATTTCTTAATTTCATCTTTTCCTTACAATCTTGAGCAGGATAGCTGGAGGGGAGACTGCTGATTCCTCAACAAATGATGGGCAGCCTGCAGTATTATTGTCCAGCAACTGCACTTTTTTTTCCCTCAGCACAGTCATGGCCCATTTCCCCTCTCACAGCCCCAAATGCTATGCAAAAGGACAGATTTTTTTTTCCCCTGTGGGTAATAGATTAAGAGAAAAGTGCATTAAGCCACAGCAAGACTTAAGACTTCACTTATTTTCTATTCTAATAATCCTCAACTGTCCCAGAAAGAGTATAAATGGCATAGGACCCAGTTATTTACAAGACCGCCTTCTGCCAGTAAATACCTCCCATCGACCAGTTCGCTCCCACAGAGAGGGCCTCCTTAGGGTGCCATCGGCTAAGCAGTGTCGGCTAGTGGCGCCCAGGGGGAGAGCCTTTTCTGTGGGGGCACCGACGATGTGGAACGAGCTCCCCCCAGAACTCCGGACGTGTCATGATCTCCGCACCTTCAGAAGAGAATTGAAGACTCATCTCTTCAATCAAGCCGGCCTGGCCTAGACCTCCTCGGGTTTTATGTAAATTTCTATGTAAATTTTTTAAACAAGGTTGTTCAGGTTTTAGAATTGGGATTTTAACAGGTTTTAGTAACAGCCATGTATTAATTTAATTTAATTTATTTTTAAATATTTATTATTATTATCTGTTTTAATTGGGCTGTAAACCGCCCCGAGTCCTACGGGAGAGGGGCGGTATAGAAATTTAAGAAATAAAAAAAAATAAAAAAAAAAAATAAAAAACCCCAAATGTTATTCTCCTTACTTCAGTGACATGGCATCTCTGAGTATGCTCGCTGTGACTCTTGGGTGCCACAAAATGTCCCCCCACCCCGCCAAATATGTTTCTATTCCTCCACTAATGGAATGATTCTGAACAGAACTATAATCAAGGGATCCTTCCTTCAAAAAAGCAAAACACTGGATTTTTTTTGGGGGGGGGAGCCTTGACAGTAGAACAAACTGAGGCTTCGTTTATTACAAGTAGTCCTTGACTTACTACCATTTGTTTAATGACTGAAGTTCCAAGAGCACTGGAAAAAAGTCACCTATGACTGTTTTTCATACTTACAACTGTTGCACATGGTAACGTGATCAAAATTTGGGCGTTAGGCAACTGACATGCATTTAGGACAATTGCACCATCCCGGGGTTATGGGATCACTATTTGTAATCTTCCCAGCCAACAGAGGAAGCCAAATTCACTTAAAATAACTGCATGGTTCACTTAACAACTGGAGTGATTTGCTTAACAACTCTGGCAAAAGGTTATAAAATGAGACAAAACTCACTTAGCCACAGCCTTCCTTAGCAATGGAAATTTGTGGTCGTAAAGTCGAGGACTACCCATACAGATAATCCATGATTTACGATGGATCGCTTAGCGTACTTACAACCTGGTTCTGAAGTTCTGATGGCCGGCCCTGCTCCCTGTGGGGTCATGTGATCCCATAGGGTTGCATTTACGTCCATTTGCAGCATCGTAGGATCACGTGACCATATTTTCCATTTTTGCTGAAAACTGGTTTTTATGCCTGATTTTCGGCAAAACAGCCCATAGCAATCAATGGATTCACTTTACAGTTGCAGTGCTCGCTTTACAACCATGGCATTAACTTAATGACCAGCACATAAAAGGTCATCAAAATGGGCCTGGTCACAGTTGACCTGCTTTAAGACCATCACACCTTATGACCATAATGGAGAGGTAGTCCCTGACCTAGTCATAAATCAAGGGCTACCTGTACAAGCAGGCCTCACTTAGCAACAGCCTCACTTAGCAGTTAACAACAGTGATGAGAGACTTCCGGTTTCCGGTCACGAGGACCGGAGCCTTCTAAATACAGCTCCGGAACGGAGCTTACTTTTTTTACTTAAAAATCGACTCACCGAAGCAGGGAAGCGCCGGAAAAGAGGGCGCTTCCGAAGAGGACCCCAAGCCCGCCCAGACGAGACCGAAAGCGCCGCTGAGGGATCCAGAAAGCCGACGGACGGGGCCGAAGAGGCCGGCAGCGGCCGGCCGGCCGGCAGAGGACAAAGACGCCACGCTGCGAGGCCGTGCAACAGCAGCCTAGGAGAGCGAGCCGGCCAATGCAGAGGGACGACGGAGAGAAACGGTGAGGCCACCGGGAAGGGAACCACAAGCCGAGAGACGCAGAACGGGGAGAGAGGCCAGCAGAGGGAGGAGGAGGCCCCCACAGAATCATTAGAAGACCCCCCCAGGCCCCCAAACAAAGCACCGGAGGCGGCAAGAAGCCGGGCGGGCGGAGCAGGAGAGGACAGCCCGGGAGAGAGGAGGCTACGAAGCGAAGGGGGAAAGAAGGGAGGGGGAAAACCCTGCAGAGACACAGCCCCCCTCCCCCCCCACAACGGGCGGCAAGGAAGAGGAAAGCTGGAAAGCAACCCGGTGAGCAACAAGGGAAAAGTAGAGGGGAGCAGCAAACACAGGCTGACAGGAGGAAGTGACCTGGGCTAGAAGGCAGAGAAAGAGGGGAAAGAAGGAGCCAGAAAGGAATAAGGACAAGAAATAGATTGGCAGAGGGGAGTGAAGAGGAAACCAAGGCAAAAGCACTGAACTTGTTCACTGGCTCCCTGAAAATAAAACTGCCAGAATACAGGCCCCTACCCCTACACTGCCTAAACCCTGAAGCCTCCCCCCTCGAAAGGCTAGAATACTGGACCAGCACCAGACCACAACCTAGCGCCCAATTTGGTCCAAACTGGGACCCAAAACAGTGCCAGGACAACAGGAGGACAACCTCAAAATGGCCTCAAAACAGATCACACTGACACAAACGAAGGGAGTTGTATCCTCCCCAGCCCAGCGTACTAAACCACCAGGAACTACTCTACCCACCCCCACACCCTCCCATCCAAATACAGGCACCCAGAACCATACATCTCCACAGGCCAGCCCAACAGCACACATGATACAAAAATTACAAGAGGGAATAGAAATGCTGGTTGAAAGGTTGGATGGAATGGATAAAAGGCTGGTGGAAAGGGACACAAAGATAGAGAGGAGGTGTGTAGAGGCAGAACAAAAGATGGAAAAAAGATACAACGATACAAAACAAATGCTGCAAGAACAAGGTAGAGAGATGGAGAGGAGGTGCGTAGAGGCAGAACAAAAGATGGAGAAAAGATACAGCGATATAAAACAAATGCTGCAAGAACAAGGTAGAGGGCTAGAGAGAAAATGGGAGGAGCAACGCAAGGCGATGGCTACAGATTTGGAGCAAATGAAGGAGGCAATACAAGCACACTACAAGGAAATAAGGGAGGAAATGGAGAAAAAATTCCAGAAAATCAGAGAGAAGGTGGACAAGCGGATGGAGAAAGTGGAGAATCAAGTAGAAAGCCAGAGAACAGAGATAGCAGAGATGAGAGGGGTGACCCAAGACCAAGCCACCATAGTACAGTACGGGCAGCTGGCGACTGCAATCAGGTTCAGAGGCCTGAAAGAGACACCAGACGAAACCCAAGGAAGCCTGGCCGGAACCTTTATAGAGGCCCTGGCAGCATTTCTGGGAAAGCCAACCTCAACTATCGAATGGCAAATCGACAGAATCAACAGAGTGGGCGCACGGACGACAACGAACAGGCACCAACCAAGGGACGTGGTCATCCACTTTTCGACACAGGGATTCCGGAACCGCATCTCAGCCACATCTTACCACAAGAGTTTATACATAAAGGGGCAAGAAGTGAAAGTACTGAAAGAGATCCCCCAGACGATGCTGCGAGACAGAAAGGAATATAAGTTCCTGGTTGACGAACTGAGATCACGTGCCTTGCGATTCAGATGGGAAATCCCCACGGGGATGACATTCTACTATAACAATAAAAGACGCCAACTGAACTCGGTCCAACAAGCCAGAGAATTCCTGGAAAAGGAGCTGATGCCGGAGGGATCCCAATACACCACGAGAGAAGACGCAGAAAATCCACCAGACCGACAAACCAATACAAGAACACGAGAAAGGAAAGGACCAACTCGAGACACGATGACACAGAGAACAGGAAGCAACAACAACAACAAGGGAACAAGACAGACTGCAGAGGGCAGGATAACAAGATCCACCACCAAACGCACAGATCGGCAAGACGCGATCCCTATATGCAACTCGAACACAAACTCGGATACCATGGGAACGAGACCAAAGAATACCACAGGAGATAGAATGAAAGCGGTCTCGGAAGAGTATCCTGAAACCGACAATGATGACTAAATACTTGACTTGGAACGTTAACGGACTAAATTCCCCACAGAAAAGGAGGAAGATATTTCATTATCTGTTTCAAGGAGGAAACGACATAATTTGCCTACAAGAAACACACATCAGGGAAGCAGACCAGAAATATCTGACCAGCTACAAACTAGGTGCGCAATTTGTGGCAGCGGCGCCAAGAAAAAAGAATGGGATTGTTATATACGTAAAGAAACATATAATGGCGAAGCTAATAGAGTCCGACCCCCAAGGTAGATACCTGGCAATTGAAATAACACAAGAGGACAAGAAGATTCTAGTAATGGGCGTATATGCACCACATCAGCAACAAGGCAAATTCTACAAAAAGCTACACAAGAAAATAACACAACTTAACTACCGATCTTACATCATCATGGGCGACTGGAACGGGGTCATAGAGACTGCTCTAGACAAAAAAAGAACTGCACCGAACCCGCAAAAACACTCCAAGTTGCCTAAATCCTTCTTCGACATGAAGGAGGACCTCGAACTGACAGACGTATGGCGGAAAAGGCATGGCAAAGAACAAGAATTCACCTTCTTCTCCGGCAGACATCAATCATTCTCCAGAATTGACTTTATATTAACTTCTAGTGACTTGCTAACTTGTCTAAACACGGTGAAAATCCTACCCAAGACATTGACAGACCACAACCCTGTGAGGATGGAATTAAGACACGGCCCGAAACAGAGGAGATCCTGGAGAATCAATGAAAACCTGTTTAGACACGAAGACAAGGTGGCGGAATGCAAAAAAGCTATGAAGGAATTCTTCAACACACATATGAACAACGGAACACCGATAGAACAGATCTGGGAAGGCAGCAAGGTGTACATGCGAGGGATCCTCATATCCATGGATAGCTGGCACCGTCGCCAACAAGAACAAAAAAGAAAAGAGTTAGAAAATGAGATAAGCAACATGGAGCGGCTACTGATAAAAAGACCAGAGGACAAAGTCACCAAAGAAGGACTCAAGATCTTAAGAAAGCAATTTGACATGTTGATGGCGGACCAAGTTGCAAGGAACATACAATATGCAAAACATAAGACATTCTGCAAGGCCAACAAACCGGGCCGCTGGCTAGCCTACACTATAAGAAAGAAACAGAAATCCCGCATAATTGAAAAGATAGAATACAAAGGCAAACTAGAATTCCGACAAAAAACTATCAAGAAAGCCTTCACAGAATTCTACTCGAAACTATATGCCGAGGATAAGATACAAGACAAAGAGATAGATGAATTCTTACAAAACGAAAAGATACAGGCGATTACTGACACACAAAGAGAAGCCCTGAATGCCTTAATCACAAAGGAGGAAATACACTCAGCGATCACACAACTGAAAGCAGGAAAATCGCCCGGGACGGATGGGATAACAGCGACCTACTACAAGCATCTACAGGAAGAGATGCTAGAACCCCTCAGAAAGCTATTTGCCAGCATCCAAGAAGGAGGCCAGGTCCCGCCATCCTGGAAAACAGCCTACATCTCATTAATCCCAAAGGAGGGGAAAGACAACACACAGCCCGCAAACTACAGGCCCATCTCACTACTAAACACAGACTATAAAATCTTCACAAAAATTTTGGCCAATAGACTAATGACTGTTTTACAAAAAACAATACATCCGGACCAAAGGGGTTTTATACAAGGACGCCAGATGAAAACCAACTTGAGGCAGCTGTTGAACATAATAGAGTACCTGCAAAGGCACAACCAGATACCCGCCGCTCTAATGTTTGTGGATGCAGAAAAAGCCTTCGACAGACTGAATTGGCCGTTCCTGACGAACTTGCTCCTGAAGATGAAAATGGGAGCACAGTTCTTCAACTCCATAACGGCAATTTACCAGAAACAAACAGGCCAGATCATTGTCAATGGAGACTTAACGGACTCATTTAATATAGAGAGAGGCACGAGACAGGGCTGCCCGCTGTCCCCCCTGCTATTTGTCCTAACACTGGAAATTTTACTGAACAGAATAAGAGCGGCAAAGGATGTACAGGGCATACAGATTAAACAGCAAGAATACAAACTATGTGCCTTTGCGGACGACCTGCTGGTGACAATGTCGCAACCACCACAATCAGCAAGGAAATTGATGGAGATAATGGAGGACTATGGTAGGGTGTCAGGCTTCAAAGTAAATATATCAAAAACAAAGATGCTAGTCAAAAACCTAGACAACAAAGCAAAACGGAACCTGGAAAGAATAACGGGTTGTGAAATAGTCAAGAAAGTCAAATACTTGGGAGTGGAGATAGAATCAACAAATGCGAAATTATACAAGAATAACTACGAGGTCCTGTGGAATAAGATACAAGCAGACCTGGAAAGGTGGAAATCGCTACGTCTATCCCTGCTCGGCAGGATAGCGACAGTAAAGATGAATGTACTACCCAGATTTTTATTTCTCTTTCAAATGCTACCCATACTCAAGAAGGAGGCGGACTTAGACAATTGGCAGAAAGGCATCAACAGATTTATATGGGACGACAAGAGACCGAGGGTGAAACTAAAAATCATCCAAGACGCAAGGGAGAGAGGGGGACTCAAGATGCCTAATCTAAAGCTATATTACTATGCAGCAACGTTGGTGGCGGTTAGTGACTGGATCAACATGACAAATGATAGAGTTCTGAATGTTGAGGGGCATGGTCTACGATTCGGCTGGCACGCATACCTAGTATACGACAAAAAGGCAGATAGGAACTTCAAGGAGAACCCACTACGAATCCCACTGTTATGGGTCTGGAAGAAATATAAGCACCTCCTACACGACAAGATCCCCATCTGGACGATCCCTGGACACGCAACAGGGGATATGATCACATCCCAAGGGCAAGAAACAGTGCCCTACAGTGAACTTGTACTGGGAGAAGAAAACGGGTTCCTCTTGAAATCTCAAGCAACGCTAGCAAACAGAGGAATAGGAAGTAACTGGCTATCATATATACAACTACAGTCAAGGTGGCGTAAAGACAAGAAGAAGGGCTTCTCCCAGACCGACGAGAACCTAATTAAACAGATTAGAGAACAGGGGATTATGCACATCAAACGAGTATACAGCATTCTGATAGAAATGGACTCTGAAACCGAGCTAGTCAAGAACTGTATGATAAGGTGGGCACAAGACTTCGGACACCCTATCGCCATGGACACGTGGGAGAAAATCTGGGTGAGGAATGTAGAATTCACGAAATCGCAACACTTAAGGGAAAACTTCTACAAGATGTTCTATAGATGGCATCTAGACCCGAAAAAAATATCACTCATCTACCCGGGCACCCAGCCCAAATGCTGGAGGTGCGGAGACGGGGAGGCTACTTACTTTCACATATGGTGGGCATGCAGAAAAATCAAAGCATTCTGGAGGAAGATATGGTGGACACTCCAAACTATTTTCAAAAAGCGTATAGAATTTCTACCTCAGGCTTTTCTGTTAGGGATCACAAAGGATATCACTACCTCAGAGACAAATTTATTTTTGAACTTAATTACAGCAGCAAGATTATTGGTGGGACAGTACTGGAAGAATCCGGAAATACCGCCTATTGAAGAATGGACTGTGAAAGTAACAAATCTGGCGGAAATGGCGAAAATATCAGCATATTTGAAAAATCGCTCCAATGAACAATTTGTGACGGACTGGAAACAGTGGATAGACTATATCCAAGAGAGACACCAATCAAACAGAATGCAGCTGGCGTTTAGCTAGGGCTCGATGGGAGGAGGGAAGAAGGGTTAACAAATCATATGTTTACAAAAACTAACCCCCAATGTTGAATGTATATGTTCTATAACTAATGCCTCTTAACATAACCTTATGACTAATGCTGTTTGCTTTAATATTGTTAAAGTAGACTGAATCTCTACCTCAGGATATGAAACTTTCACCTCAGGATCTCTGGTTAGGGACTATAAAAGATTGCACTAGTAATGGGATGAAGTCAATTCAGAAGCGCAAACGCACAATATGCGATAGACTAGAAACAGTAGATAGACCATATATAAGAGAAACACCAATCAAACAAAATGTATTCGGAGTATACTTGAAGATGTAAGGGAGGAGGGAAGAACGTTTACTAAAACAGATGTTTACAAAGATTAATACCTAATGTTGTATGCTAGGTTCTAGGAAGATTGCTTAGCAATAGGATCTTATGTTTAATGTTGAGCACATTAATATTGAAACGGATAGGGGAAACACCAATCAAAATAAAATGTAACAGGAGTATAGTTGAGGCTAGACACGAGGAGTGGGGGGAAAAAGGCTTACTAACCCAGACGTTATCAAAGACTAATACTTAGTATTGTATACCAGGTGTCATGATGATTGCTGCACAATATGTTTTTATGTTCAATGTTAATTGTTTTAATAAAAGAATTTTTATTATTTAAAAAAAAAAAAAAAAACAAAAAACAACAACAGTGATGAAAAAGTAACTTCATGACAAAGTCTTACATGGTTGACCTTTGCAGATTTGTAAAGCAAAGGAAAGCTAAAGTAAGATCATAAGCACCGATCTCCATTTTACTTAACGACCAATTTGCTTAACAACCAAATTGCTGCTCCCAATGGCGTTTGCTAAATGAAGACTACTTGTATAGCTTAAAATATATAGTGTGAGCAAGAGATATCCAAGATGCAGAGATAATTTGATTTTTGCATATAAAATGTTTAAAAACAGGCACGAGTACAGACTATGTGTATGTGTATGTGTATATATGGGTGTATGTGTATTTATGGGTGTATGTATGTATGTACGTGTGTATGTATATATCTATATGTATATAGCAAGTGCATATGTGTGCTATGTATGTGCATAGTTTCTTTTGAGAGCAGGCAACAGAATTTCATTTTTAATGTGTGCCAGTGTGCTCACAGTAAAAAAAAATATAACAAAGGTTATCTTAATTTTAATTACTGTCCCCTCCCCCCAGTGTTTTCATTTGTTGCTCCCCTGTTGAGGTGCAATGTTGTAGCTAGTGTTATTTTTTGCTATTCCTAATCTTTGTTACTGTCAGTAATACATTTATCTTTAGCTATGTTTTTGATATGGCTGCATGTTGTCTTCCGACCTGCTGTTTAAGTGAAGAATCAATCATTTCTAGGAATTAAATAAATCATTAACTCTATATCCCCGGATTTAAGAAAATGATCTAATACAGCCATATACATTTGTTTAATAAATGTTTTTTTAAAATAAATAGGGAAGGATAGGAGGACATAGCAGCCTAAACATAAAACTCAGCTTGCCTCACTTTCCAATATGCTTCTGAACTTTATTTGTTTTTCTAAACAAATACATTTTTATTTTGCATAAGAAATTGAGTGTAAAGTATTTAGTTTATATTGGTTCCTCTTACTTTGAGAGTTTATATTGGTTCCTCTTATTTTCCTAAATACTGGAGCCTCGGGATGTGGGCTCCTGATGACATAATATAGTAGTAAATAAAAGATAATAAAGAAAACTTTGCTTTTTGCTATTCTCCAGCAGGTGTCTGGATTTTTGCAGGCCACATCTAGTAACCTTACCAAATGTTACTATTTAAAGTATGATCTGCTCCTGCTCTGATATTTTTAATGTGTTTTGTGTTTCTCTTATTGTTGTAAATTCTCATGAGTCTTTTCCGAAAACCTGTTTGTGGGTTGACGAGTGGGAGTTGAATGCTCAAAACAAACAATTGTTCAGTAAACATAACATCTTGGGAGATACACGTGATTGCTAGCTGAAGGTAAGCTGTGCCCTATGCTTCCTTAAGTCTAGCAAACCACATGTGCCACCATTCAACAAAGAACTATACAAATGCAGCAGCAGATTTCTTTGTGTGTGCGCGCATATTTAGCGGGATGGGGAATTGTATCCACAGGCAGGTGCTGCACACATAATTATGGCCCTGCCTGCCTTATGCCAGATCAGGCTGTGCCTGAATTCAAGCATAATGCTAAGCTATTATATGGTTTGCTTTGTTCTGGATTAGTGCGATGTGGTTGGGTTCTCAGCTATTAAGATTTTGGCAGCCATCTTTATGCTTACTACTATGCAGGAACTAAGCCGAAAGCCCACAGACAAAATATGATTTAGTGTAATGTGCAAATGCAAGTCCTTGTAATTCAAAAGGCTTACTCTTAATTGACAGCAGCTCTTCAGGATCCCCCTACTGGCTGCTTCTGAATCATCAACTAAAATCCACAACTCTCTAAAACAGGCTAAGTAGGCAAGGTTTGGGTCCAAGGGCTGCATGTAAATCTGAGGAGGGACAGCTATAGATATCCTGCAAGGAACATACCTGCATGCGCACAGGACTTAAACTACAATCTGACATAGCCAAATAATTTCTACGCACACACACACACACAGATACATACTCACATATACACACCAGGGTGGACATGCAGAGCCTCTTCAGTTTCTCCTGGTTTATCCATCCTACCGTTTCTTTGCTTTTGTACAAGATTATTGACCTTTCTTGTTGCAGAGGGAGAAGCAAGTGGATACATTTACTGCAGTTCTGAGAAAGTAGACCAGACTAAGGAACCAATGTCATATAGGCCAAGACTACTTTTATTATAATAGTTATAGTAACAAAATAAATCTGAATGTGCTTCCTTCTCCTTCCTTCTCCTTCACTTTACCTTACCAATAACTGAGGAGACTCTTGTCTGAAGCAGGTTATTTTCTTGGCCTGGCCTTAGACCTTTCTGATCTGGCTATTGTCTTGGTGGTGGCTTCTTCTTCCTGACCTCCAATGCCCCTCTCTATGCCTTCTACATCAGGGGAGTATTTATTTTAGTTTTTAAAATAATTTATGTAGCTGTCCATCTCAGAATAGTGAGTTTAGGCAGTGTGCAAAGGTTAAAAGTCAACGATGAAAATGACAATCCATGATTCCTGAGGTATACAGGTAGTCCTCGACTTACAATAGTTCATTTAGTGGCCATTCAAAATTACAATGGCGGAGAAAAAACTGACTTATGACCATTTTTCACAATTATGACCACAGTTACGACCCCATGGTCACGTGATTAAAATTCAGATGCTTGGCAACTGACTCATATTTATGACGGGTGCAGTGTCCTGGGATCTTGAGATCCCCTTTTGCGATCTTCTGACAAGCAAAATCAAGGGGGAAGCCAGATTCACTTAACAACCTTGTTACTAACTTATCAACTGTAGTGATTCACTTAACAACTGAGGCAAGAAAGGTTGTAAAATGGGGCAAAACTCACTTAACAAACAAATGTCTTACTTAACAACAGAAATTTTGGGCTCAATTGTGGTCATAAGTTGAGGACTACTTATATAATGCCTTCCAATTATAAAAATGCATTGACAATAAGGCTAGCTTAACCTCCTTGTCCCTGCATCTGAGGAAATTGCCAAATGTTTAGAGTCTTATGAAAGGCTAAAAGGATCGGGGCCATCTGGATCTCCAGAGGGAATCTGTTCCACAGAGAAGGCATAATTCTGAGTCCAAAGATATAACATGATTTAATAGAGAGAACCTAGAGAAGGGGTGTCAAACTGCCGGCCTGTGGGCTGGATGCATCATAGCGAAACCGCGCCTACCCCATTGCCGGCAATGGCAAAAAAGTCACGATATGTCGCAACACGTCACATGATTTTGCAAGTTTGACACCCTGACTAGAGCATGCATTCTTTGCTAGATCTAGTGGGCTGAGCAGTGCTTTATAGCTGCAGACAGTGGGCAAGGGTGAGCAAATATGGCTCCTTTAGGATTCTGGACTTCAACTCCCAGAATTCCTTAGTCAACCATGCCTATCCCTGTTGTAAAGGCTCTGAAATTTAAATGAATGTAAAATCCACCAATTGGCAGTTCAGAGGATTGCATTCATCTTACCTCTAAGTCCTCTCAAACAGCTGATCCTTAAAACTTCAGCTTTTTAAAAAGGACTGTATCCAGAAGTCCTGGTTATTTCTGGATCATTCTGTGAATCCTGTCTCAGGTTTCCATAATTTGGGGTATTATAATGACTTGGTGATGCTTGAGATAGTTCGGTCTAGTATTCACTCTGAATAGCTAGAGTAGGGGTATCAAACTGCTGGCCCACGGGCCAAATGCATTATAGCAAAACCGCATCCACCCTATTGCCGGCAATGGCAAAAAAGTTGCAATACGTCACGACACGTCACATGATGTTGCAAGTTTGACACCCCTGAGCTAGAGGGATTCATAGTCAGAGGGATGCCACAAAGAAGAGGGAGTCAAGCTATTCTCCAAAGTACCTGAAGGCAGGACAAGAAGCAATGGATGGAGATTAATCAAGGAGAGAAGCAACCTAGAACTAAGGAGAAATTTCCTGACAGTTAGGCCAATTAATCAGTGGAACAACTTGTCTCCAGAAGTTGTGAATGCTCCAACACTGGAAGGTTTTAAGAAGAGATTGGACAGCCATTTGTCTGAAATGATATAGGTTCTCCTGCTTGAGCAGGGGGCTGGACTAGAAGAACTTCAAGGTCCCTTCCAGCTTCTATTCTATTCTATTCTATTCTATTCTATTCTATTCTATTCTATTCTATTCTATTCTATTCTATTCTACTCTACTCTACTCTACTCTACTCTACTCTACTCTACTCTACTCTACTCTACTCTACTCTACTCTACTCTACTCTCTTCTATGCCATGCCATGCCATGCCATGCCAGGCCATGCCAGGCCAGGCCAGGCCAGGCCAGGCCAGGCCAGGCCAGGCCAGGCTATGTCATTCTATTCATGATGTATATACTATTCAAAAATGAGCCACATGATTTTTGTAATTTAAGATGCGGGGTCATCTGTTGATTACATCTTGAATACCACCATGTGAAATGTGCAACTGTCATAAACACATATCAGTTTCCAAGCACCTGAATTTTGAGCACGTGATCATGGGGATGAAGCAACGGTCACAAGGGTGAAAACTGGTCATAAGTCACTTTTTTCCATACCATTGTAACTTCAAACAGTCACTAAACAAATGGTTGTTAAGTTGAAGACTACCTGTACAAGAAATCTGGAGCAGTAAACTGACCATAATTGCCCTCTTGGTTTCTTAGTCCACTCTCCACTGACCCTGGGCTGGGAATCTTTCATAAGGCAATGACTGATAAACCAATGCTCACTTAAGCTTGAATACATTTCAGATAACATTACTCACTCTTTCTTGAATATTTTCCATGCTTATTTCTTTCTACATCTTCTTTCTTTACCATTTTTTTGGGGTAAAATTATCCTTACTTTATTTAAAACAATGGAATTGCATCATAGTTGTATGCACTTTTTAAAAACAAAAATCTTGATAGACACCTCGTTATGCAGTCTATGTTATTTCAGTAATCAAACATCATGCTTGTGAGGTGTGTTGTTTTGTTTGAAGAGCTTGGCTAGAAATATTAAACATTTTGCCTGGGCAGATGGACAATGTGGCCATTTTAAAAATGGCAACACATATATGAATTTAATTAGAAAGTGATTTGACAGGCACTTTCCCCATGATTTATATTTCTTTTCTGGAAAAAATATCAAAAGCAGTTATTGGATTCAGAAATAATATTTCCAATTCTATGGATATACATTAGTTGCCTTGATTAATAACTTTCATTAGGGCTTTTTAAAAAAAATGTGGAGTGACATGATCTTATAAAATCTGTTCACCTGACACATAAGACTGGAGAGGAACTGTTGCATTCTTTACTATGCTTTTTATTTTAAAACTGATGCTGCACTTTGAATTTTCTTTGCACAAAGGCACTTCACTGAAAGCATGCTCACTTTTCTGCAGCTAGTTTCAATAAATACCTTTTAGTATCATTTGTACATTTGCAATGTTTATTTTTTTTCAATGTTTCTGTCCTGTTCATCCATAAAAAGTATATCCAGGACTGCAAAACAATCTTACAGGACATTAATGCAACCTAATATTCTGAACATCTACACTTTTCATTGCTTTAGTTTGTAAAGATTTCAATCTATAGGTGAGGCACAATAAAGAAAACTGCTTAGAAAAATCTGAGTGTGTCTTTCTTGGTTTTTCTAGCCTGACACTGAGTCACAAAAACACGAATATTTGTTTGTTTGTTTATAGACCTGACAATTTCATGGTAGACAATCCATAAGGAAAGGTTTGCAAATAATAACTTGTACATAACATTGATAAACATAATATAATTATGATTAAAAGACAAAAGGCATAATTAGCTGTTAACACTAACTTCCAAGTGTAAGAGTAAAAGACTCCAAATTTTCAACAGATGCTAAAAGTCAGAGAATAGCATTGCCTGACAAGTATCCAGAGGAAAAGCATCCCCACAACCAAGAAGTTTCTCCTCTGCTGTCCTTCCTGCAGATCAGTAGTGGAAGAGATACTTCCTCAAATATTGGTGTTGTAAACTTAGGGCCTTCAACAGCATTATTAAAATCTTGAAGTCTATCAGCTACTATCTTAGACAGCTGGTTTGTTCTTTTAGGGCAAGCAGAATGTGATCTCTGAAAAGATTTTTCAAATAATAGTCCTGATGCCATATTCTACCCTAACTACAGTTTCCAGATTATCTTCAAATTATATTTTGTGCTGCAGTATTCCAAATGGAAATTTAGCAGAGCAGGGACTAGTGTATCCTGGTCATCCCTACCCAATTGCTAGAAGCTGGCTATATGAATTCTGGGACACTGATGCCATCTGAACATCAGAAAAGATATCATCTGATCTGGAATACAATCTAATTACACTTTTGCTGTGATCAGATCACTCTCTGGTCAGTTTCTGGATAGTTGGCCAAGGTGAATATGTCATCAATTATAAAAGGAGCTAGATCAAGTGTGTATCTGTATCCTTTCCTATCCAGGTTCAGATTTGGGTTTGGGACCAAAGCGCATTGGTTGCCTTCTTGAATAAATTTCATCAGGACGTAGATGGAGAGATCTCTCAATGGTGCTCAATACCATCAGATATGATAACCACTTAGGCCACTTGCAAAGTTTGGAGTTTGGGATCACTATTTTATGATGACTTCACTCCCACCTAAGACAGCAGCTCAAGCTGACAGTCAACTGCCAATCAACTACAATCAACTACAGTCCTTTTAAGACCAGAAAGTCCTTAGAATAATAACTCATGACTTTATCATAAGATAAATTCTGGAATGGTTGGGCCCATTTCTGAAGACAACTTGAAAGCTGCGGTTGATTTGGAATACATTTACCTAGCTGCTGGTGTTGACATTAACCTATAAAGCCTATGTTAGCTTTGGGATGTCTGCTCCAGATGGACTTTGTCCATCCTATGTGGTCATACCAGAAGAAAATACTAGCATCCTCCCCTGAGATGAGGTAAAGCCAGCAACACCTGAAGCAGACCTTCAATGAGACCTCCCATCATTGTGGAATAGCTTACTCTGGGAGATTCAGTTGGCTCCTAACCTGGTCATCTTTTACATAACAGTCTTGTTTAGACACATGTTTATACAAAAGTGCTGATGTAGGCGCTGCTTCTGTATTCCATTATTTTGATTTATGGTTTGGGACCTGATCCCATGCAAACAGCAGGTATTCCAAAGAATTTGGTTTTGCAATCCTTAGTGCTAGCATTACTTGTTTTTTCCCCCCAGTCAGTCTAAATATTTTATTTTGCAAGTAAAATATGCAAATAGACCAGCTTCTTAATTGTGAAGTATTTGTGAGGGGAGTACTTTTTAATTCTGTAATGGGTGTATTATTGTAATGTGTTTTGTATATGAATAGTTTTATTTCTGATCCTTCTATCTTTTCCTAAATAGTTTGGTTAGCTGATGTGGCCTGGAAATACTTTTTTTTAAAAAAAGAAAACTAGTTCTATAGAGAAAACAAAATATAATTGTATAAATTTTCCTATGTGAAGACATAAAAAAGTGACACTGGATCATAATCAATGAATTTGTTCAGATCTATTTTTGCTAATATTGGTACAGTCAACCCCACAATTGACTTTAAATTAAAATGCTTCCTGAGATGAACTTTCCTCGAAGGCTTTTAATTTCCACTTCTCATCTTTGCCCTGATCATGTTAAAACAAGGGCCAGATGGCTGTGCATAGATTTTCTGCAAAAAGGAGTTGTGACTCAAATTTTAATGAGGTATTTTGTTTTGCTTTGTTTTGTGCAGTTCCATGTCCCTTTAAACAAAAGACATTTGTGCAGATTTATTTCTGAGGCTTGATAACTAATAATCCTAAATAACCTAAGAGTGCATCACAGAACATTTGTTTCTGTTTCACAGTGTCTGTTCTATGATGAATAATAAAAAAAAAGAAGTTTGGTTATGTATTTAAGCTCATTCATGCCAAAATAGCTATCCCTGTGAAAGAAAAACAAATTAGAACCCAATTTTCTTGAAGTCTTGAGAAGCCAATATTTCTAGGAAACCCTGAAGGGAATTTGGCTCTGCATTTAAATCCAAGAGTTGAGCCTCAATCTCCACCAACACCTTTACCAAGGGAATAATGAATACCAAAGTCAGTTTTTCACACACACACACACACACACACACACACACACACACACACACACACACACACACACACACACACACACTTGTGTGTGTGCTTCTAACATCAGTGAGTAGTAGAGTAATCAAAGAAATACATTGCACGCTTTTGCATTCACTTGAATAAATGGAGTTCACCAGTTAAACAATTTAGTTACTTAATCATCTGCCTTTTAATTAGATGTAGGGTACACAATTTCAGATAATTCCTAGATGACATCAAGGAGACACCAAAGCTAGCATCTTGTGGTTCTTTGGATTTTTGCAGCCCAGACCCAGAAGCATGAGTTTAATATGTTTTTACACTGAAATAAATATGCAATTTCAGTAACACGATTTCAGTAGAGCAACCAGTCTCAGAAATTAGAGCAAGTGAAATAGTTCATATTTTAATATTCAAGAACCTTTAGTTCATCTTTCAATCAATTCAAGTTAAATAAAAGCGGTCCTAAAGATTTACTGGTCACCTTTGCTCCTCTAGAGGTGATACTCACTGTTTCAGATAAGGTGCATCTGAAAAATAAGAAAATAGATATATCACTGTAAGAAATGATCTAGAGCAGGGGTGTCAAATTACCGGCCTCTGGGCCTGATGCATCATCCGGAAACCACGCCCACCCCATTGCTGGCAATGGAGAAAAAGCTCTGATATGTTGTGCAACGTCATGTGACGTCACGAGTTTGACATGTCTGATCTAGAGATTCGTTCTGGAGGTTTCTCTTATACTCAGAACATTGTATTCTATCAATAATCATAATAATTTGGCTGACTGTTCAGTCAACCGTAATGATAATAATAGATGAACAAAAGATCAGCTCCTAATTGACAGATAATTTTGGAATTATTTACAAGAGAAGGAAGACCAACCTGAATGTAACTTGCATTGATTACAGGGAGGCATTTGATTCCCTGCCACATGAATGGATAGTCAAGTGGCTAGAAGTAACAGGAGTCAGTAGAAACATCAGAAACTTTGTGCAAATATCAATAATACAATGGATGATGCAGTTGCTGGTCAATGATGATAAACTGGGAGAGGCTAATATCAACACAAGAATCTTTCAAGGAGACTCACTATGACCACTACTGTTTGTCATTGCATTGATTCTTCTGCCAACAATATTAAACAAATCAGACCACGGCTAGCAAACATCAAAAATATCTACCAGACTATCTCACCTTCCTTCCATGGATGATCTGAAGCTGTATGGAAAATCACCATTTGAATTAGAATTGCTGCTCTTATATTTAATCCAATCTTATATTAAGTTTCTTTTTTCCAATATTGGACCAACTTTAATCTTGCGGTTATTAACTTGTATTTTAGTGAACTGTGATTTTTTTTCTCTATATATATTCGGGTATTGCACATAATAAAAATATGTATGGTTTCAGTTCAAATTTTATTTTTAGATTTTTCTCAGTATTTTGAATTATTTGAGATTTATTTATAATCTCAGCCAGCTGAGTGTTTCCTCTTCTATTCATTAGTGCATTTTTTGAGATCCAGTGTTTTGGAATACAGTTTAAATACTGAAATTCAAAATATTTTTTTTAAAATTGGGCTGGATCAATGTGTCATCCACAAAAACATTGTTAATGATCAGTAGAATATAATTCTCAGAACTTTCACATGCTGATCTTGCATTTCCATCTTATTAAAAATACAGGACTTTCCTAGGAAGGGAATCACTTTAAACCATAGGCAAAAGTGCAAGGGGACAAAAACCCACAATTGTTTAATGAAACAATCTCTCATCCAGAACTAGAATTATATGGAGATATGCAAACTTTTCATCAAAACATTGCATTAGGATTCTAGGAACTGCAATATCAGGATGGACAGACAGGTATTTTGTGTGTGTGTGTGAGTGTAGTTAGCAAGATGTAGTGGTTGGACTAGGACAATCTAGGTTTAAGTGTACTGATTACCACAGAAAATCACTGGGTGAATTTGGGGCAAATATTCTCAGTTCATAAAGGGTTATTACTCTGGGGGAAAATGTGAAGGATGGAAAGCTATGAACACCACCTTCAGGTCTTGTAGAAAATGGGGTCTATAAAACTAACACATAAATAAAATCCCTTTCCATCCCCCAAATCCCATCCCTACAGATTTTCCATTCACTTTAAGATAAATCTGTCAGATTTGTGCTGATGCAAACAGTGTTTTTGATATAATATACAGTCCTGTCGTCACCTCCTGAATTCAAACATATATTGTTCTGAGTTCTTGCAGCTTCTGTGTGAGCCAGGAAAAAGCATGGCTCCTTTAGGAAGCAGCTGATGGTGTAACCAAGGTGTCCATGCCAGATCCAAAGCATCTTCCTTGCTCTAGATTCGCATATTGCACATCTGTATGGTATGGTATTCAATATAGTGACCAGTCCAGCTTTCAATTGATCCGGCCTGAGAATATGGCTATGCTCTCTTGATGCCTTCCATCTTGGCTTTCTAAAGGGAGAGGGTGAGGGAGATTGATTGGATGGATCCAGGGAATGATGAATATATATTTATTCATTCATTTATATATTAAAACAATTTATATGGCAGCCCAACTCACACATGGTGATTCCCAATGGTGTACAGCAGGGGTCCCCAACTCCTAGTCTGTGATCCGATGCCTGGCTGCCGCCCATTTGGAACTGGGCCACGAAAGCAGCAGGTGAGTGTATGTGTGTGTGTACACACATGGGCGGGCATGAAGCTGCATTTGTGAAGCAATCCTCCCTGCCCCCCCCCCCCCCGCTGCCTCTGCCACCTCTACCGGTTCACCCAGCCAGAAAGGTTGGGGAATGCTGATGTACAGCATTAAAAATCAACAATATAAAAACTCCAGAAACCCGTACCTCTCATGGCAGTGGAAAACGCAATCAAATAAGCCACTTGATCGGTTCCAAATCAACCTGGGGCTCCTTGGCCCACTGACAAAGCCATGTCTTCAGGGCCTTCTGGGAAATGGGGCAATCTTATTTCTCAGGGAATGGTGCTCCAAAGGGAAAGTGCCACTACAGAGAAGGCCCTTCTAGGTCCCATCAGGTATACTTTCTTAATTGAAGGGATACGCAATGTGCCCTGCCTTCCTGCTGTGATGGACTGGGTAGATGTAACTGGGAACAGCCCTAGCAAATATCCTAGCCCCAAGCTATGCACCATAGGGTAGTGCCATCCTCTTTAAAGAGGCAGTAATTCATCAACTCTGGAAGAAAGTCTCACTGTTGTTAATGATTACCTAGTAACAGATATTCCTTTTGAGAGGCTAGGTACTGGAATGGGAGAACACCAATTATCCTGATCCCTTTCAGTCTGGGTTGAGGCCTGGTTTGGGGACATAATCAGTTATGTTTGCTTTGGCTAGTCTATAGGAAGAAAGAGAGAATGTAATTCTATCAAACCTGCTTAATCCCTCACTAGCTTTCAATATCACTAACCATTGTATTTTGGACCATTGTTATAAGTTGGAAATTTGGAGCACTGTGTTGTAGAAATGCCACTACTACTTGCAGGGATGGGCTCAGAGAATTGGATTACTCTGTCCTTGGCAGGCGTGCTCTGGGCATTTGTTACATGAAAATGCTTGGACTTGTTTGGAAGTTATGGCGCTGGATATCACTAGCATGCAAATGACTTTCCAGTCTATTTCTTCAAAACTGCTCAATCAGGAACAGCTATTTACTTCCTGTATCACTACATGGATGAGATCCAATACATTGTACCTGATTCCCTTCAAGACAGAAACTTTTTTGTATTTGGAAACTGGGGAGTTTGCCCATCTAAATGAGGCAGAAGAACAGATATGTAGTTTGATGCTTTGGTTGATACTTCAGAAATGATAATTCTTGTTGGAGGCCTAAGTAGCTTCCACGGCTAGGTGTGCATATTATCATTTTTGATCAATATTTCAGATGCACTCTTTCCTGCAGAGATGCAGCCTAGCTATAATTGTTCAAGTGCTGGTAACCTCCCATCTAGATCAGGACTGTCAAACTGCCAGCCCGCGGGCCGGTTGCATCATATGGAGACCGTGCCTACCCCTGCTCCGGCAATGTAAAAAAACCATCATGATACTTCGTGACATGTCACGTGACATGGCGAGTTTGACACCTATGATCTAGATCAGGGATAGGCAACCTTGGCTCTTTTATGACTCGTGGACTTCAACTCTCAGAATTCATGAGCCGGCTGGCTCAGGAATTCTGGGAGTTGAAGTCCACGAGTCATAAAAGAGCCGAGGTTGCCTACCCCTGATCTAGATGATTGCAATGTGCTTAATATGGAGAGAACTTCCACTTAACTGAATGTATTGAGTTATTTAGAGTGCTGTATCTGGTCCACAGCATCTTCACCGAAGCCTCTTTCTCCTCTGTGTTCTCAGTGAAGCTCATCTCAAGTTTCCCTTCTCTTCATACAGGTAGTCCTTGACTTATGAACATTAGTTTAGGTACCATTTGAAGTTACAATGGTGCTGGGAAAATGTGATTCATGGATGGTGCTCACACTTCTAACCACTGTGGCACTTCTACAACCATGTGATCACAGATTGGCCACTGGGCAACCATTGCACATTTACGAGGTTTGCGGTATCCTGCAGTCATGTGATTGCCCATTTGTGAGCTGTCTAGCCTGCTTCTGGCAGACAAAGTCAATTGGGAAGCTGGCAGGGAAAGTCACAAGTCAGGATCGTGTGCTGACTCCCTTAACAATTGTGGCAAAAAGGTTCTAAAATCCAGTGTGGTTATGTGATGCCTCACCTAACAATTGCACTATTTAACAATGAGTTCACCTGTGCCAATTGTGGTCACAAGTCAAGGACTATCTGTACCTTATTTTTTTTGGGGGGGGGGAAGGATCAGAGCAGGTAAACCAAAGCTGCTGGTGCTTGCAAGAGCCTTGTAGGACCCTGAAGCAATACTTCATTTAGAAGAAGAATATGCTGACGTTATTACTGCTAATGAGTTTCCAGAGGGAAGTCATAGAAAATGTGTCTTGTGTTTGCAGCCAGTATTCACCCAACTTTGTCTAACCTCAGGAACAGGAAATATACAACACTATTTCGGAGGCAATGTTTATTTCTTAATATAACTGGCAAAGTGTATTGCAGTGGTAATGGCTGTCACCTGACCTGTCTCAAATATGAGTCTGCGGGTTCTCATGCATGTAATTTAGCTACCTGATTCATTAACATATAAACAGACTGTTAGGCTAAGATCACCAATTAGATGCTTTTGCAGAACCTTGGCAGGAGCGTGTTTAACAGCCACTGGCACATAGCACCTTGTCAGGGAGAATAATGTAACAAATGCACAGGTTTAACATATTTTGAATTTGTCTTTCTCTTTTTTTTTTGCTTTTAAAAAGGATGTTATCAACTTTCGTTAGAACTTGCTACACAGCATCTCTCCTTTGGCAGATTGTTTCTCTTAAGTTGTGCAGATGTTGTTACTGAAGGATTGTAAATGCTGAAGCTGCACAAGTACCTTTAAGACACAGTCAATGAAACATGACTAACGTACAATGCATTTCAAGAAACATGAAGGCCAAGATATTGACAGCAAGTTCATCTACTGTTTTAAGAGTACTTGAAGTTAATGGCTGGATTTAGCCCCTGAGCTAAGCCTTCACTTGATCAGTCATGATTTATCAAATAACTTGCTGCTGATGGGGTTCACATAAAAAAACATCATAAATTGGGATTTACAATTTATCTATGGAATATCTATGTTCGCATAACTAGTTAAGCCAAACTCAAAGAAAACCACTTTCTGGGTTGGAAATAGCCTATGTCAAACATTACAAAAAATCAGAACAGTTGTGCCTGGATATTATGATAGGGTGAAGTGATGTCAAGCATTAATATTAAATATTATCAATATTAATCTTGTTAATATTTATTATTTTAATCTTCTTTCTTTTACTTGGTTATAAGCTGCTTAGAGCAGTCTTCCCCAACCTTTCCAGGATGGCAGTCCAGTATGTGGGGGGGGGGAGAGGGGATGGTTTTGTGTGAGGGGCAGGCACGGGCGTGCGCAAGCATAGCTTCATTTGTGTGAGAGGCGGGTAAGTGTGCCTGTTGCTCATAAGATTGAGGCTGCAAGCGCCAGTGCCGCCACTCACACAAATGGGGCTGTGAGGGCTGTGGCCCACGCTTTGTGGACCCCTGGCCTAGAGTCATCTCTAGATGAGATGGGGGGGCATATAAATTTTATAAATAAAATAAATAAATAAATAAATAAATAAAGGAGATCTTCTAATATGACTGAACTGGAATAAACCATAAGACATAAGGGTGACAGGATGAGTCCTGCTCCACTCATTAATTTCAATAATCTACTCAAGAGATTAGTACCCAGTAAATTACATTAGGTATATCACAGGGTACAAGCTATAGATACATACATTAGAGACAGAAGTACATTGTGGGTATATTTCTCTGGGAATTGAAGTTCACAGATCATAAAAGGGTCATAGTTCCCCATCTCTCCTCTAAAACAAGAAGGAAAATAAGAAATCAAATCAATCCAATGATAGGAATGCCCTGGTAGTGAGCTGGATTGGTAGTGAATAAGGGAAGGTAGAAGAAACCAGAGACAGGGTCAGTGGTGGGATTCAGCCGGTTCACACCACTTCGGCAGAACCGGTAGCTATTTTTTTGTTGCCCAGGCCCAGAATGGACTTCCGGAAGCGGCATCCACACAGAGAACCGGTTGTTCACATATTTGAACCCCACTACTGGACGAGGTCTCTCCTTTTTTCTCTTCCGGCCAGCACCCAAGGGGCCTGCCGGGGAAGATAGGACTCAACATGTCCACGCTGGGGAGCAAATCAAATTGCAGTGCATTTTCATCAGCTGTCAGAAAGGAGATGAGTGTTTCTATAGGGCCAGGCAGGAAATTAGGCTATTAAATTACAGCTTTTCTTCTCTCTCTCTCTCTCTCTCTCTCTCTCTCTCTCTCTCTCTCTCTCTCTCTCTCTCTCTCTCTCTCCTCTTGTCATTCTTTTCTCCTACATATGTTCTATCAAAGCAAGTCATTGTAACCATTTATCTTTCCCAAACTTAAAATACCTTCTCCAGAACTAATTTTTTTCCTCAGCTTTTGAGGTCTTTGTACTCCCTGTCTTGCTTCCCTGATCTTGTATGGATCTGAGATTAATTTGCACCAGCTAGGAGTTCAACAACAAAATCAATTTCAATTGGGTCAGCTGGGGTCACCAGCAGCTCAGTAGTGTGCAGAGAGAAATAGATTATTATCATTCTGAGAACATACTACTATACTTCCCTGTACATACAAAGCCAGGGGGTGGGGGTGAAATGCAAGGAGACTTATACTGATTTATAACCAGGCTAGATGGAATATTTCCTTATTATATGCTAACAGTAAACTAGGACGGGACACACATTTGCCTATTTTTTTTTTTAAATGATCCCCAAAAAGGTTGGGATACAAATTATGGGAATGGGTAGCCTTGTAATACCATAAATAAACAAACGAATAAATAAATCCAGTATTGTCAAGAGGATATAGCAGTATGTTTCATAGAGCCTTTTTGCACTCCTAGCACGTAGCAGGTGTAAATTAAACAGCACTCTGTCTGTTAGATATTCTGTGTCACAGAAGAATGGCGAGACTAGGCTTTAAAGAAGCAGGGCCCTCAGAAACCGAGAGATGTTTAAGGCCTGAAAGTTGAGGACTAAAATGTTGAATTGCCTTCAGTTGTATCATCATCAATCATCATCATCATCATCATCATCACTATTATTATTATTATTATTATTATTATTATTATTATTATTATTATTATTATTATTATTTTAAAAGGGCATAGTTGTGATCCTCTTTATGTGTTTCTATTTCCTGACTTTCTGTAGGGGAAAAGATCAACATTTATTAATACATTTCTTAACATAAATTACATGTTTCATCCAATTGCAATCAACGGATGTTGTTTAATATTCTTCCTTACCATTGATACTATCCTTTTTAATTATGTTTTATAACCTGTAAGCTGTTGGCGAGATGGGTGGCATAAATATTTAACAAACAAATAAATAAAATAAAACAATTTTATTAAATTTATTTTAATAAAATAAATTGAATTTATTAAACAAATTTATAAAGCTGCCCAACTCACACATAGGTGATTCTGGGCAGCTTATAAAATTTAAAACTCCATCATAAAATAAAAACCCATAAAGAAATCCCCCTAAGCCCCTGGGAAGTAACAACACAATCAAATCAAATTGCAACCAATGAACGTTTAATATTCTTCTTTATCATTGATTCTATATTTATTATGTTTTATAACCTGTAACATGGAAACAACAACACAATCAAATCAGCCACTGTATCAGCTCCATCTCCACTCATGGTCCCCTTGACAAAACCACTTAGGATCCTTTGGTAAAGCAACATGGTGGGAGTCAACTGTACCTCAAGTATATGAAAACAACACAGATACTGTATAGGAAGAAATAAAGGATTGGCCTGATAACTAATTGAAAACCTGTTTTCCTTTGTATGTACTATGCCTATTTATCCTCCCATATATATAACTACACAATAGAAATTGCTGGCCTAGACCCTTAGACTTCAGATACTTCATATTTCCAAGCAACTGGCTGAGTGAATTACTCTGTCTACATGACACTTTGTTGTTTATATTGGAATCTACAGTCTTTTATCTCTAGATTAATATATTCCAGAATTTAGAAGTGCAAATACTTTAACAAAAATACAAGCCTTTGTTTTACTTGGAAATAAAATTGTAGACCTGGCAGAAATAAAAAGGGGTAAAAAATCTTTTCCTTATGATTATGATGGGAGTAAATCTGATTGATTAATTATCCAGAGACTTTGGTATGCTTCAGCATAACCAGGCTATTAAAATGTTCCGGGCCAATTTAAATACCTAAATCATTTTTCTGGAAGCTACAGAAATGATTGATTTGGCCCAATGAACTTGCATTATTTTATCAGATAATCCCAATGGCAGAATCCAAACATGCTAAATATATAAACATTTAATTAAATATTTTGAAGAAGTCAGATAATTTGAGAGGATACCACAAGTATATTCCTTAATACCTGGCTGTTGTTTCTTTCCTTTATAAGAGTCCTTAAAAAAATATTTCTGACCAATGCAATTACAGCTTCAGATATTGTATTATTTTTCACAAAGCTGCTGCTATGGAGCAGTTAATCCCTTGAATCCTTTAGTCAAACCTTCTTTTACTGCATAATATTAAATAAATCTCTTTTCCTGATGCTGCTGGACCTTCTCTGACATGTAATAAAGTTCAAATGCTTAACCCTTTCAAAGACCTAATAAGCCAGACATTCCGGTAGCTGAATATAATTTTTAAAATTACAATGAACCAAAGAGGAATTATTACAGATTATCAATATGATTATTGTGCTATGGAGGTCTAAGTATACTTTCAATAATTTTCCTTCTCCTTTTCCCTTTCCTGATTCTCTTATGCTATCTGAAAATCTGATGCAGATGTGAAAACCAGCAACAACAATCTCTCCCTCCCCCCCTGCAGTTTAAATCCCCTCCTTTGCATCTAAATTGTTTCTCAGTGTTGTTTTATCAACAAGAACCATTCTGTTGATAAAAGGTGAAATGACTCTTGAAAGAAACAAAATGCCAGTTAGATAGGACTATGTTGCAGAACAAAAGTCTTCAGAGTTTACTTTTGGCAGTATGTAATTTCTTAGGGAAAAAGAGGCTAAGATAATGCAAATGATTGTGATGTCAATTTATTTCTTTTGGGATCACTTTCACCCCCCCCCCCGCAAAAAAAACCTTAGGAAAATGTATGCATGGTTATGGACTTACATGCAAAATAGTTTAGACTAAAGAAGAGGATGAAGAACTGTGTCCCAGAGAGATTTGTTATTTGACAGACAATTTGAGCCTCCCACCCTGTTCAGTGTGAGATGAAGAAGCCAAATTGGCACGTTGGATGGATGGAAACAATGGACTTTGAAAAACCTCACATTCTTAACACTTACACAAAACTATAGTTGAAAATGTTCATTGTAGGCTTGTCACAACATATTTATACAGGTATGAGTAAAAGATGGTTAACTCAATCACCTAACAATCCATATTTTTACTGTCTGATCATAACTCTAACTCTAGAATCATAAATAGTGAGTTCTAATGAATGCATGTATAGATCATACTTTGTTGCATGATATACAAATGGAGATCATATATATCCATATCGGGACACAATCCCTCGTATCAGGAGCAATAACACTATAGCTCAATATTGGTATAACAGCCTTCTTTTATTACCCTTAACCTGAGCCACAGTTATAAATTCTACTCTCTCTGATCACCAATCTTTTCAAATATTAGTTGGTTATGCATTCATTTGCTGCTTTAATGCTCTTGCATTGAAAAAAAAATGGTCTTACTTCTGTATCACATTGATACATGAATCGGTACAGTGAGTGTTAAGAGAAGAAAGCGATCCAAGTTTCTTTCTTTCTTTCTTTTTTTCATTGAGCTTAGCTTTTTAAAGTAGCAGCTGCTCTTGAGTTGGAAATCTGCTTTGCTGGCTGAACATTGGACAAAAGCCACATTCGAGTCTTAAGTGGAAACCATTCTCTTCTATCTCCATCCAGCTTTTGATGTCCTCTGCTAAGGAAGATCAAAACTCAGCTACATGCTGAAAGGACAAGAGAGGGAAAGGACATCTAAATACCTCATTACACCTGTTGTGTTTCTGAAGCCTTGGATCTTATGTTTGAGACAAAAGCCTGAAGTTCTACTAGCTTGTTAAGTTTTCTGACTTATTTGTTTCTACATGCCAAAATATAGGGGGGGGGGAGGTATTTCTCTGCTGCAGTTGCTGGCTACCATATGGCTACACTCACATTTTTCCTGCCTTCATTAAAGAAGTTGAGCAGCAGCCAAAAAAATAGTCTATTTTAGAACTATGCTGGATATGAGGAAGTAAGAACTTTGTCTGTCTTTGCAACTTATAAGAAAAAGAATCCCCTCATTTGATAGGTATATTCTCCTCCCCCTGCTACTTATGGGGTCCATCACTACTGAAAAGAGAGGGAAGAGCCAAGAAAGTAGTGGATGCTGAGCTTTCCATGTCTTGAGGATCTTTCATCTTGTACACTATGCCATAAGTGCATCCTATTCCTGTTCATGAGATCTTAAGACATTCTGGATAAGTTGCTGCCATTTTCTTTCACTTTCATGAATATTAGGAAAGAGCCCCAAAGGCATTGCTCAGGAGCAGGTAATTTGGAAGTTTTCTTTCTCTCTCTCTCTCTCTCTCTCTTTTTTTCTTTGTTTTGCTGAAAAGTAAAATTGCCTACTTGGAACTATACTATTCAAATACGGTTAAATGTAATTTATAAATAGAACACAAGGTAATTTTATAAATGAATGTAGTAGATCACCCCAGTAGATCTTTACACTGACCAAACACTTTCAAACTAAGTGAGTTGGATCCAAATTTAGTTATGTTTATAGTAATTATTTTAAGCTTGAGCATTACATAACTTACTCAAGGAAAGGGAAGGACATAGATTTCAATTTAGAAGGAACTCTCATTGAGTTCTGGGGACTTACTTCCAAGGGATGTTAGTCAAGAAATATGTATCTTGTTACTTGATACAATAATTCTATTTTCATATGAGTAATTACACTCTTTGGGCTTTGTATTGATTGATTAAAATGATTTAGTCTAAATTTGGATATATTTATACTTTCCAGACTTGTAAAAGAACTAGAATGTTCAGGTAGTCCTCACTTAGCAACTACTCATTCAGCAACTGTTTGCAGTTATGATGGCATTGAAGAAGACTTATGGCAGGTTGTACTGCCCCTCTCACTCACACACACAAACATGTAACAGTGGTTTAGTGAGTTTATTAATATTCCCCAGCAATTGCCTTCACCAAAACCCCAGAACTGTCCCAATCAAGTCCAGCCATGAGCAGACCAAGTTTAGTCCACAGAGCAATGGCCCAACATTCCACCAAGCACTTGAAACTTGCTCAAACAAAATAACTCTACCAGACAAACTTAAATTCACCAGGCAAAACTTAAATATACATCCAAGAAAGCTCACAGGGCAAGAAAAGTTCAGAGTCTCCAAGGCACGATTCCAAACAAGGTGTCAATGCAGAGTGAAGCAGGAATCACAACAATCAAACACACAGCTAGAAAACAAACACATTGTTCCCAGCAATGCCTGCATCTGTCTGTTGAGATAAATAGCCAGCTTCCAGTGCAGCCCATCAAGATGGGCGGAGCCCTCTCATCTCGAGTAGTCTGACTAACCTTCTCTGCTCCTGCCTTTTCTCTGCTCTACATGTTCTTGGATGAGGTGCAGAAGTTAGTTCCTCCTCTGCTGGTCATCTGCCACTGCAAACTTTCCCCAGCTGAAGCCTCCACCAAATCCCTTCCAGACAGCCTTTCAGACCCATCAACCAACTGAGTTCCTGATGTGCCAGGAATTGGTTCATCCTCTACTGAGATGATCTCTGAGGAGGTATCTGGGGAATCATTCAAGGGAAACATCACACAAGTTCTTGAAATTGTGGCCATTGCAACATCCTCAAGATCATGTGATTGCAATTCAGGTGCTTGGCAACTTGTGACTTTCACTGCTGGCTTCTGACAAGTAAAGTGAATGGGAAAGCCAGCAAAAATTTGCAAGTTTCAGCCACATGACATTGTGCTTAACAACTGTGTGGGATTCACATATCATCTGCAACCAGAATTGTCAGAATAGCTATCTTAAATTTGGCAGATGATATTTTTATTTTATGACAACACTGCTCAGCGACAGAGTTTCTAATCTCAATTATAGTCATTAATGGAAGGCTAGTGTACATAAACAATCTTGCTTTTCTAAGGTTAACACATAACTAAATAATATATTGAAATTTGTATATTTTATATATAAATATACACAGAAATGCATACCTTTCAAGAAAGCATAGGTATCATGCATTGTACTGGGAACAATCTAAAAACCATTTACTAAAAATCCAGGCAAAATCGAGACTTCTGGTTCCGGGTCGCGGTGCTTCTAGTCGTATGAGGAGACTCGTCTCCTCGTCGGCTAGCCTCCCTCTGTCGGTAGACCCTTATGTGGGTCTAAAGTTGCCCTGGAGGGTGTGACTTCTGTCGAAGAGGCTTTGCTCGGCCGCAGAGGAGCGGTGGCTCTTCCAGCTGTCCAGGACAGACTCTGAGGGCCAACGGAGAAGATCGGCCAGTAAAATGGCCGATCACCTAGCCGCTAGAAATCGCAAGTCAAAGAACAGCTAAGCTTTGAACCCACCGTGGTGAATCCGGGTGAGATCTTTCTTTTTTTTCCCTCTCGTTTTGCTTTTCTATCTTTTTTGCCTGTAAGAGCCCTGTTGGAACTATTTCCCTGGCTTGGAAAGGCAGCTTCTACACGTCTGGGAAGAAGGGCGAACAAAAGAATAGAATGAAGCCTTAAAAACTATGTTTTCTTTATATAAGTACATTTTGGGGTACTGGAAAAAAAATTTTTCTTCCTAAGAACTCTATTATCAGCCTATGTTGTGTCTTTTTTAAAAATACTTCTTCCTCTATTTTCCCCCTGAAAAAATAGAAAAAAGGGATGAGGGAGGAAAAAAGAAAAAAAAATGAAATGAATGACGTTTGAAAAAAGAGTTTTTAGCTTATTTATTTAATTAAATTTGTATGCCGCCTCTCTCCCAAGACTCGGGGCGGCTTGAGCTTACTGAGGATATCTACTGGTTAAAAGCTAATATGGCAATTGGAGAGGAGATGATTTCTTTATGAGAAAGTTAATTTGATGAAGTTGAACAATTTTTATAAAATGGAGCTGCACTCACATTTAAACTGTAAACTTATTCTGGAAAAGATCTATGAGACTAAAGTGGAAATATGTGTTACAATGAAAGAGCTTACTACAGAATTAAGAACCAGAATTTCTTCTTCAAACTTCAAAATTGACTTTCAGACTACACCTGATTCTTCTATAAAACAGATTACACAAGGAGAGGACTTAACTGAGAATAAAGAGAACTTGATCTTGCCTTATAAACAATTTACTTATGATGCTGTGAATCAGAAAAAGCAAACACTGGGACTTCAAATCTTAAAGCAACAAGTCTTCATGATTAAGAAAATCAGAGGGCCAATGCAAAGATCAAGATGGCTCTTACTGATCCAAATACTACTACAAGCAATAAAAAAAGACTTATCAGCTGGAAGGGGAGCTCTGCTATGGAAACCCACTTGGCATTTGAAAAAACCTAGAATAAGACTATAAAAAAAAAGAGTGAAAATTAAAGTGTTATGTAATGGACTAAAGGCAATCTAGAATTATGGACTGATTTAAGGACTAAGATTATGAGTTAGATGTGCGATTAATGGAAGATATATAAAACTTGCCTATATGAAAATTACTGATGATTTATTTGTTTGATGACTAATAAATTGAAATAACCTAAAGTTTGATGCTATCTGGTCAGTTTAAAGAGATTGATGGATGGATTAGATAGCTTCAGAATAGATTATTATTTTAACTTAAAAAGGAGATATTTTTTGGTAATGGATTAAAGGTAATTTAGAATTATGGATTGATTTTAGGATTAAGATTGTGAGTTAGAAGTAAGAGAAAAAGGGTTGATTAATGAAATATATATTAAATGGATTAAGATTATGTTTTTTTTCTTTAGGACAATAGGGTTACTTGTAATTTTGAGTTAATTTAATAAGATGATTTGTTTGTTTGATAACATGGATGTTATTAGTTATGATAGATTATTATTTCAACTTAAAAAGGAGATATTTTTAGGTAATGGATTAAAGGTAATTCAGAATTATGGATTGATTTTAGGATTAAGATTGTGAGTTAGAAGTAAGAGAAAAAGGGGCGATCAATGAAATATATATTAAATGGATTAAGAATATGTTTGTTTGTTTTTTCTTTAGGACAATAGGGTTACTTGTAAGAAATTTATTATGTAAATTTGAGTTAATTAAATAAGATGATTTGTTTGTTTGATAATGTGGATGTTATTAGTTATGATAATTAATTGGATGTAATTTGAATTCTGTTTAATGGATCGAAAGGACTTAAGGTTTGATTTTCTTTTGTTAGTAAAAAGAAATTGATTAATTAATAGACTAGATACGTATAGGATAGACTAATACTTTATTTTAATTAAGGGATATTAGTGGAAGAATTAAATGAAATTTATGAAACAATCAAGGAACTAGAATATATTTGGAAGGGATACCCGAATTGATAAGGTTTGTATTTAAAGTTAATTTGACTATGGTAGTGTAAATTTCTAAAAGTTTTAAAAACAGGTATAGGTTGATTAAATTTAAGCTAGACTGAACTACTTTCAATAAATTATGTTATCTAAGGGAATAAGAGAGGGAATACTAGAGGTATTGATTGAAATATGCATAAATGTTTTGGTTTTGGATGTTTTTTTACCCTAGCACTACGGTGTGCCTTGAGCATTTTTTTGTAAAAATTAAAAAACCAATAAAATTTATTAAAAAAAAAAGAATCCAGGCAAAATCCACCTATTTAGAGGAACAAATAGAAAATCCACATTAGGTGTTGCGTAAATTTTTCTACAATTTTTAAAAGAAATATGCAAAATCAGGGAGGAAAAATAGTGCAACTACATTGGATAGACTTGTCAATTCCAGACCTTTGTCATTAAGATGGAAAAGAGCCACAAAGGAATTGTCACTCCATTCCATGGCATTGTGATATACTTGGCCATCTTTCTCAAACATTGCAACTCCATCCTCAAAGTTCTCCTATAAAGGCCTATAACTGAACTGGTGTCAGCCCTAATTCACTAGAACAGAGGTCTCCAAACTTGGCAACTTTAAGACTTGTCGACGTCAACATGATTGACTGAGGAATTCTGGGAATCGAAATCCATAAGTCTTAAAGTTGCCAAGTTTGGAGACCCCTGCAGTAGATGATTGGAACTTTAGAAGGATCTGGAGATTAAGATAGCAATGCAAGTTAAAGCTCTCTGAAGGTAGGTAGATATGCAGCAAAAAGGTCCATTCCCAAAGGTCTGGTTTGAGTTCTTTCTTCACAACATTGCCAGGAATTCTAACTGATTCTTGGACTGAGTCACCTTGATGAATCTTGCCACTCAGGATTAACCCTGGTGTACCATTGTCATGGTTTTTTTTTTATCTTTCCCAAGGAACGTTCCAGATATCCTTGGCTTGAGAAGTAACTATGAATCAGGGATGTCTGCTTTAATCTACACCTGAGCAATCAGGACTGAGGCTGGGACTGGAGTTGGGCAATCAAGTTTTCAGAGTTTGATTGTGATTGTTGCATGTTTGGCCTACATTATGTATGATATTGCTTGGAGCTCAAAGGTTGTGGTAGTCACTGATCTGAACAATATCCTTGGAAATCAAATAACTTGGCAGTTCCAAAAAAAAAAAAGAAAAATATGATATATAGTACATATCCTGCATGGAAATCAACCCTGACTCGAAGTATTTGGAAGGACAGAAACTGAAGCTCAAATATTATGGCCAACAAATGAAAAGAGAGGATTCCTTGGAAAAGATTGAAAGCAAAATGAGAAGGGGGCAGCAGAGGATGAGAAGTGTTCTAGAAGTGTCATTGACACAATGAACATGAATTTGGGCAAACTCTGG
Source organism: Bothrops alternatus (assembly GCA_034064705.1). NCBI lineage: Eukaryota > Metazoa > Chordata > Lepidosauria > Squamata > Viperidae > Bothrops > Bothrops alternatus. Next base: position 1,137,369 of record JARGCV010000031.1, on the reverse strand, counting down.
GAGATAGTGGAGGACAGAGAGCCTGGCATGCTATGTACCATGGGGCAGTGGTGGGATTCAAATATGTGAACAACCAGTTCTCTGTGTGGATGCTGCTTCTGGAAGTCCATTCTGGGCCCGGGCAGCAAAAAATTAGCTACCGTTTCTGCCAAAGTGGTGCGAACTGGCTGAATCCCACCACTGCCATGGGGTCACAGACTCGGACATGACTTAGTGACTGAACAATAAGAAGATATCCCATGGATGCTATAAATGCTGGAGTACCTAGTATGATTCCTTCCTTCTGCCCCCATTGTGTCCCAAGAAAAGATCTGTTTCATTTCTATAAAAAATGGTAACCATCTGGATACATTTTGTTTTTGAAACAAGCTAGATCTTTTGTAGCTTGAGGGCAGATTTATCAATGGTAGCCCCCATTGTGGGGGTGTGATCTTAAAACAGCTCTCGTTCTCTCTCTGTCACCCCACACTCACACGCAATGCATGTATAAATATAAATTCAGTTTCCATAAACAGGAAACTCTTTTTCTTTGTTGTTGCTACAATATGAATTTCCCAGGAGAAGGAAAGGAGGAGGGGAAAAAAACCCGAGAACTTGTAAAGTGCGAGAGTTCAACAGAAGGCCAACATTTGTGTGTGTGTATGTTTGTGTGTATCAATCATGCTCTTCACCGGAAGGAAAATAAAAATAACTCAGAATATTCCAGCTTTCTGATCCTGTCTGGGCATGGGGAGACGTGATGCAAATAACAAACAACAGCCTACATGAATACAAGGGGGAAAAGGGGACCCCACCGAGGGCTTTGATTAAGCACTATCAGGCACCAAATAGAAAATGGCACACAGCCAAGCACGCATTCCGCTTTCTGTCCTTCTGCATGCTGCTGGCTGGCTGCTTATACAGGTTGTCATAAAAGCTAATCTGCAGCCTGAACTGCCTATCAGGTAGCAGAGGGAATGTGTGCTCCATAAGGGGCTGTCTGAAATGTCATTTGCCTTGTCACTTGGGGAAGAGGCAGCCATGTGCTTCAGCAGCATCGACTTAACTGTTTTTTTTAATTGTACATTGACAATGTAAGGAAAGGCTGATGGGAGCCTTTATTTTAGGGAGGCCAAAATATTTTAAGCTAAGAGGACTGCATTTATATCTGCCTTGTAAAAGTATTGGGAAGCCAATGGGCAAGGGGAGGGGAAAGGTTTAATTATCATCACAATATCTGTGCTTCATATACGAAAAATGATAGTGGCTCAGAACTCAGCAGTATACTGTGCATGCAACATTTCAAGATAGGGTTGAAGAGATTCATGTTTGAAATAGTTTCTCCATGTTGATACAGCATAAGGGTCTTTAAGGAGCTATGAAGATATCATGTGCATCATGATGTTTTCACACAACTGATGCAAATGATGTAAAACTCAACACATGCATAATGGTACCACAAAGCCTGCAATAGCAAGATGGACTAGCGCTCTCATTAAGGCAGTTATTTTTCATTAAAATGCATTCATTCTTTTTAGGATCTGTGCAACTGTGGGGAAAAACCCTGTTATAAAAAAAAATTGCAGGGTGAAAAAAAAAATCACAACTTCTGCACCAAGTTGATCCAGGTGTCCAGATTAAGAAATGACAGTCTAGGTTTCTCCTTTCTTCAAACCTGTATCCATGTTTTTCCTCTACATGTTGATGGAAAAGGACTCACATATTCAGCCTCAGTACATTTCAGGAAAATATTTACTAAAATCTGGAGAAGCTTCATCAGCTGAGTAGAATCGCCTGTTGTGTACTTTCACAATTCAATCTACATCATCAATTTTGGGGAGAATAGAAAGATCATTACCAACTTTATCTGGCAATTTTAATAGCCAGGACACTTCCCTTATCTCAGCAATTCTTATAACAGATTTGCATCAAAGAGCAAATATACGGTAAACTAGAGATTCAAAAGTGAATGTTGGATTCCTACTTTGGTATTTGCTTCTGACATAAAGTATGTCAATTGCTTGTGCAATGGTAATTTGTAGACAGAAGGATTTGAAAAGGATTCCCATCAGTTGCGGGCTGTCGGCAACCATTTTTTCTCCCAGCCTCATCTGGAATCCAGTTTCCTAGTCTTCTGGAGGGATGTGTATGAAAAGATTGAGCTGCCCTCATTCTCATAACTTTCCCTACCAATGTCCCTGCTTTCTTGTTGTCTGACTGAAACACTTCATTAGGGTGCCAAATCTGTAACGTGCACATTCCAGATGGAAACATGCAGAAGATAGCTTGCCTATTACTTGGGGAGTAGCTCAATAATTAATTCAGTGGGAACTACACCTTACAAAACAATTTGTTCCTGTTTAAATGGGAGGGGAGGGGGAGAGAGAGATCCAAATGTGGAAGGAGGGAATTAATGAAAAGCGAGAATAGCATGTGAAAAAAAGAAAAAAAAACAGGCCACTAGTAAAGCGGTACCTAATGGTGTGATGAGAAATCCCGGGAATGGCTTGATTCTCTGAATTGTGTACTTGAAGGAAAAATAAAATTTAAAAAGACAAGTATAATTTATTTCCTGTTAAAAGGACAGGGAGAAGCCAGATGGTGCTTTGCTGTTTTCCTGCCTCCTGGCTTGGCATACTTCTGACCAGTTCCTGAATCAGCTCAATCTTGGCAGTATTGATTAAAGTAAAGCTGGAGCAGGTTGGAAATAGTTTTTTAGGAGAGCAAGTGAACCTGGAAACTTCTTCTCCTGTTGTGTACATGTGTCTTTTGGTTCATTCTTCCATCTGCTCCAACAGGCTGGATAGATTTTCCAAACAATAGAAAAACTGCAGAGTCTGCTCACCAAAGTTGAATGGAAAATAAATAATACTCCTTTTTGATGATAACCATGGCTAATGATATAAGAACTGCTCTGCCTGCAGATAGTTCCTAGTTGACATCCTTGACATCTTCAGCTGAAAAAAGACATAGCACTAGCACTTAGACTTATATACTGCTTCATAGTGCTTTACAGCCCTCTCTAAGTGGTTTAAAAATGTCAGCATATTGCCCCCAACGATCTGGGTCTTCCTTTTACTGACCTCGGAAGGATGGAAGGCTGAGTTAATCTTGAGCTGGTCAGGAACAAACTGCTGACAGTCAGCAGAATTTAGGATTTTAGGTGGGAGCATGTAATATCAGAGTAGGTCATTGTTGTGGTTCCGATAGATGAAACCCATCTTATGAACTTCAAGGCAAGAATTCTCCCTTAGAGAACATTTTATTCAGGAAACAAAGTATCGGCACTACATAGTTGAACCCAAAACTAAATTCCCTTCCCCTGGATACAAAGTAATAAATTGCAATTCCCACCCCCAATAAGCAGTCATAAATCATGTTTTCCAATTATCCTGAAACACAGGCTTTCTCTCCAGCTCCTCAGCCCGCCAAACCGTTATCAGTTCGTCCTTGAGTTCCCACCTAGCAGCGTTATTATTATGGCTAGCTGAGCTCAAGCATTCATCCCAACCCCCCTTCTGCACCTGATTTCTAAATAGAAGAAAAAGCATGTTAAAAGCAAAGCAGAAATGGCTGAAATTTTCATCAGTTGTCAGAGCGGGAACATCCAATGTTTACAGCATTGACACCAGAATACAGCCTTAGACTGCAATTTCACCAGAGTTCCTTTCAAAAGTGCAGCGAACTCCTGTAGATGAAGCAAAAGGAGAATTACAACTGTAATGTATTCTGGTGCATAGCTGCAGTCTGAGGACAATGCTGATGAATTGTCTGTAGGACAGGAGAGTGGGAGGTGGGGTAGGTTTCATCAGCAGATCAGTTTCACCTCCCACCTCATTCTGATTTAAATCCTACATCAGTTGAGTCACTCTGTGCATCTAATGAAATGAGCTGCAACTTGCAAGCACTCATGTCTCTTAATAAAATGTGTTAGTTAGAAAAAGTGCCAACAGACTCCTGACTTTTGGCTGCCAAAGACTAATATGCCTCTTCTCTTATAATGTGTTGTTCTAGGCGTGTTCTTGGAATCTTAATATTTGCATGAAGTTCTGGAGAATTCATCTGATAGTTCCAGGTACATAATCATTAATATGCCGATGATACTCAATTGTGTGTTGTTGCCCAGGCTGTCAGTCTCTTGGCCAAGTGTATGGAGGAAATAAGGGTCTCAGTGAGTTGAAATAAGCTGAAGTTAAATCCTAGGAAAATGGAATTACTGTTTGCCTATCGTGGATTCCTGATATCTCTGATTATGTCTCATTGAAGGACCAGGTCTATCTCTTGGGGGTTCTCCTGGACTCAGTATATGACCAAATGAGCAGATGAGACTCAGATGAGACTGAATGAGACTATGATCAGGGAAATTTTAACTGAACTGGGAAGATTGTCCATCAATGTTTCTTCCCTTCATAACCACTTGCTTGGAATACTGTCATGTCTTCTCTGCAAGGCTGAAGATCACCCAAAAGCTTCAATCAGTGTAAAATGCAGTAGCCAAGTAGGCATATGCTAACATGAACATGTGCTCCAAGCTCTGCAGTGGGCTTCTCCCAACTTCTGTGTGCAACTTAAAGTATTGCTTTTGCCCTTTAAATCTCTCCCCATCCTTGATGTGGAGGTATCTTCAACATCACGTCCTCTACCCCATTTTTGATCTGCCCAATTTAGAACTTGGACTATCACTTCCCCATTGAAATAAGGGGGATAGTAGATTGCAGATATTGTTTTGTTGTTATTCCACTAACATGGTTTAAACCCCTTTATGCTGCCCAGAGGCATTGCTATGAGATGGTTGACCATTCTTGTTTAACAGAATAATAACATAATAACATAACCTCCCCTGAAGTTCAACCAGATCCTGTCTAATAAGACTTTTGGACATTATTACAAATTAAACTTTTTATAGGGCTTTTAGAATAATAGAGTTGGAAGGGACCTTGGGGGTCTTTTAGTCCATCCCATTGCTCATGCAGGAAACCCTATACCATTTTAGACAAATGGTTGTCTAATCTCTTCTTAAAAACTTCCAGTGTTGGAGCATTCACAACTTCTGGAGGCAGGTTGTTCCACTGGTTAATTGTTCTAACTGTCAGAAAATTTCTCCTTAGTTCTAGGTTGCTTCTCTCCTTGATTAGTTTCCATCTATTGCCTGCCCTCAGGTGCTTTGGAGAATAGGTTGACTCCTTCTTCTTTGTGGCAGGCCCTGAGATATTGGAACACTGCTATCATGTCCCTCCTCGTCCTTCTCTTCGTTAAAGTAGACATACCCAATTCCAGCAGCTGTTCCTTATATGTTTTAGCCTCCAGTCCCTGATCATCTTTGTTGCTCTTCTTTTCTCAACATCTTTTTTTACATCGTGGTGACCAAAACTGGATGCAGTATTCCAAGTATGGCCTTACCAAGGCATTATAACACTTCACGTGATCTTGATTCTATCCCTCTGTTAATGCAGCCTAGAACTGTGATGAGTTTTTTTGGCAGCTGCAGCACACCACTGGCTTATAGTTAAGTGATTGTCCACCAGGACTCCAAGATCCCTCTCACAGTTACTACTATTGAACAAGGTACCACCTATACTGTACCTGTGCATTTGGTTTTTCTTGCCTAAATGTAGAACCTTACTTTTTTCACCATTGAATTTCATTTTGTTAGATAGTGCCCAATGTTCAAGTCTTTTGATTTATGTATTTTGCTATTTGCTTATTTGTTGTTTATATTTGCAAAACACCTGGAAAGTGCTAAAGATGTAAAGAGACATAAAATATTGAAGTGTCAGAAAATACTTCCTGGCTAAAATTTTTTCCTCTCCAGTATATCTTCTTACTATTAATTCTCCTTAGGAATTGGGAGATGAAGTTAAAAGAGGCAATGATAGATGTAAATAAGAAAGAATCGGCCTCCTTTTTTCCCTGTTATTTTTCTATATCTCCTATTCTCTCCAAATTTCTTTGTGGGTTTTGAAAAGGGTTTTAATGGTTTTCACAGTCAAAGTGTAATTATAGTGCCCTAAGAGGCAAGTGTAATATGCAGTCAAGTGTGAGGCCTTGAAGTTAAGTAATTCCAGCTACAGTTGTTGTTGAAGAAATGTTAGAAGACTTTTAGTTATTTGTCATTATAAAACAGCAAAAACACAAACTAACATATAATAGGCTTATGACTGCAAAAAGATTGCATATTTTTGCTTTCAGTTTATGTTGTGGTATTTTTCAGCTTGCTTAAAATATCTTTGAAACTGCTGAAAGTGGACAAGTCTTCATAAATGAAATAAGTCTCAGTGTCGTACAGCTCTCTCTTTATAGATCATCCAAACAAAAGATTCATTTTCCCCCAAGGAGATTCATATGCTTATACAGTATGTTCTTGTTTCTATCTGTTCTTGTAAGGTTTAAATATATAAAATATTGCACTAAGTCTTGCAAACTTTCTAATACTCTAAGCATGAAAAGTACATAAAATAATCAGTTTAATAACCAAGAAGTATCTTGCAAAAATTCAGACTTATTACTGAGTTGTCGATAGTTGCATTTCTGTAGTTAGTATCTTAATTGAAAGAAAAAGATCTTATACTACAGAAACAGGATGGTTTGTTTATCTCCACTAATTCCACACACTCAGCTAGCAGATAAAGATAATGCACTTTGAATAGGAATAACATGTGGACTGTTTGTCAAAACAAATGATAAGCAGAATTATTAACTGGATTGTTCTCCACTGTTTATTTTTTAAAAAAAAACTGGGGGGAAAAAGTCTTGTAGGCAGAAGAAACAATCCTTCATTATACATGTTGACTTTTCAAAAGTCTCATTTCCAGCTTCTAATGAAGTAGCTATTGAGGTGAGAATGGTACTTTCAAGAGAAAACTGTGCCAGTTCTTCCCTCTCACAACAACTTCTGCTGAAAATCCACAGACAGCCAGTGATATTCTATGCAGTGATTGGGTTCCGAAATTGCCTTCTGATATACAGGTAGTCCTCAACTTATGACAATTGAGTCCAAAATTTCTGTTGCTTGAGCCCAAAATTTCTGTTGCTAAGTGAGAAATTTGTTAAGTAAGTTTGCTCCATTTTATGACTTTTCTTGCCACATTTGTGAAGTAAATCACTGCAGTTGTTCAAATTAGTAATTTGGCTGTTAAATAAATCTGGCTTCCCCATTGATTTTGCTTGTCAGAAGGCTGCAACAGGTGATCGCATGATCCTGGGACATTGCAACCGTCATAAATATGAGTCAGTTGCCAAGCATCTGAATGTAAATCACGTGACCATGAGTATGCTGCAACGGTCATAAGTGTTAAAAAATGGTCATAAGTCACTTTTTTTTAATTATAAAAATTCTTTTATTAAAACAATTAACATTGAACATAAAAGCATATTATGCAGCAATCATCATGACACCTGGTATACAATACTAAGTATTAGTCTTTGAAAACGTCTGAGTTAGTAAGCTTTTTTCCCCACTCCTCGTGTCTAGCCTCAACTATACTCCTGTTACATTTTATTTTGATTGGTGTTTCCCCTATCCGTTTCAATATTAATGTGATCAACATTAAACATAAGATCCTATTGCTAAGCAATCATCCTAGAACATAGCATACAACATTAGGTATTAATCTTTGTAAACATCTGTTTTAGTAAACGTTCTTCCCTCCTCCCTTACATCTTCAAGTATACTCCGAGTACATTTTGTTTGATTGGTGTTTCTCCTATATATGGTCTATCTACTGTATCTAGTCTATCGCATATTGTGCGTTTGCGCTTCTGAGTTGACTTCATCCCATTACTAGTGCAATCTTTTATGGTCCCCAACCCGAGATCCTGAGGTAAAAGTTTCATATCCTGAGGTAGAGATTCAGTCTACTTTAACAATATTAAAGCAAACAACGTTAGTCATAAGGTTATGTTAAGAGGCATTAGTTATAGAACATTCAACGTTGGGTGTTAGTTTTTGTAAACATCTGATTTGTTAGCCCTTCATCCCTCCTCCCATCGATCCTTAGCTGAACGCCAGCTGCATTCTGTTTGATTGGTGTCTCTCTTGGATATAGTCTATCCACTGTTTCCAGTCAGTCACAAATTGTTCATTGGAGCGGTTTTTCAAGTATGCTGATATTTTTGCCATTTCCGCCAAATTTGTTACTTTCACAGTCCATTCTTCAATAGGCGGTATTTCCGGATTCTTCCAGTACTGTCCCACCAACAATCTTGCTGCTGTAATTAAGTTCAAAAATAAATTTGTCTCTGAGGTAGTGATATCCTTTGTGATCCCTAACAGAAAAGCCTGAGGTAGAAATTCTATACGCTTTTTGAAAATAGTTTGGAGTGTCCACCATATCTTCCTCCAGAATGCTTTGATTTTTCTGCATGTCCACCATATATGAAAGTAAGTAGCCTCTCCGTCCCCGCACCTCCAGCATTTGGGCTGGGAGCCCGGGTAGATGAGTGATATTTTTTTCGGGTCTAGGTGCCATCTATAGAACATCTTGTAGAAGTTTTCCCTTAAGTGTTGCGATTTCGTGAATTCTACATTCCTCACCCAGATTTTCTCCCACGTGTCCATGGTGATAGGGTGTCTGAAGTCTTGTGCCCACTTTATCATACAGTTCTTGACTAGCTCGGTTTCAGAGTCCATTTCTATCAGAATGCTGTACACTCGTTTGATGTGCTTAATCCCCTGTTCTCTAATCTGTTTAATTAGATTCTCGTCGGTCTGGGAGAAGCCCTTCTTCTTGTCTTTACGCCACCTTGATTGTAGTTGTATATATGATAGCCAGTTACTTCCTATTCCTCTGTTTGCTAGCGTTGCTTGAGATTTCAAGAGGAACCCGTTTTCTTCTCCCAGTACAAGTTCACTGTAGGGCACCACTTCTTGCCCTTGGGATGTGTTCATATCCCCTGTTGCGTGTCCAGGGATCGTCCAGATGGGAATCTTGTCGTGTAGGAGGTGCTTATATTTCTTCCAGACCCATAGCAATGGGATTCGTAATGGGTTCTCCTTGAAGTTCCTATCTGCCTTTTTGTCGTATACTAGGTATGCGTGCCAGCCGAATCGTAGACCATGCCCCTCAACATTCAGAATTCTATCATTTGTCATGTTGATCCAGTCACTAACCGCCACCAACGTTGCTGCATAGTAATATAGCTTTAGATTAGGCATTTTGAGTCCCCCTCTCTCCCTAGTGTCTTGGATGATTTTTAGTTTCACCCTCGGTCTCTTGTCGTCCCAAATAAATCTGTTGATGCCTTTCTGCCAATTGTCTAAGTCCGCTTCCTTCTTGAGTATGGGTAGCATTTGGAAGAGAAATAAAAATCTGGGTAATACATTCATCTTTACTGTCGCTATCCTGCCGAGCAGGGACAGACGTAGTGATTTCCACCTTTCCAGGTCTGCTTGTATCTTATTCCACAGGACCTCGTAGTTATTCTTGTATAATTTCGCATTTGTTGATTCTATCTCCACTCCTAAGTATCTGACTTTCTTGACTATTTCACAACCCGTTATTCTTTCCAGGTTCCGTTTTGCTTTGTTGTCTAGGTTTTTGACTAGCATCTTTGTTTTTGATATATTTACTTTGAAGCCTGACACCCTACCATAGTCCTCCATTATCTCCATCAATTTCCTTGCTGATTGTGCTGGTTGCGACATTGTCACCAGCAGGTCATCCGCAAAGGCACATAGTTTGTATTCTTGCTGTTTAATCTGTATGCCCTGTACATCCTCTGCCGCTCTTATTCTGTTCAGTAGAATTTCCAGTGTTAGGACAAATAGCAGGGGGGACAGCGGGCAGCCCTGTCTCGTGCCTCTCTCTATATTAAATGAGTCCGTTAAGTCTCCATTGACAATGATCTGACCTGTTTGTTTCTGGTAAATTGCCGTTATGGAGTTGAGAAACTGTACTCCCATTTTCATCTTCCGGACCAAGTTCGTCAGGAACGGCCAGTGCAGTCTGTCAAAGGCTTTTTCTGCATCCACAAACATAAGAGCGGCGGGTATCTGGTTGTGCTTTTGCAGGTATTCTATTATGTTCAGCAGCTGTCTGACGTTGGTTTTCATCTGGCGTCCTTGTATAAATCCCCTTTGGTCCGGGTGTATTGTTTTTTGTAGTACAGTCATTAGTCTATTGGCCAAAATTTTTGTGAAGATTTTGTAGTCTGTGTTTAGTAGTGAGATGGGCCTGTAGTTTGCGGGCTGTGTGTTGTCTTTCCCCTCCTTTGGGATTAATGAGATGTAGGCTGTTTTCCAGGATGGTGGGACCTGGCCTCCTTCTTGAATGTTGGCAAATAGTTTTCTGAGGGGTTCTAGCATCTCCTCTTGGAGGTGTTTGTAGTAGGTCGCTGTTATCCCATCCGTCCCGGGTGATTTTCCTGCTTTCAGTTGTGTGATCGCTGAGTGTATTTCCTCTTTTGTGATTGAGGCATTCAGGGCTTCTCTTTGTGTGTCAGTAATCGCCTGTATCTTTTCGTTTTGTAGGAACTCATCTATCTCTTTGTCTTGTATCTTATCCTCGGTATATAGTTTCGAGTAGAACTCCGTGAAGGCTTTCTTGATGGTTTTTTGTCGGAATTCTTCCTTGCCTTTGTATTCTATCTTTTCAATTATGCGGGATTTCTGTTTCTTTCTTATAGTGTAGGCTAGCCAGCGGCCCGGTTTGTTGGCCTTGCAGAATGTCTTATGTTTTGCATATTGTATATTCCTTGCAACTTGGTCAGCCATCAACATGTCAAATTGCTTTCTTAAGATCTTGAGTCCTTCTTTGGTGACTTTGTCCTCTGGTCTTTTTATTAGTAGCCGCTCCATTTTGCTTATCTCATTTTCTAACTCTTTTCTTTTTTGTTCTTGTTGGCGACGGTGCCAGCTATTCATGGATATGAGGATCCCTCGCATGTACACCTTGCTGCCTTCCCAGATCTGTTCTATCGGTGTTCCGTTGTTCATATGTGTGTTGAAGAATTCCTTCATAACTTTTTTGCATTCCGCCACCTTGTCTTCGTGTCTAAACAGGTTTTCATTGATTCTCCAGGACCTCCTCTGTTTCGGGCCATGTCTTAATTCCATCCTCACAGGGTTGTGGTCTGTCAGTGTCTTGGGTAGGATTTTCACCGCGTTTAGACAAGTTAGCAAGTCACTAGAAGTTAATATAAAGTCGATTCTGGAGAATGATTGATGTCTGCCAGAGAAGAAGGTGAATTCTTGTTCTTTGCCGTGCCTTTTCCGCCATACGTCTGTCAGTTCGAGGTCCTCCTTCATGTCAAAGAAGGATTTAGGCAACTTGGAGTGTTTTTGCGGGTTCGGTGCAGTTCTTTTTTTGTCTAGAGCAGTCTCTATGACCCCGTTCCAGTCGCCCATGATGATGTAAGATCTGTAATTAAGTTGTGTTATTTTCTTGTGTAGCTTTTTGTAGAATTTGCCTTGTTGCTGATGCGGTGCATATACGCCCATTACTAGAATCTTCTTGTCTTCTTGTGTTATTTCAATTGCCAGGTATCTACCTTGGGGGTCGGACTCTATTAGCTTAGCAATTACATGTTTCTTTACGTATATAACAATCCCATTCTTTTTTCTTGGCGCCGCTGCCACAAAGTGCACGCCTAGTTTGTATTTGATCAGATATTTCTGGTCTGCTGCTCTGATGTGTGTTTCTTGTAGGCAGATTATATCGCTTTTACTTTGGTTTAGGTAGTGGAGAATTTTTCTTCTTTTCTGGGGGGAGTTCAGTCCGTTCACATTCCAAGTCAAATAATTAGTAGCCATCATCTGTTGCAGGATATTTTTGCGAGACCCTTTCTGTTGTTTCTCCTGTTGTCTCCTTTGGTCTCGTTCCCACGATATCCGGATTGGTGCTCATTTTGGTTTGTGAGGTCTTGCCTTGCTGGTTTGTACGTTTGGTAGTGATGCCTGGTAGCCTGCCCTCTGTAGACTGTCCTGCCTCCTTGTTTTTGTTGCTCTCTGCTCTCTGCGCCCTCGCCCCTAGAGGTAGTCCATTCATTTCCTCTGCCACTGCCCCGATCTGTGCTTCTGCGCGGCTTGCTCGTTGGCCTCGATCCCCCCCGCTTTCCAGTGGCCTATCTGCTTCTTCTCTCGCGGTGGGTTGAGGGCCTCCCGACTTCAATTCCTTTTCGAGGAAGTCTTTGGCTTTCTGGACCGAGGTCAAGTAGTGTCTCTTGTTTTTATAAGAAAGTGACACTCCTGTTGGGGTTTCCCACCGGTATTGCAGTGCACGCGATCTCAGTTCTGTGGTCAGGAATTTGTAGTTCTTTCTGTCTCTCAGCATCGCCTGGGGGATCTCTTTCAGAACCTTCACCTCCTGCTCCTCTATGTAGAATGCCTTGTTATAGGAAGTGGCAGAGACGTGGTTCCGGAACTTCTGTGTTGTGAAGTGGATGACCACATCCCTTGGTTGGTGTTTGTTCACTTCCCTCCAGGCGCCCACTCTCTGGATTTTTTCAACATGCCACTCAATATCATTGGCGCTCGTGCCCAGGAATGTTGCCAGGGCCTCTACAAAGGTCTTGCGCAGTCTTCCCTGGGGTTCGTATGTTGTCTCGTTCCACCCTCTGATCCTGATTGCAAATGCCATTTGCCAGAATTGTATCATGGTGGACTGGTCTTGAACCTCTCTTTTCACCTCTGCAAGCTGACCCTCTACGCGGTTTTGCACTTCCTTCATCATCTTTTCCGTATTCTCCCTTGTTTCTTGGAGGTTTTTGTAATGTGTTTGCAATGCCTCCTTTATCTGTTCCAAATCAGTGGCCGTCGCTTTGCGCTGTTCTTCCCACTTTTTCTCCAGGTCTCCACCTTGGTCCGCCAGCATCCTCTTCATGTCTTTGTATCTTTCCTCCGTCTTCCGTTCTGTTTCTAGGCGTCCTTTCTCCATCTTCGCGCCCATTTCTGCCAATTTTCTATCCATGCCATCCATCCGTACCACCATCGTCGCTATCGGCTTATTTAGTGTCTCAATCGTCTCTTTTAGTTCTTGGATCATGCGTGCTGTTGCGGAGTCGTGGGTTGGCGTGTGGATCTGAGGGCATGCAGTTGGGTGGGGGTGTGTGTGGTTGGGTGGGGTGTTCCCTAGCAGATTGGAGGGCTGGGCCGGGCAGGGTGCAGCTCCCTTCAGGTCTCGCAGTTTGATTTGTTTTGTCCGTCTGGCAGCCATTTTGAGCTTCTCCTCCTGTTGGCCTGTCCACCCTTAAAGCCACCCCTCAATGCAAAGAATTGTGGGGGAGTTGTTCCTGTGCAAGACCGTCAAGCTGCTAGGATGGGTTGGATCAAATTTCTCTGTGACAAGTTAGCAAGTGTTCATGTCTCACAGTTAGTATTTTAACAGCAAAGTGGTAGGTCACTAGGGGGTGTAGCTTGTTTTCAATTAAGCTTTTCTGTACTGGCAGGGGTGATACAAAGATGGGAGGATCTGAGGCTTGGGATTTTTGATGATGGCCTTTTTCTCAAGATGCAGTACAACACTAGGTTGTGGTCTGGTGAAGATCCAGAAATCTGGTCCTTCCAAAAGGGGAGGGGGTGCCTTCAGGGTTTAGGCAGTGTAGGGGTAGGAGCCTGTATTCTGGCAGCTCTATGTTCAGGGAGCCAGTTCAGTACCTTTGCCTTGGGTTCCTCTTCACTCCCCTCTGCCAGCCTGTTTCTTCTCTTTGCTCTTTTCTGGCTCCTTCTTGCCCCTCTTTCTCTGCCTTCTTGCCCAGGTCACTTCCTCCTGTCTCCTGTCCCCCTGTGTTTACAGATCCCCTCTGCCTTTCCCTTTTTGCGGTCCAGGGTGCTTTCCAGCTTTCTTCTTCCTCCCACCTTCTTCCCTGGTAGGTCCTGCCCTCTGTTGGGTCTCTGGGGTTCCCTTTCTGGTGGGTCTGGGGCGCAGCGCGTGGGACAACACTCACCAGTCCCTCTGCCTGGGTCTTCCCCCGCCGTCTGTTCCTTTGCCGCCTCCTGTTCAATACTGCTCTCCGCAGGCTCTACTTGCCTCCTCCTTTGTTCTCCGGACCTGGCTCTCTCTTCTGGGGGTCTTTTCCGGATCGGCAAGCCCTCTCGGCGGCCTCTGCCAGTCGCGCCGGTGTCTGCTGCTGCCGCTGCTGCCTTCCTTTGTTCCCGCCGGCCTTCTCCGACTTCGGGGCTTCTCGGGGCCTCTCGGAGCCTCTCGGCCTCTTAGGGTTTGCCGGCTGGCCGGCAGGCCGCCGCCGGCTTCCTCGGCTCTGTCCGATGCCTCTGTGGGACCCTCGGCGGCGATTTCCTCTTAGCTGGAATGTGCCGAGGGGTCCTCTTCGGGTGCGCCTACCTCCCCAGCGCACCCCTCCCGCCGGCTTCCTTTACCTTCGGGGCTTCTTCGGCCTCTTCAGGCCTGCCGGCCGGCCGGCCGGCCACCGCCGGCTTCCGCGGCTTCGTTCGCCGCTTGTGGGGGACCCTCGGCAGCGCTTTCTTCTTCTCCTCGCTGTGCTGGGGTTCCCCTTCGGGTGCGCCTACCTCCCCGGCGCACCCCTCTTTCGGTAAGGTAGGATTTTTTAAAATTTTCTATGCCCCGTTCCGGAGCTTTCCTAGAGAGGCTCTGGCCATCGTGACCGGAACCGGAAGTCTCATCACTTTTTTTAAAGTGCTGTTGTAACTTTGAGCGGTCGCTAAATGAACAGTTGTAAGTCAAGGACTACCTATAGTAGCTAAAGATGCAATGAACATTGAGCTTTTAGTTATAATTGGATCTGTCAGCAGATGGCTTTTGAAATACTCTGGCAAAATAAACTTTTAAGAAAAAAAATATGTTGATATTAAAAGAAGGTTAAAGGTCAAAGAATTCTTGCTGAATTACATGAGAAAAAAAATGGGAATTTAGAAGAAGAAGACTTATTAAGAAAAACAAAATGAACTGATAGCTTGCCAAGGAAATGTGGACCAGTTCCAAGGTCAAACATGTCATTTAAAAATGTGTTGGACTTTCCTTATCTTGGGGCCAAACAATCCCTGGCAGTTGGTATGGAGGAATGTTTTAAATAGTTTGATCAATGACTAATGTAGCCGAGATCTGTTGTGTTGGTTCAATTACAATTTCTGACCAGACTCTGGTAATAATAATAATAGCTATACATCTGAAAATTCAAAGTTAATGGGAAGTCTGTTTTCTAATGCATTATGGCTAGAAGATCCTCAGCATGTAGACTAATAGAAAGAGATAATATTTTCCCCCAAATCAACAGAGAATCAAAAAATGTGAGGCTTATCTGGAATTGTACTGAAAACATTTATTAATTATGGCAATAGCTGATGCTTATCACAGGAAAAGTGAAATATTTATTTGTAAACCATTTGAAAAAGCTGTAAAAGAAAGCTTTAAATATTTATGCCAGAAATCAAATATTGGAATCATATCATGCCTTTAGATCCATAACACTAGAGCTCGATCGATTATATCCTTCGAAGTACATTTGAAAAATTGTCTCCATATTTTAAACATTTGAAACTAAACAGTGTTATATTATGTGAGGTACTTTGTCGTGTTTGGATTGTGGGAATAAAAGTGATTATGCACTCTTGGAAGGGTATGTTGTAAAAATGTGTCAGCATTTGAACTAGCCTTTAACTGATAAAAACAAAATAACATTATTGTTCCATGTGCTCTAGATTCAATCTTTTGTGTTGTGTTTTATATTAAAATTTGCATTGCAGAAAAATAGATAAAATAAAAAAAATGATGATGGTGAGAAAATTATATACATATTTATTTTATTTTTTATTTCTAAACTTTTATACTGCCCCTCTCCCGTAGGACTCGGGGCGGTTTACAGCCAAATTTAAAATGTAACAATAATAAATATTTAAAACAGAATTAAATAACCTAGGCTGTACTAAAAACCAAATTAAAATCCTACCATTTTATTTTATATCTTTTATTTCTACTTTTCTTTTGTATCTCGGATATGGTAGAATTCAAACAATTCACCCAAACTGATTTGCTTATTAGAAAACTAAACAATGTACTACAATTTAACAAGATATGGTGGAATGTACAGTAGTCTGGAATCCCAAGAGGGAGGAGCTGTTTGACAAAGGGTGAAGAGGCAGAGAAGCTTGGAAAATCTGATTAAAGTCAAGTCCCAAGAACCAAGAACAACACCAGTTACTTCTGATTTTCTTTAATATTGTCCCCTTACAGACAGAATCTTGCCACTATTTGCATAACTATCGATATACCCTGTGAACTGCAAGGGAAGGGCCGTCCACCCTTTCCCTGCTTACCAGACTTTCCAAGCTCAGCCTGCCTCTTTGCCCTTTGTCAAGCAGACCCTCCCTCAGAGTATTGTAGATTACTGTCTATTACACCACATCTTGTCAAATTGAGTACAGTATTTAGCTTTGTAATATGTAGTTTGGGGTGAATTGTTAGATGTAATCTATAGTCTTTTGCTTTTTTTATTTAGGTTCTATTTCAATTTGTATTTTGTTTTCAAAAAAGGAAGCAATAAGATTATTTCTTAAATATCTATTTTAATAAATCCTTTTTTGGTTGAAAAAAAATCAGCCCCTGTTGCTGGTATATTCAATTCGAAAAGCATTTCCACATGCAAGTAAGTGCCCATAACTCTTTTTTTCACTCACAACTATCCAATTGTTTATTATTTATTTATTATGTATTCAAATTTGTTATGGCTGCTCAACTCCAATGGACATTTCTCTCTTTTCCTATAAATTTTCCCCTAGTACAGGAGTGTCAAACGTCCGGCCCATAGGCCGGAAGAGTCATGGCGAAACCGTGCCTACTCCATTGCCGGCAATGGCAAAAAAGTTGCGATATGTTGCATCACATCACGTGACATTGCGAGTTTGACACCCTTTCCCTAGTACCTATTTTACTTCCACAACTGGCTTATTTCTTAGTTCTTATACACAACTCTTGTAATTGTGTGGTGTTTTGTAAGAAAGTTTCCCTACAAAAAATGATGGATGCCATCAACCTCAGAAGCTGTTGCTGGTGCTCTGATAATGTCCAACTTGGTGAATCAGCTCTTTTTTTTTTTTTAAAGAGAAATCATCCTTAAGAGATTGTTTTGCTATCTCAATTTCTATGCAGTCCCTGATAAGTTGAACTTTGATAGGTTCTATTGTTGCCGCATACAGAAAGGAAGAGTTCCATCAAGTAGCAAGATCCAGAAGGTAAAGAAACTGTGGGTGCTACAGGTACTTTAAAATTTGTATGAGAAGCAAGCTTTTTTTTCCTGGTTGTGTTATTCTTAGGAGTAGGTGTTTGGTTGCGGTTATCAGTTCCTCTCCACTTAATAGCTTCCTTCCCTGTTAATTGGATGCTGAATCTGTAAAAAGGAGAAGATGTTTTTTATAGATACATACACACATTGCGCTGAAGAATTTTTTTGTCATTAAAATGCTGATTATAGGTAGATGCAAAGTAATAGTTCAGCATTTTTAATCAGGCTGCCAGTTGTATAACTTTACTTTAAGTGATGAACCCGGCTGATGGAAGATCGAAGGAAGTATGCTTTAAGCCAAGCACCTGCAAATCTGGGATGGCTGCCAGTTGAATCTATTATCCAAATTAAGCTTCCACCTCATTTCTTTATCAATCAGAAAATGACAAAACTGACCTAATCAGGTTTTAATGCAGTTAACAAATGCCTTTCAAAGCCTTTTGTCAGAAGGCCTCATCGGACTTCCTGAACACTACCCAGGGGTGGGGAAGTAGCTCTCTCATCAAACAGTTGGTCGGATGGCTAAGCAATTGAGTCAAGTTATGTAGTTTAAGGGAAAACAAACCCCTGTTTGTCAAAATGATCAGATAGAAAAGTGCATCTGAGCAGGAAACAGGATAGGTTTGGAAGCCTGGAAGCAAGAATGACACGGCTGAAAATTAAATCATAGGTCCTACATCTTTTAAGATGATTTAAATGGGCTTTTAAATCCACATATAAGTAACACATAAAATGGTCATACCCAAGGGAGAGGATGATCCCTTACCCAAAGACTTGCCATTGGTCCCTTCCAAATTGAGCATTATTGTAATTATAATCTAAACTGTTTAACATTTAGCTCTACCCAAAATACTTTCTATGGCATGGATAAATAATAGTACAGGTAGCCCTTGACTTACAATCACAACTGGGACCATAATTTCCACTGTTAAACAAGGTGATTATAAAAAGAATAATAAGAGTTGGAAGGGATCTTGGAGGTCTTCTAGTCCAACCCCATGCTCAAGCAGGAGACTCTATACTATTTCAGACAAGTGGCTGTCCAGTCCAGTGATGAAGCACTCACAAGTTCTGGAGGCAAACTGTTCCACTGGTTAATTGTTCTCACTGTTAGGAAATTTCTCCTTAATTCTAGGTTGGTTCTCCCCTTGATTAGTTTCCATCCGTTGCTTCCTGTTTGCCTTCAGGTGCTTTGGAGAATAGGTTGAGAATAGCTAAGCCTGATTTTATGTCCTTTTTTTGCCTTGCTTATTAAGTGGGGTGGAAAGAAATCCTTCCTGCAAGAGTTAGTTCTTACAAAGCCAGGGAAGAACAAGATAGTTCTTTGACTGGCATACAAATAAAGGAGACAACCAGCATGCCACACAGTGAAAAGGCTGTGAATGGGGTGGGCTGGAGCACAAACTCTACGAAAGTTTTCATATGGTTTTCTCTATATGCAGTTTATTCCAAAATTTTCGCCGCTGCTGAATCTCTTTTTTCATTGCCCCTTCCCAAATTATCCTCCACAAATCTTTCACATTCTCAGTTCTTAGATGCTTCGTGTGAGCTTTTCAGGGTTTGCTGACCCTGCCGCTTCCTGACTAAATGTGATGTGAAGCCATATTCTAGAAAATACTAAACTCTCCATAGGTGTTTATGAAAATCTTCAAAGGCTTTTTCACCTCAGTCCCATCTTTTCAAATTGTACAAAAGCTGAGTCTGGCCTAGCACTAAGGCCAAATGGGTTGCCATGGTAGAGTGTAGTGTGAGAGCAGGGAAATTGTTCTCCTTTGAGCTGGAAGCCCTATAGGCAAGGTGTTTGATATATAAGTAATGACATCGTTTGTTATTGATTTTTCCTTTTCCTGGAGCAGTGGCAGTGTTTTCCATTGAGCAAGACCAGTTTTCAAGGTCATATATAGTATAAGTGCTGTTGACATGCTTGTATATAGAGAGAAAACTCAAGCTCAGAGAATCTGCTGTCTTTGTCTCACTTATGTGTGTATGAGTTTGTTGGTGCATGTGTGTGTGGGGGGGTGTAGGGTGGGAGGCAGGTGGGTAAGGTAATATTTTTTTTTCAGTTTCAAAGTTAAAATTAACTTTATTTTCCAGGTGACTTCTCAAAGCATGGAGTGTTTTTTTTTTAATATAAAATTCTTTTATTAAAACAATCAACATTGAACATAAAAAAAACATATTGTGCAGCAATCATCATGGCACCTGATATACAATACTAGGTATTAGTCACTGAAAACGTCTGAATTAGTAAGCCTTTTTCCCACCCCTCGCGTCTAGCCTCAACTATACTCCTGTTACACTTTGTTTGATTGGTGTTTCTCTTATCTGGTTCCATATTAATGTGGTCAACATTAAACCAAAGATCCTATTGCTAAGCAATCATCCTAGAACATAGCATACAACATTAGGTATTAATCTTTGTAAACATCTGTTTTAGTAAACGTTCTTCCCTCCTCCCTTCCCTCTTCAAGTATACTCCGAGTAGGGTAAGGTAATATTAAAGACAGAATTACAGTGTTCTCCAAGCAGTGAGCAAATGGAGTTTTGCGTGTGTGCTCACCCACTGCTCACACAAGTGGAGCTGTGCACTCACATGTGCTCACCCACCACTTTTGCAGCCCAGTTCTGAATGGGCCGTGGTCCAGTAGTGGGCCATGACCCAGAGTTTGGGCACCCCTGCAATGGAGAAAACATGTCTAGTTTAACATTCAATATTTCTTGAAAATATAATGTTTATGTATAATTGTTAGCAATAAAGCAGGATACAATATTTAAAAAAGAACATATTACTGTATATTTAAGACTTCAGTCAAGTGCAAATCCAAATACTGTACAGTCTTTCCACTGAGCTAAACTTTTCCACTCTTCCACATCTTTTTTTCAAAATTCATAATAAAATAGCTGCTATAGATTAAATAACTAACATGAAACATAAAGAGATTGAGTTACATTTAATTTTGCAGCTTTGGAAAGTCTCAGTTTGCCTGGTATAAACAGATGGTCTATACAACATAAAAAGATGGTTAAAATTATCATTAGTTTCTTCCTCTGACAGCTTAGCTTTGGAATTCATACTAAATGATTGATGAGTTATTACCTTGTGTAAGTTCTGGGCCAGACCAATTAAGATATATTGGTCTTGCATTAAGAGAGTGAAAATCACTGCATAATAAAAAAACAAATAATATAATATGTTGAATAATAAATGTAGGACTTTTCACCTCAGACAACTTCAAGGTAGGAAATTAACAAATGATCAAATAAGAAACAATAAAATATTTAGAAGACTGGAATAGCATCTTTTCTACAAATTGCTGGCCAATATCTAAAGGGACTTATTGATCATAGATATATTTCTTTCATTTTCAGTCAGATTTCTGGTGAGGAAGCATCATTCCTATAGATAGATCTATTGATCTGAAACTTATTTTCTGATAAGTGCTATTTAGAAAAGAACAATTTATCAGGCATACCAAATCTCCAATCTATATGATGCCTTATAATATGTGGGAAAACATGTCAAAATGACACATATGTCTTTCTACACTTGCTCAGGCCATAGAGGCTGACAATCAGTGAGCAGGGCTAATATTTTGGGCTCTTTTTGTATTTAAGTATTTGGGGGCACCTCTGGAAGCTGTAAATGGGAGACAGGAGGGCATGTTATAGCTGTGGGTTACATATTCTACTGCAGCTTGGCAGTCTGGCAACTTTAAGACTTGTGGATTTCAACTCCAGCATGGGGAATTCTGGGAGTTGAAGTCCACATGTCTTATAGTTGCCAGATTTGGAGAGCCCTGTTCTAGTGCTTCTGTAGGCATGTCCAAGAGTTTCTGGGCCAAGTCAGTGCTTCAGTTTTGATTGACATCCTGAGACCCAGAGTCCTAAGAGGACCAGAGTTAAGATTCTTTTTTATTTTTTATTGGGGTACAAGGTAGGAACCTCTGTGGTAGAGTTTGGGAGGGGCAAATGGTTTGCAAAGGAGAACAGGATGTTCTCTTTTGCATTTTTAAACATGTCATTAATTCTTATTGCTGATACCTCTCCCATTCGTTTCAAATGACTCTTTACCTAGATCATCTTAGTAAATCTAGATCAGCCTTCCATGCCTAATATAATTCTAATATAGCAGAACTATATTTCCCAGAATTTCCAATCATTCCAATCATTATACTAGTTGGGGATGTTGGGGGGTTGTAATCTCCATGTACCTGTAGAGGAATATGGAGATGGCCTTGAAGAAAGAATGCAAGAGTCCCTCTCTGAGGAAGATGGATGGTTCCAAAATGTGATAAACAGGCAAACAAGCAAATCCTGGAGTGTCTGCAGGCAAAAAAGGCAACTTGGCAACCACAACCATATGTTCATTGCCTCATCCTTTTTGTCTGTAGATGTAAACATTGGGTGGGATTGTGATTGTATTGTTATGGCCATCATCTTGACCCACCCTACCCCACAGATACCCCTGCAAATAAACATCAAATTAGCATTGAGAAAGAAGAGAGTTGGAAAGAAACTCAAGATAGCCCATCTTAATTTTGTTTGACATAATAGGGAGCAGAGGAAAAAACTGTCACCCTTTCAAGATTCTGTTGTATACCCTATAACAGAAGTCCCCAACCTTTTGGGCACCAGGGACTGGTTACATGGAGAGAGGTTTTTCCACGAACTGAAGGGGGTGTGGTTTTGTGTGCTGCCTGCATCCTGTGGATGACTGCTGTACATAAATCTCCTTATACATATTCCCTATGATTTCACATTCAATTAATGTGTCATTTTGCCTGTAATGTTGGCAATTTATTATGCTTCTTTAATATATATATATATATCACTCAGCTGGTAATTGATTAGTGAGCTTTGAAGCTTATCTTTCTAGGCTTCAAAAACATCCAATCAGCTGAATTTTATTTAAAAAACTTCAGAACACTTGCTGGATTTATAGAAAGATGAACAGGCAGAAATACCCAGATATTTAGCCTGAAATGACAGGTGCTTGCATTCAGTGGTGGGATTCAAATATGTGAACAAGCAGTTCTCTGTGTGGATGCCGCTTCTGGAAGTCCGTTCTGGGCTTGGGCAACAAAAAATTAGTTACCGGTTCTGCCGAACTGGTTCGAACTGGCTGAATCCCACCACTGCTTGCATTTGTACAACTTGCAAAGAAAGAGAGAGCATTGTTTCTCATGGACAAAAGTCTGCCATCCTTATGCAGCAGAATCTAATTGTATTCTAGGAGCAT
Organism: Bothrops alternatus; assembly: GCA_034064705.1. Lineage (NCBI taxonomy): Eukaryota > Metazoa > Chordata > Lepidosauria > Squamata > Viperidae > Bothrops > Bothrops alternatus. The sequence goes on along the minus strand of JARGCV010000031.1, from coordinate 1,114,961 downwards.
GACTCAGGTCACATTTTACCAAATGGGACAAGAAGTAAAAGAGTTCTAGTTGATAATCAGAATTGGCATCAGAGATTCCTGTAGAAATAAGCTGCTTTAATCAGATATCAAGTTTAGGGTGGCACAATGGAGCACATAAATTTTGAGACTGCAAATGGAGCCTTCCACAAACAAAGGAACTAATATAGTAGAACAAAAACTAAACTGGACTGTTGCTCTCCTTTTGGGGGGGGGCTTCTTTTTTTGTTTGTTTTGTACCTGAGAATGTAAATGGTTGTTTTCCAAATGTGGACGCATATACATCATTAAAGTGGCTTCTTCCACTTTCTTTCACTTCATTTTGTGGCATCTACAGACCATGTCAAGATAGAGGGAAACAGAAGTAGGTTCAAAAACGTAACATCAAGCATAAACATGGTTTTAATCTTATTTTAACAATAAGCAGGGATTGCATGAATATTTGCTAAGGTTGCCAATACTAAATGAATTAATAAATTTGATGCTCCTTCAGTGAAATCTGGGTCATTGGCATTGCATGCTCGATAAAGGAAACACTGGTAAGAGTTTTCCTCCTAGGAGCTACAGCAATTTACAGCCTTCATGCAGGATTCTTCTTAACACTGCAGAATTATCATTTATTAAATTTGTGTACTGCCCAGTTCTCAAAAATCTAGCAAAATATTGGCCCAAGATAAGAGCAAATGTATACAGGCTATCTGAATCTTGGCAAATTAGCTAGGTGTATAAGCAAACACACCAGGTACACAATGGACCTTTTCAGGAGGCTTTAAGCTACAGTTAGGAATTTGTTCTCCTCAGTCTGAAAAACATTGTGTTTCCTTAGCCATGAAAGTCAGCTGGGTGACTTTGAGCTAGTCACTCTCTCTCCATCCAATGCACCTGACAGGATTGTTGTTGAGGGGCAAATAGGAGGAAGAAGCCATGTTGGATATGTTTGCCACCTTGATTTATTCGTAAAAATAATAAAGACAGGATACAAATAACTAAAATAAAAATAACATGCAGCCCTGCATTTTAAAGTTGGCTGCCTGTCAGTCTCAAACAAAGGCAAACAAAATCATCATCAAAAGGCTTCAGGACTTTAAAGATGAAAGAGTTTCTGGCTTGGCAAGATAACTGAGCAGCAAAGAGGAAAAGTTAGCTAGGCAAGGGATCTAGTGTGGATTCACTCCTTGCCCAGGCTTATTGCCTGGCAAATAAAGCTTGGAAGTGCAAAGCTTTTTTTCTGGCATAAAACCCACAGAGTTCTTGAAGCTAAGCTCAGGAAGTTCTCACCTCTGAGTACCAAATCAAAAAAGTGGTTAAGAAGTAGCTCATACCTGGCACAAGCTTTGTCATGCCAGAGAAACCAGCTCTGTTCCACTTTTTTTTTCCTGTATACATTTGGAAATTAATAGGGCTGGCAACAGAAGACGGCATGTATTATAGGGGAGAAAATAAAGCTAACAAAATGGAGACTGCACCTTGTCCTGTCTATAAGATATCACCAGGGTAAAAAAAAACAACCCACTTCCTCTTTGCTTAATCCCACCACATCCAGAATTGACTCTCCCTGCCCCAGACAATCCCACCCCATCATCCCATCTAAACCAGGGGTGTCCAACCTTGGCAACTTTAAGACTGGTGGACTTGTGGACTTCAACTCCCAGAATGGATGACTGGGGAATTTTGGGAGTTGAAGTCTTAAAGGTGCCAAGGTTGGACACTCCTGATCTAGAGCAAAGAATAGAAGCCTCCTCACTAGCTCACAGCATGGCCCAAGAGCAACCCTTATAAGAAATTGTAAGCAAGAGAAAGCCCAATCTTCCATCCTCCATCAGTTGATGACCTCCATATTCCATCTCCTTTTAACAAGGGTCTTCTCAGCTTTGCTGCCCTCTGAAAGGCCCACTTGCCTAGAAGGAGAAATAATTCAGGTATAGGGATGAGAATCTGCTCAGCTTCTCCAAACAGGTCAGCCAATCAGATCCCTGTGATGTCCCATCTTGTGGCCCTCAGCTTCTACAAACATTTTTGCTCTTCTATTGTTTGTAATACAGTAGAATCTTGTAAAGTAAACACCCAACAATCTTTGCAGTACACTCAGTTCTTCTCCTCAGTGTTGTGCTCCTTCTTCAGACTGGATCCATGACACTATTCACCTTCATTACAGTCCCTCTATGTACAACTCTTGGTAAAGGCCTTCACATATTGCCACAATGACCTGGATGTGGCATGGAAGGATATATTGATAAGGGTGCTTGGATCCTGACCTGAGCCCAGAAATTTGTTTCCCTATGACAGAGCGGTGAAAATAGGCATGCTAAAAGTTTGTGTTACCATATATGTTAGTAAAGTTTCAGTGTGGATTATTTAAAAAAATGTAGGAAATTATAAAACAACTTATGCCATGGGTGTCAAACAGCCAGCCCGCGGGCTGGATATGTCATATCGAAACCGCACCCACCTGATTGCTGGCAATGGAAAAAAAGTCACAACATGTCACGTGACGTTGCGAGTTTGACACCCCTGGCTTATGCTCACAACATCTGTAGGACCTTCCTTTCCCTAATTTTTGTAATTAAATCACCTTTGCAATTTTTTAAATAAAAATGTATAAATAATCACAGTAGATTGGTAAGAATCGCTTTTATTTTAAAGTGCAAATCACTGCTTTCAATCTTTGATGCAAGCTTTTCTCTGATTCTGTTTTTTTTTAAATGCAAATTTTACCAGTATAAATGGTTTGTATGCAGTTTTGGCAGCATTTGTTTTTCTTTTAGATGCATTTTGACTTTGGGGTTTTTTTCTGGATTTTTGCTAATACTCACCAGTAGACTCTAATGCTAATGATCCAACGGTTGGGCAAAAAACAGTTGCAGAAGGCTTTTGTCTCCCTAAAATGTCTTCAGCATTGCTGTCTGGAGTGGTGCTTCTCAACCAGCACTGCTTTGAATTGCTCTTCCGTGCCACTCAAGTGGATCCCCTCCATATTGTTGTATATCAGATGCTTAAGTATGGCAAAGAAGTGGTAGAACTCTTGGCAAGGTAACATACTGTATATTGCTATTGCCCTCTGATATTTTAAAATATCATGTAGGACATCTAAAGGTCACCCCAGTTCAGGTATTGAGTCTGAGTATGGGGTGTGGGGCAATTGCTGGGCTAATCTTCAGCATCCTCCCATTCGTTTCTTTATCTCTTTCATATTCAGTCTTCATGTGTTTTAAGATAAAGGTGCCAAGTGGTGAATCTTATTGTCAATGCTGCTAACATTGGATGTTTCCACTTTGACAACTGATGAAAATGCAGCCATTTTCTCTATTCCTTTAACATGCTTTTTCTTGCTTTAGAAATTATGTGCAGCAGGGGGGGGTTGGAATGTAAGCGCAGCTAGCCATAACATAATGCTGTGGTGGGAATCCAAGGACAATGTTTTGGCGGGCTGTGGAGCTAAGGAGAAAGCCCACCCTTCAAGATAATTGGGGAATGTGATTTATGATGGAATTTAGTTTTTATGACTGAGTTTAGTTTTTCGGTTCAACTATGTAGTGCCAATACTTTGTTTCTCAAATAAAAGATTCTTTAAGGAAAACAAAGCCTCAAAGTTCTTTGGGAGGGTTTCGTCTATCGGAACCATGACACTTATGTTTAGCTGGATGAGAATAAGCCTTGCCTTCTTCTGCCACCCACTGATATAGACTTTGAAAGAAGGCATGTCAGAAACATAGTTTTCCTTTCATATTATGTTTTAAGACTATAATGCATTCCTTTTTGATCTGCTCTGCCTTTCCTCTTCATACCTTCACTAGATGGAGGAGGCAATGGAAGAATATCTGAAGGACAGTAAAAAAAAGATGCACTGAAGCTAGTACACCATGAAGACTTACGGAGTACTGGACAGACAAACTGGCCTGGGAGAAAGAAGAAGAAAAAACAAATGGAGAACAGAAATGAGACCTGGGAAGACAAAGTATTACATGATCACCACATTAAAAGAAATAGCAGGCAAAATAGATGACAAGATCTGGCAATGGCTAAGAGCTGGAAAGTTGAAGAAAGAGGCAGAGAAGCTCATTCTGACTGCACAAGACCAAGCCTTAAGAACAAATGCGTATAAGGCCAGAATTGAAAAGACAGCAACAGATAGCAAGTGCCACCTCTGCAAAGCAGCTGAAGAAATGGTGGACCCAATTAGTTGTTGCAAGAAGATCACACAAATTTATTACAAACAATGGCATGGCAAAGTAACCACAATGGTGCAGCTGAATGTTTGCAAGACATAACAACAGCCACATAACACCCTAGACTTAACAATTGTCAATAAGAAAGACTGAAAAAGTCTGGATAGTGAACATTGCCATACCTGAAGACAGCAGAATAGAAGAGAAAGAACTGGAGACAATCACAAAATAGAATAGCATCACTTAAATGCCATTGGCACTGACAAAATCACCATCAGTCAATTGCAAAAGGCAGCTTTGCTTGGAACAGTTTGCATACTTTTAATATTATTAAACAACAACTTTTCCCTATTCCAGGTCTTTGGAATGGACTCAATGGGTGGACAAAAATGCCAAGTGCACTCTATCTGGCTGACTGTGTGAACAACAATGCTAATAAAGAATAAGGAAGAAGACCTGCAGTCCCCCCTTCCCTGGCATTGATCAGTTTGTTGACACTTGTTTTTCTAGCACCACCTGACCTTAAACTTGAGAGCTGGATAGATTAGAATGTAACATCAAAATGCAGAAAAGAAGTCACTCCATCTTATAAGCATTCTCAAAGACATTTTCCCATACCCTATTCCCTTCTCTCCTTCCATTCTTTTCTCCTTCCTTTAGACCAAAATGCTGTGTTTTGTAATAATCACTCAAGCAACTTTAGATGCTTAATTTGTAAATAGTAATCAAGCTAATTAAAGAATACTAAGAATGAAACATGGTCTGATCCCTAGTCCTTATGATCCCAGTTAAGTTAAAAAAAAAACCTCAAGTGGTTTGATCTGGTTACTTGTGGCATGACCACATCTGATGCAATGTAGGCAGAGTCTGTGCCTAGAAGTAGGAAGTACTTCGAGAGGACCACAAAAAAAAAACAAAAAAAAAACTGGCTGTCCTCATTCAGTGCACAAAAGACTGCCAGTCCCTTGGTGGCACTGAAAACTCCAAAGGATTGTAGAAAACTGAGGGTCCTCCAGTCAAAAGACAGGCAATGATTGTTCCCATACAGTCCTTCTAAGATCAGAATTTTCCTAGAAGATAGAAAACTGTCATGGTATGAAGAAGACAAAGCAGGTGAATTAATTTCATCCTAGCCCAAGTGGGGTATCAAGTCATCATAAAAGAAACAGACATTGTTTAGAGAAACAATTTTCTTTTGAGTTCCATTTATTCATCTAGAAAACGGGAATAATCAGAACTTCATTGATGGGACTTCAAACTGTGATGCAAGTGAAGTATATTAATAACTGCAGCCTGATCAATAGTGATTCACTCATGCTTTCATGTCCAGTTTCAGCCTGAAGCATTATGATGTGGCGGTATAAAATAAAACACAGACACGGGGAAGGGGAAGGGGGGAGGGAGGGAGGGAAAGCAGTCCTCTTTTGTGAAATCCTGCCTGTCTTTAAAGAGTAATCAGGTAGTCTTCAACGCACGGCCACAATTGAGCCCACAGTTTATGTTCTTAAGTGAGAAATTTGTTAAGTGAGTTTTGCCCCATTTTACGACTTTTCTTGCCACAGTTGTTAAGTGAATCACTGCCTTTGTTAAATTAGGGATATGGTTGTTAAGTGAATCTGGTTTCCCCATTGACTTTGCTTGTCAGAAGGTCACAAAAGAGAGTCACGTGACACTGCAACCATCATAAACGTGAGTCAGCTGTCAGCTGAGTCAGCTATCCAGCATCCAAATGTAAATTACATGACCACGCAGTCATAAATGTGAAAAATGGTCATAAGTCACTTTTTTCAGTGCCGTCATAACTTCTAATGGTCACTAAATGAACTGCTGTAAGTCGAGGACTACCTGTACTCTTTTGGAAGGTAAATGATAAAAAATTACAGTTTTGCCTCTCTTTACCCCTCTGGACCGAAAAAAGTAGTTGTTTGCCAGACCAGCAGGGAATACCCAAATAGATCACAAGGTTTGGAACTATCCTATTTCAAAATAGAAATTCACTACTTTTATCTTCAATAGCCTACAACTGGGGAGTAATACAAAGACCATGCTGTCTCTTTTGGGCTTCCTCAGCCCTTAGGACCGTCCGGATGGATCCTTCTCTGATCATCATCAAAGTTTTGTTTAGAGAGCACCCAGGTTGGAGGTGGTACAGTGCTTCCCAACTTGTGTTGGGTAGAAGAGAGATGGGTGGTTTAGAAATAGGAAATACGAATAAATAAATACAATTTCCAATATTCTGCAGCCAATATGGTTGTTGCTAAGAATTCGGGAACTGAAGTCTGTAGCAATAGCACTTAGCAGTAGCACTTAGACTTATATGGCGCTCCCATAGTCCTTTGCAGCACTCTGTAAGTGGTTTATAGAGTCAGTCTATTGCCCCCAACAATCTCAGTCCTCATTTTATTGACCTCAGAAGGATGGAAAGTTGTGCCAAACTTGAGCTGGTGAGAATCGAACTCCTGGCTGCAAGCAGAGTTAGCCTGCAATACTGCATTCTAACCATTGGGCCACCGTGGCTCCTACATCTCAAAGTTGCCCAGACTGGTAAACACTGGCATAGGTGTTATTCCCAAGCTTTGGAACTACCTACAAAGTTGCTCTAGTTCCTTCTTTTTACCATCTTTCCTCTGCCTAGGACAGGGGTAGGCAATCTTGTCTCTTTTATGATTCGTGGACTTCAGAATTCCTGAGCCAGCTGGAATTCTGGGAGTTGAAGTCCACGAGTCATAAAAGAGACAAGGTTGCCTATCCTAGCCTAGGAAATTACTTTTATTTAAACAGACCTTTATTTCTAAGAGGCAAAATGGCTTTATTTCAGAAGCAGTATGATGGCTCAGTAGTTAAGACACTGGGCTTCTCAGTTGGAAGGCCTACAGCCCACATTCGAGACCCCCCCCCCCAGCCTCACGTGACAGGGTGAGCTCCAGTCCTTGTCCATTTCCTGCCAAACTTAGCAGTTCAAAAGCATGCAAATACAAGTAGATTGACAGATACCACTTGAGTGGAAAGGTAACAGCGCTCTATGACATCATGCTGGCCACATGACCACAGAAACATTGGCTCAATGTCTTTGAAATGGAGATGAGCACTGCCTCTTAAAGTTAGCTATGACAAGAGAAGTAAAATCTGCAGGGACTTCTTTCTTTTTTATTTCTAAGCACATTTTAGGAGATTAATTTCGGGGGGGCACTGAAGGTTTTTGTGGTTCTTACTATGCGTTTTCATTATGATTCCATTATGTTTTTAATTGTACCTTAATGATACAGCATTAATTTGTTTGCTGACTTGAACACAATCCATAAAGGCTGGATATAAATTCCACAAATAAATTTTAACTTATAAAGAGAATAAATTAGTCAGATGGTTATGTTGTTTGTTTTAACCACTGGGATTTTAAGAGTGAATTTTCTACCACAACCAGCGATAAAATGCTGTCTGTGAGAGAATTGAATATATTCTCAACTGCTTTCATTAATAAGCATATATTGTACATAAGTGAATAATATTTCCCCTTTGCCTGAAGCAGCAACACCCCCAATTGTATTCTTGAGGATTTTTGTGTGTGTGCTAAACAAGAAGGAAGGAAGAATTCTACGCAAGCTCAGGCGAATGCTTGAATCAGCCAGATTCCAACAGTTCTCTGAGAAAATTGTTGTAGTTGTTATTTCATTTCTGTTTTCATTGGCTGTTTTGCATGGTATCTTCTTTTTATGGGCGGTGATTCTGAAAGAATATTTTGAGGTAAGCTCTTGATCAAACTATCAGACTGCAGCCATTTCTACTTTAAAGAGACAGTAGAGGACAGCCAGCGTCTTCAGATCAATGAAGTTTTGTTTAATAAAATTATAGAATACAAAGGATTGCATGCCGTTGACTCAGAAATATTAATCCAATCAAACCATTAATAAAACCAGACTCTGGAGTATGAAGAAAGATCATCCAATGAATAACAAAATGAATCCCAGCAGAAAGGGTTAATATATGCAGTCTTCTGTGGGAGTACTTCATGAATTATACTGAGACATACTGAGAAAGCTTTTTCCTTCTATCAATCATAGCATGCCAATATAATCAAGAATTCAGTGATAGTTTTCAATCTATATGTAAAATATTTCATGTACATGTTAGTGTAATTATGAATAGAGTTCAATCTCATTTATCTGAACTTCTCCTGTTCAGAAAATATCATATGCAAGATGTATGTCTGCTTGTTTATATCATCTCATGCCAAAACAAGAGCTAGGTAGAATATATAGATGAAATGTGGAATATGTAAAATAATATGCATCTAGCATTATATGATGTAAAATTCAGGGTAGGTAGAAAAAAAGTACTATTTATTTACTCCGTGCTTTTTGAACTAGTATTGGAATCAAAACAGCATTCTGTGCCCCACTTTTCTGTAATTAAAAAAATATGCTCAAAAATGGATATGTTAGGGGAAAATACTGATAAAATACCTTTATTGTAAAGAAAATATTCCCAAAGGCTATTCAAATAGTAAAAATAAATTGTAGACTAGAAGAATGAGGTTATATTGGAAAAATGTAAATGAAAACGTTTGTGAATATTCATGTGGATTGATTCATTGATTTGTCAGATTCAAAAAAGACACGAAACTGAGAAGAAACAAATGTACAACTGAGAAGATTAAAAAAACAGCAAAGATAAAGGCTAGCTAGGCTAGCTAACCTTTCCTGGGCTCAGAAACAAAACTGAATAAGGCCAGGCAGAGTTAGTTCTTAGATAGAAAGCTTCCTAGAAACACCAAGGGAAAAAGATCCTTGAGTAAGGTAATAATTCCTTAACACTGCTAAAGAAATTCACCATACCCGATGAGGCCTTAAAGGATACAAACCCCTCTTCCCCATTAGCTATACTGCCTGGAAATGCATGAAATTAAATAAATAATAATAATAATAATGAGACTTGTAGTTCAGGAACATCTGAGCTGTGATGGCACAGTGGTTAGAATGCAGTATTGCAGGCTAATTTTGCCAACTGTCAGCAGTTCGATTCTCACCCGCTCAAGGTTGACTTACATTCCATCCTTCCAAGGTTGATAAAATGGGGATCCAGATTGTGGGGGGGGGCAATATGCTGACTCTATAAACTGCTTAGAGAGGGCTGTAAAGTACTATGAAACAGTATATAAGTCTAAGTGTTATTCTATAGTCCTATTTGGAGCAGGGGTGGCCAACTATGGCAACTTTACGACCCGTGGACTTCAACTCCCAGAATTCCTGAGAGAACACTGGTTCAGGAATTCTGGGAATTGAAGTCCACAGATTGTAAAATTGCCATAGTTGCCCACTCCTGATCTGGAGAGTCAGAGATTCCCCGTCCTGTTTTACCCATCTCTTTTCCATCAAAAGGGTAACTCATTTTCTAGTGACAAATATTAATTGGTAGAAAATTATTGATCTTCTATTCCTAGCATTACAAATTATGGAACTACATTAATCAATGTGTACTAAGCATGATAATCAACAAATGTTACAAACTTTCCCCTAATATATGTAAAAATTAAGTTATTAGTGAGGAACAATTGTGCCCAGTGGCACATTCTGTAAGATGATTTGTTTCAATTGCCTCATTGGTTCCTCTTCTTACATAGTAAGAGGATGGATCATTACATCAGAAAATTAAAGCTGTTGTAAGATATTTATTTTCAGCCTTGTGTGGTATGCTTTGAGGAAAATCTGGCCAACTTAAAAAAAAAATCCTGAACTTTTTTATGCTATTTAGAATAATTAAATATTAATGTTATTCGGTGTCCAGCACATCAAGATCTGAATCTTTTATCTTGAATCTATCATGTTTATTTGCTCTGGTTGACCTTTGCCTGTATCACTTTTGGTGATGTCTTTTGTGGTACCTGTACATTCAAAACCTATTTTTTTCACATAATTCTATAGCCATTGAGTGGAAGACTGAGAAAAAAAAGAATCATTTATTCAATAGCTATCTTAGCCACAAACTCACTAAATCCCTGTAGATCCAAATATGATTTAGGAATTTTAACTTTCTAATACTGGTTTATTCTGCATTTTTAAGTCATTCTTATTCAAGGTAATTTCTAGTTTTAAGGAGAAGACAATTCATGGGTGGATGCCAGATTCTGGCATTACCTTAGTTATACGGTTGTGTAAGTGATACCTATGAGTGTTCAGTTGTTCATTGTACAGTCTGGTGTTCTGTTGCCATCTAGCCTTCCAACTCTTCCATTCAATCAAGTGGGATTTAATGAAGGGTATTTCTTGCATGGTGCTTTTCCAGATTAGGCAGGAGCAGCTAGGAAGGCCATAGAACAATGAGGGGGAAAAAACCAATAACATCTTTATTGTTTATTCCAACAATAAATCTCAAAACCATACCATTTCTGAAATATCCACTGTTCTATTATTTCTCCTCTTCATTTTTGCTTTAAAAAAAATTAATCAACCTCTGCTTTGCAAATTTCTCTTACAGCTGCTCCAGTAAGGTATGTTTTGACCCTTGATAGGAAGCATCTCTCCAGACAGAATTGGTAGGCAATTTGAGGATTGTCCTAGACTCACAGCTCCTTCTGGAGGAGCAGGTGGCAGCCATAGCTAAGGGATCTTTGCCCAGATACACATTATGTACCAATGATGCCAGTTCCTCAATTGGGAATTCTTCCTCATGGTCACTTGTGCCTTGGTAACTTCCTGAATTATTTCAATGTCCCATATAGGGCCGTCCTTCAAGAAGTTATGAATAGTCCAGAATGTGGCAGCTTGTGCAATGCTGGCTACCCCTTGGTTTATTCATCTTACATCACAGCCGGAGCTGCACCGTTTCCCAGTTTCTGCATGGGTGCAGTCTTGGTTATAGTGCTTCTGTTATGATGCCTGCCCTGTGGAATCTCTCCCTTAAGATTCAATTAGCATTAACTCTGTTAGCCCTTGGGGTTTGAAGACCAGGATGTTCTCTTAGATGTGGGGTCAGGGTGTTGAGTGTGTGAGGTATAATATATGATGAGGCACCCCAATTGTGTATTTGGTTGAGATTTCTGGTTGTTTTCATGTGGTTTATTATGTTCTGTTGTGTTACTGTGTGCCACCCAGAATCACATTTTTCCAAGCTATTCTTTAATTAAATTAACAAGCCATAGTCATTCTTTAATTAAATTAACAAACGATCTCTAAATGATCATTCACTGCAAACTAAAAAGAATTCAGTATACTTGTTTAAAAAAAGAACATGCAATTTTATGTTATAATAATAATAATAATGATAATAATAATAATAGTAGTAGTAGTAGTAGTAGTAGTAGTAGAGTTGGAAGGGACCTTGGAGGTCATCTAGTCCAACCCCCTGCTCAAGTTGTGTCAACAGAAACAGAGGTTCCAAGTCCTGGTTGAGTGATGATTCTCCTTAATTCTGCTCTGTTCATTTCAAACTTTGTAATGCAATACCGACATTACATTTTAAAAATAAATAGAGAAAATAGTACAGATGGAGAGAAGGTGAGGAGGAGATCTGAGACATCCTAAATCTGATGATCAAGACCAAGGTGCTATCATTACAGGGTTCAGGATATGGCAAAGTGGTTGGAAGTTACAAAAAAATCAGATTGTGACTATTAAGGAAAATAAAAAAAATACTGTAATGATCACAGCAGGTTGACATTGAAATCAATGACCCTAAAGAGAATGTTGATTCTCCTTTAGTGATGAGGCCAGGCAACCTCTGTGTAGGATGCTTAAATTGAATTCCTACTCTCAGCAGGGGATTGAATGCAATGGCCTGAATGGCACCTTCCAAATTTTTGAATCTGTTTCCAAACAACCTGTAAAAGTTATATAATTTTGTGATTTTGCTCAGTATTAGAATCGGTGCCATTTGTGGAGCATATTTTGGCAGGACTGGCAAATCTGCTCTCATAGAAATATCTGGCAAATTGCATTTCCATCGAAATGATGCCTGGTTTGCTAACAGGTGATTTTTTTAAAATTAAGATTACCTTTTTTATGAGGTTATGATGCTGTATTGTCCCTGCGAATCCTTCCAAAATCTCTAGTCTTCTATCACTTTCTGCTTTGTTTTGTTTTGTTTTGCTTTGCTTTGCTTTGCTTTGCTTTGCTTTGCTTTGCTTTGCTTTGCTTTGCTTTGCTTTGCTTTGCTTTGCTTTGCTTTGCTTTGCTTTGCTTTGCTTTGCTTTGCTTTGCTTTGCTTTGCAGTCAAGCTCTTCCAATATCCTCCTGCTTCCCATTTAATATGGGAATAACCACCTGCTGCCTGCTTTATAGGCATTTGACATACTTTCAAAGTGTTTCTTTTCGAAACTGGGTCAACAAATGGGTCATTCTATTACTATCTGGAATCAAAACTGCTTTTTTGGATCAATTGCACAGACAGCCATTCTGTACTTTTGGGGGTTTTTTTTGCCTTCTCTTTTCTAAATTCCCTTTCTCTTTCTAATCTTTATTTTATTTTATTTCAGTTAGCTAAATGGCTTAGTTTCATTTCATTCAAACATTGCAAATAAAATAGAACTGTGTGTTTTATCAAATTCCTTTATTGTAGTGGAAAAATGTACCAAACCTTCTAATACTATGCCCCAAATCACTATGGGAATTATAATTGGGTTCACTGATACTTTTCGGCATTGGATATATTGTGTGATCTCTAGCAAGTTGCCACTGCTTTCAGACAGAGGGAGGGAGAGACTGGCAAGCAGACAGTCAGATATATCCTAATGTCAGGCTTTAATAACTCATTAAAATAACGTAAATGCAGACAAGATGAAATGCAGAATGAAACAGGCACAATTTCAAAGAATCATTTTAAAATTAAAATGGATGAGGCCATGTACCATAACTAGAAAGCCCCAGTTTTGTAGAATGCAGAGAAGAGCAACCAAGATGATTAAGGGCTTGGAGGCAAAAACATATGAAGAACAATTGCAGGAATTGGGTATGTCTAGTTTAATTAAAAGAAAGATTAGGGGTGACATGATGGCAGTGCCTCCATAGTTGAGGAACTGCCACAAAGAAAAGGGGGGTCAACCTGTTTTTCAAAGCACCAGAAGGCAGGACAAGAAGCAGCGGATGGAAACTAAGCAAGGAGAGAAGCAACCTAGAACTAAGGAGAAATTTCCTAATGGTGTGGACAATCAACCAGTGGAATGACTTGCTTGCCTTTAGAATTTTTGGGTGCTTCAACACTGGAGGCTGTTAAGAAGAGACTGGACAACCATTTGTCTGAAATGGTATAGGGTGTCCTGCTGAATGGGGGACTAGAAGACCTTCAAGGTCCCTAACAACTCTTATTATTCTGTATTCTCACATGCCTTCTGGACGGCAGGTATCATTTTAAGTATGGGATTTATTTATTCATGTATGGAATTTGTATGGCTACCTATCCCATGCTTGGTGACTCTCAACAATCAATAAAAACAGCCATGCACTTCTCACCAGGCACCAGATCGCCCATTGCATGGATCCCCTAATTCAGCCTCATTCTAGCCCAATGCTTGGGAGAAGAAACAACTGTTTGTGGCCCTTGTGGAAGGCTAAAAGGATGGGGGAGGGCCTGCAATCTCGGATGAGGGAATATTCCAAAGGATTGGGTTGGCTATACAGAAGACATGCTTCTGAGGTGCCACCAAATGACAGCATTTAAGGGAAAGCACATGGAACATGCCCATTCTATCCTACTGCCACTTTCTCAGGGACAGGTGGCCCCATAAATAACCAGACTGTGCCATGTAAGGCTTTAAAGGTGATAACTAGTATCTTGAATTGCACCTGGAAAGCAACTGGGAGCCAGTGCAGATCATGAAACAGAAGTGTAACATATGCATACTGCAGAAGTCCCACGAAAAGCATGCTCTGCTGCATTCTGGACCAGTTGCAACTTCTGGATGGCCCAAGGACAGCCCCACATGGAGCACACTAGTAATCCAATTGGGAAATCATTAAAGCATGAGAGACTACAAGGAAAGTGTTAATCATCTTACTCTCCACATCTGGAATGCTGCATCCAGTTTTGGTCACCGCATTATAAAAAAGATATTGAGACTTTGGAAAGAGTGAAATAAGAGCAACTAAGATGATTAAGGGCCTGGAGAATAAAACATATGAAGAACAGTTGCAGGAATTGGATATGGCTAGTCTAGAGAAAAGAAGGACTAAGGGTGACATGTTAGCAATGTTCCAGTATTTGAGTGGCTGCCATAAAGAAAAGGGGGTCAACCTATTCTCTGAAGCCCCAGAAGTCAAGACAAGAAACAATGGATGGAAACTAACCAAGGAGAGAAGCAACCTACAACTAAGGAGAACAGAGAGAACAATCAACCAGTGGAATGGTTTGCCTTTAGAAGTTGTGGGTGCTTCATCAGAGGAGGCTTTTAAGAAGAGACTGGCGACTCGCTTGTCTGAAATGGTATAGGGTCTCCTGCATGAGCAGGGTTAGGGTTAGGATTAGCTTTGCCTGATAAGTATCTGAATATCTGCATGTTCTTATTTAGAATCTCCCCTTTCTTCCTTTTTCCAGTTCTGGATGGATATCATACTGATGTCTTGGCTATTAGATGTACCCCAATCCTTTTCTCAGGTAGTGCTCTTTTAGTTTAGCAGATCAGTTAGTCGGGATAAATCTACTCTGTTTTTACCAAAGTAGTACAGGTAGGTTTTGGAATCAGCAAATGTTCAGTTCTTGAACTTTGGTGACTAGGCTCTGGGGGCATAACGGTGTTAGACTTGCATTAGAAGATGCACACAATGGCCAAGGGCTAGAAGATTTTTTTTCCCCTGTCCTTTAACACTACAAAAGACACTCAAAGCAGTGTCTTGTGAAGAGCATATTTACTCTGATGGGTTCACAATGCTACGGTGATGCATAGATTCCCTGGAAATATCCATGCATCAGTTGAAGTTGACCTCAAGAACATCTTCTTTTTACTTCTCTGGGCACTCCAAAATGCAGGTGTCTGTTATAAGAGGTGGGGTGCTTTGTCTTGTTCTCATGCAGTATTATGGTTCGTCAATGAAAGCTACTTCTCTCCAGAAAAGTATATGGGAGATGTCAAAATGAGAAACATCAGCTGTCTGTTTCCACTTCAGACACAGGCTTCACAGGCAAAAGTGGCAAAGTCACAACATGTCACAGCATATTATTTAACCCACAGGGTCCATCATCAAAGCACTCAAACATACAAATGCCGTCTTTCCTCACAAAGGCAGTAAACACGGAGAAATTTCTACCTTGACCCTTCTGCCCCATCTTTTTGGGTGACTCCCAACCATAAGAGCTTTTTTAAAAAAACATTTGCTGACTCTTCTTAAGAGTAGCAGTGAGAAGAATGAAAAACAAAAGGGGACCTTGTATCCATGTTCATCATGATGGCAAGAGTTAAAAATACCCTAAGGCAGAAAGAAGCATTTTGGGGCAAAGGAAAGTTCTTATTGATCTCTTAGGATTGGAACTCTGTTGAAAAAGTCTTTCTTGCTCCTTGTCACTAGGCCTTTAAGGAAACATTTCTCAGATGCACCTACTTCACTTGCATTTGAGTGCACGCTGATACCTCCTAAACTTTATGTGAATAGGAAGTCTGCATTGTGATCAAAGCAGAATCATATTCTGGCATTCACAACTTCAGGAAAAGGAAACAGAAGTGCCTATTCTGGCTTGGCTTCCACCCTCCCTATATGGCTAGAAAGGCCAAAACAGAGATTGCAACCATTTGAGAATGAAATAAGTTAAAAGCGGACACTTTCACGCCTTCCAACCAACCCTCCAGCAGAGTAGAAAACACTTGAATGGGCTACATAAAACTTGAGTTCAGTTCCACCAAATCTTCATCTATCTTTTTCCTAATTCCAATCTGTTTCCAGATGCAATTCAAGGTTCTAGTTATCATCTTTAAAGGCCTACATGGCTTGGGGCCAAGCTATTTGAAGGACTACCTCTTCCCGATTACATCGACCCAGCCTACCAGGACAGAAAGCAGGGCATGTTGTGGGTCCCATCTATTAGGGAGATACATCTGGTGGCACCATACCAAAAAGGGTCTTCTCAATGGTGACCCCTTCTCTATGGAAACTCACTTCCCCAGAGGTACAATTGACTCCCTCACCTTGTTGCTTTTTCAAAATGCCCTGAAGATGTGGTTTTGGCAGTGGGCCTGCGGATCTCAAATGGAAATGAAGCCAATCAAATGGTTGGTCTGATTGCATTACTGATTGCATTGCCAGGCAGGTTATGATTTTTATATTGTGGATTTTTTTTTCTGTTGTAAGCTGCCCGGAGTCAACTGTATGTAAATTGGACAACCATGTAAATTTGTTAAATAGAGAATGAATGAATGAATGAATGAATGAATGAATGAATGAATGAATGAACGAACAATAAATTTTCATCTATCTCTGCATGGGCACAAAAATGATGGAATGTGTTGAGCTCCATCCTTTTTACTAAATTCAAAGGAAATTAGAACAGCTTTCCTCTCCTGCCACTATGATATAAATCATATATATGCTACAAAGGAACATAGACACTGCATAATTTCAGTACACATTTAGAATGATGCAAAGACCACAATAAATTAAGCCAAAATTAAACAGCAAAGAAGTAATCATGATCTAAATTGCATTCAAGAGATCTGGGACACTGGGAAGGACAAAGCTTTCCATTTTAAACAATACGGTTTAATGACCTATCTTAATTTCCAGCATTGTAGAAATTAAGATTTAAAAAAAAAAACACCCTATGCACAAATGTAGCTGCATTCACAAGCTTGCCCACCACTTGCATGGAACCATCCCCTCTTCTCCCCTCCCCCCTGCTGGTCTGCAAAGCCAAAAAGGGGACTGCTGCTCCACTGTCTCCTGGAGTCTGCCCAAATCCATGTTCATTGCATCGATGACACCATTTGACTATCTCATTCTGTGCCGTTCCCTTCTCCTATTGCATTCAATTTGTCCCAACATCAGGGTCTCTTTCAACGAGTTTTCTCTTCTCATTTGGTGTGTTTGAGTATTTGAGCTTCAGGTTCAGTATCTGCCTTTCCGAAGGACAATCAGGACTGATTTCCTTAAACCATGCTTATAATGTTCCAAGCCGGGAGCATGCTGTAGAAATGAGCTGAACGGGGGGGGGGGGTGTTGACTTCCTACAGTATATTCCCCTGGCACAGTATCAGGAGATTAATTCCTTCCATTACATGTGTGAATCTTTGATAGACCATTTTCATGAGCCCCCTTCTGTTAACTCTTCTTCATCCTAATAACCTTTCTGTCAGATATGTGGACCAGGGGACCTCTAAAAAAGCCCCACAATCCTCTATTTTACTATTTTGATTATTTAGACTAAAAGGCGAAACTGGCATAACACTTGTCTGTTTCACCTAACAAAAACAAAACAAAAGGGTTCCAGTGTTTCATCAGGAAAATAAACACAGGTTCACTGGTCAAGGTACTTCCAGATAAGAGCAGGCAGCCCAGTATAGGCCAAGATAAAATGGTCACTGTGAGCCATAACAATTGACTGCAGGGTAACAGTTAGTTCTGTCATAGCAGAGATATTTGCATACAATGAAATGAAGAACATTAGCTGAATTGGACATCATTGTGAACTGCAGGGGAGACCCAGGTTGATGTTTCACTTAGTTAGGAATGTCAACCTATGATTTAAGTTATTAAGAATTATTAAGCAGCTTTCTATTCTAAGACACAAAAGTAGGTGAAGTGGTAAGAGCCATCCAAATGGAAGAAAATTTGCTCAAGAGGATGATTATAAAACTTTTTTTTAAAAAACCATTCAATAAATCCTTATAGGAAAGCAAAAGAATACTGCTCTGCTCTTAGCAAGGAAATATCTGCTTAAATTTTCAACCCGACCACTTTTCTCAGATCAAAATCTTCCATTTTTTTAAAAAAACAACTCTATCAATAGATTACAGGGTAAAGAAAACACTTAATTCCTTTAATAATCTTTTTGATTAACATATTTTCCAAATTAAAAATAAACAAATCTCATCTAAAATAAACAAGTCAATTAACACAAATTATATTTCTTTCCAGTTCTTTATTTTTCTTTTTATTACCTTTTTGGAAATTTGTATTTTATACACACTGATTCCCCACTTACTACATACAGTATATTCAAGGAACAGATGTAGTATGCTTTGGGGAAAAATGAAAGCCCAACAAAAGCAATTGTGTTGAGGTTTTTTTTGCTGATGTTTTTGCTTGGGGTAGGATTAGCTACCAGCTGCAAAAAGGAAGAAAAGAAAAAAGGGAAGAAGGGAAGCGCTAGAATTTCTTAACTGGCTGAATAATATTAGTGTTCAAGAAAAGAACATGAAAAATACATCACATTTCAAAACTCAATAAAACCAGTCGCAAATGAAATAGAACCTGCATTTTTAAATGCTTAAATGCTCAGTTTCAATACCAGGCCATGCCCAGAATGTGCACACATACACTTTTTTCCAATAAAAAAAAGCAACAATCAAGCTCACACTTGGTATGTACTAGTAGTTTAAAGCCTCAGCAGCATTAGCAATGCTTAGGTGAACCATAGCATGACCCACATGCTTCACATTCCACATCCGTTCTAACTATTCCATAACAAAGTTTTTCTTTTTTTTAAATAACTATAATCAGGCAGGCTGGCAGGCTTACAATTACAGCCGCCACCATCTCCCATCTGGCCATATGCTCTAAGGCTTCTATGCTCTTGCCAGGCCATTGCCACATCAAATGCTCTTTCCAAGGTTAGAACATGTGAAAGCTGGAATGTTTTGCACAATCCTAGAGGGAATCCTTCTTACGCACAAAATCCTGAAACTCATTTGAATCAAGAGGATTCAAGAGATTTAAATGTTGAAACAATTGCAGCCAAGATATATCTGTGCCAGCACAGCTGGTGCAAAAGAGATTCAGTCCACTATATTTCAAAGATTGCCTCTTTTTAGCTATTAGAGCTATACAGGTTTTAGAATTAATAGGATAGGATAGGATAGGAGTTGGAAGGGACCTTGGAGATCTTCTAGTCCAACCCCCTGCTCAGGCAGGAAACCCTAAACCATTTCAGACAAACGGCTGTCCAGTCTCTTCTTAAAAACTTCTCGTGTTGGAGCATTCACCGCTTCTGGAGGCAGATTGTTCCACTGATTAATTGTTCTAACTGTCAGGAAATTTCTCCTTAGTTCTAGGTTGCTTCTCTCCTTGATTAGTTTCCATCCATTGCTTCTTGTCCTGCCTTCAGGTGCTTTGGAGAAGAGGTTGACTCCCCTCTTCTTTGTGGGAGTGTTTATAGTGTTTATCAAGCTAATTGGATCTGATGATAACTAGAGATCCTTATCTTTTTTTGTGCTAAGAAAGTGTTATGTTTATTCAAAAATACATTTTTTAAAAAACTTTTTCACATTCAGAAGTAAAAGCAAAATGGAACTGCACTTATGAAATACGCTTTCCTTTCATAATTTAATTTTAAACACTTCGGAAATGGCCTTCCATTTTAACTATGGCTATGGCTTTATCCCTCAAGTTATCAGGAATTACCTCAAGGAGTCTTCTTAATTCTGTTCATGCATCCCCTTGGAAAAGTTTTACTATTCTCCCTTTCTTCTTGCATTCCAAATTAGATCCTATGCATGTATTTTGCCAAAGCCCCAGTATTTATTGCATCATAGAATTATTCCCACTTTTGTTGTGGCAATAAGCAACCTGTCTTGATTACTGATAGATCTGCACAGTGCTATTGAATGGCACCACAAGACACTATAAATTACTAGAGATTTATCACTAATTCTTATCACCCTTTTCTTTCCTTATTATGAATCATCCTTGCTTTCTTTTTTCATCCACAACTTGCATAATGTTCCAATTATCTCATTTGATCTTTCCTTTCCGAGACCTCTCTATAGGTATAACCAATTAGCTTGTATCCAAGTTTTGTGCATGTCATCATTTTTATATCTCTGTAGTTAACATTTATTTGAGTTTTCAAAACAATCCTTGGCTCTTGTTTCAATTTTTTTTTCAATGAAACAACTTAACCTTCTCTATCCAAATAAACCAAGTCATGCATTTATATAAGATGAGCTCAAACTCAAAGGTCTTAATGTACAATTTGACTCCTTATGGATAGTTAGATAAAGTGCATCCCTTTCCAAATTTTGTGAAAACTAATCACAAATTACATACCATCAGTCCAGGTGAAGAATTGTTTTGAGAAGAAGGAGAAGGGGAGGGAGAGAGGGAGGGAGGGAGAGAGAGAGAGAGAGGGAGAGAGGGAGAGAGAGAGTGTATCCCTATCTCCTTGTTCATAATCTGATGGCTATCTAGTCTTGATGGCTATCTAGTCCTATTTACACAACACATTTAAGCAGGTTATGGGGGCAGGCTAGTGGGTCAGGATGTGAAGAGGAAAATCAGATCAAATCACCCAGCCAACTTTGAGGAAGTTAGCTTCCACCCAGATCCTCTTTGCAATTACACTAACTCAGCTCAGTCAACCAAGTCATCAAAGGATTTAATTATATTTTTATAATCAAACAAAGAACTAGAAGAGCTCTATCAAAAGGGAGCTTTTTTAAGTCCTTAGTGTCTGTTACCATTACAGCTACTCAACTGATAAATCAATAAATAATCACCCTCATGGCTACAAGGAGCAGGTATGTCTCATCTGCCTCCTGTTCAGTGATCCAAATTCAATCATGTTATCCTAGTCTATTTTCTCTGAAGTTTGGCAAGGGTCAGATAAATGCTGGAAAGTGGGAAGGAAAAGGATACAAATAATCTTCAACTTACTACTGTAATTGAGCCTAGAATTATGGTTGTAAGTTGTGCTGGTTGTTAAATGGGTTATCCTGTGAGCAACCTGATTTTATGACATTTTTGTGGTGGGTTTTTAAGTGACCACTGCAGTTATTCAATTACTACCATGGTCATTAAGTGAATGCTGAGATTGTTAAGCAAACCCATTGTTCACAATGTGTGCTTTTGCTGACAGTGGCATATAAATGCCAGTTTCCGGTACAAAACATAAAATATGGGATGCTGCAAATGATTGTAAAGGCAGGCTTGTTCCTGAGCATCCAAAATGCGATCATGTGACTACAGATGGCTGGACATCAGAACTTCGAATCGTAAGTACTATTTGGCAGTGTGTCGTAACTTTGAATAGTCACTAAATGACCAGTTGTTAAATGACCACTACCAACAGAAAACTAGCCATCTTTGTGTGAATTGGAAGGACTAAAAATATGACTATGGGCTGACACTTCCAGAGATCAGTGTCTTATATGTCCCATATTGCCTAATCCATATTATGAAGAAGTTCACTGATGTTGATAGGAAAACCATAGTATGATTTAAAAAAAAAATGATGGTAGGCATAGAAAATGCAATTGTCCTTTGAAAATTCAGCAATGTGAGAAATCTAATACCATGTTTTCCCGAAAGTAAGACCTACCCTGAAAATAAGCTCTAGCTTGATTTTTGGGGGTGGGACTAATATAAGCCCTACCCAAAAAATAAGCTCTAGTTTTGGAGCAAAGCACACACCTAAAAATCAAGTTAGGGAGGGGGTGGGAGGTGGACCTGCCCCACATGCCCCACACCTGCTCACCATTGCAGCCAGGCCTCCCATGAATTGACACCTGCCTCGCCAGCCAATTTCTTCTGCAGCATCTCCCTGCCTGCATTTCACCATCAGAGGCCTTCAGGAAAGGCCTCTGTAGCTGACAATGGAGCTCTGGATTTCCCCTGGCCTACATTTCACCATCAGAGGCCTTCCAGAAAGGCCTCTGCAGCCATGAATTGAACTACAGATTCAATTCGTAACTTGGTTCTTGGCTGCAGAGGCCTTTCCGAAAAGCTTCTGATGGCGAAATGCAGGCCGGAATGCCATTCTCAGCTGCAGAGGCATTTCCTTTGGCCAGCTGGGCGGAGCTGTTAGTGCCACCACTGTGAGGTGAGACTGTGGAAAAGACACTCCCGAAAATAAGACCTGGTACCTCTTTTGGAGGCAAAATAAAAAATAAAAAATAAGACTGGGTCTTATTTTGGGGGAAACACGGTATGCTACCCTGTTTCCCCGATAGTAAGACACCCCCGATTGTAAGACGTATCGGGGTTTTCAGGGGGTCGGCTAATATAAGCCGTACCACGAAAGTAAGACATATTACTCCTGCCCACTTCCGCCTCCTGCTTAAAATACTTAAATACTTAAAATAAAACTGACAATTGTTTTCCAATCAATATAAGCCATACCCCGAAAGTAGACATAGTGGGGCTTTTGGGGATAAAAAGAAAGTGTGACCCTGTCTTGCTTTAGGGGAAACACGGTAGTAGCTTTTCTAAAAGCATATCACTTTGAAATGCAATGCTCTGCTGATAGTCCTCAACTTACAACAGTTTGTTTAGTGATCTTTTGAAGTTACAACGGCATTGAAAAAAATGATTTGGATACAGTATCCTGGGGTTGCAGTGTCCTGGAGTCATGTGATCACCTTTTGCGACTTTCTGACAAACAAAGTCAATGAGGAAACCAGATTCACTTAACAAACATGTTACAGACTTAAAAACTTCATTTAACAACTGTGGCAAGAAAGGTCATACAATGGTGCAAAATTCACTTACCAAAGCAAGAGCAATTTGGGGCTCACTTGTGGTCATAAGCTGAGGACTACCAAAACTGACTGAAGCAGCTCTTTGGACAACAAAAATATTTTGATTAATGTATTAAGTTGGATAGCATGTATTAAGTTGGATAGCAGTTAGCTTGAATTTCCCCCTGGTTTACATATACAAATATTTATCTATTGATTATTGGAAGATATATATCAAATAGACTAAGAATGTACTTGTTGAAGGGATGGGTGTATCGACATGAAAATTATTAATTTTAATAAGATGACTTGTTTGTCTGATGTCCAATGGATTGATCTGAAAAGAAGTGAAAGTTAAAATTTTTAAAATGTAGTTGGTTTATAGTTAAACTTGGATATACGGAGTGAAGAAGGTCTACAAATTTAAAATGATTGTATTAAGTTGAATGGCTTTAACTTGAATTTTTTTTCTTTCTCTTTGTTTACATGTACAAACGGATATCTAATAATAAAAAAATGTTAAAATTAAAAATAAAAAATAAAAAAATAAAAAAAAATATTTTGATTAAGAAAATAAAATAATTGACAGTACAATTCTATGAATATTTACTTATATGAAAGTATGTGTTAAATGTCAATTCAAATCTTTACTATTATGGTCACTATTATTACAAATACTAATAATTAAATCTAATTATTACAAAACTACAAAACATTTATATCACAGTTAAAATCATTAGAAATAAGTGGCATCAATTTATTTTTTCAAGCTTATAATAATAAATAACTGCTGGCTAAACAATTTGTGATGAAAAGCTAGCACTAGAGAACAAAAAAGGGTATCGGTGGTATGTTTTGCTTGTGTATGTGTGTGTGTAAACTAACTGAATGCTGTTTGCTGCTAAATTGTGCTTGCTGTTTGCTGAAAATTCAACTACAATGAACACAAAGCAAGAGTCTTGTTTGCAGAACAGGTGATCTACATAAAATTCATCAAACCCTCAGGAAAAAAAGTTGATAAGAGGTGTAAGTAAACTGCAACAGTCTGTACAGAAAAGGCAGAATAATAAAAGAAAGACCAGCAATTTGAAAATTCCATCAACACAAGGGCACAATGTTTTGGCATGTGGTCTTAAATCTTCTCTCCAGAACTACTGAGAGTAAAATATTGAAGCTGAGGAATATGAAAGTTTTATGCCATTTAGCTGGGCTTTGTAAAGCACTTGGGGAGAATTCGCATTGGAAAGTGGGGAGACGAAAAACAGCACCTCTCAGAAATTGATTACAGGTAGTCCTTGACTTACAACAGTTCATTTAGTGAAAGCTCAAAGTTACAACAGCACTGAAAAAGTGACTTAGGACCATTTTTCACACTTACGACTGTTGCAGCATCCCCGTGGCAATGTGATCAAAATTCAGAGGTTTCGCAAGTGACTCATATTTACGACGTTTGCAGTGCCTGGGGGGGGGATGGTCATGTGATCACCTTTTGCGACCTTCTGACAAGCAGTGGCAAGCCAGATTCATTTAACAACCACGTTACCAACTTAGCAACTGCAGCGATTCACTTAACCACCGTGGCAAGAAAGATCGTAAAAGGGGACAAAATGTTTCACTTAGCAACAGAAATTTTAGGCTCAGTTGTGTTCATAAGTCGAGGTCTACCTGTATAGCACAGCAGCACATTTTCCAAATCACATCCAAATCAGTGCCCTGTCTTAATATTTACAAAGAATAACTCAATCAAAGTACCTTTCTGGCATGAGAATATGTTAAATGTACATTAATCACAAAATCATTACACAGTTAAAGTACTTTAGCAGTAATAATGGCTGAAACCAAAAACTGTATCTCATAAAATTTACACATCCTAGATATTTGGGGGAAATCCAATAAATATTCAGACCAGATCTAGCAAATCTATTATTCATTACTGAACGCTAGTCAAGAAAATGTTTCTATATTCCTTTCCATGCAGCAGCATCTTGAAATGGTTCACAAATATCTTCAGAGAGTTACTTGACAATATTGTGCTGCTCCTAATGAGAGAGAATATTCTCAGGTGTGCAGAGTATGGTGTCAAAGCCTCCTGCTTTTAGAGACGGGGAAAACTGGAACACCACGTCTGACCACGTCTTGCCTACTTCATAGTTGCATGGTCCATGAGAATGGATCCCTAGTAAAAAGCATGATGTCTTCTCCTCTTCTTTCTCATCTTGAGAAATTTGAAGAGGATTAGATGTGCCATTGAGTTCCTATCAAGGAAAGAAGAAGCAAACACCCTTTGCCAAGACCTTCTGAAGATATCCTGTCATCTGGAGTGCAGCAGAAAGCTACCAAGGAGAAGGCCTTCCTTGATGCCAGCACTGCAACTGTTAAGGACCATTTGGGTGCTCAAAGAACGGCACATGTCACGTGTCTGCCGCTTGAGCTACATTAGGTGCCAGTTTGCTTCAGGGTCAAATTCAAAGTGTTGGATATGACCTTTAATGATATGGCCCTACATGGAATGGGGCAAGGCTACCCATGAAACTATCTTCATCCAATTACATCAGCCCATCCCACCTAGTCAGGCAAGGAAGGTATGTTACAGACGATGTCAGCCAAAGAATTCTGACTGATAGGGTCCAGGAAGAGAGCCTTCTCTGCTATTGCACCAGCCCTACAGAAAATATCTCCCCCAGAGTTGATGTACCCCCCCCCCCCGCTCTCCTGGCCTTTCAAAAGGCATAAAACATGGCTCTGCAGCCTTGCTTGGGCCGCACAGAGGAGCATGCAGCCATGGGGCTGCTTATTGCAGAATGGGATAACACACTGTAACTCACCATTGCCAACTTGCCTCTGCTAACCCGCTGCTGTCAAGTTGCTGCAGGACAACTCCACACAGCCAAGAGTGCTGTGGGTGGCTGGAGGGAGACCCATAAGGGTCAGTGAGTGAGTGCGTGGGCAGAGTGCAGAGGAGGGAGGCAGCAGTGGCCAGAGGCCTCCCCTTTTTCACATCCCCTTCTGCCACTGCCATGCCAGGCTCTGAGCAGAAGAGGCTGAGGATAGCAGTGGCAGGGGCGGTTAAAGCAGATGGTGGGAAAGTGGCGGCAACCGATGGCTTCCCATTTTCACACCCCTTGCTGCCATAGTCATCATGCCCATGTGGCAGCAGCAGTGGCAGCTTAGTGCCCTGAAAGATCTCTCCCAGCCTTTTAAATTTTAAACATTCCTTGCCTCCTTTAAAATGTATGCTTTTAATATTTTATTGAACACTGCCAAGAGTCTCTCTTTGAGGGAGATGGACACTTTGTAAATATGATAGATTGATCAATCGAGATATAGATATAGATATAGAATTTAGATTTGTGCCAAACATCATCCTTTTGATTCCAGGCAAAAAAAAATTAAAAAGAAAAATAATCCTGAGCTTTACAGACATAATTTTTGCTCTTTTCTGCAGCTTTGTGGCTTTTAGCCTATTGTATATTTTGATTTACCTTTGAGGATTGCCGGAAGGGCACTATAAAAAGTACTTAGAATGCCATCATCCTGGCCTTTTTTTCCCCCCTAGTGATACAGAAATTGAGCAACTGAAATGTTTTTAATCCACTTTAGGAAAGAAAGAAAATGCATTTCCTGCTAAATTTCCTCAGATGAGCCAGCTGTTAAAGACACACAAGTTAAAAAGTATTTAAAAAAAATTTCTGACAGCTCCATAAGGCCAGAACTGTTCACTTATGTGTGAAGTTCTGTGGATTTGAAGAAATGTCTGGACTAATATATTCAATTGATATCCTTTTGCATCAAAAAGAAAACTGTCTTGGCTTGTTCATCAGACAGCCCCACCACTTTGAGTAGATTGCCTGCCATTTGAGCACATTCAAAAATACAACAAGATTTTGGATCTGTTTAAAAATAGCATGACATTTTAGTATTTTTTCTAAATGCTGAAAGTTTTGGGGTATTTCACTTCCCTATGTGAATTCAAACCACTTGCAAATGCTAAAATCCTAGAACTTCTCTCTGGCAGAAATTCTGTTTGAGCAGAAGCAACACATTTTTAAATTTAAACTTGGGAACTTTCTCACCAACCTTATGTATGAAGATGGAGGAAAAATACGGAAATAAAACTAAATAAGGCCGCATGATTACACCATAAAAGCCTAATGTGGAAGCACTTAACAGTAGTAAAATCCTCTTTTTATTTTTGTATCAACAAGGTTTAAGACTATCTATATTTCCACATGCCTGGGATCTTACTCTGCTCAGTCAACAGATTCAGGTTGACAAGCATTCAGCATACTTGGAACAATATCCAGATTCAGGTCCTTGAAAACATCCATGGAGGAATAGGGAATCAAGACTGAAATGGCTTGGTATGTGAATGTGCAAACACTATTATGGGCTTTCACTAGAAGCTAATGGAACAGTGCATGGTATCAATAACTAACATGAAACTGTATTCTCAAATAAAATGAAAAATAGTTGCAATTTACCTTTATGTGCTTACATATTTGTAAGCCAAATTAGCCGGGCCAGGAAGTTGCACCTATCCAAAATTGGTTCCTTGTAAAAAAAAAAAAAAGAAAAACCACCACAGATTTAGATTTACTTAGCAATTGGATAAGAGCCCACCGGGAAAAACCAGGGATGTAGGCTAGACTGAGAAATAAAACCAACCAAATACCAACCAATCAGCAATTGCAAACCACTTCCCTCCAAAGCTAGCAGAGAAATCCATGAAGTTATACCAGGTTCAGTGTAAAGAGACCATCAACAAGCCCAATTTATATAGTATGGGAAGGATCTTTCTCTTTATGTTCCTATAACAAAATATGTAAATCTCTTTTAGTTCCCATCCCTGAGAATGGGGGAAACATTTTTTTTGAGTAATAACTTAGAAATGCTTCTGCTGGAAGAAGCAAACATTTGAGACTCTTTTAAAAGTTAGGAGAGACTGTTTGTATCTTACACATCTTTATTCTGACATTTTTGGAAATTAAAACAAAGATTTATCCACAGGTGATGAAGCAGTGCTATCCCAGCCAAAGGTATTTTCGGTTTGTAGCCATAGGGCTGATCTTTTAGAAGTACCTGGACCTCCATAAGTAGCTCAACTAGGTAGATTAGACCAAGAAATTAATTCCATGGAAAGGAGTTGAAATTACTTTTATTGAGATTGGCTATAATGGACAGCTGCAAGTCTGATTGTGGTGTACTTCCTCTTCAATACAGAGTTAATAAATTATGGAGGCATTTCCAAATGTTACCTAGTGCTCTGGACTTAAAATATCAACCCTATTGCCTGGTTAACAGCTCCTTCATATTTCAGTCAAGGTCATTTTCCTTACTCTTTATAGGACCATACTGCATCAATATGATAAGTATTTTTTCCAACTTATTTCTCTCTCGCTCTCTTTTTGTATTATAGTATATAAGGCTTTACAGATGTATGCTTTTGAAGGGGCAGAGACCATGGCTGGTTTGAAGGCCTCACTTCCATGACATGTGAAGATGGCACCTTGAACTTTAAGACGGCTTGTGGACTTCTGGCTTACTGACTTTCAGTACTGAAGAGTATTTAGTTTAAGATACAAGTGAATGAATTGCTGCAAAGAGCCCTTATTTTGTGGCTGGCCAACACAGTGCTAGGCTGTATTAACAGAGGGATAGAATTAAGATCACGTGAAGTGTTAATACCACTTTACAATGCCTTGGTAAGGCTACACTTGGAAAACTGCATCCAGTTTTGGTCACCACAATGTAAAAAAGATGTTGAGACTCTAGAAAGAGTACAGAGAAGAGCAACAAAGATGATTAGGGGACTGGAGGCTAAAGCATATTAGGAAAGGCTGCTGGAATTGGGTATGTCTAGTTTAATGAAGAGAAGGAAGAGGGGGGACATGATAGCAGTGTTCCAATATCTCAGGGGCTGCCACAAAGAAGAGGGAGTCAAACTATTTTCCAAAGCGCCTGAAGGCAGGACAAGAAGCAATGGTGGAAACTAAGCAAGGAGAGAAGCAATCTAGAACTAAGGAGAAACTTCCTGACAGTTAGAACAATTAACCAGTGGAACAGAAGCAGTGAATGCTCCAACATTGGAAGTTTTCAAGAAGAGACTGGACAGCCATTTGTCTGAAATGGTATAGGGTTTCCTGCCTAAGAAGAGGGTTGGACTAGATGACCTCCAAGGTCCCTTCCAACTTTACTATTATTATTATTATTATTATTATTATTATTATTATTATTATTATTATTATTATTATTATTATTATTATTATTATTATTATTATTACCCTGGCTCAGAGACATAGGAGTAATCCCATCCATTTCCAAACTTCATTAGGCATGGATGCAGTCAAGAGATAAACTTCAATAATTGTCCAGGTCTGCTTGTCCTAAAAGCAAAGACATTTTAAATTACCAGCATGTGCATGCCTATACACACACACACACACACACACTCACAACGTCAAATCTTTTAATGCAAGTGCATTATTTAGTAACCACTAAGTATTTATAACCTTGAGCAACAGAAAATGATGGCTCATCCATATTTAAATCTATAGGCATGCTTTAATTATCTTTTTGTATGTATGGCGTTCACTTGCTGTGCAACTTTGCTGCTGAGTCCAATATTGCAAAATCCTGGTGTGACATAGGGTAGCCATCTGTTCTATGATTTACTGGGATCACTTTTGTACAGATATTTTGCATTCAGAATCATCAACATGGAGAGTTTGAGCTCACTTGACTCTCTTGGGCTGGAGAGCTTTCCATGAAGGAAGAGATTAAAATTTATGAACTAAGTCCCATGAAAAATCTCTAGGAAGAGACATTTAAGAAGACTATTTCCTCAAATGTAGGGTATATAGCGAGGCTTCATGCTATTTAGCTTCTGAGCCCAGACAAATTTTCAGTAGAATGTTACCATTGATTGAGATAAGTTATCTGAAGGACCATTAAAAGCAATAAGGTAATTGGATCAAGACCAATGTTTTATTTAGCTATGCAAAACATCAGTCTACGTGTGTATCTCAGCTTTCTTCCACTTGAGCACTTCCCATCTTCCTTAAACTTGTCCATGATGGGACTTGCAGTCCAAAATATCTGGAGATCATCAAATTGGAGAGGGCTGGACACATTTGCCCTCATTTTGATTTTACCAGTGTCAACACAGATGTTTTTAAGAAGTCTAAGAGGTTGAGTACAAAGACCTTGATGTTTCTTCAATATTTTTATATTTGTAATTTTATTCTGTTTCTGTTTCTGTTTCCTTTCATTCCATTCATTGGTTAGTTTGATGGTCAAAACTTGCTCCACAAATAAATCTGTCTCCTTTTAAAGCCGTATACAGGTAATCCTCGACTTACTACCACAATTGAGCCCAAAGTTGTTGATGTTAAGTGAGAAATGTGCTAAGTGAGCTTTACGACCTTTTTTGACACAGTTGTTAAATGAATCCATGCAGTTGTTAAGTTAGTAACACGATTCTTAAGTGAATCTTGTTTCCCCATTGACTTTGCTTGCCAGAAGTTTGCAAAAGCTGATCATATGACTCCAGGACACTGCAACCATCATAAATATGAACCAGTTGCCAAACATCTGAATTTCGATCATGTGACCATGGGTATGCTGCAACGGTCATAAGTGTGAAAACGGTCATAGGTCATGTTTTCATCAGTGCTATTGTAACTTCGAATGGTCCCTAGGGGTAAGGTGTAAGCCGAGGACAATCTGTAATCTCTGGCAGTCACCAATTTACCACAGGTTGGGGAAATGAATTCTATACACTGACATATGAAGAAATCTGCCTTTATTATTATTTCTCTGAGGGATTTTTTTTTGTATAGACCAAAGCTAAAAAAACCCAACAAAAACAAATAAAATTTTAAACCTAAAAAATAAAATAAAAAATAAAATAAAAAAATGCTATTTTCTGCCACTCTCTTTGCAAACCATTTGTAATTTTTGCCCATCACATGTGTGTGTGTGTGTGTGTGTGTGTGTGTGTGTATACGTCCACTTTGGAACAGGTCTCAAGCAAATGAACTTTGGTGTCTATTATCATCTCCCTTCAAAATCTGGCAGCCAAAGGTAAATGGATTCAAACACAAACGGCTTAGTTTTAGGTATCCTATTAAGAAAATGAACTATTCGTTGTGAGGGGAATAAGAAAAGGCCAGAAATTAAGACTGTAATATTCTTAAGCATACTTTAACAGAACATTTAATTGCATTTACTTTTTGGGGCACATATTGTAAAATGTTAAATGGATCTTCTCCAATGCTTCCATGTACCACTTTTTAAAAACATATTTTCAAAAATAATTTACAAAAAGAAACGGAAATCAACAATTAAGGAGCTACTTACGCATCTCTCACTTCTCGTTATGAATTGCACATCCCGTATCTATTTATAGGCACAGCAATTGGCTTGCATACTTTTTTTTTTTTTTTTTTGCATATGTCACGAGAATTAGGCCAACAGACTTCAATAGCTATGTTTCAAGCTGTTGAAAGGAGGGACTTTAGGGCAGCTTTTATTCAGGACTTGTGCAAGCAAAATCGCCTGGGATTATTTCATTCATGGCTCAAAGCCCTTTTAGTATTTTCACTTTTTCAGTTACCTTCCTGGGTTATCATTCTTGCTAGAAAAATGCCATTTCGCAGAATTCTATTTTATTTTATTAAATAGGTGTGTGTGTTGTGTGCGTGTTTTGGTAGAGCAAAGAATGGTCTGAAATAGAAAATGGGTGAATGGGTTTTTTTTTTTTGCATTAATTAGCCTTTTTCCTCTACAATAGAGAACCCACCCCACCCCCACCCTCAATCCCTCTACACCAGTCTCTCTCTCTCTCATCATAGTCAAAACTGCAGTGTTTCTCAACCTTCCAATTCCCAACATTGACTTTGAATTAATTAATATAATTGCTTTTATAGGGATTAAATTAAATTATTGAATTGATTTTGAATTCATTAATATAATTAAGAATTCAAAATTGAATTCTTGGTGTTAAAATCCAGGTATCTCCAAGGTTGAGGGACACTGCTCCACCCAGCAGCACAGTTAAAATAACCTCCATTTATATCAGTGGATGTTATTTTAGATCTTTATGGTAGCATGGATGAGATTCTTCAAGGAACAATTGTAAAGTTGTGTCTTTTCCCTTCTACTAGAACTGTCTATGGAGATTCTCAGTCATCCAGGTCATGGTTGTCCCAAAGATGCTTTTTCAGAAGGTAACTGGACTTTCTTGTTTTTCTTTGAAGACGTTTCACTTCTCATCCAAGAAGCTTCTTCAGCTCTGAACGGATGTTGCCGAATGGAAGGATTTATATTCTTTGCAAACTGCCGGTCATTTGCATTCTTTTAGAGAAGGGGTTTTCAACCTTGGCAACTTTAAGACTTGTGGACTTCAACTCCCAGAATTCCTCAGCCAGCTTTGCTGGCTGAGAAATTCTGGGAATTGAAGTCCACAAGTCTTAAAGTTGCCAAGGTTGAGAACCCCTATTTTAGAGAGTCACTGGGGCCATTTGGAGGTTTTCTGGGTCCTCAGGGTCACCTGAGTAGTGCAAATGGGTGTGGAGCCTTCTGGCTGCAGCATGTTTTCTGCCCTGTTCCTGTAGTCTGCAATGTTTTCTGGAAATCCATTCATAATCCCACACCATTCGAAGGCTGTTCATCCCAAAGTGCACAGCTAAATGTCTATGGAGATTCTCAGTCATCCAGGTCTTGGTTGTCCGAAAAGTGCTTTTTCAAGAGGCAAACTGGTTTTTCTTTGAAGATGTTTCGCTTCTCATCCAAGAAGCTTCCTTAACTCTGACCAGATGGGGGGGAACTGTTCTACTACAACTGTTGCCCTCAGAATTACTCCCTCTTGTGCTCATCAGACTTTAATATAAGCCACATGGACTACAATTTGATTGTAGATAATATGCTGGTCCAAGTCTCCTTCAGCCATAGAAGCTCTCTTTGGGTGAGACCTTCTCTCCCACTCCAACCCTCCTCATAGGGTTGTTACTCTCAGTCAGGAGGGAGAGGCCGAGAGTTTTGGAAGACCCGGCCCGCAAACTTTGCACATGCAAGTTGTCTGTATTATTGTTGCAATGAATAAAATGTTTCTTTTATTTACGATATTTTTTCCCAATTTATTTGTGTCCTCCTTTTCATTGTAAAAAAGTTGGTCACCTTAGTATTATTTCAGATCCATCAGATGCCATGACAGGCAGGGATTTTTTAAATCTACTTGTTGCCTGGGTAGAATTCAGAGAGGGAAAGATGTCTTTTGGTGTAATCCATTTTTTTTAAGTATTTGTTTTTTACCTTTCCCTTCAGCGTAATGGAAGAATGCCCTGCAGTTTTAATAACTGAAAAGGGAAATATTAATTGACTATGTATACATTCTAATTATGATTTTGCTCGTGTTCAAAGCAGCTTGAAGAAGAAAATGTAGTTTTGATACTATCACCTATAGCCTTATTAACTGACATGTGTCTTCTGTACTGCTTCCAAATGGAACTCGGATTTGCTACAATTCTTAAGGATCACTATAAATATTTTTCCCCAAAGAAAATCAAATTAAGCATAACAATAACCAATTCAATTGTGCATTTCATTAAATGAAAAAAGTTGACCTAAAATGGAAGTCAGCAATGTAATTCCTGGAGCTTGTATCCAGGTCCTTGAGAGATCTAAGTTTATCTTCTTAAAAATGACATACTTCAAGGTAAGTTAAATAGTAACAGTATCTTACAATTTTTTAAAATTAAAATGTCTAAGAATTTCAACAGACACTCTTAAAACTAGATTACATGCTAGACTCTATTACAGCAGATGCCAGATACATCAAAATTTCTAAGAAATGCTAGGCCAAACTACTGATGGTCAGTGGCTTTGATAATAGTCTGACACAAGATCATGGGCCACTGTGTGACACAGAATGCTGGACTCGATGGGCTTTGGCCTGATTCAGCATGGCTCTTCTTATGTTCTTATGTTCTTATTAATAGGTGTCAGTAATTGTACTTAACAGACATGAGATTGTATCTATTTCAATTGTTTAAAAAACTCAATATTAGGTTTTGATAATGGCAGATTTCAAATCACTGAGAGTTTTGATGTAATGAGAAATTTTAATGGATAAATTTAAATATTTTGTAAAATAAATAAATATGCGACTATTAGATTTTGTTTGGGTCTATGACTACATAAACCAAAAAAAAAGTATTTAAAATTTCTCTTCTACTTTTTTATATAATAATTTTATATAATAATTTTAAGGATATTGTTGACAATTTATAAGTAAAGGAAGCACGTAGAAACTTATTTCTATGTCTAATAAGATCCAAAAGTCCAAACACAAATGCACCCTAAGTCAAACAAAATTAAAAATGTAATTCCCTTCCAAAAACTTGCAAATCTGGGGAAGGAAGCGGGGTACAACAAAGAAACTTTGTAGTTAACTGCTTTAAATTTAGACAGATTACTACCCTAGATGGACCTTTGCTCTGTATTTGCAGATCCTTGTTCTTAACTATACACATTTTGCTTATTAACAAAATCTGTTCATTAGTTTTGGTGTATTGCTTTTGCACATGGGTCTTCTTGATTGTTTACAGTGCTTTCCTATATTATATTAGGGTCCTCCCATTATTCTGAAGTGGAAGAGAAATTCTTTGTCCTGTGACAAAGACAAAGCTCAAATCTTTGTGATCCAACAACAAAAAAAACATTAACGTAGAGAAAAGCAAGGTTTTACAGTTAGGCAAGAAAAATCAAAAGTACAGGTACAGATTAGGTGAAACCTGGCTCAATGGCAGTAACTGTAAAAGGGATCTTGGAAACCTAGTGGACAACCATTTAAAGATGAGCCAACAATGTGCGGCAGCAGCCAAAAAAGCCAACGCAATCCTGGGTTGCATTAATAGAGGGATGGAATCAAGATCGCGTGAAATACTACTACCACTCTACAAAGCCTTGGTAAGACCACATTTAGAGTACTGCATCCAGTTTTGGTCACCCCAGTATAAAAAAGATGTTGAGACTTTAGTAACAGACAAGAGCAACAAAAATGATAAGGAGCCTAGAAGCTAAAACTTATGAAGAACTATTGCAGGCACTGGGTATACCTAGTCTAGTGAAAAGAAGGACCAGGAGTGACTTGATAGCAGTATTCCAATACTTGAAGGTCTGCCAAAAGGAAGTGGAGACCAACTTATTTACCAAAGCACATGTAGGCAGGACAAGAAACAATGGATGGAAACTAATCAAGGAGAGAAGCAGCCTGGAACTAAGGAGAAACTTCCTAACAATGAGAATGATTAACCAGTGGAACAAATTGCCTTCAGAAATTCTGGGTGCCCCAACACTGGAGGCTTTTAAAAAGAGACTGGACAGCCATCTATCAGAAATAGTATAGGTTTCCTGGGAGAGCAGGGTGTTGGACTTGATGACCTCCAGGATCCCTTCCAACTCTGTTACTGTTACATATTGTTTCTTCAGCACAGCACAGGAATTACTCACCATACACAGAAGTGAGAGGAACTCTCGGTTTGGAGAAATGGAGGGCAGATCCCAAAGATCTGAGCCCTGTTTGTGTAGTCCTCAAAGGAGTTTCCTTCCATGCATGGAGGGGAAGGAACTTCTCTGAAAGGCTGCAGAAATGAAGCTTGGATCCTGAAGGTCCATGCTTTGCTTCTGCAGTCCATTGCAAGGAGGGAACTGCCTGCCCTCCTTCAACAAGCAGCTCTTTTGCTTTATATGCTTAATGTACTGTTGCTTAACAACCAACCCAGGAGAGCCAGGATTGTCATCATTGACCAAAGCAGTCATATGGGTGACTCACTCAATGACCACTTTGTTCAATGACTGAGATTCCAGTACCAATCGTAGTCATAAGTTGTACAGCTCCTAAAATACCTATACCTGTACAGCTCCTAAAATACCTATAAAGATTGTTCATGTATCACTTAGTGGCTTAAAAGAAGAATTCCCTGCTAAGGAGAAAAAATCGGAATGCTGTTCTAGCAATAAGCTTAATTTAAATATAACACTAGTTATATTTAAGCTGTTTTTCTCATATGCAAATGTATGCAGATCTGTAGCATACTGCAAACCATGTTTACTATCATAATTCCACATAATAGGACATTAGAAGGCATAATTCTAAGCACATTTGCTCAAACATAAATATAACCCAGTTAATTTCTCTGCAGTAAATATGTTTAGGATTGTAAGTTGAATAATTACTTAACCGACTAATTGAGAAAATCCATAAGGTCACTTAACTTGATTTCTTTCCTCAGTGGTACCAGTCTGGGTACAGATGCCATGTGGGGGAGGGTCAAAAGTAGGCACTATGCACATCTGATGAAAGCACCTGGTCAAGAGTTTTGCCTATGTAGGTAGTCCTTGTTTAGCCAAGGAAAGCTGAAGTAAGATCATAAGCACAGTTGTTATTTCAGTTTGCAACCACTTTGCTTTACAACTGAGTTGCAGGTCCCAATTATGGTCATTAAACAAGGGAAGGATCTGTGACAGCTGTAATAATGTCTGACTTTTGTCAGTATTCGAGTTTTTAGGTTCTAATGATTCAGGGCCATTATTGTAAATGTCGGATAAAAATGGAACCTCATAGAAATTTATTCTATCCCATCCATTATCACATAATTAGCGCTTTACATTTTTCCTTGACAATAATATGCCAGAGATGAGTCTGACAATAGTGTGCCAGAGGTGATTTGAGGTGGCAACCTGCATGAGGGTGGAGGGTAATGCATACAGTGCCTGGATAAAACATGGAAGGAATACATGAAAGGTCTTCCCAGCAGCTGGGGGGACGAAATACCTATGACTGAATTTTATGTGCAGGTAGTCCTTGACTTACAACCACAATTGAGCCCAAAATTTCTGATGCCAAGAGAGACAGCGGTTAAGTGAATTTTGCCCATTTCTGGCCACAGTTGTTAAGTGAATCACTGCAGTGGTTAAATTAGTCACACAGTTGTTAAGTGAATCAGGCTATTCTATTGACTTTGCTTGTCAGAAGGTCACAAAAAGCAATCACACGACCCCAGCACACTGCAACCATCAATAATACGAGCCAGTTGCCAACCATCTGAATTTTGATCACATGACTGTGGGGATGCTGCAACAGTCGTAAGTGTGAAAAACTGTCATATGTCAGTGCTGTTGTAACTTTGCACGGTCGCTAAATGAACTGCTATAAGTCAGAGGTCCCCAACCCCTGGTCCGTGGACCAGCACTGGGCCGCGCAAACAAGCAAAGCCCCATTTGCAGGATGCAGGCATGAAACCACGCCCCTTCCAGTCTGCAGAAAAACTTCTCTCCATGGAACCGGTCCCCTATACTATACTGTATAGTACCAAAGGGCTCAGGGTTTAGCCTTAGTAGGTGCATTGATTCCCAAAATAATGAAATTTACATTTCATTAACCTTCTATATTAATGTAGGCAACTATGACACTTTTGGAGGCTTGCATGTTTAACAGTCCACCATAATATCAGGTGCTGCAAAATGTTTTTAGAAGATATGATAGTTGTAGGAGCGAAATACCTATGACTCAATCACCCATTTTCTTAATAAAAACATCCATGAGAAAATGGGGCCATAAACAAAAAATGAGAGCAGAGAGAAAAGAGCAAAGAGCAAAGAGGAGACATCAACGAGTTTAACCGACAAGTGAGGAGACAAGACTAGAGAACAAGAACAAGGTCTTATAATTTTTTTACCTCCAAAAGAGGCACTAGGTCTTATTTTCAGGGGATGTTTTACTCGCTTACCTCAGGACCGTTAAAGACAGGCCTCCCACGCCCTGACACCTGTCACGCTGCCACCCAACCACTGTGGCCACTCGTGGCAGG
The DNA here is from genome assembly GCA_034064705.1 of Bothrops alternatus. Taxonomy (NCBI): domain Eukaryota; kingdom Metazoa; phylum Chordata; class Lepidosauria; order Squamata; family Viperidae; genus Bothrops; species Bothrops alternatus. The sequence continues at coordinate 1,077,321 of JARGCV010000031.1, read as the reverse complement.
AGGCCACATGGTGTGATGCGCCACATGGTGCCCCACTGTGAGCGGCAGCACCGGCACAACGCACCTGGTGGCATCCTGGTGCAAGTGGCGGTACCAGCGTGATGCATCACGTCATGTCCTGCCGCAAGTAGCCACCAGCAATCAGAAGTGGACCAGCGGCCACGCAGGCTCCTGCTGGACGGGGCTGCTTCTGCTGGTGCCACAACTGCGAGGCAAGGCAGGTGTTGTGATGTGGAAGACTTGGCTGCAGGGGCCCTGAGGTAAGTGGATGTGGGATGCATGGGGTGGCTCCACCCCTCACCCCTACCCTAGCTTGATTTTTATGCATGAACCTTGCCCCACCTCGTACAACCAGACATTGGGACAAAGTGCTCAAAGAATGCTGTCATATGGCTACATCCTTGGGGGAGTGGTAGATGATTCACGGCAGTTGGAGAAGGGGCAGATGGGTTGAATTTGCTCTCCTAGATCCTCTATGACTGCTGCATGGAGACACCTTACTCAGATACTAATGTATGGATGCAGAGTTTCTTTGAGGGAGTAGGCAACGGGAGACTCCTTCCTCAATTTATATGTGTCAAGGCTTTTCATTTCACCATTAAAAGCAAGGCCACTGGGAGTCCCAATGAATCCCTCATATATCTTGGCTTTCCATTAGGTATGGGCTCTCTATAAATTCGCTAACATCTATTGATTGTCTGAGGTTTATGAGAGGAGAAGGAGGCTACTCACCCACTGTTCATTCCTGGTAGCTATTGCCACCTTGTGGGTGCTCACGTTTTTCTTGTTTCCTAATCAGTTCTTAGGCAGCTAGACCATGTAGCCAAATGTCACTGGCTTTAACTAGCAGGTTTTTTTTCCTCCAAAGTCTTAGAGACCTTTCCTATGGCTTGAAATCCATCACCTACACATGCTTGCAATCAAATTTGTAACTTACTGTAGGCATTTAAAAGTGCAGCCTGCCTGCCTGTGTCCCTTTTGTAGGCTCAGAATGGAAATGGTCAAACCTTTTTTTTTCCTTTTTGTTTGCGTTGAATTTAAGGGATGAATTGGGTACTTTAGAAGCTGAAGACATCCATTTTATTCCTTAATGCAGGTCATCCTCCACTTATGACCATTTATTTCACGATGATTCGAAGTTACAATGGCCTCCGAAAAAATGACTTGCCATCCTTCTTCAAAATTACGATTGTCACACAACCTCCACAGTCACATGATTTCAATTCAGTGCTGGGCAACTGGCCCACATTTATAATGGCTGTCATCACCATTAGTCATGTAATTGCAATGTGTAGCTTTCCCAGACAGCTTCCAACCAGCAAAGTCAATTGGGAAAGAATGGTTCACTTAAAAACCATGGGGTTTACTTAATAGCCATGTTAAAATGGTCACATGATAACTCACTTAACAGCCACATTGCTTAGTGACTGAAATGACAGTCTCAACAGTGGTCGTAAATCAAGGACTATCTATATAGTACCTTCAAAATACTCTCCAAACTAACCCCACCTATTTGGGGAGTGCAGAGTTGCTGTTAAAAGCTTATCTGGCTTTCATTCAGTCTGACAGACCCGTGTGGTTTACCCCAAGCCCGTCAGATACAGTGGGTATTCAGCCATTGAGGTAAGACCATCTTCTAGCTATTGAAGAGCACATCTGTACTTGGCTACAACCCACAAATGTAGAAAGTACTGGCTGCCGGCTAAGGCAGCCTCCCCAAATGGCTCCATTCATAAGTAAACGAATGCTACAGGCTACCTTTGTTTACCTCACTCAGCCAGGATCTCTCAGATATCCAGAGATGATTCAATTATCAATTAGGTTGAAGCCCTTTGATCTAAGATTTGCTTTCTTTTCTTTTTTTTTTTTAAAAACATTGGAACATGGAAATGAAATAAAGTACCCAAAATAAACTAAAAAAAAAAAATGGCACACAACTTGAATCATTTTTAATACAACAAAATGACCAAACACACTAAATCTGCCCTCCCAGGAGCTTGAAGCTTGGCCTGTTCTTACTTAAACAGGAGACCCTAAAATACACTCCTCCAAGTCATTGTACACAGACACACATTTTTTGCCCCTGACCCTGTCAGAGTTGCTGTAAGATAAGCAGTGCAGTTAAAACCGAGTCCAAGGACAACTGGCCTGGAAATAATTTGGAGTAATTACCACTTTCAATTACTGTTGACATTTCTACATCTATTGAATGCCCAATGGGATCATAAGAATATATTTTTAAAGTTCTGCATTCAACATTTGGACTGGAATCTGCATCCTTCTCGATATCTATCCTCTTAAAGATGATGCCGCACCATCAATCATTTCATTTTTTGCAAATGGCTTGTGCAGCTTCTCCCATTTCTTCTGCAGCGGCAGGAGGAGGAGGAGGAAGAGGAGAAGGAGGTTAGGGGAGAGAGAAGTGGACATGCAAATATGTCAGCTCCTTCCTGGCCTATCTGAACTTGCCAAAGTTTATGCAAATTCAAAACTGTCTGAAAGAGAACCAAACCCTAAACTGGGGGGGGGAGGGTGAGGGTGAGAAAAAAAATCCCACATGAAATGTGCTGATAATTAAAATCCTCTGACAATTACATCATGCACTATCAGGCTTAGCCAGATCCATTACTCATGATCGGTGCCTTGGACAAAACAAAGCTGCCTCACTAGGGACTGTCAGCTGAGCAGATGCTCCTATAGAAGAAAGCAGCCAAACCCTGTTTTTGTAACATGAGAAACCCGGGATGCAAAGGCAAGATATTGCTTCAGCCTGGAGACTGTTTGGGCAGTTTCAAAGGGGCACAGGGTTTAAAATGTTGGGAAAGCCCCTATGTGCCCTCTTCTCCTGGCACACGGTTATAAATATTTTTTTTCTTTTCCTTTTTGAAAAAGAAACATTATGATTTTCTCTTACACTCTACCTTGTTATCTGTTTGTCGGTTTGCACACCCAGGCTGACAGAAAAAAAAGATACCAGTGTGCATTCTTAGAGGTGGTTTTACAAGATGGTTTTTGGTGGTTTATGACCGGTTTCACTCTAAATGTGGTTGTCCTTGTATGCATGAATGACTATTTAGGTACTTTCCCACAAGGCTGGGTGGGGGGATTTACAGCCTCAAAACAATGCTGGATATTTATGCTCACTGAGCCATGCCGAACCAGAAACCCCATAGATGAGGAGTCGGTCCATGAGAGGGGGCTTCACCCCCAGGGTCCCTTTCCTCTGTCAAAATGTTATCCAGCTAGATCCTGCAGGGAGGCTGGACTTGCATTTGCTCAAATATAAATCAAATACCTCACGTGATCCTGGATGCTTATAGCAGGTCTTTGGAAAGTGTAGCCCTTCTGCTGTTCTGACTGACAGATGTCTGCGCCCTTTAACATTGATCGTGTCAATCTCTTGATTGACATCTAGAGCAGGGCTTTTCAACCTTTTCACCAATTGTACCACTTTTAGGATATGGTAATATTTGAGTACCACCTAGCAAGGTGTCAAAAACCTGATGACCGAAAAAAAGAGGAAAAAAGTGATAAAGTACAGGTAGTCCTCGACTTACAACAATTCGCTTAGTGACTGTTCAAAGTTAAAATGGCACTGAAGTGACTTATGACCATTTTTCAGCATCCCCACAGTCATGTGATTATATTTGGATGCTCGGCAACTGATTCATAATGGTCATGGTGTCCCGGGGTCATGTGATCCCCTTTTGCAACCTTTTGACAAGCAAAGTCAATGGTAGGGCTGCTGGTGGCCAAGTGCTAAGGCAGGACTTCCTTCAGACTCTCCCTCCTCACTTCCTTCCTGTTTCCCTCCCTCCCTCCTTCCCTGCCTCCCTCCTTCTCATTCACATCTCCTTCCTTCTGAAGAAAGAATTTGAACCCCCCCTCCATATTTTCGCTCTTCCAAATGTTTATCAAACAAGGAAAAGCCTCCAGAGACAGAAAAGACAAGCTGCTGAGGGACATTCCCCTTTAATGCTACTGGCTAAAAAGGAAAGTTAAGGAGCAGCCGCACTTAAAAAACAACAACAACCCACAAATGTAGCAAGTACTGGCTGCCAGCTAAGGCAGCCTCCCCAAATGGCTCCACGAATGCTACAGGCAAAATCCATTCAGGACAAAAATACTTCAAAATCCCTTGCAGCAAAACTTATAGCTAACAATAGCAGAGCAATGGAATTAGAACCCCAAAATCCAACACGAGCCATTAGCCACAATAGAAATTGCCAAACACTCCTTAAGAACACAAAGCCCACATTGCACAAATCCCAGAACTTCAAAGTCCCAAAATCACATAAGAGTCCTTCCACTCTCCTGGTTTGTTCAGCTGATCCAGAACCAAGCTGCTGAAAGGGCACTTCATTTCTGCCAATAAACATCTCCTCTCGAGCAGCTGGAGCAGCTGGCTATTTCACCTATTTCAAACCATGGTACTTCATTTTTTTTCTTTTCTTTTCTCTTAAAGGTATAGCCTCCCAGCTGGAGAGCAAGCCCCTGGCTTTTTCTTCCAATACTTCCTTCCTTTCCGTTTCCCTCCCTCCCTCCTGCTCTCTTTCTCATGGCCATCTCCTTCCTTCCTCCATGCCTCACTTCCAGCCGATGCTGCCTTTCTTCATTCCTCATGCTGCATTTCTTGCCTGTTTGTCGCTGCCACCTGTGTGTGTGCCTGGCATGGATGGCTACCACGAAGTTGTAGATCGGTTCCCAGCCAGCCTGTTTGATCTCCTCTCCTCTCTCCCCTCCTCCTCCTTCTTTACCCTTTGGTGCAGCTCCAGATGACTCCTCTTCCCAAGGCTGTATCTTCTTCTTTTTTTCTCTCCCTCTCCTACCCAAACAGCCTCCTTTTATAGCCTCCCCTGTTTCCGCCCTCTCCTCCTCCTTTCTCTTCTGGGTGAGCCGGAAATGCCCTGCAGCTCCTGAGGACTCTCTCTCATGGCAAGTCCTGCGCTGCGCTGCTTTGGGCTGGGCATCTGCCAGGTGCCAATGTACCACTGGTGGTACACGTACCACTGGTTGAAAAGCTGGTTGAAAAGCTGGTTGAAAAGCTGGTTGAAAAGCTGATTGAAAAGCCCTGATCTAGAGAGCCATTGGCATTTGAATGAAAACTAAGGCAGCCAATAGGTTGCCTAGGAACTATCCAATAGGTTAATCAATGAATGATCTGTTTCTAAAATGAAAAGAATACACCAGCAACTAACTCATTGACCCAGCATCTTCTGCAGCCTTCTCTACAAACTTCCACAAATCCCTCTCTCTGGCACTATTATTGGAAATGGAAAGAAGATTATTTGGATGTGAGACATTTTTCTAATAAATTTGAATTGGATAGATTGGGTAGATTGCAGCCTAGATCTCCTTTCTTTGCTTTCTTTCCTGCCTTCTAATACTTTCCATCCAACTTGTCCTAGCTGCATTTTTTGTTAAAAGCTTTCAGGCCTCCAAATTTACTCAGAACCTAAATATAATCAATGTTCCATAACAGAAAAACAATTCAAACTCTCATAATTTGTTTAACAGCAATGAGTTTAATAGCTTTAATCTGTGTTATGAAATACAATATTATGCCAAAAAAGCATGATGATTCTATGTTTTCTAATCCAGGGCCATTCAGAATGTATAATTTGATTACCTCTCTTTAGGACTTTTGTGACTCAGTCAAGGCAAAACAGATAAAGGGTCCCAGTTCTTCCTTCATATGTCTGTCACCTGGTCCCATGCTTTCTACCCATAGGAATTAAATTGACATGACAAATTATGCCTTCATGTTTAACGTGTTATGTCTGCTAAGACATAAATCCTGGTTCATATATCACAATGGTTATGTTCACACATTACACTAAAAAAGCAAAGCAAAATGAAATAATCTCAACAAATGCAAACAGGTCTGTATATGGTTTCAAAACAATTTGGAAAAAAAGTCCTTTGGACATTGTGTGAACAGAGACACAATACCCCTGTGCTCATTGTGAAAGCAGCCTGGTTTTTTTCAAGCTTCTAGGAGAACTTGATAAGTCCTCAAAACATGAGGGTGCTGTTTCTTTAAAAAAAATTCCTGTCTTAAAATTAATGTATATAAAGCCATACAGGTAGTCCTTGTTTTACAATGGTAATTGGGGCTGGAACTTCCATTTGACAGGGGTCATAAAGCACGATGTCATGTGATCGTGCTGCTTGGCAACAGCAGTTCTGGCAGTCCCCAGTGAACCTACATATTGAATATGTGAAGGGAAGAGACTGTTCTGATGGTTTAGGCTTTCCAGATGCTTAGAATCCAACTCATAAAGGATCTCAACCATAAAGGTTTGAAGCAAGGAGGCTTTGCCTTGCTTCAAATCCTACCCATGGCACCTGGATGGTAAAGTTGGGTTATTTATTTAATTATTTTACATTTATTTGCTGCCCATCTCATAGTTCAAGGCAACTCTGAGCAGCTTAAGAAAGATGTGAAGGATTTCAACTCCTGAGCGTCCCAAATAAGGCGAGCAGACCAATGTTAATCCACAGAACAATGGTCAAAGAATCCACAAAGCATTTGAAAGTTTCTCAAACAAAATAAATCCACCAGGCAAACTTGAATCCACAACACAAGAGAGCTCACAAGTCAAGAAAAGTCCAGAGTTTCTAAGGTATGATTCACATCAAGGCACCGTGTCAATCCAAAGCGAGGCAGTAATCAAAATGATCAGAAAACACACAGCTAGGAAACAAACCCATTATTCCCAGCAATACCTCTCTCTGTCTGCTGAGCTAAATAGCCAGCTTCTGGTGCAGCCCATCAAGAAGGACGAAGCTTTCTCCTCTCAAGTAGTCCAACTGACCTTCTTTGCTCCTGCCTTTTCTCTGCCCTATATGTCCTTGGATCAGGTGCAAAAGGCAGTTCTACCTTCTCCTCACTTACAGTATGCAACTGCACACTTTCCCCGCTGGAGCCTCAGCCAAATCCCTTCAAGAAAGCTACTTGGAGCTATCAATTAACTCAGCTCCTGACATGCCAAGAACTGGTTCATCCTCTTCAGAACTGACATCTAGAGTGGTATCTATGGAATCATCTTGGGAATCTTCACAATGGGATGTTTAATAGTTGCCTCCAGCTCCACAGTTAAAAGGTGTCCACCCTTCTCCTATCTGCCTTTTTCAGAGTCCAAGTTTCACAGCCATAAGTAGCTGTGAAAGTAAGACATATAAATGTCTTATAAGTAAAACATTTGGCAAACCTTTTTAAATTGTACTGATATAGCAAGTTCAATGACAAGCTATTGAATGACAATCTGCATGAAACTTACATCTCATAATTAGACATCATATAATACAATATAAAGTTTAATAATAGTATATGGAACAAATAAACATCTACCCTGAGCCAGTTTGCTGGTAGTGTTAAGGCACCAGGCTAGAAACTGGGAGACTGTAAATTCTTGTTCCACTTTGGGGAGACAAAGCCAGCTGGGTGATCTTGGGCCAATCACTATCTCTCAGTCCTGGAAAGAAAGATTTCTGAAGAAGCCGCTTCTGAAATCTTACCAAGAAAACTGCAGGGATGTGTTACGGCATTTGTCAGGGGTCAAGACTGACTCATTGGAAACTCCCTCTCCCCCAAATTACCTACACTAGATGGAGTGATTACCACAAGCAGCACTCCTGATCTCTTCTCACTTAGGTTTTATTATAAATGCTGCAATTTCTGTATGTAAAGTACCCCTTGAGAGAGGTGAGTGCTTTTCATTTTGTTTGGCAATGGCTTCTATTTATATGATGTCAATTCTAGGAGTAGGAAGTACACAGTCTAATTGTTAGGTAGATTTTGAAAATAGTGCATTTTGACACAGCTAGACCAAGATCCATTTAAAAAAAAAAAAAATTTCCTATGTACTTGGCATCTCTCTGCCCCTCTGGAACTTCTCTCTCTGCTTTTTTCTATCAGTTTTTACACTCCTCTCCTCCACATCCTTAGATTTATTTACTAACAGCCAATCAGGTGACAGCCTAGAAACATTAGTGCCAACATTTGGTTTGGGACCACAAATTGGGCTGTATAAAAATGTGCATCTAGGAGCTCAAAGACCTGTGAGAAGAAACAAACCAACCACAAACAAACAAACCATAATTAACATACCCTTGACAAGATTCCAGACAGGTATCCTGTTAGTCTTTTGAAGAGACTCTACCAATTTATTATCCTGTAAGCTTTAATTAGACTACAGTCTACAAACATTTCCATGATAATAAATCTATTAAGCTGTTGTCTTTCAAGGGATCTTTGTTGTTGCTGTCACTGAGAAAAACTAAAGCAGCATAAATGCAAGAGTTACAGAAAGATGCTTTCTGATATGCAGAACACAGAACAAGTAGTAGTCTCTACTAAACTTGAAGAAAAACTATGGATACTACCACACAGCTATCTGTGCTCATATGATATCTTCGTTTTCAGTTCTTTGTCTTTGGACTGGAAACAATTTGGTTTACAAGGATGTATAAATTACCTGAGATATTGAATTATCTGCTCTCATATTTGTTGAATTATTTTACTCAGCAAATATTGAATCATTTGTTCTCATGCTTCTTTTACTTAGTACTGAGTTGCATTAAGCAGATTTTTTTTTATTCCAAATCTCAGATATAGCCAAGGTGCTACAGATGGGTGCAATGAGCTTCAGGTATGGTCCAAGCATGGGTCAACTCTGCCATTTCTCTTTCATCTTGTTCACTTATGCACAGAAAGTTTTAGCAATAATCATTTTTATAATATGTTTTTTTGTTTTTCTTTTCATACAGAAACAGGGCAGTTAATTATTAGTATGAAATCTAGTATCTACCCAGCCCATCACAGCTGTCTACAGCCAAAAGCCGAGGACATCCATTCATTCTGTCACCCTTTTTTCTTCTTTTTAATCTTGAGCTGATGAACTGATTTATATATAGGTCTGCTTAGAACAACACATCTAGTTACGTCAAGAAATTGTGCCAGCAGTGATTCAGAAAGATCTTTCTGGACTGGTTTTGAAGTCACCACAAATTACCACAATTAACTGAATACTTGATTTGGAACTAAGGCAGGATGCCTCCACTATTTCTCCCCCAGCATTAACTGGAGAGTAAATCTGACACAGGCTTTCCATACCCATACAAATGTTGAAGGAGATTATTCTTTCCATTTTTTTCCTTCTTGCTTCTGGCAGCAAAGCCTTCTCTAACTTGGCGTCCTCATGATCCTCTGGAACTATGTTTCCCAGACTTCCCATTCAGCACAGATAGAGAAGACTGAGGTAATCCATGTTGGGATTTTTCAAATTATTATTAAAAAAATCCAAAATATCCTCTCCTGCTGGGGGCAATATTTTCAGCAAGATTTTTCCTATTTTATGTTTTTTTCCCATTCTCTTTCCCATTTCTCTACATAATTTATAATTAAATGTGTCATAGCAATGACCTACTTTTTAAAATATAATCCCTCTTTTTATTTAGCGTTCCTCGCTGATATTTATATGCTTTTCTGGTGAAGGACAAATAGAAACCACAGGCTCTGCTCCCTGCTGTTGCCTATGCTATAGCAGAATTTGCAGATCAATGCTTTTTGACATAAGAATAATCTCTAATGGATTTCTGTTACATCCCTACTGATGCCTAGCACATAAAGCTTACTCCTCATTCTCTCAAGGTTGGGTAGGACTTTCTTCTACCTGAAGTATTAGAACCAACCTATTAATGTGGAAAAATTACCTCTTCCCCACTGCAAAGCTGAAAAAAAGTGGAATGATCATTCTGCCTCCACTTTCCGTGGCTCTCTTTCCTTCATCTTACATCTCTTGTGGTTACTTCCTCATGCTGTGGAAATGTTTCAAGGATTCATCGCGCTCCCTGGAAGTCCTTAATTTACTTTGCTTGTTGGAAGTTGGCTAGGAAGTTTGCAAATCATGATCACATGACTGCAAGAGGCCGCAACTGCCGTAAATGTGAGCCAGTTGTCAAGTGCCAGAGATACGTGCAACCGTCATAACTTTGAGAACAGATCGTAAGTCAATATTTCTAAGGCTGTCATAACTTTGAACCATTGTTAAACCAAAGGTTGTTAGTTGAGGACTACCCATAATTTTCTCCTGGTTTTACAAACTTCCATGGCTGAAGGTGAATTTGAACCAGGGTTTGCCTAGCCCGAACCCACTAGCCTAACCTCTTCTCTCTTTCCTTGCCTTCAGGGTCTCCAAGACCTATATTATTCATACAGCCTTGCATGTAATTTTCACAACTGGGTTTTTTATTTCTCCAGGGATCTTCACAGTGCAAAAGCATCAGTTGAAAAAAAGAGTGTAATCGTAAAGACAATATGAAACTTTCTATTGAATCTCCCAAGACGTCCAAGCAGGTCCCATGTTCTCAATTCTTCATCCATCATATATTTTCTCATCTTTCAACCAAAAGGCTCTAATAAAATCCTGCTCAGACAACATCATCTCTAATAAATTGGTAACATAGTGATCTGATGTTGTCCAGTGGATTCAGAACTCAGCCTCTCATTCTGAAGATTTTATATTTATTACCCATATCTTCCTTAGCATGCCTTTCCTTTTCCTAAAATGGAAATGATTCTGGGGGAAAATAATCTCTCGTGAATTCTCGGGATAAAATTATGAAATAAATGGCATCCATTATTAATGAAAAGCTAGGATAAAAATAACTTTTTTGTCTGAGGTTTTCAAGTTATTTAGTTGGTACTTTTTACATTAACCTGCCTAATTTTCATTCTCCCAAACCATTACATTCACTTATACAATAAAATGTGAAACTTTCCAAAATTTTCTTATGCAGTTTGCTATTTCAACAGTATGAACAAAAAAGGTATATATTAAAGATAACTGCGCAGGAAATTGGAGGGGGAAAAATCTATACAAGCACTTTACATTATGCAAAAGCTACATGCTAAAACTATTTTTTTTTTAAAAAAATGATATTGCTAAATGATGTGGATCCTCGTTAAAATATTTAAAAAAAATCAACAACTATGAAACCAAACTGGGCAAATTTGCCTTTGTCTCTTGCCAAAGAATTTGAGAATATACCCAAATTAGGCATAGCTCAATTGCAACTCAGACCCAGCTCCATTTCCAGAACATCCCTGTTTCTTCCTGCCTGTTCTGCCAAGCAAGGAACAGCTGTTTAATTGCTTGCCTTTCTGCTATTCCCATGTGCTTTTATCTCTCAGTGTTCCTGGTGCACATTTTACACCCGACCCACAATTTACATGACTGGTGGAGCAGAGCCAGAGGCCTCCTTGGGATTTGTGGCGCCCTTTAGACGCTACAGTCACCTTGGTTTCTTGGAGCTCATCTGTGGAGGGCACTGCTGGCCAGTGTGTCATTTACTCCAGCGAGAGTCGTGAATCTTTCAGCTGAGGCTAGGCTGTTTAGTGTGATTTTCATTTTATTGTTGTCCCTTAATTAAACAGAGAATGATGAATTGTTGATGTCAACGGTGCAGTCTACAAATGGGCACTTCCTGGTTCATTATCATACCACGCATGAAAAGGATAAGAAGGACTAGATTAATGGAGCTCTGGACTGATCACAGCCTTGGCTGTGAGGCTCCCCATAGCTGTAACTCGGGCTAATCTGGTGAGCCACAACTGCTCAGCTATGACCAAAAAACCCTGAGCTGCTTTGATGGCACCCACCACCCTTTTCAACACAAAATGTTAAACAGAAGATTAGTTATTGTCATGTACAAAATAGATTATTAGCGGAGAGGTGGCTTTTGAAAGAGACGCAGAGAGAAATCTCCACAGAAAACAAAGAAGCTAACTGAATCCATGTGGAAATGGAAAGCCGCCTGATTTTCTGCCTTGGAGTATATTTACCTATGAGCATGTATGAGAGTCATCTGAGCGTTGTGCCAAAACGACAGCCACAAGGAGAAGCTTTCTATCACTTTGGCGATGGGGCGTGTGTGTGAGTGAGGGGTGTGAGGGCCAAAGCCATGAAAATGTCATGCCGCTAATGGGAAAAAGGCCTGAGATTCATCTTAGCACTGCTAGCAGCAGGTCTGAAATGGTTTGAGGGAGGGGTCGAGGTGGGACAGGGTTAAAACCAGGTCACAAAAAATGGAAGATTTCTTAAGGATGCCTTGAATCATCTTTTACATTTGTTGCAGCATTTGTCAGTTTTCGTTTATCTGTTTAAGGACATTTGATGGGCCTCTTCCCCATTGCATTTGTGTCTGTCTGTATAATGTGTTTTATTAGTGCTGTACATCAGCGATTGCATGGGCTCTGTAGATGCCATATGCTAAATAAAACAAACAAACAAACAAACAAATAAATAAATAAATAAAATTCCCAGTTTCATTGAAGAACAACTTTAACATCACCCAGAAAAAAAATATTATTTTCTGCCATATCCCCACAATATAATCTTCATCTTCCCCAGCATCCAAGTGAGACCAGGCTGCAGTTGGCCATAAGAGCACCTGAGTTAAAATAATATTTTCCCTCTTAATCTGGTCACATTCAAGGGCAACCTCAAGGTGTGTAAAATCTATTAGGCTTTGTCACTCATTGCCTTGGAGAAATTTCAATAACTGTAGGCCAAGGAGGCAGGGTGGAGTTGGCAGTGCAGAGGATAAATTTCATGCTGACAACATTTTCTGCCATCTGAAATGCAGTTTATAGCTTAAATATGTAAGCCTAAATGCTATTGCTATACCACATCAGCTCAGCAGTGGGAAAAACCCTATATTATCCCAGGAATATCCTGTATGGCATAAATGGAAAGGCTCAAAAGAAGAAGTGGATCTTGAATAGTTATACTAGGAGTCTTCAAACTTGGCCCTTTTATGACTTGTGGATTTCAACTCCCAGAATTTCTCAGCTAGTGTGCCTGGCTGAGGAATTCTGGGAATTGAAGTCCACAAGTCATAAAAGGGCCAAGTTTGAAGACTCCTGAGTTATACAGTACCCATTCTTGTATAACTGAAATAATGGAGGTCAGTATCACCTTAGCTCTGTTGCCCGTTGGAGACCCTGCCTGTCTGTGGATACCCAGCAGCCATTCACTCATGGCAGAAACCAAAGAGTGCATTGGAGGAGAGGTGTCCAAATAGCAGGCTTTGAAAGGAATTTAGGAGATGTGCTTTAGACCTAGAATGACCATAGCACCTCTCTCCTATACAGGAAGGCAGCCCAACATGTTTCCAGCTGCCGTTTGAAGTAATTCATCCATTAGAGTTACTCTCAAAGCAGGGACTACTCTTTTTCAGGCTCACACAGAATACTCAAGAAAGACTGGCTGCTTTCATTAATAGCAGAGAGGTGCTAAGCTTGTACGCTTCATGGAGTCCAAGGCATTTATGAATAACTGTAGATGTATGCACAGTGCTACCAAACATATTGCTATCTTAACTATACATTCACACAAATGGGGTATTAGAAACAAGGAAGAATTCTTCTAGAATTTCAAGACCCATCAAATATAACCAGGTATGAAACAGTAATAAATAGGAACCAAATACAAAATACAGCCTCAGAGGAAGGCATCCTGTGCAAGATGCTGAGTGGGTAGGTAGGTGAGTAGATATAGACAGACAGATGGACTGATGATAGAGATAATAGACAGACAGACAGACAAAACAGCATTTGGGTCATCTTGTAATAGTTTATTGTGTGTTCATACGCATGTCAGTTTGGCCTAGTTGTTAAGATACTAAGCTAAAAACCAAGAGACAGTAAATTCAACTTCAAAGGTAGGTGGGTAGATATAGACAGACAGACAGACAGACAGACAGACAGACAGACAGATGATAGAGATAATAGATAGACAGACAGACAGACAAAACAGCATTTGGGTCATCTTGTAATAGTTTATTGTGTGTTCATACGCATGTCAGTTTGGCCTAGTTGTTAAGATACTAAGCTAAAAACCAAGAGACAGTAAATTCAACTTCAAAGGTAGGTGGGTAGATATAGACAGACAGACAGACAGACAGACAGACAGACAGATGATAGAGATAATAGATAGACAGACAGACAGACAAAGCAGCATTTGGGTCATCTTGTAGTAGTTTATTGTGTGTTCATATACATGTCAGTTTGGCCTAGTTGTTAAGGTACCAAGCTAAAAACCAAGAGACCAGTAAGTTCAACTTCCACCTTAGCCATGAAAGCCAGCTCGGTGACCTTGGGCTAGTCACTGTCTCAGCCCAATTCACCCCACAGGGTTGTTGTTGTGGGGAGGAAGGTGTGATGAATATGATCGTCACCTTAGTTATTTGTGAAAATAATAAAGGTGGGGAATGAATGAATGAATGAATGAATGAATGAATGAATGAATGAATGAATGAATGAATGAATGAATGTCATCAGTTTCTATGTATGGGATAGCATGCGATTACAAATTGGAAAATAGTGAAGTAATCATGAATTGGACTGAATTGGAATTAGACTGAATCATTCATCCTTCTTTTTGGGCTACTGAGCAAATTCAACACTGCTCCTGACTATGTATAGATCACAGATTTCACTATATAGTTCTAAATCTACCCAATAAAGATCGTTCAAAATCTAGCCAAAGGCAACCAGTGAATATATTTACCGGTAGTATATATTGTATATTTAGTAATATATTGATGACAATCTTGAAGCTAAAAAATAGGCATGGTAGATTTTATTCTTAGTTTTTGTTTAACATGCTAATTTTTGCTGATCTGTGCCAAGGAGCTACTTATAGATTCCAAACGGTATCCTGTTCCATTCAATTTGAACCGAATCTCAATAACATTCGTAATCTCTGATCCTGTGATGTGCAATTATCAGAAATCCCTGGTTCTGATCCATAAAAAAATTAGGGTCATGATTTCATCAAATCCTCTATTTTCTTAAAAAGGTGAACATACTGTTGAGCGGCTGTTTTATCCAGCAAGGGAAAACAGAACAATCAGATCTAATTCCCCGATCCCTTCCTCAACGAGTGAGATTTGAAGGAGATTAAACACATTGTAGAATAATAAAAAAAATGATATGGGCTTGACATTTGTTCTATATCCAGGCTGTAATACCTGTAGTTTATGCTTTGAACCCTGTCCCTATGCAGGTAAATCCTCCAGGTGTATCAAATTGAATAAGACTAAGGACCCATTCACACCACTCACCTAAGGATTAAAGCAAGCTGTGTGAAGGCATGAACTGCCTCTGAATTTGTGCTATGTTCTGCATGACACCCTAACTTGGTACCTCTCCTGTTTGTTTTAATGAAGTTTGTATCCCCAGGTCCTTCAGGTAAATGAGATTGCAAGCAGTTATAATCATGACAGTCATTATGCCTTTGGAAGCCTTTTCTTGAATACATTATAGCAATTTAAATAAAAAAGCTGTCTATTCAATAGATTTTTTCTCTTTCTCTTCCTCCCCTTTATTTTCATCTTGCCTCCAGGTTCTTTTAGCTAGAGAAACAAATTATTTTCATGATTCTCATACCACATCCCAACTTGTTAGGTTTGCAAACTGACCCAAATGGAGAGTAAGCCCAGCTTCTGAACTCTCTGCATAAATCTTATTGTTTTCAGCCTGCAAAACATAAATGTCTGTCTCTTCTAAGGCAGAAGAAAAAAATTCTGAAGCTGCAATCAGCCACCACAGGTAGGATTTCCTATACCATAAACAGGTTATTTCCCCAATGGAGTTTGTAGGGTGGGACAAGGAGGGTCAGCAATGTTACAGCATCACCCTGAAAGTCCTGCCCCTTTTCTACACGTGTATAATGATGTCACATACAGGGCATATCTACTTTTATCATCCTGATGCAGACTTGCAGTTATTGTAATGTTCATCCTATGCAATTATCAATCAGAATAGAGCTGGAAGGAATCTTGGAGGTCTTCTAGTTCAGCCCCCTCAAACAGGAGACCCTCTACCATTTCAGACAAGTGACTGTCCAGTCTCTTCTTAAAAACCTCCAGTGATGAAGCACACACAACTTCTGGAGGTAAAGCTGCTCCACTGGTTAATTGTCCTCACTGTTAGGAAGTTTCTCCTTAATTCCAGGTTGCTTCTTTTCTTGATTAGTTTCCACCCATTGTTTTTTTGTCTAGCCCTCTGGTGCTTTGGAAAATAAGTTGACCCCCTCCTCTTTGTAGCAACCTCTCAAATACTGGAATACTTTATTTATGGTCACAGTCTCATCCATTGCTCTGAATGATCCTACAAGTCATGAAGACATCACGAAAGCATTATCATTTTCTTCCTTTTCCTTAAGAAGGAAGAGTTAGGAAAACGGTGCAAGGTTTGCGGGACAAAACATCTCAGGAGAAATTGGAGGAACTGAATATGTACAGCCTGGAGGAGACAGAAGGGAAAATGGGGATATGGTTGAAACCTTTAAACATATTATGAGTGCGAATAAGCAGTGTTTTCAATATTAAGCAAAAATTAAGAAGATGGGGGATGAGAGGAGGGGAGTTCAAAAGTAATGTTGGAAAGTATTACTTCACAAAAAGAATAGTGGAAGTTGGAACCAAATTCCAGCAGAGCTAGTGAGTCAATCATCAGTAACTGAGTTTAGGCTTGCTTGGGATAAATATGTGCCAGTGACAAAAATTTAAAAAAGAAAAGAAAGAAAAAACTTAAAAGGACAGACTTGATGGACTACTAAGTCTTTTTCTGCTGCCAGTTTCCCATGTTTCTATGACTTACGGTATGTAATTTCTGGCCTTGGATCCGACCTTATTACTTGAATATCTAGTAAGGCCAGTGGCCCCGAGCACTACTTACTACCTTCCATTTCTCAGTTGTTGTCTTTCCTTGCCAAAAATAGTCCAATTGCAGTTCTTCATATTCTGGAAATGCCTTGATTGGATTTCTGCCTGTATAGATAGTCCTTATCTTACGACTGATCACTTATCCCCAAAAGCTACTTGTGACTCGATTTCAGAGTTCTGACTGCTGCATACTCTTCCCATGGTCACATGACCGCATTTTGGGCATTTGGCAGCAACCCTCCTTTATGGCCAGTTGCGGGATACTGAGTGTTGTGGCCATGATTTATGACCTTTTTTTGCTGGTTCCTGGCAAATAAATGCCTATAAGACTACCTTGATTTGCTTAACAGCCGTGGTGTTTGCTTAACAACCAATACAAAAACATCATACAATTGGATCCGGTCATGTGGGTGATTCAACTTACGACCATTATGACTTTTGATGGAAATTCTGGGCTCCATTATTTAATAAATCAAGGACTACCTGCATGTAGTTTTCCCATGAAAATGGTTCATAGATTCATAGGATTTGGCTGGTACAATTCCATCTGGTATGCCTAATTTGAACCATATTAGATCAATCCCGGATGAACTATATTGGTTGCCTATTTATGATAGAGAGCAATTCAGATTGTGGGGTTTCCTGTTAAAAGCTGAAATGATCAGAGGACCCAAACATCTAAAAGCTTGCCGTCCTTCATATTAATCTATTCCTGCAGAGTCGTATGGAAGTCCATTGGAAAAATAGAGCTTTGCACTTGAAATTCCTTCCTGTAGGAGATAAATCCGGTGAGGGTGCCACAGTCTTCTTGGGTTCCATGCAGGTGCAGTACCTGGCTGATCCTGTGGGGGCTCCAAAGCTAGGCACAATTCGTCCTGGTTTGGACTTCTCTAGGATTCCTCCAGGGAAGAAGGCAAGATGAAAAAACAAATCTTGAAACAAAACAATGGCCAATTGTGTAGGTTTTGTAAAATATTAATATATCACATTTATATAGCTGCCTATCTCATATAGTGGTGCTGAGTGGCATACACAATAAAACAAAAACTTTCTTTTTCCCAGGAAACTGCCTGGATGTATCCCGGATATCTCCAGAAATTGAGCTTCACTTGAAGGTGCCTTTGCTTTTTTCAAACAGCTGTTTTCTATTTCAATGTACATTTTTTAAATGGTTGAAATCACTTTTCTGCCTCCTAGTCTTATTTTATAGTTTTAGTTTTCTTCCTGCTATATTAACCATTCCATCTATAACATTTTGAAATCCCTTTTGGATTTAAACATCTTTTAAATAAATTAGTTCATACGTGCCTTGCCTGGTAAGATTTGAAAGAGTTGACTGAACAGCTCTACCCAGTTTTAACAAGTCACTTTTCTTAATTATTGGCAGTGATTTTAATACGGGCCAGAAACAAATGGATTTTTTTTTAGATATTCTTTTCAATTTCAATTTGTGGCATTCATGTGAAATTCTTTTTTTTTTTTTGAAAGAGCCTTTTGTACTCCAAACTGCACTTTTAAAAAGAGTAATTCCTTTGCTGTTCCTTTCCCTTGAAACCTTTTTTCCGAACTTCCTTTTACCTGATATATCTCATTAGCCTCAATGAATAATTCATCGGATGCAATGTGGAAAAAAACACACTCTTATTAAAGGTTTATCATTAAATGCAAACATCAATACATGCTAGGAACATTGCTAGATTTTATATGATTATTTCTTGAGTTCTGTGTCTGTGACTAATGTTTCAGGGCTGCAACTTTCAATGACCGCAATCGAGAAATAATGACTTTGTGTTTACAAGAAGCGAAGTGGAAACTTTAAAGCAGAAGAGGGAAGGAAACTATAACATGCAAATCAGCTCCCTAACTGTTAGATGCTTGGGCTATATTGTTGTATCTCTCTATCGAGCCACTGGGGCCATCCGTCATGTGATTCAACCATGTGGAAATAAAAAAATTGTGGGGCTGTTGCCTTTCTGAATTCAAACAAGAAAGCTGTCCATTGATCCTCCTGGATCTAATGGATTTAACTATCTCTGCTGATCTTGATTGACAGGAAGAGGAGCCCATCTTTCCAATGCATTTAATTATACATGGTGCTGGGGAAGGACGTCTGGAGAAAGAGATTATGCTTTGTTTTTTATTTGAAAAGGAGCCTGCTGTTCCTTTCTGCCACAGTTCACAGAGTTATAGCACTGCATGTTTAATCTTTGTATGTACTACTTCATACTGTGACCTGGCAATTGCCCAGGGGTATTACTACAACAAAGGAAATTCAAATGAAGCATGGAATTAGTCATGAGCTGAGATGATCAGAGTCATGCAAAAAAAAAAAAAAAAAAAGCCCTGTGCTCCTCCTTTGCCAAAAACCAGGGGCAATTCTTTGAGGCCATTTTCCTTCTTTCGACAGCTGCTTTTCCGTGACTCTTAATGGTTGTCAACCATAAGCAATGTACTGGCGACCGTAAACGATATAAAGAGGGAAGGGTTTTGCATGTTAGGTTCTGTAAGCTTACCTTGTTCAGAGATGGCCTTCTGGGAAAAAGGGGGCTTCAAATGCTTTACCAAACACGTGGAAAGGAAGGAAGGACCGCAGGCCCTATGCATATTTACTTATCGAAATGGATTGTGTCCAGTAGGAAGTGAAAAAGCCTGTGCTAAAAGAATGAAGTGTATTTTGATTGACTCATTTAAGTTGCACTGGTCAAATTCAGAAACTTGTAGTTAACTATATTGACAGCTTAAAGAAAAGTGAATGGGTATGAAGAAGGAATCAGTAAATCACAAATAATTTGCTCTTGTTTGAAAACAATTTTTTTTCAAATTTAAACCTAACTCCCAAACAAATAAATCCAGGTATGCCATTGTATGCAACTTTATGTACTAGAAGCAATTTAATATGCAACTTTAATAATAATAATTTTACCCTTCAGCTATATTACATTTGTTTATATGGCACACTCTCTTTGGTATGCATCTTTCCAAAATACTGTGTAAAATTTCTGAACCATGAATAAGGAATGGTGGCGTCTTACATTATTACTGATAAGGTAAAGATTGAAGCTGAAAATAGAATAGAACAGAACAGAACAGAACAGAACAGAACAGAACAGAACAGAACAGAATAGAGCTGGAAGGGACCTTAGCAGGAGAACCTATACCATCTCAGACAAGTGACTGTCCAGTCTCTTCTTAAAAACCTCCAGTGATGGAGCATCCATGATTTCTGAAGGCAAGCTGCTCCACTGGTTAATTGTCCTCACTGTTAGGAACTTTGTCCTTAATTCCAGATTGCTTCTCTCTTTGATCAGTTTCCAACCATTGTTTCTCGTCCTGCCCTCTGGTGCTTTCGAGAATAACGTTACTACTACTGTTTTCATGCATTATTACTGTCTATGTTATAACTGAGTTTCTATTGATGGAAATTTCTATCTCATTCATACTAAAGAATATGACATCTCAGGGAGGACTTCAGTTTAGAATATTGGCCTTATAGATTTCAAGGAGGAAGGAAGGAAGGAAGGAAGGAAGGAAATATAATTGTCAGAATTACTGAAACTATTGTTTCTATGGCAATACAAAGATTAGAATAATTCTGAGGAATGAATTTCCAGAGCAATAAAAAAAGTCAGTAAAAGTAAACATAAGAATTTAAACAACCACTCCATTATAGAATTCAAGGAAACACTCTTTTCTCTTAAATCTTACACCAGCTGTAATTTAAGTGGTGCCTTAAAATATAACAAAAGAACCCAATATAAATTTTTCTACCGGTAGGAAGACAGCAACACCATTAACCTCATAAATGATGTTAGGCCTAAATCATGTTTGCTGGTTCATAACACTTTTGGATGGATATAATCCTAAAATACACTATCTGCATTCTCTTTATCAGATACAGTGTATAGAAAGGTCACCTTCTGATGACGTCTGACTTTAATCTTGGTTTTCTACTAATTAAAGTACCCTTCCCGTGGCTGCAGATCTGTCACACAAAGAAGCATTTTGCTTCTTCTAAATGTTTCATTTAAGAATTAGAGACTGGGAAAGTGTTGTTCTCTATCACATAAAAGATGTATAACCATGAAGCGCTTCTAAAGCAGCTGACACAACTTCTGCAAATGTTTCCAAACAATTTCATTTACCATTTCTCAGAATTTCTTGAACAGTATCACAAATTTTGGCATCAGGAAATCACAGATAGTCCTCTGTCTCTAATCAAGTTATCAAAGTGTGTGTGTGTGGGTGTTTGTGTATAATCTATTTGACTGTTGTTTCTGTAATTCTGAAGTTAACTAGTAATAAATGAACCACGGTAGTTTTAACTAGTTTGAATGGTCAAAGATACTAAAGCTCCCTTATTTGCAGAAATAGCGTTTTTGGGATGACAAAATTAAATAGCTTACTGAAATTTTATAGGTGCACATATAGTTATTTCCAGCTTACTGAAACCCTTGACATGACACCAAACATAACATAGTGTGTCTCCTGTGACACACATATCATAGGTTCGCCATCATCTTCTCTTATCTTTCCTGCTCCCTTTCTCTCTTCTGTTCTCTCTCATTACAAGAGGGATAGAATCAAGATCCTGAGAAGTGATACTACTGCCTTATAGTGCCTTGATAAGACCACACTTGGAATACTGTATAAATATAAAATAAATGTTGAAACTCTAAAAGAGGGCAGAGATGAGTGACAAAAATGATTGGGGTGGCTGAAGGCTAAAACATATGAAGTTGCAGGAATTGGGTATGTCTAGTCTAGTGAAAAGAAGAACTAAGGGTGACATGATAGCAATATTGCAATATTTGAGGGGGGGGTCAACTTATTCTCCAAAACCCCTGAAGGCAGGACAAGAAACAATGGATGGAAACTAACCAAGAAGAGAAGCAATCTAGAACTAAGGAGAAACTTCCTGACAGTGAGAACAATTGACCAGTGGAACAGTTTGCCTTCAGAAGTGCTGGGTGCTCCATCGCTGGAGGTTTCTAAGTAGAGACTGGACAGCCACTTGTCTGAAATGGTATAGGGCACGGGTGTCAAACTTGCCACGTCACATGACATGTTGCGACGTATCGCAACTTCTTTGCATTGCCGGAGCTTGGGTGGGCACGGCCTCTGTATGATGCAACCGGCCCGTGGGCCGCCAGTTTGACAGCCCTGGTATAGGGTCTCCTGCTTGAACAGGGGGTTGGATTAAAAAACCTTCAAAGTCCCTTCCAAGTCTGTTATTCTGTATTCACTGTATTCCTCCATTTCTTTCTCCCTTCCTGGCGCAACACATTGTACTTTTTTTTTTTTTTTTTGCTGATCACTATTGACCAAATGCTTGTAACACTCCATATACATTACTAGCATAATAAGAGAAATAGCATCTATGGCAGGCATGTCAAACTTGCGACGTATCGGAGCTTTTTTGCCATTGCCGGCAATGGGGTGGGCGCGGCTCCGGTATGATGAAACCGGCCCGTGGGCCGGCAGTTTGACACCCCTGATCTATGGGATAAAGTTTCCTAGCTATAGCTGGAGTATATTACCACCTTGATAAAGGATTGTCCTTCAAACAAGCTGTTTATAATTAAAAACACATAAATCCTTTTTTTTTAATGGTACAAAAGTAAAATATGTAGTAAGAGGTTTCTAAATTGTTCAGCATGAAACACACATGCTTGACTTCAAAGCGCTTCAGCCTTCCACACCAGGTACTTTAATTAAATGATGTTTTCAGGAAGAGTCTAACCAGGAGGAAAAGAGGGGAAAGTAAAAGGGGGGAGGAGGAGAGAAATCTTTACACAACTCGTCTAGGGATTAGTGATTTATATTGCCTTGAGCATCTCATAAAGGCATTTGATGAGGAAATCTCATGTTTGTTTTTTATTCCCTTTGAAATGCAGCTTTGATTACCATTATTAAAGCAACACACAGCTTAATGGCTTAGCAGCAAGTAGGAAAGTACAGTGGCTGGAGAGGAAAATATTTATTTGATCTATAAGACAAATAAATCTATCGCTGTAATATTTGGACAGTTGTGAAGTTTCAATAAGATTGTTGCAACTGATCCTTGACTCAAATCAATATTATATGAAAGTAGAGGAAAGCATTTCTTTTTCTGCAAAGCACAATATTTAATTTTAAATTTTAGCTCATGGGTTCTGCAGCTCCCAGTGTCTGACTCCTCAAATCTTAGTGGGGAAGCCTTCCAAATAATGCACATGTGGCAGAGAAGCCTGCCAAGAGTAGGAAGGGTGTGCAAAATATGAATGTGCATTGAAGATGTAACCTTGCATGTAAATGAAATATTTGCAAGCAAACCATCAAGCTCAGAGAGTAGCAAGAATTCCATACATGTGAATGTCCTCCTAAGGAGAAACCGCCATTTTGATTTCTGAAGGTGGATTTTAAGGACTAATTACCATCTGGTAAAGATAAGTACAAAGAGATTCCTGAAAGGGATTTGGATTCTCATAATAGCATTATTGCATTATTTGCATTCTTACCGCAAAACCTGAAAAAAAAAATCTACAGTGTTGTGAGATAGGTAGCTTTCCAATTGATTGAATTCCTACCAATCAGGGGCTCCTTAGTTGGGAAGATACTGCATTGCCAAGATGATTTATTCATTTAGATCTGATCCTAACCAATAGGTTACAACTGTTTGAAGAGGTAAAAACTGTAGGAACTTTGGGAAGGAGCAACCATGTCATCCTGAGCTTCAAAATAGTGTAGAATGAGAAACTGGAGCATAATCCTGCATGCAGATTCGTTTTCAGGAGAGCTGTTTTGAACAAACTTAGAAAGCAAGTGGGATCTGGATCAAATCAGCCAGATCAAAGAAAGCAGAGAAAGGATGGAAATTTCTTAAAGGTAAGACACTTCATATATAACTTTAAAATCACAGCCTAGGAAATTGCCATAAATGCATAGGAAGGTTTCAACCAGTTTTGTAATAGTCCAGTACACTGCTAAACTAACAACAGATATGGGGAACCAGGTGGGCTGTTTCAAGGCCATTCCTCATTTGTACTTAAACAGGCTACAATGGCTGGCAAGCTTTTGATCTTACTACCGGTATGTCCTCATTATATTGCCTTCAGCTCATCCTCAGTTCACAACTGAGACATGCTTAATTCTTAGCTGCTCCTGCTTAGTTTTAAAGCAGTTGCATTCTCTCCTAAGCCAGCCCCAGCCTGCAACTGTTTGCAGCTGTTTAAAATCGGACACACTTGGCTGCTTGTTCTGTCAGTGGCACACCTGTAGTGCATGGAGAAAGTTTGGCCCACTTCAAGCCGGGGTACAGCAGCCCTTTCTCAGGCCTTCTCCTTTGCTTCCATTTTTCCCCCTTGTTTTCTTTTCCAGGTGAAAGGAACAGAGCCCAGCGGCTGGTACCACCGCTCTTGAAAATTCTTTTGAAGGACCATGAAGCCCATTGTTGAAACAAGCCTACCAAGCAACTGGCTAGCAGTTGGGGGAGTCTCCTTGTATCCTACTTTATTGTTCAGCTTTCCTAGCTGTTAATGAGCTATTTGAATGGCTAATTTTTGAAAAGGCTGACCCTTGTTTGATCATGCTGTTCCCCCAGTGTCTGCTCCTGTTTTGGCATGTATGGTAAAGCAGAACAGCCAATCCAGTCACATGTCAAAATTCACAAGGGATCTAAAGCCCTATCACAGTGGTGGAGAACCTATGTCACGCGTGCCAGAGGTGGCACTCAGAGCCCTCTCTGTGGGCACATGTGCTGTTGCCCCAGCCTTGCCTCCCCCCACAAACCCCTCCTCACCAGCAGCCCCCCTGGAGGAGAGTCGCCCCCGAATGTGACCCATGCAGAGCAGCACAGCCAAGGACATGGCAACCAGGCAAGCATAGACAAGACTCTGCCCTCACGCCCCATCACACACAGTTGATGCTACGGGGCATGGACAGAGGGTGTGGCTGCCATGGCGCTGCTGGGATGCCTGGGCGATCTGTGGCGGGCCCTGGAGGCAGAGAGTGGCCCTGCGGGCAGGCGGGGCAGGGGTGGAGCAGGGACGGGCCAGAAGTTGGAGCGGGAGCGGGGCTAGGTTTTGGGCACTGGATCTCTAAAAGGTTTGCCATCACTGCCCTATCACATCCCTATCTTATGGTTGTGATTGCTAGTTGGATGCCTGTTGGCTAATGATATCCATAAAACAGGAGAGAGTGAATTGCTAGGCTTAACATTACCTGTATGTGTGAAATTAGGATGCTACCATTCAGCAGCAAGTTAAAAGAGAGCCAGTTACTTGTCCCAGCTCCTGCCAACCTAACAGTTCAAAAGCATGCAAATGCAAGTAGATAAACTTTGGCAGGAAGGTTATTGTGTTCCGTACTTTCATGCTGGGCATATGATGATGGAAATATCTCTTGGATAACAAAGGGTCCCTCAGCTGAGGATTGGAGATGAGCACAGCCCCCTAGAGTCAGTCAAGACTGGACAGGGGAAACCTTTAACTTTTTTTTAGAAGCAGGTGGGGACAACAAATCATGCAGTGGCAGTTTTCTATGAGCACAAGGTTAGACACATAGCTCTTTGTTTATTCATTAAATTTATATGCTGCCCATCTTATTCTGCAAACTGACTACTCAGCAATGGGGAAAGGCCCTCAGCATCTTTTTTTTAAGACTTCAGGAAATGCATATCAGCTTTATAATGGTGACATTTTTCCCTCATAAATGCCAATTGGTGTAGGTGGACACTGAAAATTAGGCTTCTGAAATAGTAATAATACAGTAATTGGAGGGAGAAGGAGGCAAATCAACTAAGCATTTCCTGATTTATTCCAAGTCAGAAGCAAAACTATAAACCATATGGCAAAATAATTCCTTTTCTTTGAATGAGAAATTTATTTGTTTAATTTATTTATTAAATTTATATGTTGCCCATTTTGCTACTCCAACTCTGGGTTGCTATAATAATAATACAAGGATCACAGGACGATTATATATTACATTGCATACTAAGAGAACGAGTGAGACTATTACAAATGGAAAATATGTCTTTACATTCTTTTAAGAAATGATTCACAATGAAATTATACTTTGTCCATACTCAGACGCACTTTTAATTTCAAACCCTAGCACAATAAATGGTGCTGAATGCTAGTTCAGAAAAAGCAATTAAAGCAAAACACCGAAAATAGCAATCCTTTTAAATAAGTAAATCTTGACTCCCAGATACAGAACCCTTGTTAGCCTGCCTTAATATTGATCACTAAAAGGCCGCTGTGGTGCAATTCACTTAAGAGTGCTAGATTCTACATTGATTAAATATCCAGAAGAAAAAGAGTCTTTACTGATCACTCAAAAAATCCATTTTTGTACCTGCTTTGGTTGCATCCATTCTGTTATGGAATGCAGTGTTGGGTGATTCTCAGCTGAGAATATCACTTCCAAATCATGTAGCACAGGGGTCCCCAACCCTCAGTCCATGGACCATCACTGCACCATGGTATGACCAAAACCAGCTGTGCAAACAAGCAAAGCCCCATCTGTGGGATGCAGGCAGAATGAGAAACCACACACCCAGTGGTAGGATTCAGCCAGTTCACACCAATTCAGCAGAACCGGTAGCTAATTTTTTGTTGCCCTGGCCCAGAATGGACTTCCAGAAGCGGCATCCACACAGAGAACTGCTTGTTCACATATTTGAATCCCACCACTGCACACACACACTGGTCTGCAGAAAAACCTCTCTCCACAGAACTGGTCCCTGGTGGCCAAAGGGGCCACTGATGTAGCACATTCAACATATGGGCAAAGGAGCAAAGGATTCAGAATTGGTCCTGAAGACCCCCACTGATTCCAGAGGTAAGGAAAAAAGCATGGATTAACTTTTTCCCACACGTGTTTCCTAGATGTCTAAGGACAGTGCATTAAAAATGGATTGTTGTGTTTTGGGGGTGGATGTCTATAGCTGTGTTTCTCAAAGATGTCCGCTTTCTGATATATGGACTCAGCTCAAAATTCTGCAAGCAGCATGGCCAAAGTTGAGGTCTGTGGGAGCAGAAATTTACACATCCAGAGGAAACATGAGTCTACGCAATGTGATTCTGTGACAAAGATGGGGCTGTGCAGCAAACTGATCTCAAAAGGTAATTTGAAGTATACTGGTGTACTTTAAAGCAAGTTCCAACCCTAGTACAGAATATACATATGTGGAATTTGTCCCAGTGGGATCCATCTTCTCTCTTTCTCTGCCTCCTTCCCTCTCCCTCTTTCAAAAGCTTCCATGGGAGAGGAAGCTAAGCTGGAAATCTATGGCTCTGCTTAGCAGGGGTGAACTCAGAAAGATCTTCCAAGCAGAGGAAAGAGCTTTCTTCAGTGTCCTGAATAGTACCTCATATAAATGAGCCAATTATACAGTAATGCAGCGTGTGTTGATTCAGAATTCAGGCATTATTATTTTTTTAAAAAAGATCCATGCATGCAAAGGCCCCAGTTGCTAATCTGTTGCTGCCTTTTAACACTATGCTGTCAGATGAGGAGGATAGGAAGCAGCCATGTTGACATGTTTTATTGCTGCTTGCTGGCTAATTTCTTAATGCAATCACTGCTATTTAATGAGAAAATGGCTTTGCCTGGGGTTCAACACACACACACACACACACACACAAAGACACATGTACATTCACACAGAGTTCTACTCCCTTGAAATGTTAGAAAAGGTTTGCTTGCTGAAGGAACCACGCACAATTAATTTTCTTCTGAGAGGTAGAAATTTATATTTGCTCCAAACAAACAGAAGCTGCTGCTCATATGGGTAGAGTTGCACCAGGCAGAAACTGTGCAGCGTCTTGCAAATAAAGAGATTTATTTGGCAATAATCAGGGTGACACAGAACAAACATGTGCTGACCCAGTTCTTGGCATGGAGTTTCATGATGACACTAAGAAATCTGGCTCATCCTGAGTTTGGTTTTTTTTTTTTTAGTCTGCCTGTACACATGATATGCAACTGACCCATTTCATTATCTGTGCAGACAGTGATGAAGTGAGGCATGTCAGGCCCACAGCCAGGAATGTAAAAGGAGCTGAGCGTTGTCTCCTTGAAATCAACTCCTTGCTGGGTTGGAGATGTAAAGGGAAGGGCAAGTAGAGAGGGAAGCTTCTCCAGGTTGGAATGGGACAACTTGTCACAGCCAGCTCGCCACAGCCAATTCGCCATTGCCAACTTGCCGTGGTCTATTCGCCATGGCTAATTCACTGTGGGACTATTCACTGAGGGGACAATTGAACAATTCAATGTAATCATTTAAAATAATTACCAAATATATTTTAATTTTTGTCATTCACATTTCATCTTGTCCTTCCTTTTGCGTCACTTTTTTGATGGTTCTTTGATATCAGTGTAACTTTGGTTCTGCGGTGAGTTGTCCCACAGAGAGTTGGCCATAGTGAATTTTCCCATGGTGAGTTGTCCAAGACACTCTCCAGGTAGAGATGAATCTGTTGATGGAATTGCATGTGGGAAAGACCTGGAGAGACTGTGCCATTCATTGCCAAGGGAACTGTCATATAAGAGAAAGCATAACCCATAGCTGATACTGGGCTGGGCAAGCAGGTCAGGAGGGAGTGGAGATGGAGGAGGGAATTGTACTTTCAGACTTGCAAAGTTCTGCCAATGTAGTTTTTTTTTAATATAAAGTAGAATGAGCTCATCTGGTTGTGATTCATGTCTTGTCAGCCCCACAAGGCCAATTCTCATAGTTCCATTTTAATTTTTTTCAGCCTTCCATAATACTTTGCTTGACAGGGCTTTTCAACCAGTGGTACGGGTACCACCTGTGATACACTGGCACCTGGCAGGTGGTACGTGACCATCCTAGAAAGGTGGTAGTGGGGGAGGGGAATGAGATGAACCATGGGGGAGGGGAATGAGATGAACCAGTGACAGCACCACACAAGCCTGCGCAAGAGATGGCTGGAGCTGCAGGGCTGCCAGGGCTCAGCAGAAGCGCCAGGATCAGTGTTGCTTTCTAGCTGATCAGCGCTTCTTCAGGACTGTCCGGGCTCAGTGGAAGCACCAGGATCAGCGCCAGGCTCCAGCTGGAACTTGGCGCTGATCCTGGTGCTTCTGCTGAGCCCTGAAGAAACACCAATCAGCTGGAAAGAAGCACTGATCCTGGTGCTTCTGCTGAGCCCAGAAGAAGCACCGATCAGCTGGAATGTTGCAGCATCTCCAGGGTCTTGTGATTTACATTCAGATGTTTGACAACTGATTCATATTTATGACAGTCACAGTGTCCCGGTGTCCCAGCAGACGGGAATAAAAATCAAACACCCCTACCCCACCCCTGCTGCCAATCCTCAACATAAATGCTCACAACAATGAAACAGGAGGAAGAGCGCCGCTGGGTGGGCAGGAAGGTGTCTTGCTTGGCTGTGACTTGGGGGGCACTTTTTTCAGTGCCATTGTAACTTCGAACAGTCACTAAGCGAACTGTTGTAAGTCGAGGACTACCTGTACTTTATTACATTTTTCCTTTTTTTTTTGGGGGCATCAAGTTTTTGACACCTTGTTAGGCGACTGGTGGTACTCGGATGTTGCCATATCCTAAAAGTGGTACAGCGGCTGAAAAGGTTGAAAAGCCCTGCTTTATGGGATTCGAACCTAAGCAGCCTGCATACTAGGCAGTTGTATTAACCTCCAGGCCACCAGCTCTCCTCCCTTCTTTTGTCAGCCGAGCCAAGGGAATACATGGTAAGTTTTTTTCTGGACAGACCGGTCTGGTTGATGCACCTTGTGTTTTTTTGACTAGGGGAGACTTGATAGCAGTATTCCAATATTTGAGGAGCTACCTCAAAGATGAGGCAGGTCAACCTTTTTTTACCAAAGCACCAGGAGAAGGCAAGACAAGAAATAATGGATGGAAACTACCTTCAGAAGTTATGGGTGCCTCATCACTGGAGGCTTTTAAGAAGAGACTGGACAGCCACTTGTCTGGTATAGGGTCTCCTGCTGAAGTAAGGGGTTGAACTAGAAGACCTCCAAGTCCCTTCCGTTACTCTATGTTCTATGGCCCTCTCCAAATGGGTTGGGATTTCATATCTGAGTGTTGCTTTGGCAGGCTTGGAATTCTGGGATATGTAGTCTCAATATACTTGGTGAGGGCCAGATTAGAAATGAGCTAAATAAGTGCCGAGTCTTGTATAAATTCACATCAGTGAATGTGAAGATGAGCTTGCATATAAGTAGCAAAATGATGCCACAAAATCTTTTATGAGGCACTTCATCGAAATGGAATTCCTGTGCTCTCATTAGCATCAAACAGGCTAAATTATCCTGTACAAGCTACACAGATATCTTTTTTTCCTTCCATTTTTGTCATAGAAATTATTTAACTTCTGAATCATAATGTTTAAATAATTACTTATCATAATTACTTTAGGCAATGAAAGATATTTATACCTTTTAAACACTGAATCCTTAATTAGCATATTTTCATTAATCAGAAAAGTGAATAATTAAAAAATGGGTAACCAGTAAATTATACAGAAGAAGGCTTTGTCTGGAAATTATGTTTCCTCTAGCCTCGACGCGGGAATCTGTTGAGCTTAATCCCGGAAGCTGTGTTGTCTTCAGTGATGCAACAGATGGAGCCAAACTCGCCACCCCTTTTTTTTCTTAAATCATCTTACTCATGACTAATCAGCTGAAAATTAATATTAGGATTACTGCCATTGTTTACTATTTTCCAGTTGACTCTTTTGCAGAGCTTTTTCTCAGGCACCTAAATTATTAAATACATCTAGCTAATAATGGGTGACTGTTCACACTTGTCTGGGCTTGGAAGCAAAACAAAGTTGGGCTTCATTAGTATTTGGAATTGACCAGGAAGACTAAAACATCCCATAAAACAATCACAAACATTTGTAGTCCTGTGTCATGAAAACTGCATGGTGAGGACCATGTAGTTCAGCTTGATTAAAAGGGGATTTTTAGTTTTTTAAAATAGTCTCCCAAAAACTTAGAAATTCCCTCTGGTTCAAACCTACATTGGTTTGTCAACATAAAAAAAGAAAGAAAGAAAGAAAGAAAGAGAAAGAAAGAAAGAAAGAAAGAAAGAAAGAGAAAGAAAGAAAGAAAGAGAAAGAGAGAAAGAAAGAAAGAAAGAAAGAAAGAAAGAAAGAAA
Source organism: Bothrops alternatus (assembly GCA_034064705.1). Taxonomy (NCBI): domain Eukaryota; kingdom Metazoa; phylum Chordata; class Lepidosauria; order Squamata; family Viperidae; genus Bothrops; species Bothrops alternatus. Next base: position 1,046,438 of record JARGCV010000031.1, on the reverse strand, counting down.
GAAAGAAAGAGAAAGAAAGAAAGAAAGAAAGAAAGAAAAAGAAAGAAAGAAAGAAAGAAAGAAAGAAAGAAAAAGAAAGAAAGAAAGAAAGAAAGAAAGAAAGAAAGAAAGAAAGAAAGATGGGGAGAAGGGTATGAGTGCCACTTTTGTTTTGACTTCTACGGCTTCTTTGATTCTTCCAGAGGGCTTATTTCTCGGGGAACTTTGAGGAGGTTATTGTTATATCCTTTGGGAAGCAGCCTCTGGCTTATCTTGTCTGGGCTTATTAGTTAAGTAGGGTTGGACCTGGTTAGTTTGTGAAAGGGAGACCACCCAGAGTTGACAGGCAGACTAAGCAGACTAAAAACATTTCCTAAGGCAGTGATAACTTTAGAAAGGGGGAGAATAATCTGTTCAGAATCAGAATCAGAATAGAGCTGGAAGGGACCTTGGAGGGCTTCTAGTCCAGCCCCCTGCTCAAGCAGGGGACCCTATATACCATTTCTAAATATACTATGTCCACAGCATTTCACTGGTCTACTAATTTAGTCACCTTGTCAAAGAATGAAATAAGACTGAATCACACCAGCTCTTTTCCAATCCTTTGGTAGTTCCCCAGTGCTCCAAATTTTATCTATCTATCTATCTATCTATCTATCTATCTATCTATCTATCTATCTATCTATCTATCTATCTATCTATCTATCTATCTATCTATCATCTGTCTGTCTGTCTGTCTGTCTGTCTGTCTGTCTGTCTGTCTGTCTACCTACCTACCTACCTACCTACCTACCTACCTACCTACCTATCATCTATTTATTTTGCTTCTCTTCCTGAACATGCTTGCAAATACAAGGTTTTTTTTTCCCTTGAAGAAAAATGTCAACCCCTGAGGAGACATTGAGCTGGGCAAAATCAACTGTTGCAAATACAGAGATGAACTAAACTGTTCCTGCTGAAGGCCAGAGCTGAAAAAGGCATCTATGAATTAACAGGTTCCCAATTGTCCTGTTATGTGTTTCCATGCCGTGTATTGAAAGTTTATAATGGTGTTAACTTTTAAAACTGAAAGCAGGTTCAACAATTGTGTTGTTTAGCTATTATTTTCTATAGGATGCTAATCAATAGAATTAATAAAAGAACCCCACCAAAATGTTGGTGCTAAACTTTTAAATGAAATTCTGAATGATGACTCCCATGGACTTCTCTATCTTAAATCAAGATTACATTTCAGAGCTCAGTGGTCATTATTTATATAGTCATAGTGAAGAAAAATAAGGCTCAAATTAAAAAAAAAATCCTGTATTCTAATTCTAAAGGCTTTGAAAAGAGTTTCATTCTTTCTCCAGTAAGGGGGAAATAAAATAAATTCAGGAACATAAAGACAATATTGTACATGTTTTGGCAAAACTATGAAAATTATTGCATCTGTTCAATATACATTATATTTTATAACAGAATGGGTAAATTGAATACAACTTATAAAAAAAAAGTATGGAGCCAAAGAATTTGGTTTATTGACATTCCAGTGGTAATTACAAACTTGGCTTTTAAAAATGTGATAAGTATTTCCTTGTATTGCATATAAGTAAAGGTAACATCTCCTTTCAACTAAGCTCAGCTTCTGGTAACCTGATGGACATGTTCATATATTTTTTCTCAGTGGCTCAGAACTTTCTCTTTGTCTTATTTTGGTTTTTTTTTTTTTTTAACTTTCCAGTGTAGCCTATACAGTGCAATTTCTGGTGGTCTCCCATCCAGGTGTCAAGCAGATCTGCCCCGCCTTTTTTTTCCAAGATTAGATATGTGCTGATAATTAGTTATGCATTGTTTCAAATAGGAAACCTTAAAATAATCATTTGGTATATAAAGCACTGAATATGTTTAGCAATTTAATAAAGTTGTTTTTAACTCAATTACAATAATTGTAATCATTAACATTGATACATGATAAGTGTAAGGAAACTTCTTACATACAGAGAGATTTAAAATCTATCTATCTATCTATCTATCTATCTATCTATCTATCTATCTATCTATCTATCTATCTATCTATCTATCTATCTATCTATCTATCTATCTATCTATCATCTATCTTTATCTATCTATCTATCTATCTCTATCTATCTATCTATCTATCCATCTATCTATCTATCTATCATCCATCTTTAAATAACCCTCAGTCAGCTGCAGATTTATCCCTATCTAAGCACTGAATTTATTGGGTTTAATGATATTAATGGGGGCATTAATCTTCTTATTCAATCAAGATGCTTGTTTGATTTACCTATCTTAATTTCTCTGAATAGCTATGTTTCCTGTAGATCTTGAAGCTCCTCAAGAGCTGTGTTGCCCAACTTGTGCAACTTCCCAATGTGTTCACCAACTCCTAGCATTTCCAAGACATTGTTGAGAATCGTGGAATTGAATTCTGCAAGATATCTACGGTTAGTCTACAAGTTATTATTCATTACTGGTATTTATTAAATTGGTATGGATACCCATCTCACAAAATAAGACTAGCTAGCATATAACCACTCAGATTAATTAAAAAAACAATAACTATATAAAACATGAATTATTTTTTTAAAAAAATATTAAGGGAGAGGATGAAGTTCGCTGTAAGAGAGCCATCACAAGATCTCCCTAGTGCTTTGAGACTACCAGATCTGAAGCACAGTCAGATTTTGAGGGTCCTGTTAAGGGAATGTTAAGCGCGATGGAACTAATCCAGGGGTTCTCAACCTTGGCAACTTTAAGACTTGTGGACTTCAACTCCCAGAATTCCTCAGCCAGCAAAGTCCACAAGTCTTAAAGTTGCCAAGGTTGAGAACCCCTGAACTAATCTGTTTTTTTGGGGGGGGGGAATTCCACAAGGTTGGCACCACAGCAGAAAAGGCCCACCTCCTGGGACAGACTAAAAGGAATTTTCTGGCAAATGGAATCGCAGCAGATTGCTAGATCTGGTGAGGCAGATATAATTGGAGGCGGGCAATCCCTCAGATAACCCATCCCCATGCTATGAAGTTAAATCAGAATTGGACCAGGTGCTTAGTCCTGCAGAGGAATGCTACCGGTATGTGTGTTTATTCTGAACTAAAACCCATGTGTATGATGAAGTCTGTTCCCAGGTGCCATACTTATCTGAAAAATGTCTAACTTTTTTTTCTTACTTTACTTTTAAAATAAAAGAGTCATGTTGAAAGTGTACTAAGACGGGATATTTTTATTTTTGTCTTTTCCTTTCCTTTTGCAAAATATCTAAAATCACGGTGGTTGTTTTTTTTTGTTGTTAAAGATTAGTGCAGATATGATCGTTGCCTCAGAATCAATGTTTTAATTTTGCTCAGGCAAGATTCTGAATATGTACATGCACACATGTGCGCGCACACACTTATACATATAGCTATATCTATAGCTTCACCTGTATTGGTCAATACTTTTTAATCAGGAAAAAACAGTGTCACAATGGACATCGGACCTAGTATACTTTGCAAATAAGTTTTAAGTAGAGTGGCTAAAAGGAGTGAATCTAGTCCAACCTGTGTCAACATGGCAGGGTGCAGAGAAGCTTTTTGGACCAGTGATTTCCCATCATTTCATTTATGTAGACTATCACATTATTAAGAAAAGTAGTTGCAAGCCACTATATAAGCCAGACATTTTTAGCAAACTCTGCTGCTGATGGAAGTCAAATATAAACACCATAGGGCACCAACGTAGTTCCTTTTTATTATTTATAAGAGCAGATTTCACTTAAAGTCATAGAAAAGTAGTTTCAGTTGAAAGAGTGTTTGTATTTCATGAACATAAATCTAAAGCCAATTATATTCTGAATAATAACATTCAGTAACATTGAATATGACATATAAAAGGAAATGTTCTTATTATTACTATTATTACATTATCCCCCCCCCGCTATTTGATGCATTGCAGGGCCTGATCTACAGGATAGGACCTGATCTACAGGATAGGACCTGATCTACAGGATAGGACCTGCTGTTCCAGATAGTGGCATGCACTGATTATGACATTGGCAGATGGAAAGTCCAAAGTAGTTTGCATAGTGCTGAACAAGTTCCTTGATAAATTTGATGAGATTTCCCCAGCAGCCCTTATTATACTCAAAACCTTGCTATTGACTTCTGTAGCAATGTTAGATTTAGCAACTTGTGTGGATCCTAATGGTGAAGGGAAATGCAGCAGGGGATCCATGTAGCATCCTGCATTATGTTCAGATTATGGAGAAGCATCAGATGCATTTAAAAAAAAAATATCTATGGTGCTTTTATGAATTGTGGTTATATTTTAACATGCCCACAGGGTGAGATGTGTCATTTGAAATGTCACATAAACAATAAGTGTAAGTATGAATAAATACAAGTGAAATGAAACATCAGGAAATTTGATCCAAATATTAATATTGAACCTTGGTACACCATTTTTAAATAGATTCAATGACTGGCAATGCCTTGAACAAAATCAGGTCCATTTTTAAAAATGTAGGATATACTTTTAACAATGAACAATTCATGCATAAACATTGCTTTATTCATTTCAAACCATTTGAAAAAAAATATTTTCCTTTCCTTTTTCCTTTGGATGTCTTCAACTTCTGGCATTAAGGAGTTCAGTGGAGAACAGTGCAAACTTTCAGGAAGGGCAGGGTAAAAATATAATTTTTACACAGGATAAAACAAAAGAATAAAGTTATTTTTAGGGAAGCAATTTCCTGTACGTTTGGCATATGTTATTTTGCTTGCATATGGAACTTACTCTGAACCAGCAAATTAAAATGCATTTTATCATAAATAGAGTGGTTGTATGTTCCTTTCCATTTTCACATAATAAATCTGTAAAACAAAGATGCCAAAGGAAGAAAAAAATGGCTTTTTCTCATGTTTTAAAAATAGAGTGCAAGATGTACAACCTTTGAAATGTACTTCTTTGTGTATGCCTCCTAGCGGTATATTTAAATAAAATGTTATAACAATAAATAATTATAAGCCAATATTGTCATTAATATTATTATATGCCATATGTTTTGGGACTTACAGTATGGAATAGATCAACATTCTTATATTACTGGCAGGCAGAAGGAAATCGTAGTTAATATAAATAAAATGGGAAAATGTGGTAAGAGTTTCCATATCATCCAAAAATTATTTTATTGGTTTGAATTAAGAAAGCAATCAAAGATTAAGAAATAGAGAACCAGCAGCTACCATATGAATTATGACAAGAACGAAAACTCTTTTTAAGCAAGAATAGAAATGTTCATCAGTTGATCAATGTTTAAAATTAATGGGGAACTTTATATTTTCCAGGTGTAACTGAGAGAAATGGTACTTTGATGTTCCTTGCACAACACAAGCGTCCCATGGCATCCCCAGAAGAAAATGTTGGTGAGCACTCAAGTGCCATGTGGAATAGCATAGGAGGTGTTGTAGGAGTCAGTTTTAAGGGGCAGGTTGGTTATACACTGCTCCATAATGCTGTCTGTAAGTGGTTTACAGAGTCCGCATATTGCCCCCAACAATCTGGCTCCTCATTTTACTGATCTTGGCAGGATGGAAGGCTGAGTTAACATTGAGCAGGTCAGGATCGAACTCCTGGCAGTGAGCCTGCAATACTGCATTCTAACCACTATGCCAACATGGCCACCACACCATAAAGATGTTTCTTTAAACCTTAATGATGAAAATGAATAGAGAATTCTTGAGAAATGAACATTTCTCCCTCAGGCAGGGAAAACAGAAATCTATTGGGAAATATTCTGAATTACGTACAGGCCATTTACTATTTCTTAAATAATGTTTTTAAATTTTCCCTTGAAATCCAATATTTGATTTCTTCCAGGTTGGGGAAACAGGATATTGAGAGTGCTGCATTACTTGACAGAAACCTGTACAATAGCTTGCAATTATCTATCTTTAGCTATCTTTGATTGGGAACCCCCCAGAATTGCCTGAAAGATGGGCAGCTGTGTAACTGCTTTAAATAAAAACAATGTATTTATTTAAATAAAAATAAAGTACCCAATGCAGAGCAAGTGAGAGATTCTTAGGAAATTTTTCAGAGTTCCTTTGCAAAAGACAAACAGAATTTATAAATATGCCAAACTTTACATTTGACTAGCTATGAAATACATGTGAATTGATTTTTGGACTGGTTTCAGGGCTAATGTTCAAAGCCATCCAATGAAACCTTCTAGCTATTTGTAGTGAGACACCATCCACTGTTTGGGGAATCTGCCATTTTATCTTTACTTGGCAAGTTATCAGACTTTGGCTGAAATTGGATGCATTTCCCTTTCTTCACCTTTGAATGTGGCCAAGAGATATTTTTTTAAAAAGTCTTCAGCTGTTTCTAGGAAGACTGTTATCAATTCCCTTTAGAAAAATGTCATTCATTGTTTTATTTCTTTAATGCATTGTTATTATTTGCTGCAGTAAGAAAATTCAATGCCAGCTGACAAGAATGCATACAAATAATAATGTTTATGCTATATGAGCATGGCATTAGATGATAAAATGATTACTTTTTTGAGCCACACTGCCTTAATAAAAGTTCATAGAAGCAACAACTGGAGCTCTACAATATCAGCACCGATTGTGCACCAGAGCCCTTCTGCCAGGCAGAAGAACCTGGGAAACCCCCTTTTAAATTCCCTTTAATGCTCTGGAGCATGTATGGGCTATATACAATCATAAACTACATATGATCCTCCTAAGCTTTCCCTTGGGCTTGTTGTGGATGGGGAGAAGTCAAAAGGTATGCTATGTTAAGGCGACCAACTTTTTTACAATGAAAAGGAGGACACAAATAAATTGAAGAAAAAAATATCATAAATAAAAGAAACATTTTATTCATTGCAACAATAATACAGAATATACTATAATGTGATAAATGCATAATAAAAAACATTTGTAACAATAACATTTTATATTATAATTATGCTTACATGCCTATTAATTATTATTTAAATGAATACTTTTCCATTGAATGAATATTTTTTGTCAATGTATCATCTTCTAACAATATATTGGAAATATCTGAACAAGAAATATCCTTCATATTGAATTTTACGGCAAGTGCTGCAGCTAGAGTATCAACATTCAATCTCGATTTGGCACTTTTCCAAAAATCATTAGCAATTGAAAAAACCCTTTCAACTGCTGCATTAGTTCCAGGACAGCACAATGTAAATTGAACAAGAATAAATAAATTTTCACATGGAATATGTTCATTTTTGAAATGGCTGAATATTTCCACCAATCTTTTATCAATTTCAATGTGTTTATTTTACCATTGTATTAATTTTTCAGAATTTAAAAATACATTCAGTCTTCTAATTTCTTCAAAGAGACAATTATCGTCTATTTTAATGTCTGGCATTTCTTTAGATAAAAACTCAACACAAGATTCAATATCTATCCAATATACAATTGGATGAAGTCAAAATTGATGAAGTCAAAAAACACCATTGAAAACTGTTATTTCCTGTGATGTTTGTTTCAGACCATTCTTCGATATATTGAAAACATGTTTGGTAAAAATTCTGCACTTCTTTGATAAACTTTTCCGTTATGCCCGGATTTGATTCCTCTAAGTCTGACAATTTTCCTTTTATAACTAAAGGAAGAAATTTTTCTTCAAATCGAGTTTTATATTAAAGGATAAAGTCATTCAAAATAAGACTAACTTCTGTAGCTGAAATGTGTTCACCTTCAATCTTTTGGATCGTTTTGTGAAAAATAGATGCTTGATTATGTACAAAATACATTAATATCTCAGATATTTCATTACTGAAAAACAATTCCAGGATTTTAGGATGTTTGTCTAAACTTAAAAAAATATGAACGTAGAGGCTCAAATAATTGTAGAACACGCTCTATAGCAGGGATTAGAGTAAGCTATTTAACTTTTGAATATCCTAAAAGTTTTTTGTATTGAACATTCGCTTCTTCACAAAATTGTTTTTTTTTCAGTTTCAAGTTTTTTTATTAATTTTACAATATTACATTTACATATTTGAAAAGTAGCGTGGCAGCTGAGCACAGTAATTCTGTTACATTTGAATATCATCAATACAAATCTGAAATTATTACAACAAATTAATTCCCTCTCTTTCTCCCATGATATCTACTGTCATGTTCAAACCAATACAGCTCTTATTCTATTAATCAAACAAAAAATACCTTTCTAATATTCATCAATAATCTTCAGTCTATACATATCTTAATTAATTTGACATTCCACCTTTTAGACAATAACCTAGTAAGTTTTTCTTAACTTTAATTTGCCATTGATATTTAAGTTTAACATTTAATCTTTATCATTTCCAGGTTTTAAATGATCCCAATTTCTAAGTCTCCTATCTCACATTTAGAGCTAATAATTTTTTTCTTTTCTTCCTTTCACTTCCTTCCTTTCTTCCTTTCCAGAAAGAGAAAAAAAAATTGAAAATAAACCACCAACATTTATACCACAAACCCATATACAAATTTAATTATTAGTACTTATACTTTTAAATTTTACTTAACCTTTGTCTCATAACAATATCTTAAATTCAAATCTTAATTATTTGTAGACGTTCAGATTACATTTAATATTTAATTTTTCCAAATTTTAATTAAACACAATTCCTTTATCCCAATTGCTCATACATTCTAATATTTAAAATACACACCTTATATATAACTTCTACCCTCTATCTTACCCATCTAATGACAAAATAATATTCTTATTTCAAAATATTTCTAGATTTTATATGACCAAAATTTTCTTTATCTCAAATCGTTACAATGTCTTGTGTTCAGAATACATATTCTATCTATTTAGATATATTCTATTTTAGATCTTATATATAGATCAGAACCCCAATCTTTTTCAATCTTATTCTAGCTTTTTTCCTCTGCCAGGTCATTTTTCGTATTTTTGCCCTTAAATTATCAAAAAAAATCTCCTTGCATTGTTGTGGCTATTGTTTGATGTTGATAAGAACGTCCAGTTGATGTTTTCTTAAGAGGACTTGATTTAGCCGGTAGTTTCTTTATTTTTCCAGTTCGATGCAGTTGTCCCGAAGTATTTATCTTCTCTTTCATCTGTTTTTCTTGTTTATTTTCAAATTCCTTCTGGTTTATAAGAAACGCCCTTTCTTTGTTCTCTATTATCAATTTCTTTTTTGTGTTTTCTATTGTCTGTATTTGTTGAGTATCTAAGTCTTCTGTCATAACATTTGGTTGTTTCACTTTCTCTATAGAATTCTGTATAGATAATTCTTTGATTGAAGTCATAGTTTGAGTTTGTATATCCAGAGCTTGCATATGTAGAGTTTGGATCATTGCTTTTAACATACAAAGAATTTGTTCCTGTACTTCCTCTGTAGAAGAAATCCTTTCCTGTTCTCCTTCCATTGTAATATATTAAACTCAAGAGAAAGAAACTGACAGTCAGAAAGTCCACCGAATAGGGAGCTGAACTGAATTTTTCAGATGGTGTTTCAAGGTTATTTTTTTATCTTGTCTATTTTCAAAGCTGTCAACAAGTCTCTTAGAGAATAGCAGGTTACGTCTTAGAGTTAGTTGGGTCTTTTTAGGTTTTTTTCCCCACTCTATTTTAAGAGGGAAAAAACCCCAAATCTTCAATAGTAATTAGAATAAAAATCAAGGAAGGAATATATATAGAGAGCAGAAAGTTGCAAATCTTATAATCCACCAATTTTAGGAAATAGGATTCCAATTAAGATCTCAGTATTTTTCCAACATTTTAAACTCCCAAAGTGGTTGATAGCTGTTGTTTCTGGAGGGAGGGCTAGAATCCCCTTTCCCTCACCACGGGGGGGAAGTACTTTAGCAGCTTATGCAGGTAATTAAGTAGTTAGAATGTAAGAGAGGCAAACCTCACCCAGTCCTGTCCACGCTGCTTTGAAGTTGCCAGATGGTAGTGTGACTTCGGCTGTTTGCAGCCTAGGGACAAGCCATATTTCTATGGCTGGTCCTTTTGTTCGCCAGTTTGGAGGGATCGCCTGGTCTGATGGAAGAGTTGCTGCTCTCCCGGGATCCAACGAAAGCCCCTCCTTGCTGGTCGCCTCTTCGGGGCAACTTTCGGCCCTTTTCAGGGCCCCCCAGCGATGTGAAACTGAATGGGGGAGAGAGAGCAAGTCTCCCAACCATCCATGGCGGCTGTGTGATGAACCGGAAGTCCTTCACAAAATTGTTTTAAAGTAGCCACCCGAATGATAAAATGACTAAAATACAAATAAATGGTAGTTATTATTACTTCTACATCAATTGGCATGGCACATGACGCCGTGTTGATTGCATTTGACAAAATATGTGCGTTACAACCTTTTCCTAGTATTTTCTTTTGGAGTAAATCTTGTAATTTTACATACACATTATTCACCCCTTTGCGTCTTCGCCCACCAAAATTTGTGTTTGTATTATCAGCTGTTAGTGCAACAATTTTGGATTTCAAATTGTTTTCCTTTATTACTCTGTATAGATGGTTTGACAAAATTTCAGCAGTTTCGCCCTCAATGGATTCTAAATTTAAAATTTTTACTTGAATGCCCTTGGTAACATTAAAATATCTTACTAGTATTGGATACAATTTAGTTTCATTATGATTGGATGCATCAGATAAAACCATTACAAATGCTGCAGTTTCCAAGTCTTCTATAAGTATTTTGTCACAGTAATTTTTAAATACTGATTTAATAATAGCCTCACATTTTGTCCTGGCGCATGAAAAATTAGCATTGTGAAACTTTTTCAATAATTTAGTTGTACAATCCATACTACGAAAACTTTGTGAATTATGGTATGGTATGGAATGCAAATGTTCCCTCCATTGCAGCTAACTGTTTTTCATCTTCAGAATACTTTGAAGTTTTTTAAAAACTTGTTACTTTACAACTGGAAGCAGATGCATCTGATGATTGCTTATGTTTCTTCATGGTCAAGTGTTTCATAATAGCTGCTCTGCCCCCAACTGCAATACAAAATTCTTCGCTGCAAATATTGCAGAAAACAATGTTATCCTTCTTTGATGTGATGAAGGGAAATTCCTTATTCAATTTATCGTTGAAGTGGCATTTCCTCTTTTTTTATTTTTCCATCCCTAAATGGAAGTTAGTCTCCTCCAGGTATCTTCAGGACTAACTAGGAGATGGTGTAGTTGGGTAGCAGGGAGGGGTGCAAAGTTCCTGCCAATTTGCCTTCGCTGCAGACAACTTGCATGTGCAAAGTTTGCCAGCCGGGTGTTTTGGTACGCTTAGTAGCAATTCCTATTGGCTTTCGAAAGCCAATAGGAGGAGTAGCACAGCTCATGCAAAAGTTGAAAAAAAAACATCAAAAAAAAAGGTGCCGGAATGCCATTCTAAACATTCTATGAGGGGAAAAAAAGCCCTGCAGATTAGTCTTCAAATATCGAAAAGGAGGACATGTAAGAGGACACTTTTCAAGGGAGGACAGAACTTACAAAAGGAGGACTGTCCTCCCTAGAGGATGATTGGTCACCTTAGCTATGTCAAGAAATATGACTCTGCCTAAACATATCATTAAACCGTGACCACACAAAATATTCATCCATTCTTCCATTATGATAGTAGGTAGAAAGAAAACATCTACTTGTGATTCAAAACTGCAAATTGAATTGGTGTCTGATATTTTTGCTGTCCTCCCTGTTCTTCATGAAGTGAGGGTTTCCTACACTGAATGTCGGTATATATCTCATTCATATCCTTAAATTGTACTAAATTTTATAGTGCCACATTAACAAACTGACACATTAATCAAAACCATTTTATTCTTCTAGCATAATGAAAACCAGCCCTTTTGTAATATTCTCTGAGAATCCAGTAAACATGAAAAAAAAATTGAATCAATTTCATCTTAAAATCATAAGAAATACTTGACTTAAAAAGTGTTTCCTGATTTACTAATACATGATATTCCAACTCATTCTTCTAAAATTCTTGCAAATAACTAATATCCAGTTGAGTGATAATTTTTAACTCTTTATAAAAGAATATGCTAGGTTTAGGATTTGTTAAAGCTTATGCCAATACCAAAAACTGAGGAGTTTTACATAATATATTTGGTGCCAATTGCAACATCAACATTTTAGGCAGTCTAGATACACTAAATGCCCAATGATGAAAGTAAAAATTAGGAAATTCAAAGTGAAGCTCCTATCATCATATGATAATCATAAGTTAAAGAAAACTACAGATACTAAAGATTCACCCTCTAAACAATGCTTAGTATTTTATGAAATTGAAAGTATTAACATTGATATACCTCTAATTAAATATAAGAATCTTCAAATAATATTTGCTAGTATTGTACAGTATTTATGCTTCCTTAAAAGCTTACTGGAACTCAAATAAAGAATCTTAGTTTGAGATAATTATTCCCAAGAATTCAAAGGATAAATATTTGCATAAAAAATATACAGATTTGCATAAAAATATTAGAATGAATAAGACAATCTGATGTTACTGAACTGCTATACAATAACAGTAAGTATTGACCCATAGCATATACAGTTAAGTCTTTAAGGCATAAGACATTATAAGCAGGAAATAAAATTTTATGCACAATTCAGCCTATGCAAAACTTATAATGCCCTCTGGTTGTCTAATACCGTAGTTTCAATTCCAGATAAAGGCTAGAGAAGACAAGAGTAATTCTTGATAAATTCAATGAAATATCTTAATGAATGAGAAAATAATTCTATTTATGGCAACTCTATTTATTTATTAAAATGTATAGAGTTCCCCAGTTCACAGTGACAAAGTGGCATACAAATTATAAGGCGTAAAATAGCACATATTAACCCAATTAATACAAATAGAATGAAGTCCAACCATCCTCCTTTAGGGAGGACAGTCCTCCTTTTGTAAGTTCTGTCCTCCCTCAAAAAGTGTCCTCTTACATGTCCTCCTTTTTGATATTTGAAGACTAATCCGCAGGGCTTTTTTTCCCCTCATAGAACGCTCAGAACGGCGTTCCGGCACCTTTTTTGATGTTTTTTTTTCAACTTTTGCATGAGCTGTGCTACTCCCACTATTGGCTTTTGAAAGCCAATAGGAATTGCTGCTGAGTGCACCAAAACATCCGGCCGGCAAACTTTGCACATGTAAGTTGTCTGCAGCAAAGGCGAATTGGCAGGAACTTTGCACCCCTCCCTGCTACCCAACTACACCATCTCCTAGTTAGTCCCAAAGATACCTGGAGGAGACTGGAGTGGCGACGCCACAGTAACTTTCTCTTGATCTTCGGCCCTGCTAGGGTAGTAATGGCTGCAGGTGCAAGAGGCAGGGGCAACAAGGCTGCTGCGGGTTGGGGTGTTTGAGGGGCGGTGGTGGCCGGTTGCCCCCCATGCTGTGGGAGCCGCAGGGCCTGCTATACACGGGGCTGTGCAGGGTGGGCAGTGGTGCTGGTGGGGCGGCTGCAGGTGAGATGTGTTGATGGCAGGCTGCCCCCCAGGGCTGGAGCTGGTGCAGCTGGTGCTTTGGGAGCTGCGGGGCCCGCTCTACATGGCAGGGCAGCAGTGCTGGCGGGGCGGCTGTGGGCGGGGGCGCGGCATGTACTTAAAACACACCTCTGCCGGCAGGCTTGGGGCAGTTAACATCTTGCCCCTAGCCAGTGTATGTCTGTGTGTATGTTGAATGATTGGTTTTTCTTTTAAATTAGGGGTTTTAATATATATGTATTTCTAATTGTTGATTTCTATTATGTTGTGAGCCGCCCTGAGTTCTCCGGAATAGGGTGGCATAGAAGTCAAATAAATAAATAAATAAATAAATAAATAAATAAATAATTACAATATAAAATATTATTGTTACAAATGTTTTTATTATGCATTTATCATATTATAGTGTATTCTGTATTATTGTTGCAATGAATAAAATGTTTCTTTTATTTACGATATGCAGTTTACACAGTGCTGCAAAAGCTTTCTGAACCTTTCAGAAGCTTTCTACAGCACTGTGAGACCTTATTTACGTAAGAAAATGGAGTGGTATGTCTGCTGGGCCAAAATAACAGATGCATCTGAGTTGCCCCCACATTGCCTGTCCTTCTGCAATATGAAATCTGGAAATCTTCCAAAAGTGTGTGATGGGTGACAGGTGTATTGGGAGCAGGCTTAAGCACTGCCAGGTCCTGGCATGGCAGGATGGGAGGCGGGGGGGGGAGAGAATTGAGAGGGGCACAGTCTCTGTGGTTGATTGTAAGGGTGAATGGCTCCAGGGGCACTGCAGCAGCCATAACTTTGAAACAGAGTCATAGGTAGTTTTGGGGGAGTCTATCATAACTTTGAATGGCTTTTAAGTGACCAGTTATATCTCAAGTATTACCTAAAAAGGTTTCAGTATAGAGGCTGGAAAAGGCATAATTATGACTTCTCATTATATAGTGCCACAAAAATCTTTATAACATTCCATAAAACTACCTGGGATAGCCAGTTTTTCTGTTTTCATGAATGTAATAATATTTCTTGAAAAGCTAAACAGCCAACTAAACAACGTGTGATCTAAGAAAAAGCTGTATTATGTAAAAATGTATTAATTTCTTTCTCTATTATAATTGATTCAGTATATTATTTTTTAAAGTTGATTTTATAGAGTCTGAATCTCTTTATATTTTACTCCAGATGTCCCTAATAATAGAAGTAATATTAAATGGTTGCAATTGTTTCAGCCAAGAGGATAATAATCTGCCAGGCATTTTATCTCATTCTCAATATGTTTGCTTTGTACAATTCAATAATTATTCTGTTTCAGGTGTTTGAAAGGAATTAAGCTCACATAAGGGAATTAGCACTTGTAAAAGCTGTATCTAATTCTGGTGCAGGTCGTTTTGCATATGCATCCAGAAGTTCTTTAATTATTTTCTTTCTCTTTTTATATGAAGCATAAGCATTAACATAACTATATAGGTAGGCATCAAAGGCATCCTAAATATCCAATACATTTGCATAATGTCTACTTATACAGAAAAAAAATCCATTTAGATTTATCTCTGTGGGCAAGAGAAGAAATTCCTATCCTGGCATTCTTATGTGCTGAAATAGGAAACTCTTTATATGCACATGCAAACATTTGCATACCATGGTGTTTGGATGTATGTTAGTCATGTATAGATCAACCTGCTTCCCCAAAAGCATCAAAGTTGCTTTTGCTTTTGCTTGGGCAGAGCTCTTTCAAATAAGGAATTAAAATAGGAAATAAAAGGGGACTAGAGAACTTGGCAGGAACCTTGGGAAGAATTACCTGCTGAGCCCTGGTAAGTTTGTGGGGTTTCTTGTTTAATTACAAATTCACCTTTTTTTTCTTTCTTTAGAAGCCATAAAAGGGGTTTCTCCTTCCCCTTTCTTCTAAAGTTTGTCCTCAGCACAGGTTTGGAGGGGGTGGAGCTTTCTGCTGCAGCCCCCCTGCTGGCTAATCCCTGGTAGCTGGGAGCAAGCAGCTCACTCTTCCTTGTGGGGCAAGGAACCTGCTGAGCCCTGGTAAGTTTGTGGGGTTTCTTGTTTAATTACAAATTCACCTTTTTTTTAGCAGCCATCGCATCCCTGACGGCACGTGATAAAATCCTAAAACAAGTAAGAAAAAAAAATCCAAAAAGTAAACTGAGACCAAAACAAAAAATTTGAACAACCCAAAAAAAGTTGTGTGTGTGTTTTTAAATAATAACTAGTATAATAATAACAGCAAACATATAATAACAAGAAATGGAGATAGATAGCCAGCAGACGGAGGGGAGCTTCCCAGTGTTTTGTATTGAGTGTCACATGTATGACTATCTGTCTGCTGGACAGAAGTCTTGGGTGTGTGATCGGTGCAATGAGCTCCTGGCTCTCAGGGAACAGGTTCTTTCCCTTGAAGCCAAGGTAGCAGACCTGGAGAAGCAGAGAGAGATAGCTAGGCAGGAGAAGATCTTCAGGGATGCAGCAGGAGCGTCCCACTCCATGCTGAGCAGCTCTCCAGCTGCTTTGGAGAATGGAGATCTTGGGCAGGGAGGACATCAATCTGTGGAAGAGGGACAGGCTCCCTTAGTTGAGACCCCTTCCCTGGAGGATGTGCCCATATCCTCTTGCACCGAGGATACTTCTCCGCGGGTGGTGGGAGGGGGGCTTCTTGTAGTGGGTGATTCAATTGTTAGAAATATAGAGAGACGGGTTTGTGATGGAAGCGTTGACCGCATGGTAAACTGCCTGCCGGGTGCAAAGGTTGCGGACATCACGAGGCATCTAGACAGGCTGATAGACAGTGCTGGGGTGGAGCCAACTGTTGTGGTACATGTCGGTACCAATGACATTGGAAAAGCTAAGTGGAAGGTCCTGGAAGCCAAATTTAGGTTGCTAGGTAGAAGATTAAAGTCCAGGACCCCCAAGGTTGCATTCTCAGAAATGCTACCTGTTCCACGCGCAGGGCCAGCTAGACAGGCAGAGCTCAGGAGCTTCAATGCGTGGATGAGGCAGTGGTGCCGGGAGGAAGGGTTTAGATTCATTAGGAACTGGGAAACATTTTGGGACAAGCCACACCTGTACAGAAGG
The DNA here is from genome assembly GCA_034064705.1 of Bothrops alternatus. NCBI lineage: Eukaryota > Metazoa > Chordata > Lepidosauria > Squamata > Viperidae > Bothrops > Bothrops alternatus. The sequence goes on along the minus strand of JARGCV010000031.1, from coordinate 1,029,890 downwards.
GGTACAGAAGGGACGGGTTACATTTGAACCATAATGGAACCAGACTGTTGGCGATTAATATTAAAAAGGTTTCAGAGCAGCTTTTAAACTGATTCATAGGGGCAAGTCGACAGGAGCTGGGCAGCTTCCGGTTCGAGAAGGCGCACTGCCTAATATGGAGGGAGGAAGTTATGCACACATTGGTGAGTCAACAGGAAAACTAAATTGTAATAGTCAAGCAGAAGGACATGGTAGACCATCTACAAATTCTACAACCAAATTCTACAGTCAAAATCCACAGTCAAAGTTGAAAGTGCACCAGAAAATTACATATAAAGGTCTGTACACAAATGCTAGAAGCATTCGAGCAAAAATAGGGGAATTGGAATGCTTGGTGAAGGAAAATAATATTGCTATTATCGGCATAACAGAAACCTGGTGGATGGATGAAAACCAATGGGACACAAGGATTCCAGGTTACAAATTGTATAGGATGGACAGGAGAGGGAGAAATGGTGGTGGCGTGGCCTTGTACATAAATGAGGAGTTAGAATCTCATGAACTTGAAATTCAAGAAAATTCAAACTCACCCACAGAAACATTGTGGATAAAAATCCCAGGACAGGAAACTAATCTGACGTTAGGGATCTGCTATCGCCCTCCCAACCAAACTCCAGAGGCAGATTGCTATTTGGAAAAAGAATTTAAGGAGGCCTCAAAAAGAAATAGGGTAGTCATAATGGGGGACTTCAACTATCCCCAAATAGATTGGGTAAATTCTTGTTCTACACATGAAAGAGAGACAAGGTTCCTCGACATGTTAGCCGATTATTCCCTTGAGCAGATGGTCATGGAACCTACCAGGGGAAAGGGGATCCTGGACTTGGTTCTAACTAATGCACAGGATTTGGTTCATGATGTCCTTGTGACCGAGCCCATAGGAACCAGCGATCACAACACAATAACCTTCAACTTAACCATGGATAGCAAATTGTCAATGAAAACTAACACAGAGACCTTAAACTTTCACAGAGGAAATTTTGACAAAATGAGGAAAATAGTAAAGAAGAAACTAAAAGGAACAGTAAAAAAAAGTCAAATCCCTCCAAAATGCTTGGAAACTGTTTAAAAATACGTTACAGCAGGCTCAAATAAAATGCATTCCTAAAAGAAGAAAGAGGATTGGAAAGTCCAAGAGGATACCAGTATGGCTTACGAACGAGGTAAAGGAGGTTATTGGAAAGAAGAAAAACTCATTTAAGAAATGGAAGGCTCTTCCTACCGAGGAGAACAGGAGGGATCACAAACTCTGGCAGACCAAATGCAAGGCGATAGTCATGAAAGCCAAGAGAGACTTTGAGGAGCATATAGCCAAGAATATTAAAAATAATAACAAAACCTTTTTTAAGTACATCAGAAGCAGGAACCCAACCAGAAAATCAGTTGGGCCACTTGATAACAATGGTCAGAAGGGGATAATCAGAGAAGACAAGGAGATTGCTGAGAGGCTAAATGACTTCTTTGCCTCCGTTTTCACCGAGGAGGATAGAGAACATCTGCCTGCCACTGAATTAGTTTTCCCAGGGAGGGAAATAGAAGAATTAAACCTGATAGAGATAAACAAGGAAGATGTTCTTGCATGCCTTTCTAAACTAAACGTCAACAAATCGCCGGGTCCAGATGGCATCCACCCTAGAATACTCAAGGAACTCAAGTGTGAAATTGCTGAACTTCTAGCTAAAATATACAATCTTTCTCTAAGATCAGGCACTGTACCGGAGGATTGGAGGGAAGCAAATATAACCCCGATCTTCAAGAAAGGATCCAGAGGTGATCCAGGAAACTATAGACCAGTCAGTCTAACCTCAGTTCCAGGCAAACTGATGGAAACCATTATTAAAGATAAAATTACAGGGCACATAGAAAAACAGGCATTGCTGAAAGAAAATCAACATGGTTTCTGCAAAGGCAAATCATGTCTTACTAACTTGTTAGAATTCTTTGAGGGTGTAAATAAATACATAGATAAAGGGGCCCCAGTTGATATTGTATATCTTGACTTTCAAAAGGCTTTTGACAAAGTTCCTCACCAAAGGCTCCTAAAAAAGCTCTCCAGCCACGGAATTAGAGGACAGGTCTTGTCCTGGATTGGTAACTGGCTAAATTGTAGGAAGCAAAGGGTGGCAATAAATGGACAATTCTCCGGATGGAAAGAAGTGAGAAGTGGTGTACCCCAAGGTTCAGTTTTGGGACCTTTACTTTTTAATTTATTCATCAATGATCTGGATGTAGAAGTTAATAGTGAGGTAGCCAAGTTTGCTGATGACACTAAATTGTTCCGGGTTGTGAAAAGTGAAACTGATTGTCGGGAGCTCCAGAAGGATCTCTCGAAATTGTGTGAGTGGGCAACAAAGTGGCAAATGCATTTTAACCTAAACAAGTGCAAAGTTATGCACATCGGGGCAAAGAACCCCAATTATACTTACCAACTGATGGGGACCAAACTTTCTGAGACAACCCAAGAAAGGGATCTTGGGGTTTTGGTGGACAGCTCAATGAAGATGTCAACCCAATGCGCAGCAGCAGTAAAAAAAAGCAAATTCCACGCTTGGCATGATTAGGAAGGGAATCGAAAATAAGTCAGCAAGTGTTGTATTGCCTCTGTACAAATCGATGGTGAGACCACACTTGGAGTACTGTGTACAGTTCTGGTCACCGCACCTCAAGAAGGATATAATGGAACTGGAAAAGGTGCAAAAAAGGGCAACAAGAATGATCAAGGAAATGGAGCGCCTCCCTTATGAAACCAGATTGCAACGCCTTGGTCTCTTCAGCCTTGAAAGACGGCGTTTAAGGGGTGACTTGATCGAAGTGTATAAAATCATGCATGGGATAGAAAAGGTGGATAGAGAAAAATTCTTTTCTCTATCACACAATACCAGGACAAGGGGGCACTCCCTAAAGCTCATAGCTAAGAAAGTGAGGACAAACAAAGGGAAATATTTCTTCACCCAGAGGGTTGTTGATTTATGGAATTCACTTCCTGAAGGGGTCGTGACAGCTGTCAGCCTTGACAGCTTCAAGGCAGGGCTAGATAGATTCATGGATGCAAAGTGTATCGGTGGTTATTAAAACGGATGTCCATGTGCCGCCTCTATGTTGGTTGAGGCAGGCAGGATTCCCTTGGGTACCATTTGTTGGGGGTCAAGGGAAAGGGAGGGTTTTGCCTTCTCTTTCTGCTCAAGATCCCCATGTACAATTGGTGGGCCACTGTGTGACACAGAATGCTGGACTCGATGGGCTTTGGCCTGATTCAGCATGGCTCTTCTTATGTTCTTATGTTTAATCCAGCTGAAGGTTTTACAGAGAACGATGGCTCTGCCTTAAGAAAAGATGAACTGATAAATAACTTTCTTCAGTGAGACATTTTGTTGCCTTGCTATCCAGCAACTTTCTACAACCCAGAATGGAAAACTGCTTTACTCCATGGCTTTGCTTCAAGTTGGAACTTTGGTTTTAAGCCTTCAACAAAATACTCTTCCAAAATACTCACAATCCTAGTTGCATATGCAGCCCCTGGCCTCTTACACTATTCCATCAAAATTTAAAATGATGGCTTCCCATGGCTTTCAAGTACACCTAACATTACCTAGTGATGAAAATTATCTTGTGCTGGCCCAGTGTTATGATATGCAAGAATGCTGTTGGGAGGCAGGAAGGAGAGCCAGACTCTAGGCCAGGGTCTCCAACCTGTGGGCTACAGACTGAAACCGGGCCGTGGCCTGTTGGCCACTGGACTGTGGGAATGGCTGGCGAGTGTATGCACATGTGCGCGCACATCCCACTCACACTAATGCCGCCATGCGGGCTTTTAGCGGCCCTGTTTGCACATGTGTGGGGCATTAGTGCCACTGCCAGTGTCACCTGGGCACTAGTGGCCCACCAGTGCTGCCACAGGTACGTGTGGCCCACTTGCACATGCCTTTGGTGCTAGCACCACCGCTGGGCCCACACCCATTTGTGCATGCCTGCAGGTGCACATTTCCTTGCTCCTCTCTTTCCCTCCAGACCACCAACCCAGAAAGGTTGGGGAGCTCTGGACTAGGCAACAGTCAGGAATGAGGCAGTTGAATCTATAGAAGGAATGTGGGCATAGCAAATGTCTTAGAAAAGACCCTTTCTTGTTTTTTGGACTATAAAGGTGAGGGGGGAGAGATATACCTTCAGGCTTGCAAGAGTCTGTTAATGTAACCATAGATTATAGTTGGAGTTAGTACTTTGGGGTGTGTTTCTTATCTGAACTGCTTCGCAAGTCTGACACTTGCTCCATCTACAAGGAAGCTACTTTAGCCCTTTGCTGCGGGTCCTTCTATCACATAGCTAGTCTGAAGCATCGCCCTTTTCTTCTATTGTGCCAAATTGCTTAGGCAACTCTCACATATTACAAATCCTAAAACTCTTAAGCAAGCAGTGCCCTGATAGACAGGAATGAAAGGCATGCAGACTTGTCTCTAGGAGGTAACAGCCAAATAATATTCATCTCAAAAGCCGAGTTGCCATCACTGAGGTGAAATGGTGATATGTTGGAGGCATTGCTGCTGACATCGCACACAACTAATGAATGACAGTGCCAAAATGCCAGCATTTACCTTGTCACCACCAAAGAGTTACAATTAAATTGCCCCTTAAAAAAACTGACAAGTGATGAAAGAGGTTTCGATGAAGGTCATGAGTATCCAGAATTCCTATTCCCTTTGAGCATGGCTGTAATTTCTAATTTCCCACAGATGAAATGGCAAGACAAACACCCTCTCGTATCCGAGAAGGTTTCCAAAAGAAATATTATATTACAGAGACAGTTTTTAATATCAAAAGTGTAGCATCAAGGCATTTAGTGTTGTGAAGTAGACTGGAATGCTGCTCCAACTATTCTTTCCTATGTTTTTAAAGCCCTCCTCCACCTGTTTATATCTCTACAGATACATACTCACCTTGAGTTTCTGAAAATTGGAAACGAGCTGTGTGTTTCTTTGTAAGGAAAGAAGATATTTGCCAAACCTTCCAGAAATGTATGCAATTCCTCAACAAAGACTCTCAAAGGAAAAGGAAATTGATCTCTAAAATATTTTTCTTAACATATAAGATTTGAAAGGTATAAATTGTTTTGGCACACGAAACAATTCTGCTTCCAGATTTCTTAGAGTCTGATAACAGGCTTCTTATACAAACATAGTTTGTTCAGTATTCTTTTTAAAAAAATTAATCTAGCTTTAGATCCATGCAAATAGAAGTATGACATGTCATAATACTAGCATTTGAGGAGGAAAATCTTTGTGGGATTCGCTCAGTCAACAATCAGATGGACTATTTACTATTCAGTTTGACGAATTCCTTGTTTTTCTGGATTTACTATCTTTTTCGGAGATGTTAGATACTAATACTCCCGAAAAGAGCTCTAGTGTTTCCAAATGTAATTTCTGTTTCATTTCCAAGAGTTAATCTTTATTTTTTATATTTTTTTTTTGAGGAAGTGTGCCTTCTAGTCTGTGTTAAATCCTGGCAACTATCGCCACTGCAACAGCTACTTCAGTTTTCCTGGCAAGATTTTGGAAGCGGTTTGCCATTGTCTTCTTCCTAGGGCTGAGAGTGACTGGCCCAATGTCACCCAGCTGGATTTGTGTCCCAAGAGGGATTAGAACTCCCAGTTTCTATCTTGAGGCCTTAGTCACTATAACAAACTGGCTCTCCAACCTAATTATGTGTTCCCCTGAATAAGAGGAGATGTTGATGTGAATAGTTACATACATACTGATAACCTGATTTGGTTGAAATCTTTGTGCTATCAAAATGTAAAACTTAAACATGAGCGAGTAATGTGCAGCAGCAACCAAAAAAGCTAGTACAATCCTTGGTGGTATAAACAGAGACATAGAATCCAAATCATATGAAGTATTAGTACCACTTTTTAAATCCTTAATAAAAGCACACCTGTGCTGCCCCACTCACACATGCCTAAAGTGTGGTTTCAGAGAGTGTATTACTGTCCTCCAGCAATTCCCTTCACCCTGCCTCAGAACTATCCCAGATAAATCCAGGCCAAGGTTAATCCATCAAGCAATGGCCAATAATCCACAAAACAAATGGAAAGTTACTCCAACAAATAAGCCCATTAACCAAACTTAATTCCACCAGGCCGAACTGAAATATACCCACAAGAGCTAACTTGGCAAGAGAAGTTCAGAGTCTCCAAGGCACAAAGTCAAGCTAGAAGTACAAGGAATAAAACAGCCATAAACCAAACATATTGTTCCCACCAATGCCTCCCTCTGCCTGCTGTGATAAATAGCTTTCCGGTGTAGCCCATCAAGATGGGTGGGGTCTTCTCCAGAGTAATCTGGCAGATCTCTGCTGCTCCTGTCTTTTCTCTGCCCTGCGTACTCTTGGATCTACTGTTCACCCCTGCAAGCTGTCTTCAGCCGAAACCACCTGTGAATCTCTTTCGGATGGCCTTTCAGCGTCATTAACCCAGTCTCTGACATGCCAGGAATGAGCTCATCCTCCCTCAGGCCAGCCTCCGAGGCAGAGTTAGAGGAGTTGTCCAAGGGAGATATCACATCACCACATTGCAAAAAAGATGTTGAGACTTTGGAAAAAGTGCAAAGAAGAGCAACTAAGATGATTAAGGGCCTGGAGACAAAAACACATGAAGAACAAATGGTCTTCAATCTAGAGAAAAGATGGGGTGACATGATCGCAGTGTTCCAGTATTTGAGGGTCTGTCACAAAGAAGAGAGGGTCAACTTATTTTCCAAAGCACCAGAAGGCAAGACAAGAAACAATGGATGGAAACTAATCAAGGAGAGAAGCAACCTGGAATTATGGAGAAACTTCCTAACAGTGAGAACAATTAACCAGTGGAACAGCTTTGCCGCCAGAAGTTGTAGGAGCTTTATCATTGGAGATTTTGTAAGAAAAGACTTGTCTGAAATGGTATAGAGTCTCCTTCTTGAGCGGGGGTTAGACTAGAAGACCTCCAAGGTCCCTTCCAGTTCTATTCTGGTTGAAATATCATGAATTGCTGGAGGCTATTTGCTCTTAAAGACTTAAAATGTGTTGGGATGGAAAATCATTTTGAATCAAACCCAGAATACGTGGATATGGGATGTATTTGCAATGGGCTTGGAATGGAAGGAAGACTACATTGCAATCAAAATATCATCAAGATCGCTGCCTTATAGTTTCAATGCAGAAGTATTATTTATTCTTATTTGATTTTTTTAAAAAAAGATCATCTGCATTGACAAAAATATAATCTTTGTTAACTGAGAAAAATATCAGAGGCCATCTTTTTGTGCTCACTTATAAAGAAGTTGGGTTTGTGGGTATAAGAGACTGAGCCTTCTTGTTGCATTCATGTTGTCCAGCTCATTAACAAGCAAGCAGAAAATACTAATCTTTATAAGAACTACCATAAACTGCACATTTATAGCCCATACATTTTGGTTTGATTCCTCATTAGAGGATCCATGAGATAAACTGATTAGCTTAGAAGAAAAAAAGGAAGAGAAAGGAAGGAAGGAAGGAAGGAAAAAAGGAAGGAGAGAGAGAGAAAGAAAGAAAGAAAGAAAGAAAGAAAGAAAGAAAGAAAGAAAAAGAAAAAGAGAAAGAAAGAAAACCAGAATAAAACTAAACTCCACTCAGAAGGAAAAATCACTATGCCATTCTGATTCACTTTTTCTCTCTTTCCTTAAAAATTATGCCACATCAAACAATAAGGACTAAAAGTCATAAAATAACCAATGGAACCATCATAAGATGTAGCAAAAGAAATGGCTGTCATCTGCCATAGATTCCTTCTCTAGATGCCATATTCACATCTATAGTTTCCAGAGTGCCACTTGCTACACATCCAAAGTTTTTTTTTTTAAAAAAGCCAGCGAACATAAAAACTAGTGCAAACTAATATAAAAAGAGCAAAAGAAAAGATGAAGAAATAAATTTCTCTGAAGCAAAACTACCTGTTCTTGGTAATTTAGTTTGTATGATCTAGTCTATGAATGCTGGCTGGAGAGCTTTAGGATTAACATCATACATCTTAAAGTTGCCAAGATGGAGCTACACTGCTTTAGAGGAACATAGGAATGAAAGAATAACCTGTTCCCTATTGCCTTGTGGAATCAGAATCATGGTATTATAACAGAGAGGGAGAGAAAAAAAATAAAGGATCTGTATGAATGTTAAAGGAAAAAATGGAGGAGTGAAGGCATAGAGGGGAACAATTCTTGAAAAGGCAGGTACAAGCGCCAGCCTTGGGAAGGATAATAGGCAGGGGAATGACTAATCAGATTTTCTTGTGGCTCTAGTCCACACTGAGACCAGCTACACTGACCTTCCCGGCAGAAATTTGGACTGAAATTTATGGCCAGGAAGGGAGACATCAGCTGAGGCTGTAGTGTGGAAGTCCCTTGAGAGGACAAAGCAGCTTCTTCATCATTAACTCTTATTTATCTTCTGATATTGCAGGCCTCCAACTGTCAAATGTAGCAGGCCAAGCTGTCTAAAGCAGAGCAAGTGAAAGAGCTTATAATATCCAAGTTAACTTACTAAACTATATTTAATTTCCATAATTATTGAAATGTTAATTGGATGTGTTTCTTTAAATCAGAAACTAAAGTAAGCCTTTGCTTCCTGCCTATCAAAGAATTTACTATATAATCCTGAGGGCCAGTTCTGTAGTCAGCCAGGCCTTTCGGAATTATTTATTCTGAAAGCTTAGTCTGTGTGAAAAGTGAGACATGTCTCCAAATGTGACTCCTTAATTTTAAAAACCATACTCATTAATTTACAGTAATGAGATGTAATGAATATTTATAGAAGGTTTTATCTATTACTATTACTTTGCCAAGATACGATATGGGCCCCCCCCCTTTTTTTTTGAATTAGTGACATGATGGTGGGGGATGGAATGAAAAGCTGATTAAACTAAAGACATCCAGTTTCTGTTTTTAAAAGTAGCATGTTCTAGACATGTGGAAATTTACTGGAAAATGCACTGAACCTCTCAAAACATACTAAGCAATTCTTTATGTATATGTCCTTTTGTGATCCCAAGCATTATCATTTCTTCCCTTACCCTTTTCTTTAGCACTTTTTCTCTTCCCACAAATGTTCTTATTGCTTTCTGGACACCAGAGGTTTTCAGCTCTCCGACTTACTATGAAACCCATATCTGGCGAAGATCAAGGAAGAATTGATATATATATGTATATGTATATATATATATATACTGTTACATATCAAATATTATATTGTAATAGGTTTGTGATTAGTTAGCCATGGGATTTTTTTATATGTATGCATTTATGTGCTATTTGTACTCTGGGTCTCTCAGGAAAACAGGTACTTACAACAGTTCATTTAGTGACTGTTCAAAGTTACAATGGCATGGGAAAAAAGTGACTTATGACCGTTTTCCACACTTATGACCATTGCAGCATCCCCATGGTCTCGTGATCAAAATTCAAAGGCTTGGCAACTGGTTCATATTTATGACTGTTGCAGTGCTTGGAGGGTGTGTTGCAACCTTCTGACAATCAAAGACAATGGGGAAGCCAGATTCATTTAACACCAGTGTTACTAACTGAACAACATCAGCGATTCACTTAATAACTGTGGCAAGAAAGGTTGTAAAATGGGGCAGAACTCACTTAACAAATGTCGTCTCGCTTAGCAACAGAAATTTTGGGCTCAGTTGTGGCTGTAAGTTGAGGACTACCTGTATCTTATGGGCTTCACTTTTAAATATGTAAGTGGAGGGATTGGTATTGCCAGAGCATATCTCAGGGATGGCGAACCTTTTGGAGTTGGTGTGTCAAATTTTTGGAAAAAATGCCTAACGTGATTCTGCTGGCATGTCACACACACACCCCACTCCCAAATAAAAGAGAAACAATTTTCTATCCCTCACTCCCTGACCTAAGCTACCATTAAGAGTGGTTCTCCACAGCAGCACTGAGGCTGGGTCTGAAGTAGACGCCTGGGCCTTAACCCTGTCACCACTGCTGACACTCAAAAAGGCTGCCTTGCACCATCCCCCAAAGTGTGTGAGTGCTCCCCAGGATCTGCCGTGTGCCACTTACCTTCAGGTAGTATTTTGTTTCAGTTTGACAGGTTCCTGTGGCCTATCTGAGGCTACTCTGGGTCGCACAAGGCATTTGATCTGGAAGCAGCTTTAGAGAATGTGCTTCTGCGGTTCTCTGTAGCCTCTGAAAACTGCATGAAAGCATGGCCTGTTTTAACACAATTGTTAGAGATTCTGGAGGCCATGCAAGAGCAGCTTCCCTTCTCACAACTTCCAGAGGGTTTGGAAACCACATAAAAGCACACCTCATTCTTATGTGGCCTCCACAGCCTCTGAAAATCGTGCAAGATTGAAGCAGGCTTTCGAAAGAGTTCTTGGGTGCTGGTGAATGCTAGCATACCACTCAAAGCATGGTGATGTTCACCATATCTGCATTGCACCTTAAACTGCTCCTGTCCTGAGCTCATGCCTGGCTGAAAATTTGTTTGGATTTTGGCAAAATCTTACAAAGAGTTCAGTCTGGACTGTAAGCTAAAACATCCTCTCCCTGGATAATTCCCCTGCTGCTAGGCTCTCCCACCTTTCTCTTCCAGGAAAACAGTGGGCAATTGCTTCCCTTCCTATGGGCAGATCTTCATGAACACATACTGTTGTGTTTGCAGGTTAGAGACAGTAAGAGGCAACACATGGTGTAACAAACAAGCTTCTTTTATTGTTCTCTTCTTACAACCAGCAACAGCAAAACGGCATGCAGGCCTTTTATAGTGTCCAAAACCCGGACAGTGTCGGCCAATAGAAATCCGGCTGTTTTCGCGCCTTGCTCATGTGCGCAATGCTGGTGACAGCCAGTCTGGTCCCGGGCAGCTTATGGTCTGCCCTGGACCATTTGCAACATTTCTGAGCCTGCTGAAGCACACAACACATACCATTGTACAAATGTTTGTGTAAAACTCTCCCTGTGTACTTTAGAGCAGCGGTTCTCAACCTGTGGGTCGCGACCCCATTTGGGGTCGAACGACCATTTCACGGGGGTGGCCAAGCACCGCAGTCCGACATTTTTTTTTTGGTCAGCCATTTTTTTTGGTCAGCCATTTTTTTCCCTATCGCGATGCGGGCTGCCGTGCCGTGCATGCGCGATGCGCCCTGTCGCGCCGCGCATGCGCGGTGCGGGGCCGCCATTTTTTTTGCACGGTGCGGGCCAGGGTCGAGCCCCGGAAAAGGTTGAGAACCGCTGCTTTAGAGTATCAAAATGCCCACATATGCAGGTAGAAGAAAAAGAAGACCAGCAATGGTATGTCAAAGTAGCAACAGTGATGCATTGGAATATCTGCAAGAAATACTGTTTGCCTGCAAGCAAGAGACAATGCGTTAGAAAAATGAAGAAATTAAAGTGCTCTGGGACTTTAGAATTCAAACTGACATGCACCTGCCACTTAATAGCTCAGACTTAATAATAGTTGATAAGAAAGACAAAAAAGTCTGCATAGCGGATGCTACAATACTTGGAAATAACAGAAGAGAAAGTACTGGAGAAAATCACAAAATATAAAGACCTGGAAATAGAAGTAGAACAATTGTGGCAAAAGAAAGCAAAGATAATACCAATAGTAAGAGGTTCTTTGGGTGCAACCTCAAAACATCTTGAGCACCACCATTGACAAAGTCAGCATCAGTTCATTGCAAAAGGCAGCTTTATTTGGAACACCCTACATCCTGTGATGATTCCTTTAACACCATCAAACAAGGACATCCGCCTAACTTAGGTCCTTAGGAAGGGCTTGGTAGGCAGATATAAATGGCAAGTCCAGTCTGGCTGATTGTGTGATGAACCAAAATAATCAGCTTTCTTATTAGAGAAGACCCATAGCTAAGAATAGGAGGCCAAGTGGCAATCATAAGACATTATTAAATGAACTCCATGGTCATTAAATAAATCCATTGTTTGATATGGTGTGGTTTTGCTGAAAACCAGAAACAACTTCCTGTTTTCAGCAAAACGGCCTTAAAATGCAGTCATGCGACTGTGGGATGCTGTAAATGGCCATAAATGCAGTCATATTGCTGAGCATCCAGTGTGGTCACATAACCAGATGGGAGGGGTAACCATCAGAACTAGGTCATAGCTCCTTTTTTTTCCAGGCTTCAAACAGTCTCTAAGCAAGCAGTCATAAATTGAGGACTACCTATAATTAAACCTACAACTGGAGATTTTACCATCTGGTAAACAATAATGCATGCTTAAAAGAAAAGGACCCTCCCCCCCCCAGCATTTCTTAAAAATTCTAACATTCCCAGAGAATGACATAGAAATAGATGAACTACTCTTGTAGGATTAGAACATTTCTGAGAAAGTGTAAGAGCTTATGAGGCATTATTCTACAAAATCAATCCTTGAGGCAACATTACTAAATAGCCAGCAGTCCTAAAAGGAACAGATTAGGCCTTTCTGAATTTATTACAGATCAGGAAATCCCTGTTCCATTTTCTTTGAAAAAGGCATCCTTAGAGATCTAATTTACTGATGTCATAGTTCCTCCAGGAAAAGTAACAAGCAGCAGACCTTCCACGCTGCTCTGATTAACTTCCAATTAATTGAAAAGTGTTACATCATTGCTGCTTGAGAGAAACGGTTTACCACTTGTTGAGAACTGATAGACAAGGGAAGAGCTCTATAGTATAGAGTGACCTGGGCATCTAGAAAGCAAAGGTGTAGGGTCACTTCTGAATTAAATTTTTACCAATCCCTAATCCAGAAGGGCTTTGAAGCATGAGCCAAAATTGCTTAATGAATGCCTGGAAAATTTCCACGAGGCTTATCCATTGCAGGTTTAACTTGCATTCAAGCCCAACCAAACGGGAGTTAAGGAAGAATTCATATGAAGCCTATGGCAAGGAATATGAGCAATTCAAAGCACATATGCTGCATAACTTAATTTAAACATCTCTTAGAGATTGATTTGAAAATTAGAACCAAGTAATGAATGAGGAGAGGAAGAGAGAGCCAGGAGCTGGGAGGGGGCATATCCTGTTGCTTGTGGCATGGGGGATGGAAACATTCCCTCCCTCGGCCCTAAATGAAATCATTCAAGAAAAAAGGCAGCAGATTTAAAATGAAGCAGACGTACTGTACAAAACAATACTTTTGCAAATAGGACTTTAATGAATGCCGCCGGTGAAGAGACAGCCATAATGACACAGCTGCAGGGAAGTCATGTAGTTAGAGGGAGCTCTTCTAAATAGACTCTCTCCAGCAATTTTTATGCTTTCTCTCATCTAATCTCCCATCAGCAACATCAGGTCTGACATATTGATTTCTTGCAGGGAGGGGAAAAAAAGAAGGGGGAGGAAATGGTAAGGTGTCCTGCCTTTGTCAAGCCAGGCCTCAGTTGCCAGGCAACATATGACCTGATTCACTGGAGATCGGTTTAGTGGCCCGACTCAATGCCCCGATAGCCACCTGAGAATTTTTAAAGAAAAGCATTGGCAGTGTTGAATTATTAATGCAATAAAGCAAGTGTTATGCCTCCTGCTTGCTACTGACAAGAGGACAGTGTCGGAACGGATTGAGGGTTTCAAGAAAATGATGAGGCCAGGATCTTCATGCCAATTAAAAAATAGCACAGTGATCCCAATGATGGACAGACCGCACTGCCTTCTTAATGAAATTGCTTGCAATGGATGCGGTATCTGGGGGCTGCTGCTGGTTAAATATATTCTTCCGCAGTGTGTGATTGACTTCCCAGACAGCTGCAGGAACAGTCCAAAAATCTGACACAAGGCAACCTTGGAGGGAAAGGCACTCCAGTCACGTATTTATACATTTCTATGGTGTGAGTGTGCATATACGTAATCTATGGCCCTTTCACCCCCCCTCTCTTAATAAGACATTAGGACTCATTAATACTTTTATTATTTTATCCCTAGAAGACTGAAGAGATTAACTAGGAAGTCCACATTACAACTGATTTATTAACCATTTATCAGAAATGCAATGGGCTGAGTGAGACAAAATACTGCCTGATGTGTAGGGGCCTTTTTGGGGAGGTATGAAGCATTTGAAGGAACATTTTCAATGTGAGTAAAACATTCAGAGGGATTATTTAAATTATGTGACCAGCTATGCTTTGCTCACTCATCTTTAGCCTTGGCTTGCTGCATCTGTTTTCATAGAAATAAAGAAAGAAAAATAATCATTTTGTGTGGGGTAGAGACATCTTATGTCTCATGGTAATGGCAGCAAGCAAATTGTTGTGGTGACTCACAAAAAGAAATGTGAGAGGGAGAAGGCAGGAACAGGGAAGAAGGAGTTCCCAGCAATGGAAAGCCCTCCTTCCACCAGCTCTCAGGGAAATGCTCCTGTCTTTACTGAGTGGCAGCTGCAGAAGTCCTCCCAAACATCATGTCATTGTGGGAAACTAGCAGCCCCTCCCCAGTATGTGAATGAAGCCATGAATTTGCTTAGGCCCAGTAATTCTCCCTTCTTTGCTCTTTTTTTTTTTTCCTGTCTCTCGCTTTCTATCTTGGATATCATCTGGCAAGCCAAGGACCTATCCATGTTTATTTCTGGCAATCCTGCAATCTCTAAAAATAGGAGAAAGTCGTGTTCTAGGTCCAATAATGTTTTATTTGCCTTAATGCAAGTAAGAGCTCATATTGTGCCCAGCTCGGTTCTGAGAAGAGGATAAATTGCTGAGCTACGGGAAAAATCAGTACTTAATTATGTGGATATCATACATGGGTACAAGATGCTTCCTGCTGTGATTGTTTACCATCATCCGATGAGAATCCAGAGCAGCGGTACACAGGATATGACAATATGAACTCAGAGTCCAGCTATATTCAGAGTGAGTGTTTTGAATGAAGAAGCTTTTCACACCCTCTCTCAAGCATATATTTGAATTTGCTTCTAAGGGATTCTAATAATTTTACGCAGCCTTAAAAAAATGAACAAAACAGTGAGAAGCATAACATATGTGAAGACAACCGCTAGTACGGTACAAAATTGGCAAAGGAAGCCTGATGGCTGCTTAATGCATTCCTGACTGCATTTTGAATGTGATGGTTGTTTAGTATGCAAAATATGCTGACTTGAAAGATGCTTGTTTATGCTGATATCTCCTTGTAGCAGAGTCTGTGCTGAAATCACCAGATAAATGCTAAGTCCCGCATAGCTTTTTACAAATAAATATTGCTTTCCTCATAAAATGCGTTATTTTGAACACTTAACCGATAGTTAACCTATAGAACTCTGAACAGGATTTACTGTATTTGAATTTTCAAAATTCCCATCTTGATACGTTTGTATATGGCAGAAATAAACTTAATTATATCCATAGTAGTATGATGACATTGTTAATGAGAATAAGAGCTAGGAAAGCATTTGGCCAGTAGTAAAATAATTTCAAATTATTCCATTTCAAATGGAAGTAAAATAGATATTAGATGTAATATAACTAATGTGCGATTGACTTTCTGACATTGATTTTAAAGTTTAAAAGCAGGTGGGATATGCACTGGTATGATGTCTGTTGAGGACATAGGATGGTTGCAGGTTTTAACCTACAGTATTAGGGTGCTCAGTTTCCACAAAACACTATTAGTTCTAATTATATGCTTTTCTTCCATGCACATGATTTTCTTTCTTTCTTTCTTTTCTGTGTGCCTTTGGGTCAGCACTGACTCCTAGAGATTGTCTGGACTAATCCCTGCAATTTTTCCTCATCTCCCTGCCCCACTCCAGGTTTGCAAATCTGTTGCACAGACTCCTCAAAACTTTCAGAGCCAATCTGAAGGTTATGCAAGAGCTACGCAGGAGAATGCAAGCTCTATTCTATTGCCAGATGGTGTTTCGTTCATTGAAACTCTTACACTTGATAACTAGAATTGTTTTTTAAAAGGCATTGGGAGATCTGATTACAATTCTCACACATCTTTTCTAGTTTGCATTTCTAAATTAAATATCAGTTTTTTCCCATGAACTACATTTTTCATTTGTCTATGATGCCGCGAGAATGTGAGGCATGTGGGGGAATGAGGAATGTGGGGAAATGAAGCAAGCCTTGAATCTGTTATTAATTAATTAATTTAAATTTTCATGCCACCCATGCCCTCTGCAAGGTGACTCTGGCCAGCTCACAAGTTATAAAACAAGTAAAAGTAGTTAAAATATTAGAAAAATTAAAATGACACATTGACATATTATTAAGAACTTATACTAAAAACCGCAACTAAGAGAGCTAAGAGATGGATGGGACAGGATATACATTATATCTGCAATGCAAATGATCACAAATCTATTGATTTTATATATAAGCTTTTGGGATAGAGCAAGAAGAGACATCTCGTTCTGGTCCAACAAACCAGATCTTACCATTTCGGCTCCCTAACTGGTTCACCAGAAGCTCCCTCACTGAACACCTGTGTAGCAGAAAGAAAGCCATGCTCTTTCTTTTCTTGTTATCCATGTTTCTGTCTCACCCCAAAAATTAATGCCCAGAAAATGAGCACAATGATAGGAGGCATGTTGCTGGCCTTAGAAAGCCAGAACACAAGGACAAGAATGAGAAGGTTCTTCTGACATTCATACAAACTCTTGTAGTTTGTCCACTGTTAAACAGAGCTATGTACAATAAAAGAGAGCAGCTGAATACAGAATAGCTGGATAAGTGCAGAATCCTCTCTCTTTCATATGTGCCACTATGAGGGTTTTGTTCCCCGTTAATATTCAACAGGGAGTTCTGAAACTCAGATACGAACAGATTTAATTAACTAGGCTGGGTCAAACTAGTCAAGCTATATTGGTTTAGTATAGTTGATAATAAGTACTAGATCTAAACCAGAAAAACTAAATTTTAGTCTTTCCTTATGAAGGCCAGCTGGGTGGCTTTGGGCCAGTCTCTCTCTCTCAGCTCACGGGATTGTTGTGTGGGGAAAATGGGAGGTTTGTGCATTAGCTATGTATGCTGCTTTAGCTTGACCAAAATAAACATGGGCTAAATATAAATATAAATATCTCCGTTAAGATAAAGAAAGATGCTCTTGAATCAAGCTTGGCTTTTGGTGGTTGCATTCTTTCAGTTTTCTTGGTGGTATTATGAAATGATTTGCCATTGCCTTCATTTGGGATATTTCTTCCCTTCTTTCTAATCTACTCAGCACCTCTGGAATTCATATAACCAAGTACTATCCAGGGCCAACCCTACTTAACTTTCAAGATCAGCCAAGGTCAGTTAAGTGGCCAAAAATATCTGCCGATATTTCAAAAGCTAATAATACTTAATATGCATATAGAGCTTTTTCAGACATTCTGTGTGTAAAGTACACTGTAGATAATCTTACTAATCCTAGAGCTTTGCGCTGAACTTTGCAGAGTCACATTTTAAATTAAACCATGATGTTTCTTAATATAAATGAGGTATATCTGGATTCATTCATTCTCTGGCTACTTCGTTTTATGTTCCCTTATTGAATGGATTTTATTTTCTAGTAAAACAGAAATAATGACTTTCATAGGATTAATAAGAGCCTTGTTAGGGGGATTAATATTTCTATGCCCACATTCTGCTTCTAGATACATATCATAAACTGCTACAGTCCTGTCATGCAAGGGAACTATCATGTTTTCCCTAGTAACAGTTAATATTATTTTCCATCATCTTTAGAGTCATACATAACTGATCAACTGATTAATAGCTGCAAGATCATTTATGTAGTGGAAGCTGTAAAGTAAGGAGGATGCTATACATCTAGAAAAAACTGTTTTGAGTAAACTAAGAAAGAATTAGAGTCAATAGTTTAACCGCTCTTTGTAGCTTTGTCTGCTCCTTTTTCCAGAAGTTAAGAAATCAAAACAAGCACTGATTATTAACTTGCATACATTCAGCTGATATTGCAAAGAAAGGCAGAAAATGATATTGACATAAATAGGATTAAGCATGGAAATTCTCTTGTCCCCCACTCCAAAACATATTAACAACTTGCATGGTTTATCTAAATTATGGTACACCAAAACATTTTATAAAGCTTTAAATTAAAAATATGGGCAAAGACCAGAAATTCTAGTGACATTTGCAAACTAATTTACTAATACAGTTGAATTACAGCGTATATTATATATTGTAGTATTATGAGAAACAGTGTCAAGTTTTTCACTATCACATTGAAAATACGAAACTATCATTGATTATCAATAGATACAGCAGAATAGGAACGGGGGGTTATGATAGAGTGCCTAGATTTGTGGCCTTTTATTCTATCCTTGCCACATATAATTTTTTATCATATTACACTAGGTAAGTTCAGCACAACGTCTTGCTTTCTCTTGTGACAGCTTCTTCTGCATCAAATAAAATGGTTCATCTGATTCATGCTGAAATCTGGCATGGAAAGTTGCAACATTGGCTTGTACCAAATGTCAGAAGATACACTCACTGGGAGCAGCCATAGGATACAAAGTGAAATTGTCCACGACTAAGTGGGCAGGCAATAGCAAGCCATTGCCCGGAACTACTTTAGCATGTAAGGCTGGGTTGATCTAGATTTGGGGTCTCCAAACTTGGCAACTTTAGACTTGTGGACTTCAACTCCCAGAATTCTGCAGCTACCTGCACAGAAAGGCAGATAAAGATTGGCAATTAAAAAAAAGAACAACTAGTATTTGAATACAGCCAATGATAAATAATCAAATAGCAACACACTTATTTCCTTTCTGCATTTAGTCCACACACACCCCCCCCACCAGGACAACTCAAAGCAATGTATTTAGCATCATAACAACTGTTCTTAAAGTCCTTAGAGCAGTCTGTCTTTGTTTGGCCAGAACAACAACATTTTATGCTTTCCAACACAGCAGAATTATGGAAACAAATTATGTAAACAGGTTTAAGGTTTTGTATATCTCTGAATCTTCTTTCTGCCCTTCAGTGGGATAATTGTAAAAAAAAAACAAAAAAACAACCTGAATCAAATGGGACCAGATTTGATGTGGAGAGAGAAACCAGCAGAAGAAAGACTGAGTTTAAAAAGAGCCTAGATCAGGATGAGTGTTGCAAAGAAAAAAAAAATCACTGGTTGTGTCTGTATGCAAGAAGCAATTAGTGTCTCAGAATGCTGCCAAGTCCTCCATTTCACAAAACATTAGGAGCACAAGTAGTGTTTTCATCTATACTTCCAACAAAAGGCCAATATCCAATGAGGGAACAAAGGATTTTAGGAACGAACCGCTGGCTTAAAAACTGGTGTCGTCAAGAGAACTTTGGTTTCCTAGACCATAGTCTGCATTACCTACATGAAGGGCTACTGGCAAGGGGTGGAGTGAACCTCACAAGAATTGGAAAGAATATAATTGGAAAATGACTGGCTCATCTTATCAGAAGGGCTTTAAACTAAAATTGACCAGGGGGGGGGCAATCTTCAAAACCTTTAGAACCTAATTCCAAGCAAAAAGTACTAGATAACCAATCATATATGGAGGAAGGGAGTAAAGAAAAAGAAGGAGGAAAAAAAGGAAAACAGTGAAGTAGAGAGTGATGGAAAGGATCGAAAACCCATTTACAAAGGATGTAATATAACAAATACTGTATACCCAAAAATATAAGAAGTATACCCCAGACCCGCAAAGGACTTAAATGCCTATATATGAATGCTCAAAGTTTAGGGAAAAACAGGCTGAACTTGAAGTACTAATACATGAAGGTAGATATGATATAGTTGCCATTACTAAAACATGGTGGGATGAAACTCATGACTGGAATCTACTGATGAAAGGATGCAAACTATTCAAAAGAAACAGACCTAACAAAAGAGGAGGTAGAGTTGCATTATACATAAAAGATCACTACATCTCTACAGAAATCCACAAAACCAAGGATGACAATGTCCTAGAATCCATATGGGTCAACATAAAAGGAAAAAAGAATGACATTGATATAGGAGTATCCTACAGACCACCAAACAGAAGAAATAGATGAACTTTTTGATAAACAATTAACAAATGTATGTAGGAAACATACCACAAGTAGTAATGGGAAATTTTAACTACCCTGATATCGACTGGGAGACAAACTCTGCAGCAATTGGGAGATCAGACATATTCTTAACCAACCAACTTTGTCACCCAAAAGGTAGAGGAGGGAACTAAAAGAAAAGCTATACTGGACCTAATTCTTATTAATAGTGAAGAAAGGGAGTTGAAGTTGCTGGAACTTTGGGCGAGAGTGACCACATCATATTGGAATTCAGTATAATGCAAACACAGGTAATAGAACATAATCCAGGCAGTGTCTTAAACTTTAAAAGAGCTGATTTTAACACACTCAGAGAGAGGCTAAGAAAAATTCAATGGATGAAAATCTTAAAGGGAAAAACAACTCAAGAAGCCTGAGAAACTCTGAAAAATATGATCATAAAAGCCCAGTCCAACACATTGCCACTGAAAAAGAAAATCAAGAAATCTAAGAAGAAACCAGCATGGTTGCACAAAGATCTCTCTGATAAACTGAAAGATAAAAAAGACAAGTACAAAAAATGGAAAGAAGGACACATAACTAAAGCGAAGTATCAGCAGATAGCCTGGATCTGCAAAGATAAAGTTAGGAAAACAAAGGCTCAGAATGAACAAAGGTAAAAAATAATTTTAAAAGTTTCTTTCAACATATAAATAAAAGAAAAAAAATCAAGGAAACACTAGGCTCACTTAAGAGAGAAGATGGTAAGGAAGTAACAAGCAGCTGGGAGAAGGCAGAACTGCTTAACTCATTCTTTGCATCAGTCTTCATGCAAAAAGAAACTACAGCCCAACCAATCAAAAACCTAACTGTAAAAGACAGACTAGAAATAAAAATTAAAATAAGCAAACAAGTGGTTAGAGAACACCTGTCTGATCTTGAAGAATATAAATCATTGGGACCTGACAGATTACATCCCAGGGTTCTGAAGGAACTGGCAGATGTTATCTCAAAACCATTGCACCATATCTTTCAAAAATCCTGGAACAATGGGGAATTACCTGAGAATTGGAAAAGAGCTGATGTGGTTCCCATCTTCAAAAAAAGGGGGGGGAAAGACCCAGGAAACTACAAACCAATCAGTTTAACATCAATACCTGGGAAGATAACTGGAAAAGTTAATCAAAAACAGATCTGCAAACAACTAGAAACAAATAAAGTTAAAACTAATAGCCAGCATGGGTTTGTTAAAAACAGATCATGCCAAACCATCTTATTTCATTCTTTGACAAAGTGACTAAATTAGTAGACCAGTGAAATGCTGTGGACATAGTATATTTAGACTTCAGCAAGGAATTCAACAAAGTAGACCACAACTTCTTGGTAAGCTAGAAAAATGTGGGATAGACAGCATCACCACCAGATGGATTTGTAACTGGCTGACAAACCATACTCAACGAGTAGTCCTTAATGGTGCTACATCTACATGGAGGGAAGTTCTGTCTTAGGCCCAGTACTGTTCAATATCTTCATAAATGGCTTAGAGGAGGGAATAGAAGGGGATCTGATCAAATTTGCAGGTGACACTAAGCTGGCAGGAATAGCCAACATCTCAGAACACAAGCTCAGGATCCAAAAAGATCTTGACAGACTGGAACAATGGGCCTTTATGTTGTTATCCAAAAACATAAAATTTAATGTGGAGTAAAGCAAAGTTTTATATCTGGGCAGGAAAAACCAAAGGTACAAGTAGAAGATTAGGTGAAACCTGGCTTAAAAACAGTAACTATGAGGGGGAACTTGGAGTCCTAATGGATGATCACTTAAACATAAGTCAGCAGTGTGCATCAGCAGCCAAAAAAGCTAATACAATCTTTGGTTATATAAACAGGCATGGAATCAAAATCATGTGAAGTATTAGTACCGCTTTATAAAGCCTTAGTTATGCCACATCTGGAATACTGCATCCAGTTTTGGTCACCACATTACAAAAAAGATGTTGAGACTTTGGAAAAAGTGCAAAGAAGAGCAACTAAGATGATTAAAGGCCCGGAGACTAAAACATATGAAGAACGGTTTCAGGATTTGGGTATGGCTAGTCTAGAGAAAAGAATGACTAGGAGGGACACGACAGCAGTATTCCAGTATTTGAGAGGCTGCCACAAAGAGGAGGGGGTCAAATTATTTTCCAAAGCACCAGAGAGTAGGACAAGAAACAATGGATGGAAACTAATCAAGGAAAGAAGCAACTTCCTAACAGTGAGGACAATTAACCAGTGGAACAATTTGCCTTCAGAAGTTGTGGGTGCTTTATCACTGGAGGTTTTTAAGAAGAGACTGGACAGTCACTTGTCTGAAATAGGGTCTCCTGCTTGAGCAGGGGGCTGGAGTAGAAGACCTCCAAGGTCCCTTCCAGCTCTATTCTGATTCTACGCCCCCTTCTTCTTCCCAGTCATGTGATTCAGAGCAGGGTGTATACATTCCACCCTCTGCTTCTCCCTGTATACAAACACACTCAGATGCAACCTAAGGAGATAACAAAAACGCACACTCACCCATCTTGATTAGACTAACACATATACACAAAAGCAGCATTTATGCATGCACCTTAATTAATCTCTGAGGAAATGCAATCTCTCTCTCTCTCTCATATGTGTTTGTGTGTGTGTGTTTATGTTTGTGTTTGTTTTTATGTGTGTATTTAAAGATAGCGTTTTCATTGACTTTTCCTACATATTGGAAAAAAACTGTGTTAATATTCACAAATGTCTTAATATTCTAGTCAACAAAGATTATATGCAATAAGAGACTGGACAGTCATTTGCCTGAAATGGTATAAGGTTTCCTGCCTGAGCAGGGGTTGGACTAGATGACCTCCAGGGTCCCTTCCAACATTATTATTATTATTATTATTACTATCATCATCATTGTTATTGTTATTATGATCATCGCACAGTCAGCCAGATGTTCAGACTGGATTTGGCATTTTGTCTACCTGTCGAGTCCTTACCAAGGACCTGGGATAGGCAGACGTGGATGTTTGATGGTATTACAGATATCATCACAGGATGGAAGCAGTTCCTAGTAAGGCCGCCTTTTGCAATTGACTAATGGCAAATTTATCAATGCCAATGGTGTTCTAGTGGTGCTCCAGTTTTTTTGGGATTGCACCCAAGGCCCCTATTACTATTGGTACTACCCTTCCTTGCTTTTGCCACAGTCTTTCTATTTCTATTTGTAGTCTTTGTATTTTGTTATCTTCTCCAGTTCTTTCTCGTCTATTTTGCTGTTTCCAGGCACTGCCATGTCCACTATCCAGACTTTTTTGTCTTTCTTATCAACAATTGTTAAGTCCGGGGTGTTATGTTGCAGGTGCTTGTCTGTTTGAATTCTGAAGTCCCAGAGCAGTTTAATTTTGTCATTTTCTATGACTTTCTCTATTTTATGATCCCACCAGTTTTTGCTTACAGGCAAATGATATTTCTTGCAGATCTTCCAATGCACCATTGTTGCTACTTTGTCATGCTGCTGCTTGTACTCAGTCTGTGAGATCTTCTTGCAGCAGCTTACCATGTGGTCCACTGTTTCTTCAGCTTCTTTGCATAGGCGGCACTTACTGTCTGTTGCTGTCTTCTCAATTTGGACTTTATATGCATTTGTCCTTAAGGCTTGATTTTGTGCAGCCAGAATTAGTCCTTCGGTCTCTTTCTTCAATTTTCCTGCTCTTAGCCATTGCCAGATCTTGTTATTATCTGCTTTCCCAGCTATTTTTTTTAATGTACTGGCTATGTAGTGCTTTGTCTTCCCATGCCTCTATTCTGTTCTTCATTTGGTCTTTCTTGTAGGCCAGTTTGGTCTCTCCAGTAGTCAGTAAGCCTTCCTGATATACTAATTTCAGTGCATCTTCATCACTGTCCTTCAGATATTCTTCCAAAGCCATTTTTTCTTCTTCAACCATCTGATATACTTGCAGCATTCCACCCCCACCTATTTGCCTTGGTAGATAAAGTCTGTCAATGTCACTTCGTGGATGAAGGGCATGATTCATTATCATTATTTTTCTAGTCTTCCTATCCATTGCTTTTAGTTCTGCTTGAGTCCAGTCCACTATTCCAGCTGTGTATCTAATGACTGGAATTGCCAAGGTGTTGATTGCCTTTATGGTATTTCCTCCATTAAGTTTGGACTTTAAGATCTTCTTTACTCTCTTGATGTATTCACCTCTAATCCTTTTCTTGACTTCAATGTGCTTGATGTTGTCAGCTTGAAGGATACCCAAGTATTATTATTATTATTATTATTATTATTATTATTATTATTATTATTATTATTATTATTATCCTTCCTTTTTATTGAATGAAAGGTGGGAAAGAGGGAAGGAGAATTTATTGTTTAATTGATTTCTCTTTTTCTCAGCATCTAGCTGGAGTGGATTCTATATGTTTAATGTTAAATTTATTTGATATTTGGATCAGCTTTTCTCCTTTTTTGTACACCAGTCTTCTTTCTTTTTTGTTATTAGTGCTGGGCATAGGTTTTTTTTGTTTTTATTTTGTTTATTTTTCTGTTTCATATTTTATCTTTTATGATGAAACAAAATAAATATACTTTAATAATAATAATAATAATAATAATAATAATAATAATAATAATAATAATAATAATAATAATAATAAAGTTGGAAGGGACCTTGGAGGTCATCGAATCCAACCCCCTGCTCAGGCAGGAAACCCTATACCATTTCGGACAAATGGCTGTCCAGTCTCTTCTTAAAAACTTCCAGTGTTGGAGCATTTACCACTTCTGGAGGCAGGTTGTTCCACTGGTTAATTGTTCTAACTGTCAGGAAGTTGCTCCTTAGTTCTAGGTTGCTTCTCTCCTTGATTAGTTTCCACCTGTTGCTTCTTGTCCTGCCTTCAGGCGCTTTGGAGAATAGCTTGACTCCCTCTTCTTTGTGGCAGCCCCTGAGATATTGGAACACTGCTATCATGTGTTTCTACTTTTACTTTTGAGTTGATTCTTCCTGGATAGTGGTGAATAGGATAACGAAAAACATGTGAAGTAAGATTATTAAAGATTAAAATGGACCTACAAATAATGTTTAGAAATGATTACTTACTCATTAGAGCTACAATGTTTAAAAATGTAGAAAAAACTGCTAGGTATGTTGATTTGAATTCCTGGATGTAAAATATCATTACCATCACCATCATCCCAAGAACCTCTTATTTCATGTGAAAAAGTATAAAAATAAACCAGTTCTTTCCAATATTGTGCTTTTTCCTATAATATTAAAATATTTATTTTTCCTTTCCTTGTTGAGATTTTCCCACAATACCCCGCTACATAATGAATTCCTTTCAATAAGCTACCAGTGCCCAATAGGACACCCAATATATGCTATCTGAATCTACAATAAATGGATGTTAAATTCATGCAACGTCTATTCATGCAGAATCAGTTCAAATACTGATGAAGATGGGCGGAGTACATTTTGGGTCCCTGTAGGGTTAAGTTGAAATCATGGATTAGAAAATTGTGCTTCATATTATATACACAACATTAATTTTGACAATTTTAAAAACCTTTTGAGAAAACATTTAGAGCTCCCTTCTGCTTTTGTTTATACCCCACCATATGCTGAAGTTACCATTTAGGACAGGAGGGATGTTGAATAGTCCTAAAAGTCTGAAACTTGTTCCAACAGACTTTGAAGTCTCCTTGATTGAAGTGGGAAAAGGAACCACATCCTTAAACCTCTCATAGTGGAATCATCAAGACCTCATGCATAATCTCCAGTCCTATTACTATGTTTCATCTGATGTGAGATCATTCAACACAGAAGAACTCAAAGCTTGATTTGATTCAATAATTCCTTCAGTAGTCTGCTCTGTGCATCTTTGATCTGATATATATCTAAGCTGTCTACCCAGACTTTCAGATTTTAAAACTTATTTTGATCCTTTGCTTAGCAGCTTGGCTCTTTGCTCCCATAATATTGAGCTACATTAACATCTGAAATGGAGGAATTAAGACTTTTCAATAATCCTATAAAAGTATTATTACTGTGGTTATATGGATAGCTCTTTGTAGCCACCCGAATTGTTGTAGGAATTCTGCTGGGAATTCTTTAAATGAGAAAGCGTGTGCCACTTCTGGTTGGTAAACAAGTAGTGTGCACGCTACTGCTTTCAACTGGCTAAGTTAGGGTGTTGGTTGGTTGTTACAATGTGTACACTGTACATATGAGAGAAATAGTATATTTTCCCTTCATATTGTAGTTGTCTCAGAGATTTTATAATATTGTCAGTTGAATATTCATTTTCCCAAATGGGATTTCTGCAGCAATCATATACTTAGGGTAGCTTCACATCAACACATTTTCTGCTCCCCAATTTTTCAAACATTATTTGAATTGTATTTATATGTACACTTACTTTTGCTAATCTCGAAACACTACAAAAAAAGTAATGTTCTATCTTGAGCCACCCCAAGTTTTAGAATAATGGAAAACCCACCTGCTCATCATCCATGTACAGTATATATCTGTTGTGACTCAATGCAAAATAATCTAATAAACAATCAGGGTGGTTTCTATCACAGGCGTAACAGAAATAAATGGTTTGCTCATCAGCCAAACAAAAATGATGGCATGAGATCCTATAAGTAGAGAGATGATTCTAGAGTAGTGTGAAGAATCTGCACTGACAGGTTCATTACACAATGCATCACTGCTCCAAGATCTTTTTCCTGGTTACTTATCATTAGTTCAGACCCCATTCGTGTATGTGTGAAGTTAAAGTTTTGTGTTTGTTCACAATGTGCAGGAAGAGGAGGTATTTTGGAACTGTTCAGTGTCTCTCTAAATAATCTAATTTGTTTTATAAGGAAATTTATAACAAATTCATGCCCTGGCAATGAGAATTCATGTCCCTGGCTTATATCTATTAGGAAGAAAATATATCTCCATTTTAACTATTTATGATTTTGTGTATGTATAAAAGTGATGCATTGCTTAAATTGAACTGTAGACCTATAATCATCCTGGCCACAAGACAGATTGATTCTAAAGATACTGGAAGCACAATTGCAAACAATTCCAGTAAGGAAAAAAAAAAAGAATATATACAGCAGATCCAGATATATAAAGATGGTGTTAGAAAGTCTAAAACTCAGAACAAGTTATGGTTGGCAAAAGATGCAGAGAACAACAAAGACAGATACACTCAAAATAAAAAGGAAGAGAAAAGAAGCAATATACAAGTTCTTATGTGAAGATGGCAAATGCTAATAGATAATAAGGACAAGAAAGTTAGAGAACAATTCAACTGCTATGCTAACTCCTACAAGAGGATGTGCATTTCATTAGACAATTGTGAAAAGCAGAATAAGTGAACAACATAAAGAATAAGAAGACAACATAAATGCAGAGTTCTTCATTAGGAAACAGAAATCAAATGTACATATACAGTATAGAATGAAAAAAAAATTGCCTAGCAATATTACTTATGAGCTGAGTCTTGAAGTAATTGTTTAGCTGTTGATGATAAACTGATTTTGGACTTATCAGTAAGAGAAATTCCACCGATATATTGGAGACATTTTGCTCTCATTCACTGGCTGTTCAGACACAGACTAGCAAACCATCTACTGGGAATGCCTTAAATGAGATTCCTGATTTAAAGGAGGGTTGGATTCACTGGTATAAATATCCCCTTCCATCTGTATAGTTCTATAATTTCTAATCCCCTTCTTACTCTTTATTTCAGACAGTATTGATAGGTTTATACTGGGAAACAAAAATATTGTTCTAGGCATCCTTACTATTGTATAAGGAATGACTGAGGCCTGGCAACTCTATGTTATGATAGCATCAGAAATACCATGGAGCTTTCTCGGTTATGTGTAACAGGTGAGATAAGCTGTTTCTCATTTGGTGATGAAGGTCATGCAGCCTCCACATATCCAGAGACATTCCCCCTTTTTTATTATTTTACATGTTTCAGGATAAAATTATGTTACTTTAATCAAATTTCAGTGCCAAAAGTTATATCTATATTCTTTTTTAAAAAAAGTACAGATCTTTGATAGAATGTCTATTGACGTTCCCCCCCCTAAAAAAACAAACTAGAATTTGTAATCTCAAAGATAGTTTTCCGATCATCATGATGATCCAATGTTCAGTGACTACATTGAATATAAATGTAAAATGACTGTCAGGTCTTTTTAGTAGCATATATAAGTTATTTTAAGCATATATTTGACATATGTACTAAAATGTGATTGCCGGCAAATCTATTTTTTTTTAAAAAGCAAAAGATCTTTCTTTATAAAATCATTGATTGATGTCAGCTGATTTTCTCCATAGAAACTTGAGTGTCTGAGCCATAAAATGCCATTTGGTAGAAGAAAGGTATACATTCCCACAATCTATTGATGGGTAAAAGAGAAGATAAAATATGACTTCAGAAGCTTATTCAAAGGAAGCCAATCAAAAGTCAGAGTCCTCAAGATGGATTTAAAGCCAAAGGTAGAGGCAATTCTACACCAAGAGCAGCAAATAAAAAGGTACTTTAAAAATGTAGGTTTAAAAGCAGAACATGAAAGGCCTTCTTTTCATGTAACAGAACAATCTACATTATGAGCAGCATTTTGAAGTACACATCAAACCTATTCTCTCCCCTTTATCCTTTTTAATCTCTACCAGATGCACTTACTTTAAATTCAGGTTTTACATTCCTAACCACAACTTGCCTGAACACACTGGATAGAGCACTGAGAGAAACATTAGTAATATTTCCCCTTTTACTTTCTTACTTTAAAAACTGCCCATTGAGGGCTTAAACATCTTAAATGTCTCTGCTTTGGAGGATTGTATTAATTTATTTTGATCTGCAATTCAGACAAGTTTCTGCTCCCTAAGGAAGAATCTAGTAAGACTCAACTGGTGTGATAAAAAGATGACTTTTTTGTGTCATCATCCAGCAACTGTTAAGCAAAAGAGTATAATTTTACTATTTTTTAACAGGAAATGTAAAGTATATAATATACATTCATTGTCTTGGGTACCAACAATAGTAAGAAAGTAAAAAAGATTGTTGTCTTCCATTCAAGCTTGATGTTTAATTACCTCATGGAAAAAACTATGGAAGTGGGTTGACTATGGTCCTGGGATTACATGGCTGTTGCTCATCCAAACATTAACGAGGCTTGAACCTGCTTAGTTTCATAGATTAGCATGAGAGCTCCCACAAAATGAACCATTGCTGCCACTTGAAGAGATATGAGTGTTTTGTAGAAGATATATTGTATGTACAAGTTTTAAAAAAATACTATGCAACTGAAAACAAATACATGTGTTTACATATATTTGAGATTGATATGTAGCCCCAGTATTCAAAACTTTCAATGACTGAACATCCATATTTCAGGCGTTATTATTTTCCATTAAAGGTCTCCTCGACATACATAAACATGACCTCTCCTACTTCATCCCTATCCTATTTGGAAAATAATGACACAAATTTACTTTTATCACTCTTCAAGACGTTTTAAATCAGCCTTCCCCAGCTGGTGCCTTTTCAGAGTTGGGACTGAGTTCCGAAGTTCCTGGTTAACAGATATAATGGAATGCATCAATGGTCTTGAGGAAAGAGAAAGAAAGATGCTGCCTAGGAAACAATCAGACGTGAGGGCCTGCAATTGCTTAACTATCACAAAAAAAAAAAAAACCAACCCTGAAAAAGGACCTACCCTAATACATCAGACAGTTAAAAATGGTGGGCAGGAAATTTGTACTTTCAGACTTGCAAGGTTGATGTCATTCTTCCCAGATAAACCAGACAGGAAACAAGACTTGAGGAACTAATTTTACTTTATTGTAAGGCTACATCACAGATTTTTCCAAGTAGCTGACCTTTTTGCTCTTAAGCACTGAGTCTTCCTCCTTCCACTCTTTTATTTTTTAAGCTTGCTGTTTCTATGCATGTATAAAAAACTGGAATTAAAGCAATCGTTTTTCTTCTGTGGAACGAATAATAATTCCACACCAAAATAATTGCTTTCTCCGCCGGACTATTTTAAAACGGAAAGATAGGAGCTTCAATTTCTGTTCCCTCCTCTCCATCTTTCACTACTGCATGTGTGCAGTATTGTATTTATGCGTATGCTTTCATGCATGTCTCTGTCTCTATATCTAAATATGTGTTATGTGGATCTGCATGCAGACAAATATACATGGTTGAATGGTGTGTGCATATAGATCTCCTAAGAGAGATATGGAGTATTTGTGTAGTTCTTCCTCCCCTTCCCCCCCCTTGCTCCTTCATGTTTCTAATTCGTGGGCAAAGACCATTTGCCTTTTCCCAGCATGCCTCTCTTCCTTATACCAGGGAGTTAGCCTGGGGCCATACCTATATATCTGATCCATGCATAATGAAGCGTGAAGCTGCCAATTGTCAAGAGCGTCTGCTGTGTCAGAGACTGATAGGCGTTTCATTTGCTGAACTCCCCAGGGCCCACCATGTATCTCAGGGTTCACATCGAATTTATTTTAGGCCCTCTGCAAAACTCACACCTCTCATCTGGGGAGCCATGCAGGCGCTCTAGCCTCGAAAGAGCTTTAAATGTAATTTGCCAGAGAGTAAGAGCTTGGGCGCCCGTTGTAGATGAAGGCTTGCATGGGAAATGAAGGAATATTAAAAGGCTTGTGCAGAGCAGCTGCGTGAGGCTTTCAGCGCCAGATGACAGTAGCTTTTGCCTCATCTAATCGAGGCTGGATTCTAATAAGACCTCTGGTTAATAAGCAGGCTGCTTTGCATATGGGGCCATTGCAATACTGCTGGGCTGCACACCAAGCACTCGTGCATTTTGCAAAGCTTAGGACGATTCTCTTGTATTCTGTTGTGAAAGAAAAAAAAACTCTACATGGTTGGCAGAAGGGCAGATTAATCTGATGAACAGCAGGGCCCAAATTCTGTGCTCTTTTGAAATCTAAGCAGGGAGTAATGAACCTGAAGTAATCGCTTAAAACTGCTGAAAATATGATTGTACCACATTAGCCAATTGACTGCTGTAGGGTTACCCAAGTATGCTTCTAGATGGGTATGCTGTTTTATACACGAATATGTGCTAGGCTGACTTCTCTGCATTTGTAGTAGTAAACTTTGTATATAGGTTTGGCCCATATATTAGAAGAGAGCACTTTTCTCAGAGAAGACGCTGTCCTGTTTCTTTGCTTTTTTTCCCCTTTAACAGAATAGCCAAATGACAGAGAAAACCAACCAGTGAAATATAAGACATGGCACAACTTACATGCACTAGAAAATATATGAAAGAATGATAATAATGTATTTACTTCACCGTATGTTGCTGTTTTTTAATATTACAAGCTTTGTTGTTAAGCATGCAATGCATATCTGCCAGCCCTACTAGGCAGGCCAGACCACAAAAAGGCTAAAACTACTTGTATTGAGATTGGCTCTATTAACAGAATCTTGCAATTATGCTGAACTTCCTTATCTCCTTCCTTCTTATATTCTACCGTAGTGTTTTTCAAAGATTTGTGGACTTCAGTTCCCAGAATTCTTTAGCCAGCCTGGCCTAGCGAATGGCAGCATTTGCTTGAGCCGCTTCCAAATGTTATCTCATTGTCTGGAATTACGAAAAGTATTCCTTTTCCCTATAAAACAGCAGATATAACTACAAGTACAAATTTATCTTGTTCTCTGATTATAACATATTTACCTTCTTTCTATAAATTATCCTGTCTAATCATCAAAACCCTAAATCATAACTTCATTTCCCCCCTTTTTATGCAAAAAGGAGTTCTCAATCAGCAATGAATAGAAACTGACATTTTTCTGATAAAAAAAATCAATTTAGCCATCTTAGCAAGTTTCATCTTTATCAACCATTCCTCCATTGTAGCTATTGCCAGATCTTTCCATCTTTGTGAACATAATAATTTTGCCTCATCATCACGTATCAAAAAAAAGTTCTATGATTTTTTTCCAATTGTTTGTCCATTAGTCCAAAAAAAAAAAAAGACTCTGGTCTTAATTGTATATTCATTTTTAAAATTCTCTGAAATGTGTGTATTTGAATCCAGAATTTTCTAGCTTTTTCATATATCCACCAAACATGATAAAATATTGGCTTGCTTTTCTAGATCTGTGTATGAATAATGAATAGATCCAGGGCTGTCACTGCACTTAGAGATACTGTTCATCCAGTGGAACTAACCAATGACTGTATCATAATATTTCTATTTGAAATAGTATTTCTATTAGGCTTATAAATATGTGGGCTTTTAGAGCGTTTTAACCAATTTTTAAAAAATTATTACCTATTTGTAATTATATTTGCTTACTGTAAAAAGATTTTAAATGTCTCTTGCTTTGGGTTTGTGATTAACAATGACTATTTGTGTTAAAAATCATGGCCACAATCATGCACATAGACCTAAACACTCATTCATTCTCTATAACTTCTAGAGCCAATCTGGGCAGCACGCAAAGGGAAAAAGCAACAAGAACATTGCATGAGAGGTTGTCTGTAACCCTTTAGAAGAAGATTTGAAGGTAGGGTTATACACACACACATATGCACTGATATACCTGCCTTGAACTCCTGAATGAGAGGTGGAATAAAACATAAAACAATCCCTCAGAATTGAGTGATTCTGAATTGAATTTGAATTGGATAATATACATTACGGATTCTGCTGCCCCCCTCTCTCCCCATTCTTTCTAATATTCTCCCCCTGGAGATGAGGTTGACCCCCAAATTGCTGGTCTTTTGAAAGAGCATGAAAACCTGGCTCTGTCAGCTGCCCTGGGGCTTTGATAGTGATACTCTATGCTTAGGATGGCTAATGGGGTAAAGAGAAGATCCCCACAAAGATCTCTTGGTTTTTACTATCTTACCTAATCTTAATTGTTTTGTATTATCTTTTTTTGACCTTTTTATCATTCTGTAAGCTGCACAGAGACACTGCAACAGTGAGATGGATGGAATATAGATGCACGCACGCATGCACACACATTGTTTTATAATTTGAACCTGATTCATTTTTAATCTTTAATCAGGTTTTTTATCTAGTCCCATTCATTCATACCCACACTTATTTGTTCTTGGCTATATTTTTTTTGTTTATTTGTTTTACTTCATTGATTTTTTCAGTTCCTCATTTCTAATGCATTCAGTTTGCTTTTACCCAACTCTTACTTCCATATAGCAAATAGGGAGGAAACATTTTTACACAAATCCATTTTCAAACACTCTTTCCTCACAACAGACCACATACTACTGCCTATCTTTCTATCAGGAGCTGCATGTCTTAATATTTTTCATTGTCCTCATTTTCAGTAAACACACCAGCAAGATACACACACTCACCTAGTTGCATTTTTTTTTTTGAACCACGGCCTCTTTAACTTCATTATTCCACGGTGCATCCTACTAGCATAATTCCATGCACTTCTGTGACTCTTGGTCACATAATGATTTTCATTTTGTTCCAAGCAGTTCCCATATCCTCTTTCCTTACATCAATTTCCTATTGATTCTGTTATGAAATTAATCTTTCTTTTAATACCTTTAATACAAGAGCTGCTTTTCTTCTTCACCTCCTTCCTTTTCCTCCATTTCCATTTCTCTACCAACTTACCACAATGCTTACATTATTCTGTGCAAATCAGAATCTGTAAACTATACAGATTTGCAAATCTGTGTCCCCATTCTACCAACTTGGAGGTACTTGCTGTGCACTGACACACACTTTGGATATAATTATGCTGGTTCTCTTTCCAAAATGAAGTGCACAAAAAGGCTCCTTTAGGTCTAATTTGCTTTGTTATTTGCGTACACTTTCTGCCAAAGAATTTGAAATATTTCAATTTCAAATGGAGGATAGCTGTGTGAATTGCCAGTAAAAGAAATACGTTATGTTTGAGGTAATTTAAAATCACTTATATTAAATGAAAATGGTGCTTTCTATCTTCCTTCTTCCCCCCACCCTGCAACTCTTTCTTATATACATTTTTTGTCATTGTTTACAAGTACAAAGTTTAGTGCTATTAATATTTTTACCCCAAATGAAAAGGATTTTTCTGTGGAAACTGTCACCTCATTTAATTTCTGCAGGAGAAATTATTTGGCTTCAGATACTATTAAGTTTTTTTTAAGTTTCTGAATGTTGTTAGAAAATCGAGACACTCCTGAAGTGTTTTCTACTTTGAATTTTTGTTTTTCTCGGGTGGGGGGGAATACTTTAGATGATATATATGATAGATAGATGATAGATAGATGATAGATAGATAGATAGATAGATAGATAGATAGATAGATAGATAGATAGATAGATAGAGATAGTACTTAGACTTATATACTGTTTCATAATGTTTTACCACCCCCTCTTAGCGGTTTACAGAGTCAGCATATTGCCCCCAACAATCTGGGTCCTCATTTTACTGATCTCAGAAGGATGGAAGGCTGAGTTAACCTTGAGCCAGTCAGGATCGAACTCCTGGAGTGAGCAGTGACTTAACCTGCAGTACTGCATTCTAACCATTGTGCCCAGATAGATAGATAGATAGATAGATAGATAGATAGATAGATAGATAGATAGATAGATAGATAGATAGATAGATAGATAGATAGACAGACAGACAGACAGACAGACAGACAGACAGACAGACAGACAGACAGTTATCAGAATCTTTAGTTATCTTTGTAAAAGGCAATGAAACTTCCCTTCTTATTGGAAGAATCTAGAGCTAGCTGACCTATTCAAGGGCCTCCACAAAAATATATATAATCCTTAATAGTTTATTCATTTCAGCATTCACGTTGTAACATAAGTTTTTAAAAGATTACATATTTTGTCTGAATACCATTGAATGTGATTCAAACATCTACACCTGCAAGATGTGTGGAGTTGTTATAATGGGAATAATTTGCAGCGCAAAATCAATAAATGCCTAATTATCCACATTTAAATAGGCAATTATTCAAATTCTACCTAGATAAAATTCATCTGATTAAAACCTAGCAAAATGTCCCTCAAGCTATTACATGTTGTTCTGTTTTGTTCCAAAGAAGAGACAATTTATTTTAATGTAGAGGTGCAAGTAAATAAGTGATCATTACAGGCATCACCTTACCTCTTTTGTGACCCATTCCCTGGTGTGATATTAACAAATGGAATTTAGAAGTTTGATTCTTAGACTGCAATCGGGAGATAGGGCATTAAGATTTAATCTTGACATTGAAGGTATATTATTGAGTGAACTTAGTCTATCAAAAAATCAGAAGCACTAAAGTTGCTTACTAACAGGTTTTCTGCATACATTGAGGCCTTGATTCAAAATACATTCTGATTTCCTTATATGGATAAAAAAATCTATTAATTTAAAAGATTTTGAGATTAAGGATAGTTAGGAGCATTCAAAGTTATACATAGAGAAAGAAACAACGTGCTTTTTGAAATATGGTGAGCTATCTTACTTGCATTTCAAAATGAACTGGCCATCTTAGTTGCTGTAAATCAAGCAAGCTTCTTTATAGGAAGAATTACCAGGCACCTAATGTAAGCCAGAATTGAGAAAGCTGTGGATCTTAGCTATTTTTAGAGAAAATATGTGGGTGTATCTCTATAGCACTTTTTCCCAATTGGTACCTTCGTGATATGTAGGATTTTTAATGTCATTATCCCCATCTATAACTTCTAGTTGTTGCAAATAACTGGAATGACAAGTTGAGGTAGGTGGCTCCAGGGGGTGAGAGTCATTTCACACACTTGTCTTCTTTTTTTTGCAGTCTAATTGCTGGTGTCGAACACTTTTCTG
This sequence comes from Bothrops alternatus, assembly GCA_034064705.1. Classification (NCBI taxonomy): domain Eukaryota; kingdom Metazoa; phylum Chordata; class Lepidosauria; order Squamata; family Viperidae; genus Bothrops; species Bothrops alternatus. Next base: position 994,039 of record JARGCV010000031.1, on the reverse strand, counting down.
TTTTAAATGGGCTGTGGCCTATTTGCAACAGGGCCGCATGAATGATGGGGCGGTGCTGATGTGCACACATAGCTTGACTCATGTGAGTGTTGGGCTGGCACGCACACGTGCGCTTGCAACTTGCACACTGCAGCTCGCACAGCTGGGGGGGGGGTGGGAACGGAGGCCAGCATGTACACATCTCAATTAGTTTTCCTCTCCCCACAGCTGGGCCGACAAGCTACAAAGGTTGGGGACCACTGTTCTAGAACATGTTCAGAGCTTTCATGCTATTCTACTGCGCTAAAGCAGTTCTCTGCTGGCAGAGAAGGATCTAAGAAAATCAACATTGCAGAATATCCACAAAGCCTGAGTGAAAACATGCTCTGCAAGGCCAACTAGTTAACATTACGAGGGGAGGGGGAAGCTTCAGAGTCCAAAGGCTTCACGAGGCAGTCAATATGGAAGTCCATAAAAGATTGAGCTGCCTTACTCTGAAGTGCAGTTTTTGTCCCTAATCATATGATTTACTAGATTATATAATTTAATTATCTTTGGCCTTTGATGTAGAAACCACAAACAGGCTGCAGTTCCTCAAACAGCTTTTTTCATGCTATAAAAGAAGCAGGTGGTATATTACTGAGGCCAAAATTACATTTGATGCTAACTCACCAGTTTGTACTGATTTCCTGCATGGATTTTTTCATGTCCTTACTTCTCTCTCCTTCTCTTTTTTTTTTTTCCCATTTGACAAACCACAGGTCTGTAATGAGTTTCAGATTTTTTTAATATAGATTTGTATACATTTAAACATGCACACTCACAAAGTAAGACACATTTTGCCTCAGGGAGTTGCTTGGAATTCTATGCACTATATCATGGATGCTTCTGGTGATTGTCCAAGATGATTGTGTTAAACTATTGACAACCACCAGGCAATTGTCTACATCCACCCATATATTTTCTTCCTTTTGTTCTCTCACAACAGATATGTGAAAATTTATCAAATAGAGATATAAAAGAATACCTGCAGTATTGGGAGCCATTCAATGTATTTGTCAGTGGCCTTTATTCACAGCTTTAATCTGTATTAATCAACAGCAGATTCTGCTGTAATCTAATATGTAATGACTCAGATGTATGGTTTTTTGATTTCAAAAATCCTTGAGTTGGCATGAGATTTATCACCTCGTAGTTTTAATCTCTCTCCTACTTCTATTGAACTGTTTGAAATCTCTGTTGAATAGTGCTGGTCCAAATGAATGCATTTGCAGTATGATGCAGTGTTCCCCTTTGGCTTTCCTTCCTCTTTTTCTTACCACCATCCAATGGGAGAAACAACTGCCAGTCATGGTGTTACAGCCGGAATGGGATGGTCCATGAGATCTATAGTAGGTTCCTTCTTGATCTCTCTTCCTAGTTCTTAAATAATTCCCCCTAATACAAGTTGAATACAGTCATAAAGGGAACTGGGTCACAAGCAGCACTTTTAATTAAGATTTCTCTTCCCTTCTGTTTCCTTCTGAGATAAACAGCAAATGCAGGCTTCCAGTCTTTCTGTGCTCAGTTTGGGAGGCAACAGAGGATGTCCCCTCATTATTTTTCTGTTGCAGCCTATGAGGATATATCATGTGGTACCATTTTACTGCAGCGCCATCCCAATGCTTCTCTATTTCAGCCTTGCACTGAAGCAGTAAAAGTCATGGTGTGTAAACACTGCACATTGCTGCAATATTCAGTTCTTGAAAATGCTGGTAGAGACAAAGAGACTGACTGGGGGCCAGAGTAGTCGAAGTAGAGAGGGCATCCCCAGATCAGAGAGAAACAGTCCCACAAATACTGTTCTGATCCCACTTGCTCAAGGTCACCTCAAACATAATGAATGGCAGAGTTTACACATTTGGTGGCTGGCTTGGCAGGCTGGAAAAATACTGCTTTAAAACCAGTATATTCAGGGACAACTGAAGCCTGACCCATTCATGGGCTGGGCCTGAGATGATGGCAGTGTTCTGGAAACTTGGCAGAAAAACGGTTTCTGGGATATTTTTATGTTGTGGTTAGGTGCAAGTGGGAAAAGGTCCATAATGGACTGCTGACTTGTCTATGTTTAATTGCAGTAGGCAGGAATAATTCTGTGGAAAAATCTATCATCCTATGTCTCCAAAGTTTTTTTTTCCCCTTGTGGCATTTGTTTTCTCTCTTTGATAGAAAGTTTTTTAAAGATTCCTTTCAAATTTATTTTAGCTTACATTTCTTTTGCAAAATGGTGGAGAATGCTAGTGGTAATCTTTCTTCCCCTCATCTCCATTCTTTCCGGTTCTCTGACCATCCCTGCTTCTTATTCTGGAAAATTCCACGAAAGACATTTCCTTGTGGCTGTTCTTCCTGTCATTTAATTGAAGCATGGGAAGCTGGAAAGGTAAAACTATTGGATGATTTCATTTTACGTAAGAATAAGCACATTTGCACTGCAAAATCAAATTATATTTTATAACCAGAAATAATATGGACATTTAACCATATTTATACTTATTCCATTTCTGTTAATCTCAGTGCTGTTCAGATTATACCACAGGGCCCAAGAGGTCCCATTGCAAGTGCCAAATTATACCACAAATTATATCACAAGGCACAATAAGTCCTATTACTTATGCCAGGAAAGCTCTTTCACCTACAAAACAGAAGAGGTCTCAAATGGAATGAGACATCCTTGCTGTCGGGTAGACATATTCTCACTTTTCTTGTGGAAACTTGTTTGGCTTTTCTTGCATGAATGTAACTGATCAAAGCCACTTGAACAAATTTTGTATTTGTCTTTCCCACCTCTTCTGCACAGTGGACACTGAGTGCCCAAACTGCAAGAATATGTCTACAAAATAATTTACGGCATAGAAATCTGATGCCCAGTTTCTAATTCACTCTGGGTCGTGGCACTTTATTCTTTGTTGAAGATCATGCAACTTTTATTCCTTTATTCTGGAAAAAAAAAAGGAAAAAAAAGAAACACTGTAATTTTTTTTAAATGTTCCACCTGGTTTTGAATCAATTTTTCCCATAGTAAGTAAAGGTTTTAATTAGTCTACTGTTTCAACCATATTGGTAAAAGGAGATGTGGAGTCTATCAGAATTCAGGAAAAGTGTTGGTTTAGTTGAGGGTGTGGTTCTTTCTCAGAAAAACAGTCAATCAGCTTCTGAGGTTAGCCTGCAACCAATTAAATGATGTAGCTTAAATGGACATAAACACTTGAAGCGACATAGTAAGTAGAGCAGAAAACCACTTCCCAAGATTGCTTCAAAATTGGGAATTAATAGAGGGTGATGTCTGTTTTCCAGAAATGGTTGCCTGCATGCTCTGGTAATGAGCAACTGGGCAGCAACTCTTGAAAAAATATTCAAGAAATAAATGTATTTATTTATTTATTTGATTGTTTGTTTGTTTTTGTCACATTTCAAAACCATCTCCCTCACAGAAGGACTCTGAGTGATATATAATAAAAACAGTTTAAATAGTTAAAGGTATAGTGAAAACCCAACAATATTTGTTTTTCTTTTCATATTCTTTGTTTTTAAATATTCAATGAGATTATTGATGATCAAGAATCATCAATGATTCTTCCCTCTTCATAGCTTCCCTGCAAAAAGCAAAAAGAAGATAGTCTGATGGATATGCTTTATTACCAAACAAAATGTATTCACCGTGGGACTTCCGGTGGCTTCGCCTCGTCGATGGAGCCTCTAATGTGAGGCTCTGGTCTCTGAATCAGTATAGCCGTCAACAACAGCGCTCATCAGCTGTTTGTTGCGGCGGAAAAACTCCCCCTCGGGCAAAGAGGGGGAGTAGAGCATTAAGAGCCGGGTTGAGCCCTTCCAAGACCCCTGGATTAAATTTTCAGGGGTAGAGAAGGTGTGCTCCCCAGGCTCTTGAAAAGCTCCTGTTCAGAAACGCTTCTGTCGGCTGACAGAATTAGACGTTGCGACCGCCTCTGTTCTTTCAGGAAGAATAATAAAGGCCTTATTCAGACGGAATGGATACAGGAGCCTTCTGAGTACTGCAAGTATATTGTTACTTTGTTTCTGCCTTTGTATCTACAAACTTTTTTGAATCAACATAACCTTTTTAAGATGGCGTTTGCTTTTTCTGCTGAGTGAAAGTGAAAGATGAAAGTGTTTATTCCACTGAGAAATTGAAACGGAACTTTTTTTCTTTTCTTTTCAAGACTTGTTTGAGAGACTATTTGGACTTGATTTATTTATTGATTTTTTTACTAAAGTATAAAATAATTGGACTTTTTAAAAAAGAACTTGAGAAGGGCGGAAGTGGAAAATTTTTTTTTTTTTTTTTTTTTTTAGTTTCTCTTTCTTTGTTTCAATTATGACTACAAGACAAAAGGCAGCTGCTAAGGCGGCTATGCCCTCTCCAGGACAGCTTGTCAAATCACAGTCTGCTCCTTTAGAATCTCAAGAACCTGCACAGTCCTCACAAATGCTCACAGTGAAAGATCTACAGTCGGCTTTAACAGATGTAATATCTTTTTTTAATGATAGGTTTGATAAATTGGAAGATAAATTTGATGTGAAAATAGAGGAAAAGATGGTTGAGCAGAAAAAAGACTTTAAAGCTATGATAGAAGCCTCTAATCAGGAGATGAGAGAAGATATTGTAGACGCTATCAAGAGTGTTTGGGACTATACTATTGTTGTTGAAGAGAAATTAGAGAATGCTGAGCAACATTTTGAAGAAAAATTAGAAGAAATTAGAAGCGATGTTCAAGATCAAGCTACTTTGACACAATATCATCAGATGCAGTTTGCGGTTAGAATTAGGGGATTTAGAGATGTATTAAATGAGAACCAAGAAGATTTAAGAAAAACTTTTTCTGAAGCTTTAGCAAAATTTTTGGATGATTCAGTTGAGAATGTGGCCTGGCAGATTGAACGACTGTTCAGAGTGAACTCACGCATTGCAGCACAGAGGAATTTGCCTAGAGATATTGTGATATATTTTAATACAAGAAAATATAGAAATTGGGTTCTATCTATAGCCTATAATAAACAACTGAGTGTTGCTGGTCAAGATGTACAGGTTCTGAAAGAGATACCTCCTAAGATGTTGAGATCAAGGAAAGATTACACCTTTTTGACGGAGGAGCTTAAAAGAAGAGAAATACAATATAGATGGGAGGTACCAACTGGACTTTCTTTACTTTTCAAAAATAAAAGATACCGTTTGTTTACTGTAGCTAAAGCGAAAGATTTCTTTGAGAATATATTGATGGCTGATAGATCTACCTCCCCAAAACCTAAGGGGGCAATGTTGGTTAAAGACCTAGAATTATTGCAATCTGCGGAACTTCAACAACCTCGACTAATTTCATCGGTTCTTTTGGATAAAGCAGTTGAGCAACCAGTGCAGTCAATTGATATCTTTCAACCTTTGGCACTAGACAAGCCTAAAGATCCAAGGCGTGTACGGGAACCTACTAAAGCTATTGAACAAAGAGAAAAAACACAACCAACTCAAACCAAGCAAACTGATCTAACATCTATGGAAGCCATGGGAGCAAGACCCAAGAGGCAGGAAGAAGTGGAATGGTCTTTGCAGAAGCTTTCACGTAAAGGCCATGTCAAATAAGTATTTGACGTGGAATGTTAATGGTTTAAATTCTCCACAAAAAAGGAAGAAGATATTTCATTATTTGAAGCAATGTAAAAATGATGTAATCTGTCTACAAGAAACTCACATTAGATTTTCAGACCAGAAATACTTGATTAATAATAAGCTGGGTACACACTTTGTGGCATCATCTTTAGATAAAAAAAATGGAATTGTTATTTATGTTAAAAATAATATAAAAGCTAAGTTATTAGAAGCAGATACTCAAGGTAGATTTTTAGCTATAGAAATTTTACTGGATGGGAAGAAAGTTCTCTTGATGGGTATATATGCTCCAAACCAAAAACAAGGCATGTTTTATAAATCATTACACAAAAAGTTATTAGAGTTGGACTATAGATCTTGTATTTTAATGGGAGACTGGAATGGAATCCTTGATACTGGTTTGGACAAGAAAAAGATTTCATTAGTTTCTCAATCGCGTTCAATTTTACCTAAATCTTTTTTTGATATTAAAGATGATTTTAATTTGTTTGATATTTGGAGAGAAAGACATGGTAGGGATCAAGAGTTTACTTTTTTCTCTGACAGACATCAATCATTTTCTAGAATTGATTTTATTTTAACTACTAGTGATTTTATGTTAAATTTAAAGAAAGTTAAAATTCTACCTAATGTATTGTCTGACCACAATCCAGTTATGATGGAATTAAGGTCTGGCCAATTTTTACGTAGATCCTGGAGACTTAATGAAAATCTGTTTAATTATGAAATGTATGTGCAAGAATGTAAAAAGGCTATCAAGGAATTTTTTAGGTTAAACAAGAATGTAGGTTTACCAATAGAAGTGGTGTGGGACTCTAGTAAGGCCCATATGCGTGGAATATTAATTGAACTGAATGCTAGGCATAGACGTAAACAGGAGGAAAAGAGGCGAGTTTTAGAAGCGGAAATAAGAAAGAAAGAGTTATTATTAATTGATAAACCAGATGATAGTGACATTAAAGAAGGGATAAAGGTTTTACGGAAACAATTTGATATTTTGATGACCGACCAGGTTGCCAGGAATATACAATATGCTAAACATAATACTTTTTTTAATGCTAATAAACCTGGCAGATGGTTGGGTTATACATTAAGGAAAAAACAAAAATCCCGTTTAATTGAGAAGGTTGAATATAAAGGGCAAGAAGTATTTCATCAAGAAACTATTAAGAAGGCTTTTCTAGAGTTCTACACCAAATTGTATGCTGAAGAAAAAGTTCAAGAGAAAGAGATAGATGCCTTTTTACAAAATCAAAATGTTTCTGAAATTACTTTGGAACAAAGAGATAGATTAAATGCTTTGATTAGGCCAGAAGAAATTATTGATGCAATTAAGCAATTGAAATTGGGAAAATCTCCAGGTACTGATGGTTTTACCACGATTTATTATAGGTGTTTACAGGAGGAAATGGTGGAACATATGAGGGAGTTATTTGTGAATATACAAGAGGGTGGTCGGGTTCCACCCTCTTGGAAAACGGCTAATGTATGTTTGATTCCTAAAGAGGGTAAAGATAATGTTCAAGTAGAAAATTTTAGACCTATTTCCTTGTTGAATACGGATTATAAGATTTTTGCCAAAATTTTGGCTAATAGATTAATGACAGTTTTGACACAGAGGATTCACCCGGATCAAACTGGTTTTTTACAAGGGAGACAGATGAAAACCAATGTTAGACAACTTGTTAACATATTGGAATATTTGGATAAACATATCCAAGTACCAGCTGTTTTAATGTTTTTAGATGCAGAAAAAGCTTTTGATAGACTGAATTGGACGTTTCTGCAAAGGCTTGTGGTAAGGATGGGAATGGGGGACCAGTTTATTAATTCTATATCAGCTATATATCAGAAACAAACAGGACAGATTATAGTGAATGGACAATTAACAGATTCATTTAATATAGAAAAGGGTACTAGGCAGGGTTGTCCCTTATCCCCTTTATTGTTTGTTTTAACCTTAGAGGTACTATTGAATAGGATTAGAGCATCAGAGGAATTAAGGGGGGTACAAATTAGACAACATGATTATAGATTATGTGCCTTTGCAGACGATTTACTTGTGACGCTAACTCAGCCAATACAATCGGTTCAGAGTTTGATGGAAATTATTCAAAATTATGGAAAAGTTTCAGGTTTTAAACTAAATTTATCCAAGACAAAGATGTTGGTTAAAAATCTTGATAACAAATTAAAACAAGATTTGGAAAGAATAACGGGATGCGAGATAGTTAAAAAAGTTAAATATTTAGGAATTTATATAGAAGCTTCAAATGGTAAATTATATAAGAATAATTATGAACTTTTATGGTGTAAAGTACAAAAAGAATTGGAGAATTGGAAAAAACTACAATTATCCATCTTGGGCAGAATAGCCGCTATTAAAATGAATGTATTGCCGAAATTTTTATTTTTATTTCAAATGTTACCAATACTTAAAAAGGATGGAAATCTCGATGAATGGCAGAAAGGTATAAACAAATTCATTTGGGATGGCAAGAAACCAAGGGTTAAATTTAAAATTATTCAAGACACAAGAGAGAGAGGTGGTTTGAAAGTGCCTAATTTTAAATTATATTATTATGCAGCAGTTCTAGTGGTTATAAGTGATTGGATTAACTTAACAAATGAAAGAATATTAAATATAGAAGGATATGGGTTAGTATATGGGTTCCACGCGTATTTAGTTTATGACAAAAAATTGGATAGGAGTTTTAAAGAACATATAATAAGAAACTCTGTCTTGCGAGTCTGGAAAAAGTATTATTATAAGTTAAATGGTAAAATTCCTTTATGGACAGTTCCCAGACACGCAATACAGAGTATAGGTATACAACAAATTCAAGACGTGGTGCCCTATGATAAACTTTTAAATAAAGAAGGGAATAGCATAGAACTGAAATCATTAGATAAATTAAGGGAGGAAGGTATAGCTCATAATTGGTTTTATCATGCACAACTTCAAGCCAGATGGCAAAAAGATGTCAAGATGGGTTTTTCTTTAAAGGATGATGAAAAATTAATTATACAAATTAGAGATCAAAGAAAGATGCATATTAAAAGAATATATGATGCTTTAATTGAAATTGATTCTGGAACTGAATTAATTAAAGACTGTATGATTAAATGGGAAGGTAACTTCGGCCACCCAATTATGATGGAAACTTGGAAAAGAATATGGGTGAAAAATGTTAAATTTACACAAGCTCAGCATCTAAGAGAAAATTTTTATAAAATGTTTTACAGATGGCATTTAGATCCCAAAAAATTATCGTCTATGTATCCAAATTTGCAACCCAAATGTTGGCGATGTGACTCTATGGACGCTACTTACTTTCACATTTGGTGGTTTTGCAAAAAAATTAAGGCTTTTTGGATAAAAATATGGTGGATTCTTCAAAATATTTTGAAAAAGCGTATTGAGTTTGTACCACAGTTGTTTTTGTTGGGTATTACAAAGGATTGTTCCACCACAGAGACTAAGTTGATTTTGAACTTGATTACTGCTGCAAGACTGTTGGTGGGACAATATTGGAAGTCATCTGAAATACCATCTATTGAAGAATGGACATTAAAAGTTACCCATCTTGTGGAGATGGCTAAGATTTCGGCATACCTGAAGAACCACTCAAATGAAACGTTTTTGATGGACTGGAAGAAATGGATTGATTATATGCAAAAGAAATATCAGTTGAAAGAATTAGATTTGATATATAGTTAAATAGTTTAATATAGTAGTTTAGTGAGGTTTCTTGTGTTTTTACCCTGTATTCATTCTGGGAAGTCGGGGGGGGGAGGGGGGAGGGAGATAATATATGTTAGCTTATGTTTCTCAACTGTAGTTGGGGACTTAGGGATTAGATATTTTTTGTAGGATGCTCGGTAGAATTGTAGCTAGTGTTTTGGATGGCGAGGAGGAGGAGCGAAAATACAAGAGGAGTGGGCTGGTGGAGGGTGTTCTGGAGGGGGGTTCCGAGCAGTTCTTTGTATTGTTTATTTTTATTATGTAATTTGTTTGTTTTCAGTTGAGTTAATAGGTTACTATGTTATAATTGTTAAAAGTTTTTTATAAAAAAAAAATTTTAATAAAAAAATTATTAAAAAAAAAAAAAAAATGTATTCACCGTGCAAGTTCAGCATCGTTTTACTAATGGCATAAACGTATCAATACCAATGGGGTGTTGGTATTGATACGTTTATGCCATTAGTAAAACGATGCTGAACTTGCACGGTGAATACATTTTGTTTGGTAATAAAGCATATCCATCAGACTATCTTCTTTTTGCTTTTGATCTTTTTTATGGCTACCCCAAGAGGAATGTACTTGAATTCTTATCCCAGTTTAATGTGTTGCTGTAATCAGCCTTACACTCCATCATAACTTGAAAGTTTTCAGTGAACTAATACCTCTTGCAAGTCTTGATTTATGTTTAATAACATTCTTATCATGAAAAGAGTCAAAACTTTATTATTTGTGTACACTTTCCTTTAAATCGTGTTTATTAATGATGCCTAGTGATGAAACATAGCATTTAAGGCCTCTTCTTTTTTTCTCTAATCCTACATGTCATATTTTTCAGTATTTTAGAGTTTGTAATTTCTTCATCTGTTGCCAGCTATGGCAGAATGAACAGTAAATGTTTTCAACCTCATCATGTGAGCTTCAGATTTCATAAAAAAAGAAATACAATAAATATTGGTTTAGTAATATATGAACATCGTGAACTGCATGCTGTGGTTTGAACCCCAAACTTGCAGATAAGCAAGTTATATCTGTGCTGTTGAATTATAGGATTTCTGGATCAGTTTTGTGAATGTTAGTCCTGAGTAAGAAAAAACAACAACACTCAATTCATACTGCTACAGCTGAGTGCAATGTTGAAATTTAATATGTAATTGTGAGTAGGTTAGGGATCAATGTGAATTCTGTCTGGAATTCTCTTTTGTATTCAGAGAATCTATCTGGTCATGATGGATGCCAGTGAAATGAATTATGAATAGCTTTCCATTTTTTTCAAGAAAAGATGTCTAGAGGGGTTTTACAACTAGGATTTTATTTATTATATAAGCCTAATGGCTAACAATTTCTCTCCTTTTTTAATATTTAAACAATTTGCATACTGTTAACAATTTGCATATTATCTCTAGATTTGTTTTTAAAAAATCTTGAAATGGAGTGAAACCATAAGGGTTCCACCAATGTTTTTAAAGTGATGCCCCTGCATACTTCTTTAGCTTCAAACATCTGAATTTGATCTTATTTAAGACATGAGTTTACATTTTAATAAATGTAAATATGGTGATTTCTAAAATAAGGCCTTGGGACTCAGAATATGATTTTTCATAATAATGTTTTGAGTCTGTATTTATTACATAATTATCAATTTAATATTGGCAGACATGATCATATTGACCAAGATCTTGGGCTAAAGAATAGTTCTGCTTGCAAACGATTTTCCTTCCTACCACCTCTTCCGGCATACCCATTTCCTACTGATATCCTCAGAAGTTATTTCTGAAATGTAAATAATGTGTTATGCAGGAACTGGACCTGACTATAATAAGCCTTCGTTTAGGCTTCCTCTTGTCCTTGGTACCTTTGAATTCTATAAAGGAGAATTCTACTGTTTAATAAGATGTGTTAACATCATAAACAGTGACTTGCATTTACAAATGATTAAATCCAAACACATTCTGTCAGATTTTATCTATCATATGAACTGGAGGGGATTGAAATGATAGACTGCTCAAAACTAATTTTATAGACCATAACTGTCAGTAAAAATGCTGAATAATTTAAAATTGCGGTCTTTTGCAGAAAGATTCTGCATGTATGGAAGAACACGATCCTGTAAAACAATCACATAGTAATCACTACTTAATTTTTTTAAAATAAATATCTCAGACTTAATACTTGTCGGGTACTATTATTCTTTCTCTGGAGAAAGGAAAACAATATTTAATTTCCTCTTGATAGTTCGGCTCTATATTTATAGTGGATTATCAACAGACAAGATAAATATCCTCTACTATGAAAATTACTAATATCATATATTGAAAATAAACCTCCATTCCTGCAGAGGATTTAGCTCTCGGCAGGAGAGAAGAGATATTTTTGTCCTCCAGACAGCCAGACCCTGCAAGAAGCTCCATTTTGGACTTCAGACTTCCCAGGACTGCTGAAAGGCTTTACATAAAATAAGGTAGGCTTTTCTACTGAGGCTGGAAATGTTACTGTTTATTCTGCTGCCCCTTTACTCTGGACCTCTCCAAACTCCAGCCCTGACAGCACCACTTAGAATTTCTGACTGCCTTGAAGAAACAGAACTCGTTTTGGACAGGATGAGAATCCAGTGGCATTTGTTCTGATCAGTTAAATTTTGACTCAAGGATTTTGTTCTTAGTTTTTTTCCCCCCTCACCTTATTCTTTAGGATTACAGCCAAATATCTTTTATTTACATCCAATACAAGTAGCTCTTGACTTGCAACCATTCATTTTGTAACCGTTTGACGTTAGAACAGCACAGAAAAAAATGACCATTATAACCATTTCTCCTATTTATAACCATTACAGCATCCCTGTGGTCACAGGATCAAAATTCAGGCGCTTGGCAACTGGCATGTATTTATGACAGTTGCAGTGTCCCAAGATTGTGTGATCCCCTTTTGCAACCTTCGGACAAGCAAAGTCAATGGGAAAGCAAGATTCACTTAACAACCGTGTTACTAACATAACAATTGCAATGAATCACAATAACAGTAGCAAGAAAGATTGTAAAATAGGGGATAGGCACTTAACAACTATCTTGCTTAGCAATGAAAATTTGGTGCTCAGTAGTGGTTGTAAGTCAAGGACTATTGTAGAAGGTTGATCTCTCCCCGGCTTTCAGTATTGATTGGATTTTCAGATGTGCAAAGAGCGGTGTGTTTTTCTGTGGGCTGTTTTAAAATTGTTTGGAATAATTGGAATTTATGTTGCATGGTTTTTAAGCTAACTTGCTGAACACTGAATGTGGTCTATTTTCTAGACACCAAGCTTATTTACAATCATTAAACCAGGAATGAGGAACTGAGTGCTGAAGTACACGTCTTGGGAGCTATATTATATGGGTCACAGTGAGGGATTCTGGGAATTATAGTCCAGTGATATCTACACTCTCCAAGTTTCCTGTATCAGGAGTTCCCAATCCTGGCAACTATAAGGTGCATGGAATTCAACTCCAGAATTTCCCAGTCAGCCATGGGGAATTCTGGGACTGACATCCACACATGCTGCAGTTTTCATGAGTAATAGGAACTATAGTAAATTAAGATAGAAACTGAACAGCTCTCACATTCAGTCATGCCAGAGTTTTTAGCTTCTGCAGTCATCAACTTTTTTTACAGTGCACTTCCTTAATTCCAGTATGAGCAGGAAGATAGCAGAAACTGCACAAAAGCTTAGTGGAGAACTGAATATTAAAGACATATATTAGCGGCGGAAAGAGGAACAGATCACCACAGAAGAGCATGACAGCTTGCCTGGATTTGTAGAGATGTTGCTGAGTTTTCATTACAGTAAAAAAAAAAAAAAGCTGCCAATGCAGCCATCTTATATTCTCTAGTATCAAAGCCAGCTCTGTGAACAGCACAGATTGCAAATTATCAAGTTGAACCTGTAAGCCTGACAGATGTGCTTCGGTTGATGATACCTTAGCCCTCACATTACTTTCAGATTATCCATCACACATCCTGCTGAAAGTGATTGGAAAGGCGTCTTTTATTCATTTCACACTGAAACCAAATGCCAGAAAATGTTGCTCTGCTGGATATAAATAATTTTCAACAATTAGCTCTGACTGTATAACAGCAAATGCCAAGTTTCTTTAGTTGATAATCAATATGTTTTGGCTTTTGGGCCAATATTGAAAAACAAATCCAAGCAACAGATTAGAATTGTGCTGGGCAGTAGACATAAAGTATTCTTGTGAGTATAAAGTATCAGTAAAGGTAATTTGCCTCTTAAAATGGCTGCCCTGCAGACCACAAAGCTAAAATATGATAATCCCAAACTCCTCCTTTTTTGAAGGAAGAATAGGATTTACAAGTAATAAATGAATATACTAAGTACGCCTCTTTCCTCTTTCCCTTTTGAAAAGAATCAAGAACTTATTGTTTGAAAAATTTCTTGTGTGATAAATCAATTTGGAATTTGTTCAGGAAGAAGAATTCAAACAATTTGATGGTGGGGAACCATGACCTCTGCAGCTCCATTTGTGCAAGGGGAAAAGGGAATATCTTTTTTCGGGGGGGGGGGGGAGGGAATTTTCTGTCCACAGATTAGATTTGGCCAACAAGAATCTCTTGATCTTGTTGGCCAAAGCTAACCTGTGGTTAGAAAATTCCTCATCGGTAACAAGCATTAAAGATTATACCCTGCAGTCCTAGGCTGCATCAACAGAGCAATAACATCAAGATCCCAAGAAGTGATACCGGTAGTACTGCTTTATAACATACTGGTCAGACCACACTTTAATATTGCATCCAGCCACAATACAAAAAAGATGTTGAGACCCTAGAAAGAGTGCACAGAAGAGCAACAAAAGTAATTAGGGCACTGGAGGCTAAATAGTATGATAAATGGTTGTGGAAACTAGTGTAACAAAGAAAGGGCTGGGGTGATATGATAGCAGCCTTCCAGGACTTGAGGGGCTGTCAGACAAAAGAGGGGGTTGATCTATTCTCCAAAGCAGCTTAGGGCAGGACAAGAAGTAATGGATGTAAGATTATCAAAGAGACATCCAACCTAGAATTAAGGAGAAATTTCTTGACAGAACAATTAATCAGTGGAATGGCTTGCCTTTCTAATCTTAGGAAGACACTTATCACAGGAGGTTTTCAAGAAGAGATCAGACCATCATTCTTCAGGAATGGTGTAGGTTCTGCTTGAGCAATGTGTGTTTGTGTGTGTGTGTGTTTATGTGCAGGGTCTTTTCCAATCCTGTTATTCTATGTTCTATTTTCTTTTTTTTTTGAGCGTACCAACTGAGGCTTCCCAAATCATGCTTACCCTCTCACATCTTGGAAAACAAATTCGCCTAGGCTTGAAAAATGTGCAGAAAAACATTAAGCATTTCAAAATCTCTTGCAAGTAGTCTTTGACTCACCACCATAATTGGGATCAGAGTTTCCGTCACTGAGCAGAATAGCTATTAAGCGAATAGCAACAAATCCAGCTTCCTCCATTGACTTTGCTTATGGGAAGCTGGCTGGGAAGGTTGCAGATGGAGCTCATATGACCTCGGGATGCTGCAATCATCGTAAATACATACTGATTGCCAAACACCCAAATTTTAACCACACGACTGTGGGGATGCTCTAATGGTTATAAGTGTGAGGACCAGTCACCCCAAAGGTGCTTTTTCAAAAGGCAACTGGACTTTGCTTTTCCTTGAAGACTTTTCACTTGTCGTCCAAGAAACTACCTGGATGAGAAACGAAACATCTTAAAGGAAAAACAAAAGCCTGGTTGCCTTTTGAAAAAACACCTTTGGGACAACCCTGACCTGGATGACTGAGAATCTCCATAGACGTGAGGACCAGTCATAAGTCACTTTTTCCAGTGCCAACATAACTTTGAATGGTCACTAAGCGAATGATTGTAAGTCAAAGACATTTTTCTATAAATGTTACATTTGAATATTTTATATTGTGGAGCAATTTTCAGCCAGCTTCTAAATGTAACATAGGTTTTGCTTGGGAGCAAAATGGGTAGTATCGTCTTCCTGTATCTTCATGAAAAAAGATGGGTTCTGTCGTTGTAACCTGATTGGCACTCCAGTTGATGTGTGAGACAAAATGAAATCCAAGATCATGAACAGCTGCTAAAAGTAGATTATTTTCCACCCAAGCTTCAAGGTCTGCTTCCAAGACCCAGGGGTCACAGATATGGTGATGAGTAACACTGTGCAGTATTTACAAAGTATCCTGTTACAGCTTCTCTCCATCTAAAACATCTGGGAAGAACTCAGTTGGAACTGACAAAGTTGGCTTTTCACCATATTTCCTGAAAATATTTAATGGATCCAGAGAGAAGATGAAAGGCTTGTATCAAATTAGGCTTTTTTTTTATCCACACTTTGCTTGCATTCATGTATCAGAAACCGAAACCACAGCCAGACCTTATGGCCAAGAAACAAACTGATATAAATAGCTCATATATGGAAGATCTATTCAACAGCACACCTTAAAACTATAAATGCATTCCAGACAAGTAGGACTGAATAAAAAGTTTTGCAGGAAACAAGAGATTCCGGCACACTGTTGTTTGCTGCCAAGTTGCAAAGCAAGATCGAAAAGAGACAATTGTTAAGGAAAAGCAGCAAGAGGGGCTGCTCCTTGTTCTCTCCCATATAAATTTTAATAATGAATAAACAAACAATTTCCACACAAGGGAGGAGGTTGAAACTGTAATACGTGCAATATATAAGGATGATATATTTATTGATATAAGAGGAGTTGCTCGGGCAGTACCTCTGGACCACATCTGGAGGGGGTGGAGAGTGAGGAGTGAAGGAGTGAAAGGAAGTAGGAAGGTTGTTGGATAGGAGGGTGGAGAGTGAGGGAGGGAGAGAGGGAGGGGGTGGGAAGTAGGAGATAGGGAGGTAGGAAGAGGGGGATGTGGTGGAGGGGGTGCTGCGGAGCAACATCTATAGTTATTCTATTTTATGTAAGTTTTTTAAAAGTATGTATGTTTTGTTTTGGTGTGGCACAAAGTCGAAAATGATTGTATTAAGTTGAGTTGTATTTAATTTGACTCTTTGTTAATAATTATAAAAAACTAATAAAATATTTAACAAAAAAGGGAGGAGGTTGAAAAATAATCCTGTTATATTTTTTTTTTAAAAAAGGCTAAATCTTTAATAAAAACTCAGTAGAGTACAGAAATCTAACAGCGTAATTTCTGATTACTGCCTTAAGTTTTTAATGTTTTAATATCAGTTTCAACACCAGTCCAAACATTCTATCCAAAAGCACTGCAATCTTCTTTTCTTTTCTTTTCTTTTTTTTAAGGGAAAAACTATCCCAAAACTATGGAAGACAAACCCCACCATCATTCTTGAGGGAATTCCTACCAAGCTGTCATTTGCTAAATTTCTGTAACCTTTCCCAAGAATAACTTTCTCTTAAAACAAAACGCAAAAGAGGCCATATGCAATATGTACGACTGCAGATTCTGGGATTAAAATGGAAGGTCAGGAGGGATTTTTTTGTTGCACTGTCTCCGGTTGGTCTTCGGCTTTCTCTTCCTTTAGGTCTTTAAATCCCAGTTTTTCCAGTGGCTCTTTGGCCATCAGTTCCCTCTCCATTCGGCATTCTAGATATTCTTTCGACTCCTCTCTGCACAATCCGTTCTCAAAGTGATTTGCCTGCAGACACCTCGTGAATTTTTCTTTGAAAAGCGTACATTCGCCGAAGTGATCCAAGGGGAAGGCGCCCTTGTCTGGCGGCCTCGGCTTGAAGCTTTTCGCCCCGAAAACCATGGTGGACATGGCGGAGACGGATGAACCGACGGGCCAGGCCCGCCACCGCCGCTGCTACAATAGCGGCTTTCCTCCCCAACACTTCCAGAAAGAGGGAACAATCCTTTGTTATTTGATGTAGCTAGAGGGTAACGGTAAACCATTGATTTTATTTTTTATTTATTAGACTTTTATCCTGTCTTTATTATTTTACAACTAAATCAAGGCAGCAAACATACCTAATACTCCTTCCTCCTCCTATTTCCCTCCCCCCAAAAAAGAAAAAACAAATGAGGTGGGTTGGGCTGAGAAAATGACTGGCCCAAAGTGATCCAGCCGGCTTTTATGCCTAAAGCAGAACTAGAAGTCACATTCTCCTGGTTTCTAAGCCAGCACGTTTATGTGCTGAATCACGGTTGTTTTTCAAAGTGGTTTCATCCAAGTTCACAAGAAAGGAAAGGATTATCCATACTAATCACCTTGTTACCGATATCTTTCCTATCTCCTGTTGCAGTCCTTTCATGTGTCTCGAATCTACTGCATGCGATTTTGAGCAGGTGATTAAATGGAAGAAGGAGGAGAATTCAATTCTCTTGTGTAAGCAAAGATTTAGTCATGTGGCATTTACTTTCAGAATACGAATTATTCTAAAATATTCTAATATAAACACAATACAATTGGGACACTATTTGAGACAATATTTGTATATGAGAAAATTAATCTGGAAGTCATTGCCTAGGTAATGGGATATTTTCCTTGGAAAATTTTAATCTGTTAGAAACATTTTTTGTTTTTACATCAAAACTGGGGCTTCAGGTAACTTCAGCAGCTGTGTTCTCAGTAGCCATAAATCTGTCACAGATATAGGCAGTAAAAGAGCTGAAATTGTCATCACTTCTGGGACTTTTCCTTTGCTGCAGAAAGGGCTCATGTTCCTTCCCCTTTTTATACGGCTTTCCAGTTATGTGTGCCACCTTCTGCCCCCATGGATTACCGGCTTACTGGATTGACAGTAGCCCTATACCAGGGATGTCCAACCTTGACAATTTAGGACTTATGAACTTCAGTTCCCAGAATTCCCCGGGCAGCATGGCTCAAAGTTGCCAAGATTGAGCACTCCTGCTCTGCACAGAGATGTCTGGGCTTACAAACATTTTCTGTGATCTCTCAAAGAGATGCTGATGTAGTTAAGGGGGAGAAATGTGCGAGTTGGAACAAATACCTCTAATGCCATTTTCTTGAGCACAGGTTCTCCTCAGGGCTGCGTCTTAAGTCCACTGCTGTTCACCCTGCTGACCCATGACTGTTGTGCTAGATTTGCCACCAACTATATTGTGAACTTCACAGATGATACAACATTAGGTGGGCCTTATTCAGGATGACAAGGTGGAAGCTTACCACAAGGAGGTTGAGGGGTTGGTGAAGGAAAACAGCCTAGTTTTAAATACGGAAAAACCAAAGAGATCATTGTCGATTTCAGAAAAGGCAGGCATAGCCACACTTCTCTGTGCATTAATGATTCACCTGTGGAGATGGTTATCAGCATCTAAGTCCTGGGTGTGCAGCTAACGAGTAGGCTGGCTTGGTCACTGAACAGAGAGACACTGGAGCAGCAGGCACAGCAGTGCCTGCATTTTCTGCGGCACATGAGAAAAGCACATCTTCCTTCCCCTGTCCTGACCACTTTCTACAGGGAGACGATCAAGAGCATCCTATCATATAGCATCACAGTCTGGTTTGGAAGCATCACTGCTGCAGACAGGAAGGTGGTGCAGAGAGTGGTGAGAATGGCCGAAAAGATCATTGGCAGTTCCCTCCCTCCCATCCAGGACATAGCACAGAAGCGTTGCTTGAGCAGGTGTCCGTAAGATTATCTGGGACACTACACATCCTCTTCACGACCTGTTTTCCTTGTTACCTTCTGGGAGGACGCTTAGTGGTATCTGTAGTAGAACATCCAGATTCAGCCAGAGTTTCATTCCATACAGCATTAACCTTGCGAACTCTCAAGCTTCCTTCTTCCGTTATATATTCAAGATGGACAGTATTTAATATTTATTTGTTACGTATATGTAGGGGTGTGGGTCTATACATATGTTGTATATAGTATGTTTAGGTGTGTGTCATGTATGTGTTTCACTTTGAGAGCGGGCAACTAAATTTCATTTTTGATGTGTGCCGTTGTGCCCACAGTAAAAAAATGACAATAAAGGTTGTCTTATCTTATCTTATCTTATCTTGTCTTGTCTTGTCTTGTCTTGTCTTGTCTTGTCTTGTCTTGTCTTGTCTTGTCTTGTCTTACCTTACCTTACCTTACCTTACCTTACCTTACCTTACCTTATCTTATCTTATCTTACCTTACCTTACCTTACCTTACCTTATCTTCCTCCTTCCAATCTGTCAATATGGCAGCTACAGCTCCTTTTTTGAAAGTCAGTTTGGCAGAAAGTTCCACAAACAAGAGATATGTATAGAACATAGAATAATAGGGCTGCAAGGCACCTTGGAGGTCTTCTAGTCCAATCCCTTGCTGAAGCAGAAGACCCTACATCATTCCAGACAAATGGTTGTTCCTGCTGCACTTTTAAACTGCTACAGTCCTATGCTAATGGTAGTTTAAATCTAAGCCAGATGAAGAAAAATGTGTCTGGACTGAGATAGTTTGGCAACATTTTGGAAAGGATATAGATCAGACTGTAGGCTACTATGTTGTCTCTTTGGGTACACACATACAGTATACATATTGTGTATGCTGTATTGGGTATTATCTACATATGGCCTATATTATAGTCTTATTTTAATAGCATTGTTTGGTCTTGTGGTTAAGATGCTGGCCTAGAAACTGGAGGCTGTGAGTTTTAGTCCCACCTTAGCCATGAAAGCCGGCTGGGTGATTTTGGGCCAATTACTCTTTCTCAGCCTGTGACATTAGACTTGGATGATAACCCAGTGGGGCAATTCCAATGGATCCACAATCGGTTGATCTGAAAAAAAGCAGACCCTGCACTTATGGGAAACCGCTAGGGAGAAAGATAAATAGCAGCATAGCATTTAGAATTCTTGTTCCAAAGAAAAAAATATCCCTCCTTTTAGTAGAAGGAGTAGTATTCCTTTGCAGTTACAATGGTGATGAAAACGTATCTTTGCGACCAATCCTTACATTTACAATCTTCGCAGGTCTGTAAAGAAAGGGAAGCTGAAGTGAGATTGCAAGCACAGTGTCCGTTTCATTTAGCAACCACTTCACTTAACAACCAAGTTGCTGGTCTCAGTTGTAGTTATGAAGCTAAAATCTGTAGCTCTGCTGAACTGTGGGTTCTCTGAGATTGTTTTCCTCGCCAATGTTTCATTACCAGGCTAGCAACATCATCATACAAAGGAGTGGGGAGTTTGCTGCCTGTTTATACCTGTATACATTGTCCTGCCAGTCTTTGTGACAATGTAGGTTCTTCACTTGATGTTTCCTTGATTAGATATAGCTACTTCCCAGCCATTTACCTGGTACTATTTCCTGTTATTCAAGTGTTGGCTGCTGAAAGAGAAGCATCCTAGATTATTTGTTTCCCTTCTACACTTTTGATCATGTCTTTTAAATGGCATGTAATTGTAGATTTATCTCTATGTATCTATTGATGGCTGATTTGTCTGAATGCTGGCTTCTAGAAATCTCCTAACTTCTTTGGATTTGATTGGATCTAAAATGTTAACAGTTTCCTAGTTGACACTTTGGTTGAATCTGTCTGTGTGTCCACCTCCAATTTAAAAATCAGAAGAATTTCTTTTTTTATTCCTTTTCTCTTCCTGACCCTCTTATTTTCCCTTGGGATCTCTTGCTTTTTAAATAAGGGCAGAAGCAATGAACAATTGGATCCTTGCACTTGATTTATGTTTATCTCACTACTGATTTATTCAGGAAGTGAGTTTCAAGACTTGAATTCCAATCTGGCCTTTGCTTAAGATCTTAAAATTGTCAAGAAGCATGTAGATAAATGTTATCTTTTCTTTTAGGTAAGTCTTGCAAGCTCCTTTGAATGGAATGCATGTGAGCCATTTCCATTAATTAAAAAGAAGTTAATGAATGAGAATTGTTTCTGAGTGTGTGCCTTGGATTTTTATGCTATTTATTCTGCCCAAATCCAATGAAACCAAACCGTATTTAAAAACCACAGAGTTCAACAATAGTTTGTCACACTTGTTGTACGCTTTAAAAATAACGACTTGGCAAATGATATCTATTACAAACTAATGTGATAGTTTCTACAGATAGCAGACAGTGACCTCCCTGTCGAGTCTGTAATGAATATGATGTGGTGTCAAAGTTACAATTAAATACAGCACAACGCAGATCAGGTCCTCCAAATGTTAATCTCATTATCACCTTCCCTGAGATGCTTGCCAGAGAAAGTAACAGCCATTACAGCTTTGATGCTCTTCCCAATCAGAATATTAAATTAATCAGTATGATCCTGACACAAATGTGGCCATTTGCGTAGCACAACGGAAGAAGACTGGAATACAGGAGGAAGCTGTTATTTGCAGAGCACATTTCCCGCAAATGTATTATTGTGTGGTGTTAACTAGTGGAAAAAGTTTGCGTAACCTGGATAATAAGTTCTGAATCAGAATTGTCTCTAACTCTGTTCAGGTGGCAATGATTTTCTGGCTTCTCTTGATTCTGTTGCCTCCTCATGGCCTCTAAATCATTTTCTGCCATCTGAACTTAAATGCCTCTCCTTCTTTCCTTCCTCTCTCTTGCTCTCTACATCATGGCTGGCTAATGAGAGAGAAGATTATTTGGGTCAGATGGACAGTTGATGTATAAGTTCAGAGGCAAACCAATGGAATACAGCAATTAGATCCCCCCCCCGCCCCTTATAACAGTAGATCCAAATATAAACATTGTCCTGCATCTGTTTCTGCTAATTCTTGCTCAACTCAAGGAAAAGAAGTTCTGCTTTCATTTGTTTTATGAAAGAAAATGGATTATTAATAAATTTCCCATGAATATTTGGAAAAATTGTTGAACATTTTTAGTGATGAGCGGGTCACTGTTGAACATCTTTCACTGTACAGTAATTTCTCCAGCATCCTGCAGCTTCCTCAACTTTCAGTGCTTTCTGGGGACTATGTATCCTAAGGGAATGGCCCCTCTTGAGTTCTTCCAAGCTGAAAAATGAAGGCAACCAGGAAATAAATAGAAAGATGTGTAACAGAAAACCACACTATCAGTAGCAACGTTCTCCACTACCTTGTCGCAATAGACCAAGCCCAAAAATACCACTAAGAGATTTTTTTTTCCAAAAGAAAATTAGCCAGACTGAGAACAAGATAGAAAAATAGAAATTTATCTTGCAGGGCAATGCCTTGGTAAGGCCACACTTGGAATACTGCATCCAGTTTTGGTCATCAGGATATAAAAAAGATGTTGAGACTCTAGAAAGAGTACAGAGAAGAGCAGTAAAGATGATTAGAGGACTTGAGGCTAAAGCATATAAGGAAAGGTTGCTGGAATTGGGTATGTCTAGTTTAACAAAGAGAAGGATGAGGGGGGACATGATAGCAGTGTTCCAATATCTCAGGGGCTGCCACAAAGAAGAGGGAGTCAAGCTATTTTCCAAGGCGCCTGAAGGCAGGACAAGAAGCAATGGGTGGAAACTAACCAAAGAGAGAAGCAACCTAGAACTAAGGAGAAACTTCTGACAGTTAGAACAATTAACCAGTGAAACAACCTGCCTCCAGAAGCGATGAATGCGCCAACACTGGAAGTTTTTAAGAAGAAACTGGACACCCATTTGTCCGAAATGGTATAGGTTTCCTGCCTGAGCAGGGGGTTGGACTAGATGACCTCCAAGGTCCCTTCCAACTTTATCATTATTGTTATTATTAAAAGTGCGGATTCTATATGTTTTCTTGCTTATCTCTAGTGCTCTTTTGCCCTCTCTTTCCTTCTCATTCTTCTTTTCAAGGTTTCAACTGAAATCTGACACGGAGAAAAAGAAAAATGGAGAGAAAAGAGAAAGACCAAGAGGGATCAAGAGAATGAGAGAGAAAAGAAAAATGAATAAGAGAGTTGGGTGAATGGGGAGAAAGGGAAAAGATTTAATATATGTCGCCCAGTAGTTCCTTTTTCTAGTACTAAAGTATAAAACAATAGTAGTACATTTCTTTCTTTTTAATGACGATGACAATGATCTTAAAGAGGAAATGCAAGAAGAGAAAAAAATCCAATTCCATCTTGTATAAATTCCTTAATCTACAATTCTGTATCTTTAGGAATAAGAAGACAGCTTGACAGAAACCTCTACTTTGTTTTCCTGTAATAGCTGCTATTTTTCCATATTTCTGTCAACCTCGATAATAGACAGAGTAAATGAGCAAAACATACACATAGGAGTTGAGCCTAGAACATAAGTAGTAGTAGTTATAAATAATGGAATTACAGCCTATATTTGCTAAAAGATCCATGTCTTTATATCCTGCCATGCATATGCACTACAGTCTTGAAACTGTTTAACTTTACAGTAGATCCATCAGTTGTCATTAGGAATGTTCACTAAAAAAAGAATACAAATATTGTAACCATGTAGAGCTGATACATCTGGGTATACACACACACACACACACACACACACACATATACAGAGAGAGAGAGGCCACTGTGTAGCAATAATAATCAATATTCATGTGAATCCTTTAATAATTTATTATGATAAATATTTATACAACATACATGATGGGGGTGATATAAATGTTTTAATGCATGCATTGGGGACCCCTGCATTATTTAGGAGCGATAAGGCCACAAGTAAGTTGAATATGTCATCCGAAGTGTGTCCTGCAAGAACTTTGACATTGCACAGCTTTTTGCATATGGCCTGTGTGCTCTCAAGGAGAAAGAATCTCATAAAGATTTTCAACTACTGATAGTTAGCTAGGTCACAGCTGTATCCTTGAAGTAGTGTTGGGAAAACCATTCTCTCCCCTGTGATTTGAACTTTTGTTACCATAGTCTTTTTGCATTCCAGGAGATTTTAATGAAACTGGTTTCTAAAAATGAGAAGAGAATACTGACATCTGTAGGAATGTGAGCTGATGTGCTTCTTATCTCAGTTATCTCCGTTCTTGATTTTTCTGAATTAATTCAAATAAAGATTATAACACCTGGGCAAAAGTGGTAATTTGAGTATCTAAAGAACCCAGAAGAGTCTTATAATTTACACAGTCATCAAGAAACATAGAGCCTGAATCCATAGGATTACCTAAGATTGTTTATAATTGTTTTTAGACAGACATTGGTATTACAGATGAAGAGCCCACGTGCCAGGAAATATGATCTATTATTCAAATCAGGGGACTTTCCAGATCAAAAAAAAAGAAAAAGAAAAATTGCAGCAGAGCCAGGCCTTACAAACTACAGATCACAAATGGTAAGATACATGTTCCTTCACAGCCAATAAAATATCAAAGCTTTTTTTTTCTTTGATGAACTTGCTTATTCTTACCATGTAATAGTAAGAAGGTCAAAAATTCAAGGATGTGGCCAAAACTATGCAATTGATGACTTGCCTCTTTTTAATTGCATTGCAACATCATCTTGATTTTTTTTAATTCCACCCACCCTGTGGACCCCCATGAATGATAGATTGTTGATCATATCTCTGCTAGTATTTGACAGCCAGTTTGGTGTAGTGGTTAGGGCACCAGGTTGCAAACTGGGAAACTGAGTATTAGACCTGCCTTAGGGACAAATCCCACTGGGTGACCTTGGATCACTCAGTCTCTCTGAGCCATGGGGAGAAGGCAGTGGCAAAACACTTCTTAAATCAATGTCAAGAAAACATATTACACAGAATAGTCGCAGGCTGATTCAAAGGCAAGTTACACATGCTGCAGCAACCTCTAGCATTATGCTTAGAATCAAGTGGCTTGATGAAGCTGAGCACTTTTTATTTTAAAAATACAATAGAATTTTATTTTGTAGCATTCTTCTACATTTATTAAACGTGTCTCCTTGTTTCTTTGCTTCCTTTCTCTGCATCGCAAAGCTTTGTTGTGTCAAACCTCGGCATCATGCCTCATGCATTTCTTCTTTCTTTTATATTTCTGTAATTGCATGACAGCTGAGGGAACCTGCCACCTATAAGACAAAGCTATGTTTTAAACAATCACATGGCCAAATAACTGCTGATGCCAATATATTGTAAGAGCCCTAGAAACATAATTCTGATATCTTTGCCTTCAAATCCCCCCAGGCTTGAGTTCATTTTTTAAATTATAACTGAGGATATGGCGTTTCTCTGAGGTGACAGGCAAGCAGCAGGATAAGATGAATATGTATAGCATATCTGGAAAAAAAATTAACGGGGGCCAGCCACTCCAGTGACCTTCTTACTTAGACTGTCATTGATGAGTGTGACAGAAGGGTTCTGTAAAACTGTAGTCTTTATGACAGGGTTTTGTCTCAATCATCTTACGGTATATCCATATGCACATCCATGATATAAAAGCACTGCAACACAACTGCATAATTAATCAGTGATTTGCCAGTGCCGACATAAAGCAATATTTGAGTTGATCAATTCAGATCCTTGCAGCTCCCATTTAAACAACAGAGATTATTTGTAGTTGAGAAAAAACTCCTATCATACTAGACACCACAGGCTATGGCACCCCCTGGTACATTTCTAAGTGAACAAGGGGGCCAGGTTAGGCACAACTGCCTTCATGTTTTTAAATGCCTCTTCCAAAGAGTTGTATTTTCAACACACACACACACACACACACACACACACACACACACACACACACACACACACACACACCTCTTTTAAAAGCCAATCCCTTCACCAAGCCCCTGGCTCTCCATTCTTCAACTATTTCAGATTTAATTGTTGCCCTGAAAAGGGTCTCAGGACTGACCATTTTGAGCACTACTTTCCATAGAATATTGGCCTGGATGTGTAACATCAATAGACATAAGGTTCTGTTATTCAAAGCAGTTTCTACTTTTTGCTTTCATTTGCTCTGTGCTTTTCTCTAATTTTTTAACTTCCTGCAAATGCATTGCAGATATATTATCTTCCTCACTGGAATTAAAGTGCAGCTGCAGCTGTTGAGTTAAGTCATCCATAAACTTCTTCCCCACTCCCTCTCCCTCCCTCCCTCCCTCCCTCCCTCCTTCCCTCCCTCTCATTCAGAAGTGGATTTCAACTTAGGGTCATTTGTTAGAGATAACAGAAGCAGGCTAAAATCTTTTTTTGTTGTTGTTCTGCACACTCCCAAATCTAAGCCTAAAATAAGCCCCAGTTAAGATCATCAGCCAGACAGACGCATTTAGTACCATATTTCCACCAAAATAAGACTTAACCAGAAAATAAACCCTATTATATCTTTTGGAGCAAAAATTAATATAAGACTTGGTCTTATTTTGGGGGAAACACGGTTTTAGATGGTAGCTCTCGACAGCACCTAGGTAATCTGTTTCCAGTTGTGCTCATGTCTGTTTCCAAGTGGAGTGCTGTCCTAATAGTGGGATGAGTTCAACCTCCACCACCGACCATGTGACTTTGTTAGCTGATCCTTAAAACAATGGCAACTTCTGATTCGGCATTCTACCGCCTAAGGAGAGAAAACACTGTTTCAAGTTGTGCTTATGACTTATGTGCTTATGATGCCTTGCCTTTCAAGGGGTGGTCTGCTCTTCTGATGGGGGGAAGCCTGGCGGTATTGAGGTTGCATGACTGTGAACAGGGGGAGGGGGGGCTTGGAAGTCAATTAGAGCACGTCATCATGGTGAGACACATTCAGAGGGGAAGAAATGTACATTGGGCAAGAAATTCAGAGGGCAAGACAAGGCACCATCAAGATCACCTTGATTGGAAGAGAGGTTTCTGTTCTTTCTCTATTTGCCAGGAAGGGCACATGTTGATTGGCTGCCAGATTTGTGCAAACCTGCACAACTTGGCAAACATATACAGGTAGTCCTTGACTTAAGACCACAATTGGGACCAAGCAAGGCAATTAAGTGAGTTGAGCCTGGTTTTACAACCTTGTTTGCCAATGGTTGTTAAACAACACATTACTGCAGTTCAATGGATCACACAATTGTTAAGCGAACATAGCTTCCTCCCACTGATTTTGCTTGGAAGCTGCTGGGATACTGCAACAGTTGTAAATACGTGCGGTTGTCAAGTGCCAAAAGTTTGATCACATGACTGTGGGAATGCTGCTACAGTCGTAAGGATGGGTCGTAAGTCCCTTTTTGTCAGTACTGTTGTAACTTTGTAATGAATGGTTGTAAGTTGAGGAATACCTGTCAACATTTCCTTGCTCAGAGTATTCTAGAGTCTGCTAGTGGTCAAGACAACCTGAATCAGCCCCTACTATGTTTAAGGGGAATCAGAAGAGCCGGAAGATAGAAAAGACTGTCACTTGCAAATGTCTGTCATTTAGTAAATCTCCTTCTAGAGTTCAAAGAATAGACATGCAGAAAAGATAGGAAGAAAGATATTCTAGCATTGGCCCCCTTTACTTTAGCTTCCCTAAGTCCAACTTCTTAATGTGTAGAGCCTCATTCTCAGCTTCCTCCCATGCTTCTGTTTTAATTTTAATTTTGGTGGTTAACATTCCAAGGCTGTTGTCATCAAAAGATATTAATTCTTTTATCTCTACTGATATGTAATCAATATGGTTTTATCTAGCCGGGTAATATGTTGGCTCAGCCTTCTTCAACTCGATACCTATATGTTGGATTTCTCCTTGTATTTTTATCAAATGATAATAATGGGTGTCGAAGTCTAACACAGATGGTAGGAAACCCTTGCTGGTGCCAACATTTCAAAAACGTTGCTACCACTATTTAAAAAGCAATCTTTTTTTTCTCTCTCTCTCTCTCTTCCCTTTTCTGATATCTAAAACAAGTTCCTTCATCCTGATTCAAGAAGAGGTATGGCAGGATTCAGGGCAGCTCAAAATTTTTTGGATGTCTGAATTCCAGTCTGAATATTATGACTCAGAAACAATTTGAAGACTGTCTTCACTTCTGCTAACTTGAAACACTGAGAACAAGGAGCAAATTTTTGTCCAACATTAAAGCTACTAATGGTCCTTCAACAATGACAAAATCTTTATATTCAAACAAAAAGGAGAGGGAAGAAGGAGAGATAAACCTAAACAGTCTGGCATTTCTATATAGTGAGGCTCCTTGGTGCTGGAGAGGAGGAAACTTTCAAAACTCAAGGTCACCCCAGCCAGCTAAAGGCCAAATTGGGACTGTAAAACTGTCAGGATATATATATATATATTACAAGACAGGAAGCTCAGGAATAGGAAGAAAAATGAGGCAGCTGTTCCTTTCAATGGGTGAGACAGAACCACAGTATCTCAAAAACAAAAACAAAAACAAAAAAACCCTCCACAACCCAATCTTTGCAGCAGTTATAAGCAGATGTGAATCAGCTCAGCTCTCAAACATCCCTGGCTTTGTAAGAACATAAAAATTTGGAGCTACTTTCAAAAAAGCAAGAATCCTCAGGTAAAAGTGACCTTAGAGTAGTGCAAATCAGGCTGTTTTACAGAGTAACAGTGAAAACTCAAACTCTTTGCTGCCATTTTCTTTACGATCTGCAGAAAATGGCACCGGAGGTATGATTGTTCGGGTTAGGTCTTCTTCCATTTGCAAAAAGAGATTTCCCTCCCCCCCCCCCGCAGATTTACAAGTGGTATCTACATGTTGTTATGGCAGAGTGTAAGATCCTAGAATCATTAGACTGCCCTCCCATATCAGTCTAAGCAGATGCTAATCCTCCTCCCCCACTCTTTTTTAAAAGCAGATCTGGGAATCAGCATTTTAATGTGAACTCCCACCTTGCATCTGATGTAGCATTATCAAGGACTTTCCAAGGAATCAGATCTCCCATTCAGTGGTTCTGTTGTTGCCAACTGCTATGGCCCACATCTCCTAGGTAGTTTGGATGCCCTAAGGAAAAAAGGAGGCCCAGGCTTGGATACTTTATCAAACCCGAACATGTTCTGCCCTAGAGGCATATAGCTATCCCTCCTCCTCCAGATTTTTACATACTATTAAGTAGGTGTTCAAACATACTTGCTGTAACTAGAGACCAATCATAACAGTCTCAAACTGTATGTTGGGGGGGGGGCAGTTCTGCATATTACATTAGCATGTCTTCATTGGCAATGAAGTTTTCTAAGATTTACCTTCCAGTGTCTTTGAGTTTACATCTCAACTCTTATGAATGCTTGCTGTTATTTATGGATGAGTGAGTCAGGGATTTTCCTTATGCTCAGAATAACTTCTTACTGCTTTGAAATATCTATGTTTCTGATTAGAAAAGAAGAGGAAACAACAGATGGTTTTATTGAGTGGACAGTTCTCTGAATTTAAAAAGAAACGTTTTGAAAGCCTACATTATCTTGAAATATGTAGCTTGGCAATTGGGCATAAAAATATTTAGACACATAGCTATGCACAGATCTGTGTATATTCTCCCTGGAAGTATTATGATTATTTTTTAAATAAATATTACTTATAATGTTCCATGTTTATAGTTTGGAGAGAGAAATGCATGGTACACTCCAAAACTTAAAAACATCTCCAATGCAAAAAAATAAGGAAAATTGGTGTACTGTATAGCTCTGCATGCATAGATTAATATTAGTATGGCCAATGTCCCAGCAATGTCCCAATCTCAAAGAGGATTACCATTTAGAGAAGGATGAAATAAGGTAAATAAATAATTTCTCCTCTCTTGGGAGAGTTTCCTTGTAATGTTCACAGTAAGAGAGAAGGGTTAGGTGCTCAGATAAGGAGAAGAAGGCTCTCTTCTTTGAGTTAATCCCTTGTAAAGGCAAGCTGCTGGATCCTTATTGTTCCCACCTTCTGGCCTGTTGATATAAAATGCTTGGCTGGGGAATTGCAAGAGTTCCCTCTTCTATCATTTGTGTCGCTTTGCTTTACACAACTGAGATCTGGGTAAGAAGGCTCAGAGGTAGTACTGTCTTGCCCAACTGCATCTCCTGCTCCTTTGTGCCACACCAGTGGGGAGCAAGAAGATTATGGTAATACTTAGTATTTCTCTCTCCATATTTTTTCAAATCAAGCACTGATTTTAAGTATTTGTATATATGTGTCTATGGTACTGGCAATGTGGGTGTTCTGCATGCAAACCACCAGTGGTGAGATTCAGCCAGTTTGTACCAGTTCGGCAGAACCGGTAGCTAATTTTTTGTTGTCCAGGCCCAGAATGGACTTCCAGAAGCGGCATCCTCACAGAGAACCAGTTGTTCACATATTTCAATCCCACCACTGCAAACCGCCCTGCCTGAATGGACAAAGAGAGTTCTAAACCTGTTGGTCCAGACCCCAGAATGAGGGTTGCAAGATTTCAATATTCCTGCCAGGACTACAATGTTTGGAAATGTTCCTGATTTTAGGAAGTATGGAGAGAGAAAGAATTCATATTGGCCACAATCTTCCCCATGACAACATGTGTCAGTTCATACCTGACACTGTCCCAACACATGTGGCAAGACACACTCTAGATTTATGCTTTTTCTTCCCTAGTGGGCAGCGGGACAGAGGTCCAAAGCTGCTGATTCAAGGTGTTGATAGTAACTTATAAAGGCCTTCACACTTTGAAGTGAAGTACCTGAAAGAACAACTTTCCCCAAATGTTCATATTTAGATATCCAGAAGATACCTTTAAGAGTCTGCTCTAATTGTTGGTCTCAGTCTCTAGAATGCCGTTAATACCATATTGTTTATTGCTGCTATGCAAACACAATTTTATTACCCTGGTCTCTTTTCTCCCGTTTTATTTAGCTGTGGGAACGTTGCTTCAACTTAGTTCTAGTTCCATGAAGATATAATCAGAAATCCCTTGCTACCTAGGAGTAACTCATGTTCAAAATAAGAAATTATTAACAAATCAGAGATGATTGCAATTAATATCCACACCACTGTTCTGATTGTTACATAAATAGCAGTCACGGGAATGTTTGAATTTCGGAAGGAAACTTAACTCTTTCTCTACTTATACATCCATCAAAACAACATCTTGGTTTATACCCGTGGAAGCTTCTCTTGAAATACATCTATTTTTAAAAGGCAATCTTTTCACTAGACTAGTCAGAGAGAGAAATATTTGAAGCCTCCTTCATCATGGTCTTGAATTTGCTTTCTCCATAGGTGCTATTTACATTATTTTAAAGTATCCATTAATGACATTAACACAATTATTCTTGTATCTAGTTAGGCCTCTTATAGTTGAACTTATGCTTAAGGATTCCTCAGTATCAGTTCAAATGCAGCCTCTCGATGAAATAAGAAATAGAAAATACACTGCGATTATTCCTTGACCCAGTAATGCATAAGATCCCATAAAGTAATACTTGCAATGTAATACCTACCCCTTCTGCCATTTATTTGTAAATGTTTTGAAGTGACTTATTATTTATAACAGTTGACAATTGCCATCAAACATGTCATGGAATATGACCTTCCCTTCCCCTTTATACAAAAGCTGACCTGGTGCATTAAGAATATTAAGTATCACTGCATAAAACTGAAGTAATACTAAAGATTTAAAATGTGGCATAGTTAATCATTAAACATTTATCTGTTTCCTCTAAATGAGCAGGGCTTAATACAAACTGGAATTTCAGTAACAATAGAAACTGCTTCTAGTGTCAGGTGAGCTAACAAAAAAATATACAGGTAGTTCTCATTTTGTATCAAAATTGGGACCGTAAAATGTCGCTAAGTGAAACTGCAACTGTGCTTATGATCTTACTTCAGCTTTCTTTTGTTTTATAGACCTGCAAAGGTTGAAATTGTGAGGATTTGTCACAAAGTTATTTTTTCATCATTGTTGCAACTGTGAACTGCCACTAAATGAAACAGTTGCCAAATGAGGACTATCATAATTCATAATTTTCAAAAGCACCTAGTATATCTAAGCAGAAGCAGCTACTTCCTATTTTGCTGCCATAGGATTCACTTCTCATATTTTCCTTTCTTCATGTAGACCTGAGATTCATTTTAGGAAGATACCAGATACTTCCCAGCTGATCAAATTTCCTAGGATAACATACCATCAATTGATTGTCCCCAGCAGGCACGATCAGAGTGGACGATATCCCCATATTTTTCGACACATGTCCTAAGATCATTGTCATAAATCCTTTTCCAAGTAAACTATGAATTCAATGGTGGATCACTAGGAAACCCAACATTTCAGTGGTAACTTCCATTTGCAGAATACCCTTAGGCTTGCCACAGTCTGCTTTCTTGGTTCCATCCCTTTATTTTGAGCAATTGATTCATTCAATCTTGTGGGCATACTGCCAACTTTTGAAACCTCTTGTTTATATTTATGTTTATATTTATTTTACTGCACAGTTGTATTTTTAAAACTGCTTTTAATCTCCACAGTTGCTTGCTCAATAACTCTTGAGTATGTGTTGCCTTGATCTGTTATTGAATATTCTGTCTGTGCTGTTCTACTGCATGTTTATTCTTTTTTAACTGTGGTGTGTTGATTTTACTTTATTTTATATTTGTTAATGCTTCTGTCATTACGTTCCTCACCCTATAGGGTAACTCATAAGCTATATAAATAAAGGAAAAAAAACCCAAGGGAATGTGGGATGTTGATATTGATGTTTTAAAAAATGCAAATCTACTTTCTTTCTCCTCCTCTTCCTTGTTTTCCATACAATTCTCAGTGGAATCCTTTTCTTAACTTCAGGCTCTCAGAGATCAAAGAACTTCAATCACTGTGTTCCTTAGATATGTGATATAATAGTAGTATTAATAATAATAAATACCATGAATTTGGTTGAATGTTGTATTCAGTGTGCATAGGCAATATAAGTTTTAACTTTTAGCCTGGCAGTTTATATTTGTCCACAATATAATGTCATAAAACACTCACTAGCCTCTTCAGTAGAGTCAGAATAGTATCTGGCATAATGAAGTACAGTACCAGTGGGTACCAAATTACATCTTAGAGATTTTGTTAGTCATCCTTTATGAAGCAAATGTAAAACTGTAGCACGGTTACTGACAGACTCTATAATTCAGCTGTCTGCTGCTTTATCATTGCTCTCAGTAGGTCTCTGAAGAATAATTCGGTATGCATGTTTCTGACTGATAATCAAACTCACAACGGTCCCTAATTGGGTTTTTCAGGGTGTGGAGAAGTGCCTGTATTAGCTTGGCAGATGTCCCAACCAATGTTAAATGAAAAGCACAAACATAAAAGATTTATTTTTTTTCTGTTGGAAAACTGTAAGTGCTTTTTTTACTTGAGTTATAAGAATATATTTAAAAAGAACAAAGACTCAAGTAGCGCAAATGTGCACTGTTGCATAAAATATCTATGCAGGCCAGGAAAAAACAAATGAGTAGAATTAAACAGAAACATCAAAAGGTTGCTAACAGGCTAGATTATTTTCTTGTTTACCCCAATATGAATTAGAAATAACTGTACTGGAATCAGATTGCTCTTAACTGAAAAACCATACACAAAATGTGTTTGGTATAGCAGAGAGAGTTGCTTCTGTCAGGAGGAACTCCTTCTCTCCTTTGGTTCCTGCGTCAACAATCTTAAGTAAGCTGATTAAAGAAAGTCTTTTAAATTAATTAAACATTCCATTAAAGTAAGTATTCCTCTAGACCCTTTTCATTTTGGTTATCAACCTCTATAGAATCAATGCAGCAGTGTCCACTCTTTCCTCTGTTGAAAGAATCAATCATTTTCACCAGCTGCCTGGCACTTGGGTTTCTCTTTTCATGAGGTAAAAATCCCCCTTGTAAAGGACAGTGTTTAATGGAGGTTCAGAAAAGGTAGCCTTGCAAGGGAGGTCATGGCCAGATTAAAAAAACTGGGGAGCCAGGTTTGAAGACCCCACCCCATCCTGCCCAATGTTAGCATTTCCAATGGATGCTTCCAAATGGAATGGGAGAGGAAAAGGAAAAGGCACCCTGCTTTATTTGCAGTCATTTGCGCTGGCAAAATGGCATGTGAGAACAGTACTGCTTTCATCATGAGAGTGCAGAGGTGGTTTAGTGCAGGGGTGTGAAACTTGCGGCCCGTAGGCCAGTTGCATCATGTGCAGGCCATGCCCACCCGAGCTCTGCAAAGACAAAAAAAAAAGTCGTGATACATCATGTGACACAATCAAGCTTGACACCCATGGTTTAGTGCAGAGGTAGGCAACCTTGGCTCTTTTATGACTCGTGGATTTCAACTCCCAGAATTCCTGAGCCAGCATAGCTCAGGAATTCTGGGAGTTGAAGTCCACGAGTCATAAAAGAGCCAAGGTTGCCTACCCCTGGTTTAGTAGTTAAGGCATCAGGGTAGAAAGCAGGAGACTGAGTTCTAGTCCCACCTTAGCCCTGAAAGCCAGCTGGGTGACTGGATCAGTCACTCTCTCTCTCTCAGTCCAGCACAACTCACAAGGTTGTTGTTGTGGTGGTGAAAATAGGAAGAGGAAGGCTGGATATATTCGCCATCTTGAGTTATTTGTAAAAATAATAAAGGTGGGATATAAATAAACAAACCTGCTTTGGTGAAAGATCTCATTAGCTGTGAATTCATATGAAATGTAGGGATGGACCGGTCTGCTTAGAAACCCTGTTGGCCCCATCTATTAGTTGGAGCTGTCTTAAATGAAGGGTGAAAAAAACCCTATTGGCACTAGGTGAACACAAAGCTGTCTTTGGGATGGAGCAAAGTAGAGGCAAGGAGACCTCTTCATTTTTGTGCTCTCAGATCACTCACCCCTGGCCAACAGCAATCCATCTCTGTGCTTCAGAATCTTAATGTTTCTGTGGCTCAGTGCAATGGGGTGTCCTGCAAGCTCCTCCTCCAACTAGCCTTGGCAGCCTTATTCCTTATGGTCAAGCTATTCTCCAAAGCGCCTGAAGGCAGGACAAGAAGCAACGGATAGAAACTAATCAAGGAGAGAAGCAACCTAGAACTAAGGAGAAACTTCCTGACAGTTAGAACAATTAACCAGTGGAACAACCTGCCTCCAGAAGCGGTGAATGCTCCAACACTGGAAGTTTTTAAGAAAAGACTGGACAGCCATCTGTCCAAAATGGTATAGGGTTACCTGCCTGAGCAGGGGGTTGGACTAGATGACCTCCAAGGTCCCTTCCAATTTTATTATTATTATTATTATTATTATTATTATTATTATTATTATTATTATTATTATTATTATTATTATTATTATTATTATTATTATTATTATTATTACTATATTGGAACGCTACTATCATGTCACCCCCAGTCTTTCTCTTCATTAGACTAGACATACCCAATTCCAGCAACTGTACTTTACATGTTTTAGCTTCCAGTCCCTTGATCATCTTTTTTACATTGTGGTTATTAAAACTGAATGCAAATTTCAAAGCAATGGATGAAAACAAATCAAGGACAGAACCAATCTAGAACTAAGGAGAAATTTTCTGGTTAAACAATTAATCAGTGGAATGACTTGCCTCCAGACGTTTTGGGTGTTCCATCACTGCAGGTTTTAAAGAAGAGATTGAACAACCATTTGTTTGGAATGGTATAGGGGTCCTTCTTGGGCAGGGGGTTGGATAGAAGACCACTAAAGTCCCTTCTCACTTTGTTATTCTGTTATTCGTAGCCTTCAAACCACCACCACCATTATACCATATTAATTATTGCACTTTTAACTTATTTGGCTTTGAAAGAAGCCAGTACTGAATTCATATAGTATCTTTTAAAAGAGGACACAGTTATTGCAATGCAAAGAAGCTTTCTGGAATGGAAGCTGGGTAGCTGATCACTGAGATATTTTACCGTGATTATTTTCTCTCCTCCTTTTGTTTTATTAGAGAATAAAATTAGGTTTCAGAATATCCTTTGCAGTAAGTTACTTATAACATTAATTCTCTCCTCTTTTAATTCTGACAGAAGAGAATGTATGTAGTTTATGATTGAACTGCTAAGGCCGATGATGTTACCTAGCTGGGTAATGAAACCGCTGTAAGGAAACAACCAAACTCAGAGAGTAACAAGGACTCCACCATCTTTTAATTCTACTTTTCAAATAAACAAGTGCATATTTTCTAACAGGATAGAAAGAGTCTATTTAGAAGTTTGTTAGTTATATTCTATAAATATAGACTAGTCCAAAGAGAATCTTCAATTTCAGTGGGTCTCCTATTTCTAAAGGATACCCCCTTGATTTTGTTGCGCATTTCATTTGGGAAATTAATCATCTCTGAATTCTTTATTTACCATTTCCCTCATTTGTACTGGGCTGATGGTACAAGCCTTTTTCTTCTGAGAGCAAGAATTAGCCCCCCTCCCAAGCAGGTAATTACCGGTAGCTTGCTTAGGGAAAGAGTGAAAAGATAGGAGTGGGTGGGTGAATGTATGCATGCAAGGCTTTCCCTGACTCCCTCTTTGCACTTGCTCATCCCTAGATTATCTGATGTCCACACCGAAGGTCTGAAAAGATTGTCTGCTTGAGTTCACCTAAATGGGAAGCAGCAGCTCCATGTGAACAGAGATTGCAATAAAGCAGGGCTCCTGATTATGCACAGGGTTCTATTCCCCTTCCACTGAGGATAAATACAATTCCGTTTCCTTGCCTCTTTGCTCAATGGAAAAACGTTGAAGGCTGAAGGTGCTTCCAGACCAAAATCTCTCTGAAGCAACTCCCCCACACACACATTTTAATCACTGACTTAATTTACTTATTTGTTAAATTTTTATGCTGCCCATCTCTCCTGAGTTTTATCTCCAAACACCAATGGTCTGGAAGCATACAATATCACTTTATAGGCATTCCACACAATCAAACAAGAAATTAAAAGAGCTATGCTGATTCAGTTCCCTCTCTGAAGAAATCTGAGGGCTTTTTTGTCTATAACTAGCACATGTTGTGTGCATATGTTAGTTATAGACAAAAAAAACCTCAGAATTCCTCAGAGAAGGAACTGAAAACCTGTCACAGCATCTTTCTTTAAGCCTAGGAGTCAGGAAACATGCAGAGGTTGCTATTTCTGCAGAAGGGGATACAAATCACCTACAACCTCCACAGGGTGAGAGACAGATGTCCTGGGATCATACAAATCTAGAATTGTACACAGTTCTCAGATCCAGGTGATCTAAATGGGTGCAACAGGTTAATTGAGGGCAGGACTTGTATGAAGGACCTTATTATATCCATGTTTTTATCTCTCACATAAGGAAGGTGCATGGCCATCTAGCCTACGACTTAGATAACCATGCCTCTCAATTTTGCAGGGAGGGAAGCACACACATATTAAGAGTATCAAAAGCAGTGCTTTTTTTTTTAAAGGTGCCGGAACTCACCCATGTCATACAACCCGCCTTGCCTACTCTACAAGGTTCCATCCAAAAAAGGTGTCGGAACTCCGTTCTGGACGTTCTATGACAAAAAGAAAAGCCCTGATCAAAAGAAATAGGATGCAGCTGCCAAATAAGCCAACACAGTGCTAGGCTGCATTAACAGAGGGATAGAATCAAGATCACGTGAAGTGTTAATACCATTTTACAATGCCTTGGTAAGGCCACACTTGGAATACTGGATCCAGTTTGGGTCACCACGATATAAAAAAGATGTTGAGACTCTAGAAAGAGTACAGAGAAGAGCAACAAAAATGATTAGGGGACTGGAGGCTAAAACATATAAGGTTGCTGGAATTGGGTATGTCTAGTTTAATGAAGAGAGGATGAAGGGTGACATGATAGCAGTGTTCCAATATCTCAGGGGTTGCCACAAAGAAGAGGGAGTCAAGCTATTCTCCAAAGCACCTGAAGGCAAGACAAGAAGCAATGGATGGAAACTAACCAAAGAGAGAAGCGACCTAGAACTAAGGAGAAATTTCCTGACAGTTAGAACAATTGATCAGTGGAACAACCTGCCTCCAACACTGGAAGTTTTTAAGAAGAGACTGGACAGCCATTTGTCTGAAATGGTATAGGGTTTCCTGCCTGAGCAGGGGGTTGGACTAGATGACCTCAAAGGTACCTTCCAACTATTATTATTATTATTATTTGCAAAAACCTTATTTTTTAAAAAAAAATCTGCCACTTCAGTTCATAAACATCCAGAGCCCTTCACTGGTTAATGGGAACACTTTTTCCAATCACAGATGGCTGAAGATCCAGTTGAAGTGCCCACAAGTGAAAGGATGTTTGTGTGACATGTGAACAAGTGAATTGGATTAAGCTAAGGGTGTCAAACTGGTTGCCTGTGGGCCAGATGCGTCACATGCAGACCATACCCACCCTGTCTCTGCAAAGGCAAAAATGTTGTGATACGTAACGATAGATCACATGATGTGATCGAGTTTGACACCTGTGGATTAAGCTACAAGTCCTGCCTCTGACATCACTATGTTTAGGGTTTTTATAATCAATCTCTCTCCCTCTCTATGCCCAAAAGTGAAGGGAAGTTTAAACAAGTTCTAAGTCCAGTATAATCTGACCAGAATGGCCAATTGCAATATTGGAGAAGAACAGTGCTATCATCCTTCTGCTACTTTGTTGCCTTTAATATACAGGAAGAGAAAAGATGATTGGAGTTGTGAAAGGGGCCATTTTCTATAGTTCTCTAGGCTGACATATTTTTTTAATTTAATTTTAATGGTGAGGACAGGAAGTATCTGTGAAGCCTCTTCTCAGAGGTCTCTATGTCTTTGTAATATATACAGAAGCTGATGTTTTATTTATTTTTATCCTGCCTTTATTATTATTAACTCAAGGCAGCAAACATACATAATATTCCTTCTTCCCCTTATTTTCCCTACAACAACCCTGTGAGTTGGTTTGGGTGGAGAGACAGTGACTGTCCCTAAGTCACAGGTCTAAAGTGGAACAAGAACTCACCACCATCCAGTTTCTAGGCCAGAACTTTAACCACTAGACCAGGGGTAGGCAACCTTGGTTCTTTTATGACTCATGAACTTCAACTCCCAGAATTCCTGAGCCAATATGGCTCAGCTTGGAAATCTCTCCCTTCCCCTCAGCATGGCTGGCTCAGGAATTCTGGGAGTTGAAGTCCACAAGTAATAAAAGAGCCAAGGTTGCCTACCCCTGCACTAGACCAAACTGGCTATATCCTGCTTTTCTGTCTGAAATTCAAACTACTATATCAATTGATTAATCCTCAGAAATCTTGTAAAGAAGGTGAGGTTTTTGAACCAAAAGAAGCCCAATGGCTGTGTGGGAATTTAACCTTTTCTCCAGGACTTTTCTAGTGCACTAACCACTATACTTGGTAGGGTGAGAACCTCCAGGATGGATTTATCTCCACCTTGTTTCTTACCTTATCTTTAAAAACAGGCCAAATCAAGCTAATAACTGTGCAGATGAACAGATCTGCATCTCCTTTCAGGTCTCTACATGATAGTGGGTCCATTATTCTACTTCATTATGCATTGTCTCAAGTGACGGAGGGGAAGCACCCAGTAATTTTGATCTTTTCCTATTCCCCAGCTTGCAAGAAATGATTTGCATAACACTTGATAATAGCCACTTCACTGTCTTTATCTGCTGCCAATGGAAGCTAGAAAGCTAGTGTTGGAGTGAATGCATCCTCTGAAAAATCTCCAATGCTTGAACTTCACGGGTGCTGTAAGACTTATCACAACGTCTGCTCAGTCTGTAAGGCTAGACCTTAAGTTTTAAAATGGCATGAATAGGCAAGGCATTAGATACCCAAGGACCACTTCTGTTTATATATAATTGTTCAGGATAACCAAATGCAAAATAGTTCTGTTCTTTCAAAGCGCAGCCTGGAATGATTTCCTTAATCAGATGCTAACAACTTGGTTGAAATTGGTGTAATTAGGTGGCAAGCATATTGCACATTCCCACTAAACAAAAAAAATCGCTCTGA
Source organism: Bothrops alternatus (assembly GCA_034064705.1). Classification (NCBI taxonomy): domain Eukaryota; kingdom Metazoa; phylum Chordata; class Lepidosauria; order Squamata; family Viperidae; genus Bothrops; species Bothrops alternatus. The sequence goes on along the minus strand of JARGCV010000031.1, from coordinate 953,967 downwards.
AATGGTTTTGGGGGGCTGAAATAATTAATAAATCATATTCTCAGCGCCAGCTGAGAATGAATGGAGAAGAGAGGAACACCTCATTTTGCTACGGTAATACAGGGCGCTCCCTCTTTTTCAGTCTTGCTTTCCAGTGTGACTAATTGACGACTATGTAGATTTTTTGTTTGGTTTTGTTTTTGTTTTATTTATTTTTTTAGGGAAGGCGAATGAAAGGACTGGGATGGGCTCTGCTTCCATGACCACAAAGTTGCTGGAGCTCAGCCATCTGTCACAGCTGCTGCTTGCTTGAGCTGCCACTCTAATTGACAATGAACCCAGAGACCTGTAATAATTGTGGTTGCTCTGTGACTTCGGCAGGTAATGCCTCTCTTTTAGCATCTATCAAGCCCCGTCTGTGCCCCACCCCCAGCCCTGCCTTTCTCACATGAGGCCTAAGCTTTTCCAGACGAGAAAGGTAGCCTCAGTTCTAGAAAGGGAGAAATCTCCTTAGAGAGATTCCCAAAAGCCAAACGGCTCTCAAACTTGTTCTTCAAGTCTTCATGCACAGTCAGCGTCCTGCATTTTTAACCCCTGTAGCATTTCTCCTTCAAGCAGATGAAAGGGAATTTACTTCTGGAACTGATTTCAAAGAAGAACATATTTTTTTTGGTAGGAGGAGGGGAAAGGGAGAGGGGGTTTGCCCAGTCTTTAGTTGTTCCGTAATCTCTCCAGATAATCTGCACTTCCCTGGTTTCTCACGCTTGGATTCCAGGTTCAAAGGAAGTCATGTTGGTGGACCTCCTGCCAGTGGGTTATATTCAGAATAGGAAGTGTTGGTCAGCCAGGGTGGCTTCAGAGTGGCAGGAAGCAAAGCAGCACCACTTGGGAGAATCTTCTAATACTTTACTTTGAATAATAAAGCCCCACCAAGAGAAAAGCAAAAACATACTGAAATCAAGGAAGAAAAATAGCAAAGCCACGGTCAGAGAAAGCCGACATATTTTTGGCATAGCGTCAATATTATTAATAGCTGTAGCATTAATAGCATTTCAAAAAAAAAATACCCTCAATCTAGTGACTCCAGATGTTAGGCTACATCTTTCATCACAGCTCAATATAATTGGAGGAAATTCCTGAAACCAAGAAGGCAAACCTCAGTAATCTGATTCAGTAGGAGGCTGATTCAGGCTAACCTATTTTGAAAGCTCTCTGAGATCAGATCAAAGTACGTTTAGGTATTCTAGGATTATCTGTCCTGACCAAGAGAGGCCAACATCAAAGCAGGTAAAACTTTTCCATCATCTGCTACCTGCAGAGGAATACAGAGGTACTCTTGGAAAAAAAAAACAGTTTGAAAAACATCAACTAAGAAGTTTCCCTGAAAGACAGGAGGGAGTGGAGAATAAACTCAAGATTGGCCTTCCTTGATTCTTTTAGGTATAAAAGGGAAACAGAGAGAAATTGTCAGCCTTTCAAGATTTTCTTATAGCTGATATCAGCAAAATAAAGTAGACTTCCAGTATTTCTTGTGGGGTGTATTTCCTGATCTGTCTACCTTAAAGGGTTGATACAACCAAATTTGACCATGAATGGAGAGAAAGAGCCATTCATTCATTCATTCATTCATTCATTCATTCATTCATTCATTCATTCAATTTAGTTTGTACAAATAGCTCAATGAAGATTGTAACTTAGTAACTAAAAGACTTTATCAACTTTTAAATTGTTTACCTTCACATAGGAGCGGATGAGGATATTTTTCCCATTCCGTATCTTTACTACTGCTACGGTAGTAGCTCAGAGAAAGGAAAGGAATGGGACGCAGAAGCATTTCTGTGATTGAGTGACTGATTGAGTACCATGCCTCCTGATTTTAGATTCAAAAGTAGGAGGGTGTTCAAACAGTTGTTCCTCTCTAATTTTACTTAAATATGCATTAGCAAACCAATAAACACCCACTGGTTTTTTTAAAAATAAAAATCAAGATCAATAACACTACAGAACACATTGCTGCAGTAGGAGACAATAATGTGGTCCAGGAATCAACGCATGCAACTAGCAACTCCATCACTAGCTTTCTGCTATGTTCCAGAATGATTATAAGCATCTTCTAAGCATCATAAATCTGGATTATGACTTTCCTGTGTCATTGTTCTCCCCACCCAAGGCACTCAAAGAAAAGGAACATGTGTCCATTATCAGAGTTCTCTTTCCCTACAGCAGTTAGTTTTGTTAGAGATTATAAAACAGGTAAAAAATTAGAACAATTGAGGACATGAGGCCTTAGCAATATCTTTTGATATTTCTTTTATCATACTTGATATAAGCTTAATATGCTGCTATAGGGAGGAGAAGTCCTGAACCCATTAGATGCAGCAGTAGCCTGTGCATTTTATTTAAATAATCACATTACGTAGAAATTAAATCCTTCAATTTATGCTTTTGCTGAGTTCAAAGAATTCAGAGGGTCACTGAACTTCAAGTTATACTGTACATAGGAAAGATAACAGGAAAAGTGAATGGACTTACTCTGTTTGCAAGTCCTTTGTAAGGTGCAATTTCACAGCCATTGTGAACATCACATGTCTCTGTTATCCAAATGCCAGCTCTAATTTGAAATCAGTATCTCAATGGGTTTAAGAGAAAAATCTAAATAATATTGATTCAGAATTTGTATATCAGCAAAAGTAACCTGAAAAGGTTAAACATGTTGACACATTTGCTTTAAAAATGAATTTAAATTACTTTCACCAATGACTGAAATTATCTTTTTTTGAGGAAAGTAACATCTTTTATTTTATATAGGTACATATATGGCCATTTGCAACATATGTCACTTATATTGTCCTTGTACCACCAGTTCATATATTAGAACCATGAAAATCTATTAGAACCATGAAAATAAACCATGTATCTCATTATCCATATATCCATCTGCCCATCATTTATAAAATGTTGCAGTTATTTTGTTGGAAATAGTATCAGTAATAATAATATTTGCTGTTGTGGGTGTTGTTATTTTATGTGCTTCCTTTTGGAAATAATTGGTAGTGTTCATTCTAATAGCATTAGTAATAAAAGTAATAATAGTGATAGTTATGGTTATTATTAACCATATAAAATTACAGAAAACAAAATAATAAAATCTAATTCAGTAAGAGTAACAAGAACTCTTTAATGACTCTTAACTTCAGCATCTGAGTTTTAATTGTTGAAACAACTATTATTGATCAAGGAAGATTAGTTTCTATGGTAAATAGATCCAATGATCAGTATCTTAAGAACATTTAAGATCCTTCTGGCACTCTAAATGCTGCTTTGAATTTGATTAGAATAATATAAATAAGCATGAAGTCACATTTCCGTGGTCAAAGCAATTTGATGCTATCTTCTTTGCAGAGTCTTAAGGGAATTCCAAACATTTGTATGCCAATTCAAAGGAAGCCACTTAAAGAGAAACACATTTCTGATGCAAAACATATAACAGATAGTTTTACATGAGAAAATTAAAACTACTAAAACTCAGTTCATTACTACTAAAACTCAGTAATGATTACCCTGGGCCTGTATGGTTGATTAAGCATTCACAAAGTGTGAAAACAAAAGAAATATAAAAGTGTGAGTTCTGAAACATCAAGAGATGTTTGGAAAAGAATTCCAAGGGTTACATCTCAATATTTGTCTGGCATGAAAGATCAGGTCCACATGTAAAGGTCCAGTTAAACTGATTTATTGCTAATCATGCCTATGCAGATGAATATTTTCAACTAATAATTAGCACTTACTTGAGGTTCAATAAGGGTCAGTTGAATTCAAGGGGGGATGGACTTAGTTTGCTTGTGGCTATGTAGAGATTCTAAGATGATTCCTCTTTTAACTCTGCCCCCAGATTCGGCACTCTTTCTCATACTGCATTATAACTAGAGAAATAGAATGTTGCTTCTTACTCAACAAAGTAATTTTCAGGATGTATTAAATATGCACTTGAGGAAAGAGCTGTGAAAGCAAACAACCAAGGTCAGAACAAAGAGCACAAACATGCACAGATATAAACTGTCCATTCCCTTCCATTCCACATCCCCAAGAAATGATCTGTTCTCAGTCTGTTAGGATGAACAGGCATGAAATAGAGACCAAAAGTTTGAACTTCAGGACAGCTTAAGGCTCAAAGTGGGTAGCTACTGGCTTCCTGCAGCAGCTCTGCTTACATTTCTTCTAGTATTTGGAAGAAAAATCTGCTTATGAAAATTATATTATTTATTTTATTATTTTTATTTATTAAATTTATACACCACCCATCTGACTGTTAAGCAATTCTGAGCAGCTGACGAAGTTATAAATAGTGATATAAAACAATTTAAACATCAAATTATTAAAACACTGGACATCAAAGTTAAAACAAAGTGAGTAAAGGAACCAATGAGTAAAAAGGTTGGAGGTGGGAAATGGGATGTTCCTTGAATATCAAGATATAGTGATGTATGAAGGTATATTCAAGATATATCCTTGAATCTCTACTTTCATATCTGAGTAATAGTCTGAGTGGCAAATTTTTCAGATGCTGCAATAAGATTTTGGGAAAGGAAAAAGATGTTAGAATTGAGTGTTGTGTTTCAAAGTATGTGTGTAAGAAGGGTTAATGGTCTTGAAGACCAGTGTTTAATTCCTACCTCCACTGCAGCTGTGAAGTTCCTTAGATGATATTTTTGCTAATAGTTTTCTTTGCCTAACTTACCCCACAAGGAGCTGAATGGAGAAAATGAAGGGCAGGATCTATGTGTATGGCCTGAATGTCTTAGAGCAGCGGTGTCAAACTGCCGGCCCACGGGCTGGATGTGTCATGCTGAAACCGCGCCTCCAGCTCCAGCAATGGGGGAAAAGTCACAATATGTCGTGACACGTCACATGATATTGCGAGTTTGACACCCCTGCCTTAGAAGAATAAATGAAACAAAGTTTTGACAGAATATAATACATTGGATCTCTTTTAACACTGAGCTTTAGTGAGCCAAAAGAAGGAGAGTGGCTCCTTGTATGCTGTCCACTCCTGTAAAGGGAAGAGGGAATGGCCTTGAAGGACAAGAGGAATAGCAGCTCCCAAGGCAAGGATCACATAGGTAAGAGGGGTCTGAGTACAGGCCAAAAAAGTAACTAGAGAAAACATCCCAGACAAACCTCTCTATTTCATCTGAAGATAAAAGGAGACAGGGGAAGCACATTCAAGATTCTATCACTATAGATGTTCCAACAAAAGTCCCATGATCTACAAGGGACTGGTTTCTTAATCTGGTTGTACCTTGTAGACTGATATTCCTTCTTTTCTCATATGGGAAGTGACAATTTGGTGTTACATCTCATTTAATGAGATGAAGAAATACAGTGTGAGAGACATAGAAATCCAGACTTCTCTTTGTATTGGTACCAATTATCCAGAAATAATTGGTCCCAACTTTGGTGTGTAAATAATGCTGCAGACATCTGGAACAGAAGAAGAAATCAAATATTGACATGAGATTACCAAAAGTTCCCCAAAGAAGAAGACAAATGAGGAAATTAGCATTACATCCATTGGGAAAAAGTCATCAATGAAACATATGAAACAGAGAAAGTTGAGACTTTGGGGAACCAAAGATATCTTTGACCAAGTTTAGGTTACACATGAAAAACCTGAGAAATCTATTAAAGGCAGAAGGAGTATATTCTAGGAAAGAATAGAAAGGACAATTTTGATTCTAATGAATCAAATGAATCAAAACTGCAATATTCCAGTTGATAATATTATTTTTTCCTATTAAAGTACATATATATTGAGTCAGCTTCTGTGGGGAACATGCACATGTATCTGTTAGAATAAACCACTCCTTCTAATTCTCATTCTTTCCTCTCAAAGCTTATGTTTGCAATATTTTGAAGAAAAAAGTTTTAAATTACATAAATATTTCTCTTTGACATGAGTTGTTGCAATTGTATTTTGTAATCTGTATATCTCTACTTATAATAAGAGGCAACCTTTAGAGCAGATCTGTTTAGTTGGTGTAGCAAGCAAGCCACCACAGAAGGTCTTGATATTGTCCTTGTCAAGCACCAAGAACCAAACAATTACTTCACCTGGAATTACTTCTGAGCAGTTTCCTTTATTGTTCCTCACCCATAGACAGACATCTGGCAAAACTATAAGCAAAACTATAAGCAACTATTTGTATCACTATATATTTACTCTGAGAATTGCTAGGGAGAAGCCTTCTTAACTCTCTTTTTCCTGACCAAATTTTCTACCGGTAAGCTTCACTGACTCTTTGTGCTCTGGAATGCAGCCCCTCCCTCCTGGGAATCCAGACTACATTCACCACAGTCCTCCTATTAATCACATGACCAAAAGGGAGAGGTTAGAACAGGGGTTCTCAACCTTGGCAACTTTAAGACTTGTGGACTTCAACTCCCAGAATTCCTCAGCCAGCTGGCTGAGGAATTCTGGGAGTTGAAGTCCACAAGTCTTAAAGTTGCCAAGGTTGAGAACCCCTGGGTTAGAATATATGAGGTCCATCTGATTCCACTTTCGAAGCCATTGGATAAAGCTGGGGAAAGAATAACTATAAAGGCAAACAGTTGAGATAAGTTCAATAACTAGGCTAGTATTGCTAAAAGGATACTAGTATTACCATATTAATGTAAGAACTTGTGATATGACTTTACAATACATACTACACCATTCAACAATATTGAAAATTACTATGGTTAAGTTCTAAGTGCATTGAACTCAATCCTGGTTTGTTCAAGCAAACATATGCACAACTTAATAATATACTGTAGCAAAAAATAATAAAGTCTGGTGTTGATTTATTAAAGAACAGCAAAGATCCCAAAGGTGCTTTTTTCATGAGGCAACTGGACTTCCTTGTTTTTCTTTGAAGATGTTTCGCTTCTTATCCAAGAAGCTTCTTCAGCTTTTCAGCTTCCTAGCCATCAACAAAGATCAAGAACAGTTCATTGACAAAAATGGGACATAAAGAAAAAGCAGGAAGAGACATGAGCAAGAGGCTAGTGATTAAAAAGGTCAGAAGGCTTAAATTAACTATCTATTTATTTATTTATTTTATTTATTATTCAAATTTATATGCAGCCCTTCTCCTAGGACCGAGGGCGGCTTACAACAAATACAATAAAAAATTTAAAAATTAATTGCATTCATACAACATACAAACACAATCAGCTCACAGTCGCTGATGGAGGGACATTCCTAGGGCCCAGGGGCAGAGCACAGCTCATACGCCCCAAGCCTGTCGGCATAGATGCGTCTTCAGCAATTTCCAGAAAGCTAGGAGGGAGGGAGCAGTACGAACCTCTGAGGGAAGCTGGTTCCAGAGGGCTGGGGCAGCAACGGAAAAGGCCCTTGCCCTAGGCCCCGCCAGATGACATTGTCTAACAGACGGGACTCGTAGGAGGCCAACCCTATGCGCCCTAACCGGTCACTGGGATTCATGAGGCAGAAGACAGTCCCGCAAGTATCCTGGTCCACTGCCATAAAGGGCTTTATAGGTCATAACCAACACTTTGAATTGTGTTCGGAGACCAACAGGTAGCCAGTGCAGCTCGCGGAGAGCTGGAGTGATATGAGCATGTCTTGGGAGACCCAAGACAGCTCGCGTGGCCGCATTCTGGACTACTTGTAGTCTCCGGACATTCTTCAAAGGTTGCCCCATGTAGAGAGCATTACAGTAGTCGAATCTCGAGGTGACAAGGGCATGGGTGACTGTGAGGAGTGACTCCCGGTCCAAATAGGGCCACAACTGGTGCACCAGGCGAACCTGGGCAAATGCCCCCCTCGCCACAGCCGAAAAATGATATTCTAAACTTAGCTGTGGATCGAGGACGACACCCAAGTTGCAAACCCTCTCCGAGGGGGACAAAACTTCTCCCCCCAGGGTAATGGACGGACCTATACCAAAGGCACAAAGCTTTCCCAGGACACATGAAAGAAGTATTGTGGATAATTAGCCTGGACAGCCCCATTCACACTTTTATGTACATAACAGCAGCATAATTCAGAGGGAAAGTAGGACACCAGGTGATCCCCTTCTTTATTCTACACAGTGAAGGAAACAATTGGTGGATGGGGATGGTGTATCCACCACAAAAAACATTAGTTAAATAATAGCTAGTGGTTCTATGTGTGACTGTTTTTGTAAAAGAAAAGACAGGAAGATTATTACTACAAAGTGTAACAGGAATTGGAGGGTGACATATGATGTCTCTTCCAGGCAGTCCACCATTTATAGACCAAATTCAGAAGAGCTCTCCTATAAGTTCAGAGTACCTGTCTGCAGCCCTGGGAATACAGAACTGAAGACTATCATTAAACAAGGAATTAATACATCTTGTTTGTTTCCTTACTAGCAACGGATTGTCTAATTTTAATTTCCCTGCATTCATTTTAATAAAAGAACGCACATTTTGCACTTTGCGTCATGTGTGAAACTGCTGTTTAGAAAGATAATTCTTGGTGCAAAGAAAGTAAATGCTTGTTATAAAGAAGTTCTGAATGTGTAAAATATAAAAAGGGAGCAAAGGAAGATATACCATGTAGAATAAACACAACACCATCTGCATGGCATTGTTATTAGGGTCTCTGATGGATCTGTCAGCAGCCACAATCGCAGCCCTCTTTTTCTTTGTGACTTTGTCTTTTCTTGCCCCCACTTGACGTTACAATGAGGCTATTCTTCTCTAAAAGACCATAGGAGTCTGTGGGTCACTACTTGCAGTACTTTAGTCATCTGAATGGCAGGTGTTCTTAGCTTTTTTGCAGGCAACTCACCCTTCCTTATAGCAGTAGTAGTTGGAAACTAAGCCGACCCAACCTGTGAACTACCAAAAGGAATTCAGCTCCCAACATAGGGCAATTTAGTTGGTATTCCCCAAAACATGACTGTATATTGCAATCAGCTTGCCCAAAGGGATAACAAACTCTTTCTGTTACTTAGGATCCCATCTGCAAAGTGATGGCAGCATTAATGAGGTGATGCACATGAAGGGCAATGCTCCTAAAATCAAAAGTATACAAAATGATGGTCTGCCCAGTAACACTGTAGAGCTCAAAATATTGGTCCATCACCAAAAGTGCTGAGAGCGCTTTACAAGCCATGGAGATATGCATGCTCCATTGATGATTAAGCATTTCCCTTTCTGATTATATCAGCAATGATACAGTCTGGCCACAGATGGGAGTTCTACCAATAATAGAGAAAATGTGGGGAAAACACCTATAGGGGTATAGCCACATTCCCCAAAGCAGCATCCCACAGTGTTGCCTGCACCACCTATCTCTTTAACATTGATGGCAAATGCCTGTTGCAAGACCAAAGAAAAGCTGGCAGGACGCAATCAATGCAGACATGAAAATAATACAGTTGGATGTGGTTGCTGCATTTGATCAGTGAAATGGTCCTTGTTGATCCAAAAAGTGGAGTCCGCACCTGTAGGAAAATACTAGAGAGAAGAGGAGGAGGTGACTAAATATAATTTTTAGAGGTTCCATCTGTTATTGATTTGCTATTACTTTATCATCTCAATTCCGTTGACTGACTGAAAGCAACATGCTCAAAAAAGTAAGAAAGCAAAGTCTATTTGATTCCACAATCTTTGATTTGTGTGTTTAATTGTTTTCTTTTCTTGAAATAATCTCTTGTCCTCTTGTTTACTTTCTACAATCCTGTTTGTAAAGAGCTTCCAGAGGTGCTTGATCATAAAGAACAAGAGTAGCAGACAAAAGTGGAGATTCCACCAGGTGCAACAAATTACTGTATGTGGAAATGTATTTACTGGAGATTGAACCAGCACATTCAAGCTGTCATAGATGGTATTTCTTCTCCAGTGTAGACATATTTTGATATGTCCAAACATTTAGAGAGGGAAAGATACTTTGCTGCTCATCCTCAAATTAATAACTTTGGTCATGTATCATATTTAGACAAGCAATAATTTTTGGAACACTGGAATTACTCAAAGTCATCTCTGATTCTAAAGGGGGAAAAAGATGATTTGAGAAAGATAAACTTAAATTCAATTTAACAGAATATAGGAAAAAATATTTACCCCTTTCCCCTTTCTTTCCAGTGACAACTGGGACTGAGGATGAATTCATGAAATTTTTAATGTGAATATGTTGCCAGCAGGTCATTTCATTATCCTGTTGCCAAATGATAAACTGATAGCGTGAAAGCATTCATATATTTAAAAGCCTCATGTAAAAAGCCTCATCCTAAAACCGTGATGCTCAATCTTTTGCATCTTTTGACCTATCAATCACTCTGGCACAGAACTTCCATCCCTGCATGTTAAAAATAAAATGTTCACTTTTTCCAAGAAGTATGTTTATATGCTTCGAGGCATCCTATTATTATAATTCTTATTTTTGGTTTTTAGTTTTATGATGCCCTGCACCATGCTTGCTAATAAATCAGAATCAGACATTGGGTTTTTCTCTTATATAGTATGCCAGTGTAAGCAAAAAAGGTATTTATTGATGCTTCTCATCTCCCCCACCCCCAAGCATTTTACCTCCAACATAAAAGAGAATAATCCAACAATCTGCATATTTGAAGATCTTTCCAAGCATCATCTAATACAGATATGACTTGAACATCAAGTAATGTTTTCATCAATAATGAAGGAGGAGGGGGGAGGAGGGGGAAGAAGAAGAATCAGAAGAAAAATTAGAAGACGAAAAAGAATCAGAAAAAAAGAAAAATCAGAAGAGGAAGAAGAAGAAACAAGAGGAAGAAGAAGAAACAGAAGAAGAATAATCAGAAAGAAGATGAAAAATCAGAATTAGAAGAAGAATCAGAAGAAGGAAGAGAAGAAGAATCAGAAGAAGGAAGAGAAGGATAATAATAATAATAATAATAATATAACAACAACAACAACAACAACAACATGCCAGATATCGCAGTTGTAGAGAACCGAAGTGTACAGCTGATTGATATCGCTGTACCAGGAGATGCCAGAGTCAAAAAAAAAGAACTGGAAAAATTATGAAATATCACGACCTGGCCATTGAAACTGCATGATTATGGATGAAACGTATAACAGTGATACCCATTGTCATCGGGGCACTGGGAACTATGTCCAAAAACTTTGCAAAATATTTCAGGAAACTACAGCTTCCTGGAATAACTCCAGCAATGCTACAAAAAACTGCGCTACTCGGAACATCTTACATTTTAATGAGGTACCTGGTTGATACCTAGGATGCTGGCAGCAACCCATGTCAACCATCAGTGCCAGTCAATTTGAATGTTCAGTTGACCGAGGTTCATGTATAATAATAATAATAATAATAATAATAATAATAATAATAATAAGAAGAAGAAGAAGAAGAAGAAGAAGAAGAAGAAGAAGAAGAAGAAGAAGAAGAAGAAGAAGAAGAAGAAGAAGAAGAAGAAGAAGAAGAAGAAGAAGAAGAAGAAGAAGAAGAAGAAGAAGAAGAAGAAGAAGAAGATGACGCAGGAGGAGAAGGAGGAGGAGGAGGAGAAGGAGAAGGAGAAGGAGGAGAAGGAGGCCCTTTGTGTCATGTAGTGCCTTGCCCTGAACCACAGATGAGGAAAGGCCAACCGTGTGAAGACTGAGGTGGTTCTTTCAGCAGCCATGGTTATGAAGGAAATCAAAGTGCCCTCAGTCCTCAGCTGCTGAGCATAGATATTCTTAATACTATTGGTCAGGAAAAGAATCTAGACAAAGTGTTGCATAATGTGAGCCAGGCCTCTAAGAGATATAAACTAAAGCTCAATGCTGTCCTGCAGCAGAGAACACAAATCCTGTGTCCATGGCAAGTGAAAATGCCATTTGAAGCAGTAGGAAAATCCATGGGTAGGCACCCATTAAGGCATTAAGAGCACATCCAGCATGCAACCATTGCATGCAATTGGAGTGGCAGCTGCCAAGGAGCCCTTGTACCTTTTTCAACTCAATGTTTTTCTCGCAAACAGGTGCACCCTTTGGCTGGACAATTGTTACACTTATAACTCATTATATTTCAACTGGTGTACATGTTTTTATGCTGATTAGTTATTTTTCTGCACCTGCATTTGTATTTTTTTCCTTCAGAGGGGATGCATTTATCATATTTTTCAGATAAAGAGATAAAAAAGAAAAACTAGTAATTAAAGTAGAAAAAAGAAAACAAAGCAGCGTGACGCATTTTGAAATTTTCTTTTCTTTTTGCAGTCCAAAATGTTTCAGACCTTACTATTGGTTTGAACTTGAGCCTTTTAGCTACTCTAGTCCTATCCAACCTGATTCTGCATGCCACCAGTTGTATTTGCCATCCCAGAAAATTCTTTGATACTCATGATTTGCAGATCATAGTTACTTGTTCTGTAAACAGTAGCATCTGCAAAATTCCACGGGAACAATCTGAACACTTGTCAGCTTTTCTTGGTTTTCAAAGCTGCAGTCATGTGATTCCAATGAGTCTATGCTGCTATTTTGAGAAAAGTATGATTTCTGATGCAAGTGCTGCATACATGTGCAAATAAGCCTTGTGCTAAATCAGGGCCCAAAGCAGCCTATAAAAGTCAGGTTCTATAACTATTCCAGAATGTGGAAATGTTTTGTAGGTCCAGTGCTTTTTTTCTTTAAAAAAAAAAAAAGGTGCCGTAACTCACACATGCCTTGCCTATCCTACAAGGTTCCATCCAAAAAAGGTGCCGGAACTCCGTTCTGGGCGTTCTATGAGGAAAAAAAGCCCTGTGTAGGTCACACCAGATTTGCAACACATGTATAGATATACCTTCATTAAGGCACAGTAGCCTGAGCCTTCCACACATTACAGAGGTCTGTGTTTAAATCGGGACAGTTAAAGTAACATATAATCAGTCCTACAACTGTAGGAAGATGGGACAACTTCAGTTAGGCAGTTCAATTCCATGCTGCTGTACCAACCCAATGGATTATAGTAGTAGTAGTAGTAATGGAGAAAATTGCAAAATACAAAGACCTACAAATAGAAATAGAATGACTATGGCAGAAGAAAACAAAGATAGCATCAATAGCAATAGGTACCTTGGGTGCAATCCCAAACAATCAGAAGCACCACTTGAACACCATTGGCACTGATAAAATCGCCATCAATCAATTGCAAAAGCTTACACTTGCAATGATACTTCTAACACCATCAAACATCAACATCTGCCTATCCCAGGACCTTAGGAAGGACTCAGTGGATTGATAAAAATACCAAATACAGTTTAAACATCTGGCTGACTGTGTGACCAACCATACTAATAACATTAATGGTTTAATATTGTTTAATCAAATATAATTCATGGTTTTGGCAATCTAATTTCATTAATGCTTTGCTATTGATATACTTAATTGGAATATGAATTATCATGTATGTTTCAGCTTTATATATTCTTTATTATGTTCTTTCATTAACAGTCTTACATACTCAAGAGTAGAAAAGTGGGGCACATGTAAAAGAAATGAGTGAATTTATTGTTGCATAGGTGCAAATCTATTTTTCATATAAGAAAATTATAGCTATCTATAGCTTCCATAGTTTATCTAGAGCAAAAATCACCTCAAAGAAAGATCACTGATGCACAGACACGAGAATCTGGAGTTGAGATTGCCCACCACAGAATGCATCGTTTCTTTCTTTCCCCCCTGACTTCTACATGGTGTGAAAGGACAGGCATTTAAGTCAGCAAAATATTTTAACCCTCCCACCCTCTGCCTCTCGAACAGCCCTGAACTGATGGAGTTTTCTGAGAGCATCTGCTCACCTTGATATGCTACCAACTGAGGTCCAATCAAAAATACAATGGTGGGATGCTCATTGCCACCTCTTCATTTTACCCCATAGTCCACTGACCAATCGCCATGCACACAGCGTGCATAGATAGCAGATATATTGTTTATACATATGTATTTTGGACCCTAGCCTACCACCCATTATTGCATGAAGCCTTTGGGGGCAACATTATTTTCCCATCACGTATGAGTGGGCCTGGTAACCTTGCTGAGCACCGAAGAAGCATAATTTCCCCCAGGATTCTACTCATATTTTTTTCTCCCCACGTTGCACAGCAGCATTAACATTTCCATTGTAGCAGGTTTAAGCCACAAGTGGCTGCTACTTCTGAATTGAGGAATTGGGTTTTCTCTTCTGCTTAATTACATGCCAAAGTAGTCTGCTTAGCAAACTGGGAAGATCCTGGTTTGTTGCCCTGAGATGATGGTGCTCCTTCTGGGATGTTGAGCACTATGGCAGGGATCGCCATCATACGGAAGAGCTTTCTAGTGATCCCCACAAGGAACTCTTATTTAAATGATCTCTGCTGTATGAACCATTTCTTGGCTTATAGCCAAAACTGAACTGACCAGCTCCTGGAAAGTATTTGTCTCATGCTGATAAAAAAAACAACAACATTCCACTTCTCAAAGACTTTATTTAATGTTTTTCCACGGGAAAAGAAAAAGAAAAGAAAAACCCTAATATCCAGTGTTTAGAAAAGCACAATGTTACCTCTGCACAATATAACACCCTTCTGAATTGAGTGTCACCCAGCTCTGTTCTATGATCTATCAGATTTCAAGTCTCTTCCTTTTTGCACTTCCATGCAGCAAAACCAGACATTGCCTCCACTCCCAATGGGTTGTGACAGTGGGTGGGCTGTTAACGTTGCCAGAACTACAATTCCAAAAAACGGTTTCTTGAATTTCTGATAAAACAGTAATGATTTCTGTCAGAAGGACACCCCCTACTTGGCAGCTGAGTTCAGTGGCTGCACATGCTTGCTTTGCTTGCAAGGAATTTTATTGGGCCTCCAAACCTGATACATTGCTGGTTAAACATCTGCCCAAGATAGAAAAAGGTGGGTGGGGTGGAATTCTGTGTGCTACAAATTGCGTATGAATAGCCAGATTTCAGAACAAAGTTAACTACTTGCAATTTGCAAAACAGTTGCATTTTGTCATTTGTTATTTATGGAATGCATTGAAATGTAGATGCAAATGTACCACGTGCTGAAAAGAAATCCTATAAACAATCCTCCGCTGGATCTTTAAAACCATTAACCATATGGCAAGAGAGAGACTAGAAAGAGACAGCTCCTGATCTAGGGCTCCATCCTTTTTCTTCAAACAGACTCGTTGGACTTCCTTGGCAGTTATTTTTCACATACGGTGCAATGAGTTTCACTGACTTCTCAGGATAAGCTAAATAAAACTGGAAAGAAGAACTTGGGGGGACAGGGGGAGGGAGGGAGAGAAGCTGCATATATTTTGGCTCATAGCAGACTGACATGAAATGTTTATGTTTAAAAACCCCTCCAGGGGAAGAATTTTCCCAAGCACACCATATAGGCATTATCATCCAATTTCAAGGAAGATTAAATAGGCACATCAGGATTTTTGAAATGTGATCGTAACATGTCTTTTGGGAACTAGTGGCACTGGAAGTTTGCCATCAGGGATTCCTCTTTAACAAATCTAGGTTTGTCTATCTGCTGAGGCCTACCTTTTCTAGCATGCTGAACTCACCTAAGTGAGTCGTGAGTAAAGACTGGGTCATCAGATTAAGCCTGAAGAATCACTGTGTCTTTAGCTCAAAGAGGGGACCTGGCTTTCTTTTCCTATCCCCTAGTGCACTGTTTTCCATCCAGATTCCTTACATGTGTTGGGCCTGGCATAATCTAATTCCAATAGCCACCCTGACTAGGAATGTTGGAAACCCTCAAAAAAATGAGAGCACCAGGCTGGAGGAAGCCAAACTATTGTATATTTGTGTATTTACATATTTGACTTGGCATTAAGGCATTCCTGTAGTCCCTACTAACTGGATTATTCAAAGCACTGTGGAGAGGATGCCATTTGCTCCAACAATGTTAATGTTGATTGTTGGAAAAGCTTCATTCCTCAAAGCTCCTTTTTAATATACTAACCCATCCAGATAAGAGATTATTCCACTTCTTGCAAGGGAGCCAGGATTATAAGCATAATAAGCATGGTGCCATCTCCATCACTAATTGTATGGACTTTCCTGTAGATTCAGCCAACCAGAGTTTCTTGAAGCTTTCCATTCTGGGTGAAGTGAGAGGAATGGGAGTCCATTGACACACCTTCTCAGTGACTGCCCCAGACTCTGAACACTCGCCACCGACCCATGGGATGTCCCTGGCTTTCAAGAAAATATCAAAGACCTAATTTCTTCACAGGTTATTTAATGTCTGGAACGTCTACCTTAGTTTAGAGAGGTGTACATTGTTTTTATCTGTTCAGTTTGTCTTATTTTGACTGTTAGCTGCCTCAAGTCTTAGGAAGTAGGTTCTGTTTATACCAACCCATAAACAAGGAATACAAATCCCAGAATCTCAGTTTTTGAATGCCAGGAAATTCAGAATCTTGCTTATATCATGGCGGCCAAAACTGATGCAATATTCCAAATGTGATCTTACCAAGGCATTGTAAAGTGGTATTAACACTTCAAATGATCTTGATTCTATCTCTTTGTTATTACAGCCTATGACTGCATTGGCTTTTTTGGCAGTGGCAACACACTTTTGGCTCATGTTTAAGTGATTGTCCACAAGGACTACAAAATCCCACTCGCATCTACTACTATTGAGTCAAGTACCACCTATTTTATATCTGTGTATTGGGGTTTTCTTCCCTAAATGCAGAATCTTACTTTTCTCATCATTGAATTTCATTTTGTTCAATAAGTCCAAGATCCTTTTGTTCAAGTCTGTCAAGATCCTTCTGTATCTTGAGTCTATCTTTTGTAATGTTGGCTATTCTTGCAAACTTGGTGTCATGTGCAAATTTGATGAGTTCCCTTTCTATCCCCTCATCTAAATCATCAATGAAGATATTGAACAGTACTGGGCCTAAGACAGAGCCTTGGGGTACCCCACTGCATACACGTAATTGAAGAAAAGCAAGTTTTACTCATAATGGGGCAATGCCACACATGTTTAGCACAGAAGGACCTAGAAAAGGGTGTAAAATATTGAAAGGCAACAAGTAAAATACTGAAACTAAGTTTTCTCTATAATTACTGGAGCATTAGGAGCTATCACAATGGAACTATCAAAACAGCTGGAACAATTAAAATCACTTCACCATGTCACATTCAATTTATAAACATCAGTTTTGCTCACAGTCATGTATATATTATAGTGGTATTGAGACAACTCATAGAATGTGAGATAAAACTTGAATTATTAGCATTTCCTGAGTGTTATTGTAAGAAAATGAATGAATGAATAAATGAATGAATGAATGAATGACAATACATTTTCTATCTGCTATTAGGAATTCCTCCATTTCTTTCTTAGTTTATATTCCCCTTTGTAATAATGATGTTAGATTTATTTTATGTCACAATGAATTCACTTCAGCTTTTGCAGGCTCAAACAAGATCTGATTGTATTATTAGATTATATTAGACTCAAATACTTAAATTAGTTTCAGATGATTTAGATATATTCATTCATGAGTGCTCTTTTACTGTTTCAGAATCACTACTGATGGAGGTGTGTTAGTTTGGGCTCAGAATTATATTATATATTAGTTTTGGGCTCTGAGTTTTTCTTTCCTCTGTGGGACCATACCCATGTGAAATCGCACTTAAGAAGCAATCTATATAGGCATTTCCATATGAGAAGGTTATGCTGGAGAGAAATCAATCTTGGGCCTGTCTGGTCTGACAGTACTGGCCTATTCCAACAGTTGACTCAGCTTTTTTCTTGGTCTTGTGCCAGTTTATTTGAAGCCAGAGCAAAGTTGATTTTTTCTTTTGCATCATACAGCTTGTGGTAATTTCTAATTTCCCCTTGGCAGAAACTATTGCTTTCCATTCCATTCTATTTTAAACACAATAGTTGCCCTGCAAAATAAGTGGAGGAGGAGGAGTTCTTGTCGATTTCACCCTTATCAGAATAAACCTGGATGAAACTATCATGCGTCGTTTAAAGCAAATGTGTTTTCTGCACTGCTCCAACCAGTGGCATCATGCAACTATAGTTAGGCATACTCAGTGCTTTTTTTCTTTAAAAAAAAAAAAGGTGCCAGAACTCACACACGTCATTCAACCCACCTTGCCTACCCTACAAGGTTTCATCCAAAAAAGGTGCCAGAACTCCATTCTGGGCGTTCTATAAGAAAAAAAGCCCTGGACGTACTAAGGAAAATATCAGGTTTTAAAATTTTCAGTATGATGGTGTTGTATCTTCAGATTCTTTAAATGCACTGCAGCCCCTCCTTGTTTAATAGTCACCTCATCTAACAATGCATTAATTTAATAAAATTTATTTCCTGATCAATTTGCACACTTACCCCCAAATTTCGTGCACCTGAGAATGCATGCTGGAGCTGGCATTGATGCCCAAGAGAACTTTATCTGAATGAGATAGCAGCAACCAGTGATCACTGCCATGTCTGTCTATCTCTCGCTCTCTCTATCACATCTCCACTTAGTGACCATTTCACTTAATGACCATTTGGCTTCCCATTTAAGGAATGGTTTGCTGGAACCAAACGAGGAGAGGTGGCAAGGAGATTTGCATTTCCCCCCCCTCTCTCAACCTTTTTACTTTCTCTGTTTCTTAACAAACCACATCCCTCCTTTAATTTATCATGAAGGGTGTGTGGGAAAAGGAAGATAGTAGAAATGCAGGACTGAGAAGCCTAACTAATTAACTAAGATTGATAGGGCTGTTCTATTTGTGTAAATTTGTACTGTGTTTAACCCAGTGTATCAAGCTTTGCTTGTAACAGACTTGACATGGAAAAGATTTAAGATTATTTTTTTTTAATTTGACTTATCCCTAAATACAAACAATCCCCATGAAGTCTCTGAACTGGACAAGGTCCAAACAAAGCATACAACCAAATGGAAGCCATTTGGGACCATAATTCTGAAAAAGCCATGAGCTTGCATAGTAAAGGGCAATAAATTTGTACTTTTCAGAATGGCAGAGAAATCTATGCATGTCCCACTTGCTCATAGGTGTGGAGAGAAACTGTTCCAGCTCATAGTAAAAAGTTATCCACTACACCCTTTCCAAGGGCTTCATTCTCATTGTAGCATTCAAAGTGCCTGCATACCAGGAAGTATGGGAGCATGCATAAACAAATATCACTATTTTTTATTTGGAAAACCGTATGAAGGCATGACTTGAGCAAAGTCATTTCGATCAAAGGGAAGAGTCAATGTCATTCATTATGTGACAAATAGACTACATTTGTGGGACACAGATGAGCAGTTCATGTTCATATTCAGATGTCTACGCATAATAGGTCTCATTTAAGCATCGTGCCTCCATCTGGTCTTTGTTTGCGCCTCAAACATCTGAATACAAAAAGGCTAAATAATGCTCAGGTTTATGATATCTGCCGATGCCTCCTTTAATTGGAACTGAATAATATTACAGAGCTGTTGAGCTGGAAGCCTGAAATAACAAGCACAATAGTCTGATTCAACAAGAGAATTCACATCCATACATCTTCATATAGCCTTTCTATTTTCTATCTGCTCGTCATGCCAAGCCTTTTCTCTCCCCCATCACTTCCCTTCTGTGTAATGTTTATTTTTAAGATCCACGCAGTGCAATGCTGGTTTAAAAGCCTCAGCTCAACCATGAAATATCTGGAGGGGGACTCAAATGGCCTTAATTGAGCTACAATTCCTCAGCTTAACTCATTTTTCCTCAAGGATATTTTGATGGGCCTCTCCAACCTTCTTGAGATGATTAAATCATCAAACTAATGGATATAATAGTGTTATGAATGAAAAAGAGAGCATCTAAATGCTAGCCAGGGCCAGCTCTAGGCTAAGGTCAAGTAGGCAACAAATTTTAAGGGGTGCCAAAATCGAAAAGACTTCTGAAAAATACAATAAAAAAGCAAAAAGCAGTAAAAGCCTAGTCCATGAACATCATGCACACTCAAGATTTATATATAATCTGGATCAAAAGTATAGATGATATAGATATAGATACAGATATATGTGAGCATGTCTATGTGTATGACTATGTTTGCAGGATTGTTGCATAAGAGAACAAAGAGTGCTGATATAATTGAAATGACTTATTGTATGAAGAGGGTGAAAATGTTTGAGGAAAGGGAAAAAAAGATTGTGGCTGAAAATCATAAGTGTAAAGTTCAAAAATTCAAAGAAAGAATAAATAAAAGAAACAAAAGAGTGCCTAACAATCTTGAAAGATAAGCCAAACCACAAGAGGCCCCAGAAGATGACTTTGCCCAGAGCACCAAAATATTTAGAGCCACCCCAGATGCTATTGTATCTTTTGATTAGTGGAAAGAATGAACTGAAATTTGCAGTTACAAGACTATTAGAATAAGGATTTTTAAATCCCTCAGGAAGGCAGTTCTCAGGAAAACTGTCACACAACCCAAAAGCATTTTTGGTCATTCTTCCCTCTCAGGAACGAAGACCAAACTCTGAGCTTAGAAAGCAGATTTGCCTCCAAGCCCAAGCCTCTCCAAAAGTAGAGAACCTCAATTTCAGGAAGTCCCAAAAGTGACTCTGGTGGGAAAGGAGGAGGAGGAGGAGGAGGAGGAGGAGGAGGAGGAGGAGGAGGAGGAGGAGGAGGAGGAGGAGGAGGAGGAGGAGGCTGGACAAGTACAGGATTTTGAAAGTCATCCAGGCTTGATCCATGGTGGAATTTCACAGGTTTAATCTCTCTTCTCCTTTTTTGCCAAAAAGGCGAAACCTTTATTTGTTGGTTATAAAAAGTCCTGGAACTGAAGGACCTCTAAATAGCCACCTGGCAAAGGATAAAATATTCATATTGACAAAATCATCTGCCAGTGAACTTGGTGAGATTGTAAGTTTTGGGATGAGTTCATTTCATGAATTCCTTCTACTGAATAACAATGTTAAAAACATTTGGGATCACTGACAGCTTTGAGGACACACAATTATTCTTTGACATGTGGTCTTATTTTAGGCTGTAGCCATTCTTCCACATCTTTCTAAATAGTACAATATTCCCAGAATTAGAAATTTAACTATTTGCAAGGATATTGAATCGTTTCAAATCCTTATTTTCCCTTGGGTAGTGTACATCCATCACTGTGAAACAAAAGTGGGTAACAATTATCTTCAGTGAATAGGAGTGTTTGCTAATTCCACATCATCAAGGGCTGCTTGCCTTGCAGTCTGACACAGAAGGAGCCTCAGTAGATGGTAAATGGAATGCAAAGTGAACTTTCGCCTATCTGATAGACAGTGTCACTTGCTGACTGCCTCAACATGTTGTTAGGTGTATTCCCACATCTTGTCTTCTTGCCCCAAGAACTGGGAGATGGAGCACCTGTGTAAGAATGAGGAGACGAAGGAAATCAGGTGTCAAAAGTTCAGCAAGGTTTCTCTATGACAGTGGAAAGAATCCTGTGGACCAGCACAAGAGATTGTGTTCTTGGCAGCTATTTTTTTTTTCTTCAAGGCAAAGTTGGAAGAAGTAAAAGAGAAACAATTATTTCATTCTGGAGGTGAAGGGAAGGGGAACTGTAAGTAGCAGGAAAGGTGGGTTTTTTTTGTCTCATTCATGTGATAAAAGAAAACAAAATAGTCTGGCTGATTACACCATAAACAGAGATCCATGAACCCAAAGCTTCAGAACCACCATTATTTTCCCTAGCTGCTAGGTATACACAGATTACAATTAGAGGGTTAATGTTAAATTAGTCCATAAGGACTTATCCACAGCCCCAGTTGCCTTGTTATCAGAACAGGATAGAAACCATTTATTGAAGGCAGAAATGGATGACACCTCCCTCCCAAAGCACAGTCCACCTCCAAGTGCATTTTCCTGCTGTGGGTTAAAACCGATATTTTCCTCTTGTGTCCTCTTGAATGCTCTTTTCTGTTTCAGATGGAGTAATGTTATTCCTGATAAGCTAGCCTTAGCAGTTCATTGGCTACTCTGCTGAGGAAGAAATGCCTCTTCCACAGGGTCAGTGTGTCAGCGTCAACTTCTTTTAGACCTCCCTTTTATGACCAGGGCTTTAATAGCACTGGTGTCATAATGTTTATCCTCTGAGTCTAAAGTGTTCTGGTTGGAAATCAAGCAGAGGTGGGCTTTTTAAACTACTATTTTTCCATGCTTCCTATTTCTCACTCTGCTTCTTCTTCTTCTTTAGGTGCAGTGATGTACCATTTCCCTGTTTTCCAAGGCATCTGAGGTTCAAGAATTTTGCCCCCAGTTTCTAAAGTAGTTTATATATTATGATCTAGGTCATGGGTCAGCAACCTGCGGCTCTGGAGCCACATGTGGCTCGTTGAGCCTTCTCCTACGGCTCCTAGCCTCCTCTGCCATTTGCAGAGATAGAGACAGAGAGGCACTTGCGCTTCCCTTCTCTCTCTCGCTCTCTCTGTCTCTCTCTCTGTGTGTAAAAAAGCAAGTGGCCTCACGCTCTTCTCAGACAAGCTGACAAGCTTATCAGGCAGGGCTCCTCCCTTTGCTGTATCTCAGCAGGAAGCAGCAGGAAGCAGCAAGCAGCAGCTCTCTCTCTCTCTCTCTCTCTCTCTCTCTCTCTCTCTCTGTGTGTGTGTGTGTGTGTAAAAAGAGAGTGGCCTCACGCTGTTCTCAGACAAGCTGACAAGCTTATCAGGCGGGGCTCCTCCCTTTGCTGTATCTCAGCAGGAAGCAGGAAGCAGCAGAAAGCAGCAAGCAGCAGTGCTCTCTCTCTCTCTCTCTCTCTCTCTCTCTCTCTCTCTCTCTCTCTCTCTCTCTCTCTCTCTCTCTCTCTCTCTCTCTCTCTCTCTCTCTCTCTCTCTCTGAGTGGGGGAAGAGGACTGGCAGACCACGTTTTGTGGCTCCCAGTGTTTTCTTTTCTCTGCGAAACGGGTCCAAGTGGCTCTTTGAGTGTTTAAGGTTGCCGACCCCTGATCTAGGTTATTTGGGAGCTGAGGGTGAAATTTTCACTTCAGTGACTGCATCATTTATTTATTAATGATAATAAAGTAGCAGAAGAAATAGGAAGCTTGGAAAGGAATCTATGCATTTTTTAAAAAAAGTTTCTATCAGATTTTGAATCAGTTACTTTGTTTTTACAAAGTAAGAGTTATAGCCACTGTGCTTTTGGCTGAATTGTAGTAAAGGCAAATTTAAAATTCTTTAGAAATACAGAAGTAGGGGAGGATATCTAAGCTATTCTGCCTGCTTGAAAGTGTACTTTGATTCTTTACCTTTGTACATATCTATTTTATGAGTGTGTGTTTATGTGCATACATATGACATATATATGCATGCAATGTAATATATGTGTCCAGGAAGACCCATTCCCAGAAAGAAAATTCCACACAATTTTTTGGTTTGAGTCAATTTCTTAAGAGCTTAAAACTTGAACTTGGTAGCCCAGTAGGGTACATGTATTCACTTTGAATATCTCCACCATGCAGTCTTGGGTATGACAGCCATATGCAGCTCCAAAAGTTTTAGACATGGTCTCCAGGGATCTCTAGAAGAGATCATTTTTAAACATGCAGAAGGACAAAATTATTAAGCACATGGTAAAAAAGTAATCATCTAGGTCAGTGATGGCGAACCTTTTAGAGACCGAGTGCCCAAACTGCAAACAAAAACCCACTTATGTATCATCGGGTGCCAATTCAGCATGGCCCATTGGGTGGGCGTGGCCCATATGGTGAGTGTGGGTGCGGTGGTAACAGCAGACTGGTTGGACTAAAAAGTTCAATCAATCAATTCCAACTTTGCGAGTTCTTTTTTTCCCCGTGAGAAATTAAAATTGATTGATTGAACCTTTTTTTTTTTTTTGCACATGGTGGTGAAGGCCTAAAGCAAAAAGGTTTTATAAAACCCAGCTGAAGGTCTAGGACTGGGGCGACAGCATGCGTGCCCACAGAGAGGGCTCTGCGTGCCACCTGTGGCATGCGTGCCATGGGTTCGCCACCACGGATCTAGGTTATAGCCAGTTTGGTGTAATGGTTAAGGCACTAGAGTGGAAACTGGGAAGTGGAGAGTTCTAATCCCTGCCATTGGTACAAAGCCAGATGGATGTTCTTGGGCCAGTCACTTCCTCTCAGCCCTAAGAAGTAGGCAAAGGCAAGCCACGTCTGAAATCTTGGCAAGAAACCTGCAGGGACTAGACCAGGCAGTCTCTAGGAGTCCACACTGACTCAAAGAAACAATTTTTTTTAAAAAAAGTTATAATTATATTTCAGTGTAACTGAAATAATATCAAATAGCATACCACTCAAAGGCCAACTCCAGTCCTTGGCTGGGAAACCATTGGTCATTCCTGGCTTAGAGAAGCCCTTGATGAGGCTTCTGACACTACAGGTATTTTCAACTTACAACAGTTCATTTAGTGACTGTTCAAAGTTACAACGCCATTGAAACTTGTGACTTAAGGCTGTTGTTCACTTTTATGACCTTTGCACCATCTCTATGATCATGTGATCAAAATTCAGATGTTTGGCAACTATTTCACTTTTATGACTGTCCCTGTGTCCCAAGGTCACGCGATCACCTTTTGTGACTTTCTGACTAGTAAAGTCAATCGGGAAGCCAGATTCACTTAGCAACGGGATTACTAACTTATCAACCAAAGTATTTCACTTAACAACTATGGCAGGTAAGGTCATAAAACGGGGCAAAATTTACTTAACAAATGTCTCACAAAAATTTTGAGTTCAACTGTGGCTGTAAGTTGAGGACTACTTGTATTTCTGCACATTCTTTGTGTAAAGCAAACATTCAAACGAGTGGCCTATCCCCTCCCATCATTCCTCCAAAAGTTGTGGGAACTTGATTTGTTTAAAAAAAAAACTTTAAAAGAAAGTGTTAAACAGCCCCTTGGCTCCATCTCAGAAATAAAATTGGCAGCCACCTGCTGCTGTACTTCATCTTTTTGAAAAATATTTGGGAAATCCAGTCACAGGTTTTCCATATGACAGAGTTTGGCTCAGAATCAAATTAGTCCAGTGTAATAGTTGTTACCCATAGAAATGTGGGCGTAGTGAAACTTCTGTACTATAATTATTGTTTATTGTGGGCATACGAAAAGATTATGCAGCATAGCACACAGCAAGCAAGGCTTAAATCTATGATATTTAAACTTCAGATTAATTTTCAACCATGACAGGAATACAGGCTCACATTAAGTTATGTTACCAACAATACTGTGTGTGTCTTTATAAAATTCCATTTTAGTCCAGAATGCTTGTGTGAATTGGTGCAAAGAAATGCAAAGAAGCTTTATATAAAGATCTCTGCTTGTGGAAGTCTATTTTTATTAATGTAAATTAATTCTGTCAATATCTGTGAGGGGTGAGTTCCAAGATTGTGCTTAAGCTTCTCCTTCTTATGTACAAGACTCATCTTCTCTTAGAAATGGAATTTCATGTATTAAAAAAAATCTCAAAATATGAATGTCTCTCTGAGTTTGCCTCGTTATGTGGCATTGATATTCTTGAGATGAAACATAAACATTTTGTGTGCTATCCCAAGTTTTTAAATAAATAAATGTCAGCCTATATACAGTTGAACTTTGTCAATCAGGTATATTTGTGATACTGACTTTTTCATTTTTTTACATTCTTACCTGAGGTTCACCCAATTCCTGAAAGACAAAGTATATGTTAACTTGAATGCAAAACTTTAGGCACCCCTGGTGATGTTTTAATGAATCCCTAAGTGAATGGAAACAGACACAATCTCTGCATGACACAAAGTTAAAGGCAAACTCATTCTGCAAATATGAATGCATATCTATTTTTTTATGTGCAAATGCTCCAGGATTCAGAATATGAAAACAATGAATATGGGTGTATATTTGTGTGTGTGCATGCACAGAGAAATTAGATACAATTTCAGATAGTACTCTGTGACCTTCTTTAGCAGGAACAGTGACTTTCAAACATTTCCTGTAGATAGCTAAATATTTTCAGTTCTGCCTTTGGGAATTCTTATTTCACTCATCCTTGCAGTTATTAACTACTAGGTAAGAAAAATTAATATAATATACTATAATACTATAATATATACTATAATATACTATACTGTACTGTAATATACTGTACCAGTGATGATGAACCTATGGCACGCGTGCCAAAGGCAGCACTCGGAGCCCTCTCTGTGGGCACGTGTGCCATTTCCCCAGCCCTGTCTCCCCCTGCGGCCCCCTCCTCTCCAGAAGCCCCCCTGGAGGAGAGTTGCCCCTTGGCGTGGTCTGCATGGAGCAGCACAACCAAGGACATAGTTGAGCAGCAGGGACAAGACTCCGCCCTCACACTCCATAGAGTGCAGATGATGCTGCGGGGTGTGGGTGGAAGGTGTGGCTTCCACAGTGCTGCAGGGCTGCCTGGGTGATCTGCTACGACAGGCCAATGAGGCAGTGCATGGCCCTGTGGGCGGGCGGAGCAGGCAGGGCAGGAGGTGGAGCGGGGGTGGGGGGCGGGTTTTGGGCACTCGGTCTCTAAAAGGTTCGCCATCACTGTACTATGCTGTGCTGTGATATAATAATATAATATAATATAATATAATAAAAATATAATATAATATAATATAATATAATATAATATAATATAATATAATATAATATAATAAAAATATAATATGATATGATATGATATGATATGATATGATATGATATGATATGATATGATATGATATGATATGATATGATATGATATGATATGATATGATATGATATGATATGATATGATATGATATGATATGATATGATATAATATAATATAATATAATATAATATAATATAATATAATATAATATAATATAATATAATATAATATAATATAATATAATATAATATAATATAATATAATATAATATAATATAATATAATATAATATAATATAATATAATATAATATAATATAATATAATATAATATAATATAATATAATATAATATAATATAATATAATATAATATAATATAATATAATATAATATAATATAATATGAGTGCACTAGCTCAGTGGTTACAGACACTGAGCTTATTAGCTGGAAAGCTGACAGCCAGGATTCAAGACTTGAGTGACACGTAATGGGGTGACCCCTGCTACTTGCCCCAGCTCCTGCCCACCTAGGACTTTGAAACATGCAAATGCAAGTAGATTAATGGGTACCATTTCAGTGGGAATGAAACAGCCTTCCATATCATCACATGACCACAGAAATGTCTTTGGACAATGCTGGCTCCCTCAACTAAGAAACAGAGATGCGCACCGCCCCCTAGAGTTAGACATGACTGGACAGGGGAAAACTTTACCTTTACCTTTATAATATATCATATCGTATTGTATTGTATTATGTCATCATTTTGTATAATACTGCTAGTTTAGATGTATTCTTAGGTCTCCTTGCATGTATTGCATGTTTGAGAATTTGCCATATATTTTCAATAATATTCAAGTCTGAGAACTGGAAAAGTCATTGCAGATTATTTTTGTTGTTGTTGCTGCTGCTGTTATTATTGTTACACAACAATATGAAATCATAGGTACCAGTTCTTTAGCTGGTGTTGGCCTATATATACAGCAAGTTTTTCTCAAATCCTGAACTTTAGCCTCGGATGTCACAATGAATCGGCATAGTATATGTGTGGATCCAAGTAGTGTGTCCTTTTGTAACTCTAATTGACAGATGGAAAATTTAATTAGTATATGTTTACATATTGTTGGTCACACAGTAGCCAGATGTTTGACTGGATCTGGCATTTTACCCACCTGCTGAGTCCCTCCCAAGAACTTGCGATAGGCAGGTGTTGTTTGATGGAGTTAAAGGTATTGTCAGGATGCAAGCTGTTTCAAGTACAGCTGCCTTTAGCAATTGACTGGTGGTGATTATTAATGCCGATGGTGTTCAAATGGTGTTCTAGATGTTTTGAGGTTATACTCAAGGCACTTATTACTATCGGTACTATCTTTGCTTTCTTTTGCCAGAATCACTCTACTTGTATTTGCAGGTCTTCATATTTTGCATTTTTTTTCCAGTTCTTTTTCTTTTTTTCTGCTGTCCTCAGGTATTGCAATGTCCACTATCCAGACTTTTTGTCTTTTTATTAACAGTTGTTAAGTCTAGAGTTTTATGTCGCAGGTGCTTGTCCATTTGAATTGCTAGAATTCCCAGAACCCTTTAGCGTCTTCATTTTCTATTACTTCGTCTATTTTGTGGTTCCCACCAGTTCTTTTACTTCCTCGCGCTTTTTAGTTAGAGGGCTTTGTTATTTCTGAGGAGAAGGCTGAGGAGAGGGTGCCTGGTTAAGGAATAAAAATGATTCAATAGAGATGCTGGCTTCCTCTACTGCTGAATACCTCTGCTTTGCCTCTACAGTATGAGCTACTTCTGACACAGCTTTGATTTCTTCGCCTTGGTAGACCTTTGCAGTTCTTCCAATTCTGCTTCTGTGAATACTTTATGTTGTATTATCAATCAATGTTGATCTGCTAGTCTGTGTTCTGTTATTTCCAATTCTGGATGTTGTTTTTCTCAGATATCCTTTTCTCACTGAACTTGATTTGAAAAACAAATAATTATTTCTTTGATTTCAATCTTTGTATATTTATATGTGTAGTCTACAACTTTCCCAAAATCTACTAAGGAAATTACCAGATCACGAATAAGATTGGTTTAAAGTGGATTGATATTGTTCTTGTCACATCCATGCTGACTTCCAATAATTATTACGTTATTTTAAAATGCTTAAAGATCAAACTCTTTTATGAATTGCTTATAGAACCTTCCCCAAATATCAGTGTCAAATGAATTTGTTTGTAGTTCCTTGGATTTTTCCTCTGACCTCCTCACTTTTAGTTAACAACAGTATTTTCCCTCCTCCAGTCACTCTCCTCAGTCTCCAGGATTTACATAAAATTTTGACAAAATTGTTAAGAAATTGCTTCAATAGCTTAGCACAGGGGTCTTCAAACTTAGCCCTTTTATGACTCACGGACTTCAACTCCCAAAATTCTTCAGCTAGCATGCCTGGCTGAGGAATTCTGGGAGTTTAAATCCATGAATCATAAAATGGCCGAATTTGAAGACCTCTGGCTTAGTAATTTAATCTACCTCTACTGATGAAACTTATTCAAAGTCAGTAGGTAAAGGATTAAAACAATAAAGAGAGGCACGTTTAAAAGAAATGTGTCTTAAATATATAGTAATGTCCCTACATAAGCCTATACTGTAAGGGTGTTGCCCTTGGTGTTGCAAAGCTATGCCTGGATCACAGAAAAAGATAGGAACAACCAACAATATTTGGTCACAAGATATGTTACTGTCAGAACAACTGGTATACATGAGTTTTTAACTTAAACTGAAGATTGTTTGCAGAAGACATGTTAGCACATAACACAGTAACAGAATAACAGAGTTGGAAGGTGGAGATTTCCTAGTCCAATCACCTGCTCAGGCAGGAAAACTTATACAATTTCATACTCAATTCCAGCAACCATTCTTTATATGTTTTGCCCTCTGGTCCCCTAATCATCTTTGCTGCTCTTCTCTGCTCTCTTTCTAGACATCTCTCTTTCTCAACATCTTTTCTACA
This sequence comes from Bothrops alternatus, assembly GCA_034064705.1. Taxonomy (NCBI): domain Eukaryota; kingdom Metazoa; phylum Chordata; class Lepidosauria; order Squamata; family Viperidae; genus Bothrops; species Bothrops alternatus. Next base: position 924,420 of record JARGCV010000031.1, on the reverse strand, counting down.
TTGTGGCACCCAAAACTGGATGCAGCATTCCAAGTGTGGCCTTACCAAGGTATTATAGGTTTGTATTAACACTTTTTATGATCTTGATTCTATCCCTTTGTTAATGTAGCCTAGCACTGATTGGTCTAGAATCACAGGTCCCCAACCTTTTGGGCACCCGGGACCAGTTCCGTGGAGAGAGGTTTTTCAATGGACCGGAGGGTGTGTGGTTTTGTGTGCTGCCTGCATCTCGCGGATGGGGCTTTGCTTGTTTATGCAGCCCAATTGCTAGCAGACAGCGACCCAGTACTGGTCCACAGACCGGGGGTTGGGGACCCTTGGTCCAGATGAGCCTATGGCCTGATTCAGCAAGTTCTTAAATCTTTATTTCTTAACATTAGCTTGAAATACTTATATAATTCATGCATTTATTTTTGTTTTGTTTTGTTTTTAAATACCATGCATCCCTTTTGAATATCTTCTACAGGAAACTGATCCCCTGGGAAAATTGACAGTGCCCTAAAGACTCTATTGGTCTGTCTTGGGGAATCCCATAAGAACAGATAGAGGGGGGGGTTGTATCAGTAGTGAAAACACTTAAAAGACTAATGTGCAGTAGACTAACTTGAACTGAACATTGGTAAATCATAGATGTGTCAGAATCCTTAAACAGTAATACTAAGGTGACTCTGACATAAAATCTACAGATCATCCTACAAATCCAATCCTGTGATTATTTGTATATTCTTCTGTATTGTTTAGTATATTATTGTTTTAATTACTTTACATGCAGCAATATGACACATTAATTAAAGCACACTGTGAAACAATGGAAATTGCATATAATAAAGCCCCTCATTATGGTAGCCTAGGAACGTCCATCATTACTATGTCACTGAATTGGTCCATTCCGCTACAACTATTTTGATATTTATAAAGTCTCAGGCGTATTAAGGTTTAGTATCCTAATTAGATTGCATGTTATAGTACCTGAATTTGCAATTTTATTTCTGTTCACAGCTGGCTGATATAGGCCGCATATAATTTTGATATTAAGAGGTGGGGCATTTTACAGTAAATATAACACGCCCACATAAAACATCACTTTTTTTTTCTTTTCATAACCATAAAAGAACCACCGTCTTTGTTCCCTTCACATAAGTAATTTGATCTCTGTGTTGCAAATTGAAGACCAAATTCTACACGTTGTGAGAAAGCCATGATTGAAGTTTTATTTTATTTTTCTACTTACTGGAAGGACTCATGCTCTCTTGTTTCTCCTTGTTCTCCACGCAGTTTTTTGGATCTAAATCATAATCCTCTCTGAAGCAATAAAAATCACCCCAAAAGGAACCAGTTAGAGCAGTGGTCCCAAACATTTCTGGGTTGACAGCATGGGGCGGGGGTGGTGGAGGTGCCTTTACGCATGTGAGCATGTGCATGTGCAAACATGGCCATGCACACACAAACAGGGCTATGATTCTGTGTGCAATGCAGATGGGGCCATGAGTGCCCATGCGATGCTCGGGTGATGCTAGGACCCACGCAATGCCACAATGCTAGCATGAGTGGAGATGTTGCACTTGCAGCAACGCTAACACTGGCATGATGCAGCGATGCTAGTGCAAGTGTGGGGGTGCACTTCTGGCAATGCTAGCGCTCGCCCGATGCTCACAGCATTGCTAGCACCCACGCAATGCCATGATGCTAACATGAGTGGGAGGGTGTGAGCGCGCACATGAGCGTGCACTGGCCAGTCACTCACGCTGCCCAGTAACCAACAACCCATGGCCCGGTAGTGGGCCACGGACCACAGGTTGGTGAATCCTGAGCTAGAGGAAGGGAAGAAGTGTTTAAGAAAAAAAAAGTTAACCCCTTTCCAATACTCAAAGGTATTAATCAAAACCTTTGCATCCAAAATGCTATTTTAAACAAACCCACTACCAAAGATCTCTCCAGTCAAGTGTTTCTTGGCTCTAAACAGCTGTCATATTTGTTTCCATATTTTGTGGCTGCTGTACCTTAGAGATTGTGTCTGCTATTACAGAAAGACAGGGAGGTATAATTATTTATTTATTTGATTTGACGTCTATGCCGCCCTATTCCGGAGAACTCAGGGCGGCTCACAACATAAATAGAAATCACCACTTAAAATACATATATAAAAACCCCTAAGTTAAAAGAAAACCAATCATTCAACAAACATACACACAAACATACACTGGCTAGGGGCAAGACGTTAACTGCCCCAGGCCTGCCGGCAGAGGTGTGTTTTAAGCAGTTTACGAAAGATGGAGAGGGTGGGGGCGATACGGATCTCCGGGGGGAGTTGGTTCCAGAGGGCCGGGACCGCAACAGAGAAGGCTCTTCCCCTAGGCCCTGCCAGGCGACACTGTCTGGCTGACGGGACCTGGAGAAGGCCGACTCTGTGGGCCCTAACCAGCCACTGGGATTCATGGGCCATTATGATTCATGAGCCATTATGATTCATCCATTCATAATGGCTCACCAGTTAAGATGTTGAGCTTGTCAGCTGAAAAGCCAGCAGCCCAGGTTCAACATCCGAGTGCCACACAATGGGGTGATCTCGCGTCCTCTTCTCAGTTCCTGCCAACCTAGCAGTTCAAAAGCATGCTAGATAAATAGGTACCACTTCAATGGGAAGGTCGCAGCACTCCTTGTCATCATGCTGGCCACATGACTGTGAAAATGTCTTTGGTCAGCACTGGCTCAAAGGCCTTGAAATGGAGATGAGCACTGCCCCCCCCTATAATCAGTAATGAGTAAAATCCTCAGGGACTCCTTTACCTTTATTACAAAAACATCACCACTACAATAACAACACCTACTTTTGATGCAGTGTTTATCAGAAGTCACCTGTGGCAGTAGCATTCTGTAAGAAAGAACATCGCAATGGTCCATAAGGGAGATGGCCAGGGCATGAGTGACCAACAAAAGGGTCTCCAGATCCAGGAAGGGACATAACTGGTGCACAACATGAAGTTGGGCAAAGGCCCTTCTTAGATGTTATATCAATAACCTGATGATTCCCACTCAAGTGCACACATCCAAAAATATTACAGAAATTATACAGAATATTGTAATTAAAATATAGTTCATGACTAATGCTTTAAATAGTTCTTATAGTTTTAAAATTAAGAGGTTTTTTTTAAAAAAAACACTTGATTGGAAATAATCATGCTCATGCAATTCTTCTAATTATGATGAGAGCCTGGAGTTGCAGTAATGGCATACTATTTTTATATTTCCAATATCTCAAATATATTAAGATTTAGAACACTAATCAGATTGTACGTTGCACTACATGTACATGTAGCTGCAATTTATTTCTGTTCACAGCTGGCAGATAGTGTGCTGCATATTATTTCAGTATTAAGAACTGAATCATTTAAAACGGGTGAAATATAAACACGTATGCAAACACACAGACACAGGCACGGAGAAGGAATCACTCCACACTGCTATCTCTCTCTCTCTCTCTCTCTTTTTAAATTGCTGACCAAAGCAAGTCTGTAACTGACAGGCTCCCCTACAGTATGTCCATTTGCCTTCTCTGCCATTTCTGATGCAGTGCCCTAGATGGGCGTGATTAGTACAGGTAATCTTTGATATATGACAACAACGGGGATCAGAACTTCCATTGCTAAGTAATGTGGTCATTAAGTGAGATGCACCCAATCTTCTTACCTTTTTGCCACTGTTATTAAATAAAACACACGGTCTCTAAGAGAATCCAGCTTTCCCCCCTTGACTGCTTGTTGAAAACCAGCTGGAAAGGTCCCAAGTGGAGACCATGAGACTCTGGGATGCTCCAACCATCATACATACATATGCCCGAATTATGATCATATAACCTCAGGCATGCTACGATAGTCGTAAGTGCAAGGTCATAAGTCACTTTTTTCAGCGTTGAGGACCACTTGCAGATGGAAATTATGAAGGAATCCAACAGGAAGAATGCTCTCCGACCTGATCTCTTTCATCCTTTTGTATTTTATGCTTAGCAAATTGAGCAGGGCTGACTGAAGTCATTTTGCTTTCTGAAGAACAGGAAATGGCTTCCTCGTTCCCAAAGCTGATCTCTGTATTACTCCAAACACTAATTGTTGCTTGGGACTGGACAGCTTTGTAGGGCAACTTGGTAGCTGCTGGAATATAGAGAGCCAAGGCATTGGACAGAATTAATCTGAAGCAGTCTCTCCTTGCCTGCTGGGCCTGACCTTGGCCTGAGGAGTTTAAGGAAAGGACTAGCCAAATATCCATCTTCAAATTCACTATATTGGAAGGGGGAAGTGTTCAGCATAATTTATAATAGTGTATTGATTGATCATGTTAGATTCAGACATAAAAATCAGAGAACCAAGCCAGCCAAATGAAGAGCTACAACATACATACTTAATACATACATACCATGTTTCCCTGAAAATAAGACCTAATCAAAAAATAAAGACTGTCTGTCTTTACCCATGGCTGCTGTGACTGGGACGGGGCAGGCAGCCATGCCTTTGCCCGCCATATCCAGCAGGCCGAATCACATGTCTCCACCCCGCATCACTGCCTCTGCCTGCTGCTTGGAGGGCCAGGCCTGCATTGGCAACAAGTGTTGCTACCGCTTGGTTTCATCAGCCATGGATTCTTCCTTCCTGCAGATTTGTTGAAAACTCTGCTGAGATGGTCTTTGGGGATTCTGGCATCCTGGGAGCTCAAGAGGTGGACCGGGCGCCTGCTCCCTAGAGTCCCGGGCAGCCTGCATTGCCATCTGGGGGGCCTGAGTGGCCAGAAAGGGATGGTGGATCAGGCCCTGGTGCCCATCCTGGTCCCTCCCCCTCTGCCTAGCCTCGGCCCCCACAGGTGCCCCCAATGCAAGTGACCTTGAGCTGGGCACATTTTCTTGACTGTCCAAGCTAGCCTGTGTCCCCTTCTTGCCATGTGCCTCTCATCCCACGCCTGTGCCTCCACCTGTTGCTTGGAGGGCTGGCCCAGTGGCCCTCGTGCACTCACTGCCTCCCATACATGAAAAAATAAGACATCCCCTGAAAATAAGCCCTAATGGGTGTTTTGGCACAAACATAAATATAAGACCCGGTCTTATTTTTGGAGAAATACAATACATACATACATACATACATACATACATACATACATACATACATACATACATACATACATTTATCACATTTCTACCCCATCCATCTCACCCAAGTGATTCTGGGCAGTTTATAATATAAATGTGTTATTATGCAGCAAGTGTTTTCTCATTCTCATGTATTTTCAAATTGTCAGCTGCTCTCCTTAGTATCACACTGGGGCAGTGGTGGGATTCAGCCAGTTTGCACCACTTCGGCAGAGCCGGTAGCTAATTTTTTTGTTGCCCAGGCCCAGAATGGACTTCCAGAAGCGGCATCCACACAGAGAACCAGTTGTTTACATATTTGAATCCCACCACTGCATTGGGGCTTTCCTACTGAAGTCAGTATGGATCTGGTACTCTTATCATAGTAGAATAGGCATATTCTCTGTAATAAAGACAGAAAAAACTGCTTTAGTGCAAAACCATTCACCACTATCTGTCAGAGAACAGTAATTGAGCAATGAGACAGATGCATATAATATGTCCTTCCCAATTCTAGCAATAGGACAAGATTAGTAACTGAAGTTCAACAAGAATCTATACGTTTCTGCTCTGGCAACAGTATATGATCCTAGAACAACCTTTCAACATGGCTGAAATCTCCATGATTTCACTTAGATTTCCTTTATTTTCCCTGATTCAGAAATAAATAGCCCTGGCAATCCTCCCTACAAATGGTCTCCCCTATTCCTGTTTTGTAATGGGAGAGAGGAGGGATCAGTTCAGCAAACATAATGCACTTTACACCAAACTATCTTGCAATTCCTAATCTACTCCCCCAAAATGTAGCTATAAGCAATGATAAGGCTGATGGGGGAGCTATAAAGAAGCAAGCTACCATTCAGATCCTCACTGGGGTCTTTATGAGCATGAATTTCCTAAGCCAACCGTCCTTGAGAAATATAATTTCCAAGCCTTCTGGATACTTACTTATTTGTAAAACTATGTAGCCTCTGTGGGATACTTGCAATGTTAGTGTAATATAAGGCTATTGCCAAAAGCAATTCAAACCTCCTCTCTGATGTTCAGACTTAAGAGCATTGTATATTTTATTCATTTTATTAATGTAATGTGTATCTTGCCTTTTCATTCAGCACTGAAATCAACTCGGTTTAGTGAAAGACAAAACAAAGACAACAGTAGACATTAAAACTACTAGTGACTCTGGATCAAAACCTATTTATGTATCATCTGTTAATGACTTGCACAAGTGTAGCAAACAGCATGGCCTTTTGAATTCCATGTTTTCCAATATCCACTTTTAAGACAAAATGCATAAGCCTAGTGTATGTATGTATGTGTGTTTGCTTGTTTGCTTGCTTGTTCGTTTACTTATTTTCCTTTATTTTATTTTCCTTTATTTTTATAAATAAGCCAGTGAACATACTTACAACAACTGTGTGAGATGGGTTGGGCTGAGAGAGTGTGACTGGCCCGAATTCACCCTGCAGCTTTTATGACACCAAGGAGGGACTAGAACTCATAGATTCCTGGTTTCTTGTTTGTTGCCTTAACCACTAATCCAAACTGGCTTGATGAATATCCCATAAAAATGAAGACTTACATGTTTCAAGAAGATATGACCAACTCAAGTCCATTTCAAGGCCTTTGAGCAAGTACTGACCAAAGACATTTTCACAGTCATGTGGCCAGCATGATGACAAGGAGTGCTGTTACCTTCCCATTGAAGTGGTACCTATTTATCTAGCATGCTTTTGAACTGCTAGGTTGGCAGGAACTGAGAAGAGGACGGGAGATCACCCCATTGTTCATGTACATAGGCTATGCCATGTGCATACTTATCTGAGGTAATATCATAACAAGAACATTTTTATCATTTCATAGTTTGTCCTCCATATTTATTTACAGGGGAGTCAGTTCTGTTGGGGATTGGATTTGTCACTTATTGACCATCAAGAAGAGAGAAGCCAAGAGATTGAATGCATTTGTAAGCCAGCCTCTGGCATTTGGGACTGGAACCCGTGACCAAAATGTCATGTCATTCTGAGGGGCATCATAACATCAAACTCAAAACAAACTGGAGTCATAGGTTTCCAATGACCCAGTTCCAGTGTCAGGCTCTAACTGGATCTCTCAAGGTGAATTCTAAAACCATGCTTAGATTGTCACCTAGTACCAATGCAAGCATCAGCTGCCTATTGGACTCCTGGAATAATATTCTGTTCCCTAGCCATGCAAATCCAAGGAAAACCAGATGGCCCAACAACCTAAGCTCCCCCAATCTGACCAATGTGTTTGACTACATTTCCCACCCACCCATTCTGGATCATAGGAAATGTAAGTCAGACATCTGAAGGCACCCAAGGCTAGAAAAGGTTGGGATGACGATCATGGATTTATTTTGCAATGGACATAGTGCTTGCTGAATAATTCTGGAAGCTTCTGTTTCTACTGCTTCTATGATTTTATTATTATTCTTGAGCAACTGGAAATGCCACTTATTACTGGCAGACAAAGCAGCTTTTGGACCAGCCCATAGAATTACAAATGAGGAAGAGGGAAGGGAAGGTGTTGAGAGTACATGGTTGGGAGCAAATATTATACAGCAATAAATATTATAACTCTGAACGATATCATGTTCATGCAGCATAACTAGATTTAAACACCTAATTTACTAAGATCCTAGAAAGAAAAAGCATTTTAAAGCAAGTCAAAGCAGCATAACGACTTTATTTTTATTTGCCTGAAACGGATGTTGAGCTTCTTCTCCGTTTACTCCGGCCTCCTTTTCCAGGAATTCAATTTGTCACAGTACAAGTAGTAAATATGCATAGAGAAAAAATTAGCATTCCTCGTCATGGTACATTTCTGGATTCCTCCTGCAAGAGGAAAAAATGTATTTGTGTCTTCAGAAAGTTATCCCCTCTCCCTCTCTCTCACCCACATTCCCCCCCCCCACTGCTTCATTCCCAGGTAATCCATCCAAAAGTCTGCGTGTTGCATGGCTGCTGTCAGATAAATAGACTACAGTAGCTGAGCTCTCAGAAAAGGATCCTCTTTTTTCTAGTGAGAGCTGATTCATGAATAAATCCTATCAGTTTTGTGGAGAAGCAGCAGTAATACAAAGGTGCATTTCCTATAGAGCTCAGCTATGTAAGCAAACAAAGGAGCCAAGAGTTTTTCATCACTGAACACGCTGTCCAGTCATCCACTTAGCATGTGTGTGAGAGAGAGAGGGAGAGAGAGAGAGAGAGGGAGAGGGAGATATTGTATATCAAATTTATAAGCTAATAAGCATACAAAATATGATGTTTTCCTTAGTTCAAGATATGAAGGCAATCTGCAAAACACATCCTTGAAAATGATCCAGCTGAAATCATCCTTCTAGTGAGCTTCAGCCTCCCTGGCTTCTTAGACTTCAGTCAGAGCCCAAGAGTTGTAATTATTGTGGTTATTTCAGTTCAGGAAAAAGGACAGCCAGGGAAGGCTAGAATATACCTGAGAAGAAACAGAAGCTCATTTACTGGGAAAGGAAACTTTCTGGAAAATAGAAGGTTTTTGACAGTACCGTTTTAATCAAAATAATCTTGTTTAGGATAGCAGTACGATCAATCTCAGTTCAACTTGTGAACACAGGTTAATAATGACCAATTTCCCCTAGGATTGGGGTTAATGTGTGATGTTTTATGGGTATCCCTTTTGCCAGTGTAAATATCTGGTATCAAATGCATTAGAAGAGAAGGGGGGACTGTAGCTGAGCTGTTGCCATACCTAGTATGTTAGAGAGAGGTATTACTTAAGATTTTCTTTTTTCATCTAATAACATCAGGAGGCAAAGTTCCAGAAGCATCCACATGGGTTGAAGTGTCAGAAATGTCATTATGGTGACCAGACAATCAAAGCCCCACCATTTTGCAAGCACAAAAAGAGGTTAGGGCCTTGATTGGGCAACCGTGGCTACCATCTTGAGTTTTTGACACTGCCTCATTCCCCCCCCCCCGCCAAATGTCTCTGCAGAGTCCTGTGACCAATCAGTCTTAACAACCTTGGGAAGCTGAAAATCTGTAAGGGGAAAGAAATGCAGCCAGAGTCCCATTCCATTTGTAATTTCTGATGTACAGATGGTCCTTGACTTATGAACATAATGGAGCCCAACATTTCTGTTGTTAAACAGGACAGTTGTTAAGTGAATTTTGTCCATTTTATGACTTTTCTTATCATGGTTGTGAAGTGAATCGCTGCAGTTGTTCAGTTAGTAACACGATTCTTCAGTGAATCTGGCTTCCTCATTGACTTTGCTTGTCAAAAAGTCACAAAAGGGGATCACAGGATCCTGGGACCTTGCAGCCTTCATAAAATATGAGTCGGTTGCGAAGCGTTTGAATTTTGATCAGATGACCACGAGGATCCTGCAACAGTCTTAAGTGTGAAACAATGATCATAAGGCACTTTTTTCAGTGTCATTGCGACTTCAAATGGTCACTCAACGAATGGTTGTAAATCCACGAGTAGCTGTAATTTACTTAAAAGACCAGATAGCACAAATCTGAGGCAAAGGCAGGGTAGGGCTGTAGGATGTCACCAAGATGAATGCAACAAGTAGGTCATCCGGAGATTATTTCTGTTTCCTGGAACCACTCCTAGATTGAATCGAGTTCTTGAAAAAAAAAAAAAGAGTTAATTCATTTGCATTGAATGATGCTGAGTCATAGAGCCTGTGAACTAATGCACTTTAGAGGCGGGCAGTCCTGCAGCACCTAAGATGATCTCAACAGAATTTCATTGCAGTGTGAGTTTTTACTGTAATCAGAGACTATAACATACAAAATGCAGCTAAGTAGGACACCCAATGAGATGTTGACAGGAATACGAGCCTTATGTTCTGCATAACATAAAGCAGGAGTCACAGGCTTCCTTTTACTGCTGGAGAGACTCATAAATATTGCATTGGCTGGTCTTTTAAAATGTTTTAGAAAGAGCCCATGGCATGCTTTTAGTGGTTGCAAGGAGAGGAAAGAAAGAAAGAGGATAGCACAAACCCGGGCGGGTGTGGTACAGCACAGTGGCAAAGTTGCAATGGGATTTTCATAGGAGCTTCATCTTCTACATTCCCGTAGCACAGTTCTTGAAAGTGTTTCCCCACATGCCTCTAAAAGTACATCTTTTGCGCTACTTGTGCAGAATGTGTAAACGAGGATGAACGGGGAAAACAGAAAGGCTGCTTTCCAAAGCAATAATGCATTTTACTTACGTAAGATCTTGACGCCAATAACCATTCATGTCCAATTATATTAGATGTTTATTGGTTTTTTCCTATATTTGCATTATTATTCTGAATTATTGTGTGTTATACATATATATATAATATATGCAAATATATCAAGTTGTTTTCAACTTCTAGTAGCTGCATATGTGTACACATACACACACATAGAGATTTCCATTATTTATGGATATTTGCACCTTATTTTGTTGCCACTAGGACACTTAAACCATCTTTCTCTATCTGTCATCAAAAGTATGTGAACTCTTCTGGCCCACTAAACTCAGATAATTTAAGCAAACAAGTTGACTATTTCCTTGGAGGCAGATATCAATGAGCACAGAACTGGATGACATCAACTCCCACTAATTTCTCCCAGCTATTTCATAAAGCTTTGAAGAACATGGGAGACGTGATAGAGGCCTGTGGGACTCTGCATTCCAAACTTTAGTCCCACAGTAGCACCTTCCTATAGGAAAAGCTGGAATCACTGTTAAATAGACTACATGCTCATAGCTTGGCAGTAGCACGTGTCACCCACGTTCTGCAGGTGAAACAAGAGCTAGCAATAATAAATTTAGAGGACGATCAGAAAGATGCTGAAAGGTCTAGCAACCAAAACCTATGAGGAACATGTAAGTTTTGCCTATAGAAGACACAGCCAAAAGGAAATACGGGAACAACTTTCAGATATATGAACCACTGTCATATAAACAGACTTAGTCTCTCCTCTTAATGTCATTTGTTTGTTCAAGTGTTTCATTTTGGAAGTTAGAGCACTGGGCATGCTTCAGTAATAAAGCTCATCTTTCTGATGTGTGCATCGTGACACAGTTTTTAACCTGAAAAGTTTTAATGTTATGATTAAATGTTGTTTCGACTTACTGAATGATAATTCTTTCAGACAAAAGCCTTGGCTTGTTCTGAAAAGATGATTAAGTACTTTACCTCTATCTGCTTTTGCTTTAAAACTATTATTGTTGTCTAAAGAAAATGAAATATTTGAGGAAACCATTACATTGCTGTAATCTGGTGAACCTTTTCTCATTCTTGAGAATAACTGTCTTCCTACTTGGGAGGCATTTATGGGGTACAATGACTCAGTGATTAAAGATGCTGAGCTTGTCAGGTGGAGACCTGACAATCTGAGCTCAAGACCAGAGCTCTGCGCAACAGGTGAGCACCCCTTATTCACCCCAGCTCCTGCCCATCTAGCAGTTCTAAAGCATGCAAAATGCAAATAGATCAATAGGTACCATTTCGGTGGGAAGGTAACAGCATTCCATGAGCCTTTGACATCTAGCCAAGCTGCCCAAATGACCATGGAAAATGTGTTCAGACAACACTGGCTCCCTCAGCCAAGAAACAGAGATGAGCACTATGCCCTGGACACAACTGGACAGGGAAACCTTTATCTTTTATTTGGAAGAATTCCCACTCTCAAAGGACTAATCCACACTTTCCTTCAGATCTGTTAACCCTTCTGTCTATCATGTCCTTATTCTCTTCATTCTCTGCCAAGCAATTAAATGTTTCCCCTTGGTTTTTATGGCTCCACATCTAAGAAAGATTTTTTTCTTAACAAATTCTTGACTTTAATACAGATGAGGGTGTGATAGGAGTGATCTTGTACTTGCCAGTGTTACCTTATGCAATTTTAATCTGGTGTTCTATTTCAGTGTACTTTTCAGCCATTAATTTCTTGGCTGATCTGTTTGCATTAATCGCTTTGAAGACCCTCTGTTGGAAGAAAGCTGGTGAGAGAAACATTTCAGTCACTACCAATAAAATAGATTAAATTCAGTGGGATGGCTTCTGAGTAAAGGGCACGATGTAAACAAAGTTAAACACTTACAGCAAATAACTTATTTTCCTTGGGAATAAGTAAGCCCACTTAGAAACAATGAATCTTTCTTTGGAGAAACAGTCATGGAGTTGTATTTTCTCCCTTCACTGGCTCAACTTTTGTTCAGATCAAAGTGCTTACCTTCAGCTGAGCTCCAGCCTGTCAGGGCAGGAGTGTAAATTTCCTTGTTTAAAATACAGCCATTAAATAGCAGCTCCTAAATCCCTATCCGTTAACATCAATGGACATTTTGCTTGTAACTTCCCTGAGATATGAAGTGACTCCACATTTTTCTGGAAGTTGTCAAGACACACAAGCCATTTCGTTGTTTCAGGCATGGTAAATGTATACAGAACAAGAGCTTTTATTATATCACATTACATATAGGGGATGAAGGGAGCTAGATAAGTGACAGTTGAGTATCTATGTTCATTCATTCCATCATAGTATTTAATTGCCTATTCATGTGAAACAATTATCCTTCTGTATTCCTTGAGTATTATTCAGAAGGATATTTTCACATGCTTTTTTTAAAAAAATCAGCTGCACACATTCCAAGGCTTGGTAAACATTTTAATGCCATTTTATGATTTACTTTAACTATTCAAATGAAAGTCATGTAATAATATATATATATATTGATAGATTTAAGGTTTGACAAGTAGTGCCTGTATATGAGAGAGAGAGAGAGAGAGAGAGAGAGAGAGAGAGAGAGAGAGAGAGAGAGAGAGAGAGAGAGAGAGAGAGAGAGAGAGAGAGAGAGAGAGAGAGAGAGATTATATAAAAAGCAGAAAATATCATTTTGGAATCAATACTTAATGGCTTTGATTTAGCCTATGTTAGTCTTGTTTAATTGTACTGCAAGCTGTGCCACTTAAATTACATCCATCATAACTTAATCACATGATTAATTCAACATCTGCATGTTACTAATCAGTATGAATTCTGTGCAAATCTTTAAGTAGGAGTTGTCAACTAACTACAATGTTTTAGATGGAATTATCACCCATTTTAAGTCAATTAATCAAGTGATTAAAATAAATTTAATAATAGCAGAACATCAATATTTGTAGCTTTTAAAACATCAAGGATAGTAGGAAATAAACACACGCTATTTCTCCAGGTCAGAAAAAGAGTTATATTTATGTTTTTGGCCTTATTGTAGGAACACATCTAGGATAAATCAAAATTTAAAAGTAGGCAACTATCCTCTTAATTCATATCACTCAAATGTCACAATGTATTGATATTAACATTGTCAAAGTATTTCAGTAACCATTCTGAAAATAATGACAAGCTGCCCTTGCTTTGAGAAGAAATAGCAACTGCATCTGGCAGGAAAATTGTGGTCTGAGCAGACATCAGAATTTAGATACAAAAACAGGATGGCTCAGCAGATTCCCTGCGGTCTTCTTTACCAACCAGCACATGACCAGTCACCAGATTCCTGAAGTGATATTAATGTTGTGTGAATAGAGTTTCTGTGTCCAAAAGAAACCAGGAATGTTTACTTTCTCCAAATTAAAGAATAACTGAGGGCAGCAGGCATAGAAAACCCTTCCGTTTCAATTAGGTAAATAGGCCTCCATTCCAAATGTGCATTGTGATGTTTTGATGCAAGCTCCATCCTTACCTATTTGGGTATCAACATCTCACATAACAATGTAAGGAGTAGGGTACTTATCACAACGTTGTGGCCCCCGGGTTCCCATTAAGCACTCAACGACAGTTCTGCCAAAAATCAAGCTTAACATGGCTGCCTTTTGATATGATTTTAATCTCTTTTTTGCAGGTTTTAGGTTGGGAACAGTTTGTCCCTCTTAAAAATCCTCAAAAAAAGCACTTCTGCTCCCAAATCAGCTACTCTCCTTCAAGTGCCATCACCTGATGACCTCCTGCAGACCTTCAGAGCTGATGAAAATTTTTCATTAGACCCAGGAATAGTGCTACATTTTCTTAAGACACTTGCTTAAAATAATCACTCTTTTGTTTTACTCTGATATAAAAATGACTAAAATGCATACTTCTACTTAGCCCCAACACAATTAAGCTCTTAGGATACTTAATTTCTTATCTTCAAATGCTAAAACGTTGACTGTCATTCCTGTGCAAACATACCTCCTTGTCTGATAACATCAATTATCAGACATCAGAGAAATATTTGATTATTGTGCCCAAGGGCCTGTGAGGACTTTTTGGAGAGAGAAAAAACCTTGAAACCCAGCAACCTAGAAATATCTGAAAATCTGTAATGTGCTCTAGATTATCAATTGGAAGACAATTTCAAGTTTTGAATAAAACTTGCAATCATATTTTATCCATTTAATAGAAAATGAATGTATATAAGACTTACAAATATATTAACATGAAAGTTCAGTTTTATGACATATAGACATACATGACCCATTTAATATGATTCAGATGGTATGTACCAAATTTCCATTCAGATATCCATCCTGAAAATCCATTGTTTTCTAAAGTAATTAGACCAGGGTTGATGGGTTGTTGTTGTTGTTGTTTTTTACACTTTTTCAAATTGTGGAACTTACTAGTTAAAAAAAGAAAAAAAATTCCTTATCAACAAGCAAGGCTCTAGTCATAGAAAACTAGTTGTATTCAAGTGACCTTTGGCTCTTAATCTCTCACAGAATCCTATTAAGCTCTTGAAAAGGCCAAAGATTCTACAGAACACAGTTTAAAAAACCCTGAACTAGACTACTGACGTAATTTATGCCATTTCTGTAATTACATAATTGACCCTATTATGTCATTTCCATCAACCAATGCAAATTGCATAAAAAATGCAAATGATGTTATTTACATTGATAATACACATTTAGATGTATCAGATATTCAGATTTAACAGGGATCCTTTCTCTCCAAATGATCTATTCAATCAAGGAGCAGGCATTCTTTTTTGTTTTGTTGTGCCTTTGAGTCAGTGTTGTCCCTGCAGTTGTCTTGGCGAGCTTTTTTAGAAGTGGTTTGGCCTTGCCTGCTTCCCAGGGCTGAGAGCAAGTGACTCGTTTAAGATTACTCACCTGGAGAGACTTCCGGTTTCCGGTCACGAAGACCGGAGTCTTTCAAATACAGCTCCGGAACGGGGCTCGGTCTTTCAACCAAAAAAACAACTTATCGGGACGGGAAAGCGCCGGAAAGGAGGGCGCTCCCAAAGAAGACCCCCAGCTCGCTCAGAAAAGACGGGAATCGCCGCTGAGGGACCCAGGACAACGGTGAGCGGGTCCGAAGAGGCCGGTGGCAGCTGGCCAGCCGGCAGGCCCGAAGAAACCACGAGGCCACGCACGCGCAGACGCAGCGGAGGAGAGGAGAGCCGGCCGACATAGAGAGAAGAAGATGGCGACCAACGGCGAGAGCGGAGGGGGCCGAACAGCACGCCGAGGGACTCCAACGAAAGAGAGAGGTCAGCAGCGGGAAGAGGACCCCAGCAGGACCCTCACAAAAATCCCTCCCAGCCCCCGAAAGGTACCGGAGGAGGTAAGGAAGAGCCGGGTGGGCGGAAGAAGAAAGGGCTGAGAGGGCGAGCGGGGACGAAGAAGCGAGAAAACAAAGAGGGGGGGGGAAAACTGGCGGATGCGTTGTCCTCTTTCCCCCCCCACGGCGGGCAACAGGCGTGGGGAGACCAGGCCCATAGGCCTTGAAGGAGGACCAATCTTCCCGGGCTGGAACGTAGCTTCAGGACAAGGGAGTCGCGTTTGGAGCGTGACTCCGAAAAGACTAGCCAGATGCCTGAAGCCTGACTGTCTGGGGGTCGGGGGTCTGAGAACTGGTGGTGCTGCTCCGTGGTGCTGATCCGTGAGAGGAGGGGACATCTACATGGGCCCAAAGCCACAGAACCCTTAGCCTTTGTGCCACTCCTGCCAATACTGCAGAGTCTACCTGAAGGAAGATTGCACCCCCTAGTGGACTATGGTTTTGCTGTTAAAGAGTGAACTGTGAGACATATACACGTGCTGACTTCTGGCAGAGGAATTTGAACCAATCTATCTCACCAGCTTGACAACCTTGCACAGGAACAATTCTCTCACAACTCTCTACAGTAAGGGGTGGCTTTAAGGGTAGACAGACCAACAGGAGGAGAAGCTTAAAATGGCAGCCAAATGGATGAAACAGACCAAACTGCTTCACACAAAGGGAGCGGCATCCTCCTCAGCCCAGCCCTCTAACCTATCAGGCAACACCCCACCCACCCCCATATCCCCCCGTACAACAGCAGGCTCTCAGACCCATACACCAACCCACGCCTTCCCAACGGTTCACATGATCCAAGAACTAAAAGACACAATAGATACGCTGGTTAAAAGGATGGATGGCATGGATAGAAAACTAGAAGCAATGGACACAAGGATGGAGAAATGATGCATAGAAGCAGAACAGAAGATGGAGGAAAGATGCAGAGACATAAAACGGATGTTGGCGGATCAAGGTAGGGACCTAGAGAGAAAGTGGGAAGAACAACGCAGGGCGATGACCGCGGACCTGGACCAAATGAAGAAAGCGATGCAAAGCCACTACATGAAAATAGAGAAGGAAATGGAGAAGAACCTTCAAGAAATCAGGGAGGATACAGACAAGGGGATGAAAGAAGTGGAAAACCGCATCGAGAGACAGATAGCAGAGATGAAAGGGGCAGCCCAAGACCAGACCACCATGATGCAATACTGGCAAATGGCATCTGCAATCAGGTTCAGAGGGTGGAATGAGACCACAAATGATACCCAAGGAGACCTGCTCAGGACCTTTGTAGGGGCCCTGGCAACATTTCTGGGCAAGAGACCCGAGGACATTGCGTGGCAATTTGACAGAATCTACAGAGTTGGCTCATGGAGGTCAGCAAACAGGCACCAACCAAGAGACGTGGTCATCCACTTTGCAACGCAGAGGCTTCGGAACCTTATCTCCAGCACTTCCTATAGAAAGAAATTCTACATAGAGGAACAGGATGTGAAGGTACTGAAAGAGATCCCCCCCGGCGATGTTGAGAGACAGAAGGGACTACAAATTCCTGATCAACGAACTGAGACCACGTGCTCTGCGCTATAGATGGGAAATCCCAACAGGGATGTCACTTATCTATAGAAACAAAAGATACAACTTGAATTCAGTCCAGAAAGCCAAAGAATTCCTGGAAAAGGAACTGAGGTCGGACGGCCCACAATACACTACGGGAGAGGCACAGATGGACCACTGGAAAGCGGGAGGGATCGAGATCAACGAGCTAACCACGCAGAAACACGGACCGGCACAACAGCGGAAGACAGGAATGGACCGCCTAGAGATACGATGACACGGAGATCAGAGGGCAACAAAACCAACGAAGCAGAGCGGTCTATGGAGAGCAGGCCATATAGACTCACTACTGAACACACACACCAGCAAGACAAAACCCCACAACTCAGTATGTACACCATTCCGGATATCATGGGAACGAGACCAAAGAAGACAGCAGAAGAAACAACAGAAGGGGTCTCGCAAGAGTATCCTGAAACTGACAATGACAACTAAATATCTGACTTGGAATGTAAATGGACTAAACTCTCCCCAGAAAAGGAGGAAAATACTCCACTACCTGAACCAAGGTAAAAGCGATATAATCTGCCTACAAGAAACACACATCAGAGCGGCAGACCAGAAATACCTGATCAACTACAAACTAGGCGCACACTTTGTGGCAGCGGCGCCAAGAAAAAAGAATGGGATTGTTATATATGTAAAGAAACACGTAATAGCTAAGCTAATAGAATCTGACCCCCAGGGTAGATACCTGGCAATTGAAATAACACAAGATGACAGGAAGATTCTAGTAATGGGCATATACGCACCAAATCAACAACAAGGCAAATTCTACAAACGGATACACAAGAAAATAACACAACTTAACTACAGATCCTACATTATACTGGGTGACTGGAACGGGGTCGTAGAGACCGCCCTAGACAAAAAAAGAACTGCACCTAAACCACAAAAGCACTCCAAGTTACCTAAATCCTTCTTTGACATGAAGGAAGACTTCGAACTGGCAGACGTATGGAGGGAAAGGCACGGCAAAGAACAAGAATTCACTTTTTTCTCCAACAGACACCAATCATTCTCCAGAATTGACTTTATATTAACATCCAGCGATCTGTTAGTTTGCCTAAACGCGGTGAAAATCCTACCGAAAGTACTAACAGACCACAACCCAGTGAGGATGGAACTAAGACACGGCTTGAGACAGAGGAGATCCTGGAGAATTAACGAAAACCTGTTTAGACATGAAGAAAAGATGGCTGAATGCAAAAATGCTATGAAGGAATTCTTTAACATAAATATGAACAACGAAACACCGATAGAAATGATTTGGGACGCCAGCAAGGCATACATGCGTGGGATTCTTATGGACATGAATAACAGGCACCGTCGCAAACAAGAACAAAAAAGAAAAGAGTTAGAAGATGAGATAAGTAAGAGGGAGCGGCTATTAATAAAAAGACCAGAAGACAAAGTCACCAAAGAAGGAATCAAGATCCTAAGAAAGCAATTTGACATGTTGATGGCAGACCAAGTTGCAAGGAACATACAATATGCAAAACATAAGACATTCTGCAAGGCCAACAAACCGGGTCGATGGCTGGCCTACACCCTAAGAAAAAAACAGAAAGCCCGTATAATTGAAAAGATAGAATACAAAGGCAAGGAGGAATTTCGACAAGAAACCATTAAGAAAGCCTTCACAGAGTTCTACTCGAAGCTATATGCCGAGGAGAAGACACAGGACAAAGAGATAGATAAGTTTCTACAAAACGAAAAGATACAGGCAATCACCGATACACAAAGAGAGGCCCTGAATACCTTAATCACAAAGGAGGAAATACACTCAGCGATCAAACAACTGAAAACAGGAAAATCGCCAAGGACGGATGGGATAACAGCGACTTACTACAAATATCTCCAGGAAGAGATGTTAGAACCCCTTAGACAGCTATTTGTCAATATACAAGAAGGAGGCCAAGTCCTACCATCCTGGAAAACAGCCTACATTTCGTTAATCCCCAAGGAGGGGAAAGATAATACACAACCCGCAAATTACAGACCCATCTCACTACTCAACATGGACTACAAAATATTCACAAAAATCTTGGCTAATAGATTAATGACTGTGTTACAAAAAACAATACACCCAGACCAAAGGGGATTTATACAAGGACGCCAGATGAAAACCAATGTGCGACAGCTGTTGAACATAATAGAGTACTTGGACAGGCACAAACAGGTACCTGCCACCCTTATGTTTGTGGATGCAGAAAAAGCCTTCGACAGACTGAATTGGCCGTTCCTGACGAACTTGGTCCGGAAGGTGAAAATGGGAGCACAGTTTCTCAACTCCATACTGGCAATTTACCAGAAACAAACAGGCCAGATCATTGTTAATGGAGACCTAACAGACTCATTCAACATAGAGAGAGGCACGAGACAGGGCTGCCCACTGTCACCCCTGCTATTTGTCCTAACACTGGAAATTTTACTGAACAGGATAAGAGCGACAGAGGACATAAAGGGCATACAGATTAAACAGCAAGACTACAGACTATGTGCCTTTGCAGACGACTTGCTGGTGACAATGTCGCAACCAGCACAGTCAGCAAGGAGATTGATGGAGATAATGGAAGACTATGGTAGGGTGTCAGGCTTCAAAGTAAATATATCCAAAACAAAGATGCTAGTCAAAAATCTAGACAACAAAGAAAAACAGGACTTGGAAAGAATAACGGGTTGTGAAATAGTCAAAAAAGTTAAATACTTAGGAGTGGAGATAGAATCAACGAATGCGAAATTATACAAGAATAATTACGAGGTGCTGTGGAATAAGATACAAACTGACCTGGAAAGGTGGAAAACACTACGACTGTCCCTGCTGGGCAGGATAGCAGCAGTAAAGATGAATGTCCTACCAAGATTTCTATTCCTCTTCCAAATGCTACCCATACTCAAAAAGGATGTGGACTTGGACAATTGGCAGAAGGGCATCAACAGATTTATTTGGGATGGCAAGAGACCGAGGGTGAAACTAAAAACCATCCAAGACGCAAGGGAGAGAGGGGGACTCAAAATGCCTAATCTAAAGCTATATTACTGCACAGCGACACTGGTGGCGTTGAGCGACTGGATCAACATGACGAATGATAGAATATTGAATGTTGAAGGGCATGGTCTACTATTTGGCTGGCACGCATGTATGACAAAAAGGCAGACAAGAACTTCAAGGAGAACCCACTACGAATCCCGTTGTTATGGGTCTGGAAGAAATATAAACACCTTCTACACAACAAGATCCCCATCTGGACGATCCCCGGACACGCAATAGGGGATGTAAACATATCCCAAGGGCAAGAAGTGGTGCCCTACAGTAAACTTGTACTGGAAGAAGAAAATGGGTTCTCCTTGAAACCCCAAACAACGCTAGCAGATAAAGGAATAGGAGGTACCTGGCTATCATATCTACAACTGCAATCAAGGTGGCGTAAAGACAAGAAGAAGGGTTTGTCCCAGACTGACGAGAACCTAATTAAACAGATTAGAAAGCAGGGGATCATGCACATCAAACGAGTGTACCGCACTCTGATAGAAATGGACTCTGAAACTGAGCCAGTCAAGAACTGTATGGTAAGGTGGGAACAAGACTTTGGGCACTCTATCACCATGGACACGTGGGAGAAAATCTGGGTAAAGAATGTAGAATTCACGAAATCGCAACACTTAAGGGAAAATTTCTACAAGATGTTCTATAGATGGCACCTAGATCCGAAAAAAATATCACTCATCTACCCAGACTCCCAGCCTAAATGCTGGAGGTGTGGGGATGGGCAGGCTACCTACTTTCATATATGGTGGACATGCAGAAAAATCAAGGCATTCTGGAGGAAGATATGGTGAACAATCCAAACCATCTTCAAAAAGCGTATAGAATTTTTACCTCAGGTTTTTTTTCTAGGGATCACAAAGGATTGCACTACCTCAGAGACGAACCTATTTCTGAACTTGATTACAGCAGCAAGATTGTTGGTGGGACAATACTGGAAGAATCCAGAAATACCGCCTATGGAAGAATGGACTGTGAAAGTAACAAACTTGGCGGAAATGGCAAAAATATCGGCATACTTGAAAGATCGCTCAAATGAACAATATTTGACAGACTGGAAACAGTGGATAGACTATATCCAAGAGAAACACCAATCAAACAAAATGCATCTGGCGTTTAGCTGAGGCTCGACGTGAAGAGGGAAGAATGCTTACCAAATCAAATGTTTACAAAAACTAACACCTAATGTTGTATGTATATGTTCTATAACGAATGCCTCTTAACATGATCTTATGTCTAATGTTGTTTGCTTAAATATGGATAAAGTGGATTGAATTTCTACCTCAGGTTAGGAAACTTCTACCTCAGGACTTTAAAAGATTGCACTAGTACTGAGATGAAGTTAATGCAGAAGCGTGAATGAACAATATGTGATAGACTAGATATAGTAGATAAACCATATACAAGATTTACCTTAGGTTATTAAACTTTTACCTCAGGATTTTTAGTTAGGGATCATAAAAGATTATACTAATACTGAGATGAATAATATGTGATAGACTGGAAACTGTGGATAGACTATAAAAAAGAGAAACACCAATCAAATAAATTGTAACAGGCGTATAGTTGAGGCTTGATGCGAGGAGTGAAAAATGTTTACCAAACCAGACGTTTATAAAGATTAATACTTGGTGATGTAAAAAAAAAAGATTACTCACCTGGCTAAGGTAGGACTAGAACTTACAGCCTCATTGTTTCTAGTTTGATGCCTTAACTAAACTGGTTCTCAGATCAAGGTTTACTGTATCATAAGCAATAAAACACTTCTATTATAATTAAATGGATGGGATGTAACTACTGTAAATAAATATATTTTATTGCTTCTAGTTCTTTCTCCTCTCCCCAAATGTCATTGGATAGCTGGTGTTATGAATGTTCTCATGAACTTTCAAGTTGTGAACTTTCACCCATAGGAACAAACCTGTCTAGAAGGTCCCGGAAGTAAAGAGAAGGTGGGAAAGGGTTAGTTTACTACACAGCATATGGCTGAACTTCATGCCCAAGAAACACCAATCTGGCAGGACCAGCCTGCAGAATTCATGATCAATTGGATGGAGGAGAAAAAACAAAGTTGAACCATACCCAGTACTGCCTGAAAGGATAGCCTAGACCAGGAGTCTTCACACTTGGCAACTTTAAAACTTGTGGACTTCAACTCCCAGTATTAATCAGATAGTCATGCTGGACAATGCCCACATCTCCCTTGAATTCCCCCAGAGAGGTCCACAGTGGAAAAAAAAAAGTAGGTGCAAGAATGGCTAACAAGATCTGGAGCTAGGAGGCCTCCCACTGCTGGGAACCCCCCATCAAATTCCTCCACATTATCCCCCTGGAGAAAAGAGAGATGCAGGGTTGCCCATTATTGCTTGTGGGGTTGAAACTGAGCAGCACCTCATCCCTCTACCTGTGGGGCCCAGTTGACTTCTCAGTCCCTTCTCCAATAAGATCCCAGTAGCCGGTGGGACTATTGGCATGCCCTAATGCTAGAGGCCAAAACTGCAATGCATCAATGGCAAAGAGGTCCTCTGGGGCTGGGCTCCCCCCTCCACCTGGAGGATGCCCCCCGCTGCCCTCCCAGGAGCAAGAGGCTTCTTGGAGGGCATGTGGGTTACTATCTCTCTGTGTACATGCGCGCATGCATGTATGTGTGCACACACACACAGACACACACACACACATATATATATATATATATATATTTGTTTTCTGAGGTTTTCGCGGGTGTTTGTATGTAGGTCTTTGGTTCTTTGGGTTTTCTCCCATGTAGAATTTGAAGTGTCTTGGCGACATTTCGACGAAGTCCCATTCGTCATCTTCAGGCTGGTGCTTTTGGCTTCGTGCTTCTAGGAGCAATGTGTGATTGTAGCTGTTTCTTCCTTTTAACTGCCAGTGGGGGTTTGAACTGATTGACTGGGAGCTCAGCTGTGTTTTGATTGGGTGGAAGTGTGTTCTGATTGGTTAGGGGCTTGGCTGTGCTCTGATTGGCTGGGGGAGTGTTCTGTTTGGGTGGGGGCTTTGTTGTGCTCAGGTTAGTCTGAGTTGCAAGGATTAGAGATGGTGAGCTGCATAGCTGTTTGGCTTCACGTTTGTGGTCGTGCCTCATCTTCATGGTAGGTATCAGTTTGCTTCATGTATGGATTGGAGGGGTTTAAAGTGGCTAATGATGCAGCTGTGGTCTGGCTGCTGGTTTGTGGTCGTGCCTCATCATTGGTGTGGCTTTGGGTTTGCTTTTTGCGTGGATGGTCTTTTTGAAGTCAATTTCATGTCCTGTGGCTTTAAGGTGTTGGACCAGGGAAGAAGTTGGTTCCTCTTTTTTGACTGAGTTCTTGTGTTCTTCAATGCCTGCACTTATTCTTCTGTTGGTTTGTCCGATGTATGTGGTGGGGCAAGCAGTACATGGGATTTCATATACTCCTTGATTTTCTAACTCAATTTTGTCTTTAGGGTTTCTTAGGATGGTGGATATTTTTCTGTTTGTGCAGAATGCTGTCTTGATGTTATGTTTCTGGAGGATCTTGCTGATCCTGTCTGTGGTGCCTTTTATGTATGGGAGGAGGGCTTTGCCATTTTCTTGTTCTCTGTCTTGGATTTTAGTGGGAGTTTCTTTTTGGATTAAATTGGAAATCTTATTTCTTTGGAATCCATTGGATGTTAGTACATTAGTGAGAGTGTGTAGTTTGTTTTTTAGGTGTTGTTCGTCAGCTAGGCGTTTTGTTCTGGAGATGAGTGTCTTGGCTACGGAGTTGATCTGTGCTGGGTGGTGGTGTGACAGTGCATACAGATAGCGGTTTGTGTGTGTTTTCTTCTGGTAGATGGTGTGTCCTAGGGAGCCATTGGATTTCTTGTAGACCAAGACATCCAGGAAGGGAAGTTGGTTATTAGCTTCTGTTTCCATGGTGAACTGTATTTTGGGGTGTAGGCTGTTGAGGTATGTGAGGAAGTTGTCCAGTTTTTTTCCCCATGTGGCCAGATTACAAAGGTGTCGTCTACATATCTGAGCCAGAGTTTGGGTTTGTGATCAGATTTTTCTAGAGCTTGGGTTTCAAAGTGTTCCATGTAGAGGTTGGCAATGACAGGTGAGAGGGGTGATCCCATGGGTGCTCCTTCTATTTGTTTGTATTTTTGTCCATTAAAGATGAAGTATGTGTTGGATAGGCAGTGGTTGGCCAAATCTAGGATGTGTTTGGGGGGGTTATATTTGTTTTGGATAGCTGTTAAGGCTTCTTTGATTGGCACTTGGGTGAAGAGGGATATGACATCGAAGCTAACGAGTAGGTTGCTGAGCTGTAAGTTTTGTTTCTTTATGATCTCTATGAACTGGAATGAGTTTTTTTACGTGTGAGGTGATGGATTCTGCATAGGGCTGTAGTTGTTTGGCGAGAAATTTGGCTAGGTTTTGTAGAGGTGAGCCTATGGAGCTGACTATGGGTCTAAGTGGGGTTCCTTCTTTGTGTATTTAGGGGAGACCATAGAGCTTAGGGCATCTGGATGATTTCTCTCTGGGAATGATTCTTTGCTGGATCTCTTCGCTAATGGGGGAGGCTTTTATTTTGGATCTAGTGGTTTTTCCAGGTAGGTGGTGGGATCTGTGTTTAGGGGTTTGTATGTGGAGTCTTGGAGTAGGTTGGTTAATTTGGTTTGGTAGTCAGATGTATTCATAATCACTGTGGCATTGCCCTTGTCTGCTGGTAGGATTATTATGCTGGTGTCTTCTTTCAGGTTAAGTAGTGCTGTCTGTTCCTCTTTGGGTAAGTTGCTTTTGGGTGGCTTGCTGGTGCAGAGGATGTTGGTGATTTCAAGTCTGATTCTGTTAGCATCGTCGGGGTTGATTTTGGTCAGGCTGGTTTCAACTCCGCATATAATGGTTTCAGTGGGGATGTGTTTGGAAAGGACATTGGTTTCAGCTTTGGTGAGGATCCTATCTGAGATGTTATGCACTGTTTGTTTCATGTGTGGCTGTGAGGGAGGAGGAGGAGGAGTTTGTTTCTGGTGTTCTTGTAGTCTTCGGAGTTTGTTGGTGTGTGTGTCTGTCTTGAGGGTGGTCTGTGTTTCGGCTCTCCAGACGGCAAGTTGTTTGGATTTGTCCCAAAGTGCAGGATGGATCTTGTTGCTGAGTTTGAGGTGAAGTGTGAGGAGATCTTTGTTGATTCGGTCTAGGAGGAATCTTTTTGTGTGAAGTTCATTTCTGATTAGGGCCAGTTGTGTTCTTTTCAGGATGCATTTGGTGGCTGCAGAGTTGGAGTGGAATTTTAATTGGAAGCATGTGGGGATTAAATTTTGATCCCAGCAGTTGCGTAGGAATGCAAGGTCACATAAAATGGAAGCTCTTTGGACTTCGAGTTTTTCATAGTCCTGGTCAGATGGTGGATTTCCTCCCCGTAGAGGTATGATATTTGTTCTGATTGGTTAGGGGCTTGGCTGTGCTCTGATTGGATGGGGGAGTGTTCTGTTTGGGTGGGGGCTTTGTTGTGCTCAGGTTAGTCTGAGTTGCAGGGGGATTTGAGATGGTGAGCTGCGTTGCTGTTGTTTGGCTTCGCGTTCGTGGTAGTGCCTCATCTTCGTGGGGGTGTCAGTTTGCTTCATGTATGGATTGGAGGGGTTTAAAGTGGCTAATGATGCAGCTGTGGTCTGGCTTCTGGCTTGTGGTCGTGCCTCATCATTGGTGTGGGTTTGGGTTTGCTTTTTGCGTGGATGTGTGGTGGTGACATCCTGTGTGGGTCTGGTGTCATTCTTTGTGTTAGGGACTTGTTTGTCAATAAGGGCGGGTTTCCAAATGGCTGGTAGGCGGGAGGTATCATCTCATTTATTCATGCTGTGTGGGCGTTTTTCTATCTTGATGGCTTCTCTGACCCTAACCAATCAGAACACACCTTCCCCCAATCAGAACACAGCCAAGCTCCCATCCAATGAGTTCATACCCCCACTGGCAGTTAAAAGGAAGAAACAGCTACGATCACACATTGCTCCTAGAAGCACGAAGCCAAAAACACCAGCTTGAAGATGACGAATGGGACTTTGTCGAAACGTCGCCAAGACACTTCCAATTTTGTGCGGGGGGGAAACCCGAATAACCAAAGACCTACATACAAACACCCGCGAAAACCTCAGAAAACACACACACACACACACACACACAGAGAGAGAGAGAGAGAGAGAGAGAGAGAGAGAGAGAGAGAGAGAGAGAGAGAGAGAGAGAGAGAGAGAGAGAGAGAGAGTGAGTCCTACAATCAATAAATATAGGAGAAATCGCTTTTTTTAAATGCAGGTAAAGATTGGAAGAAAGGAAATGTTGTTGAAGAGATTTATTTGTCAAAAATCCTTTTTCCTGGAGTTTGGTAATGCTTTTGGGCACACAGAATTATGGTATAGTTCTTGTACATAACCTTTATATGAAATTACTAAGATGCAAAGAACTGCTTTATGCTGAATTAGTCTACTTTCTACCTTGGGTATCAGCTACCAAACATAGGCTATGATGACACAATGTGCTTAGCTATAACATGAATGTTTGATCAGAAATATTTGCATGCATGTGGTAACCTTACTTAAGTTTTTGGAGCTTTGGGAAGTTAGTGGTTTAATGTATTACACACAATAAATAATAAGTGAAGTGAATAATTATGCTAGCAATGCACCCATATGATATGGGCTCTGAAAGCAGAACAAGTTGTTACAGAGACTTATCAACTATTTCACTTGCTGAATAACTCATTCAACCATTTTGCAATTGTTCAATTTATGCTGCTTGAAATGAAAATACTTGAAAGGGCTTCTTCACTGGCCAGATCCAAGGTGTAGGATTCTGTTACACAGGATCAAAGAGTCACTGAAATCTTTTGAAAAAAACAATAACTTTTTTTTAAAAAGGCAGTTGTTTTTCAAGAGGTATCAATTTTATCTCTGCCTTTGCCCAATTTTTATTCTATGTTGCTATATTGCATTGTTTTTATTTTGCAATTAGCAATCCAGAGTAATATGTAAATACTAGGACAGGATAGAAATGTTTATGTCCCATAAATAAATTTGCTGCTGGTCCAAGGACGTCAGGTTGTTTGCAAGAGGCCTGTTGAAATGATGGAAGAGTGAAAGAGCCATTCTCTAAATCAGCATGAGTGGAAGATT
Organism: Bothrops alternatus; assembly: GCA_034064705.1. NCBI lineage: Eukaryota > Metazoa > Chordata > Lepidosauria > Squamata > Viperidae > Bothrops > Bothrops alternatus. The sequence goes on along the minus strand of JARGCV010000031.1, from coordinate 896,960 downwards.
CTTCAGGATAGATGTTTCCATAGAATGCTCAAGATGATACTTCATATAAAATGTGACTTAGTTATTATACTCATTAATGCATTTATTAGACCCAAAACCTTGTGGCAGACCATGTCTCAGTATAGAATTATTCCTGAATTGGGCTTAGCGCAAAATATAAGTTTAGTGCTTCAGAATGAAGAGGGATGTTTTCTTTTCTCAAAAAATGTGTATGGATTTTTATTTATTTTAGGTTTTTTATCCTGCCTTTATTATTTGTATATATAACTCAAAGCAACAAACATAGCTAATACGAATGGTAAATGAATGAGAATTAAAATTCATAGGGCTTGTTGCATCAGGTGGAAATTACATGGACCAAGAACAATTGTTTAAGCTCTTCAAACAAGAGGTTTTGTGCCTTACTTTGACTATAAAGTGCTAAAGAAGATGATCTGTTTTTTTCCATGTCTTTTTTTCCTCTAGTATCTGTCAGGTAATGGATAAACTGTTAACTGTACAGAGAAGCTTTTAATAGCTGCAGAAATAAAATAAACAAGGAATTGGAAATCTGTAAATATGCTAACTATTTCAGAAAGCCTTAGGATCTTTGAATACAAGTGAATTGGAAGGGCAGAGGAGATCAGGCATTTGTCTCAATCTAAAAAGAAAAATGTTATATTTCTCTGTCTGTCTGTCTGTCTGTCTGTCTGTCTGTCTGTCTGTCTGTCTGTCTGTCTGTCTCTCTCTCTCTCTCTCTCTCTCTCATGCACACAAACACACAGAGAATTGATACATGGAGCCCAAATACCCACCCAAGGCTTGGGTTGTGAACACTGGAAATGAGCCCATGATTATATATGAATATGTTTTGTTTAAAATTGTTACAGATGGATCAGTAATATACAGATGGATCAGTAATATATTTTGCAATACAATATTCAGCTTTCTCATTTCTCAGGCAGTTTTTTAGACGTTTAAGGATAAAATCTGTTTAATGTGCTCCCACCTTGAAACCCATTTTTGCAGACAGTGAAGAGTTTACATTGTTCCATGTGGGAAAGGGGTAAAGGCAGTGGTGGGATTCAGCCAGTTCGCACCAGTTTGGCAGAACCAGTAGCTAATTTTTTGTTGCCCAGACCCAGAATGGACTTCCGAAAGCGGCACCTGGTTGTTCACATATTTGAATCCCACCACTGAGTAAAGGATTAAACATTAGAAAAGAGCCATCCCAAAGTGGTTCATGCCCCACAATGCACTACAATAATTGACTTGGTTTGATCTACAGATTCAGTCTTGTGTGTCCAAGACTTTGAACCAAGAAGCATGTTGCCTTCTAAGACTGAAAGATATCATCAAGGTACCAACACGCCCCGAAAACTATAGAGGCCTTTCAAAACATCTAAAAACTATAGAGGCCTTTCAAAACATCTAAAATTGTTGGAGACCAGGCATCCAACCCATAACTCTGCTTTTCATACAGTGAAGGAAAGGAAAGCCAGATTAATCCAAGGGGATGTTTTCCATAGTTGATTCTCCCCTTTCTCTTGTCAAAAAGCAGAAACACAAATGCAAGATGTTGCAGTGTTATTTTCCAGTTCTCCGGCATCATGCTCCTCCTTCGATTCCCCTCCCCACCATACCCATCTTCCTTTTAGTCAGTCCACTCGTGTGCTGAAAGGAGGCTGCCAGGCAGAATAAATGCAGTTCATTGTCAATGTATCTGTCCACATTCTCAGTCTCTGTTCAATGTTCCATGACAACAAGGTGAGACGGCAGAGGTTATCTGAACAGCTGCTTCCTAAGCTAGAAATTCCAGGCATTGAAAACCATCTGACTATACATTCACAAATGTATATAGCAGCAATCTATCAGACTGCAGCTGCCACTTGATCAGGCCCGCTTCCTTTCTTGATGTGGAACAATACCAGTGAGTTCTTCACTTTGTGTCACATAGAATAGCTGATTTGATTAAGTCCCCAACTCTCATTATGCTAGGTAGGGGTGTAGAATTTCAATGATAATCCATAATGCATGACCAGTTTGTCACCATGGCAACATAAATTCAAGGTTACTAGCTCAGACACATAATTGGGTGTGCATTGAGTGTTGAAGAAGGGTTGTTAAAATTCTTGTCATAGAAGAGTCGCATCCATCATACTGTCTAAAAATTGCAAAGTGCTCATAATCAGAAGGGGGGGATATCCTTGGAGAATAATGTTAATAAAATAACGATTATATCTAATAGAATTGTTTAAGTTTTTGCACTTGGGGCTTTAAGTCTTTGAGGTAAAAACTCCTTCAAAATTAGATGGTTTTGATTTGGCATTCAGCGATTCCCCAAAAATATTTCTTTTGAAAGGCAGGCCTCTATCAGCCCTGCTTTGAGTGTAAGTGATCTGGAGAAAATCACATCATCTTCAAAGATGTAAATACTGTTTGTGTCACTCAGATGGTTTGGGAAAAGACACCAGCCAGCATTAGATATTTTTTTTAAGAGAACATATCGTGAAAAATGTTTCTAGCTTGTAGAAGGAGGAGCCCAGGTTTTTCTTATTTCTTTATTGTTTGTGTTGGCAGCCATTTTAAAGCTCCTAGATAAAAAAAATGACAAGATGCCAAGAACCAAATGAAAAGAAAAAATTGAGGTGGTATATATAACAAAAACAGAACAGGTGACCTATATCTTATTTCTCACTAACTCCACATATCGATCCAAGGGTTTCTGATAGCTAACAATATTTAATTTTTCATTTTTACTGTTTTTTAATGAAAAAATATTTGATCTAAGCCAGGGGTGTCAAACTGCCGGCCCAAAAGCGTCCCAATACATTGCGCGAGGTCACATGATGTCATGAGTTTGATATGTCTGATCTAAACTTTTTCTACCTTCTCAAAGGCCATGGAGGGCATCGCTGATGCAATGGGTAGGACCAACATTTTTATCCTATTTAGGATGTTCTCCAAATGAAGAAAACAAAATAGCAATTTCTTATCATCTCTTTTTGATGCTTACACATTCCAACATGGAGTGTGTATGGCATGAGTTATCATTTATAGAAACACAGCTACTTGGAATTAGTAATCATTGAGTTCCATGGGACTTAAGTCTACCATTCCAAGGAATGGAGTCATCAGTGCCAGATCTACCCTTCTCTACTTTATCTACTCTACTCTAAAGCTATAATCAAATTAAAGTGAACCTCTTGATCAATTATTGGTTTTAGCAGAAGAGTTAAAACCATGCTTACCATGATTTAAATCTGGGAAGATTTTTGCCAATTATTCTTCCCCAAAATTAAATCTATCATATTATTAAATCCAACAATGAGATTTTGTTTATTTTCTACTTCGATAGATCTCTACCTTTTCTTCACCATGGACCCCTTTAAATATCTTTTGTGCCCACAGATCACCAAGACTTAATTCAAAATTTAAATCATAACATTTCTTTAAGCCTTTGCAGACCCTTTTTGATGACATCGTGGCTCTCCAGGCGTCCACAGACCACAGGTTGAGAACCATTGGTCTATTTCATATTCCAATTAAAGATTGCCCCTGGATTTGTCTGCATTTATCAGCTGGAGTCCTTGTTTCTTCACTGGGATATCATCCTCTGACAAATAAGTCAATTGCACTGTATTGTGAGGGCAGCTTTGCCATGTTTGTAAACATTTCACAAAGTAAAGAAAGTGGAGGTTATAAGTATGGAACCGTGGTGGTGCAGTGGTTAGAACGCAGTACTGCAGGCTACTTCTGCCGACTGCCAGCTGTAGTTCGATTCTCACCAGCTCAAGGTTGACTCAGCCTTCCATCTTTCTGAGGTTGGTAAAATGAAGACCCAGATGGTTGGGGGCAATATGTTGACTCTGTAAACTGCTTAGAGAGGGCTGTAAAGCACTGTGAAGCGGTATATAAGTCTAAGTAGTATTGCTATTGCTATTCTGTGATGATTGGTTTCATCAAGGCAGCAGTTCTCTGTTAGTATTTTTGTGATTTTATGATCTTCCTTTTGATTAGATCTGAACATTAAAGTCATGAGTACTAAAACTACTTTTACGATGGGTTATAGTAATCGAATAGTAGTCTGAATGTGCCTTGCCATTTCCTGATTTTATTCTAATAAGAACTAGGAGAGCCAAGTTCGAGACTCTCTCAAATTTGGACTTTGGACTCAGATTTCTCTTATCTGACTATTACCTTGGCTATAGTTCTTCCTTATTCTCACATCCCATTACAGATGGCAAAGCAGTTATTTATCCTGCTTTAAATCAAATGATGTTGATAAAATTAGGCATTGCACCCAGCAATCCATGCAACTGACCATTGTTTGCTTATTGAACATTTTTCTATGGCACAGAAATATCTGCAACGAAACAAATTTGTTCATTAATGTAAAGCATTGGATAGTAAAAGAATGTGTTTCTTTGGATAATTAGTACTCAAAATATTAGAAATTGTTTTGTTAAAAAACAGACCTCAGAAACTTTGAATGTTCACAAGACAGGATAACATTATTAATAGGTTTATTTAAATATGTTTGCAATTTATTGCATATATTAACATTTTTCTAATTTTGGATTTAATTCTTGAAAGTTCATGTTTTATAATGTTGTGTTTTTCCTCAAAAATCATATATTAATGTATATGCCATGCAACACAGAGATACACAAATATACACCCACACAGTCACACTTGTTTCTATTTTTTCTTTGCTCTTGTTTTTCTTCTTTGTTTACTTTCTTTAAATTCTAGATGTTATTGTTTTAATCATGATGCCTTGTAAGATAAGTTTAAAAAGCCAAACCAAACTGAACAAACAATAAATAAAAACAAGTTTGGTCTTCAGTTTTTCAGATTCAATCAGATTCAGTGACGTTTTCCAGATGAAGCTCAGATCCATCAAGAGAGCAAGAAGACCTTCCCCATTGTCTACATGGCATATGCGACATATCAGGGTTGGGTTCCTCCTGCTTTCATTACTGTCAGCCCTTTGAGGTAAGCGAGGTCAGGAAATGGACAACTCAAGAAAATAGTGTTTCCCAATCTTGGCAACTTGAAGACATGTGGACTTCAATTCCCAGAATTTCCCAGCATTGAATTGAGAATTGAAGTCCACCCATCTTAAAGTCATCAAGATTGAGAAACACTACATTAGAGGAAGGTTGTGGGATATAATACAGAATCTTGAAAGCCAGCCAGAGTTTCTCTCTGCCTTCTTTTATACCCAACAGAATCAAGGCAGGGTTATTTTGAATGCCTTCCTCACACTTTATCAGGACTGAGTTTTTTCCCTATTAATGGCTCATACATTCCGTATCAACATTATCTATATATTCCTGCATAGTTACACAGTGCTGAGCAAATGGCCAACAGAGGAAATCACACAGCTATTGTGGCAGAGTTCCTGACTATAGGTGTATTCCTTACTTGGCACACACAAAGTATAAAGGCAATAATTCTCAGACTATCAACCTGTGTTGAGGATCTGTTGTCTCTAAGAACTGATAAAACATTTCTCAACCAAAGGAAGTGTAATGTGTTGAGGTAAAGTATTTGGAATTGTTGAAAAAACAATCATAAGACTCTGTCAGTTAAGAGCCAGATTTGCTGTGTACATGCTAATTATCTTGTGTTAAAGCAGGAACTAATATTTGAATCCTATTGGCTGCCACCTAGTTGTTGAGTGTATAAATAAGGGTGGAGCTGCCGTTACCCAGACTTCTGTTTTAAACATGCAATAAAGAGCTGTTTGTTCACCTACTGCCTCGTTGATGCCTCACCGAACACCAAACATAACAGGAAGATTTTTGGTCCAATAGGAACATTTGGATTTTTTTCAGGGATATCCAAGGGCAGGAAAAAAAAATGTGCAGATAGCAGCAACAAGGGTACACTCAAAGTTTTGTAACACATTGGTGATAGACATTTTTGGGCAGCTTGATTTTTTTTTAGTCTCTTCTTTGATCCTAGGTCTTTGTATGGCATTCTAGAACTGTACTCCAAAAAAGGTGCTAGAACAACAACAAAAAAGTTTTAACTAGACTTTATTGTAGCTAAGTTTAACTAAAAACTGAGCGATGGCTCAGCAGTTAAAAATGCTGTGCTTGTCAGCTGGAAAGCTGGCAGCCCAGGGTTGAAACATGAGTGTTAAACAATGGGGTGAACTCCTCTTATTGCCCCAGTTCCTGCAAACTTACCAGTAGCAGTTCAAAAGCATGCAAATGCTGGTAGATAAATAGATACCGTTTTGGTGGGAAGATAAAAGCATTCCATGCACCTCGGCATACAGTCATGCTGGCCACATGACCACAGAGACGTCAACATTGGCTCCCTCAGCTAAGAAACAGAGACGAGCATTGCCCCCTAGAGTCAGACATGACTGGACAGTGTAAACCTTTATCTTTTTCTTAACTAAAATTAAGTACAGTTAATATAACTTTTATTCCCCATGTTTTAACAATGTTCCTTTTCTCCATAAATTAAATATGAAAATACTAAACTTCATGACAGATTGTCATGAAGAAAAACTATCTATGTGGTCAGTAAAAGTCAACACTAATATGGGCACATAATCAATCAATCAATCAATCAATCTTTCACATTCAAAATTCAGCATGTTGTGGATTTAAGGAGCTCTATCAATGGTACCCAATACTTACTTATTTTTTAAGATTTTCTACCTTGCCTTTGGTCAATGAAATCACAGCAACATCAGTTTAAAGAATATATCACATAACTATAGCAATAAATGAAATTAATATCAGAAAGCTAAGAAATGGAACTAATAGCAATAACAACAGCAGCAGAGGTGATCATGTGATCCCACCTATTGTAATGTGGCTAGCCGGTTGACATGCTGAACTGCCAATAGAATAGCAGATTGAATTGGTAATGAAAGTGGGGAAACTGTTTAGTAAAATATTATGAGAAGCTGTCAGAAAGAATTTTAGGGTTGGACAGTTTAATCTGATTTCATCCAAATCTATTGTGCGCAAATATCCCTTGCCTCCTCTTCCATCTCTAGTGCTATCCATATTATATTGGCTTTTATCCAGGTGTATCTTTGATGGAAATTCTGAATTACTGGATACTCTTATAACCTCCTAAACTCTCATTGGGATTATAGTATCATAGGGGTAATTTATTGTGATGGGTTTGTTAATTTGCTTCCTAAACTCTCAATGGCCAACTGCAGCCTAATTTCCACACGCAGAGAATTTTTAGGTGCCAAATGAAGTTACAGATAGGGGAAATCACATAAGTAACATGCCTTTCCCTGACCTCTCTACATATACAAAGTATGGAAAAGACTTTCTGACATCCATTTATCTATGTATATGAAAAATGTGTTATATGTTCATGTATCTGTTGTGGTACAGCGTAGACAGTTTAGCCTTGTGATTTATCAGAGGACTCACTAACAGTCTGATAAGTTATTTTAGTTGTCTTCTTCCTATATATATATATATATATATATATATATATATATATATATATATATATATATATATATATATATATATATATATATATTTAAAAGGATTAAAGCCAGAAGATATTTACAAATTCAGCTCTATGGCAACCAGTATAGGGAAAATGTATTTTGTTTAACAAGAACAGAATGAGACAATTTTAGGAAACATTTGTAATCGTATATATGGATGCACGTATGTATGTACTTATCCAGTTTGTCAAAAATGTGATTCAAGAGTGCAATCTATTAATATGTTAAATATACATCTCCTGGGAAATGGTAACAAAATATTAGCACAACACAGCCTTAACTGTTTATTCTAACTTTTGGTTCAAGTTCTGTAACAGATGAAGGAAAATGATTTCGAAACATATTTCATTATACTTCATGATATATAGAAAGCAAGGGAGTTGTCTCAGTCTATACCAGTATTGCTCAACCTCATCACTTTAAGATGTCTGGATTTCAACTCCCAGAACTCCTAGCTGAGGTGGCTGGGGAATTCTGGGAATTGAAATATAAATTTCTTAAAGTTGCCAATGTTGAGAAACACTCCAGTTTTTGAAGTCTGTGAATTAAGAAACCGATTCTTACTGAAAATTTGTCATACTTATATTTTCAAACAGTAGTTTACTTCTTAAACATGACTAATTTTGTTCAAATTAATATGCTGTAACGTGTTAATGTGACGATAGCATGATATTCAAGGATGCAATATATTGAAAGTTGTTATAAAATTTAACTGGGCTAAGTCACTCTTAGTAAATCTGCTACTGAACAGTTTGTGTTGCTCACAAACCAGTTTACTGCCAAATGTACAGGATTTGAGGTAGTCTTCTTTTTCTACCCTTTGGTTCTGGATTGCATAATTTTCTGTTTCTTAAATTATTGTAACCTCTCTTGAGGCTGTGGAATAGGACAATATTAAACACTTTTCAGTACATAATCATGATATTTATCCGGCTTTATAAAGCAGTTAGATCTCTGACAAAAGCAAAGTAATACTACTGTATTGCTTTAATATGCTACTTATATCGCTTTAATATGCTACATTAATGCGAGTTGTTTTTATTTTAATGCAAATCTGCTTTAATAAAAAATAAAACTTTCAAGCTGCACATTGGAAATATATTCATTTCCTAATATGTGCATGTAATTCCAATTAATGTTATGTACATGCAAATAAGCCCCATTAAGTCTATTGAGGTAAGGAAGAAGTGCAGGGTAGCTCTGAGGTTCTAATTTAAATAACAAGTGACTTTTGTGAACAACTGCAGACTCAGGTCCTGTATGCCCATATTGTCAAAAGAAAGCAACAGTGCTCAAAGATAATTCCCCATTTACATACTGAAGTTCCTTGGTGCCTGGCCAAGTGAACCCCACAGACAATGGATCTAGGAGGAGAATCTTTCCCCAAGGGAAAGAGTGCATGGAGAAAGGAAGAAAACAGGGAAGGGAAGGGAAGGGAAGGGAAGGGAAGAGAAAGGAAAGGAAAGGAAAGGAAAGGAAAGGAAAGGAAAGGAAAGGAAAGGAAAGGAAAGGAAAGGAAGGGAAGGGAAGGGAAGGGAAGGGAAGGGAAAGGAAAGGAAAGGAAAGGAAAGGAAAGGAAAGGAAAGGAAAGGAAAGGAAAGGAAAGGAAAGGAAAGGAAAGGAAAGGAAAGGAAAGGAAAGGAAAGGAAAGGAAAGGAAAGGAAAGGAAAGGAAAGGGAAAATTGGTTGGCTCACTTGGTGATTACCTATATGCCACAGGAAGATTCAGAGGTATTGAGGGATATGCATAAAAAGTGTGGTTTGGAGACCAAATGCTTGTTCTCTCTCTGTTCTTTGGTTTTTCACTCAGAGCTTGAGGGGTAAATCTGAAAACACACTTTTCATTATTTTCTAAAGGCTTCCCCCCTACCCCAATAGTGAATTATTCTGTTTTGATTAAGAGCACCACGCTGCCTGTTCTGTTTTAGTTCAGCTTTGTAAAAAGAAAGAAGAAATAAGTACTGAGCCCTCACACCCCTCAGTCTCTATGGCATTCCTGATTTTATTTTAAAAATTATTTTGATTTTTAAAACCAAAGTAGGAAGGAAGTATTGAAATTCTGGAGTTTTTTCCAAGCCTATTGCCAGCAGTAGACATAGAAGAGTCTGCATTTTCTTCAGTGTAAATGAGATGTTTACACTCTGTCTGTCTGTCTGTCTGTCTGTCTATCTACTTTCTGTCTGAAATTAATCAGGATATGTGCATTTGTGGGGATTGTATCTATATGTGTCTGTGTAAAAGTGACTGAAAGGGCCCCATCTGTATGTAAGGAAAGAAAAAAAAAGAGGAAGAGAGATAATAGACTATGTGTATATGTACTGCATATAATAACAAAACAACAATAACAATAATAATAAAAGTTGGAAGGGACCTTGGAGGTCACCTAGTCCAACCCCCTGCTCAGGCAGGAAACCCTATACCATTTCAGACTGGCTGTGCAGTCTCTTCTTAAAAACTTCCAGTGTTGGAGCATTCACAGCTTCTAGAGGCAGATTGTTCCACTGATTAATTGTTCTGTCAGGAAATTTCTCCTTAGTTCTAGGTTGCTTCTGTCTTTAGTTAGTTTCCATCCATTGCTTCTTGTCCTGCCTTCAGGTGCCTTGGAGAATAGCTTGACTCTCTCTTCTTTGTGGCAGCCCCTGAGATATTGGAACACTGCTATCATGTCCCCCCTCGTCCTTCTCTTCATTAAACTAGATGTGTGTAATTGTATTTCTGTTCTCCCTTCATGCAGCAACCCTCTATGTTAAAGGGTATGTATACACTGGAAGCACAGGATGAACAGCGAATTTTATTTATTGATTGATTTATTAATTACCCATCTCACGAATGTGATTCTGGATAATGTATGATAAATAACCCATTAAAACAATACTTTAAAACAGTTAAATATAAATAAAAGTGTGGGAAACAGACTAGCATCTTACATGCAAGGTAACCATCTTGCAAGCTCCCCAATTCTCTGGGATCCCCATGCCTAATTTAAAAATGCATATGTCCAGGGATTTCTTAAAATGCCAGTAGGTTGGGCCTAATCTTACCTCAAGGGAAAGATGCTATAGCAGAAAAGGCGGATTTCCTGGATCCTGTCAGATAGAACTCTAGCACAGGGATGGGCAACTATGGCCCCTTTACGACCTGTGGACATCAACTCCCAGAATTCCTGAGAATCATCCCTGAATAATTCTTCTTTGGACAAGGCATTGGATTAGAAGGCCTCAAGCATAGGTTGCATCCTAGAGAGCGATAGATGTTCCGCTAACAGGGTGCAAAGAGAAAATATCTGCTGCGAATGCCGCATAGGCGTCAGGAAGGGCATCCAGCCAGCAAACACTCAGCTCCACTCAGCAAGGGATTACAAGGTTGTTAAAAAGAATATATATAATGGATGTGACCTGAGAGCTGGTGTGCTGTGTATGCAATTATGGGATTTTAATTTGACAATATTTGGAGACAATCTCATCTAACTAAACAGGAATATTTCTTTTTCCCCTGCTACCACATTATTATTATTAGCCCTGACTATTACTGATCTGTTTTTTTTATATCTTAGCTGATTGTTAATTTGGTTGACAACTGTCATATTGCTTTAATTATAATTTCTAATCATGTTCCACTAATAATGTCAGTGGTTTTAGACAGGAAAATTCAAATTAGTGGGATGTGGGATTTTCATAGGTTACCACTAGAGTATCAGCAGCCTGTTGACTGACAAAAAGATAGATTCATGTGATTTTTTTTAAATACTGGGATGATTGATAATGTGAAGATTCTCTGTGATGCATTTAAAACATTTATATGTGGTAAGGCTTAAGCTTCTTGGTAAAACGAATGACAGAATTATCATTTCCATAATAGAATTTATCTATTATAACATAAAAAGTTAGAAAAAGTTGCAATGGAAGGTAGGAATATTTATGCTAGAAACCATATACTGGAATCATACTATGCATTCAGTTCCACAAAATTGGAACTGAACAATTATATGCATTGAATAGTGTATATTCATCAAAGTGTTTTAAGCAGATCTGTTGGGAACAGGCACAAAAATGTGGTAAACAGCTGGATTCATATTAGAAATAACGGAAACAAAATAGAATAATACCTATAATAACAGATTCCATGGGGATAATTCATACAGACTATAAAGCAATTAATTCTCAATTTATGGAAATTTTATCCAAATCTATATGCTGTAGCTGTAACCTTGCAAAGCAGATTTTTCCCCCTCCCCTTAAACATGGAATAAATCTTCCTAGGATTTTGGAATACCTAGGATTTGGCTGCACCTTTAACTTTAAGGAGATATTTGATACTACTGAAACAATGAAAATTTGTAAGGCTTCCAGACCAGATGGTTCCTACTGAGTAGAACAAAAATAAAAGATGTATCCACCTCCTCTCTTTTGGAAATATATAATGAATTTTTGCTAAAGAGTTCTACCTTTATCATTCTGTGAACCCTATGTAACTTATTTTAAAACCAGGAAAGGATCCTATAAACTGGATAGGTTTTCATATCCTTCTAAAAGCAGATTAAATTATTTTGACAGCTACTTTGGCACAAAGACAATGGAAGATATTAGCTAGATAAATCATCAGATACCATCCAGTTTTATGGAAGGAGATCAAATCTCTGACAGTCTAGATGTAGACATTCTAGCATTGTATTCTAATAACAAAGAAATGCCCATTTGGTTTAAATAAATATGGGGGGGGAAACTTTTATTATAGCACAAATTAAGTTTTTGGAACAAACTATGGCCAAAATGGCATGTCAGACTGTTTTCTGAAAGCTTTATTTCTTGAGTAAAAATATTTTCCTAACTCAGTAGTGAGATTATTTCTCCTATCATTAAAATGAGGTATAAAGCCAGAGAAGGATATCCTGTAGCTAATTTTTTAATTTGGATTCAGAAAAGTTGACAGATTAATTAGAAAATCTTCTGGTCATTATCTTAAATTAAACTTGGAATGAGTTGAAATTGTTCTACTTTAATTTATTTTTCTTGAATCAATGTTGACAGTATTGATGATTATTATTGTTATTAAGAGGTTGAGCTGGCTTGTACTAGAGAGAAAGATAAGCGCTCTTCCTGCAGCATCACCCAAGACCCCCTCCCTTCCCGGAGCTGTCTCACAAATGGGCACTGCAACTGGGAAAGTTCTAAGCCATCAGCAATCTGATTGCCTGCACAGAGCACCACTAAAGTGGTACCTATCTACCTTCTTGCATAGAACATGCTTTCAAACTGTAGGTGGACAGAAGTTGGGGTGAGTAACAGGAGCTCACCCTACCACACAGTGCTTGAGTCCAAACCTCCAGAGCTTTAAGTCACTGGGCCACCACGCCTCTATTGTTTACTAATATTGGTACAAGTAGTAATTTTTTATAAATTCTAATTTATAATAATATAATATACTGTATGTATTGTATGTTATTCTGTATAGAGAGCCAGTGTGATGTAATGCTTAAGGCATCAGGCTAGAAACAGAAAGACAATGAGCTCTAGTCCCACTTTAAGCATGAAATCAACTGGATGACTTTGGGCCAGTCACTCCCGCTCAGCCCTAGGAAACAGGCAAGAGCAGTCAACTTCTGAAATCCTTCCAAGAAAGCTGTAGGGACTCGTCCTGGAAGTTGTCAGAAATCAACACTGATCTGAAGGCACAAAACACATGTACACATATATTCTGTAGACTTTTTAAAATTGTATAGGTAAAGTGGCATAGATTCATTTGCAATAAAAATAACAATAAAGCAAATAAATAATACTCCCATCAATGCTAGTGGTGAGAACTGATGAGCACTGGTGTGTGAGACACAATTCAGCAATTGCCAACCTCCACACCCACTTCATGGATAATTTTCACACATGTAAATCCACTTAGCTACTCAAACAAACATTCTCTATACAGGTAATCCTCCAGTTATGAATGTAATAGAGCCTGCCAATTATATTTGTAACCTGATTGAATCAGGTTAAATGAACGTGATCACTCCCTGCTTTCCCCAGTGCATTCACTAAGCAAATGTGCAGGTCATTAAATGCACTTGAGGTATATCTCAGGGTGGAGAAGCCCATGCAGGGCCTGGTGCTGGAGCAAGCCACCCAAGGCCTCCCCAATCCACTGAGATACTTCATGCTACCCTGGGTCCCCACAATTGCTTCCCCTTCCCCCATCCTGCCCTGCCGGGTCTCCACAGTCTGGGCCTGCTTTGCTAGCATGCTGGATTCCACTTACTCCTCGCCACCCCATTTCCCATGGATTACTTCCTTTCTGAAGAGCTCCAGAAGAGGCTGAATCAGCAACCAATCAACGAGGAGCTTGCTTCCTTTGTCACATTGGGCTGAACTGCAAGCTCCCAGTTGATTGGCTGCTACTGCTGCTGCCCGAATGCCTGAAGCTGCTCGTTCAAACTAGCCAGTCAGCAGCAAGCAGGAGGCTGCTCAGCGCCAGCCAGACTTTGCCCAAATTAAGCCTGCAGGCCCTCATGGCAGAGGAGCCAGTCTTTGATTCAGATGGGACAAAGCTGTTTTCCTTGCATCCCACATTTTTGCAGCTTCACCGGCTTCTGAATAAAAGACTTCGGCTTCTTTGCCATGTGGGTCAGCCTCTTCTGAAGCTCTTTGAAAAGCACATGGGAAATGGGATGGGGAGGAGTAAGTGGAATCCAGGACATGAGCAAAGCAGGCTCAGTCTGTGGAAACCCAGCGGGGCAGAATGGGGGAGGCAGGGGGCATGTCACAGCATCTCTGCAGCCGGTCGTAAGGACAAATGACCACTGGGGTGCTGCAATATGCATAACTTTGGGACCTTGGGGGGGGTCATAATTTTGAATTTTTGAGGAATACCTATAGTTGAACTATAGATCCCACCATCCCTAGCCAATGCATCTGGATTAGGGATGGCTATGGTAAAAGATTAAACAATTTAGTGGCAAACATGCAATTTTATTTTATTTCTGTGGCACACAGAAACAGCACAGTACATACCGGTAGTTAAACTCTATTAGGCAAATAATGCTCCATTGGATTAAGTCCTGTTATATTGGCAATGACACCTCCAGGGCCTGATATGCAAGTTAAAATAAAGAGACCTCATGCTACTGGCACTCATCATGCATCACTTCCTGGCATGGAAGGCAGCAGTGATTGATCTAAAGCATATAATTTATTGTCTGTTTTATTCAAGGAACCCAGCATAAGTACCATGTGCTGTTCATTCGTCATCTTTCAGAGTACTACATTTCACTGGGCAAAACGTGCTTCTTCTAATAAATACTGACAGATTTTGCGGTTCCTGAATTAATACACAAACCAGAACACATTTGTCTCTTTCACATTCCTTCAATTAAAGTCTCTGATTTTTGTTAAAGACAAAATCAGGCACAATATGAGAAAGGGAAAAACACTAGCAAAAATGTGTCTATCAGGGAAGAGAACCTACAAGCATGTCTACAAATGTTGTCCATGAAAATGTTCATAAACATGCATTTGTATGGACTTAAAAAAGACCCCCACATTAACAAGGTTCATCCTTCCCTAATGAAATGCTTTTTCAGGATATGTCAAGTTAACAGTCCAGCAAAATGTATTTCACATGGAGAGTCACACTCTGTATGTGTTCGCAAATAAACCCTCAGGCGAGAGAAAAACTGTTACTGGAATAACTGTCATACGAATCAACTGTACACTGTATGTATTGTCTATTTACATTATTTGAGTTAGCATAAAACTTACTAGTATTCATTTCGTGGTGACACATTCATATGCTACCATTTTCTGTTATGGACAAAGACTTCCCAATGGAGCTTCCAATATTTATTAAAAATTAATTGCACTTTTTGGAGAGTTTTCCATTATTGTACTGCTCAGACTATTTTCTTCAAACCTATCTTGCAGTTAAATTACATATAATCCATCTATAAAACAGATAACAAGTATGAAAATGAGGCTGCTTTCCACAGGATATTTCTAAATATGAGCTGAAATGGAGCTCATCTTTTCATCTGTCCTTTAAGCAGTTTTCTTTTGCTGAATCCAGCAACTGGTCGCCATTAAAAATTTCACATGACGTTGCCAAATCCACATCAATGCAGGGAATCATGGGAAATTAAAATTTTGCTGCCATCTGGAGGTGCCCCAAATACAAGAGAGTCTACTTGGTGGCACTTTGCCAAGGGAAAGTTAAAACCAGCCTTACTAGTATGTTCCCCCTTAGCCATGGAGACTTATTTGCGTGAAAGCCATGCAACATTGCCAAACTGCTACGATTAACAGAAGTAAGATTGATGGCAAGGCTGCAAGGCTGCTCTCAGACAGATTCCGGACTCCTAAGGTCCTAGTGTAAAATAAAAAAAAAAGTGCTTTCAGTTGCCAGAAGTAGCCACTTTTAGCTATTCTGTAGTTCACCTTCCCAATGAGGCCTTCCTCCTTAGAGAATAGGCCTGTGATCTGGGCCTTAGGAGTACTGATTGCTATTATATTGTACTCCATTGGGTGCAAATTTTCACATAAAGAAATATTGCTTATATTTCCTTTATAGGGATATTATATTCCTTTATAATGGTTGTTCCTACCCAGTGGCAGAAAGTCCCCCCCCGCCTTCAATACTGATGGAAAAGAAACAGTGTCTCCTAGGACCTCAGCAGCAATCAGCCCCCCCCACCCAGATGATGCTAGGCATTTGCGGGTAGTTGATACCTCTTTCAGGTCAGCAATGGGATTGCGCCATGTTGGGGCAGCCAGTTCTAGCAACTGAGTCCTCGTTTTATGCACGGAGTAAAGAAGGGTTTCTTTTGGAAGAATGGTCCTGGCACTCCTGTCAGTCAGCTGACAGTGTCAGCCACATCACTGGTGGGGCCACTGCTGTCATTTGCATTGTTTTGCACGGGTTGCCCAGATGCTGTTCCCAGTGAAAGGACAACCTTTTGGTTTGGGGGTGTGAAAAATTGAGAAATGCCTAATTTAACTCTGCTGGCATGTCACCCCTGCCCTCCCCAAATTCTTTACATATTCATTTTTAAAAAATAAAAATAGTCCAATCTCTCGTGTGATTCCCCAGGATCTGCTACGCAGCACTTCCCTTCAGGCCCGGTTCTCAGTGGTGGGATTCAAATATGTGCACAACTGGTTCTCTGTGTGGATGCCATTTCCAGAAGTCCATGCTGGGTCTGGGTAACAAAAAATTAGCTGCCGGTTCTGCTGAAGTGGTACGAACCAGCTGAATCCCACCACTGCCCGTTCTCCTTCTGTTGACAGGTCTGTGCAGCCTACCCAAGGCAACTCTACGGTAGGTCGCAAAAGGCCTTAATTCCTGAAATGGCTTTGGAGAATGCTCTTCTGCAGCTTCCAAAAGCATGCTCCATTCTCATAAATTTTCAGAGGTTCAGGAAGCCACACAAGAGCTTGGACTTGGATTTCTGGAGGCCATGTAGTTTCAGTGGCCCGCGAAAATTGCATGAGAACCGGGCATGCTTTCAAGAATAGTTGTTGGTGGATGTTATTGAGTGCTGGTGTGTCACCGAAAACTTAATGGCGTGTCCCCTTTGACACGCATGTCACAGTTTTGCCATCACCGCTCTAGGCTTTTGGGAGGTATATGAAAGCATCTCTTTTAAGGCATTTTCCCCCTTGTAAATGGCTCTGCTTTCTGTGCTGGAACTTACTAATTTTTAATCCTTCTGAGGATTGTTTGCTTTGCTATAACGCCTATCTTTCATAGATTGCATGCCTTTATTTACTTAGGAGTATATGCTTTGCTGAGTTTTACATATATCAGTGGCTCTCTTCCTGTGCTGATGGAGCAAAGGAGTGACAGAGATGCATGTCTTCAACCCTGTCCCCCGAGAAATGTCATTATTCCCACATCCAGCCCTCTTGAAGATTAACTCCCACAGCATGGGGCTTTTTCTGATCTATGGCGGCTCTTCCATGTGATTTAGAGCCAGGATGTTTGGAATTGGCACTTGCTAAACCATTTGTCAGATGTGCCGAGTTTCTTTCCAGAAATAGTTATTATAATTTAAAGTAACAAAGAAAAAGGGGGTGGGGGATGACCCAACCCTGAAGGAGAGATTGTTTTAACATAAAATGGTAAAAAGCTAAAGTCAGGCAGTTAGAAAGCCTTTTCTAATGAAGAGTTGCTATATTTAGCACATGGTTAACATTTCAGAAATTTGTAGGCCAAACCTTTCCAGGCTAAATTGCCAGCACTTAAAGGATGGTACAGCTTTGAGGGAAATGATGTTTCCCTAGATATAATAAGTAGATCTGCTTCTGAGGTGCCTCCATTTCCCCCAAAGATTTGAGAAGAACAGATGTAAAATCACAGTCATTCTCATTAAAATGTAACATTATGGCATCTCCTTATGCTGAGATATAAAACCCAGCATTGGCAATGACAAGCCACAGACTTCTGCCTCTCATCATGAGAATGGAGAACATGCTCGTAGATGAAGAGATACAAATAACAACCACAAGAATGAACAACAATAACTTCATCAGGCAAAGAGCCTTTAAAACAATCTAATCTTGCTTTGAATGAGAGGAAAACTTTTCCCATTCTGGATAGGGGCAGTTTCTCTGAAGACCTCTTTGCTATGCCAATGAGCCAGCTACTATGGTGACCCAATTCAATAGGACAGCTCTTACTCACTAGACTCAATGTTTTCCTATCTGCATTGCTGGAGGGGAGATTTAATCATATCCCAGTGCAAGAGCCACTATGTTCCTGCCTGCCAGGAAATATAGAGTTGGTTTCACACATGCTTCACTGATGCTCTGCTTACTTGAATTGGCAAGCAGCCCTTCTTAATTAATATCCATGATAGAGTATAGGAGGAGAAATATGGGTCACCAAACAAAGCTCACCCATCATTGACATTCAACATTCAATGCTACAGTTTTCTTGATATAGGTAATTATTGAAAGTTTTTTTTTTAAAAAAAACGTATATTCTTCATTCTATCATATTTAAGTAAAGCATAATTATAATTTCTTGTTTTCCAAATAAATGGAGAATAGAATGCCACAAGACAATGGCCTTGACAAAGTTGGCCAGATAAGAGTGAAAATTCTGCAGAATAACCAAGATTTTCATACTGCTTCCAAGTGACATCACATTGTTACTTGCGCTTGTGTAATTGCAAAACTGAATTCTGCAAGATCCAATAGTTCCTAGAACTGAAATGCATATGAGCTCCTTGGTGCTGAGTTTGGTTGATTTTGGGGGGGGGGGTAGATGTTTCATTGCCCAACTAAGTAACATCATCATCATCATCATAAGATGGACTGATGATATTACCTAATTGGGTAATTAAATGTCTGTCAGAAAATAATCAACTTCAGAGAGCACCAAGGATCTCACAGTTCAACACTGAGCTACAAATATCCTCTTATTTTGGTACTTAAATGCATCTCCTGAGTTTTTCAAACATCACCATGCTATTGAGCTTTAAGAATAACAAAAGGCAGGAAAGTAGGTGACATACCCGTGTTTCCCCGAAAGGAAGAAGTGTCTTACTTTTTTTTTATCCCCAAAAGCCCCACTATGTCTTACTTTCGGGGTACGGCTTATATTGATTGGAAAACAATTGTCAGTTTTATTTTAAGTATTTTAAGTATATTAAGTATTTTAAGTATTTTAAGTATTTAAGTATTTTAAGTATTTAAGTATTTTAAGCAGGAGGCGGAAGTGGGCAGGAGTAATATGTCTTACTTTCGGGGTACGGCTTATATTAGCCGACCCCCTGAAAACCCCGATACGTCTTACAATCGGGGGTGTCTTACTATCGGGGAAACATGGTATGTTTTTTTCTGAAAGCCTGTGGAGGTCTCAAAGAGAAGACAGAGGCATGCTGTGGCTATATGAAGCCCTATTTTTTTTGCTGCCCAGAGAATCCATCCAACAGAAAACAGAAAGCCATAATCGGAATAGAGCTGGAAGAGACCTTGGAGGTCTTCTCGTTCAACCCTCTGCTCAAGAAGGAGATTCTATACCATTTCAGACAAGTGATAGTCGAGTCTCTTCTTGAAAACCTCCAGTGATGAAACACCCACAATTTCTGAAGACAAGCTGTTTCACTGGTTAATTGTCCTCACTGTTAGGAAGTTTCTCCTTAATTCCAGGTTGCTTCTCTCCTTGACATTGTAAATATCAATACAACCATAGTGTGAATCCAAAAAGAAGCATAATTTAAAGTAAACTTTAAATTTAAAGTAAACTAATCCAGGAGACCACTGATCAAGCAGGCTTTGCCTATTAATGACACAGCCAAACTAGTTGCATTTCTCAGCCTAATGAAATTTTTTAAGTGTGGTTCTCATTTTATTCCATCTGATTTAAAAAAAAAGTAATATTTCTCTCTATCTTTTGCACTGTTGTATCACACTTGGAATATTGTGTTAGTGCTGGGCCCTGCATTTTAGTAAGGATATTGATATGCTGGAACATCCAGAGGACAGCAACTAAGATGGTAAGAAAAGAAAAACCTCTGAGGAATGGTTAGAGGCCTTGGGCTTGTTTAGTCTGGAGAAAAGAGAGTGGGAAGACATGACAGCTATTTTCACGTACATGGGAAGCTGTGGAGGTTGGGTTAATTTCTCTAGTGTTCTTCAAGAATACAAGATACAGTGGGCTTAAATTGCAAGGAATCAGATTTTGACTGGATACCTGGAATAATTTTCTAATGAAGTAAAGGTTTGTAGCAAATTGCTTTGGGAGATGGTGAACTTTTCTTTTTTAGGTATTTAAGCAGAGCAATAGCAATAGCACTTAGACTTATATACCGCTTCACTGTGCTTTACAGCCCTCTCTAAGCAGCATAATTGCCCCCAACAATCTGGGTCCTCATTTTACTGACCTCGGAAGGATGGAAGGCTGAGTCAACCTTGAGCGGGTCAGAATCGAATGCCTGGCAGTTAACAGGAGTTAGCCTGCAATACTGCATGCTAACCACTGTGCTACCATGGCATTACAGGGTAGACAATCATTTGTTGGAGTTGCTGCACTAGTAGATTCTGGCATTGGGCTGTGGATTGGATTAGATCAGTGATGGTGAACTTTTTGGGCTCGGTGTGTTAAGAATTCAGAAAATGCCTAATTTGACTCTGCTGGCGTGTCATCCTCATGCACGCCCCCCCATACACATCAATCTTATCTCGATCTAGGTCACCATGAACAGTGGCACTTGACATCAGATGTTGATGAATGCTGGTGTATCATCCAAAATGTTGTGGTGGCATGTAACTTTTGACACATAATCACTGGACTAGATCATCCCCAAGGTCTGTTCATCGCTTGCTTTCTGTGTTTTTATAGAAGAAGCTCACTTAGGCAGCTCTTATTTAATATTGCACTCTTAGTAAATGAGTGGCTTATTATGGTTGTAGACACCATATTGACCTTTTGACACTGATTGCAAACTTGCTAACACAATGATAGACCCCCAAAGCCTCTACTACCATATTTTGGTTGAAGCCACACATTCTTTTCTAAGTAGACGGGAAAAATAAAACACAGATAAAATATCATGATTCTCAGCCAAACAGATTAATATGAGCTTCTGATTTCCAGTTCTTTAGTCCCACCAAAAGAAAACAATTTTTCCCCTTTTCCAAATTTGGTACTAAAAATCTTTGATCTGTAGAAACTTGGTTGCAACATTTTAGTTTTACCAATAAATACATCATACATCAGGCGCTACTGAAATTTAGCTGTATCTTCTGTGTTATTTTATTTTTGGTCTGGCAAATACTGAGTTGAAACCGGCTCAGTTAAATAGCTGTTGGGGATTCTAGTTTTTGATTTTAAGTGTGCAATACATGTTATTTTTTATGAGGAGGCAGAGACACAAAAGATGAAATTATTACATTTTTTTTAAAAGATCAGCTTGAATTCTAACCTGGAAACAAAAGAAATTTAACATATAGCAAGGGGTGTACCATTAATCCCTGATAGGGGTAGGCTCAGAGTTTGGGAAACACCAACTTAATTACACAATATGCTCACGTCTGAATAAGAGAATACAAGTACAGTACACTGTTACACATTTCTTGTGCAGGTAGCCTTCTCTTACATTGCCTTGTGCAATGACCGTTGGAAGTTACAGCAGTGAAAAAAGGGTTACAACTAATCCTTACATTTGTAAGCATCACATTTACAACTGACAAGCCCTGTTAATCCAGAAGATGGAAATAAAATTACAAGTTGCAGTTAGGTGATTTTTCACTCATCAGCTGCATCACTTCTCTTAGCAAATGAAGAGGAAGTACAGTAGTGGCCAAAATTGTGGAAACCTTTTGGGAAAAGTGTATTTTTGAGGTTTGATGACTAATAACACCACTTTTTTTTAATAGTACCATAAAATTATATATCAGTGGAAAGATATTTTAATCAAGAATGTAATGCAACAAAGTTTATTCAATTATCTGTATTGTATTCTATGAAAAGTTATAGCCAAATAACCAGAAAAAGGAAACACAACTTGCTTAGGTTGATATCAGGTAGCTTTCCTTCATCTGATTGTAGCCAATGAGCATAAGTGTTTAGAGAGAGCCAATCAGGTGTCATCTTGTTTTGGCAATGAGCCAGTCAGATCACAGTAGGATTCAGTTATTGATGTCATGTATTGAAGCTGAGAGGAGGACATTTGTCAGTGTGTTATGTGATCGCTGTCAAGTTGGTTGGGGTTTTTTTGTGTTCTTTCATTTAGTGAGCTTGTAAAATGTAATAAAATTAAAGTAATGGTGCAAAGAGTTGACTGATTGCCCAGAAAGCAATGTAAAATAGTATTATTAAATGAACAAGGTTACAGTTATAAAGAAATTAGAAGAAAAATTGGTGGAAACTTAACCAAAGGTGGCATTTCTACTGTACACTTTTTCCACAATTTTGGCCACTACTGTAAGGTCATAAGCTCACTGCAATCATGTAATTTTCTGTGGTGCTTAAGTGACCAAGTTGTTTGGTCCCAATTGGGGTTGCTAAGCAAGGACCACCTGTATGTGTCTCATTTGATTCCCTCTGATTAGTAAGTCCTGATCTTCAAAACTTTCCATTTCTACACAGAATTCCTCTGCCTTCATATCTGCAGTATACAGGTAGTCCTCGACTTAAGACTACAATTGAGCCCAAAATTTATGTTGCTAAATGAGACATTTGTTAAGTGAATTTTGTCCCATTTTACAACCTTTCTAGCCACAGCTGTTAAATGAATCACTGCAGTTGTTAAGTTTGTAACTCGGTTATTAAGTGAATCTGGCTTCCCCATTCACTTTGCAGGTCAGAAGGTCGCAAAAGGGGATCACATGACCCCAGGGCACTGCAACCGTCATAACTATGAGTCAGTTGTCAAGCATCTGAATTTTGATCCCGTGACCATGAGGATGCTTCAATGGTCATAACTCACTGTTTTCAGTGCCATTATAACTTTGAACGGTCACTAAATGAGCTGTTGTAAGTCGAGGGCTACCTGTATTTGCCAGATGATCTTCATTTTAAAGGTTTAATTCTAGCCAAGGCCTGAGTGGGCAACAATAGGGGAATTTGTTTACTTTATTTGACTTTGTTTCATAAGAAAGGCAATAGTAAGGCCAGCCTCTAGTACAGCGGTTCTCAACCTGTGGGTCGCGACCCCATTTGGGGTCGAACGACCATTTCACGGGGGTCACCAAACACCGCAGTCCGCCATTTTTTTGGTCGCCCATTTTTTTATGGTCGGCCATTTTTTTCCCTTTGCGATGCGGGCCGTCGCGCCGCGCATGCGCGATGCAGGCCCGCCATTTTTTTTATTTTGGTTGGCCATTTTTTTTTTGGTTGGCCATTTTTTTCCCCTTTGCGATGCGGGCTGTTGTGCCACACATGCACGATACGGGCCATCACGCCGCGCATGCGCAATGCGAGCCAGGGTCGAGCCCCGGAAAAGGTTGAGAACCGCTGCTCTAGTAATTAGTTGGATTCACACATCTTTTCCTAGTTGTAGCTTAATATGCTACATGAACTCAGCAACCGTGATGGGTAAACCAGATTTTTTGGGGCAGGGTAGAGGCCTACAAATTCTTCTGGCTTCAGGCTTTGGAGGCACCTCAAGGGACCCACTTCCATTGTGGCTAGGATCAGAGCCTATTTGGAGATGGGGGTTTGGGACGGTTAATGGAGGCTGTAAGCAGAGTTTAGGCACCAATTTTGTTCTACAAAAAAAAAAAGTAATTATTTGGCCAAACGAGTCTTGGGGGCTATAAAGATTTACCTTTTTGCTCCTCTGGTTTATGACTTAATATTATGTGTGAACAATGCCACTATAATTAACATATCACGCTAGTTCAGAATTAGACTGATTTGGGACTTTGCATAGCCCTAAACACCACCGTTTCTAGCACTGATTTATTGAATATATCAGGGTAATAGTAAGTGATGTACAAACACTTCAAGCAAGGATTAAGGGCTGCGCAGAGATTCAGGTTATACAGGCATAGGACCTGTCAGGAACAGGTCAATAAATACATAAATAAAAATAATTAAACCAAGTATTTTTTACTGAGATGACATGTGAGCTGGAGAGGGCAACTAAGATGCAGTTTTTAAAAATGCAGTTGTTTAATGGCAGGAGCAATGTTGCCCTTCAAATCCAAATCTCCACATAGCCTCGGTAAAACACGTGCAGCCAATGTAACAATTTTCTGGAATATATCTATTAACTACGTTGGTTCATTTTCTCTTTTTATAGCCAGGATCTACAATCTGTATCTCAAATTATACAAAGTCCTTCCCAATTATTTTGAGCAGCTTTTAACTCTCTGCTCAGCTGCCACTAAATTGCAACAGGCTAAAATTAGCCAGTCTTAAGATAGGATAAGATAAGTCAGGATGGATGTCATGACAATACATAGACTGGGTTTAAGAAAAATGTGGTTTTTACTCGGACATGTCTCCTTGCTGCTTTGATCACACCCACTTCCCTTTTGCTCTGCCCACACAGCCACAAACAAATTCCACACTTGATAAAAATGCAGCTGAGATGATGCATTCCAGTTTTTACTCTTGCTTCAATTTTTTCCTCCTAGTGGAGCTCATTCTGTATCTCAAGAAATGCCTTACATGCTTGGCTGAAAGGCTTGAGGCATTACAGGTGTATGAACATTTTACTGCATGCATACCAAGTGTATGTGCATTATCTTGTAGTACCATTTGCTTTTCAATGTCTTATTCAAATGGATCAATAAAATATATAGACAGTCATTCTTCTTCTCCTTCTCCTTCTCCTTCTCCACAAATTTTGCCCTCCCCTTTCTAACCAATTTCTTTATTTTACCTTGCATGTAAAAAATGTTAGCCATTACACACATATTTAAACAACAATGAGAAATTTAGAACTTAGTTTTCAGTACTTTTTTTAACAAGGAGAGATGACAACAAATTGCTACTTCCTGGTTAAAATGATCAAAGAGTTGGAAAAAGAAACATTTTTGTATTGTGATTACTCTCTCTCTCTCTCTCTCTCTCTCTCTCTCTCTCTCTCTCTCTCTCTCTCTCTCTCTCTCTCTCTCTCTCTCTCTCTCTCTCTCTCCTTAAAAAATATCTTAAATGTTTGAAATTACATTTTCCTGCCATTCACAGATGTCAAACAGATTGGGTTTTTTCTTACCTAAAGAAAGTCTCTATATCATGATCTGATTGCTGTAATTAATATATTTAATAAGGGAAAATGAGGATGTTTGGAAAGTATAATTTGATGATTGGATTGCCATGTGAATGTTGAAGCTGACATGATAATGTGATTGATCTTCCTGAAACAATGCTGGCATAGAGAACAGGAAAGAAGCTTGACTTACAAAAGCCCCTGGGGTTCTTGAAAAGCAGAGTGTACGTTTTCCTTTGTGAATTATATTCTTTGTACTTACAAGTCAAGTTGTCACTCACATGACTCTAATCCTAAGTGTATAGTCTACTCTGATGTCAAGCCATTACTCGGTTCCACAGGCCTCTAGTTAACTCACAGATCTGATGGATCTGAACTGAAGACAGACACTTTTGCATTGCTTAAAATATAAATGAGAGAATGGATTAAAGGGAAAGCATCTTTGCAGAAAATCTGTGTTAATTTATGCGGGTGCATGCACATGCAAAGTGCTTATTGTAATTTATACAGTGGTCCATCTTCCACTGTTTCTTGGAAAATGTGACACTATCTAACCATCTCATCCTCTGCTGTCCTCTTCTCCTTTTGCCTTCAATCTTTCCCCACATCAGGGTCTTTTCCAAGGAGTCATCTCTTCCCATTATATAGCCAAGTATTTTATAGAATAGAATAGAGCTGGAAGGGATCTAGGAAGTCTAGTCCAGGCCCCCGCTCAAGCAGGAGAACCTATACCATCTCAGATAAGTGACTGTCTCTAGCCTTAAAAATCTCCAGTGATGGAGCAACCACGATTTCTGGAGGCGAGCTGTTCCACTGGTTGATTGTCCTCACTGTCAGGAAGTTTCTCCTTAATTCCAGGTGGCTTCTCTCTTTGATCAGTTTCAACCGTTGTTTCTCGTCCTTCCCTCTGGTGCTTTGGTGAATAATGTGACCCCCTCTTCCTTGTGACAGCCCCTCAAATACTGGAATACTGCTATCACGTCTCCCCTATTTCTTCTTTTCTTTAGACTAGCCAAATCCAAGTCCTGCAGCCGTTCTTCGTATGTTTTAGTCTCCAGGTCTTTGATCATCTTAGTTGCTCTTCTTTGAATTTTTTTCCAAACTCTCAACATCTTTTTTGTGATATGGTGACCAAAATAGGCTGCAGTATTCCAGGTGTGGTCTTACTAGGGTTTTATAAAGCGGTATTAATACTTCATGTGATCTTGATTCTATGCCTCTGTTTATACAACCCAGGATTGTATTAGCTTTTTTGGCTGATGCTGCACACTGCTGGCTCATAGTTATCCACTAGGACTCCAAGGTCCCTCTCACAGTTACTGTTTTTAAGCCAGAACTCGCCCAATCTGTACTTGTATCTTTGATTTTTTTCCTGCCTAAATGTAAAACTTTGCTTTTCTCCACATTGAAACTCATTTTGTTGGATAGGACCCATTGTTCAAGTTTGTCAAGATCTTTTTGGATCCTGAGTTTGGATTCTGGGGTGTTGGCTACTCCTGCCAGGCCGGTGTCATCTGCAAATTTGATGAGTTCCCCTTCAATTCCCTCATCTAAGTCATTTATGAAGCTACTTCTCTCCATGTGGATGTAGTGCCCTTGAGGATTACTCATTGAGTATGGTTTGACAGCCAGCTACTGATCTATCTGGTGGTGATGTTGTCTATTCCACCTTTTTCTAGCTTACCAAGAAGTAAGTTGTGGTCTAATTTATCAAATGCCTTACTGAAATCTAAGTATATTACATCCACAGCATTTCGCTGGTCTACTAGTTTAGTCACTTTATCAAAGAATGAAATAAGATTAGTTTGGTATGATCTGTTTTTAACAAACCCATGCTGTCTACTAGTTATAACTTTGTTTGCTTCTAGTTGTTCACAGATCTGGTTTTTTATTATCTTTTCTAGAATCTTCCCAGGTAGTAATGTTAAAGTGATTGGTCTGTAGTTTCCTGGGTCTGGTTTTTTTTTTTTTTTTTTTTGCCTTTCCTGAAGATGGGAACTACATCAGCCCTATTCCAATCCTCAGGTACTTCCCCGGTACCCCAGGATTTATGAAAGATATGGTGTGGTGGTTCTGAGATAACATCTGCCAGTTCCTTCAGAACTCTGGGATGTAATCTGTTGGGTCCCAGTGATTTATATTTGTCAAGGTTGGATAAGTATTCCTTTACCATTTTCTTGCTTATTTTAATGTTTGTTTCTAGTTTGTCTTTTGCAGTGGTTTTTTTTGGTATGTTGGGCTATAGTTCCTTTTTGTGTGAAGACTGATGCAAAAAATGAGTTAAGCAGCTCTGCTTTCTCCCTGTTGCCTGTTATTTCCTTGCCATCTTCTCTCTTTAGTGGACCTACAGTTTCCTTGACTTTTTTCTTAATATGTTGGAAGAAACCTTTTTTTATTATCCTTGATTTCTGTTGCAAGTCTTTGTTCGTTTTGAGCCTTTGTTTTCCTGACTTCATCTTTGCATGTTCTGGCTGTCTGCTGATAATTGGCCTTAGTTATGTGCCCCTCTTTCCATTTTTTGTATTTGTCCTTTTTGTCTTTCAGTTTGTCAGAGAGATCTTTGTGCAGCCATGCTGGTTTCTTCTTGAATTTCTTGTTTTTCTTTTTCAGTGGTATTGTGCTGGTCTGGGCTTTTATGATCACATTTTTCAGAATTTCCCATGCTTCTTGGGTTGTTTTCCCCTTTAGGATTTTCATCCATGGAATCTTTCCTAGGTTCTCTCTGAGTTTGTTAAAGTTAGCTCTTTTGAAGTTTAAGACACTGGTTGGATTGTTTTCTATTGCTAGTGTCTGCATTATATTGAATTCCAGTATGACGTTGTTACTTTCACCCAAGGTCCCAGTAACTTCAATTCCCTCTATTACTTCTTCTCTATTAGTAAGAATTAAGTCCAGTATAGCTTTACGTCTAGTTCCCTCCTCCACCTTTGGGATGACAAAGTTGTCGGCTAGGTTGGTTAGGAATCAGTTTGATCTCCTGCTTGCTGTAGAGCAAATGTCTCTCATTTGATATCTGGATAGTTGAAATCTCCTATTACTAATGTCGTATGCTTCCTACATACATTTGTTAACTGGTTGGCAAAGAGTTCGTCTATTTCTTCTGATTTGAACTTCAGCTGTCCTTCCAAAGAACAGTCAGGGTTGATTTTCTTCAGGATTGACAGATTTGATCTCCTTGCAGTTCAAGACTTCTCAAGAGTCTTCTCCAACACCACAATTCGAAAGCATCAATTCTTCGACACCCCACCTTCATTAGGATCTGACTGTCACAGGCATAGATTGGGAGCATACATTCCAATATTCAACCATCACTGCTTTCATCAAGGAACCAAAAAAGATTTGGGAGTGGCATGCACATCTCAGGACATACACTGACCATTCTTGAGGCACCTACGGAAACTGATGGCACAGCAACAAATTGGGTTACTTGTGCTTCAGCTTAAGAGTGTCCCAGGATGTAGAGAATCTTGAAGTACAGGGGATAATTTGAACTGTATTTCCAAAATTGGATCTAGGCAAAGATGTATCAGGCCAATATATTCTAAAAGTTCCATAGTAACTTGTTTATATTGGGCATCAGAGTACTATTTGGTGCAACAAGCAAAACTTTGTGAGAGTTGAAAAAGGCCCATACATATATACCATCATTATGAATAGGACAAGTGGATAATTTTCAATTTACTCATATATTTTCTTTAACATCCTCCAAATCAGTATTGATTAGCTCTGCAGCAGTTAGTGTACCCTTTGAAAAGACATGCCTTTGTATTTCAAAATTTATTGCAATGGTGCAGATACATTACAAAGCTAAATGTGCAAACTTGAACAATGACCTATTTGTTTTACTTGATAAGCAGGGAGGGAGGGAAGGAGGGAGGGAGGGAAAGAGGGAGAACGGAAGGAAGGAAGGACATCCAAACTCTACCTCATCCATACTAAAGAGCATCACTCTCAACAACATAGCAATTCTTACTGTATATATGGGAGGGCAGTTAGAAAAGGCCACCTCTAATATAATTCCTGAAGACTCTGAAATAGCCAGCTATTGTTGGCCTTTCTAAATGCCAACAGGATTGGTCTGCTCTAATCTTGCATTGCTCCACTGCTTTCTGCTGACTTATTACACTGAGAACAAGGAGCAAAGCAACCTCCTCCTTCAGTTGTTGCAACTTGTAGCAGCAAAAATCTACTCACTCATTTCATACAAAAAGGAAAGGAAAAAAGTGGGGGGAAGACCAATAGCCTACTGTTTTGCAGCACTATGGACCATTCTCAAAAGAAGCATGGGGAGGGGGAGACTAGCAAACTTTTTGTTTTGGGCACAGGAGAATATGTAAAGCCTCCAAGCTACCATTCCCTTTAGTTAGCTTAAGAAAGAGGAAGGAAAAAAAGTTCTTTCCAGGAGGAAATAGAGCTACAACAAACATACTCTACCCAAATAAATCTTTCACACAATTTCACCCCAATCGGTTTAGCTCTCTGATGCTGCTTATTGGGAACATGGATCCTGAACTGCTTTCCAAGTGGCAGATGCAAGATCCTCATGTGGCGGTTCTGGGACCTGTTTCTGGAATCCCACTACTTTACTTACCTATGGTTGGATCGACTTGTGATCAGACCCCATAATCACTTCAGGATTGCTGGGAATGGAGTATTGCTGTTGCTCCCAAATCCTGCAGAAATGGAATTCTATTCTGGAATATCAAATAGGATACATAGTGAGTTGAACAACAAAAACCAAGCGAGGACACAAGGACAAGTTTATTCTCAAGATATTTTTTTCACTTGTAGCAAGTAGTTGCAGCCTTTCCACTTTCAGAATACAGTCAACAATCTGGGCAAGAGATTGTTCTTGGGGGTGCCTGAGCTTAGGTTTTTAAGTGATGAAGAAGTCTGCTATTAGAAGTAAAGTTTTACTGAAAATACCCATGACAATGAAGCTTCACTAAACCAAGGTGCAGGATAGAAAGAACATTACAGGGTGGGTCCAAATAATTGTCTAAGGCAGTGGTTCTCAACCTTTTTCAGGTTGAGACCCCACTTGCGCCGCCCATGCGCGGCGCGATCCCGACCCACGTGCGCGCGACGAGCCGATCTGCGCATGCGCGGTGCGCGCGCACAAAAAAATTTTTTTAAAAAAATGGCGGACCGCGACGGGCCGATCTGCGCATGTGCGGCACGCGCGTGATGGCCCGAACTGCGCATGCGCAGTGCGTGCGCAACAAAAAAAACAAAACAAAATGGCGGACCGCGACGGGCCGATCCGCACATGCGCGGCACGCGTGCGACGGCCCAAACCGCGCATGCGCAGCGCGCGTGTGATGAAACAAACACAAAAAAATGGCGGACCGCGGTGTCCGGCGACCCCCGCGAAACGGTCATTCGACCCCAAATGGGGTCGTGACCCATAGGTTGAGAACCGCTGGTCTAAGGCATGAAGACATTGACAATATAATTGAACATAACAGTTCTTCCATTCTTCCAAAAATATGCCCATCGTGAGAATATAGAGATATGGAAGTTATTTAAATCTAATTCATTGATCATTTAATGAAAGAACTAATTCATTCAAAGAGCGATAGGGCATATCTACTGTAATGATAAGATTTATATACATTTTGTAATGAAACAATTATCAAAATAATCCCAAATCTTTTGATTAGTGTTGTGCGTGGTATGGTAGGCTCATTTGGAGATGTAACCTAATGTCATCATTTGATTAATATCTCCTTTGATTAATGTCTCATTAATCAACTATTATTTTTTAAAATTGTGCAGGCATGCTTTAAACTATAAAGAAATCTTTACCAGGTTGGAGTCAAACATTCGATTAATTAATACCAAAGTGATAAGAAATAATTTGTTTCTCTTTTTCAAAACTTTTAGCAACTCTGTGAGTCTTTGAAATCCTGAAGCAGACAATCAAAGAAGGCTGACACTTTGCACCAAGCTAGAGTTTGCTGAACTCTGATCTAAATGAACCAGACTTCCTGGTTCATACAATATACCAAGCTAAAGTCACGGTGGGGTGTACAGACGCCACTTGATAAAACTTTGCATAATGGCTTTTGGTGAAACATCGTCTCCTTTTCTGTATCTTTTTATCCCACGCACATCGCAAGTGTCCCTTGGGCTTCTGTTCATTTAAATGCTAGAAAGCAAAGGACAGTGTAGGCCGGAGCACTGCAGAAATTTGTTGGCTACAGTTAATCCTGCAGGCATACTTAGCTTTCCCCTACAAAAACAGACAGCTCCAGCTTGTTGAAAAATTACTAAATTTCCCCTAGTGCTCAAGGGCAGTTCAGGAAAAAAAGATCAGCTTCTTTACAACTCAGTGGCTAACAGAAGAAAGGCGGATGAGTACTTCAACTCAAATTACTTCTGTATCTTAGATGATCTTAACATTTTGCACTTGATGCTAAAGAAAAGAATGTTGCACTGACCATTTCAAATCACCCTTTTCGGTAGATCCTAACATATCTTCCTCTCAGTCTGGCTTATTGGCTTGGAGCCACTGAGCAAGCATTATAACTGTAGGAGGCTTCCTTTTTTAATCTTACATCGTTATATCTATCCATCTCTATGATGTATTAAATAATATGGAGTGACAGTTTGAACACCCTGTGTAGAGATAATTTCCTAAGCTGAAAAATGAACTGGGGTCCATAACTAAAACAAAGCATATAAAGATGGGAACTACTGTATGCAAATTGCAGCAGGAGATGGTTGATTAAAATGCAGCAAAGAGTGATTCAGCCCTGTTTTCTGTGATATAATCATTAGTGACAATTGAAATTCTCCCAGCCCTGCCCAAACCACTATGTGAATTTTCTGGAAGTTTGCAACGACACTTAAATTTATAATTTTATTGTATTGTATTTATTGGATTTCTATGCCGCCCTATTCCGGGAACTCAGGGCGGCTCACAGCATAAATAGAAATCTAACATAGAATACATATATAAAAGAACCCCTGAGTTAAAAAAAAAAACCAATCATCCAACAAACATGCACACAAACATACACTGGCTAGGGGCAAGATGTTAACTGTCCCAGGCCTGTCGGCAAAGATGTGTTTTGAGCAGTTTACGAAAGGCGGGGAGGGTGGGGGCGATACGGATCTCTGGGGGAGTTGATTCCAGAGGGCCAGGGCAGCAACAGAGAAGGCTCTTCCCCTAGGCCCAGCCAGGCGACACTGTCTGGCTGACGGGACCTGGAGAAGGCCGACTCTGTGGGCCCTAACCGGTCGCTGGGTTTCATGGGGCAGCAGACGGTCCCGTAGGTAACCTGGTCCGATGCCATGTAGGGCTTTATAGGTCATAACCAACACTTTGAATTGCGTTCGGAGACCAATTGGCAGCCAATGCAGCTCGCGGAGTGATGCTGAAATGTGGACATTTCTGGGCAGGCCCAACACTGCTCGCGTGGCTGCATTCTGCATTACCTGAAGTCTCTGAACGTTTTTCAAAGGTAGCCCCATGTAAAGAGCATTGCAGTAGTCGAGCCTCGAGGTGATGAGGGCATGAGTGACTGTGAGAAGAGACTCCCGGTCCAAATAGGGCCGCAGCTGGTGCACCAGGCGAACCTGGGCAAATGTCCCCCTCGCCACAGCCGAAAGATGATGTTCCAGATTTAGCTGTGGATCGAGGAGGACACCCAAGTTGCGGACCTTCTCCGAGGGGGTCAAAAACTCCCCCCCAGGTTGATGGACAGGTGGATTGAATTATCCTTGGGAGGGAAAACCCACAGCCACTCCGTCTTGTTGGGGTTGAGTTTGAGCCTGTTAGCACCCATCCAAACCCTAACAGCCTCCAGACATCGGCACATCATTTCCACTGCTTCACTGAAGTGACACGGGGTGGAGATGTAAAGCTGGGTATCATCAGCATACTGATGATATCTCACCCCGTGTTGTCGGATGATCTCACCCAGCGGTTTCATGTAAATATTAAACAGCAGAGGGGAGAGGACCGATCCCTGAGGGACCCCACAAGGGAGGAACCTAGGGGTCGACCTCTGACCCCCCGCCAACACCGACTGTGACCGACCAGTGAGGTAGGAGGTGAACCACTGCAGAACAGTGCCCCCGACCCCCAACCCCTCCAGCCGGCGCAGAAGGATACCATGGTCAATGGTATCGAAAGCCGCTGAGAGGTCAAGTAGCACCAGGATAGTGGAAAATCCCCTATCCCGGGCCCGCCAGAGATCATCCATCAGTGTGACCAAAGCAGTTTCCGTGGAGTAGCCGAGCCTGAATCCTGACTGCTGAGGGCCCAGATAATCAGCCTCATCCAAGGACCATTGGAGCTGGAGTGATACCACCTTCTTAACAACCTTCCCTATAAAGGGAAGATTGGAGACAGGACGGTAGTTGCTTAATACAGCTGGGTCCAGGGAAGGCTTCTTGAGGAGGGAGCACACAATTGCCTCCTTGCAGGGAGCCGGAAAGGACCCCTCCCTCAAAGAGGCATTAACAATCTCCTGAACCCAGCCCCGCGTCACCTCCCTGCTGGCTGAAACCAGCCAGGAGGGGCATGGGTCCAATAAACAGGTGGCGGAACTCACAGCTCCAATGGCCTTGTCCACTTCATTGGGTGCTACAGGGTCAAACTCCTTCCACACAACAGGATCAAGACGAGTCCCTGTCATCTCGACTGACTCATTGTCAGCCGACACTGCATTCCAATTGGAGTCAAGGTCCATTCGAATCTGGGCGATTCTATCTGCGAAAAACTTATTAAAATCCTCAGCACTACCCTGCAAGGGTGCATCAACCCCCCCCCCCCCGATTAAGGAGGGAGCGAGTCACCCTAAACAGGGCGGCTGGGCAGGATTCCGCAGATGCAATCAAGGCAGAATGATACGCGCATCTTGCCGCCTTGAGCGCCACCTGATAAGTCTTAATATAAGATCTTAATAGTCTTAATAGTGTTCGGTCAGATACAGATTTACTTTTCCTCCATCGCTTCTCTAGACGTCTCTTCTGGCGCTTCATCCCCCTGAGTTCCTCAGTAAACCAAGGAGATCTCCTGGGTCTGCTACCACAGAGAGGTCGCAGCAGCGCAATCCGGTCAAGAGCCCCCTTCGCAGCCATATTCCAGGCCGTAACCAGGGACTCTGCCGAACTGTGAATGAGAGAATCCGGTATTTCCCCAAGCGTCCTCTGAAAACTCTCTGGGTCCATCAGACGTCTGGGGCGGAACCACCTAATCGGTTCCGCCTCCCTGCAGGGGAGGATTGGAGCCTTAAAAACAAGCCGTAGCAGAAAATGGTCTGACCATGACATAGGCAAGATAATGTCAAGAATATAGTGTAAACATGATTCATTGTCATTTTTTTTCACAGTCTGTCAAAGCACACAATATTTTTAATCTGCGCAAAAGCAGCAAATTCAGATGTTCCAAATGAATTACATGCTTTGCAGACTGAAAATTCCAGTTTGGGTCCAGGCCAACCAGGGCTAAGACAGTCAACCATCTGAAATCCCAGAAAGCTGTTCTCAATCTGTTTAGAAAATAGTGAGCTACCTGAAGCCACTGCCAGATTTGGGCGCTCTGTGTTCCTGAATAAACTGTTGCTAACTCCAAATTATGGAAGATTAGCATAATGGAGTTCTTATAGGTTCTGCGGACTTTTTCCTGCCTTTTACAGAATCAGAGTTTGGGAGTGATGTAGGCCTGTTGACTTGGTCACAGTGAAGAGTCAATTCCTTGCCCATACAAAGCAACCAAGGTTGGAGACTGTTCAGCCATGCCCATGGGGAGCAGTGTGTATGAAGCAGGCTGTCCATGAATACAGCTGTCATCCGTTTCCAGCAGCTACAATTCCCAACATCGCTGCTAGTATATCTTAGTAGTGCCTTGCCTGAATTTCCTTTTCAACTTCTGGCTGGGCAGACAATCTCAGTTTAGACTGAGATTGAACCTAACATTACAAATGGTTTCCAGCCAGTGCTTTTTGAGCACTGTCAATGTTCTTTCTTTGGTTGGGGGTCTGTTCCTCCACCCTACCTCATCTGCAGAAAAGGTGGGTAAGTGTTGGAGAAGATGTTCATTCAAACCGCTTCATGCAAACACTAACATTCATTATCCCCATCATAAAACAAATGGCCCAGAGTGTAACTTTCCCTTTTCCCTTCTCTATTCATAGACAGTCCCCTCCCCTTTGTTTTCATTGTGATGAAGAGTATTGGTATTAAATGGGAAGGTTTCTTTCAGGGAAAATCGGCATCATATTACAATGTTAAACTAAGAGCTGAATATAAGTGACTTGGAAATTGTTGGTTGTATTGTATATGCTTTCGTTTTCCTTTCTTTATATCTTTCTGCACCTCTATTTCTCTTTCTTTCTCTTTTTTTCTTGATTATGAGTTTACGTTTTTTTATGTGTGGGTTTTATAAAATTCAGTAAAATTATTGTGACAAAATTTTATTGAGTTTTACCAAAGGCGTACGGAAACAAATGAAAAGAGAAAGAGAGCAGCTTCAGTGGAGGGGGGGAAGAGGAGCCATTCATTTGTTTCTCCCTTCATTCGAAGCCCCCCCCCGTCTCCTCAGAATCCACAAAGCAGGAATATCTGGGTTTGGTGAAATCACTGACGCTGATTTCTCTGATGCAGGCAAATCTCCAGTTGGGCAAGCAGCCACCCAAGGAGGTTGCTTAATCTCTTATCCCAAATCTCACCTCAAAAAGGTCACGTGGCTGACATTAGGGGAGTTCTCATCCTCCAAGGAAGACCTGGGGCCTGTTCTGGAGTTTTGTTTTGTCTGGGCAGAGAATATATTTACCAGTAGCTCTGGCTGTTCCTAAGCAGCTGCACACACTTGATACCAAGGAGAAGAAAGCCCTCTGCACCTGCCGTGTCACAAGAGAGGCACGGATGGATGACTCGGGAAACAAAAGCAGTCGCCGCATGTCTGGAGCCACTGCCAACCGTCTCTCCAATCCCTCGCCCACTTGAGAAACAATTTCTCCCAGGTCCCCTCTCTGAATCTGGCACCAATTGCCGAGCCAGTGGACTGGCGATAATTAATCTCCTTTTGTGCTGTATTGTGATGTAGCAAATTAATCTTGCAGGCTGCAGAGAGCTTTTGACAAGTATACAACCCAAACACTACCAAAAGCACTTTCACTATAGATTGTGTACTTCTCTCTGCTCTTGTCTCGGAATTAGATTTCTAGTGAACTCATGCTCCTTCCTTCCTTCCTTCCTTCCTTCCTTCCTTCCTTCCTTCCTTCCTTCCTTCCTCCCTCCCTCCCTCCCTCCCTCCCTCCCTTCCTTCCTTCCTTCCTTCCTTCCTTCCTTCCTTGAAATGCAAATTTAGCATAATACTCAAGGGTAGGATAGGGAGTTGAAAAGCCCCCCCCATATCTCATCTTTGTCATGACCATATTCTTTTTAATTGCACTCTTGATTTCGACTTCAAGTTATTGGAAGGGTTTCAGAAACAATGTCTTTGAAATGCAATTGTACATTTGGATATATTTGGGATAATTCACTTAATAAAGACATCCAGCTAAAAAAAATCCTAATGAGGAATCCTTGGTGGTCTTTTGAGCTTGCTTGTTTTCTTGCAGATATTTCATTACCCAAATCAGGTAACATCATCACTAGCACTGATGATGTTAGCTAGTTGGGGTAATAAAACATCTGCAAGAAAACCAGCAAGCTCAGAGACCACCAAGGATCCCTCATTTCAATCCTGATCTGCAAATATTCTCCTTCATTGAAACCATAATGAATTTGGGGAAGGAATTCCCAAGTCCATCAGCTTCTTTCTTTGCCTGCATGGATTTCCTGACTTGTCTTAATATTCAGAGTCGCTCTGAGCACATAATGAGAGAAGCCCTGAAAACATAAACTAACATAAACAAAGAAGCCAGCTTGCATGGATGTCTTGAGTGCAATACAGTTTAGATGGTGATGTGAGACTGGTTTATACCACCTAGGTCCTCCTTGTAATTATGAGCATGGGTGTGTGGGGTGGGAAGCTAGAGTGGAAACTATTCTAGACATGCGGGCAATAGAATGCTATTTCTGTGAACACTGCAACAGTCAGCCCAGTTTCCTTCACATCTTTTCAAGAATTGTCCTATTACTCCATGTGGAATGATGGCAACACTGAAAGCTTTCTCCGGGTTATATTTCTGCTTAAGAGGGCAGGCATCAAGATTCAGATCTTTCTTCTCAGAAAACAGAACCAGTAATTTGCTGCCCTGACTTTCACAAGTCCATGAGCATGAGATATGTTTAAAAACAAAAGCAACCCAATCTTCTAGACCAGGGGTGTCAAACTTGCAACATCATGTGACGTGTCGTAACGTATTATCGTGACTTTTTCTCCATTGCCGGCAATGGGGTGGGTGCGGTTTTGGCATGACACATCTGGCTGTGGGCCAGCAGTTTGACATCCCTGTTCTAGAAAGCCAGTAACAGACATGCAAAGATATATAAATAAGCAGGAAGTGATGTGAATGACACTCTCTATGCGCCTAAGCATTTGGTGCTCTTAAATAATGTAGTGATTCTCCAACATGGACACTCTCCAGGTATACATTCCCAGCTGACATGGCTGACACTTCAAAGCTGACACTTTAAATTGACCCATCTGCAGGTGATCCTACCTAAAAAAAAACTCTGATTATTTATAAATATTTGTTAGGTACTAGAAAAAACTAAATTCTTCTCCCAGGTTTCTTTACTTTCCCTTAAGCAGGGATGCAAACTTGTGCTCCCCCCCCCCCCAAAAAAAAATTTTGGATCCAGTCCTCAGCAAAATCTTTTAAAGAGCTGCCATTGAATGGTGCTTTGGGGGTTACTGGAAGAGCTTTTTCATGTTATGTAATCAATGTCATTGTGTTTAATGGTAAATGAAATCATATTTAATTTTTTACCTGACCTCACCCACTTGCTAGCTCTGCTGTCTTTGGAAAATGTTGCCTCTGGTATGCTGCTCCTAAAAGAAGATGGAAAACGTTCTGCACATATGTCTTCTCCCATTTTGGTCTTAGAACTAGAGGTAATTTTGTTCCAAAATGTGCATTTTCCAGTTACCCACAAAATATGAGTTATTTTCATTGGGATTTGGCTCCAATATAGAATACGGTCCTGCCATTCTTCCTTTCGCAGCCCTAGCTAGGCAACATTAACATGGCTTGTTATATTTTAATATGAATGACCTTTAATGGCTCCATCTTAAGTGGAAGCAGCAAATGTTCTACAGATAGTTTTCACTTAGCGACTCTGTGAAGTTAAACACTGACCTCTCACAAGGTACTTATGACCCAATTTTAAAGTTATGACAGCTGCACATACCCCCATAGTCACATGATCACATTTTGCACCCTTGGCAGCTAGCTTGCATTTATGACCATTGGATATGTGAGTGCAATTTTTGGCATTTTTAATGATTTCTGGTGTTTACTTTTGTTTTGGGAGAGGAACACCCATTGGATAAAACAGATGTGCTTAATGACCACAATGCTTGTTTAATGACCACCACAAATATGAGTAGTAAAATCAGTCATGGTTATATAGAAGATGACCCACTTAACAACTGCAAAGACTTAACAATCATAATTCTGGACTCAATTGTAAGTCAAGGACTATCCATAGTGAGCAGAAAATCAGTGTTTATTCTCCTCATCCAACAAAACTGCTATAGATACAGTCTTGTTTCTTTCAGGTATGTTTGGCTGAATATTTGGTTGTTCTTTTCCCCCTCATTCCACTAGTATTACATAGGATTATTATTAGTTTTTGGAAATGCCCACCTATATCTTCTTTTTCTGAGTAATGTTGCTTAATAATTCCCAAAGGAGAAATGTCACACTTCCCATGTTTGCGCTCCAGTTGGAACCCAGAATCCAATTATATACCCATTAAACAGTGGTAAAACACTCTCAGTTGGGAGTATGTCTTCTTTTCTTTCCAGAATTACATTTGCAGTATCCATTTACAACACTCCTGGAAAAACATTATGCCAAGCAGCATTGAAAAACAGGAAAAAATATAACAAGAATAACTGCCATTTCAACATTAAGAGACAGGCCCCCACTTTCTTTCTCTACCCCTCCCTTGCGCAAAAAAAAAGAGTTGAAAGGATTTAGTTATTTTTAAATAGTAATTATTGCACACTACCCACGCTACTTCAAAATCAGTAAGAATTAATTAGAATCTCTCCATGGGGTCTTTTGGACCTTACGAAGAAAGGAGAAATGAAAAGGAAACTCCAACCTTAATGAAACCTTTCAAAAATCTGCCAGCACTGCCCTTTTAAGGGCCTGATTTACCACTTTGGGATCAGGTGTAAGGTTTACAGTTGGTTACAGCTCCAATTTCCAGAATGGTTTGGCTAGTGTGGCACAGGGGTGGACAATCGTAACTCATGAGGAAATTCATGGAAGGAAAGAATTAGGAGGGAGGTTGGGAAGAAATAAAAAAAGGGGCCGAGAGGGCAATCCTGCAGAGCTGTGGAAGAGGGCAAGGAGCCAACTGCAAGTGACAGAGAAAATGAGGAGGGCGGGAGGGAAGAAGGCAAAAGTGGTCCAAGGAGGTAAAGGAGGTGAAGCCCTCTGCAGTTAGGCCCTTCAGATCTTGAGCAAGATCTCTCCCTCAACCCTCTGCCAAGTGGACTGAGGAACTGAGGAAAGGCAGCAAGGAAACCACAAATACTCAGCCTCACTATGAGTCTACTAGCATTTCCTATTTCCATGCTCAAGCATGGCTAATGAAAAAGCCATCCTTTCATGCCCATGATGCTAAGCCAGTGTTGGTGAACTTTTTGGGCTCAGCGTGTCAAAAATTCAGAAAATGTCTAATCTGAGTCTGGCGGTGTGTCACTCTCCTCCCCACCCCACCCCCAACAAAAGAGAAACAGTTCATGACACAGTTGCTTTGCATAGTGAGAGGAGTGGCATATACATTTAATAAGTACACAATTGTGAATATTTTAATTTGTCTTTGACTGTCAGGGGAAAAAAAAACACATTTCTGTCTCCGGGAGCTGCGCCTCACATGAGACTTGAAGATTTTGGAGAATGCTTTTGCGTGGCCTTGCAGCCTCCAAAACGAGTAGAAAATCACACCCCATTCTCGCACAATTTTTGGAGGCTCCAGAGACCACATGAGAGAAGGGCCCTCTCACACAACTTCCAGAGGTTTCAGAGGCCACCCTAGAGCATTCCTGTGCAGCCTCTAGGCGGAATCACCAAAAATGACATGGTGTGTCACTTGTGACACATGTGTCATAGGTTCACCATCATGGCACTAAGTTATTAACCATTGTTTATAAACAAAAGGGTTGGATTTACACAGCATTCTAGGCCAAAGCCAAACAAACCACATGTTGGTTTTAAGCATTCTGACTTTGCACTGAGAGAGGAAGAAAGACAAGAAGAAGCAAAAGAAAAGAGAACAGGGAAAGGAACCATTCCCCACTTTTAGGCTTCTGCCAGCATTGACATCAACAGGTTTGGAAGTACTATCCTTTGAGTCTACTCCTCAGAAGGAGAGTGCATTGTTTCATTAGAGTCATTCTCGGATGCATGGGTGGCACGGATGGCAGCCTGGGTGAATAAACTGGGAGCCTAAAAGGAAAAGCCTCTTTTTTTTAAATTTTACAATCCTTCCCAAGTACTTTTGAATCAGGATGCTTTCATCTTCCTGCCTGATGGCTTTGGAACTCTGAAAACAAGCAGGAAACTCCTTGGAACATTCACTCTGCTTTCTATTGGACCAATAACGAATGCCAACATCAAAATTCAATCATTGCCCTCCTCTTGAGCTATCCCAGCTTCTGGAGAATTAAACTCCTTTCCCTTCCACTTCCCACAGGAAGGGGAAAAATAAAATGCGGATACCTCTTTTCAGGGTTTGTTTTGCAAAAGAAAAAAGAAAAAAAACCCACTCTTGTATAAGTTATGTTGCAAGGAGAAAGCTGCCTGGCCTTCAAGGCATCATTTTTCCTGTAGGTACATTTCCATTGAAAGCTGTGATGAAGCATAAGACCATAATTTACAACCAGGTGCTTCTTCCTACAGTTGCAACTATGACTATAGATTGTCATGTTGCTGGGAGAGAATCATGGCTCACTTGAGACCGTCAATGGGATGCAGGAAAAATTCAGTGCATCCTACAGTGTTCATATAAGTAGGGAAAATCCAGCTGAGCAGGGTTGTTATTGTTTTTTTACAGGATTATGAAAGTACATATCAACTGATGAAAAAGATTAGGTTCACAGCCTTTAAAATCAATTATATGCAGGAGTGGGAACTGTCAGTGACGAAGTGGCCCACCCTCACCCACTTGAAAATCATAGAAACTTTGTGACTGGAGCTGCATTGCAGCTGATTTGGAAGAAAATCAATTGAGCTATTCAGGGGAACAACGTTGTGGGAACATAGAGATGTTGTACCAATGATGGACCAGTGGAACTGCCATTTCTGGGGGCACCTTCAGCTCTGGCATTAACTAACCTGCTAGTTTTAGGGTCAAACTGGCTGAAGGATCCATGTGTAGGTTGTTTTTAGTCATTAATTCTCACCTTGATTAGAGGGTGCTTGGGTGGCATGGTGGCTTTCGTGACTGTGAGTTCCTAGCATCGCAATAAAAAAAGGATTGCGGCGAATTCTTTTATCTCGTCCTACCTAGATCTTCTGGGATAAGGAAACTAATGGGAAGAAATAAAGGAAAACAAAAGTGCACTGTGCATGTGGGATTTCAGAAACGATGTGGCTGGAGGAGAACGAGCTTACTAGTTCCAAGTCAGGTCATGCTCTGTGCACATATGCCAGAATAAATGAAAAGACGGGGATCGACTGCCCGCCACATAATTAACACAATATGTGAGTGTCTCTGAATATTGGTGTTCACACTGGGAGGGCAAAGACTTGTTATAAACATTTAATGAGCTATTATAGTTAGAGGGCATCATATTGCATTTTATAAATGCTTTCTTGCACTTTAGTATAGTGTATATACAGTACTGAACATGAGTCCAGTTAAGTTTTAACTCTGGCATATCATTTGCTGCCAGGAATCCTTGTAAGCTCTCTGTCTACTGTATATGTCCTAATGAAGATTTGGAGGCTAATCCTTGGGGTCGACATCACAGCCAATAGGCCATGTGGTAATGGCAGCAATGCAAAAGAATCCTTTGTCGACACTTTTTTTCCGCCACTCTCCAAAATCTTAAATTTACCTAAAGTTACCCAAGTTCCTATGTCATTTACATTTCATTTCTTTCGCTTTTGGTCATTGTTTTTGGTTCAAAATCTACATGTTCCACAAATCCATGCCAGGAGTCAGGCTTTTGCACTGCGGCCTTGCTTGACTTGATACAGCTAAATCATTTCTAAGGTGCTTGTGTTACTGGCTTGCTTCCCATTTCCTCAGAAATTCTTCAATGCAGTCCATGTTTCTGTCCTGAAGGCACCATGTCAGTTATGGGACAATCACACATACATTTCCAACAGGATGATTTGTGGAAGCTGTATCTGTCAGCTGGATTTGTGGGCTTTTCTGCCCTTTGGTCATAATGTTTTTTAAAAAATTAACCCTTTAATTGCCATGACTTAAAAAAAAATTCCTGAGAATTATAACTTGATGAGGATTCTACGATCCTGTTATTAATGTAGTTATGTTATCCAGAACTGCATTTCTTAGGATCCTCTAGATGCCCAAGTGACTGCTAGATCTGTTTAAGCCTGAAGTAATGAGGCCATAATTGTGATTGGAATAATCAAAGAAAGGTTGGGATTGACAGGTAGATTTTACATTAGAATAGAAAAATTGCACTAGATTTGCTAGTCTTCCTGTCTTTGAATGGTAACAACAATAATAATCCATTTGCCATTACTAGACATGCCTGTCAATGTCTTACAAATAACCTGGGAAAATGAATTCAGGGGAATCGTACATGACCCCACTACTTTCTCCAACCTGCCTTAGCATTGGTTAGCTGCTCCTCTTCTGCCTTGTTTACATATGTTCAACCATGACTTTTTAAAATCTTACTTTACTCTTTGGATATTTCCCCAAATATGCCCACTAAATAAATATATGATAAGGATATGGGGGAAGGTTTTTTATTTTACACGAGAACATAAACTTGTAATGTCACCTCCTCTCCCAAAAAAAGAAAGAAAAAAGAAACTGTCCAATAGTGGTTCTTGCTCCAAGCAAGCCCTTCCAACAGTTGTGTGTAGAATGGGAGAATGACAACAGTCTCGCCACTGTGGTTTACCAGACTGTCTAAATCTCTAAACAGACTTCAAGGAACTTGTGGATGAAACTCGGCGTAGAGAAGTGCAATCAACCCCGTGAATGTGATCACATATCTTTAGGC
Source organism: Bothrops alternatus (assembly GCA_034064705.1). NCBI lineage: Eukaryota > Metazoa > Chordata > Lepidosauria > Squamata > Viperidae > Bothrops > Bothrops alternatus. Next base: position 853,484 of record JARGCV010000031.1, on the reverse strand, counting down.
ATTGCTTGCACTTTCATCAAGACTCTCCCAGTTGCATCAGAGTTGCATCAGAGTAACTCATACTGGGTAGGAGTCACACCTTGCACTTTATCAGCAGAAGAAAATCGATTAGGGTAAATAATCTTCTCTGGCTCAAAATTTAGAGTACTCAAAGGTAGGGAAATGAATGGGAAATGCAAGGGAAAACCAAATAATTTTAAAATAAATAAATAAAAATATCTAGCTTATTGCTGTATGTTTATTCCAGAGGAGCTATTTCTTTACAGCAGTCCTTGGTTTGCTCTAGATCAGGGGTGTCAAACCCTAAATGTCACGTGACATGTCGTGACTTTTTTTGCCATTGCTGGCAATGGGGTGGGCACGGTTTTGCCATGACACATCTGGCCTGTGGGCTGGCAGTTTGACACCCCTGCTCTAAATGTAACAGCACTACAGCTCCCCAAATTCATAGTCCTCAAAGCCCAATTTGAAGGCTATTCTAAATAGTTTGGTGGGTTTTTCCCCCCAGAATTCTTGAAAGACTTCTTTCAATGTTTATTTTATATGGACTACAATATTTTGTATGCATTTGGAATTTTCATTAATAGAAGGATTAGTAACTTAGATATGGGTTAGAAGTGTTCCTTTCATCCCTTCTCTTTGATTCTCAACTGATTATCATAACAACTTGATACACCTTTGAAATGGAGAGAAGAGGATAACTAATTCAGATCTGAAAGATGCTTTGGAGGGTTAGGATTCTCCTTTAACAGTGCTACATTAAGCCACAGGAGATACATCTTCAACGGATAATTGCAGCTTTAAAGAGACTATGATTGTAGCCCAGTTCTCCTCTATATTCTAGTTTTACTTTATTATATATAGTATAGATATTTGTCCCACTGCCTTCCTTTTTTCTACAGACTTGGAAATTATTAGTTACTTCCTGCCTTGAGGGAATCAGCCTCACCCTCTTTCGGTATGTAAAAAACCCACACACAGCTGCTTTGCTATACCTTAGAGCAGAGCACAACAATTGATTGTAATTAAAACCAAATGACAACAATAACAAAAATAACAAACTTTGCTGTGTGAAAGACATTCTTAAGTCAGAAGCTGGGTCAATTTTCAGATTTTGAGATTAATAATGATCAGATAATATGGCTTCTTTGTTTGTTTTTCATTGCTCATGTGATCTTTGTAACATTTTTTCCCCAAACTGGTGCTATTCAGATGAGTTGGGACCTGAAAAATAAAATGTCCAGAACCTCCCACCATCATTCTAATGGTAGATAAAAATTTAAGAGCTGTAATCTCCATATGCGGGGAAGAATTTGCAGAGGGCCGTCTTAAAATATTGTTATGTATCCAAAGAGAATGTTTGGCAATTGGAAAACTGACATTTGAAGTTGCGCTGATGTTTTTAGATGATCGTGTTACAATTCCATAGTCAATCATTCATATCCCAAATTATCTCATGGGGTGCCTATTGTGGGGAAAAATGAAGGAGGGAGTGCTATGTTGTATACTCCCTGTCACTTCTGAAAGAAAGATGAGATATAAATCTAAAGAACAATAAATAAATCCAGGAAAGAAAGTTGCTATGGATGGAAAACAGAGCCAAAATGTCTGTAAATGAACAGCAATTTATGCTTGATTCAACTGTTTTGGCATTTCTTGATTGTATAGATTTACAAACATTAGTTAAGAAATCTAACAAGAAAGATGAACTGTTGAATAAATGTTAATTACTCACTGGATACCAGAATGTATCACCTATCAAATATTAAACACAACTGCCTCATGTATTAAGTATCTATCACCTACCAATTATCAACTAGAATTAGTTACTGCTTCTAGCACATAATATACAGCTCTATTTGGTGCATGTTATAAACACTTCTGGACTCTTGATTAGTTTTTCCTCCAGTACTTTATAGTATGGCAACTCTGTCTGAAATTTTGGCTGGGTTATATTCAATATAAAATGTCCTCATTCATTTGAACAGAAAAAAATTAAGTGCCTATTGAAATCTCTTTACTGGCACAAATGGGATTTAAAGGTGGTTCTTGATGACAAAGGAAAAATATGTTCATTTTTGTATGTGCTTAGGTTACTTATATTAGCCCTGGTTTTTTAAAAAGCTTTTTATGCACAACTACTCTTTTTTTTATTATTATTACCTGATAATGCATAGAAGCTTCGGTTCCAATAGGGTCTCAAATGTTTTAGGGGGACTGAGTATTTTTTAAGATTTTAAATTTTGTATGTTTTGGGTTTTAAATGGGATTTTGGCCAAATGATTTAATTTATTTTTAATTATTTTAAATTTTGTATATTTATATGTTTTTTAAATTTTAGGCTGTACACCGCCCCGAGTCCTTCGGGAGAGGGGCGGTATAGAAATTTGATTAATAAATAAATAAATAAATAAATAAATAAATAAATAAGGGGGATTAAAATGTTTCATTTAAAAATAGCTGTGTGTATCTGGTATAAAACATTATAAAGTATAATAGAATGTGTGATAATTCTTATTATTCAATACAGAAGTTGCTTCACCCCATCCCTGACTATTTGCAACTATCTGATACAAACATTTCCCAAACAGAATTTTTAGAAGAAGGTTTAAAAATGAATATATGGTAGCTGTAGTCAAAAATAAGCTCCAAAAGTAATCTGAGAATCTGAAGGACTGTTTAGCCAAAGTAAATTTTTGATATCAGATAAAGCCATTTATCACCTATGGATTGTTGTGATGCCAGCGGTTTCATTATTGTTAATATTATCACTGATGTTTCTTCCTTTGAACAAAAGGCAAATGTTATATGTCATACAGCCTATTCCGATTAGCTTCATGTTTCAAAAGCATATAACTTTTTAATAGCTTTTTCAAATGAAGAAATGAAAAAAACATAACAAAGAAAATAGTCAAATTATTTCTCCCTTTTAGGAGATTTATCTTTAAAAAGCTTAAAATGAAATCTTGCTGGGTTTCACCCCATGGTGAGGTGACATTTCTTTGAAGGGAGAATGTTTCTGTAAAAATAGTTTGAACTTTGTAATCCAGTTTAGCTTTTCTGTGCAAGCTTTGTTGAAACGAGAAAGACTTATTCTTATCTAGTTATCACTCCATTTCCTTCAGATTCATGTGGAAGAACGTTTGGGATAGCTCTGCTATAAATGTGTGTATGCAAATATTTACAGAACTGCATCTCTAAGCATGTAGATGGATGTTTTTTCTGAGGAAGGGAAGAATCAAATCTTTGCAAAGATTGATAAGCTAATTTTGGGGTATCTTATGTGACTGCATTTGTTCAGAAGCTTGTCTTTGCTGGGGAAGGATTGTCACATTTCATTTGTATATTAACTGATGTATTAATCAAGAATGTTGTTTTGGGGAAAAGGAATAATAATGATAAGATACATTGATTTTATAGGTAGAAAATCTGCATAGTTCACTGCCACAAGTAAATATGGCCACAGTTGCTTTTATCAGACTTTTCCTCGCTGTAAATGGAAACAAATGATGTCTTCATAAAGGTGCCATCAAAACTTTATATGAAAGAGAAATTTCAGTAGTATGGGTAAAGATTCTCAGAAAAGTGGATATACTTTTGATATAAGTTTCCTAGGTAGTATTTCATCATTCCTAATAAATATGATATATACAGAATGCAGTTTGAATGAGTTGCCTTTAACTGACAGATGGGCAGTATATAAATGAAATAAAGAAATGTTTTGCTTTAGGAGATATAATGCAATAGTGTATTGTGGAAAAACTAAACAATAATCCACTGACCTAGCCTATTAACCTCCAGCAAAGTACATAGACCTGGGCAGTGCTTTTTTTTCTAAAATAAAAAAGGTGCCGAAACTCACACATATCATACAACCTGCCTTGCCTACTCTACAAGGTTCCATCCAAAAAAGGTGGTGGAACTCCATTCTGGGTGTTCTATGAGAAAAAAAAACCCTGGACCTGGGCTTGCAAAGTTAAACAAATTTCATCCAGTCAGTTATGTTTTGGAAATATCAAAATCCGGCCACTTGCTCCGGGAAAAAGAGCTGTAGAGAAAGGCTGGCTGAGAAAGTATGCCTCTCCATTACAATCACTGAATTGTTCAATCACTGAAATCATTTGAAAGGTCGTGCAGCACAGAACACACATGGAACATGCTTCACATACCTGATTGGTTACAGCAGCAAAGCCATGCTTGCCTGACCAATGAGGAAGAGCCTAGTGATGTAAAGAAACCAATATTCTCCCGGCTTTGGGGAAAAAGAGGTACTTATTGGAGGAAGTGAGTGAAGATTCTGCTTATCTGAAGTGGTCACATTTGATTCACTTAGTGTGTTTATGTATGGTCTGAATTACCAGTAAGGAGATTTGAATGGGTAGCAGCCAAATGTTTAAGTGTGTTTTGAGAACAAAGCTGATAGGTTTCTTAGCGCTAATTGTGTGTGGTCTGAAATAAAATGGAGCAGAAGGAGAGTTTACCAAATTTAAATCAAGATCAAAGCTGCATAACAATGCCTACCACTTGGGAGCAAGAGTGTCTGCTAAATCCATTTGTCCATTAAATTCAAATTAATTCAACTAACATAATTGCTGTCATTGCCTAATTATGTAATTTACATTCTTACATCATTTGTGTTAATTTATTCCATTTATGTTTTTATGCAAATGATGGCAATTCACATAAATGACATACAAATTTTGATTATGTAATTATGCAAACATCCAAAATTGGCACACATGATGTAAATTAAGTCAATTATCTAGACAATCTTTGGAAATACCGGACTTTTCTGTCACGGGGGAGCTGCAGTTGAAGTTTGAATGTAAATGTAGCCCATTGTGCCCAAAACGTATTAAATGTTAAACCGATTTATGGTTTCGCTCTACATTATTATTTAATGCTAGAAGAAACAGTATAAAGTGATTTGCACTGAGTCCATCGTACATGGAATGACTCCTGTAGCAAAGTGCTGGGTTCACTAGAGTCAGTTCTGAAATTCAAATCAGGAGGCAAATTTTGAAATTCAGTCTGACAACAATAGTGTAGCAACTTTATGTGTACTATTGTTTTCCAGAACTAAATTACCAAGGCTTTAAAATCTAACGTTCCGTTCAGTAAATAACTCTAAAGGAGAAATTTACTGCATGTGAGAAGCTTCATTCAGCCTGCAAAGTTAGGTTGTTGAATGCTAAAACACTTCTGATTTAAATATTTTCTAACTGAGAGGATTATACAGTAAACTATTTTAATGGGCAATGGAGACAGAGAGGTTATCTTCCCTTTAAGGAATGACAGCTAAAAAACTTTAAGGCTGGGATAAGATATCTCTCTCAATGTGTAAATGCACATTGCTATTCTATATCAGCCAGAGTAAATGAACAAAGACCAAGAATTTGATTTTTCTTAGAAATCAGGAAATGGATTATATTAATGCTATTAATAGATTAGCAAATTTGAAAACCACACAGAAAGAAATCTAGGTTTTCCTATCAACTGAGAGCTGCAGCCAAGTCAGTTGGTTGACAAGTGCTCCTATATGCTATGTGGCCTTTCCCCTCTTTCTTAAAGCTTTTTTTTAAACCCTAGAGTTCAATTTACATTAAATATATGTAGATCTTACATACAAAATATGGAAAGCTGATATATCAATTTTCAGTATTCAACTATATTGATTTAAATCTAAATACATCCATATTATCATATCTCTAGTTCCCACTACTCTTACCTACACATTATGACAATTGGGGGGGGAAATCCCAAAGAATTAATGTCATATAAAAATTTCTAAATCCCTGCTGCTGATAATCATACATTATACTGTATTAGGCAAATCATAACAAGTGCCAAAAAATATATGTAAAGCTACCTTTTGAGAACTTATAGAATGCCAGCCTCAAAATTGCATATAGTTCATTGCTCATTGATGCAAATTTAAGCAAATATTCATGTAAGCAAAAACGTTTCAAAGAAGCTTTCTCTCTCGCATTCTCTGTCTTTTTAAAATATTTTTTTGTTAAAAGAGTTTTACAGTACCAAAAGATAATACAAACTGAAATCAGAAAAAATGAAAAGAAAGAAAAATGCAAAGTGCAGAAAGAAAGAAAAGAAAAAGAAAGAAAGAAAGAAAAAGAAGAGAAATGGAAGGAGTTAGGGGGAAATAAAGGTGATTTAAAGAAGTGAGTCCTTATGTTCCTTGCAGCAAACGCAGGCAAATTAAGTGTTCCCCAGTCCCTATGAAATTACATACATGATTCACTTCTTCCCATGAATCCCTTATCCATTCACAAATCTTTGCTATTTCTGTCCAAATGTTGGCAAAAAGTCCATAAAGCATTTCCAGAAATGTATGAAATGATTTCTCATTTCCGCCAAAATAAAAGAAGTCAAGTTTATATTCCTTTCTTTTGCTTCTGACAATATTAATCTTTAATTCATCAAGCTGCTCTGTTCAAACATTCTTTCTCCCTCCTCAAAGATTTCTCAAGGTTTTACAAGCCCTCTTTTACAAATCCCAAAAGGACATTTTTTTTTCTCATAGAAGTGAAATATCCTTAGTCCAGACTCAGCTGTTGATGACTAATGCAACCTGCTGCTCTTCCACGGATATTCCCTTGATCTCTCTGATCTTATCCATCCTTGGCGGCTGTTGTCTTCCCTTTCCTTGGCCAGCATAAACATACTTTAGCTAGCAGAGAAATGAAAATAGATAATAGTTTTATCTGAAATGGAATAGAAAGTGTGGAAAGCCTCATTTCCTTCTTTCTTCTTTATTGCTCTCAGGAACAACAACAAAAAGAAATGACTTCCTGTTCACATTCTCTATGATTACTGTGAATAAGAATATAGGTGTTATAATGCAAAAAAAAAATTGTGCCTCTGGTATTCCACAGTTTGGGAACCCCACGCAGTTAAAAGGAAAATTCAGGCAATGTAAAGAAGATGAGGATAAACAGAAAGCCACATATTCACACCCCTAGACCACACATTATTAGACTATTAATTTCCCTAAGAGAATGCTTCATGGTATCAGGGGACATACAATCCACTAGATAGGAAAATGACAACCTTGATATCTAGATCAGTGGTTCTCCAATACTTTGGTCTCAGGACCCCTTTACTTTCTTAAAAATGATGGAGGACCCCAAGGAGCTTTGGTTTATGTGGCTTATATCTCTACCAATGTTTACTGAATTGGAAATTAAAGTTGAGACATTTAAAAGTTTGTTTGTTTGTTTGTTTGTTTGTTTACTTACTTATTTTGACAGCTATCTTACTACAGAGTTCTCTGGGTAGCTTACAATATTTTGCAGATACCCTGAAAAATATCTCTAGAATGCTCAGGAGGTCTCCAAACCATAATTTGAGAACTGCTGATCTAGAAAAAGTGTTTCTTGGAGAGCTGCATGTTGACCATTGCTCATTAGTTGTGTGGAAGTAGTTTGTGCCAGCGTTTCTTTCTCCATACAAGAAGAACTACTGTGTTTATAGGACTGGGAAAAAGGGAAGAAACCGGTTGCTTTGCCGGTGTCATGTTGGAATCACCTCCAAAGCCCCTGAAATAATGCATTTGATTGAAGGAGATCCTGACAGTGATTGATCCTTCCTCATAGGATCCTTGTTGTGTGGAAAATAGGAGATCAGAGCATTGCATGCATGCCTAGAGTTATACAAAACAACAGTGAGTATAAATCTAAGCTTATCTTCCAATCAGTTTTAAGCACTTTTCCCAGTTCCTTATCCATATGAAATTTAGAACAGAGTTCAGCCAGTAAAGTGAATATAAACCTAACTTTTCCATAATATTGAGCCTACAATTAAGGATAGAAGTACCCCTATTACATATTTGTGTTTCAACTTAGTCTACAAAGTGTAACTACCCTTGCAGGTTTAGTAGAAGGAACCATCTACACCAGTTATGGTGTTCTGGGAAGAAACTGTGAGATAAAAATCAAATGTGTAGAGCCCATAAGAATTTGTGATATGACATGGTTAAATAGTTAATTTTTCTAAAATCTTCCCCAAACTCCTTTTCCAAGGCCAAACAAAGAAAGGCTGTTTCTCAATGGCTACTGAGGTGCCTGCATCCCCAAGTAGCCTTTTCTTGCTACACAAAGAACTGGGCCCAGGTTTCCATCTCCATTTGCTTCCTGAAAAGTCAGTTGCGTAACTTTGGAGTCAGCCTCTAAAAATGCATCAAAATCTAAATATAGTTATGAACTACATTTGTTTTGATTTACTGAAAAGCAATCCTCTGCAACTTGGGATCTCTGAAGAACAACAGCAACCACAACAAATGATATTCTAGGAAAGAAATGAACCTTGAGAAGCTGCATTTTTTAAAAAAAAACAACAAGCACAGAACAGTGATGGATTATCTCTGTTAGCAAAACAAAGTTCTTTATTCAGTTCGGGAGATCCCCTGGGATCCTATTCATGTAACAAAGTGTCTGTCAATGACTATTCACTATTCAAAATGCTTCAGTCATACAGTAAGTCAATAAGGATGAAGGAGAGTGAATGGAATCACCCAGCTTGAAATAGCTGGTTTTTTGCCATGCTAAAATGCCATATATCTTGACATCATCAGGTAGTTCATATAGCTCCATATGACAAAAGCACAAAGATAAAACACAAGGGCAGACTTTGGGACTCCAAACCAATTGTTAATATTATAGACCAGTATCCAGTCTTCAACAACAACCAATTGAAGACATTTGAAGGCATCATTGAATAACAGTCTATTCCAAGTCCTGACAATTTCATCTGATGGAAATTATTTTTATATTTACTGTGTGTTTTGTTTCTAAATTTGTGCCTATGGTTGGTATGCATTCCTTGCTTTTTATGGAAGCCCACTGCATTCTCTATGACTCTCTCTCTCTCTCTCTCTCTCTCTCTCTCTCTCTCTCTCTCTCTCTCTCTCTCTCTCTCTCTCTCTCTCTCTCTCTCTCTCTCTCTCTCTCTCTCTCTCTCTCTCTCTCTCTCTCTCTTCTCTCTCTTTCCTTTTTGTCAGAGACTTTCCCCATTATGATATTTGGAGAACTTTCACAGGTTCTATTTAAGGCACTTTATGTTTCCTATTTATTTTTATTTTATTTAGGTTTGTTTAAAGTATCTCCAGAGAGAGAAGATGGAAAGAAACGAGACAGACCGTAGTATGTCAAAAACAATGTATTATAACTTTGAGGAACGGGAGAAACAAAATACAATGAAATGTCAGACAATATTTCCACCACATTCATTTCAAAAGATTACTTCAAGCTGTTACAATGATTCCAATTATTATTTTTTAAATGGAGGTATACCAGCTTTGCAAAATCTATTTAGAGAAGTAATTTTAAACTCATGTAATGTAATCAAATTTTGGATAGTCGTTCTTCTGCCCAAGATTAGATCACCCTGTGATTAAACACCCTGTTCAAAAATCAGGTGTGTCTTATACAAGTGCAGCATCTTATACATGGAAAAATAATGGTAATCTCCGCAGCCCAGGGCATACCTGTGTGGGTTGCCATGCCGCCTGGTCGAGGTGTCAAGCCCCTGTGTGCTGTTTGGCGCTCTGCAGAACGGCTCATCGGCGCGCAGAAATTTGCGAGCCAGAGCATCTTATACAAGGGTGCGTCTTATAGATGGAAAAATACAGTAGCTAATTATAGCAGAACAACAAATGACCATCATGACACAAATCTGAAAATGCTAGAAAGGACTTTCTTTATCATAAAGAGAATGGGAGAAAATATAATTTTAAAAAAATGATGTAAAGTATAAGATATATTATCCCATCTAAGCTGGTTTTAGAGTCTGGGATGGAAGGAATCCCTGTGCACTGAACAAATATGTGGCTCTGGATGGAATTGTCATTTCTCTTTGCCTTCATAGTCCTCAACTTTAATTGCTAGAGCCAAAGAGGAAAACCTTGGAGGACATTTGGGTACAACATGGTCTCCTTTGCAATAACTGGAGCCATTAAATTTGGCTGGGGCAAACATGTGAAAGTTTTGTTTCCACTTTTTTTAAATTCTTCATAAATGGAATTAAAAGTCTTTGCATATGGGGAAAAACAAAACTGACATTTTCATGCATCCTTAAGAAACCCTCTAATCACCTTTAATCATAAAAAGAATTACTCACATCATAAATTAACAATGCCATTATAAATGAAAGCAACCAACCATTGTTGGTAACAACTGCTTTCCAGAATAATACTATAAGTGAAAGCTAATCATCGTTGTTGCTGTTTCATGAAACTTGAAGGCATTCTTTGTATTCTGCCTAGAGAACCCCTGCAAAGAGGGAGCCCTGCAAAGAGTCCACATACATGAAGACATGTGAACACGGGATTGAAGATCTCTACTATAGTTCCCTCTGATTGCTTACATTAGAGACTAATAATTTCTGCCTGCCCAGCGCATTCCAGCAGAGTGGGTGTTCTCTAGGTCTCATCCATTAAATATTGCCATCTTCTGGGACCTACCAGTGTGCAGCGTGTGTGTGTGCGCACGCGCGCGCACAAACACACACACACACACTCACGAACATCCTCCCAGAGTTAAGGATGGGGCGCTCTCTCCTGGTGTTCCAGAAAGCCTTGGAAATGGTTCCTAGCCTGGACTGTTTGTCCTTGTTTAATGACCCTTGTTTTGTTTTGTTTTGTGGATTTTGTCAGCAAAGTATTTTACCCTGGATTGTTTGTTTGATTTAATATTTCTGTTATTATGTTTCCTGCATTTTTATATGCCTCCTAGAATCTACTAGAATTGGGAAACCAATAGATTTAAATAACATTAATGTTATTTAAATTTATTGTATAAATGTATTATTAAACATCAAGTTGAGATCTATAATGTCCCAGCTCCTTGGGTAACATATCTCTTATAATGACAGAACTAATATAGAGGTGGGGGAACAGAGGGTAATAAATTTCCTATTCATAATCTTGCTTTTGCCCCCCTGAAATAATATCTAGACCATAATCTACCAGTGAACTTTTTAAAAACTTGAATTCCGTTCATTGAGGTCTACAGACTGTTCCTGTAATAGAAATTGACCCCTGAAGCAAAAAGGGTTAGACTCATTAAGAAAGCTTTTCCCTGCTCCCAAGAGGGAGAGAGAGAGAGAGAGCTTTCTATTTTATGTTCCTCTGGTAAGAGGCATGGAAAAAAGAATGCAAAATATACTCTTGTCTGGAATCTGCAGATATGAGTATAACAAATAACAAACTTTTACTGTTAATAGCCATGTTTATCAAGAAAACACAGCAAGTAAATATTTATACTACTTAAAAATCCATCCATCCTTCCATCCAAATTTGCAGTTGCAGTCTGCAGTTGTCTCTCTGGATTGTGTGCAATCCTAGTTAGACAATACCTGGGAGAAGAGAACCAGCGCTCGAGGTATTTTATAGGGAAACCTGATTTAAACCACTCAAAAGGTTCATAGGATGATCAATGGAGTAATTGTTTCACAGAAAAACAAACTGGAGAAAGAAAAATAAACTGGTGATTCAATCCAAAGGTGATAAATTACACCAGACTACCTGCAGTCTATATCTAACTGGAACTTCATGATCAACATATCTCCCCTGCCATGTAAGCAACCAGTTAATAATCCCTCTTTTATTTAAATTTCCGGGGCATTCTGATAGCTTTTATCTGCACTGTTAAGTAATCAAGATAAATTTATTTCTCTAAAGCTAGTATGGATAAACTATTATGGGTAAATTATTAGTAATCAACAAGTGGTTGCTAATAGTTCTTGTTGTTAGGGGATGATTTTGTGTTGTTTATTTTATTGGACAATGATCAAAATAAAGCTTGCTCGCTCTGTCTGTCTGTTTGTCTGTCTCTCTGTCTATGGGGACTTGAGCCTTGCTAGAAGAAGAAGACTACCCAAAGACTACCCAAAGATTCACCATGCTTGGCTTTCCATGGGTGGGTCTGATATAGCAAAGCTGGCAAATGACAACAATCCAGTTAGGAAGCCAGTGATGACCCACTAAGTTCGCCTTGATCTCATTTGAAATTAAACCACTTCCTTCTTCCATCCGTGCCCTTGTTTTGCTCAATTTGAGCTGTCTGTGATGTTTAATTATAAAACCTGTCAGGTACATATTTGTTCATTGTGTTGGAAAGGAGATTTGTGTCTTCAGTGTCCCTTATTGCGTGTTAATTAACTGTGGCCATTCCTCTCCCTGCCCCCACCCCCAATTAAAGATAACATCAGCCCATCACCTGAGAAGCTCTGGGGGACTTTCAATCATGCCTGATGTGCTGGAACTTTTGCCTTCCTGCTGGATTTACTTTATGTCACCTCTCTTGCCTCAAACAAACATGACCAAAATGGCAAGTCGAACAGCAAAGTGGGTAACTCAAAAGAGCAGGAAATTAGAAATCTTTGGCATTTCAAGTGTCACAAAGCTCAAAGTTGAATCACTTGAAGTGGTTGAACTTGTTTTGGTAAGGTGAACAGTGTCTTTATTGGGCAACGGAATGATTTTCATGGGAGGAAAGATGGGTCAAGCCCCAGGAGCTGTAGTTAAAGGATCATAGGGCCAAATAAAAGACCAAGGTGAGGGTCTACATTTGAAGGTTCCAGGATGAACTTATTGTTTGTTTGTATGTATGTATGTTTGTTTGTTTAATCAATTTCTACAGCTGCCAATCTCAAAGGTGATTCTGGGTAGCAAATATTGGCTAGAAACCAGAAGATGTGAATTCTAGTTCCACCTTAAGTATAGGGTGACCTTGAGCCTGTTACCCCCCCCCTTCAGCCCTAAGAAGGAGGCTGTTAAGTACTTCCTTAGTGAATGATGAAGACACATGGCGATGATGAACAAACACTTTATTCTCCTTCTACAACAACTAAGCAAAACACAAAAGGCACGCAGACCTTTTTATATGGCCAGAAGCCCGGACAGTGTCAACCAATAGGAACAGAGCGTTTTTGCGCCTTGCGCATGCGCACAAGGCTGGCGCCGCTCTGTCTGGTCCCGGGCAGCTTTTGGAATGCCCAGGACCAATGCAACGTCCTGAGCCTGCTTTTGCAAGCTCAGGACACAACAGAGGCAATGGCCAACCATTTCTGAAAAACCTTGCCAAGAAAACTGCAGAGGATTGGATTGTCCAGAGGACTGGATACAACTGAATGGAAGAAAAATGTACTGTATAACTTAAATGGCTTTAGTAATTATTTATGCTCCGCACCAATATTGCAGAAGAATCCCAACTGCCCAGTTAGACTTGATGGCGTGGCTACTTATTACATGTTCAGTTCCCCTGAAATTAGAATGGGGCTTACTAGGTGGCAATCTGTCAAAATTAGATGAACAAAAACTCAACCATTTGAAGAACTGCAACAGGAACCATGGATATAAGTACCCACATATCTGCTCTACTCTCTGTGAAGGTATCGTCAAGCTGAATTCCTCCAGAGCATTGACAGCCATGCTTTAGAGCAGTTTCTGGAAGGGGAAAGAGTTTGTATGCACTTGAAATCCTTCTTCTCTGATTAATTTACTAACTGTGAAAGCAATGCCCAGATCAAAGAGATTAATAAAGTCTGATCAACACCGTGTAATATCAGAGTGAACAAAATGTCTTACAAGTCTCTGAAACTGTCCAAGCTAATAATTTCATTACCATGATGATTAGGAAAATTGGTGGATCCCCTCTCGTTTTCATTGCTTTAATAATGAGAAAAAAAATAATGACTTTGCATTCATGGAGCACTTTCCATCTGGGCGATTCTACTTAGATAAGCCTTTGAATAATTCCCTGCTACAGATTTTTTTTTTATTATCCTAATTAATCAATGGCATGGTGAAGTGTAGGGAGTTTTAATGGCATCAGAGACACACGCTACAAAAGAGCTGTTGTTCAACTGCCAGGGTTATATGAACATTTTCATTTTAAAGATTAGTACCTCATTCCTTAACTGCAAATTTCTCTAGCATGGTGAGGAGGAGGAGGGGGGGCTCTTAATTGCTTCATTTGTGGTGAGGAGACCCTTGTAGAATTTTTCCTATGCTTAAGAAGTATATTAAAATGTTTTAAGATGAAACCAGGGGCTTAACGGGCATTATTTCTTTAGATCTTCAGTTCTGTCCTGGTAAGAGAGGCTGAAAAACACGATCAATAAAGGAGAATATTTGTAGCTCAGAATTCAAATGAGGGCTCCTTGGTGCTCTCTTGAGTTTGGTTGCTTTCTTGCAGACATCTCATTACCCAAACTAGTAACGATAAAGGCTAGCAATGATCATATTACCCAGTTGGGTAATGAAACATCTGCAAAACAAAAACAAAAACAACAACCAAGCTCAGAAAACACTAGACCCTTAAGGAAAGTTCACAGCTATTTACCTACAAGGCATTTATACTGCTCCTTGATTAGCTCTGCGCTCCTGATCCCATGCTATCATCCCTCTTTGTGGCTTGCGGCAATTTATTTCCATCCCCATTTCCTTCTTGGCGAAAGAAGAACTGTTCTGAAAGCTTATTTAGAACTGGAAAGGCAGAAGTTTGTGGAGTCACTGTAGAGAGGGTCATCTGTTTTCAGCTGCCTTAGCAGGTCTTGGAAGAGAGAGGGTAGTTTAGCAGCTTCACAATTCTATAGACCTCCAGATGAATCAATTAGGAGTGAAGCTGGCAGGATATCATCAGTTTTCCTCTTCTCTTTAGCATGGAAAGCCAGTTTGGAAAGTCAGTTTAAATTGTTTCCCACCCAGTGGTAAGATTCAGATATGAGAACAACCGGTTCTCTGTGTGGATAATGCTTCCGGAAGTCTGTTGGGCCTGGGTAACAAAAAATTAGCTACCAGTTCTAACGAACTGGTGTGAACTGGCTGAATCGCACCACTGTTCCCACTCCACTTTGTCTGTTTTGGTGGTTCAGCAGCACAAGGGAGGGCAGCAACTGTTCTTGGGATTTATATATATTCAAATATAAAACTGGAAAACCAATAAAACTTGTGTGTGTGTGTGTGTGTGTGTGTGTGTGTGTGTGTGTGTGTGTGTGTCTTTTAAAATACTAAAAATGCGAATCCTGGGCATTATGCTAACAAATAAAAGAAAAAATGAACACCAGGATATAATAAAGCAGCCTGTTTAATATAAACAAGCCTGTGGTTAAGAAGAGTCACTAAGCTTTCGTCCGGCCAAAAACTGCCGGCGTCATCAGAGTTAGAATAGCAGGAGATCGGGAAGGCAGCTCATATAGTCTCCTGCCTCTGCACCCGGCTCCTTGAGCACGTCATCGGCCCGTTGATTCTGTTAATCCGTATCGCACAGAGTTGTTCCGCATCAGGCAAACTGTCTTTGACTCCACTGGTTGTTTTACGATCCTCAAGTGCTCTTTTAGAGCATGTGCAAGCACTTGGAGGGCAACTGTCAATCTGTCCCTGCACCCAGTCCCCCTCCTTCCCAGGGCCATTATCCTCCCCCACCCCCAAGGCTGTTGTCATAATTCCTCTGCTCCAGTCCTGCAACAAGCAGCTGTTCCGGCATTCCTGCTCTCTGTCTTCCCCCTCCCTCCCCCTCCTTCCAGATCACCTCAGCGCTTCCGTCCCTGGCTTAGAGCCATAAGAGCTGCCTTCCCGATCTCCTGCTATTCTAACTCTGATGACGCCGGCAGTTTTTTGGCTGGACGAAAGCTTAGTGACTCTTCTTAACCACAGGCTTGTTTATATTAAACAGGCTGCTTTATTATATCCTAGTGTTCGTTTTTTCTTTTATTTGTTTATATATATATAAAAACTTATATATATATATATATATACGTTTTATTGGTTTTCCAGTTTTATATTTGAATATTTGGAAAGTAACGTGGTGATTGGGTTAGTCAAAAGTTCAATAACAGAATCTTTAGTACATATCTCAGGTTACATCATCAAATATTTCTTCTCTGTTTCCCTTAACATTTACTATATCATACTTAAGCTAGTAAGTTTCCAATTGTATCAAACTCAGTTAAGACTTCATTATCACATTTATCAATACATTTTTTGCTTATACATATCCATATCCTGTTTTTAAGTTTTACCTAATTTTTAGTTTTTAATTACAGTACTCCAATTTAACTTTTAATATCCAAAGTATTTAAGTTTCGGGTAACCCAAATTTTCTTTGTCTCACTACATAAAAATTATAATGTCTAAAATACACATATTACTTATTTAGATATATTCTAATTTTATTTCATAAACATTTTCTATTTCTCGCCCTAATACATCATCACCTTAATAGTGGAGTGTCCTTTGTTATCTATATTATCTGGGCTAAACAATAATTCAAGCCTATTTCCTTATAGTTAATTTTTATTTCCCATATAATTCTAAATTCTCAATATTAAACAGATTAACCTTATTTTTTTACTATTTTCCAACTATTTTAATCTAATAATCAAATTTCCCACTATCTCAGAGTCTTCCTTTTGCCCAATAGTCAGCAATTTAGGATCCTCTGTAGTGGATCAAAAGACCCCCTTTTTTCAGTCTAACTCTAGCTTTCTTGGGATTTCTGAATTGGTAGAAATGAAGAGCACTGGGATCATTTTCCAATTGTTTTTGAAGAACTGTTTTGGGAAGAGGTATTTTGGCAATATACTCTAGAAATGTCCTATATTAGATCCCCTTTTCTTCCCTCTCCTCACCCCCTGAGGTCAAAACCATCTGTAAGAGCTTTAATTTCATAAAACAAGAAGAAACCTAAATCTTTAATATACCAAATGTGTAGTAGACAGAAGAATAATCTGGGAAAAAGAAATGTTGAGGAAGGAAACACTTTCAGAACATACAATGGAAGATCATAGCGTCAGGGTAAAAAAACACTAATTCAGATTAACCTAAAGCAACAAACAAAGAAAGCAATCTTATCCAGTCGATGAAGAATTGTTAGTCGTCAAGCAAACACAGCAGTTTTGGGATTGTGAACAAAGGTTCTTCTGCAATGTAGGTGAAAGAGGGTTTCCTGATATTTTACTTCATCCTGGGAAACATGCTACCCTTCCCCTAATTCTGAATCTGAGGTGGACAATCTTTGTTCAGGCAGGAAGGACACACTCCATCCCTTTATGTTTCCATCTCTGGGGGTCATCTGAGATCATAGATGCTAATAAATGTTGTTGCCAGAGAGTGGGATGAAGATTTTGGCCCTTTTTTTTCAGTTTCTTTCGGGGAGGGATGGTTGAGATTTGTGTGGCAGGTTGAGTGAATGGAAGATTAAATTACTTGCCCCAGCAATCATTATTACAATGAACGTTTTGTATAGTATGTGGAAGATTCATAAGGATTTTTAAATATGTACATTGCAATGAAGAGTTAGATCAAGAGACAACCATGTCTAAAAAAGTTAGGAACTTTGGTGTTTCTTATATGACATTATAAATGAATGAAAAAGCAATATTTTAGGGTTTATTTTGGCAACAATATCCCTAGTGAACTGACAGAATAGGGCAAGAATGGGTGGGAAGATAATTAGTACTGTACATTGCATTGGAGTAACATGGGAGTAAGAAATGAAATGAGCACAAACATTGAGTTATTTCTTTACTTAGCTGTTTTTTTTAATGTGCCAGTAAGATGCGCAAAAATTTGCAAACATTCAACCAATCTGAAAAAGAGTGACTTTTTTCTTTTATATTGTTTTTATTTTACTCAAAAGATTAAAATACAAAAGGAAAAAAATAACAAAGACAAAACAAGACAATATTAAAGAAAAAAGGGTAACTTTTTTTCATAGAACTGCCTCAGTCTTTCATCTATCTGACATTATATTGCTGACTGATTTCTAGAGCTTCCCTATATCAAAGCTCCTCAAAGCTTTATCATCATCATGATGACCAACCTTGTATGACAGTTAATAATAATAATAATGATGATGATGATGATGATGATGAAGTTGAAAGGGATCTTGGAGGTCATCTAGTACAACCCCCTGCTCAGGCAGGAAACCCTATACCATTTCAGACAAATTGCTGTCCAGTCTCTTCTTAAGAACTTCCAGTGTTGGAGCATTCATCGCTTCTGGAGGCAGGTTGTTCCACTGGTTAATTGTTCTAACTGTCAGGAAGTTTCTCCTTAGTTCTAGGTTGCTTCTCTCTTTGGTTAGTTTCCACCCGTTGCTTCTTGTCCTGCCTTCAGGCGCTTTGGAAAATAGCTTGACTCCCTCTTCTTTGTGGCAGCCCCTGAGATATTGGAACACTGCTATCATGTCCCCCTTTGTCCTTCTCTTCATTAAACTAGACATACCCAATTCCAGCAGCCGTTCCTTATTTGTTTTAGCCTCCAGTCCCCTAATCATCTTTGATGTTCACAGATCCTTCACAAGGAAAAACAATCCTGATGATATGAGGAGGTAATACTACAAAAATTTAGAGGCGGGATTAAATAGTAAGTATTTAAGAGCTTAACTGCATTAAAGGACTGAGAGCAGTCAGAAGGATGACAATTACAGGCAATGAAAAGGACAGTAATAGACATTATGGTAACTATGCTATGTTTAGATAATGCTCTCGTGAAGCATTTATAGGATCCAAAAGGGTGGGTGAGACATTTAGAAAATATCATTTAAGTAGTGAGTCAACATTGCTTACAAATAAATATATAAACCATTGATGAGTAATCTGATTTTTCCTTCTATTACAGGAAAAAAAGCTGAAGTAATAGCTAATGTTTATTGGTTGATATGTATAACTCCAAGATTATGATAATGTGGGTGCAGGTGCTTTTTTGATCAGAGGAAGGGTTCATGAAGCTCTAAATCTTTGATTGAAAGCCTACATAGAACAATGTAACCATGTTCTCAACATTCTTCACCTTGATGAATTCTGGAAACTGCAGTTCAAAACGTATATAAAATTGAAGAATCCTGGTCTGTCTTGTGTTTCTGCTACAAGTTTCAGAACTCTGACACCAGAATTAGATGATGAATGTGTCTGTGAGTCAGAAGAGCAATTTTAGGTGTGTTCATTAAGAGTAGTGAGCCAAAGATCTTCAACTTCCAGCTGACAGCAATTCATAACATTCCTCTCCTTTGTCCGTGCAAGCTGAAAATGATAGAAACTCTCAGCAAAATCTGATCAGCTACGGGATCACAAGCTGTACAGCACATGTAGGACCAACCTAGAGATCTTGTTTTCAAGCTCAAAGGATCAAACGCACATTGAATTCTGACTAGGAAGTTAAGCATGTTTGGTAGAGATATAATTTCCCTAAACTCAAAGTAACCATCTGAATTGTGACACGTTTTAGATCAAGAAAACAATTTTCATGAATGCTTTCAAGCATAACCAAGTGGGGAATTTGGTCATGAATCTCCCACTGTTTTATTTATTTTGACCCTCAGCTGGCACAGAAAGCTAAATAAGGAAAACAATTCAGTCTTTAGTTTTGCCCTCATCTAAAAGGATAGAAAATGGTTTGGGTGTAATCCAGTCTCTGTTTCTCATGACCTGTTTGACTTACAAAGATTCAAGATTACTGTACTCACTCTTAATAAAAGCATATTAATGGTCTCTGATGAAAAGCAACCCTTTTTCTCATTCTGTTCTGAAAAATGGGCTGTTCAGTTTCAAAAACTCAAAAGACAGTACATTAAGTACATAGATTATTTCATTACTTTAAAATAGAATGTATATATTTTAATTAGAGCTGATTATGCTTCAATTTTTTTAGAATAAATGCTTTGACTCTGTGCAACCACAACACACCTCTGGTGTTCCTTAAAGCAATGCATCTTCTTTTAGAGTTGTGAGTTGGACACAAATGCTACTGCTTTAAGGAATCCATTCCTTAAAACATATCTATCTATCTATCTATCTATCTATCTATCTATCTATCTATCTATCTATCTATCTATCTATCTATCTATCTATCTATATCCATGCATCCACCCATCAATCATTTGTCATCTATCAATCATCATCTATCATCTATCCTTCTGTCATCTTTCATCTGTCATTTATCACCTATCACAGTATGTACTCACACTGACACACACACAATCTAAAGCATTCTTCTGAATGATTTTAAAACATATACAGTTTTGAAATGACTGAGGAAATATTGAAGTCTTAACTGCAGCTATATTATAGTATGCCTGATGGAAGAACAACAAAAGCCCCACACAGGAAAAATGGATTGTGAAAATGTCAGAATTCGCAAACATGGCAAAACTGAGTTCAAAGAAAAAACAACAAAACCTTTTCTGAGACATTGAAAAATTTTATATGGACTTTTTTTCTGAAAGAAGAAAAATGATGTTTTATGGATCTAAAGATTAAGAAAAATGTAGATTAAATAAGGGGCTGAAGGGGCGTAATATCTAAGAGGAAGGAAGGACCATAACATTTAACTGTGTTGAAAAGAAGGTTAGAAGTCATTATATTTCTTCACTTTGGGGTTTTTTTCCTCTCCTCTTTTTTTTCTTTCTTTTGTCTTTTATTCTTTGAAAACCAATGAATAAATACAAGTTGTTGTTGTTGTTGTTGTTGTTTTTTAAAAAAAATACTTAAGCCTGTGATACCAAGGATCTTTTGGTGTCGGTTTTGAAAAATGCAAAGAAAGGGAAGGAAGGAAATGAGATGAATAAGCAATTATGAACCATTATCTGTGTTTATTTATTTATTTTATTCATTCATTCATTCATTCATTCATTCATTCATTCATTCATTTATTTATTTATTTATTTATTTATTTATAATTTAATTTAATTTATATGCCGCCCTTCTCACAAGACTCAGGGCGGCTGATGGAATGCATGGAATGCATCCATGCATGTATTTCTATGGCTGGCCAACAAGGTACAGATAGTCCTTGCTTAAAAACCACAATTGGGACCCCTGTTAAGTGAAATGGTCATTCAGCGAGACACCCATGTGACTGCTTCTCTCAATAACCACAATCTCAGCACTCCCTTACGATGGTCATTAAACAATCTCACAGGTGGTTAAATGAACAGAGTTCTCTCCATGCTGGAGAGCTGGAGCTGGCGGGAGAGATGGATGGATTCTGGGCTCCTCGCCTGCTGGAATTCCAGTTGCTGAAGTTCAAAGCAGGCTTGGAACCAGGAGTACTTCTTTCCCCGACTCTGCAGAGGATTCCACAGGAACGGGAAGAGAGGGATTTGGGGTTCCGTGAATTCTTAAAATTTGGCTGCCAAGATTTAAGCAGACATGAAAGGGCAGGGACTTCTTTCAGCCAGCCTATGGGGACATGAGGGAATTATCTCGGCAGGTGGCAACAGTTTGTAACCTTCCCCGCAGGCTTCCCTACTCATTTTCTGGGGAAGTTGGCAAGAAAGGTTGGAAGTAGCAATCACGTGATTGTGGGGTGCTTAGCAACTAGTCATAAGTGTGAACAGTTGCCAAGCATTCAGATTGCCCTCATCTGACCATGTATGTGTGTGTGGGTGTGATATTTTACAACAGTCAGATGTGTTTTACAGGCCATAAAGCACCCTTTTCAAAGCCTTTGTAGCCTTTTTTTATAGTCATTAAGCATCCAGTTAAGCAAGCACTGCTAGCATGTAACTTTGGGCAGCATACAAAAAGGCATATCTAGGATACAAAACCCCAATCACTAGATGGCAGCAGAGGGTTAGAGTTCTCTATACCTCTTTGCTGCTATCTAGTGAGCATCTAGATTTTGCAGATCAGATAGTTAGCCTGTCATTAGTGGTGGTACAATGAGAATTCAGGACATAGCTAGCTGTTGGGTAGCATTAATTATGATGAAGTTTTCATGTAAAATCTCAAGAAGTCCAGTGCTTTACCATGGATAGATTGTCACCAGGTACCATGTATTATAATAGTATAGAATGGGGATAATAGTATACTACTGGTATACTATTATCCTCATTCAAAATTGAATAAGCACCTATTTACTCAATTATATATCTAAATTGATTTTAATTGATAAAGCACATTTGGAATAACTTTGGACTTCCTCTTTGACTGAGGGCAAATGTGTTTGTTGCTCTATTCCAGGAATCAAAGTTGTATTTAAACCCCAGAGTAATAAAAAGTAAATGCTCATAAATGGTAAGACTGAGGCAAAGATTCTTCTACCAGCACTGATGATGTTACCTAATTTAGATAATGAAACGTCCTCAAGAAAATAGTCAAGCTCAGAAAGCACCAAGGACTCCTCAGGCATTCTTCTATCCCGCATCTTAATTTTGATGGACATCTAGGGGAACAAAGCTTCTGCTTTAATAGTATAAAAATAATTGTATGAATGTAAATATGTGGGGTGGAACGATGGCTCAGCAGTTAAGATTCTGGGCTTGTTGGCTGGAAAGTCTGCAGGCCAAATTCAAGACCCCAAGTGCCATGTGATAGGACGAGCTCCCATCCTTGCCCTCCTGCCAACCTAGCAATTTGAATTTGAAAGCATGCAAATGTGAGTAGAGCACTCCATGACATCATGCTGACCACATGACCACAGAACTGTCTTTGGATAGCACTGGCTCAATGGCCTTGAAATGGAGATGAGCACCCACCCACCCCCTAGCCAGCAATAACTTGCAGAGTGAAATCTGCAGGGACTTCTAAATACTCCTCATAGATTCTAAGCAGCCCAAAAAACAACACTCTGAAAAGGGCAATGCCAGATTGATTAAGACCCGCAAGAAGGAATCCACTTCAGACCTTGGGTTTCTCACATAACTCTGGATTGCCTAGCGTGGGAAAACAAAACAAAAATCCCTTAAATTTTCAGGGCTGTAATGAAAAAGGGTTACAAGCAACAGGTATCTGGAATTTCCACCAAAGAAGGAGCATCCACAATCAGAGAAGATCTGTGTTGTCTTGGCCTGGACTAACAAGTTTATGGTGGCATGACCTTTTGCTGCTCAGATGGGTCACAGGATGATAGATTATTTGACCAGCTGTGTTTATAGTAGAGAAGAGGGATGAAAGTCTTCTGCTACCCTACTGACATAAGCATAATGCTCAAACGGAGGCCCAAAATACATCGCAGCTACTTATTCTATTCTAAAATCTAGTTCAAGTTTTTGCCTGGGAATGGTGGAGATTATTTTGCCTGACTTCTTTTATTTTCTTATTTCACAAATAAAATTTGGGTAAAAGCAGTTCAGTAGCTAATAAATGTGTCTTATCTTTTAATTTCTATTTACTAAAGGGGACTAGATCAAAGTGTATTTATATTACATATCCGTATTCTCAGATTCTAATTATGTTAAATGTATTGTTATTGTGAGGCAAACCACTCACAGGGAAGGCTCAGCCCTGCTTTCCAGCTCTCAATATTTGCTCTAGATCACCTGAACCACGTTAGCTCTGATTATTAGTCGTTGTTGATATAAAATACCAAGTTGGTGAGTAAAACAGCTGCCCTAATCCATTCTATGATTGTGGATGAGGTGGCTGATCTGACATGGGTAACATACCTGGGCACAACCAAAGGTGGATGTGTCCTTCTCTAAAATATACATACTTGGTTTTCAAGTCTGACACTGGCTATAATCCTGGGAATGGAAAGTTGGGGTGGCATTTGTCATGCATGAAACCCTAATGCTTTCAGACGCATTGCGCTACATAAAACTGGATGTGGCAAAATTATCTTTCAGGTCTTATCATGTATCTTACCATGTCTGCAGATAGCCAACCAATGGTCCCTTTTAATGATCCATTCCCTGTTAGGAAGGGATAGGTCACTAGAACATGCAGGTTGTTTTTGTTCAGCAATCACTCATTCAGTGACCATTCAACGTTATGACAGCACTGAACAAGGGGACCTATGACTATTCCTCATTCTTTTTTAATTATTATTATTATTATTAGATATCCATTTGTACATGCAAACAAAGAAAAATTCAAGTTAAAGCCATTCAGCTTAATACAATCATTTCAAATTTGTAGACCTTCTTCACTCCGTATATCAAAGTCCAACTATAAACCAACTACATTTTATAAATTTTAAGTTTCACTTCTTTTCAAATCTATCCATTGTACATCACACAAACAAGTCTTCTTTCTAAAGTTAATAATTATCATGTCTTTGCACCCCTCCCTTCAACGCGTACATTCCTAGTCTAGTTAATATACATCTTCCATTAATCACCCTCTCATGTCTCTTGCTCTTTCACTTAGTCCTTAAATCAGTCCATAATTCTTTGCCTTTAATTCCTTGCATAAAATATTAAGTTTCTCTTCATTTCAGACGAATTCTAGGTTTCTTCCTCTGCCAGGTGGCTTTCCATAGCACAGCTTCCCTTCCACGTAATAAGTCTCTCTTTATTGCTTGCAATGTCCCTTGGTTCCATATAAGCCATGCTCTATGGATTCTGTCAGTTTGCCAAGAGAAATTTTTAGCCTCCTCTCCTGGATATTTTCCCCATGCTTTTATAACAATTCTTTTCAAATCTTCTTGTCTCTCCACCTCTTTCATCTTTTCTTCAACTCCTTCCCAGACTCTCTTCGAATTTCTCCCAGTATCTTCTCTCATTTCCCCACTGTATGTTTCTCCGGTTTGGTCCAAGTCCTCAATAACTGCTTTGCTTTGATTTTCCACCATATTCTCCATTTCTCCGCTTTGTTCCACTGCCTCCAGCGCTTCCATCCTTCCCTCCCATGTTTTTGCATACGTATCTATTATCATGTCCATCTTTCTCCTCATTTTTTCAAAAATTGTTGATATTTCATCTTTTAATTCCTTCCTCGTCATCTCTGGGGAGCTTGCATACATCCTTAGGTTTATTCTGCAACGTTTTTAAGTTATGTGTCTCTGGTGCCCTCTAGAGGTCTCTTTCGCATTACAGTTTCTCTTCCTTAGGTTTATTTTGCAAAGGTTTTAAGTTATGTGTCTCTGCTGCCCTCTAGAGGTTTCTTTCGCATTACAGTTTCTCTTCCGCCTTTCTCTTCCGGTGCCTATCCCTTTAAATTAAGAGCGGTCGCCATCTTGGGTGCCTTCTGTTCAACGTGAACGTATTTGATCCGAGGTAAAATATAAGAAATACTTGCTTTTTAAGCTCCTGGGTTCAGTCTGTCAATCTCTGTGCTTCTTTGAGATGTGTTCCTCAGGTGGTGGCTGGTCTCAGCGTCTTGGTCTTTCTGCAGACAGATGCTGCGCCGGGCTGGAGCTATTGTAAGCTTACAGGGAGTCTTCTTTCTCCCCCCCCGAGCATTTTTTCGGGGGGCTTTCAGAAGATCTCAACCCTCACTCACAGCTCTTCGCCCCTACTCCTACTGAGGAGGGGTTTTTTTGCCGCGAAAAACAGCTGGTTTGCACTGCTTTGGTGGCTATACAGGTCCCGTGTCGCAGAGCCTCTTAGCAAGGTTATTTCGACCCTGAGGCAGCCACGCCTAGCCACTATTCCTCATTCTTGTAGCCATCAGAGTGTCTCCACAGTCTCATGATTGCCATTCAGGCTTTAGGCAAACAACTTGCAATTACGACATCACAGTGTTCCACTCTTGTGTGATTGACAGGTGCGATCTTCACTGCTAGCTTCCAACAAGCAAAGCTAAGGTGGACAAGGATCCAAATGGTGATCGGGTGACTTCAGGACTCTGTGACATGCGGGGTTTACCTAACAACAGCAAGTAGAACTACTGTGATCAATTGGTGCAGTCGCATGATGTTGCACTTTATAACCATGTTGTTTAGCCAATGAATTGCCATTCCCAATTACTATTGTTAAGGGAGGACTGCCTGTATATGGCATTGCTGAGGGATAAAGATCTTTAGATCCATTTGGAATTGGACTGTGACTGGCTAGGTCCCACTGAGCTACAAGAGGAAGAGTATGTTGAGTTATCTGGAAAAATCCAATCCTGAAGAAATGGGAAGCTCTTTGGGATTGTTAACCCAGCTACCTGTTCACCAGAACCTTTCTAAATAAGGTTGCACTGAGCTAGATGGAAGAGGCACACAATTTAGGGGTTTCTTTGGACTCTGAATCCTGCTCAAAGAGCCATTATGAAAAAGTTTATGTGGCCAAGAAAAGTGAAGTTTTATTTAAGTTAGATATGGTTAGCTAGTTGCCTGTCACTTGGCTTGTTTGTATAAATCAGCTTTTATGACTCTTAATTTTATGGAGAAAACACCCATGAAAGGTGGTTAATAGCTACACATACTAATTCTAATGAAAGGGAACAAATGACAGAAGCCAATTATCTGCTCTTTTCTTGCTGAATAGCTTGGAGAAGTGACAATAGTGGAGGTCATATTTCAGCAGCACACATTAAGTGTGGAGCTGTGTTCTCTGAGATATGTGGGTGATGGCTCTGTGAAGTTATTTCTTCCTCCTTTTCTTAATATAAAAGTATTAAGTCCTATTAGTAATGGTATTGGCCACACTTTCCCAGTTCTGACATCATTTAACTATATGTGTGCTTGAAGTAAGAAAAGTGTCATGGAGGAGGGGTATAAAAAAGTCAAATGTTGCGTATGAGGTTTTGATCACATTGTCCTCTCCACTCCCAGATGGACTTGGGTGTCAGGGGTAGTAATGAACCTTGGGTGGTAGTGAGAGAAGGATGAAGAGGAGGAGGAGGAGGAGGAGGAGGAGGAGGAGGAGGAGAAGAAGAAGAAGAAGAAGAAGAAGAAGAAGAAGAAGAAGAAGAAGAAGAAGAAGAAGAAGAAGAAGAAGAAGAAGAAGAAGAAGAAGAAGAAGAAGAAGAAGAAGAAGAAGAAGAAGAAGAAGAAGAAGAAGAAGAAGAAGAAGAAGAAGAAGAAGAAGAAGAAGAAGAAGAAGAAGAATCTCAGAAAAAGAGAGAGGGAGAAAACAGTGGCTTTAGCTGAAATCATTTTAGTTAAAATTATGTCTCTAAATACATCATCACAAGTAATATATCTGCATAGTTTCTCATAAGTTAGAAGTACGATCCTAGGCATGTCTACTCAGACAAATGCCCCATCGTTTGACCTTAGTCCTGGCTAAAGATCAATGGAGACTGACTTTTAAAATAACCATGTTCTACCAGGGTTGAGAGTTTAGGCTTTTATTTTTCTCCAAATGGTTTTCAGAGGATAAATAGTGGTATGTTTTCTGCTGTTGTATAGTGTAGAGTTCAAAAAGTTCAAAAATGCCTTTAACACAGGAGTTACCTTTTCTGCTGAGCTATCAGGAAGAGACCTCTACATGACTGAGGAATAAAGGTGCAAAAATAGAATGAAACAAAAGGGTGAGGAGAAGAGAGAAAGTCCAAGACGGCAGGTGATACTTTACTGTTCATAAAACTACTTCATCTAGAAGGCTATTTCAAGCATTCTAAACCCCATTTCATTTTTATAGCATCAGTCTGAAACATTTATGGCAGCAGAAAAAAAAATGTCCTGAGAATTAGTTACTGCAAGCACAGTTTCCTTTCTGCATTATGCACTAAAACCTCTTTGCTTGCTTTAGAAGATGGATAATAAAAGTGAAACTTCCAGATTTCCACATCTTGTTGAAATTCAAGGAGATGCCTTTCAAAATAGAACAGCATCACTGATTGCTGCTCTTTTTCACTCTTGTGAGAGGTACTTAAATATCTGATGTTGCTATGTGGAGTGCAACATAAAATTATTCCTTCAATGGCTATCACTTGATCAAGGCCTTGGTAGCTATGACTGGATCATGGAACATTTGTTTGCAAAGTCTATAAGAAGAGCTGGGGAAGAGAGAACAAGAGAGATCTATTACTGTTTACAGGTAGGTCTGTTTGGGTGAAATCCCTGGAAATACAAAAGTGTTGCAATTTCAATTCAGCAAAATCATTTCCATCTCTTTCTTGGTTGGTATGACATATTTCACTCTTTCTCCAAGGAGCTTCCAGCAGTGGTCTTCCTTTGCAACATTCCTGTGCAGTAGGTTTATTATAGGTGTCACTCCCTTGTCCAGTGAGAGTTACAGTTCAACAAGAATTTGTTCCTGAGACTTCTGTATGAAACTGTTCAGTCTTTGTGCTCTGCTTGTACATTTTGAAGCATCTCTAGATGGAAGGTCGAGATCCTATCTTGATCAGCTGCAGAAATTTCTCAACAAATAGATTAGTTGGAAATACGGTACTTTATGGAAGCTCATTGCTAAATTTAATTAAAACACTCAGAGCATTGGGGGAAATGCAATTGTTTTATGGCATGTTTTAAAATGTCTTGGTATTTCTGCACCAGTTCTTAGAAAAAAGTGTTTGAGCCCAAGATAAAATAACTCAATGGAAATATACTTGAAAAAATGTAGAGACATACTCTTACACACAACCACATACACACACTCCATAGACATTGGGCAGAGGATATGGAGAGCACTACATTCATGTTGTCTGAAGGAACTATATAGTCAAGAGGCACATCCAAAAGTGTCCCAGTAAAAGAAGAAGAGAAGAAAATTTTACAAAGCAAAGAGGAGCAGAAACGGAGGGCACAGCAAATAAGCAATGGTGGCACACATTGATCACATTTTGTATTTTACCAAGTTTTCTCCAGAGTGCCAGAATTGCATAAAGAAGAACTCATCTACCTGAAGAAGCCCTTTGGTTGAAGCCTGTTAGGCATTCTTCATAAATGGCTATTTTAAGGCCCACTTTCAGAGGAGCACAGTGATTATCTTGGATAAAAATGCACAGAAATCATTAGTAAAACATAAACTTAGCCCAGGAAAATAGAAAGTGTGAGAAAATTACTCAAGATTGCCCCATCTTGGTTCAACTTGGTATAAGAGGGAAGCAAGAAGAAATGTGGTCAGGCTTTCAGGATTCTGTTATTATACCCCACAACAATAACAATAATAAAATAATATTCTTTGCACTGTCTGTTTACTGACCTGGCAAAGGTTAAAGGGCTGACACAGTTTTCAGTTGGTGGCTTTTTTCCCTCTTGCTCTTTTGCACCCTGTCTCCTGTCTCCTGATGCTTACATGAGATGCCTAGTTGGCAAGAGAACGGAAGTGGCTAGCTATTGCCTTCTTCTTCCATTTCCTGTACATCTACATCCTTGGCATTCCTGCTGGTCATCTTACCCAAATATTAAACTGATCTAATTCTGCTTACCACTTGTTTTTAGATTAGTCATGGTTGGCCACAGCAGGCTAGAGTCACTGCGTGTGAGTATATAAGTTTGTTTAGTAAATCAATAGTAAAATAAAGTGCTGCTGCCTGAGCTGCATTGCAGAGTGACTGAAATAGCCAATGAGCCAGTTCTTTTTGGCCAATGACACGTCCCATTGCTTCCCGGTCAGAAGAAATGTCATGACTATGGGAACCTGCATTCAACATCCTATACTTCTTGTATACTTCTTGCCCCTTATATTCTACCTTCTCAATTAAACGGGATTTTTGTTTCTTCCTTAATGTATAAACCAACCATCTGCCAGGTTTATTAGCATTAAAAAAAGTGTTATGTTTAGCATATTGTATGTTCCTGGCAACCTGATCGGTCATCAAAATATCAAATTGCTTCCGTAAAACCTTTATCCCTTCTTTAATATTACTATCATCCAGTTTATCTATTAATAATAACTCTTTCTTTTTTTATCTCCGCTTCTAAAACTCTTCTCTTTTCCTCTTGTTTACGTCTATGTCTTGCATTCAATTCAATTAAAATACCACGCATATGGGCCTTGCTAGAGTCCCACACCATTTCTATTGGTAAGCCTATATTCAGATTTAACCTGAAAAATTCCTTGATAGCCTTTTTACATTCTTCCACATACATTTCATAATTAAACAAATTTTCATTAAGTCTCCAGGATCTGCATATATATTGACCAGTCCTTAGTTCCATCATAACTGGGTTATGATCAGACAATACATTAGGTAAAATTTTAGTTTTCTTTAAACTTAACATAAAATCACTCGTAGTTAAAATAAAATCAATTCTAGAAAATGATTGATGTCTATCAGAGAAAAAAGTAAATTCTTGGTCCCTCCCATGTCTTTCTCTCCATATATCTAACAAATTAAAATCATCTTTAATATCAAAAAAAGATTTAGGCAATATTGAACGCGTTTGAGGAACAGATAAGATCTTTTTCTTATCCAAACTAGCATCAAGAACTCCATTCCAGTCTCCCATTAAAATACAAGATCTATAATCCAACTGTATTAGCTTTCTATGCAATGATTTATAAAATATACCTTGTTTTTGGTTTGGAGCATATATACCCACCAACAAAACTTTCTTCCCATCCAATAAAATTTCTATAGCTAAAAATCTTCCATGTATATCTGCTTCTATTAATTTAGCTTTTATATGATTTTTAACATAAATAACAATTCCATTTTTTTTGTCTAAAGATGATGCCACAAAGTGTGTACCCAATTTGTTATTAATCAAATATTTCTGGTCCAAAGTTCTAATATGAGTTTCTTGTAAACAAATTACGTCATTTTTACATTGCTTCAAATAATGAAATATCTTCTTCCTTTTTTGTGGAGAATTTAAACCGTTGACATTCCATGTCAAATACTTATTTGACATGATCTTTTCGTGAAAGCTTCTGCAGGGCCGAAACTACCTCTTCCTTCCTCTTAGGCCTTGCTCCCATGGCTTCCAAAGATGTCAGATCAGCTTGCTTGGTTTGAATTAATTCACGTGGACCCCTTGGATCTTTAGGCTTATCAGCTACCAGAGGTTGAAAAATATCAATTAACTGCACTGGTTGTTCAACTGCTTTATCCATATCCGTCAAAAGAATTGTACGAGGTTGTTGAGATTCCGAAATTTGCAATGATTCTAGATCTTTAACCAAAATTGCCCTCTTAGATTTTGGGGAGGTAGATCTATCAGCCATCAATATATTGTCAAAGAAATCCTTTGCTTTGGCAACAGTAGTCAGACGATATCTATTATTTTTAAAAAACAAAGAAAGTCCAGTTGGAACCTCCCATCTATATTGTATCTCTCTTCTTTTAAGCTCCTCTGTCAAAAAAGCATAATCTTTCCTTAACCTCAGCATTTTGGGAGGTATCTCTTTCAAAACCAGTACTTCTTGACCAGCAACACTCAGTTGTTTATTGTAGGCTGTTGAAAGAACCCAATTTCTGTATTTTCTTGTATTAAAATATATCACAATATCTCTAGGCAAATTTCTTTGTGCTGCGATGCGTGAGTTCATTCTAAACAACCGTTCAATCTGCCAGTCCACATTCTCAATTGAATCATCCAAAAATTTTGATAGAGCTTCAATAACAATTTTTCTTAAATCCTCTTGGTTCCCATTTGGGGCTTCTCTAAGTCCCCTAATTCTAACTGCAAACTGCATCTGATGAAATTGTGTCAAAGTAGCCTGATCTTGTACATCACTTTTAATTTCTTCTAATTTTTCTTCAAATTGCTGTTCAATATTCTCTAATTTCTCTTCAACACCGATGGTGTAATCCCAGACACCCTTAATAGCCTCCACAATGTCTTGTCTCATCTCCTGATTAGATACTTCCGTCATAGCTTTAAAATCTTTTTTCTGTTCTGCCATCTTTTCCTCTAATTTATAATCCATTTTATCCATTCTGTCTTTAAGTGAGGATAATGCAGCACTTACTGGGGATAATGCTACTGTTAAAGCAGTCTGTAAATCTTTAATTGTAATCATTTCTGAAGCAGGCTGTACTGGCTCTTGAGACTCTAAAGGAGCAGACTGTGATTTTACAAGCTGCCCTGGAGAGGGCATAGCCGCCTTAGCAACTGCTGCCTTATGTCTCGTTGTCATGATTAAAAAAAGAGAGGAAGAAAAAAGAAAAAAAATAGCTAAAAAACAAAATTGCCACTTCCTCCCTTTTAAATTTCTTTTAAAATCCAATTAGATCAATTTCTTTTAAAGTCCAAATAAATCCAATCCAAATAGTCACTCAAACTTCTCTTTAGAAAGAGGAAAGAGATTTCACTTTCATTTTCCTGCGCAATCCACACTTTACATTTTTCACTTTCACTAGGTAGAGAAAGCGATCGCCATTTTGAAAAAGTTTTTGTTGATTCAAGAAAACTTATAAATACAAAGGCAGAAACAAAATAGCAGTATACTTGCGATAATCAAAAGACTCCTGTATTCAGTCCGTCTGTTTAAAGTCCTTGTAAGTCAATCTTAAGAGCAGAGGCGGTCACGGCGTCTAATTCTGTCAGCCGACAGAAGCGTCTCTGAGCAGGAGCATTTCAAGTGCCTGGGGAGCACACCTTCTCTGCCCCTGAAAACTTGTTCCAGGGGTCTTGGAAGGGCTCAACCCGGCTCTTGAAGCTCTACTCCCCTTCTTTGCCCGAAGAGGAGTTTTTCCGCTGCAACAAACAGCTGGTGAGCGCTGTTGTTGACAGCTAACTGACACAGAGATCGGAGCCTCACGTTAGAGACTCCATCGACGCCGGTGGAGCCACCGGAAGCCCTCTGCTTGTACATTTTGAAGCATCTCTAGATGGAAGGTCGAGATCCTATCTTGATCAGCTGCAGAAATTTCTCAACAAATAGATTAGTTGGAAATACGGTACTTTATGGAAGCTCATTGCTAAATTTAATTAAAACACTCAGAGCATTGGGGGAAATGCAATTGTTTTATGGCATGTTTTAAAATTTCTTGGTATTTCTGCACCAGTTCTTAGAAAAAAGTGTTTGAGCCCAAGATAAAATAACTCAATGGAAATATACTTGAAAAAATGTAGAGACATACTCTTACACACAACCACATACACACACTCCATAGACATTGGGCAGAGGATATGGAGAGCACTACATTCATGTTGTCTGAAGGAACTATATAGTCAAGAGGCACATCCAAAAGTGTCCCAGTAAAAGAAGAAGAGAAGAAAATTTTACAAAGCAAAGAGGAGCAGAAACGGAGGGCACAGCAAATAAGCAATGGTGGCACACATTGATCACATTTTGTATTTTACCAAGTTTTCTCCAGAGTACCAGAATTGCATAAAGAAGAACTCATCTACCTGAAGAAGCCCTTTGGTTGAAGCCTGTTAGGCATTCTTCATAAATGGCTATTTTAAGGCCCACTTTCAGAGGAGCACAGTGATTATCTTGGATAAAAATGCACAGAAATCATTAGTAAAACATAAACTTAGCCCAGGAAAATAGAAAGTGTGAGAAAATTACTCAAGATTGCCCCATCTTGGTTCAACTTGGTATAAGAGGGAAGCAAGAAGAAATGTGGTCAGGCTTTCAGGATTCTGTTATTATACCCCACAACAATAACAATAATAAAATAATATTCTTTGCACTGTCTGTTTACTGACCTGGCAAAGGTTAAAGGGCTGACACAGTTTTCAGTTGGTGGCTTTTTTCCCTCTTGCTCTTTTGCACCCTGTCTCCTGTCTCCTGATGCTTACATGAGATGCCTAGTTGGCAAGAGAACGGAAGTGGCTAGCTATTGCCTTCTTCTTCCATTTCCTGTACATCTACATCCTTGGCATTCCTGCTGGTCATCTTACCCAAATATTAAACTGATCTAATTCTGCTTACCACTTGTTTTTAGATTAGTCATGGTTGGCCACAGCAGGCTAGAGTCACTGCGTGTGAGTATATAAGTTTGTTTAGTAAATCAATAGTAAAATAAAGTGCTGCTGCCTGAGCTGCATTGCAGAGTGACTGAAATAGCCAATGAGCCAGTTCTTTTTGGCCAATGACACGTCCCATTGCTTCCCGGTCAGAAGAAATGTCATGACTATGGGAACCTGCATTCAACATCCTATAAGAACAATGTTCTCAATCAAGTGCAACACTAAAAGGTCCAGTTTATTTAAACTAACTCCCTGTGACATGTAAACTAGTTGCCAGGGAATTAATTGAATTTCCTCCTGAGACTTAGATAATATACTAGGCACAATTGGTGGAAATGAAGCTTCTCCAGAAACTTCTGACTTTGTATTCTTGGTAGCTTTCATGCTCACCTACAGCTTGTGTGAAGATTATGGTTGAAAAAGGAGAGAAAAGGCTGGTAAGGGATCACTCCTTTCAACTCTGTCTGTGAGGATAACAATTCTGAGTGTGCCCTTCAGATTTTTAGAATAGATTTTTCCTCCAGAAAGTGTGACTGCTATACCTGGGTTACAAAAATCCAAAGACAGCAAGATGGTAACAAGAGGTTTCTGGATCTCTTTGCCATGGTCTAGTGGCTGTCCAGATTCTGCAGTCTAGCTATGTTAGCTGTACCAGAGGGAAAAATAAATTATTAAGGCAGGAAATGGAGTGGGACATGATAGCTTCCTAATCTTGCCATCCCAATTTTGGGATGGCAAAAATTAGCCACTGTCTGATAGTTAGAGAAATCTATTTAGTGGATTGATTCAGTATGTACTATTAAGTCATTGTTGGCTGTTACATGGAAAATTATTCTCCATAATGATCTGTCCCTAATCTGATCTTTCCCCTCCCTATCACCATCAATGAGTGTACATCCGCTTTGTCTGTCCTCTTTGCTTCCTGCCATCTCTTCTTCTCTTTCTTTCCACATTCTCTTTTCTTCCACCTTTCCCAGCATTAGAGGCTTCTCCAGAGAGCTAAATCTTCACATAAAGTGTCCAAAGTGGGATAATTTGAACTCTGTTGTTTGTGAGGGAATGATTAAGTCATTTGTTATTATGAACATAGCCCTGATGTCACATGATATATTACATTACATTAGGTATTACCTGGAATATGGAGGAAAACAAAACAAAATATCAAGGATCCAGTGCCAGAAGAGTAAAGCTTACATATGCAGCAACTGCTAGATGGCTGGGAAAGAGTCACAATCACAAGCTTCCCCAGGCCCTCTAATGTGGCTTGTTTCCAACAGATGTAGTCAAGTCTCCTTCCTATCTCTATTCTCAGAATTAACATAAGATTCAACAGGCCATCCAGTTGCCTTTCTTTCTTTTCACTGAATTAAAACAAAATAAAATGTGCTCAATATCTTGGGTCAACCTTCATCCTGTTGCCCGGATCTCCCACCAAAGTCTAAAATTCTGTGCATTCCTTTTCTGATATCTTTAGAGAACACCACACTTGGTGTGGCTATCCCAGCAATTTCAAATTTGGATCCTCCTGTCAGATCATTTTCCGTCCACCCACAGTCTAGTCATAATTTCAGAAGTAGACTTGCCATTTGAATAGTACGATAGTGTAAATGAAAAGAAAGATAAATATATCTTTTGCAGATCATGAGAAGATATTTGTTCTGTCTTCTTCTTCCATCTCTTTTAAGAAGTAAGGAGTAATTTTTCAGATAGTTCAAATGCATGCTCAAGCTTTGTGTAGGTGGGATCTGAGTTCCCCAGTTAATATTGTCCTATTACTAATTCTAGCTAGAGTATTGCTAAGTATATATAGCTAGAGTATTCTAGCTATAGAATACACAACTATGGTTGCAGCCCTACTTCTATTTATACAGCCACGTTACATTACAGACTCAATCTGAGTATCCCAAATATGAATTGACTATTTTCATTTCAGTTATTTCTTTTCAAAGTAGGGTGTCTTTAAAAAAAAATCAGACCATTTTATTGATAGCTTTATGTAATCATTTGACTCTATAGATCCCATCATAGCTCAAATCTGCAAATATTCCAATGACATGGCAAACCATATTAACCAGAGGAATATTTGATCTGTTCCAGTTTTTCCTTGGACATTGCACTTTTAATAGTCTGTTTTACTGCAAGATTCCATGAGTTCCTTTGAAACTGGCAATATACAATATGTTTTAACTGTGCATATAAATATGTAAATGTTTTAATCATTTCCTCCTGCAAGGGGTATAAAGTACATACAGCATAAGAAATGCTATTGTGGAATTAAAGAATTAAAGAGATGTTTATATCCTCCATTGAGATTGTTTTCATTAATGACAGAAAACATAGACCAGAAATTATTTTAGCAATGGTTGCTGAAGAAAAGAGCAGTTGAATGTTTCCTCTTCCTATATTTCTAGTAGTACCTCATATTGGGGTGAGGGTTCCAATCCCTTCCCCAGAATTTATCAAACTATCAGCATGCTTCAGCATTGACCATGCTAGTAGTGTTCAGCAATGTCTGGAGAACTAGGGGTTTCCCATCTCTGTTTTAACAAAATGTATATAATATTTCTCTACCCTTATTTTTTGCTATCTATAGGCTTACTCGAGTAACTTGCAGTGCTTGGTTGCTCTATATTTTATCTGAAGTGGAATGTCCCACCAACAACCTTTTCTTTGCAGCTGTTATGACATGCCTGTTAGGACGCGTAGTCAGTAGTGGGATTCAAATATGTGAACAACCGGTTCTCTGTGTGGATGCCACTTCCGGAAATCCATTCTGGGCCTGGGCAACAAAAAATTAGCTACAGGTTCTGCCAAAGTGGTGCGAACTGGCTGATAAATTTGTAAAGAAGTGGAAGAATTTATCAATGGTCAGATCCTCTTCAGAAGGCAAGATTATTCTTAAAGAATTAGGTCCAGTGTTTCACTTGGTCTGGGTTTTGTTGTTGTGGTTGTTGTTGTGGTTGTTGCAGTTGGAGTCTGAAAGCCTGCTTCAATAACCTCTGAGCCTGGTGACAGTCTCCAGCCATCAGCAACATCATTCTGTAGCCTTAATGCTCTTTCTTTTGCCTTGATGCTGACAGCTAAGCAGTGTGACTCAGATATCCCCTGGCAATGCCTGGTCTTGAATCCGCAGGTTTTGTTCTTAATTATGTGTGCTAGTACAAAGCTGACAAAAAGCATTGGGAATTACGAGTCTTCAATTTTATTTCAGCCATCTCTAAAACTGGATGCCTGACCAGTTCATAAATCAGTACTGAAGTCACCTTATGAATGACTATACTTTCAGGTTTGGTTTTGTTTTGTTTTAAAAAAAATAGGAAACAACTCTTGAAATGGGAGATTTGGGCTCCCTAAAGCAATCTTCTTTGGAATAATGTCAATGCCATTGTATCCAAGATGCTGAAGACGTTTTATAGCACATTGGACAACTTGTGCTGCCAGATCACAAAGATGCTGTTTGATAGCATTTCTGATGGTGTTTTCTCCATAATTGATGTTGAATCTACCAGCCTATAGAGATGTATTCTTACATCTTGCTGAAAAGTAAATAACATGGCTTTGGCAATAGTAAGACATATCTCTTTAGCCTTCTAGATTTTTTGCATTTTTCAATAAGCATGAAGGCAAGGGTGGTCTACAAGATTTTATATTCTTGAACAAAGCCTTGGAGAAAGCTGCTCACCAAAAACTTCTGAGCGAATTCACCTACTATGGAACAGGAGGAAAGGTTCTCTATGGATCAGCTACTAGTTGAGAAAAAATGGACAATTCTCATACTGGTAAAATTTGCACAGTAGAGTCCCTCATGGGATTTAATTTATATATGAATGACCTAGAGTTAGGATTCAGAAATGATATGTCTAAGTCTACAGATACCTAAATTTTGTAAATACCTAAATGACTTTGTGAAGACTTCTGTCAGGAATTTTTTTTAATTGAGTACATGGTCTTTAGAATCACAACAGAAACAAGTGTAAACTGCTATGTGTTGACACAAACAGATCTATCATCCTCTAATACAATAATAGGATCTAATTTAGCAATGATTGATCAGAAGAAGATTCTGTAATACACTGGGCATTAAGAGGGGTAAATGTAATATTGTCACATCAATTTGCAGCTTCTATAAAAAAGGAAAATTCCATGCTCAGAATCATTAGAAAGGGAACTGAAAATAGAACTGCTGATGCAATTATTTTCTTATACAAATCTATGTATTGTGTACACTGTTGGTCACTGTACCTTAACAAAGCAAACTAAATTAAAGGAATGAAGCAGATCCCTAGAAGGAAAAAGTATAATTGGGCCTCTTTAATGTATATGATAGAGATGTATGAAATTATGATAAGCAGCCATAAGACGGAGATAGAAAATACACTATTTTTTTATAATTCACATACACTGTGGAATTTGCTACCAACCACTGTGATAATGAAGCCAATTTTGGATTTTGTTAAAGGGGGCTTGGAGAGATTTGTGAGGACCAGGCTATCAATGGCTACTAATATGGATGATTTACTATCTTCTGAATTATGGGAGGCATGACGATTGATTGATTGACTGACTGACATTTAGAAAGACACTCAGCTCCTTTGTGACTTTGGGTATTATACCATGGAACACAATAAAAGCTTTGCAACCAACCCAAAAGGATAGAAGTCCCCAAACAATAAAAACATAACTCTCAATCCATCATTATCCCCAAAGAGACCCACTACACTCTCTAACCCAACACCTGGGAGAAGAGCCAAGGCTTTCAAAAAAGACCATAGTAGTAGCCATTCAAATCTCCGGGAAGATGGTCTTCTCAATGGAGACCTCTTCCTGGGTCCCAGGAGATAGCTCTATTTGTTCAATAGAAAAGAAAGCTTTTCAACTCTGTCTGGTTGTATAGGGCGAGCGGACAGTCCCTCAAATAATCAGGCCCAATGCTGTGAAGGGCTTTATAGGTGATATTCAGCACCCTAAATTCTATCCAGAAACCTATTAGCAATCAGTGTTGCTCATGAAGCAGATGTGACACAAATAAGCATAATATATCTTGTCAACAATGGCTCAAGCCCCTGTATTCCAGTCTGGACTTGCAGCTCCCAGGTGGTCTTCATGGACAACCCCAAATACCATGTGTTACAATAGTCCCAAAACAAAACTGACCAAAGAATGTGACTGTGAGCAGGACATTCGGGTCCAGGAATGGGCACAAGTCACACACAAGATGAATCTGTGCAAACAAGCAGTAACTGCAAGTTTAAAGTCTCTTAAATTGTTGTGAATGATGGTGGAAGGGATCTACTGTCCTCCAATCAGGAGATGAACTTCCAAATGCATCTCAGTGATTAATATGTGTGACCCAGAATGCTGGACAAGATCGGTGTTTCCAGCTGGGGTTTTTTTTCTTTTGTTTTTGTTTTGTTATTCTGGGCTCATCTGTATCCAAAGAAGGCAATTCTGGCAGGATAATAAAAAAAAAATCCTTTCGTCTTCTGCATGGACCAATCTCCGGACTTTAGAGTGTTTCTTGCTTTTTAAATAATTTCTTGCTAAGCAATCAACCCAAAAGAAAAAGGAAAGGCTAGAGACATTTCTAACCATTCAAGGTCAAATACTCCATCAAACCACTCTGTGACTTTTCGTACTTGGCTTAGTATCACGAGCGAATCTTGATGTGTGAATTTTAGTATGGCAAGTGAATCTTACTTCTGGTTAAATAAATCAGGTCTTGATATATAATGTGAAACCAGACAGTGAACAGATCCAGAAAGAAACATTGGAATAAGTTCATTTTTACTCATTATAAAAGATACACACTGGGGAACTTAGTTTCAAATGAAACTTAGTTGATACCTTTAATTTATTTACTTTGTACTTTGCTTCTGCCTGTGTTCAAGGTTGTCCTTGATCTCTTCTAGTAGGTCATCCTCCATGGCCTGCTTCCTCTGCTTCCTCCTGTATCCTCAGATTGGCTGCCAATTGGTCTCCGAACGCAATTCAAAGGGTTGGTTATGACCTATAAAGCCCTACATGGCATCGGACCAGGTTACTTACGGGACCGTCTGCTGCCCCATGAAACCCAGCGACCGGTTAGGGCCCACAGAGTCGGCCTTCTCCAGGTCCCGTCAGCCAGACAGTGTCGCCTGGCGGGGCCTAGGGGAAGAGCCTTCTCTGTTGTGGCCCCGGCCCTCTGGAATCAACTCCCCCTGGAGATCCATGTTGCCCCCACCCTCTCTGCCTTTCGCAAATTGCTGAAGACACATCTTTGTCGACAGGCCTGGGGCAGTTAACGTCTTGCCCCTAGCCAGTGTATGTTTGCTTGCATGTTTGTTTGAATGACTGGTTTTCTTAATTAAGGGGTTTTTTAATAATGTATTTTAATGTTAGATTTCTATCTATGTTGTGAGCCGCCCTGAGTTCCTGGAATAGGGCGGCATAGAAATCCAATAAACCATAAACCATAAACCATTCTGTACAAAGATATCTGGCCTAAAAGTATCTACATCAAGCCCATTGGATTAATTGATATCAAAGTGGGGAAAATAAAGATTTCAACTTGTTCTAGTACAAAGGCAAGCCCCTCATTAATAATTTGCCACCATATTGACCAAAATAATTGTCTGTATGAATGCTCATCAATCAGGCATTGGGAAGAACAGTCTGGCACAGCTGCTGCTGTTTAATGTACGGGGCACCTTGTGTTAGTTGTTCTGCATCAAGTCGGCCATCAAGTAGTTAAATCATTCTCCTTCCCCTCCTTTCATGCCTCTCCTACACAAGAGATCCCTTGCTCCTTCACCTTTTCCCCATGCAGAACCTATTACCCACACAGAGATCTTTCATTCAGTCCATATGCTTCATGGTGCTTTCCAAGAGCATTAGAATAATGGGGCTCCTACTGCCATGCCTGTATAATTAACCTCTGGTCTTTCAACTGTATTTTGATACAGTTGAAATGCTACCTAGAATTTCAACCTCGCCCCACCCCCCACCCTCCGCATATTATCCAGGCCAATCTGACAAGCAGATTTTCTGTTCCTCTGTTTACTTGAACTGATTCCCACATCCAGGTCCTGGAGCTCCCAGACTTTTCCAGAATTCCTTTGTGGGAAATACATAAGTTCAGGAGGAGAGAGAGTACAATACCTGTCTAGAGTTTTCTTTAATATAGGTTTGCACTTTGGAGAGGATCATGCCTGGGTTTCGGGATAGCACTGCTCGTAAATCTCAGCCTAATCTTCCTGCTGATGTTTTCAGTTTGCTTCTTGCACTCATAACGTATTTTTAATGTGCCATGAATGTTGTCCCATTTGGAGGACAATACTAGCTTTCTTGGTTTTTTTTTCTTAATATGTTTGCCAGGTAATTGTGTGTGTCTTTGCATGCACGCATGCATCCACATGCATATGCATGTTTCTGTTCTTGGGTAGCATTGAACACTCCTGTGCATTCGTGGAAACCGTGCCTTTCATTTAAATCACATTAATTAGATAAATTGGAGATGTACATAATTACCTAAGTGGTGGTTATACCGTAACACGTTCACTTTTTTTTTTTTTTGCATAAAATGTTTGCTTGTCTTTTCACAACTTTTTTGGGGGGCAGTCTGTAAATAGATTGTAAGAGCCAATTTAATGTAGTGGTTAAAGCATCAGGTTAAAAACCAGGAGACTGTGAGTTCTAGTCCTGCCTTAGGGGCAAAGCCAGCTGGGTGACATTGGGCCAGTTCCTCTTTCTTAGTCCTAGGAGGAGGCAATGGCAAATAACTTCTGAAAAGCCTTGCCAGGAAAATGGAAGGAATTGTCCAGGCAGTCTTCAAGAATCAGTCACAACTAAAAGGCAGGGGGAAAAAAAATTTGTGAAACATCTGTAGTCTTCCTGGGCTGAGACGTGTCCCCTAATTGTGGGGTCCTTTGTGTTCTCTGAGCTTGGTTGTTTGCTTGCAGATAATTCATTAGTAGACCAGATAACATCTTCAGTGCTAGAAAGGAGTGGGGTTTGCTTTCTGACATATACAAATGGCTTGTCCTTTCAGATGTGACTTTCTCAAGAAAACAACTCTCCTACCAGTACTGACAGGGCAAGCTACTATATATACACAGGGAGCAAGCCCCACACTCAGTAGCACTGGTGATATTATCTAGTCTGGTGATGAAATGTCTGTAAGCGAACAACCAAGCTCAGAGAGCACCAAGCACTCCACAGTTCAGCTCTGATATTCTCTTCTGTTGGTACCTGCCCCCTAAATTCCTAAAGAAAACCTGTATAGTAATAGTAGTAATAATAATAATAATAATAATAATAATAATAATAATAGTAATAATAATAGTAATAGTAATAGTAATAGTAAAGTTGGAAGGGACCTTGGAGGTCATTTAGTCCAACCCCCTGCTCAGGCAGGAAACCCTATACCATTTCAGACAAATGGCTGTCCAATCTCTTCTTAAAAACTTCCAGTGTTGGAGCATTCACCGCTTCTGGAGGCAGGTTGTTCCACTGGTTAATTGTTCTAACTGTCAGGAAGTTTCTCCTTAGTTCTAGGTTGCTTCTCTCCTTGATTAGTTTCCATCCGTTGCTTCTTGTCCTGCCTTCAGGTGCTTTGGAAAATAGCTTGACTCCCTCTTCTTTGTGGCAGCCCCTGAGATATTGGAACACTGCTATCATGTCTCGCCTTGTCCTTCTCTTCGATAAACTAGATATATCCAATTCCAGCAACCGTTCCTTATATGTTTTAGCCTCCAGTCCCCTAATTTTATGTAACACCTTTTGAAAAAATGCAGTATAATGTCTTGACACTATGCTAAGCCTATGCGTTCATTCTTGATTGTCTGCTTGGTGTTACCACTGATTGGATTCAGAAAACTCAGAATGATCCCTGATACATTTCTATAGTGCCACATCTGAATATGCTGACTTTCTACATTTTTAAACAATAAAAAAGAGCAAGATATGTAACACGTGTAATCAATTACCAAAAAAATCAAAGGAACAACAGAAAGGAAAGCATTGAAATAGTTCCAGCAGGATTTAAATGCTAAAACACATATATCTAAAGTCAGTCTGAATGCTGATCTATTATTAAGATGTATAGCAAGTGACTTCATTACGCATATTATCACTGAAAGCCAATCTTGAAAACTTTTCAAGAGATATTGTTCATTTCATAAGTATAATTTACTCTGGGACTTGAGGAGGCCCTTTTGTTTCTAGGATACTTTTGCAGGATTTGGCAGAAATTATTCTTTCTTCAATTGTTAAACTTAATATTAAATCACCAGAGAGTTAAGATTGGCGAAAGGAGAGTCCTTTCCTTGTAAAGTATGGAATATTTTCTGCTAGTGGAGACCACCATTGGACATACAAAAGTCATTGTACAGTATATATATAATACGACCATGAAAAAGTATTTTATAAAACAGTGGACTATAACACATATAACCACATGAGCATTTATATCAGGGGTCTTCAAACTTGGCCATTTTATGACTTGTGGACTTCAACTCCCAGAATTTCTGAGCCAGCGTGCCTGGCTGAGGAATTCTGGGAGTTGAAGTCCACCAATCATAAAAGGGCCAAGTTTGAAGACCCCTGATTTATAGGCATAGTGCAGGGGTCTACAAACTTAGCAACTTTAAGACCTGTGGACTTCTACTCCCAGAATTCCTCAACCAGCCATGATGGCTGAGGAATTCTGTGAGTTAAGTCCACAAGTCTTAAAAGTACCAAGTTTGAAGACCTCTGGCATAGAGAAACTTCTATAGAGTAAAGTCTTGGTTTAACAGACCTTTGTTTGAGTGGACAATGAGATACAACATTATTGTTTCAGGTAATTTGCAACCTTGGAAAGCACCAATAAAATATTTTAGAATTTAACAGTCGTTTAACATACTTTCCCCTTCACCAAAATCACCTGTTAAATGGAGGCTTTACAGTATTGTATAATATATAGAATATATAGACAATGTATATATTTGGTGTTTGCCCTCTGGAATGAGTTTGGCCCTGTGATCTGGGTAGGCTCCCACACTCAAGCCCTGCTGTTTTGTACTGATGTTGTGGTGTTGCATACAAGTCCATAAAGCACAGTGTCATGTTCTCACTTCTACCACTTACTCTCCTCTTGCTAAAACTTATGAGCAGAGAAACTATAATCAGATAGATAGTATATAATGAACCTGGAAGCGAGCCAGAGAACATATATAAATGTAATAAATGAAGAATAAATAAAACACGAAAAGGAGGTGGAGCCTTATTTTTGCTTCATTGCTTACAGCAAAGCCTCTACTTGTAATTCATGCTAGAATATGGGACATATTTAATACCAAGGATTGTTCTAGAACAGGGGTGTCAAACTCGCAATGTCACGTGACGTGTCGCGACGTAGCGTGACTTTTTCTCCATTGCCGGCAATGGGGTGGGCGCGGTTTTGGCATGACACATCCGGCCCATGGGCCGGCAGTTTGACACCCCTGCTCTAGAATGTATGATCATTCTTCCGAAAAATCTGTACAGTGAACAAGCAGCTACTGTTAAAACTGAATTAGGAGAAGCAGTGGTTTAGAATTGGGAAAAGAAGGAGACAATGAAGCATATCATTTCCATATGTGTTTAACTTAAATGGTAAATATTTTACAAGATTGAAAAGACTGGAAAAGTGATAACTGGAATGAACATTGGACATTAAAATACTAATTAAGTTAGATATTCGGGCAACTACTCTTTTATTAGATGAACATAAAGAAAAAAATAAAAGCGCTCATTACGAAAGTACTATTGGTAAATAAAATGCCCAGATTGATATTAACTATTCAGAAGACAAAAATAAGATGATCCTGTATGCTTGGTGAATTATATCAGTGATGGTGAAGAAGTAAACATGATAATAAAGATAGCATGTTGGAAGAGTAAAGAAAAGATGTATCTTAGGACAGAAGGCAAACTTAAGCAAGATTGTGCATAATAAGGGCATTTAAATGACAACGACTAAGGGTAATGAATTTTCCTTTTTAATATATAACTAAGATATTTGCATTATGGATTTGGAGACAAAGAATACTATGGACAGCATGCAGAAACTCACATTATTTAAGCTTGTAATGCAAGTACTTAAGAATAATTAAAAAAAACAGATTTCTGTTCTAAGATTGTTGGATAGTAACTTAACATAGAGCCTGGGACTTTTCTTTAAGACCTGTAGATAAATATGCTTTTTCCTGTGCCATCTGCTTTTAAATGCCTTATTTGCTCTTCTTTCAATTATTTCCAATGATTGTTTAATCTGTATTATTTGTTTACTGGAGCTGATGTTTAGCATTTATGGATTTTTGAC
The DNA here is from genome assembly GCA_034064705.1 of Bothrops alternatus. Classification (NCBI taxonomy): domain Eukaryota; kingdom Metazoa; phylum Chordata; class Lepidosauria; order Squamata; family Viperidae; genus Bothrops; species Bothrops alternatus. The sequence goes on along the minus strand of JARGCV010000031.1, from coordinate 808,734 downwards.
TATCCTGGTGGAAGATCTGGTAGAATTTAGATTGTCATGAAAGGACAGTCTCCACATACCACGTTAACTTGCACCTCTCCTCTAAGTAGGAGTATGGTAGTGATTTCAGCTGCTAAAACATGACTCATAGGAATAATTTTACAGTGTTAGCCAGATTGCATCTGTTTTGAGGAATGATCGTGAGTCATCCTTTATAAGGATAACAGTCTTGGTGAGGGGAAAATATATATTGAAGTCAATGCAATCTGAGTCAAACATATTTTATTTCTCATTACAAATGAAATAGTGGGGAGAGTGAGCGTTGAACATAAAGAGGACCAAGCTGGGAGGTAAAAGTGGAAAGTAAGAGATAATCAAATTTTGTTCAGGTGAAAAAAGGTAGAAGGGTGAGCCTCAAATGAGGTGGAACAGAAGTGACAAGAACTTTATAGGCTTTTGTCCTGGACCTGTGAAGTATTAAATTTAGGAGAGGTGTGACTGTATAGTACAACAGACAGAATAAAATATAATATGAATAAGGGGGAAAAAGGATGAAGAACAAGATGGTAAAATGAAGAAACAGTACAGGAAATAAACTTGTTAGCTAGGGGGCTGTAATCACCTAACCCAAAGCCTGGGAGAAAGGCCAGGTCTTCCTCTAGAATCCTGCCACACATTGTGTCATTCTGGCATCATCATGGTTAGGAACAAACCTCTGCCTTTTCTAAAATCTGGCTGTGCATTCAACATTTTGCTACCTATGTATGGCTTTATGCCTCTCTGCAAGATTTTGAGAAAAAAACTCCTCAGATATAAGGAAGTCTGTTAATGGCTCAGCCATTTACACATTTGGGGGTATCTCCTTTCTTTCATCTTTCTAACCTCTTGTATACTTGTATACATACTGTATAGATATAGATCCGTTAGCACATTAAGTGTCTCTTCTCTTGAAGCTTTCAACAGCTCAACTGGTATTTTATCTATGCCTAAGATTTTCCTGTTTGGCAGCTGGTCTATTGCCTGATGACCTCTCTTTCTACCATCCACTCTCTCTATAAGTTTGTCATTTACTATCCTGTTTTCTCCTACAGCCAGGAGCCATATTCTCTGACACTTGTAGTTCAGAATATAGAGGCACCTGGATGGAATAAATGATGCCCCCCCCCGGTTTTATTTTAACATGCAGAACTTTTACCACATTGCTAGGGCTACCATATTGACTTTTTTGACCATATCCTGACTTTACCCTGGTTTACATGAGGGCCTGTTGTTCTTTCCCATAGAAGAATCCTGCTTTGACTTATCCTGGATAAAGATGATTAGATTTTAAGCAGTTTTCCTAATCCTCTATGTTGATTAATCAAAAAGAGTTATACAGTAGGTTCAGTATTGCATTTTAAAAATTGCATTTAATAACTTGAATATACTGTTCCTGTTATAGTTCTGCTGTCATTTTGTTTGAGAGTTTTCCATGGCTTTCTCACTTTTGTAATGAGGTTTAACTAAATTCTTTTTTTTTTAAAAAAAGCTGCAACTGATTCAAAGTGATAACTGCTGTGTTAATTCTTCCTCTTATATTCAGTCCATGAAGACTGGAGCTTTCTTCACCTTCTCCTCTTCCTAGAACTAAGTTTGGTATTTGCTGACTGAACACACACACACGCACATACAGACACACAACCCCCCTTTTTTTGCTTTAGTAAGAGTGGTCCAGCTTTGGGGAAGCTTGCATTGTGAATAATAATAATGGATTAATTAAAAGGCTAGTAATACTCCTTTTGAAAAATGGGTGTCCACTGGCCCCTTCCTTCCTGAATATGTTGTGGTGATGGTGGTGGTGGTGGTGGTGGTGACGTAGTCATTTTTCATCCCTTGGCCAAATTGCTTTATGTGCAAGTCAGCCTGAGATGAATCTTGAATTAATTTTGAAATTCTGCTGTCCTCTCATATATAATTTATTGTATAAAATGCAAGGCAGTCAATCTTTCATTAGACATGGGGTGACCGAGGGTCAGCAGACACCACTGCCGTACTAACAATAAAGGCCCCCACATCTGGTCTGGAACGATGTCTGGAATTGCAAAATGCATGCATCCACTTACTGCTCTGGCTGAAAACATAAACGTAGAGGCCAGTTTGCCTGCTGAAACATGAACCAGTGTAATAGAAACCGAAGGCCTGAAACGGACTGTTTGTGTGTCTAGCCAGTCTATTAGCAAAATGTGGAGGACTAACGAGCAGAAGGACCTCAGTTTCAAGTCGCACACTTTACAAGCTGTTTGTAATATAGTCCATTTCAGGTTTCGAAGGAGGAGAAACGGGGGGGGGGGTTGGGGAAAGGGGTTGCATTCCACCATGGAACTTACACATGATGCTTTTAACATGTGGTTGGTTTTGCCACAGAAGCTGCTGGTGCATGTAACAATGCTTGTTTTTTACAGAACTATTTGACTGCCTGTCTAACTCTCTTTGTGGTGTATGTTCTTCAGTGAGGCCTGCATAAATCCCAGGACAGAGGTTTCTCAGAACTGAGCCCAATATTAATGATTGAGGTGATCCTGGAGGGGGGGGGAGAGAATTGAGATTCCATGCCCAGGACCAGTAAATAGGAGAGAGTCTTCTACATTCCTTCATCTACAAAGACAGCAATCAAACATCAAGACAAGCAGCCTCATTTAGACATTATCCAGAGTTATGTGGTAAAATACCATAGGCAATTTAGCAAATCCCATGGATGTGGTGACATAAGTGACACACCCAAGAGATCCAGATGGTGTATGCACATGCATCTCTAAGACACATGACTATGGATGTCTACAAGCTACTGCTCTTTTGGTCATCAGCTCTGGCTATTTTAGGCATCTGCGCAGTTTGCAATGCAAGTACAAAAGTGGTAGAGCTTGCATTGGGATTGCATGGGGATGATTTCATCAGATAGACCCATGTGGTTCACCCTGCTGCAGTCCTCTCCATGTGTCTTCCCTGTATGTCATCTCCTCCTTCATATCTTTTTATAACATCCAGTGTTTATCTATAGGGAAAAGGCACCCAATCACAGAATGCTTTAATGTATTCAAACAATATTTTGAGATAAAATATTGGAGGAGATTGAAACTGATGTGATTGCTCGGTACAAATACTTTTCAATCATGAAAAACAAAATAAGCAATGTTTCCCCTGTATTTACTCTTTATGCCTATTTAGTTAAAAATGACATTTACTTCCATCTTTTTTTTGTCAATATATCAGCTTGATATAGTTGTCTAATAAATGGTCCACATTTGCTGTCTATTGACTGAGAAGTTTCATAAATGAATATTGGTATATGAAAGCACCAGCTAATATCTTGGTGCATTCCTCCAGATATTATTACATAATAAGTGTATTGTAGAAGGGAGGACACCTTTTTATATACATTTACAATAATGTGGGTTGGCCATATACAATTTTTGGATTTTTTATTTCATTTCTGCCATTATAAGAAGGATGAAGTGGGAAAAAAAAGGCCTATAAAATACAAATGGAAGTAAAATTCATTTGAGTCCCATTTCCAATGAACTGACACATTATTCAAAATTTACAATTCTCACATTTAGCAACGAGGTTTTTTTTTTAAAAAAAGAAATGTTAAGGGAAAACCTGTACAATATATATCATGCAAATAACATGCAAATAACATGTGTTTGAGCAAATTATTGTAAAAACTTGGCACAATAAAAGAAATTGAAAATGAATGTGCATGCCTTTGGAGAAATGTGCGCTGAAACACAAGCTGATGCTCATGCGAAATTTTAAAAATAATGTCATATTCATCAAACTAACCCTGATGCATTTCCAAAAATAAGAAATTGGGATAAACCTACATGGATTGATCCACTCATCTTTTCAATAAAATCTTTTTTTTTCTTATTTTCCGAGTGATCACATAGAATATCTGAGAACTCTATGGTATGTGTATCTATTTATTTATTAAATTTATATGCTGCCCAGCTCACTATCATCTTGTTCTTCCTGCTTTATTGTTCGCAAACTGTCTTGATTGGGACGGCTGAGAAATATTATGTAATAAATGCATCACTGTCATTTTAAATACAGTTATTTTAGATAAAAGTATTTCTATGATAAGAAAGAAGGCAACACCCCCCTCCCAAAAAAAAATCTTTTTTCAAATGGCCAGCACTCACAGGACGTAAAGAAAGTGCTAAGGTACGGTAGCACTCTAAAATTTCTGCAAGTGTTCAGCTTAGGAAGTATTTTAGCATTCCTGCTGGCTCAGGAATTCTGGGAGTTGAAGTCCACGAGTCATAAAAGAGCCACGGTTGCCTGCCCTGATGTAGCGTATAGGATGATTTCTTCTTTTCCATCTGTGCTAGAACTCCCCATCTACCACCGGATGTCTACCGACTGACAGATTTCTATCTATTTTTATCTGCTACCGGTAGTGATGGACAGCATCTTTCCAGGAAACTTAGAAGTCTGTCCCAACTTATGCTCCTTTAGATAAGGATCCCAGGAATTGATTCAGAAATCTGCTTGCAAAACATGTATTTCTCCCCCAGTGAGCTAATGTGAATGCAATGGATGTGCATTCTTGCTTGTTCAAGAGGGGAACTGGGACCGGGCTGAATTCATGTTTCTGTCTCAGCATTCATTCATGTTTATTGAGATTATAGAAAGGATGGATTACACAATGACCCATAATAGAACACAGTTTTTCTATCTTGAAATAGTGTCTCTTAGATGGCTTGGATGAAAGAATAAGGGATAAATTGTCCCCAATCCCATTCTTTGGACACAAACCAGGTTATATTCCTCCCTCACATGACATATGCACATTTTTTTTAAAAAAAGGTGAGAATCATTCCTGCCTCTCAATAATGTCACCTTATTTGGAAGGAACACCATGTGGCTGAGGAGAAGGATACAACAGCTTTTCTGAAGCCAACCTGACTTGCTTCTGTCAAAGAATCCCATTCATGCCACTCTAAGTTCAGTGATGGAATGTCATAACTGCCCCCTTTTCCATTTTACCGGCTGGGTAGAAACTGTGCATCTCCACCTCACTATTTAGTTGCATGTAGCATTTAGTGTGAACGTTAAGAAGACCCAGTAAGCAGAGCTGTTCCCCCTCCAAGTCTTTTCTCTAATTAAAATCCAGGAAGAGGCCTCAGGAGATTTGAAAGAACTGGAATCAACTGAAACAAAGACCATTTTGTTGTAGCCCTATCAACCCAGGACATGGGCAAAATCCTAAGCCCCACTACTCATTGGCTGCCTGCTTTTGATTGATGAAGCTGACAACTTACAGAATATCCCAAACATTGTGGTTTAGTTGGTGTCTAAGGATTGCTCTCCAAAGAGCTGTTTCAGGTCACCCATTGCCTTTTTGAATATGCATGTTCACCTTCTTATGCATGATTTAATAACCACTATGCGTCATGTAACCCTAGTTTAAAATCTTCCATTCAATTTTAGGTTAAACAGGAAGTCTTCAGCTAGATCAAACCCTCATGGAGTTTAGTAATTAAGCAAGCTTAGTGTTGTGCATAATATAACAATTAGCTCTTTGATCTAGTTTACCATTAGTTCTGTGCAAAACTCCCCATTCCAGGAAATATCAGAAAAGATTGTTCTAGATTCTAGAACAATGTTCTAGAACATTGTAAACTACTTCCTGTTGTGAAAGATTTATTTCCAGAAAACCACTGGGGCACTCCTGGAATTCTGGATTGGTGCGCTATGGAATTAAAATGGACATTTTCCCTGTTTCTTGGTCTGTTCCCTAGAACAGTGACTCTTGTAATGCCCCTCTTAACTGTGTTGTCTCAATACAATAACTGAATGGGTTTTCAGACAAGAGACTTAATCTGCCTTCTGCAGAAATGCTGGGGATTGAATTTGGGACTGTAACTGAACTACCGGTAGGTTTAGTTCTCAAATGTGGTAGAGACTAGGAATTTATGTGACTCAAAGCAAGTACACTATATCTGAGATGCGTCTCCTCATTGGCTAAATAACATGGAATCATTTTTGCCTTTGGAAAAGTAAGAAAAAGGAAGAAGGAAGGCGGGAAGGAAGATAGGCAGGCAGGAAGCCAAAAAGCCAGGCAGGCAGGCAGGCAGGCAGGCAGGAAGGAAGGAAGGAAAGAAGGAAGGAAGGAAGGAAGGAAGGAAGGAAGGAAGGAAGGAAGGAAGGAAGGAAGGAAGGAAGGAAGGAAGGAAGGAGAGCTGAAGAGAATAGAATGAACTGTACATTTGCTTTTTATTTCTGTGGTATAACAACCTCAGAGCTAATTAAAACTAAATAATAGTTTAGCTAAGATAGCATGAAAACAAGAAGAGATTCCCTTATTCAAGCATTAGGGTTTTTTTTACCAGATAAGGGCACCACAGTATTCCCCGCCCCATCCCTCCCCATACCTATGTCTGTTATTTACAAACTATGTTACTTTTTGGATACATTTTTTTCCAGAAATCATATCTGTACAGAATAACAGGAAAAACTGTGGAGAACTATAACGAGACAGATAAAATTTTGCTATTTCTGTTTGGAAATTTAATGGAAAGGTAAGCATTTGGGGTGTGAATCTCCTCCTATCTTTAACGCAAGATCTCCTTTGTAAAAAAGTTCTAGACCAGGGCTTTTCAACCAGTGGTACGGGTACCACTTGTGGTACATTGGCATCTGGCAGGTGGTATGCGACCATCCTAGAAAAGTGGTAGCGGAAGAGGGGAATGAGCTGAACCACACAAGCCTGACAGCTGGAGCTGCAGGGTTGTCAGGGCTCAGCAGAAGCGCTAGGATCAGCACTTCTTTGGGGCTGTCAGGGCTCAGTGGAAGCGCCAGGATCAGTGCCAGGCTCCAGCTGGAGCTCGGCGCTGAGCCTAGCACCTATGCTGAGCCCAGAAGAAGCGCCGATCAGATGGAATGTTGCAGCATCTCCAAGGTCTTGTGATTTACATTCAGATGCTTGGCAACTGATTCATATTTATGTTGGTCACAGTGTCCCAGGGTCATATGAAGTGACCAAAACCTGCTGCAATCACCTAGCACAGCGGTTCTCAACCTTTTTCAGGCCCCGACCTGCACCGCGCATGCGTGGCGGGACAGCCTGCATTGCGCATGTGCGGCACAATGGCCTGCATCGCGCATGCATGGTGCTGGCCCCTGCGCCGGCCTAGGTGTAGGCCACCGCCCGTTCGGGGCGGCTGCAGGCAGGCCCAGGTGCTCAGGTGCTCCTGGGTGGCTGCGGCGGCGACGGTGAAGGGCGACCATGGGCTGGGCCACCAGCTGGCCCAGCCCAAGGGAGATAAGACACCAGCTGGGCTCCACGCGCGCCAAAAACCCTCCCTGTGCCCGCCACTACCCCGCTAGCCTTGCCTTCGCCACCGCCCATTTGGGGCAGCGGCAGGCAGGCCCAGGCACTCCTGGGCGGCCACGGCAGTGATGGCGCAGGGCAACCACGGGCTGGGCCACCAGCTGGCCCAGCCCAAGGGAGGTAAGCCACCCGCCAGGCCCCACGCGTGTTAAAAACTCTCCCTGCGCCCACCGCTGCCCCGCTAGCCTTGCCTTCGCTGCTGCCCGTTTGGGGCGGCGGCAGGCAGGTCCAGGCGCTCCTGGGCGACCGCAGCAGCGACGGCACAGGGCGACCACGGGCTGGGCCACCAGCTGGCCCAGCCCAATGGAGGTAAGCCACTCGCTGGGCCCCACGCATGCCAAAAACCCTCCCTGCGCCCGCCGGCCTCCCACCTCCCACCCCTGGCCCTCTTTTACTTACAGTTTTAGTAGTTCTCAGCAGGGAGGGGTGGAAACTTCTGGAGAGCTCGCCTTCGCTGAAGACAACTTGGAGCACTGTTTGCAGACTGGGACTTTTGGCGGGCTCAGCAGGGCGGAGACAGCCTGGACAATTCCTATTGGCTTTTGAAAGCCAATAGAATTAGACTCTATTCAAGAGAGTCTATTCTATTGGCTTCCAAAAGCCAATAGAATAAGAGGGAGTAGCGCAGCTAAGGAAAAGGGGAAAAATGGCGGACTGTGTTGTTTGGCGACCCCCATGAAATGGTCGTTTGACCCCAAATGGGGTCATGACCCACAGGTTGAGAACCGCTGACCTAGCAGATGAGGGGAATAAAAACCAAACACCCCCACCCCCATTGCCAATCCACAACAATGAAAACCTCAGAGAGGAGGAAGAGTGCGGCCGGGTGGGCAGGCAGGTGTCTTGCTCAGTTGTGGCTTGGGGGCACTTTTTCAGTGCCATTGTAACTTTGAACAGTCATTAAGTGAACTGTTGTAAGTTGAGGACTACCTGTACACTTTTTTCCTTTTTTTTTTTTTGGTCATCAAGTCTTTGACACCTTGCTAGGCGACTGGTGGTACTCGGATGTTGCTATATCATAAAAGTGGTACAATAGGTGAAAAGGTTGAAAAGCCCTTTTCTAGACCATCATGCAATTTGTAATACTTAATACAAATTCTCTTCGTGTCTAGGGAATATTTTTAGCTAACACTTGACCACAAACATTCAGTAAATAAGCTTCAAAGATATACATATTTCTAACAGTACATTTGCCCCAAAGGTTGGCATTTGGTGCAGCAAATTGGTTATTAGCAGAGATGGTTATTATGGCCAATCCTTTAAATGATCCCTAGGATAATAAACTACAAAACCCGCTTGCTTTTCTATATCTATCAGAAAGCAACTGTTCAAGCCTTTCTCTATGTACATTTGTGCAAAAAGGAAGAAGGATGTTTTTAGATCAGCATGAACTCAGCCAGTTAGGAAATAAATGCCTATGAGCTGGAAGTCAGCTGGAGAGGCAAGGCTTACACACAGTACATTTTCAGTGAAACTCTATCAGAACGTGGGTGTTGTTCCCACACTCAAATCCCTATTTTTATAAAAACCAACTTCCTGTTGCCTAATGCAGCTTGGCATAACGTTTCATTCGATGCTATTTACAGCAGAGAATACATTTCTTGCTTGCTGGGTGAGTGTTTGAGGGCAAGAAATCTTCAACACAGAGTATAAGTTAAGGATATAATAAAGCATAAATAGTATGGTGATATAAAAGGACTTTTCTTCCTCCAACTGTAAGTAACTCTATTTCCCTTCCATGTGTATCAAGTGGTTTATATGAGATCCCGAATCCTGCAATAGGCCAATTTACCAACCTAAAATTCTGTGCAATTGGAGCAAATCTTTATCCCAAGAAACCTTTGAAATAATTGCCTAGTTCTTGCCTCAGACAAGTGAAATACATGCAACTGGATTGACCTTTCATTTTTATTCCTCTTCCTTTTTCTTTTACTTCTATTCTGTGAGTCATTTAGGGTGAAAATTGCTCTAAGAACCACATAAGTAGTTGATGGCATTGATAGCAATATGGCCAATAATTCATCTTATTTTTTTTCAACCATGTTTCATTCCTTATCAAAGATATTGTAAATTGAGCCATTCTTGTACAGTAGTCAAAGCCAAGCATAAAACAAATATTTGAGTGTGCTAAATAGTATAGATTTATCATGTTGATGTTAGTTACGAAGTCATGTCTGACCCATCGTGACCCCATGGACAATGTTTCTCCAGGTCTTCCTGTCCTCTACCATCTTCTGGAGTCCATTTAAGCTCATGCCTACTGCTTCAGTGACTCCATCCAGCCACCTCATTCTCTGTCGTCCCCTTCTTCTATTGCCCTCAATCTTTCCCAGCATTAGGCTCTTCTCCAGTGAGTCCTTCCTTCTCATTAGGTGGCCAAAATACTTGAGTTTCAACTTCAGGATCTGGTCTTCTAAAGAGCAGTCAGGGTTGATCTCCTCTAGGACTGATCGGTTTGATTGCCTTGCAGTCCAGGGGACTTGCAGGAGTCTTCTCCAGCACCATAGTTCAAAGGCCTCAATTCTTTGGCCCTCAGTCTTTCTTATGGTCCAACTTTCACAGCCATACATTGCAACTGGGAAAACCATGGCCTTGACTATAGGTACTTTTGTTGGCAGGGTGATGTCTCTGCTTTTTAGTATGCTGTCTAGATTTGCCATAGCTTTCCTCCCCAGGAGCAAGCATCTTTTCATTTCTTGGCTGCAGCCCCCATCTGCGGTGATCTTGGAGCCCAGGAAGATTAAAATCTGTCACTACCTCCATTTCTTCACCAGTATCAAAAGATTTATCATAGGAAATGATAAATTAATCATCCAACTGGAGAAGATTGTAGAAGAAGGACAAGATGGTTAACTTCATTATGTGGACTCCATGAATGCATTGTAAACCCTAGAAACCAGTTTTCTGGTCAATGGCTCATCATGGAACCAGGAAAGAAGCAAGAGAAAGATTAGAAAGCTGTGTAACAGATTTTTATCAGTGTAAACTCTTCCTCCTGTGAAGCTTTTCTTTTCTATAAACAAAATGCAGGTGCCTTAAGCAGGAGTCACATTCCAGTTGCTCAGGATCTAGTGACTGGAAGAATGGAACAGGTTGCTTTAGTGCTGCCCATCAGTTTCAGCTTCTGCGGATGCACTGACATTGTGTTCCCTACAGTGTCCATTTTAACCACCATACACTATTCTTCTGGACTGCCAATAAGCACTTATGGGGAAATCCATAGAAGCCCACAAGGAGAGGAGTTAATAACAATTTACTAAATGTGTGCCGGGAAATTGTGATGCCATCCTTTGCTTCTGATATACTTGTGTTGATATGATGCAACTAAAGAGAGTGGCTTGTGTGTCTTGATATCATGGTGTACACATCATCACTTTGGTGTTTGGTGTTATTTTGGTCCAGAACAGATGCCAATGCAAAGATCTGGAGAGACAAACCAAGGGATTGGGCAACTGACTAAAGGCAGAAATAGATGAAAAGGACACACAGAAACAAGGCCCTACAACAAGGGCCACCAGAAAACTGTGGAGAGTTTCAGGATGTTCTTTTACAGAGGAAACCTGTTACTCATTTAGCTCTTCATTAAACCCACATTTGACTGGGATAATGGAGAAGGTATTTGTTTGCCCATCTCAATATTCTGGAACATCTTCCTGCTTCTTTGTTGGCTATTACCACCATATCTGGAAGAGCTATATTGTCCTTTGATCTTAGGTAGCTGGATTTTATTGTCTGCCTACCATAGCTCCATGTGATCCTTTTGTGTGACTCTTTAGCATGTATGGTGTTACTGTTCTCTGACATTTTATTATGCACTATGTGGCTGCTCTGAAGTTGTTTTATTGCTCTTTTCAATCTTTTCATATTGTATATGACTCTTTTATTATTCCTTAAAGCTGTCTTGAATTATTTGAGAACAGGTGGAGCTGACCCATAACAGCTTTGGGACCCTGTAAAAGAATCTCTCTCTCTCTCTCTCTCTCTCTCTCTCTCTCTCTCTCTCTCTCTCTCTCTCTCTCTCTCTCTCTCTCTCTCTCTCTCTCTCCAGCTCTATATCTGGAAAAAGAAAAAGTTAACATATTTTGGGGGTCTATAAGAAGAAGGAACTGTAAAATATAGTATTTGTCTTCAGTATCTTTCAAAGACATTAATGTCTGCAAATACATATCAAGACTTGAAAATGCAGCTATTTTCTGCAGCTAGCACTGTTTGGTATTTAGTTGGCATTTCTAAATGAACTAATTTATATCTTCAGGGAATATGAAGAGGAAGTATCCTTTGGTTTTTGCATCCCTTAAATATAGGAACAGACTTCTTGACTCACAAAACATGTACTACAACACATCTAATGTACTTTACTTAGGGTTAAACTACAAACGAATGTAAATGTTAGTAGGACAACATGCATGCACAATGCACTACTTAAAAGAAATTGCAGACAGAAATGTGCCCAGTAAGCTGACAGTTATTTTTACAACAAGTTAGAAAATAAAGAATCCCATCACTTAAAGCTGATCATTTTGTCAAGGAGCTCTCAGTTATTGCTGATAATTTGCCTTTTCAGAAAAGGGTAATCTATATTTAGCTGTTGTCAGTGCGTACTTTCAGATTAAATGTAGGCTGGCTCAGTGTGCAGATCATGTATTCAAAGTCTGAAGAAATAGAGATAATATGACAAAACATATTTTCTTCAGGGGAAAAAAAATCTATTGATGTACCACCATAGATTCTATGAACAAACAAAGCTGCTGTACATGTATGAAACTTGGGAACAGAATAATAAATACAACTGTTGGTTTAAAGTCCTGTCTAAAATATGCTTAAGAAAATAAACTTTGATCTAATCCATGGGCTGGGTATGGATTGTCTCTAGCCAAACGCCCAGATCCAGAAGCCTGGATGAAGCTTTTCCACTGCTTATTCTATCTAGTTCATCTGTCAAGAAAAGTCTTCTTCAATCCCAACATAGGTGCAAGCCCTAGCAGGGCATCCAGTCCATGCCTCTCCAAGTAGCTATGCTTTATTCAGCAGAAATTCCAGACATCTTAGGAGTTACCTCCCTCCCTCCCCCACAAAGCCACTCATTCAGCTGCGTGTTTGGAAATAACTGGAGTACTTAAGTGCTGAGCTCACTTTGGCATCTGGGGATCCAGGTTACGGGGTCTCTGCTGGGATAGAACTCAAAAAGCAGCTGAAAGGTTTGCTAAGCAGATTATCTCATGCTTAGTTAGCTTAGTTAGCTTGCCCCCCCCACCTCATTTTTTACCCCTCTGGAAGGTATTTTCCTTGGAAGTTTCCTTGCAAATTCACCGCTGGCCTCAGCATGTGTGAAGCAAGCCAGCTTAGACAAACACAGCCAATTGGACGTGCTCTATAAATCATCACCCACATCCTTCAAGCGGGGAAGAAAAAGACACAGTGGGGTCAGAAGCAGGAGAGAACAACTGGTCAGTCTTCCGCAGCAGGAAATGGAGTCTGTTCACTGTGTTACTGATTGAAAATATGCAGTGTTGAAGGAGAAGAGAACCTCATGCGCTATGTTGATATGAGATCAACCACTTTTTTTAAAAAAAAATTCTCACTAAACCTCCTCAGATTTGACTAGTTTTCTGCTTCACCCAGGTAGAGCTGAAAAAAAAATATTTGCCAGGAAAAGAAAGATTCCTGGGCAGATATTGAAAATCATGCCTTGCTCTCATTTTAAAGACTGGGCTGAAAGTCTCTTTTAAGTTTGCATTATTTTGATGGGTGGGAAGGAAACAATGCAAACTGGAAGATGGTTCCAAAAATAATATTTTTTTAAAAACCACTAAATTGTTAGGCTGGATCCTTTTCTGTCTTTTAGTATGTAAGGGTTTTTTTTCTTATACTTCACTACACTTCTTGGTCTGCTTTGGATGCTAGATCCATATTCACTTTCTGCTGCTTTGGGAACATTCTGGTTATGGCACCATGATGAATGATGTAAGATGAATGGCAGGAATCTTTCTCCCTAACTTTCCTCCATATGTGCTGCCCTGTCCCACTTTAGCTTTCCTACATATCCACAGCACAAGTTGAGTTGATCCCACCTCTCAGTCTCTTGTCCTGAGCTATCCTTCCTTAGAGTCAGACATTGAGATTGGCTACTTCGTTACAGAAAAGACACTCCCAGTCACTCAATCCTCAATATTTTGTCCTGGGATAGACTCTCAGCATGTGGAATGTTAATGAAATACCTTTTTGCTGCTATGTTAATTAAACGCTTCTAGTATTACGTGAACCCAAGTAAGCCTTTAAAAACTTTGTTTTTTGACATTAGAGCATTCATGCTTAAACAAGTGAATTCTTAATTCTAAGTGGATAAAAATGATTTTTGGGGCCTTTTCCAGCTGCGTGTATGTGTCTGAGTTAAGAGCAAGGGCTTAGATGTTGGGTCAGAAGGTTGTTTGCTACAATTCATCACAAATAGTTCCTTGACATTTGAATTCCTTTTTGATTTTCCAATAATTTTATTAAAGGTTGTAATTACAATAGTAAAAATTATGCAAACTAAAAAACAGAAAAGGCAGAAAGAAAAACTAAGGGGGAAAAGGGAAAATATGAAAGATATAAAGAAGGAAAGAAAGAAAAATAAGAATACAGTAAAGAAAAAGTAAAGTAATATACAAGACGGTTCTCGGCCTTCATTACAAGTATGAAAATTTTAATAACCTTTCACCTCCTCTTAAATTACATTAAAAGACCTCTTCTTCCTGAATCCCATCTCTTATCTATAAACAAATCCATAAGGTCTTGCCATTTCAATCCTGATGTCAGAAAAAGTCCATTAAGGGTTACCAGAGATAACAGCATATCTTTAGCCTTGTTCAAATAAACCAGCTTTATATTCTTTCCCTTTACCTCTAACAATCTGTTCAATCTCTTCAAATAATTTCCTAGCACTTTATTTTTTCTCGTTTCTTCCTTGCCCTTTCTCACAAGGTTCTTCAAAGCTTTAACAGGTGTCTGTTAAAAATATAGCCCAATGTAGAAAGTCTATCCAGGTCACTCTCTTGGTTTATTGTATGTCCTTTTTAATTATGAAGACATCAGTTGGTTTCTTTTATATGTCCAGTATAACATCTTCTTCCATGTCATTCTTCTAGCCTGTAAGTCCACATTCAACTCAGTCTCAATCTTTTCAGGTAAAACCTGTTCCTCTTCCACAGAATCTTTTAGGCATAGTCTGCCCACAGAGGAAGCTATCACTCTTGCCATTGTTAATATTAACTTCTGACTTCATTTTTCAAAGCTATTTGTCAATATTTCCAGTGTTAGAATATTTTGTATCATTCTCTACCTGTTAGTCGAGTATATGTGCTCTTCTCTTGTAGTTAAAATCTTTAAAAATTGTATACCAAAGGGAACTTATTTTTTTCCCAAAAAATCAAAACACAAGAATTTTCCAATTTTCCTTATAATTAATTCCAAGGTCTTATTTCAAATTTATCAAGACATTTACTCCATTTGTAACTTTCTAAAACCAAAGTTTTAATCAATGTTTTGCTGTTTAGTTATTTTTTCCCCCCAAATTTTTTCAGATTATTGTTAAACAATTCTTCATGAAGAATTGTAGGCAGACTTACCTGATGTTTACAGACTTGTCAATCCAAAGGTTTCTAATAGCTGAAAAGTAGTTAAAACCAATTTCCAAATGTAGTTAGAAAAGGACGTGCATTAAGTTAGTGTCCCTTTAAAGGCACGAACCCAATTTGAGCAAGATGGCTATTCTTTCATCTCCCAGTGTTCAAAATCTGCTGGAGACTTCTGTCTTTCAGTCTCCTCACAAAGAGCAAATGTCTAGGGCACTTATGGGCAATTTTCCATCCTCTCTTTGCCCAGAGATATTCAAAGAGCTGGTTTACTCACAAATTCTTCATTCTCTGCAGTTATGGGTTCTGCTTTTCATAGGGCCATCCTCAGTCCACCATTTCTTCCTCTGGACATTTCTGTGTCAAACAGAGATTGACTGTATCTTGCCAAAATATGGATTTCTTAGCTGGATCAAAGTCCTCACACTTGCTTTCCAAAATACTTTCTTTCTGAGAAAAAGGGTGCTGATGTTTTCATTGGTCTCTCAGTTGTAGGAAGGAATTTTATTGAATACATACATACACGGACTGGATTTTATGATCAGAAATTTTCTCCCTCATAGTAATTTTCTTCCCCTGAAAACAAGGCTTAGTGCTCAGCTTCCCATCAGATCCACTTTGTGGGGAGTGTTGAGAATGTCCTGAAATGCAGTTGCGTCATTCTCAGAACTATAGCACATCTGGAGGAAAGACTCCTGCCATTCATCTTACATCATTAGTCATGGTGCCATACCCAGAATGTTCCCAAAGCAGCAGAAAGGTAAAATGGCTGCTGAATCTCAGTTGTCAGAGCATGGATATCCATTGTCACAGCGTTGACAATGGAATTGTGTGTGCATTGTGTGCATCATGAAACAATGTATGTATTGACCCAAGTTATTTTCTTTGGACTATCTAACATCCCACATCCACCCAGTTATTGCATCCATAGACTGGTTCAAGATGTCCACTGCCTCCTCTGATTTAGATGTTATGGAGAAATAGAGGTGAATGTCCTGTCCATTTGCTAATACCTAGTTCTAAAACTCCTGGTAATCAATCTCCCCAATGCATTTAAGGATCCACCAGATTCCAAAGGTCTTTGGAACAGAGGATTTAAAGGAATGCCACGTCCCTGTAGGCCTGCTTGATACCATGATTTTGAGCTTCATGAGATTCTGGTCTGACCATGACAGAAATTATAATCCTAGCCCGCAAAGGAAAAAAATAAATGGAGACTATCATTGGTCCTTATGCATAACAATTTAGGAGAGACCCATAGAGACCTTGAAATCTTGTGCTGGCATTGCAAGACACATGAATGTAGAAGTCCTTTGGGACCACATTTGGGATAACCTTTGCCAGCATGGTCAGAAAATATACCAATAATGTGCCCATTGGGCCTCCCAGATCCAACCTCAAGTAGATCTAATCTCTAGCCCCTTCCCCCCAGGTAGAGAGCCTTTTTGGTGAACAAGTTGGTATTTCTATGGACCACTCCCTTCCTGCCTGTACTCATTAGCCTGGGTTGATGCTACACTGAGAAATCAGGCGGGTGAAGCTGAGTCAGCTAATCCAATGCATATGCATAACTGAATCAACTAATGGGACTCATATGTGCAGCTAACAGCCTTTAGCCATGCTCGCTCTTTTATTTTAAATGTTCCCCATTAATGATTCTTAAGCTTGTTTGTTGTTGCTTTTGTAACTACCAAAAATTACTCTGATGTGAGAATCCAATCCGTATAGATGAAAGATGCCTCTGTCTACACCCCTCCAGTTAGGTTCATCATTTTTTACTTTCTGCTTACTGTACATTAATCAGTTACTGATGCACAAGAGAGCATCTGATTTGATGCTTGTTAAGTTCTCCCAATTTCATCGGAAAATATAAAGCTAAAATATAAACATAATTTCTTAGCCTGGTTTTTAAATTTGATATTATAATTGGCCAGAAGTTGATTTTTGTAAAGGTATGATATATTAGGGCTTGAGTGGAGGAGGTGCTTTGCTTTGAAGAAGTTGGGTGCAACAGGCTTTCTTGAAACAGCATCTACAACATCCTGCTCTGCCCCAGGACAAGTCAACACTACTGCTCCTGTGCTACAGGGAACATCTGAATCTTCTGCATGAGTGCTCCACAGAAGGGGCAGAAGCTTTTTCTTTCTTTTGCTGGAGCCTAAGGAGGCTAAGGTCTTCCTGTTGAGGAGCATCACAGCTACTTTGCACAAGCCCATGGCATATTTTCACTAAAAGATTGGTAAATTTACATATAGGTTATTTAATAGCTCTCAGGTGCTTTTCCCAGTGATTTCTTTGTTTTCAATTTGCTGGTAAGAACTAGGCATTTTTTTTCTTGGGGCAGCATTATTTGCTTCAGTTCTTTTGATTCTCTTTCTGAAAATATTCCTTTAGACACAAGGCATTGCCTTACACCTTCTGCACAGAAAACAGATAGGAATAATATTCTCTTCAATTTTCTTTATCTTTCTTTAACTTGTTTGTTATTTGTCTAATCACTTCTCTACTTATCTTCTGGTTTCTAATCTTTCTTTTTTAATTATCATTGGTCTTGCTGAGAAATAATATGTCACCCTGCTCAAAACAGTGTGGACAATTGGGCTGCGTTCTTTATTGTCTTTAAAAGATTATTTTTATGTTTGTGTTCCTTTTTTCTTCTTGTCTGGGCAAATCTTCCATTTTCTAAAAGGATCCTTGGCTCTCTGCTAACATCTTCTTTGATATTGACAGTTAACTATGTGAGTGATTCTTTGAACTTGGTAATTTACAGAACAGAACAGAACAGAATAGAATAACAGAGTTGGAAGGGACCTTGGAGGTCATCTAGTCCAACCCCCTGCTCAGGCAGGAAACCCTATACCATTTCAGACAAATGGTTGTATAATCTCTTCTTTAAAACTTCCAGTGTTGGAACATTCACAACTTCTGAAAGCAGGTTGTTCCACTGATTAATTGTTCTGTCAGGAAATTTCTTCTTAGTTCTAGGTTGCTTCTCTCCTTGATTAGTTTCCATCCATTGCTTCTTGTCCTGCCTTCAGGCGCCTTGGAAAATAGGTTGACTCCCTCTTCTTTGTGGCAACCACTCTGATATTGGAACACTGCTATCATATCACCCCTTGTCCTTCTTTTAATTAAACTACCCAATTCCAGCAACTGTTCTTTATACTGTATGTTTTAGCCTCTGGTCCTCTAATCATCTTTGTTCTCCTCTCTGCATACTTCCTGGACAAGTATACCTTGTAGACAAACATCCATTATGGAGCTTTTGAATTATGGCCAAACATTTTTCTAGATATCAGAAACTCCTATTTTTCCTTTTCCTTCTTTAAAAACCAATCAACTCATTTGAGAGAAATTTCTTTATGTGAAATCTAGTATGTTTATATTGGACTTCCAATTTTCCACTTAGAAATAAATTATAAAGAACTCAGGGTTGATTTATTTAATGATCCATTGGTTTGTTTTCTTGACTGTTCATGATATTCTCAGGAGTCTTCTCCAACACAAAAGCTTAAAAGTGTCAATCATCTTTCTGTCCTGCTTTCTCAGAGTCCACATTTTGCTTGCATAGAGTGTCATAGGGATTGCCTGCATGTAAGTCTAGATCTGCATATCTGTCCAAAGGTTTTCACCACTACTCGATGGAATATTAATTTGTGACATATTCCTTGACTCCTAGTTCCTTTGTAGTTGACCCTAAAAGCCAAAGGCTGTCCACCTCTTTACATTCTTCCTTATCATTTCTAGGACTGGTTGCTCTGTCTGTTGTCATTAATTTAATCTTCTTTATACATAAGAAGGGAGGTGATGGATGGTTTATAAATATGATAGCTAGCTAGCTAGCTAGCTAGTGAAATAGAGATAGCTAGCCAGATAGATAGACAGAAAGATAGACAGACAGACAGATAGATATAAAGAGACTGACAGACAGATAATCTTAGTTCTATTTTTTCACTGTGCTTCTTGACTTTCATTATTAAAGCTTGCATTTTCAGCTATTGAAGTAGTGTCAAAGTATAGTTCAAGTTGTAGATTTTTCTTCCTTCAATTTTAAAACCATACTTATTTTCTTTCACTCCACTTTCGCTTCCATCAATGTATATTCTGCATGTATTGTAGGTGGGGAGAATATACAACCCTGTCTCACTCTTTGCCAAGGTGGAGATTTGTCCTATTCTATCCATACTGTGGTTTCCTGAATAGTATATAGATTTTGCATGAGGACAACATTCTAAACAAATACCTAAGTTTGACACGATCAATACAATCAAAGGTCTTTTCTCAAAGGCACGTATTGAGTTCTTTTTATATTCTTTGGCTTTCTCCATTACTCAAAGTTCATCAGCAGTAATGTCCCTTGTTCCTTGACCTTTTCTAAAACCACCTTGAACATCTGGCATGTCTCCTGCCAGGTAAGGCTCTAATCTGCACTGGATGACCCTAAGTGTTATTTTGTTATTTTATGTGAAAATAGGGTTATTGTATGATCATTGGCACACTCTGTTAGATCTCCTGTCTTTGGTATTGGAATGTAGATTGATTTCTTCCAATCTGTTGGCCATTGTGTCATTCTCCAGATTTGATGGCATCGTTTAGTTAGAAACTTTATTGATTCTTCTTCTGTTGCTTGATATATTTCTGTAAATATTCCATCAATTCCTTAGTAGTTACTTAGTGATGACCAGAAAAACAGATTTAACTTCATCTTTCTGTGCTAGAAGTTCTGGTAAGAAGATAATATCTTCTCAGATGTCTTTGAAGTTGACATTTCTCCTGTACAGAATGTCAGTATACTTCTTCCCATTTTTTTTCATCTTCTTTAAATCAGTCCTTGCATCCTTTACAAAACAATTTGAGACTGGAACCTCCTTCTGAATTCAGAGATCTGTTGGAAGACTATCCTTGTTTTTCAGTGTCTATTTCTATCTTCAGTGTCTTTACAGATGTTGCAATACTGCTTATTCTTTTTTTGTTAAGTTCCTTCCTGATTTTTGTGTATTTATTTTGGCTTTTCTCTCTTCTTGCCAATTACCACATTTTGTTCTGACATCCAGTTTGCCTTTTTTCTGTTTCTTGGTCTTTAGCAGTCTCTTTTTATGCTCTCCCTTAACATTTTCTTCAGGTTCACTCCACAGTTCCTCTGGTATCCTGCCAATTAATTCTGTACTTCAAAGTGTACTTCTTGATTCTTTGAAAATGGTCCGTATATGCTCAACAACTTATTTTAGAAACTAGTTGCATTTCTTCTTCTATTTTAGTTTAACTTGGAACTTGTACATAAACAATAAGCTCCTGGCTATATGTTATACTGCAGCTGAACTCTTCAACCTCCTTCTACGAATAATGCAGCCAAATTGATTTTTGTGTACACCATTTGGTGATGTCCAGCTATATAGCCTTCTTTTAGGTTGTCTGGAGATTGTATTGGAAGTATTGCGGGAAATTTTAATTTGACTACAACATAGAGCTGGGTTGCTGCCCAGGACTTGCTTTAAGGAGCATTCATCACCATATTATAGGATCCTCCTCCTATAGCTTTCACAGACTACTTCCCAATAGTTGAAATCTTCTCCTTTCTGCCCCAATACATTGCTTCATATAGAAGTCCCCAATGAAGGCTGAAGACTGCTATTTTAAAGCGGCATATTTTGGGGGAAAAATGCATTAGCAAATATTCTTCAAATGTGAATTTTATTTTTTTCCCTAAATAGTAGCTGACTGTGTTCTCAGGATTAAACAGGTTCCTTAGGGAATGCAGTCAAAATGCAGTCTGTTAACAGACTTAGCTATCATTCTCTATGCTATAATGAAACAAGACTACTTTTCTAAGATTCTGCTCTATAGTTGGTACATTGTTATGCCAGCATTGCTGGAACAACTGATTCTCAAAATTATGACTGCTTTCTGAGTGCAGGATATTTTTAGCATAAATTATTAACATTTCTGAATTCTGAATTTCTGAAGGGCTATAATTGCGGCATCCTGATCACCTGCAACATGAACGAGTGCAAGTGCGTGGCTGAAGCCTACAGCCTGCTGGGCGAGTACGGAGAGCAGCTCTACGAGCCCGAGCAGAAGCACGAAGCCGAAAGCACCAGCCTGAAGATGACGAATGGGACTTCGTCGAAATGTCGCCAAGACACCTCAGATTCTACGCGGGAGAAAACCCGAACAACCAAAGACCTAGATAGATAGATAGATAGATAGATAGATAGATAGATAGATAGATAGATAGATAGATAGATAGATAGATAGATAGATAGATAGATAGATAGATAGATAGATAGATATAGACCTATAGACCTATATATAGACCTATATATAGACCTATATATATACATACATACGTATACATACGTATACATACGTATACATACGTATACATATACACATATACACATACACATACACATACACATACACACACACACACACACACACACACACACACACATATATATGTCAAGTGGTTATTTTTTAGATTGCACCCTGTAAACCCAAATATGGGAGGAAGAAATCATTCTTTCCTTTGCTTGTTTCAGCTCAACCCAGAGCCATCTGCAAGCACAAATATATATATGTTGTTTAAAATTGTTAACAAAGAAATAAGGGATTTCTGAGATAGCTATTTCGAGTTATTTACCTCTCTTCAGTCAGAATTCACCCTTTCTGGGATTCGAACCTGGGCAGTCTGCATGCTAGGCAGAAGCTTTAGCCTCAAGCCACAGGCTCTGTCCCCCTTTGTTAGTAGTCAGGGAGTGGATATGTGTGTCAAGTGGTTATTTTTTAGATTGCACCCTGTAAACCCAAATATGGGAGGAAGAAATCATTCTTTCCTTTGCTTGTTTCAGCTCAACCCAGAGCCATCTGCAAGCACAAATATATATATGTTGTTTAAAATTGTTAACAAAGAAATAAGGGATTTCTGAGATAGCTATTTCGAGTTATTTACCTCTCTTCAGTCAGAATTCACCCTTTCTGGGATTCGAACCTGGGCAGTCTGCATGCTAGGCAGAAGCTTTAGCCTCAAGCCACAGGCTCTGTCCCCCTTTGTTAGTAGTCAGGGAGTGGATATGTGTGTCAAGTGGTTATTTTTTAGATTGCACCCTGTAAACCCAAATATGGGAGGAAGAAATCATTCTTTCCTTTGCTTGTTTCAGCTCAACCCAGAGCCATCTGCAAGCACAAATATATATATGTTGTTTAAAATTGTTAACAAAGAAATAAGGGATTTCTGAGATAGCTATTTCGAGTTATTTACCTCTCTTACCTCTCATATATATATATATGTTTTCTGAGGTTTTCGCGGGTGTTTGTATGTAGGTCTTTGGTTCTTCGGGTTTTCTCCCACGTAGAATTTGAAGTGTCTTGGCAACGTTTCGATGAAATCTCATTCATCATCTTCAGGCTGGTGCTTTTGGCTTCTGCTTCTAGGAGCAATGTGTGGTCTAAGCTGTTTTTTACTTTTAACTGCCAGTGGGGGTTTGAACTGATTGGCTGGGAGCTTGGCTATGTTCTGATTGGTTAGGGGCTTGGCTGTGCTCTGATTGGCTGGGGGCTTGGCTGTGTTCTGATTGGCTGGGGGAGTGTTCTGTTTGGGTGGGGGCTTTGTTGTGCTGGAGAGGTTCAAAGTGGCCACTATTGCAGCTCTGGTCTGGCTCCTGGTCTGTGGTCTTGCCTCATCATTGGTGTGGGTTTGGGTTTGCTTTTTGCGTGGATGTGTGGAGGTGGCATCCTGTGTGTTTCTGGTGTCAATCTTTGAGTTAGGAATACGTTTGTCAATAAGGGCGGGTTTCCAAATGGCTGGTAGGCGGGAGGTATCATCTCGTTTGTTCATGCTGTGGGGGCGTTTTTCTATCTCGATGGCTTCTCTGATTATTCTGTTATTAAAATGTTCAGTTTTGGCAATTGTTCTGGTCTTTTTGAAATCAATTTCATGTCCTGTGGCTTTAAGGTGTTGGACCAGGGAAGAAGTTGGTTCCTCTCTTTTGACTGAGTTTTTGTGTTCTTCAATGCGTGCATTTATCCTTCTGTTGGTTTGTCCAATGTATGTAGTGGGGCAAGCAGTACATGGGATTTCATATACTCCTTGATTTTCTAACTCAATTTTGTCTTTAGGGTTTCTTAGGATGGTGGATATTTTTCTGTTTGTGCAGAATGCTGTTTTGACGTTATATTTGTGCAGGACTTTGCTGATCTTGTCTGTGGTGCCTTTTATGTATGGGAGGAGGGCTTTGCCGTTTTCTTGTTCTCTGTCATGGATTTTAGTGGGAGTTTCTTTTTGGATTAAGTTGGAAATCTTATTTCTTGGGAATCCGTTGGATGTTAGTACATTAGTGAGAGTGTGTAGTTCGGTTTTCAGGTGTTGTTCGTCAGCTAGGCATTTGGTTCTGGAGATGAGTGTCTTGGCTACGGAGTTGATCTGTGCTGGGTGGTGGTGTGAGCGTGCGTGCAGATAGCGGTTTGTGTGTGTTTTCTTCTGGTAGATGGTGTGTCCTAGGGAGCCATTGGATTTCTTGTAGACTAAGACATCCAGGAAGGGAAGTTGGTTATTAGCTTCTGTTTCCATGGTGAACTGTATTTTGGGGTGTAGGCTGTTGAGGTGTGTAAGGAAGTTGTCCAGTTTTCCTTTCCCATGTGGCCAGATTACGAAGGTGTCATCTACGTATCTGAGCCAGAGTTTGGGTTTGTGATCAGATTTTTCTAGAGCTTGGGTTTCAAAGTGTTCCATGTAGAGGTTTGCAATGACAGGTGAGAGAGGTGATCCCATGGGTGCTCCTTCTATTTGTTTGTATTTTTGTCCGTTATAGATGAAGTATGTGTTGGATAGACAGTGGTTGGTCAGATCTAGGATGTGTTTGGGGGGGTTATATTTGTTTTGGATAGCTGTTAAGGCTTCTTTGATTGGCACTTGGGTGAAGAGGGATATGACATCGAAGCTCACGAGTAGGTCGCTGGGCTGTAAGTTTTGTTTCTTTATGATCTCTATGAACTGGAATGAGTTTGTTACTTGTGAGGTGATGGATTCTGCATAGGGCTGTAGTTGTTTGGCGAGAAATTTGGCTAGATTCTGTAGAGGTGAGCCTATGGAGCTGACTATGGGTCTAAGTGGGGTTCCTTCTTTGTGTATCTTGGGGAGACCATAGAGCTTAGGGCATCTGGATGATTTCTCTCTTGGAATGAAAGACACTGAAGATAGAAATAGACACTGAAAAACAAGGATAGTCTTCCAACAGATCTCTTGGTTAGTTAACCAACCATAAACTTGGTTAGTACCAGCCCAAATACCAGGACAAACACCTGTTGGTGCATGAGAAAACAATTGATTTCAAAAAGACCAGAACTATTGCCAAAACTGAACATTTTAATAACAGAATAATCAGAGAAGCCATCGAGATAGAAAAACGCCCCCACAGCATGAACAAACGAGATGATACCTCACGCCTACCAGCCATTTGGAAACCCGCCCTTATTGACAAACGTATTCCTAACTCAAAGATTGACACCAGAAACACACAGGATGCCACCTCCACACATCCACGCAAAAAGCAAACCCAAACCCACACCAGGAGCCAGACCAGAGCTGCAATAGTGGCCACTTTGAACCTCTCCAGCACAACAAAGCCCCCACCCAAACAGAACACTCCCCCAGCCAATCAGAACACAGCCAAGCCCCCAGCCAATCAGAGCACAGCCAAGCCCCTAACCAATCAGAACATAGCCAAGCTCCCAGCCAATCAGTTCAAACCCCCACTGGCAGTTAAAAGGAAAAAACAGCTTAGACCACACATTGCTCCTAGAAGCAGAAGCCAAAAGCACCAGCCTGAAGATGATGAATGAGATTTCATCGAAACGTTGCCAAGACACTTCAAATTCTACGTGGGAGAAAACCCGAAGAACCAAAGACCTACATATATATGTGTGTGTGTGTGTGTGTGTGTGTGTGTGTGTGTGTCAAGTGTTTATTTTTATTTAGCTATATCAGAAATCCCTTATTTCTTTGTCAACAATTTTAAACAACATATATATATTTGTGCTTGCAAGATGGCTCTGGGTTGAGCTGAAACAAGCAAAAGGAAAGAATGATTCCTTCCTCCCATATTTGGGTTTACAGGGTGCAATCTAAAAAATAAACACTTGACACATATCCTTACTCCCTGACTACTGACAAAGCGGGAGAGAACTTGTGGCTCAATAGGTTAAAGCATCTGCTTAGCATGCAGACTGCCCAGGTTCGAATCCCGGAAGGGTGAGTTCTGACTGAAGAGAGTTAAGAAACTCGAAATGGCTATATCAGAAATCCCTTATTTTCTTTGTCAACAATTTTAAACAACATATATATATTTGTGCTTGCAAGATGGCTCTGGGTTGAGCTGAAACAAGCAAAAGGAAAGAATGATTCCTTCCTCCCATATTTGGGTTTACAGGGTGCAATCTAAAAAATAAACACTTGACACATATCCTTACTCCCTGACTACTGACAAAGCGGGAGAGAACTTGTGGCTCAATAGGTTAAAGCATCTGCTTAGCATGCAGACTGCCCAGGTTCGAATCCCGGAAGGGTGAGTTCTGACTGAAGAGAGTTAAGAAACTCGAAATGGCTATATCAGAAATCCCTTATTTTCTTTGTCAACAATTTTAAAAACATATATATATATTTGTGCTTGCAGATGGCTCTGGGTTGAGCTGAAACAGGCAAAAGGAAAGAATGATTTCTTCCTCCCATATTTGGGTTTACAGGGTGCTATCTAAAAAAGAAACACTATATACATATGTGTGTGTGTGTGTGTGTGTGTGTGTGTGTGTGTGTGTGAGGGTTTTATATATATAACCCTCACACACGTCATACAACCCGCCTTGCCTACCCTACAAGGTTCCATTTAAAAAAGGTGCTGGAACTCCGTTCTGGGTGTTCTATGACAAAAAAAAGCCCTGCTTTTCCATATATGTCTTAAATACTTTTCCTTGAATTTGAATTCAACTTCTGGAATTGTCTGATCACAGTGACATCATTTTATTCTTCTGTGATTTTGAAAAAAAAATCCGGACAGCTTTGAGATTCTTTGTGGGATCTCCAATCCAAGTACTTCTTAGCTTCTAAGCCAGATGCTTTCTTAAAGAGTGTCCCTCTTTTATTTAATGCTTTACTCACAATTTTTAACAACAAACTGAAGAAGGGGGTTGTTTGGTTGTATAGGAAATAGAAAAAGATGGGCTATGGAATTTCCGATGGAATGTACAGCTAAATATTGTAAAGCAAATCATTTCTGGATTCTTCTGATAATAATTGATGCTCTGCCTTCAGGTTTTTGCCATTTTCCTCAGAAAACAATCTGTTTCTCTTGCCACCCATTTTTGTTTCTTTAAAACATAAAAGGTGATTGAGTACGTCTCAAATGTACCACAAGCTGTGATTCCAAAATTCACATCTTTTTGTTTTTTAGAAGCCTGCTATGCTTCTGTAGTATAAGGCTATGGAGTTAAGATTTCTTTTCTTCTCTGTGATATGTGGGTGCCTTCAGGAAAAGCTAACCTGAAGAAAAACAATCCTTGAATGAAATCATATTTATTTTATTCAATGACTAGCAAGGTAGAAGATCCAGAAGCAAAGATCAGGTATAATAAAAGCAGCTTAGTAGGAAGACCAATAAAGGGTGAGAAAGTGGAGTATGTAGGTGTTGGATAAAGTCACCAGGTTAGATGATTATAGTTACTTATAATATGATGTTGTCGTGATTAATATGCTTTGGCTAACTCAGTATCCAAGTGTGTGGTTACAATCCATAAAAACTAATTAGAACAATAAATCCAAGGTGAATGAATGGATGAATGAATGAATGAATGAATGAATGAATGAATGAATGAATGAATGAATGATAACAAATACTGGCACCGACTAAGAGGCTCTTATGGGACAAGGGGCTAGATTTTTCCTTGTCTCAAAAGTGGGTGGATCTTCCAGAAATAAGGAAAGGAGAGAAGCAACTAGAGAACTGTAATTCAGGTTAATAATTAGCCTGGGAGATAAATAATTAATATTTCCGAAACCATCCATGACTGGAAAGGTGACCTGTACAAAGATTTGAGAATCAATATTATGTGCACATAGGAGTGTTCTTATTTATAAAAACCTTAATGGACAAAACCAACAGTAGGCAGAACATCTGGTGCGTCTGTCCCACATTAAAGCCAGATCGCTCCTGCCAAGAATTGCTCCTCCTGAATAATGAATGTGGTGGAATCTTTTTTTCCCCCTAATTAATAGCCTTGAGAATGCTAAACCTGTCATTATGCAGGGCATGTTCAATTAGGGCGCAGGAAACATGTAACAAAATGTAAATAATCTTATACGTGCAAGACATTAAGCGTCACTCTAAACCAGTGTTGTTTTAACTGGGCTTTGAATCTCTATTATGATGCAATGGCAATATCTGGAACATGGTTTGTATTGTGGGAAACCCTTAATGACCTTCCATTGGGAAGACCACCACTGCAGGCCCCATTCAAAATAAATGAGAACAGTGCAATAGATGTATTATACTTGCCAATGGGGCTTGTAAAAGCCGATTTACAGGTAGCCTTAACGACAGAAAGAATTCTAACAACAATCTCCCGAGATGCATAATTAATTTCACTCTTTTCATTGATGGCAATGCAGGAAATGACTTGCTCTTACCTCGATGGTTGGTTGAATCTGGAATGTAAGGCAAATAGTCCACTTGCTGAGTTAGAAGGCGCTATCCGAAACTTTAAAGATCCATAGAAATCTATGGGAAAGTCCTGATCGAACACTGGAAATGAAATGCAGTTTTACCTTGAATCTTAAGTGTCTTCATTAAGAAAAATTGCTTAAGCAAATAAATGAGAAGGGATTAAAAATGTGTTTAACTTTCTCTATGAAAACAGTGGAATTTCTGATCATTTAACTTGGTTGGATCAATGCTAGTTTTGACCAAATCATCTGAAATCCCAGCAGAAACAGCAGGGCAGCATTACAAGAAGAAATCAATAGTGCAGCCACGTAAGTCTCACAATGTTTAGTGCTAATAAGGATCAGGGTTGAGTACCTACAATTTTCTTGCCTACCTGCCTGCTTCCTAGCCTCCTTGCTAGAGTGACTCAGGCAAACCTTGCTTACAGTTTTACAGTCTTAAAAGATAAAACACGAAAAAAAAAACTAAGAGGTGGAGGGAAAAGGAAAACAGACTGCAGGAAAACATTATCAGATAGTTGAAGGCTTCTACCATAAGCGCCTGTCATGGAAGTGGGTCACTCAGGGCAGCCCAAGTATCATCATCACTGCCAGAACAGAACAGATGGTTGTGTACTTCTCACAAAACAGTCCTGATAGATTCCAGAGAGAAGCCCAGCACAGCAAAATGGCAGCTCCTTGCTCGCTGCTTCTCTCTCCTTTTGGAAGTGAATGTGCACTGATTTTAACTATAGCCTTGAGATCATCAATCTCACAGAATTCAGAGGAAAAGTAAAATAGGATCTGGAAATGTTCAACTTCCTTTGAAAACCTGGACTTTTGCAGTTAGGGAATCTAAATTTAAATGAATTACCTTTGACATGATATTTGTTGTGGTTCTGATCCAGAACTTCCTCTGTGATAATGTTTCCATTATAGGTCCTGGTACAAGTTGTGATGATGTTATCATTATCATTATCATTACACAGTTTTGCATCATGCAGATTGTATAAAATATATAATTATGTAATTTGCAGATTGCATCGTTAATGGACTACAAAATATGTCTTTGGCCTCATGCAAATTACAACATTTGGATCCCTTGCCACATGATGTCATGATACATACACTATCACGTGTCCTTCCTTGCTCCCCCGCCCCGGGATGCCTGTGGCTCCCATGAACTGGATATTGACCACCATCCTCCTTGTGTGTGTAACCAGGCTAATGTTGGTGCTGCTGCTGCTGCTTTGGCACTGGAACTTCACACCTCCTTCCTCCATCAAAATAAGAACTGACAAGGTTTGGGGTGAGGAGATGGTTTGTTACAAGAGAAGGAAGAATTCCTTTTTGTGCAAGATTCATTATTTGCCATTCAATAACATTCCTAGAACTAGTCCTTGGTCATGGCTTCATAAAAGGAGAACAATTTGATCTCTAAAGAAGAAAGACTAATAAAAGTTCCTAAATGGAAGGAGGCTGTATTAACTTGAGTAGTGAGATTGTGGGTTTTAGGGCAGTCAGCAGCTCTAGGGCAGACATGGCCTTTGACCTAATATCCAAAGTCATCTAAGCCATCAGTTGGCAGAAGGAAACTTTTGTTTCAGGCTGTGTGGACCTTCCAAGAGGTGCTTTGCTTCCTTGGAATGTAGATCAAAGCACTGCTTGGAACGAAGCTGCAGAAGGCTGGGTGCCCAGCTTTTTTTCATGGCTTGCTTCATTGCTTCAGTTGGAACTTGGATAACTCAAGGCAGTGAGTTATCCTAGATAATAGACCTTCCTCCTCCTATTTTCCCCACAACAACAATCCTCTGAGGTGGGTTGGGTTGAGAGTGACAGGCTCAAAGCCACCCAGTTGGCTTTCATGCCTAAGGCCTGACTACAATTCACAGTCTCCTGATTTCTATTCTGATGTCTTAACCACTGAGCAACACTGGCTCTCTACATTCCACATCCTATGTTGCTCGTGCAATATTACTACCTCCTACTCCTTAAAATCTTTGTTAACTGCCTTTCATCCATCCAGTCTGTCACATATAGACCCAGTTTCATACCTACGTCCTCCTTTTCCTTGCTGGTTTCATTCCACAAGCAAATTGCAGATCATATTTCTAATGGTGACATTAGGACTTGCCATAGCTAAATGATAAGGTCGGACAGCTGCTTTTTCACCCCTGGGGCAGTATAAGGATGAACTCCCTGGAAGTTCAAGGGGGCTATTCGGATGGCCTTCCATAATGTCCAAGCTGATTCTAGTATATTATTAGGCCTCTGCAGGGACAATCTAACAACAATTGTTTTCTCATGCACCAACAGGTGTTTGTCCTGGTATTTGGGCTGGTACTAACCAAGTTTATGGCCAACTGCAATGTAGATATTGTCACTTACAATCAGCTTCCTTACAAATAAAAGTATCTACCTTTAAGCAGGCCACATGTATAGTGACTTTTCTCAACTGATTCTGTATTTGTGGTATCTTTGGGGAGCAGGCATTTTTTTTCCCCATGGAAGCTATTACTACGGTGAATTCCTAAACCTAACTTTTAAAATTATAATTTACATTTCTCCCTTATTCCATTAACCAGCCTTTCACAGCAGCTCATTTTGTTTTTGAAAATGTGTTTGTTTCCTAAAGGATCTGTACAATTTCTGATGTAACGATTCACCTTCCTGCACTCATTTCTCTATCTCTGCCTTGCACTCTCCTCCTGTTTTGCTTCGCTCCTATCTCTCCCAGCCCTTCAGAACAGCTTGCAAACATCAGTGAAACATAGCCAGCTATTCGTCCTCTGTATTATATGCCTCAAGGTATTTTGGAAAGAATTGTTTTACTTTTATTAGGCTGCCAAAGGCATTCATTATAATATCCCCACTTTCCCTGTTACAGAAATTAAATTCTCACTATAAGCCTCACCAGCACCCTTTCTTGATGATGGCTTACTTTGCTCTGTCCCACATTATTCTTTTGGCTCATCTTTTGAGGGGCTTGCCCAATCCCCAACACCTTCTTATTCAGAAACATTATTTCTCCTTAATTTGTTCCAATTCAAGTTTGGGATCCTGCCAACTGTGCCAGTTATCTAATACTGAGGACCAAAAAGTATTGTCAATGCGATTCGTTTTTTTCCAACTGGGAAATCAATGCTAGTTTACATTGTTATTGGATACTTCCTGAACCCCCACCTGCACTCATTCATTAATTCACACATTTAAGTGAACCCATTAACTTAAAATCTAGCTGGCTATCTATGTCTGTGTTTTGGAAAAATTGAGGCAGAGCATGCAACACGCACAAAATTTCATTCTATATAATGGCTTCCAAAGTTTCTAAACATTCTCCTATCTTCCCACATGTTTTGATCAGTCCATCAAAGTGTGATCAGCCCCATTGTAGGTTTTTTTTCCACATCTGCAATTACTTTCCCACCAGAGGGCCATTACTTCATCTAATACTCATGGGAACCATTCTTTGTTGCAAGCACCATTACTTGTTATGTCATCTTCAAAGTCTTCATTACATAAGCTATACGAGTTAAAATTTCTCTTCAAGGCCTGGTTTGAATTATTCTCCTAAATGCTCCATCTTTCATATATATCAATTAAACAAATTTTGATTGACTAAATGTCATTAAGTCAGTCTTCTTTTTTAGTGACCACATAGATAAACCTCCAGAATGATTTGTCTGAAGTTGGTCTTTCAGATTGTCTAATGGTGAACCCTTCATCCCTTAAATTTAGTCTAACAGCCAGTCATCTTCTTCTTTTTCCTTCCACCTTTCCCAGCATTATATATTCTCAAGAGAGTTGGGTCTTCGGATAATGTGTCCAAATATGGAACTTCTATCTGAAAGTGTCCAAATCCAGTTCATTTCAATTCACTGGTGCCTATGAGGTCAATATACATTCAAATCCTTTCTTTTCACTGTTAAGCTTTCCCTTATTCACGCGCGTTATGTTTCATGTTCCTATTGAAATTGCTTTGGTAACACCAGCAAGTAGACATTCTGAGGGCTTTAATTTAACCACCATTGAGTTCTCTGGAAGATCTGAGGCACAACTGGTATTACATTGTTAGTCACTTCAGACTGTCTATCCATGTGCATTTCTGAGTAAGGAGTAGTTACCGCTGTATTCTCCTATGCAGTATAAAATAATGCTTTGCGGCAGCAGCCAAAAAAGCCAATGCAATCCTAGGCTGAATTAATAGAGGGATAGAATAAAGTTCAAATGAAGTTCTAGTACCGCTTTACAAAGCCTTAGTAATACCACACTTATTTATTATTTTATTTATTTATTTATTTATTTATTTAATTTCTATACCGCCCTATTCCGGAGAACTCAGGGCGGCTCACAACATGATAGAAATTACATTATATACATAATATTGGAATATTGCATCTTGTCACTACAAAATAAAAAAATCTGAGACTCTGGAAAGAGTGCAGAGAAAAGCAACAAAGATGATTAGGGACTGGAGGCTAAAACATATGAAGAATGGTTACGAGAATTGGGTATGTCTGGTCTAATGAAAATGTGATAATGGTAGCAGTGTCCCAATATTTGAGGGTCTCCTACAAAGATGAGAGGGTCAAGCTATTTTCCAAAGCACCAAAAGGCTAGACAAGAAACAATGGATGAAAACTTCTGTTGTCATCAATAAAGTGATTATTTGCCGCCAGCATCATACATGGTGTAAAACCATTATATTGTGGTATTATGTATTCATTGGCATCATAAGCTATTTGACATTACACTGGCATTAATATATTTAAAGAGGCACTTCCGGTGGCTCCGCCGGCGCTGCTGGGTCTCCTTTGTGAGACTCCGCTCTCTGGATTTGTAAAGCCGCGAAAAACAGCGCTCATCAGCTGTTTTTTCGCGGTGAAAAATCCCCTCTCCGGGCAAAGGAGAGGTGTAGAGCATCGGGAGTAAGGTTGAGCCTTCTTAGATCCCTGGAAAATAAGTTTTCAGGGATTAAGAGTGAGCTCCCTATAGCTCCGGAGAACGCTCCTTTCCAGAGACGCCTCTGTCTCTTGACAGAGAAAGATGCCGCAACCACCTCTGCTTCTTTTAAGTTCAACACTGGAGAGACTGCAAGCAGGCTGAATGAATACAGGAGTTTTAAATGGATTGCAAGTATTGTTATTGTTTCTTTTTGGCTATACATTTCTAACGTTCACAATCAACATAATGCTTCAAAATGGCGCTTAACTTTCACTGCTTTCATTGTTAGGGAAAGTGCTGGATAGTGAAAGTGGATTTGTTACTTTTTACTTCCTGCTTCTTTAAGCGCAGTTAGAGAGATGGCTCTGACTGTCTGAAATTTAAAATGGAGCGGAATTTACAGTTAAATGCTGAACCTATGTTGGATTGTACTGATGAATTTTATGAAGAAAGACCTGATACACAGGGGATTTTTATTTTTGCGCAAGAGTTTAAAGAGATTAATGCACTTTTGAAGGAGGCTTTTACAGAAATATTTACTATATGTACTAAATTCCTTCCTTTAAATGAAGCTGAACAACTTACTGCTGAACAATTTATATCACAATTTGAATATGGAGAAGAGTTAGAACATTCAACTGGAATCTCTCCTTCAAATGAAGTACAATCCTCTGTTGAGTATTATACAATACAAGAGAAATTAGGAGATCAACAGGGAAATGAAGAGGATACTTCTGAGAATAAAGACTCTAACTGGATTTTGCTTGATGAAAAGTTTATTTACGGAGAGGAAGAGTTTTTGTCTCAAGAAAAGGAACTCTATCCAGCTAAGCACCAAGAAGAGGATTTAATTCACAGAAGAGAGACATTGTTTTATCTTAAGAAGCAATTAGGCTACAAAGTGAAATGGACTTTGCTTGATGAGCAGTTTATTTATGGAGAGCAAGAGGAATTGATTCAAGAAAGGAAGATTCAGTTTCAGAAGCAATTTATTTACGGGGCTGAAGAAATAACGAAGAGAGATTTATTATTTGAAAGGGTGGCCCTGTTATGGCAGCTTGTTTGGTTAGGAAAAAAACCTAGAGTTCGTTTGAAGTAATGAAATTTAAACTTGTATGTAAGGAATTATTGGCAATTTAAAATTATGGACTGAATTGAGGACCAAGATTAGGACTAAGATGCAAGAGAAGATGTTTAATGGTTGACACAATTAAATAGACGAAGGATGTATTTGTTTTGATGATCTGGGTTTGACATTAGATTGACTTAATGATGAGATAGATAGACTGGATAAAATTGAAGGAATGTAAGTTAGAAATGCTATAAATAGTTTGTTTGTATTATGGAGGTTTATTTGTTAGATGAGAGAACCCAGAAGTCGATTGATTAAATGAAATTTATAGAATGATAAATATTATTCTTAACAAGATGAGTTAATTGTTTAATAAGGAATTAAGCTTAATTTAAGATTATGGGTTGAATTAAAGATAAATATTATAGCTAAGGTTTTGGTGAGGATGATCATCTGTTTAATTCTAATAAGATGAGTTTTTTTTAGAATGTAATTGATATTGCTACTACTATTATTATTATTATTATTTTTTTTGAACTGAGGGATTTATTGATATTGTTATCGTCATTAATATCATCTGTTTAATTTTAATAAGATGAGTTGTTTTTTTAATGGATTGCTTTGATTTAGAGAATGTATATATTACATAGTTTAAAATTCTTGTTAAGATTATACAATAATTATGTTTGATGTAGTGGGGTTTTCTTTTGTTATACCCTGTAAGCATTCTGGGAAGTCGTGGGTTAGGGAGGGATTATAATTTTAGATATGATGTTTTCTCAACTGTATTTGGGGTTGGTGGAAGAATAATTAATTATTGTTACTAAAGGGTTGTCTGGGAGGCCTTTGGTGGAGTGAAGATTGATTTAACTGGAAGTTGATAAGAAGGGGGAATAATAGGATGGAGATAGAGAACGATGAAGGTTATCTGTTTGAGATGTTTATTTTCAGTTGAGTTATTATCATTAGATGCATTGGAAAATGTATTTATGCTCTGTTTATGGATGATTGTTTATTTTAATACTATGATTTGATATGACTAGTCTCTTTTTTCTGTTAAAATTTTTAAAAAAAAAACCAATAAAAATATTTAAAAAAAAATATATTTAAAGAGGCTCATTCATTAGATGTTGTTAACATTTTCTAACACACACCGTGGCTTTCAAAGGTTTGCAAAGACTATATACGGTAGGCGTCCACATAAAAGAAAAGATTGGGAATATTCTAGAGAATGCTAACTGCAGTTATTATTTAGGCAATCCTAGAACATTTTTGTAGCTATAAAAAGATTTAATTCCACCAATGTTTGCCCCATTTGATTCTATTTAGCCACACAGAACTCTACAACCAGTGAAATAAAGCTGACCAGAGAACTTTCAACTTTGGTTGGATTGCATGCCATATGTTGAGGTCTGGAGAAAAATGTATTCCCCATAGCAAAAGAAACCTTGTCCAGATCTCTCACAATAAATATTTTTCATCCTTTTAAAACAAAGACCTGGAAAGTTCTTTGTTGGAACATATAACTAAATGTATTTATTATCTCATTATGCTGGAGCAATCTCCTCCTTTCCTTTGCCAAGCACAGTGTTTTTATAAGTAATAATTGCAACAATGCAAAATTGCTTATATAGGGATCTTTGATCCCCCCCAGCCATTTTGATTTTTCTCAAAGGGCTTCATAAATACTGTAGCTAGCACGAATCTATGCACAGAAATAACATCATCCGCTAGTGAAATATGACTGACTCTGTTAGCAACTTCTCAGAAATGTGACTGTATCCATTAGTAAAAGCTTGATTACACAATCCAGGCACCACATTTTTCACTATTTTCTGAAAGTTATACATCATACTAAGTCTTGGTGGGCTCCCTCTGCAGAATCACTCTTTGAAGAGCCAGAGGGGCAATACTCTGGGTTCCAGTTCTATTTCCACTTTTAGAGAAAATTGTGTGGAGAGAGAAAAGAACTGTATTAATAGTACTAGACTATGATCTGTGG
Organism: Bothrops alternatus; assembly: GCA_034064705.1. Taxonomy (NCBI): domain Eukaryota; kingdom Metazoa; phylum Chordata; class Lepidosauria; order Squamata; family Viperidae; genus Bothrops; species Bothrops alternatus. Next base: position 773,055 of record JARGCV010000031.1, on the reverse strand, counting down.
AGGGATTTATTTTTCACACTTTATTGTCTTAGAGGTACAGTACTACCACAGATCTTTGTAATAATAGTAGACTTGTACTGATTCTAACTGTTTTCTCCTCTGTACTCTTTCTGAGAGTCCTTCCGCCTGTTACAGGTGCCTACAACACTCTTCTCCCAGCTGGCACTGTGATCTAAAGATTGTCCTTACTGCTGAGATAAAGTATCATCATCACCCCTTCCTCAAAAGTGGCATAAAATTTGCCAGTCCTTATCCTGCCTTTATTGCTCCCAGTCATCATTATGAGTGGCCAGCATGGGATCAGCAAAGCAACTGACTAATTCCTCCAACTTAGTCATGTTCCTTTTGTCTTCTGTCATCAGCTGTTGGGGAGAAAAATGCACCAATCATGGCAATGCAGCAAAAATGGGGCGGGGCTGATTGCAGGATTTAGTCCCCTCTGAGCTCCTTCTCTATTGCCTCCTTCTTTGCAGTACCTCATTCTTTCAGAATCTGAGTTAGACATGAGTATCTCCAAACACATGTGTGCATACAGAGAGACAGAGAGAGCGCTGGGGGGGGGGAGAAGCTGATTTACAAGCATCAGTTTTTCTTAGGATTTATCTTCCCTTCCTTTCATTATGTCTAGGTCTAGGTTTCTATATCATCTCCCCATCTCTGGAATAATCTCCATGTTTAATTCAGGAGGTGAGAGTTGGGTTCCACTACATATGAATTGGAAATATGTTAGCCCAGCCACTGAACTGTGAGCTGCAGAGGAGGCATATGGAGGGGTTCTTAAATATGCAGGTGTTTATAGAATTTGTAACGGATTTGTAAACGTAAGTAGGGCAGTAAACTAGTGGCACCAAACAGTGTGTTTGTGCATGCATGCTCACTATGAAGTCTTGTTCAAAATTTGAAGTATTCTTTCCTAATCTTGTCTTTGAATTCTCATAGCAAGTTATAATACTTTTGGCTTCCACTGACCTTTTGAGGGGTGTGCTCAGGGCTACCCTCTACAGGGGTCTTCAAACTTGGCCCTTTTATGACTTGTGGACTTCAACTCTCAGAATTCCTCAGCCAGCATTCTGGGAGTTGAAGTCCACAAGTCATAAAAGGGCCAAGTTTGAAGACCCCTGCTCTACAAGGATAAAACATGAAGGTAACTTCATATAGATGAATTTGAGGGCTTCATCATCACACCTGTACTAAACCAATTAAATATAGTTCATGTGATTACTGCCAATGCTTTTAATGATGTCTCCTGTCTGTCATGTTACTTAGTTTTGGAAACGCCTGGAACCTGTTTGGATCCCAATCTATGGATTTATTACAAACAATCACACATGGACATTCCCAGGTTTGTTTGTTTTTTCAGTCTTCCATATAGCCACTCCAGTTGGCATTAGGGTTGATAACTGTGGAGGGCAAGACATCGGATTTGATGGATCCTCACATTTTTCTAATGACTGGATAATTGATTTTGATTTGATCTGATTTTATTAGACTTATATGCCGCCCTTCTCCCAAGACTCAGGGCTGCTCACAACAAAAATACAAGTATAACACAAAATCAATTAAAACTACCAATTCACAGTGTAAAAACCAGGCAATAAATTTCACTCATACAACATACAGTCACAATCAAAGGCCCAGGGGCAGAGCGCAGCTCACACGCCCCAAACCTGTCTGCATAAATGTGTTTTCAAGAGTTTTCGGAAAGCTAGGAGGGAGGGAGCAGTACAAACCTCTGAGGGAAGCTGGTTTCAGAGGGCTGGGGCAGCAACAGAGAAGGCCCTTGCCCTAGGCCCCGCCAGACGACATTGTCTAACAGACGGGACTCGTAGGAGGCCAACCCTATGCGCCCTAACCAGTCGCTGGGATTCATGAGGCAGAAGACGGTCCCGCAAGTATCCTGGTCCATTGCCATAAAGGGCTTTATAGGTCATAACCAACACTTTGAATTGTGTTCGGAGACCAATTAAGCTAAATAAGTTCAGTTGCTCCCAGAATAAAGTCACAAAGATGCAAGAAAATGTCATATAATACATAGTACAGATAGTCCTCGACTTATTGCCACAATTGAGCCCAAAATTTCCGTTGTTAAGTGAAACATTTATGAGTGTTGCCCCATTTTACGACCTTCCTTGCCACAGTTGTTAAGTGAATCACTGCAGTGAATGTTAGTAACAGGGTTGTTAAGTGAAGCTGGCTTCCCCATTGATTTTGCTGGTCAAAAGGTTGCAAAAGGTCATCACATGACCTTAGGGCACAGCAACAGTCGTAAGTAGGAACCAGTTGCCAAGCAACTGAATTTTGATCACATGACCATGAGGTTGCTACAAAGATCGTCAGTGTGAAAAATGGTCGTAAATCTCTTTTTTCAGTGTCATCGTAACTTTGAATGGTCACTAAATGAAACTGTTGTAAGTTGAGGACTCAAACGATAGCTCAAATGCTAATGTGGCTTTCCATGTCATTTTTCAAAACAATGATTCTTAGATATCATTTCTTGTCCGATCATTTTGTGACCCTGAACAAAGTGTGGCTACAGCCTTCAGAGGTATCTAGAATTATAAAATAAGAGTTCTACCGCAAATCAATTGCAGTGTTAACTTGATTTAAAAAAAAAAACATGAAATGAGCTTTTTCAGCAGCTATACTCCCTCTTCCCAAACTGTTTCTTGTAACATTCGCAGTTCTGTTTCCTTCTCTCTAGAGGGACTTGTGTAGAGGCTTCAAATCTGTTCCTAGTTAAGGACAGGAAAAGAATGGAAAAGAGTTGCTGCTATTTGTTGTAGATGTCAGTTCCACAAAAGATTACAAGGAATTTGTCTACATTTTTTTTTTTACAATGTGGTTCTGTATCTGCAGCATTTTCTGTCTGTCTTAGTTCCTGCTCCAAATCCCTAGGTTGAAAGCTGAGTTCAGAATAATTAGAGCTTTGCTTTGTGCATGAAACTTTGAAAACACATTAAACCTACCTGCTGTATACATCATCTGCTGAAATTAGATTCAGGGTATTTTTTTTCTCTCCTGCAACTCCATACTTAAAATTACAGTTTCTTCCTGCTTCTCAGCATTATATAATAAGTAAAAAGTAGCGAGGTCTGGTATCTAGCAAAGTAGATGTAATAGTAATAGATGCCCACAGACATACCCTGTGATTTGTTGTAATAGCTTCATGTGCCAAAAGCACACAAACAGCAACACAAATGTGGTTTCAAAAAGATATTGACTTTTTCACACTGTGATAAGTTAGATACAGTGTGACATAGGCTTAACTCCTGGTGACTGGACAAATGCTTGCTATCTTGATTTTTTTAGTAATAACATATAGTAGAAGACAAATATTTAAGCACTGATCTACCTTCAAAGTTACCCAAATGAATGTTCCAAAACGAAGAGCATTTTTAAATTTTTTTTGCTAATGAGAATAGGACAGTGATGGCGAATCTTTTAGAGACCAAGTGCCCATACTGCAACCCAAAACCCACTTATGCATCAGTGGGTGCCGGGTGGGTGTGGCCCATTGGCTGGGTGTGGCCAATTGGTTGGGTGTGGCCCATTGGGTGGGCGTGGCTGCGGTGGTAACGGCAGACTGGGTGGGACTAAAGAGTTCAATCAATCAATTCCAACTTTGCATGATCTTTTTTTCCCCACGAGAAGTTGAAATTGGCTGATTGATTGAACCTTTTTTTTTTTTGCACACGGCGGCAGAGGCCTAAAGCGAAAAGGTTTTATAAAACCCAGCTGAAGGCCTAGGACTGGGGTGACGGCGCGCGTGCCCACAGAGAGGGCTCTGAGTGCCGCCTCTGGCACCCGTGCCATAGGTTTGCCACCACTGGAATAGGACATACGTGTGTCAATTTAATGCATACTTAAGCTACAAAGATTTAGTTTGGAAACTAATTTAAGGTGGGCTATATGCAGCCTCTGGGGAAAAAAGTAACTGTATTTAAAACACATTTATCTAAGCAGAGAAATCCCTACAATGAATGAGCTTTGCTGCTCGTTCTTACTACCATTTTCATTCAGGTACAGTATATACAGTATATCCTCAGACAGGGGTGTCAAACTGCCAGCCCACGGGCCGGATGCGTCATGCCAAAACCGCACCCACCCCAGCTCCGGCAATGGGAAAAAAGTCGCAATTTGTCACGACATGTCAAGTGATGAAGTAAATTTGACACCCCTCTCCTAAGAAATTGAATGACTTAAGGATATTTTCTAACAATTTATCCATATAAACAAATATATCCATATATAATTCAGAGAAAAGAGAAATGCACAGACTTAATTATAATAATAGTACTAATAGTACTACTACTACTACTAATAATAATAATAATAGTAATAGTAATACAATATTTCATATAGACCAGCGGTTCTCAACCTGTGGGTTGTGACCCCATTTGGGGTCGAACGACGATTTCACGGGGGTCGCCAAACACTGCAGTCCGCCATTATTTTTTGGTCGGCCATATTTTTTTGGGCGGCCATTTTTTCCCCTTTCCCATGTGGGCCGTCGCGCCGCGCATGCGCGATGTGGTCCCATTTTTTTTTGGTCGGCCATTTTTTTTGGGTCGGCCATTTTTTTTTGTTCAGCCATTTTTTTGGGGGGGTCAGCCATTTTTTTTTGGGTCGGCCATTTTTTTCCCTTTGCCATGTGGGCCGTGCGCATGCACGATGCGGGCCCACCAATTTTTTGGGGGGTCAGCCATTTGGGGGGGCGAGGTCGAGCCCCGGAAAAGGTTGAGAACCGCTGATATAGACTAATATGGGTATTTGGCTTATGGATATTACACATTAATAATTAAAGAGAATTTTTTGTATTCCAGGTGAGGTCTTGGATGCTCTCTAAGTTTGGTGGTTTTCTTGCAGACATTTCATTACCAAACTAGGTAACATCTTCAGTGTTTGGTGATGAAACATCTGCTAGAAAACAACCAAATTAGAGAGCACCAAGGACCTCATAATTAATATTTTAAAGCTTTATTACACATTTAAAATATTTTTATATTATATACACCAGGGGTCCCCAACCCCCATTCAGAACTGGGCTGCGCAAACGGCGGGCAAGCACGGATGTCCGTGAAGCTCTGCTCGCACAAATGGAACTGTGTGGACTAAGATACATGCATTTGCCACTCGCATGGAACCATCATCTCTCTCCCCCACACACATGCTGGGCCACCAACTTGGAAAGGTTAGGGACCACCAATATATACTTTTAAAAACTTCTACATGTTCCTTCTTGAAATCCCTTTTGACATTTTACATACAATGAGTTTGCATGAGCTTTTTGATGGAATGACAAAGTTCAAAAGAAAGATCTATGAAAGAGAGGGAAAGAAGAAAGAGGTAAGAATTTGCCAAATGGCCGGTTTTCATATTTCTACTTTCTTTCATAAGTTAATGAGCATTGTCACACGTTACTAGATGATTTTAAGTAGCAGCACACACCTCACCTTGGCTGATTCTGAGTCAGCACCAGTTAGTACCTGAATAGAAGACCGTTGGCTAGACTGAAAAATAAACATCCACGATGAGAGCAGTGGCAAACCACTTCTGTAAAGATCAAGTGGTGTGCTGGTGGAGGTTTTGGATTAGGGATGGGAGATCTGGATTCAAGTCCACCCTTAACCATAAAAACTCACAGGTGAGTCACTCTCAGCCAATCTGTTGCAATGGTAACAAAATGATAAAATTGAAGGGAGATTTTTTGCTTCTTGCTCCTGGGAAATATATATAGCAAATAAAAAAGATGTTGAGACTCTAGAAAGAGTGCAGAGAAGAGCAACAAAGATGATCAGAGGACTGGAGGCCAAAACATATAATGAATGACTGCTGGAATTGGGTATGTCTAGTTTAATGAAGAGAAGGACGAGGGGGGACATGATAGCAGTGTTCCAATATCTCAGGGGCTGCCACAAAGAAGAGGGAGTCAAGCTATTCTCTAAAGTGCCTGAAGGCAGGACGAGAAGCAACGGATGGAAACTAATCAAGGAGAGAAGCAACTTAGAACCAAGGAGAAACTTCCTGACAGTTAGAACAAGTAACCAGTGGAACAACCTGCCTCCAGAAGCTGTGAATGCTCCAACATTGGAAGTTTTTAAGAAGAGACTGGACAGCCATTTGTCCGAAATGGTATAGGGTTTCTTGCCTGAGCAGGGGGTTGGACAATGACCTCCAAGGTCCCTTCCAACTTTATTACTACAACTACTATTATTATTATTATTATTATTATTATTATTATTATTATTATTATTATATAAATGAAACTGCCAGTAAAACTGAATAGATTCGGTCACTAGGAGACTGACTCAAAGCATCCTCACTTTTAAACCAGTAAGGAGTCAGTTAAAGGCCTGAACAAGATGAGCAAGATTTTGCTCTGCGGTACAGATAGTCCACAACTCACAACCGTTTGTTTGGTGACCGTTCAAAATTACAAAGGCACCGAAAAACTGGTCTCATGACCGGTCCTCGCACTTATGACCATTGCAGCATCCCCACACCCACAGGATCAAACTTCACGTGCTTAGCCACCAACATGTATTTACAACAGCCACAGTATGGGATGGCTTTTATGATCTTTCCAGCTGGCTTCTGACCAAGCAGAGTCACTCCGAGAAGCCAGATCTGCTTAATGACCAAATGATTCACTTAACTGCAGTGATTTGCTTAACAAGTACTGGGGGAAAGGTGGCAAAATCAGGTGTGACTCACTTGATAACTGCCTTGCTTAACGGCAGAAAGTCTGGTCTCAGCTGTGAACATAGGTTGGGTACCACCGGTACTACCAGCCGATCCCTATGATATCAGTCAGTCATCTTCTCTATGGGGTCCTTTGGGAGGAAGAGCAGCACACAAATATTATAGTCTATATGCACACCCATAACATAACATAAGGCATCCATCACTAAAATAGTGGCGATCAATTTTGCTTAGTTATGGTCCAGTGTCTCACACTCTCTGCATTGAGCTTGTAGATAACTAGAGGAGCTTTGCTCCTCTTGATGCATGGTTGCTAGCTCAGATTTTCAAGCCCAAATTGGGTTTCTGTCAAAACTGTGCCTGATTTATTGTCTGCAAGGGAGAAACCCACTGTTGATTCATCTCTAGAAGAAGAAAAAAAGAAAGAAATCTGTGTGAATCACCAGTTTTTGTTCACAGGTTACCTGGCTTTAGAAATTTCAAAAGAGCAAATGCTGCTTGTAACCATTGCATTGGTATAAGTAAAGTAACTATGATAAGCATGTACCATAAAACTTCAGGATCACCCCCTCCATTTTTTTTTTCCTTTAGCAATTGTCCAACATAAGCTTTGGCTGCATCCAGAGCCTTGTGATAACTTTGTCTCCTCAAATGCAGCCCAACAGTCTTTGAGACACAAGCCAACCTTGTCACTAAATGGAATGGAATGGAACAGTGGTCATACAGACACAGCTGTGTCATCTCGTGGAAGGGTTATTGTGGGTCCTTCACTCTGATCAATTTAGTGACCTCTTTTGTATAAAGATGGGAGAAAGAGGCAGTCCCAAGTATCATTGTCATACTGATTCATTAGTATATTTTGCTCTTATTTATGTGAATGCAACCTTTGCTAGGGCTACCTTATCCAGGCTGCAAAAATCAGGAGTTAATATTTTTTTTCTCCTTTCCTTTCCTTTCCTTTCCTTTCCTTTCCTTTCCTTTCCTTTCCTTTCCTTTCCTTTCCTTTCCTTTCCTTTCCTTTCCTTTCCTTTCCTTTCCTTTCCTTTCCTTTCCTTTCCTTTTCCTTTTCCTTTTCCTTTTCCTTTTCCTTTTCCTTTTCCTTTTCCTTTTCCTTTTCCTTTCCTTCCTGCTTGATGGGGTGGTAGTTATCTTGCCCTATGGCAGCATTAGCCTTTGTGGTGTTTGCAAAGATACAGTCAGATGGGCTTTCCTGAAATAATGTGCTTCACCCTACACTGAAATGCACTTATCCCTGGGGTGGAATGCAAGGACATCTGTTTTAACAACTTCACATTAGGACTAAGAATATCCTGTCTAAGTGAAATGGCAGGATTTATTTAAGGAGGCAGGTTGTAACAACATGTATTGGAATTTGACCTAGGTGCTAGCTGATATTTCTGTTGTGCAAAGGGCTATGGGATCTCTTGCGTTCATGGATCATCTCACCAGCAGGCCCCACATCTGAAACACTGCTTAGTGGGGGGAAAAACTGGGCATCAGTAAATGGAGAAGAGGAGCAGGAAGAAGGATAGACTCTAAAACATGCAGCTCTGATGGAAATGTCAGGACAAAATGTGTGTATGTGGAGTGGGTGGTAAGGAAGAAATGTGTCAGGTGAATATATTAAAATCTGTTTTGTGTTAATTTATTAATAGCATTTAGAATGAAAATACTTGCCATCTCTCATTTATGTTTTCTCTTCACTATAAAGTAACCAAGTCCTTCTGTTCATACCAAAGAAAGATTCAATAATTAGTGGAAATAATAAGTAATAGCTTCATTTAACCTCCTCCCCCTTTCTTAAAGCTTGTAATTAAAGTATTTTGACACTTATTGCACAGGTCACAACTCTGTCAATTGTACGTGGAGAAATTTATCTCTTGCAGAAAAAAACAGCAATGGTACATTGGAAAATATCTCCTGTTTTATTTCATGTTATTACTTGCATTGTTTTTAATAAGATATTATTTTTGGGGCCTTTTCCTAATACAGTTTCCATATGCTTCAAGGACTAACAAATGCTGAGCATATGTAGGTCAAAATCTTTTGATTTTGTAATTTTTCCCCATAGACTGGATGTATGTTTCAAAAAAGGCTCAGTTTAAGAGCTGCTCTCTGAGAGAGATTGTTACTGATTCTATATCATATGAAAAGATGTATGCCAAAGGCAGATAGAGTTGGAATGCAGGAAATATCTTGCAAATAGGTTGACTGTGAGGGGTTCCTCAACCTTCCTAACCCAAAGAAGACAACAATTGCAGACAAAATGGTAGAGATCTGAACAGTGATGCGAGAGATTGTGAGGCTCAGGCAGAGGAGAAGTTCAGCCTAGAGGTGGGGTTGAGGGGAGAAAACATTTCCAAGAGGCTCCACCTTAAATGGCTTTCTATAAATCTGTCTGGAAATGGACGTCTACCAGTTAGAACAATTAACTAGTGGAACAACCTGCCTCCAGAAGCGGTGAATATGCCAATACTGGAAGTTTTTAAGAAGAAACTGGACAGCCATTTGTCCAAAATAGTATAGGGTTTCCTGCCTGAGCAGGGGGTTGGACTAGATTACCTCCAAGGTCCCTTCCAACTTTATTATTATTATTATTATTATTATTATTATTATTATTGTTGTTGTTGTTGTTGTTGTTGTTGTTGTTATTGTTGTTGTTATTATTATTCAAGATTATGGTTTTATCCTGAGAAGTGTTAAATATATAGTAGTGGCCAAAATTGTGGAAACCTTTTGGGAAAAGTGTACAGTAGACATGCCACCTTTGGTTAAATTTCCACCAATTTTTCTTCTAATTTCTTTATAACTGTAGCCTTGTTCACTTAATAATACTATTTTACATTGCTTTCTAGGCAACCATTCAACTCTTTGCACCATTACTTTAATTTTATTACATTTTACAAGCTCACTAAATGAAAGAACACAAAAAAAACCAACCAACTTGATAACGATCACATAACACACTGACAAATGTCCGCCTCTCAGCTTCAATACATGACATCAATAACTGAATCCTACTGTGATCTGATTGGCTCATTGCCAAAACAAGATGACACCTGATTGGCTCTCTAAACACTCGTGCTCATTGGCTACAATCAAATGAAGGAAAACTACCTGATATCAACCTAAGCAAGTTGTGCTTCCTTTTTTTGGTTATTTGGCTATAACTTTTCATAGAATACAATACAGATAATTGAACAAATTTTGTTGCATTACATTCTTGATTAAATTATCTTTCCATCGATATATAATTTTATGGTACTACTCCAAAAAAAGTGGTGTTATTAGCCATCAAACCTCAGAAATACACTTTTCCCAAAATGTTTCCACAATTTTGGCCACTACTGTACATTGCTGAAATCTGTGTGGTTCTCATGTTATGAATTTGCCAGCTACGTAGAACTTGGCAAATGTACCAAGACTAGTTAGCTCTAATTCTCACGTAAAACCTCTTAACCTCCACCCACCCACCCTGAAATCTACAAATCATAACATTGGATAGGGGGCATTATCAGTCCAACTGCTGTTCAACACAGGAATCGCAATTGTGAAAAGGTCGAATACATAAATTAATATAACAAATAACAGAATCATTTGGCTGAGTTGGGCAGCTATAGAAATTGAATGAATGAAATCATCCTTAAGAGATAGTTGCCTATTTTCAGTCTGAACATGTCCTGTGAGAGGGAGCTCACTACCATTCTCGATATTAGTTTATATATTGGTTTCATTGCATTTATTAAAATGGAATGTTTTTGTAACTTAAGTCCACTTGTTTTGTTGTGCCTTGTGAGGCAATAGGACAGAAGTCACAGTCACTTTCTGAGTGATGTTCTTTCAGACAAATGAGAAGGGCTATCATATTTGCCTCCTTGCTCTCCGTCTCCTCAGTCTGCATCTTTCTTAAAGTATGAGAAGGTATTCAGTGTGGGATCCTAAGTGCAGAAGGCAATGCAATTGTTGTATTCCTCTTATTTAAAGACATTATCTCTATAAAATTGTGTTAGCCTTTCTTATAGCCATGTCAAATTTCTAAATTATTTTGGTTTGTGATTGACTAGGGTGCCAACATTCTTTTCATAAAGACTAACGTCAAGCTATGGACCTACCATCCTATACCAGTTCCCTGAAGTGTTCTCATTACTTTTTTAAACAAATTCTTAATAAAAATGTTTAAAAAAATACAAGGCCTAATACTAAAGTTATCCATTCAAACAACATTGGTGAGCACCAATGCTGCAGATTTCAAGTGAAGTCTATAATCTTGCTATCTGTTCCCTGTTTGATTAGTTTGCTATTTAGATTATCAGCAGGCTACTTTATCAGATGTTTTGCTGAGACCATGATACATTATATCCACATCAACCCCACAATCTATTAAAGAAGTTATCTGATCAAAAAACAAAGCAAAGTTAATTTATCTGACAAATTGAGGGTAATTCTAGTCGGAGAACCTGAGTGCTATTGATGAGGCATGTCATATTAATTTTCCTGAGGCTGGAAAATATATTCTTCTTTTTTTCTTAAAACAACCCCCTCCCCAATTTATTTTTGTACATACATTTTAAAATACACATTCTTTTTCATATTCATCCTCCGTGCAGTATCTGTATGGAGTGGAGGACAGAGATATTGTTTTGAAACAGAAGAAATGCATGATGAAGCACTGTATTCAGCACTGGTATCTGTGCTGTAGCAAGGTCAGTTTCAGCAAATCTAGAAAATCCACTGCCATAAACATTTGTGGCTGCTTTCTTTTCTATCCCTAGTGTTATTAACTGGACTCATGGTCTCAAAATATTGAGTACATTCAGTACCGAACAATATAGGGAAGCTTTCTTAAGGTGCAAAAAACCCTTTCAATGGAGAGTTTATCAGTGGAGCTTTATTTCCAGGAAAACTATCTGGGGTAGAAAAAAACATCTGGGTTGGGGGGGGAAAAGTGATTCTGCCATATACGTTCAGTACTCATACACCATGAATAATACTGAAAGAGTAAATGGAGTAGTACGAAATATTTTGTGGGAGCCTGGGGGCATTTACTCTCTGTACAAGCTACCACAGTCCATTCCGTGACAGTTAAGTCAGATTTATTTTTAATGCAAGTTAAACTCCTGTCATAAAGAACAATCAATTTGAAGCTCAGCCTCAGTCTCTAATTGCAAATGTATTGACTGATTGGTGATGAATGAACTGTATAAGGCTGTCCATCTTAACAAGTAACTCTATGGTGCTTTCAATAAGCGTGAAGATGAATAGTATCTTTATCGATCCCAAAAATATTATGACAACTCTTTTAAAATTGTAATTATGTTCTGTAAATCCTTCTCATTCTGAGAAAATGAATATTTGTTACTTAAATCTTTATTTTATAAGGGTTTATTTTAATCTAACTGTAAAAACCCACAGTATTTATGAATTATATAAGCCATCTAACAGCAAAAATATGTTACATCAGTGATGTCTCATTGCAAAACGTTTCAGATGTAAAACAAAACTGAAGTATAATTTTAAAAATTCCTAAATAATTTCCCATAAAAATACATGACTGGATATTCTTAAAGCAACCCCTTTGGTTGGCCTATGACCTTAAACGCACTTACATGTTAACCACGACCTTAAACAGACTCAACATGTCTACAGTGGGCTCATGGCCTTAGGAGGCGCCACAGAAAATTAGATCAGTATTTTCTAACACTTGGCAACTTTAACTCGTGCAGATTTCAACCCCCAAAACTGCCAGATTATACTTTTTATTCTGTAATTCTGATGCTGAAAAGAATTATAAGATGCCAGTTTACCAGGAAAAAAAAATATATTCTTCAGGCTTCTCAGTTTGTTGCCTTCTACCCCAGCTTATTTTTACTTTTTCTCTGAGCAGAGATTATCTATATGTTTATTATCTGTGTGATTCATGTGGGGCCCAGAGGCAGTCTGGGAAAATAAAAGTCATGCCGAATGCTACTGTTTTGTTTTCCATTGTGGCAGGTTGCTATTGAATTGGGTTTTTTAAAAAAATTCAAAGCATCTAAAATCCATGCATCTCTACCAAAGAGCAGGGAGCTTAAAGGGCACCAAAAGGAGACACCCTCCTAGCATATTGGTGTTTATGGCCACCAGGTTGCTTCCTCTTGCTGTATGTATACAGAGACATTACTAAAGAAAATGGTCCTTTCAGATAGGTGGTCCCCATCAAAAGGCATCACAGTTGTTCCACATTTTCCTTCATGAAGGATTTTCTGTGATAAGGAGGAGGGGAAGTGTTGGGAAAATTGAGGATGATTTGAAATGGAAGATAATATCATTAGACCTGTATAAAATTGTGTGAAGGAAGCAAGACAATAACAGCCTTCTCGAAAAAGACCCAGTGGTTGATTTTAAAGCAACTTTCAACTGATTTCAACAAACAAGCAAAATATCTTCTTAATACAGGTAGTCCTTGACTGACAACCACAACTGAGCCTAAAATTTATGTTACTGAGAAATTTGTTGTGAGTTTTGCCCCATTTTACAACTTTTCTGGCCACACTGGTTAAGTGAATCGCTGCAGTTGTTAAGTTAGTAACACGGTTGTCAAGTGAATCTGACTTCCCCATTGACTTTGCTTGTCAGAAGGTGGCAAAAGTTGATCACATGACCGCGGGACACTGCAATGTGTCGTAAATATGAATCAGTTGTCAAGCATCCAAATGTTATAAGACGAGGAAATTAAAATGAATAAACTTTACCTCCAAACACTTGCACTGTTCAACCTTGGTTTGCACATTTTTAATATTGATCTAGTCATCCCAGTGATTTATGCTTTTTGCATTCTAGAAATGCCTATAAAACAAAACCTTTGCTTTTGGGACCTCTGTTGAAACTGCCTTGTTTCAGGGAGTCACAAAGCAACCACAGAACACTTAGCCTGGACGTTAGATGCACATTCCACAAACAGGAATTTTTCAAAAGAAATTAAAACAAAAACCAATGTACACACACTCACAAAAGCCGGTCAAGCCAGCCCAGTACAATTCCAGGTTAATTATACCTGGAGGATCAATTCCTTGGCTTTAGTCTCTTTTGCAAGCCTTAAAAAGTTCCTATGTTGCCACCTTAAAGCCTTTGAGCTTAGCTGGCTGGGAAGGGGGGAGAGGGAGAAAGAGAGACAAGAAGAAATGTGTTGAATAAACCCTTTGTTCCAGAGGAATGCAGGTGAACCCCAGACATCCTGTTCTATAGTATATAACAGGTTCATCCAGCTGAACTATAAGGGAAATCTAAGCTTAAACTTAGATGTTTGTTCTCTTCTTTCTCCCTTTGATTTTTCCTGGAGATATATTGGACAGGCAGGCATGGCACTTGGTTAACTGGATACAAAGTTAAGAAAGAGACTTGCCATCTTCTGTGCCAAGCAGAGCCAGGCCTTTTTCTGTGTTGCCAAGGTTGTAGGGGAGGAGAAGAATGGGCATGTCGAAAATGTGAAGACAGAAGGATCTTCTGCATTCAAATGGGCTCCTTTGTTCTACATTCCTCACATGGGCCTCCTTCCTGCTTCCAGGAAGGTGTCCCTTATTCGGTGGGCACCACCGGATTTACTAACTAACATGGAATTAGGTGCACATTGCTCATTGCTGGTCTTGCCTGGATGAGGCAGGAATAGATTGGGAAAGTCAAAGTGTCTGCTAAACTTTTTCAGAAATTTCAAGTTGTGTTTTTGTTACAAATAGTTCAGATGTTAAAAGGGATATTTTCATAGAAGAAACCCTGCCGTTTCCTTCCTGAATATGTAGGCAAATGATAGGGCAGGGCAGAGGGAGGCTACATTTCTTAATACACGGTCTTAAGCAAGTAAACTCACTGAAATTTACTTCACTTAGAGGACAAGGCTGTAAACTGACTAAGAGTACAGTTTAGCTTCTTTTATTGCTGAATGATCACCCACGAATGCCAGCAGTCTGCTTTGAAAGTTTGTAAAAAGTCTTAAGACTGGGAAGATTTGGAGTCAAAGGCCTGCTTGGCCTTGAACCATCCAGTCTAATCCACCTCACAGAGCTGTTGTGAAAACACAAAGGTGGTATCTGTGTATGCAGTGCCTTCACCACTACAACAAACTGTGCCCAGAGAAGCCTTGGGTGAAATGGGCAACTGCATAAATCTGATCAATAAATAAACTAGCCCTCTAACTTCTTTAAACTTGCGGGACCATCTTCTGCTTCATGAATCCCAGCGACCGGTTAGGGCACATAGGGTTGGCCTCCTACGGGTCCCGTCTGTTAGACAGTGCCGTCTGGTGGGACCTAGCTGCTTCTCTGTTGCTGCCCCAGCCCTCTGGAACCAACTTCCCTCAGAGGTTCATACTGCTCCCTCCCTCCTAGCTTTCCGAAAACTTTTAAAAACACATTTATGCAGACAGGCTTGGGGCGTGTGAGCTGCGCTCTGCCCCTGGGCCTTTGATTGGGAGTGTATGTTGTATGAGTGGGTATAGTTTTATAGTTTTATATTGTATTACTATTTTAAATGACTTATATATTTTTGTATTTGTATTTCTGTTGTCAGCCGCCCTGAGTCTGGGGAGAAGGGCGGCATATAAGTCAAAATAAAGATAAAGATAAAGATAAACAGAGAAGTAAAGCGTTATCATCACCCATAATGTAGCAAACTTCTGAATAACTATTGTGAATGTAGACCACACTGACTACTGCACATGACTGACATCTTCATACCTGATTCACTTATTTTATGGCTATGTGGATGTATGGATGGATGGATGGATGGTTGTATTCTGGTTGCATTTATTTTAATGTCTTAATTGATAATATTCACTGTTTTAAGTCTTTTTAAAATCTGAATACTTTTAAGTCATGTGTTCCTTCATACATACAGGTGGCCCTTGTTTAGTGACCATAATAGGTAAGGAGTGCCTGCGGATTTTACTCCACTAGTCATTGCTGATTATAGGGAGTGGTGCTCCTCTCCGTTTCAAGGCAATAGAGATAGTGCTGTTTAAATAAATTTCTGTGGTCATGTGACTAGCATGATACCATAGAGCACTGTTACCTTCCCACCAAAGTGGTACTTATTTATCTACTCGCCTTTACGTGCTTTCGAATAGTAAGGTTGACAGGAGATGGGGTGAGGACGGGAGCTCACCCCATTGCAGGACACTCGGGTCTGCTGTCTTTTCAGCTGACAAGCTCAACATCTTAATTGCTGAGTTACTACTCCACCACAATAGGGACTGGGATTTGAGTTGTTAAGAGAAGCAGTCACTAAGTGAAACTGCAACTGTGTTTGCAATCTTACTTCAGCTTTCCTTTATTTTACATATCTGCCAAGGTAGTGATGGGATTCAGTCAGTTCGCACCACTTCGGCAGAACCAGTAGCTAATGTTTTGTTGCCCTGGCCCAGAATGGACTTCCGGAAGCAGCATCCACATAGAGAACTGGCTGTTCACATATTTAAAATCCACCACTGCGTCAAGGTCATAAATGTGAGAACTGGTCACAAAGTTATTTTTTCATCACTGTTATAACTGCAAATAGTGATTATATAAGATAGTTGCTAAATGAGGAATACCTATACCAGGAATCTTGAGGGAGACTTCCCTATTAGCCAGCCTAACCTTGTTGAAGAAAACTGTAAATATCAACAGGCAGTGGAAAACATCTTGCATATAGTTACCATATAAAAAGTGAAATGGATTCAGCTTATTCTTCTGTAAAGTTATTTGGCGGGTGGGGGGGTAAGAATTCTGTAAACTGTGATGTCTCCCAAATCCAGATTGACAGAGTAAACTGTACATTGATTAGAGGGGACCACTTTCATCACAATATTAAGATTATTATGAAAATAATGATGGAAATTAAAAATAAAGTTAGAAGAACGCATAAACTAATACAGGAAAATGTCTGTTTGTAGCTCAGAGTTAAAATGAAGGGTCCTTGGTGCTCTCTGAGCTTGGTTGTTTTCTCGCAGACGTTTCACTACATAGCACTGATGATATTACCAAGTTTGGGTAATGAAACAATTTCAAGAAAACAACCAAGCTGGGAGAGCACCAAGGACTCCTCAGGAAAATGTCTCTAGATCAGACATGTCAAACACAAGACCCGGGGGCCGGATGCGGCCCGCAAAATGGTTTCATGCAGCCCACGAAGCCATCCTGGAAACAGTGAGGGAACGGCCCCCTCTGCCTTGGTCCTGGCACAGGCCAGCTGGGAGTCAATGTACAATTTTGTGGTGGCCATCTATGCTGAAACACATTCAGTCTTAGCTCCACAAGGCTGTCTGGAAACAGCGAGGAACCAGGAGAACCTTGAGCAGCAGCCTTGAGGAAGTGGGGCTGGGCTTGGTGCCACGGGTGCTCAAGGGCCAGCCTGGGCATTTGACCTCTGTTGCCCAGGGCTCTGGGCAGCCTGCACCACCATCCAGCCCCACCCCCCGCATGGCCTGAGAGGAACATGAGGCTCCTCCAGTGGACCATGCCTTGGCACTTGCCCTGGTCCCACCCCCTTCTGCCAGAGACCCTCAGATCTGTCCCACTCCTGCCCAGGCCCCCACAGGCACCCTTGACACGAACGATGTAGAGCTGGCCACACCCACCCAGTAGGTCACACCCACTCCATCCACACCCACCCAGTAGGCCGCACCCACTCTGGCCACACCCACTAGGCCCCCTGAGGGCAACCGCAATGCTGATGCGGCCTTCAATGAAATTGAGTTTGACACCCCTGCTCTAGATTAATATGCATCCATTGTCATTGACATCCACATCCACAGCTGCTGTCTTGCTCTAATTCACCCATAGAACCCATGCTCAAATATACCCACAGAACCAATCTGCATGGGTCATGACAAACTCCATCTATTGTGTGTGCTAATGGTTCTCTTTTCCATATGTGTAGTGGAGGGAAAGTAGCTGTGAGAAATCAGGGTGGGGTTAGCAAGCACGAGCAAACCAGTTCTGGTCAGTTCTTCCCTCTAGAGCCAAATGGTAGTCTCTGGTGAAGCTGCAGAATCATACCCATTGTAACATCATTATGCAAACTGTATAGATTACATAATTTCCCTCAGTTACATCATGATGTTTTATATAGGATGTATGCAAGCAGTCCTCAACTTACCACCATAATTGAGCCCAAACTTTTTGTTGCTAAGCAAGAAAATTATTAAGTGAGTTTTGCCCAATTTTCTTGCCACTGTTGTTAGATGAATCACTGCAGTTGTTAAGTTACTAACATGGTTCTTAAGTTAATATTGCTTCCCAATTGATTTTCCTTGTCACATGCCCCCAGGACACTGCAACTGTCATAAATATGAGTCGGTTGCCAAACTGAATTTGATCACGTAACTGTGGTCATAAAAGACTTATGCTTATTGGAAGATATACCTAGATGAATACATTGCTCCTAGAAGCACGAAGCCGAAAGCACCAGCCTGAAGATGACGAATGGGACTTCGTCGAAACGTCGCCAAGACACTTCAAATTCTACGTGGGAAAAAACCCAAAGAACCAAAGACCTACATACAAACACCCGCGAAAACCACAGAAAACATATATATTATATTTATACTTTTTTAGAGCCAGTTTGGTCTAGTGGTTAAGTCACCAGGCAAAAACCCAGGAAACTAGGAATTCTAGTCCTGCCTTAGCCATGAAAACCAGCTGGGTGGCTTTGGACCAGTCCCTCTCTCTCAGCCCAGCCCATTTTATAGGGTTGCTGTTGAGGGGAAAATAGAAGGAGGAAAGTGTTGGATATGTTCCCCACTTGTGTTATTTATAAATATAATAAAGGCAAGATATAATAAATAAATGACAGAAATTAGCCACACAGTAGGAAGCACCCCTCATTTGTATGTACTTTTTTCTTCTTTTAAGATACTTCCTGCCACCTTCTTTATTCATGAGTAGAGCAAAACTTGTGTACATTACTTGGGTCTGATGGCATCATCTGATAGCGATGCCTTCCACAGCATTAACTTCTATGGTGGTTTTGCTCAAACCATGATTTGATAGACTAGGTTGCCACTGAAGACTGATAATGAAATGTAGATGAGAGAATTGTAATTTCCTCTTACATTTTATATGTGTCCTCTGCTTTCTTCACATAATGTCAATAGCCATCGTTTGAGAGAGCCAAAAGTGTCCTTTCAACTGGTCAAAAGTACACTGTTAGTGGTAGAGGACTGAGTCAACAGCCACTCTAACTCTATTAAATTTCCATAGTAGTTTGTCCCAAATATTGACTTTTTTCCTGTAATTTTTTTTTGGGTGGAGGGAGTTGCTTAAAGATGGCATTAAAGAAGAAATTATTTCAATACATGCCTTAGCTATCCTTCCCTTAACCTGTAAGTTGCACAGTTTGCAGAAGGAGAAAAAAGTAAATGGAGAACTGGGTGAAAAACAAATCTTTAAATTAAGCCTCCAAAGAAAGAGAGAGAGAAAAAAACTTTAATCCCTGAACATGGTAAATAAATGGGCCTCTTTTAGTCATTATGTTTGGTGAACAAAGCCAGTGATAACACACACCTCAATACCTACAATGGCTGAGGGAGACCACGAGTGACAGCCCTTATTTTCCTGTTTGCTCAGAGACATTTTGTGGGGAGATAAAGGTTGCTTCTCTGCAGACTTATTTGCAGCCTTGTTTAATGTCATGAACTTGACTGAACTTTAGGATAGAAATACTACCATCATGGCCTTGTTGGAGGCTCAGTGTACTTACCGGTCTCCTCATAAAATACTTTTTTGTGTGTTGACTCTGGAGTTAGCTGCTTGGATGTGTGGGCTAAGCTGAGTCAATTTTCTCCTTACTATTAGAAGGGAAACATGAAGTCACCTCTGGAGACAGAGTTTATTCCATTAACTAGGCACAAATGGGAGAATAGCACCCTTAACAGCACTTCTTAAGAGAACAACACTACTTTATACAATATCTTCATTGTATCACCAGCAGAATTCCTCTCTCTCTCAGCTCTTTCTTCTGAATTTGTCATTTGTTTTTCATTTCCTTTTGCAATCAGTCTGTCTTGCTCATGCTTTTTCAGTCAAATCTCCAACTGCCTAGAGGCATAAACATGCATGCACAGCGATTGAACAGGGTAAAGGCAGGAAGGTTTTAAGTTCTTATATGTGGTTTCCCTCTCAATCTTATGGCAACCCAACATCCCATTTGTCCACCTGTAGGGGCAGGTGATGGATTTGAGGGAGAGGTGTGTACAAATCCGTGAGATGTTGAATGCATGGATGGGTGACCCAGAGAGGATTTTTTTAATGTGTGATTTTTTTATGCACCTCCATAGGTATGTTTGAGGGGGAGGTATAGTGCAGGAATGTTTTATTGGTATCTAAGAGTGCGGGGAAAACAGTTTGAGGATGTCTCTGGATATGTAAAAATAAAGTGGGTTACTTTATGTGTGGTTGTGTGTGAATGCTCAACTCTAGTCTAATAGAAGTATCCGAAAGATATTTGTTGTATTCTCATGCCATAAAAGATTGCCCATCTCAGCCTTTTATTATTAGAACATTCAGAGATATACTGCTATGCTTTTATCTTATCAAGCTATTTATATTCACAGCACAAGAATTAAGTTAGCAAAACTGCTCCCCAGCCAGGGTTGATCTTTTGATTAACTATTTGTTAATCAAATAGGTAAAATTTTGAGATTTATCCAGAGCTGTGTTAAGAATATTAGAAAGGCCTTCCTCGCAGGCCTTGGAGGCCTTGTTGTGCAGAGGGGAGAGGCGGATGGGGATTTCCTTGCTTTTGCCCCCTCGAGGCGTCTCGCGAAAAGATCGCCTCTTCTTCTGCTGCCGCCTTACTGGAGCAGCGAGGACATTCCCAAAGCCTTCAGCCTGAGAAACCGCTCCGCTCTCTCTGCCTGGGTTTTTTTTTTTTTTTTTTTTTTGTTTGCCATGTGCTGCTTTTCCGCTGGTTTCAACAGTGCTGCTTTTCGGGACGCCTTCAGACACGGGCGCGTTGTTTCCCACCCGCTAACCGGCGAACATGGCTGTCACATTGCACACTGATGTTGGCGATATTAAAATTGAGTTATTCTGTGAACGAACACCAAAAGCTTGTGAAAATTTTCTGGCTCTCTGTGCTAGTAACTACTACAGTGGCTGTACTTTTCATCGAAATATCAAAGGCTTTATGGTTCAGACGGGAGACCCAACTGGTTCTGGGAAAGGAGGAATCAGTATTTGGGGCAGAAAATTTGAAGACGAATACAGTGAATATTTAAAGCACAGTGTCCGTGGAGTTGTTTCCATGGCAAACAATGGTCCGAATACAAATGGATCTCAGTTCTTTATCACTTATGGCAAACAGCCACATCTCGACATGAAATATACTGTCTTTGGGAAAGTAATCGATGGCTTGGATACACTTGATGAGCTGGAGAAGCTGCCCATAAATGAAAAGACATTCCGCCCCTTGAATGATGTTCATATTAAAGATGTGACAATTCATGCTAACCCTTTTGCTCAATAGTTACCATGGGCCAACTTTTTTTTAATTTGAACATTTCACAGGAGACAAATTCCAAACCTGTTTAAGATCAAACATTTTTCTGTTTGTCCTATGATTCTAGACAGTGTACCTGGATTGACTACAGTCTCCCCTTTTTGAACATTCACCTTTGTCAAGAATACCACAGATTGAAGATTTCTTTTGGGAAAGCCATAGAGAGGCTATTTAGATGCCAGGCATCATAATTTTTTTATAATTCATCAAGAATCTGCAATATCAATAAACCGCAGAGTTGCTTGACAAAGAATGCTAGAAGAGAAATCTAGATTAACAAATATTTATTCAAGGAAATTGGATGAATAAAATAAAGATGTATGAATATTAAAAAAAAAAGAATATTAGAAAGAAACCTGTGGGATTCCACCAAAGGCCTATCAAGGCCAACATTCAATTGCTATCCAAATCCATTCAGGAAGATGTGAATAAGAATTGTAAAGCACTATGTGCCTTATTGTAGCATGCATCCATTTTCAAGGACAGATACAGAAATGATTCACTAAGATATTCCAATAAGGCATTATTCCAAAGTCTTCATTATAAGCCATCTATGAGGGGAGAAATGCTTACCAAATATTTCTCATAAATGGAAGAAGTCAGTCTGTCTAATGGCACTGCAGAATACTCAGCTGGCTGAAAGATGACCTATTCCCAGACCAATGGCATTCAAGGATTGATCAGAGAGAAACACGAGATTACAGAAGATAAGATCATAAGAGACCCACTCATCTTCTGAGACTGGCCTGATCACAGGATTTTAATTAATTAATTTCTATCCTACTGATTCATTCAAATGATTGCTTAGGGGAACTGAGTATAAAAAATTTAAAAACAGAAAAACTTTGGAGTAGGATGGCGGCAGGGCCGACGCGGCCCCCTCGGCCGCGGAAGGAGCCGCAGCCGCTGGTCATTCCCCGGAGTGCAGCAGACGAGCAGCGCCTGAAGCTAGAGAGACTAATGAGGAATCCAGATAAGACGGTTCCAATTCCTGAAAAGCTGAATGAATGGGCACCCCGCCCACCTCCAGAATTTGTCAGAGATGTTATGGGTTCCAGTGCTGGGGCTGGAAGTGGGGAATTTCATGTCTATCGACATCTTCGGTGGCGGGAATATCAGAGGCAAGATTTTATGGATGCCATGGCTGAGAAGCAAAAATTAGATGACGAATATCAGAAGAAGCTTGAAAAGAACAAGATGGTTGCAGAAGAACAGACAGCCAAACGTAGAAAGAAGCGCCAGAAATTGAAAGAAAAGAAATTGCTGGCAAAGAAAAATAAACTTGAACAAAAGAATGAACATGTAGCTGCAGATTCTGATCATTCCCCCAAACAGCAGACCAGTGAAGATGAGACTTCCGAGGAAGAAGAGAAAGATGATGTGAAGGAACCCAGCTTTGTGATGAAGAGATGATGGTCTTGCTGCTCTACTGTAGTTAATAGACAGCCAGCATCAAGGAACTGAATTGAACAAGAGGGTTTTTTCTGCTCTTTTGGACTTGACTGTGGCATTGATATGGCCATAACAGTCCTGTAGAATATCTTGCTGGATCCAAATCAAATGAAAGTTGATTTCAGACTTTCTTGTATTACTGCTGTGCAGGGTTTCAGGGGAAAGTGTCAGCATCATGTAACTCTCTAGTTCCTCTGCTATTGCTCCAAAGTGACATTTCTTTATCAGCTTACGTCTTTAAGCAGATCTTCTCCTGAGAGACTTAAATATACAAAATGGAGTTATGTGACTGAAAAATGGACTTGACTTTGAAGCAGAAAATAGTCTCTATTTCCTGAGACTTAAATATACAAAATGGAGTTATGTGACTGAAAAATGGACTTGACTTTGAGGCAGAAAATAGTCTCTATTTCCTGTAAGGGAAAAAATAATTTCTTGAGGAGTCTCTACTAAATTAGCCTTTATTCCTTGCATTTCTGCTGCAAGATAAGATTTTCCAACCACTAAGAAGATCTAGTGTTTCACTTCAGAAGTGTGTTGTTCATTTTTATTATAAACATTTCTGAATAAAAAAGAGGATACCCCAAAAAAAATAATTTAAAAACATGAACTAGAATTGCACACTATTATTCTTTTTTAATGTGTGTGTGTGTGTGTGTGTGTGTGTTTGTATATGTATAAAAATTAAAAAAAATCCTTCTCACCTTTATGGGTGGTACAGTGCCTTCCTCAATCTCAGGTCCTCTTCCAGAGGCCTGAGAATTTGAGGGTTCTGCATAGGATTTTAGCTTAGGGCTGCTCTCTTCTGAACAGAGAACTCTGAGGTTGTTGCTGAAATCTGTTGGAGCCATTTGGTCTGGTTGCAATTCAGGAAATGACCAATTCTCTTCTATGCCAGAGAGATGGGCCTCTGAAAATCAGGGGATTTTCAGAAAGATCCCTTTGGCAGGTCTTAAAGAGTGAATGGGTACATACTGCATCAGGAGAGGTGGATTTTTTTTTCCAATAGTCACTTTTATTTTTGGTCTTTGTGCTACGGATTGCTATCATAACATAATATTGTTACTAAATGCTATCTATTTCACAGAAGCCAGTCATTTTTATTTTAAATTCAAAAGTTCTTTCCTGCTCTTTCAGTGGCAGGTGAGCTGCCATCAACACCAACCCAAATATAGGAGGCTTTACCTACATTTTATCTAGTATTTGTTTGTATTCTAATGCCATTTCTACATGTGGGAGAGCTTTTCTTGCCTTATCTGTCTTCACCATCTCTGTACTTATTAGGCCAACTCAGCGTTCATTATTGGCCTTCTGGGTACTGGTGAAAACGGGATTTTTCTGGTGGGAAATTGGAAGCTGTATTTGGCCATCCTCTGTGTTTGTATTTATTCGTAGTTATTAGTTTGATATTTAGTAATATTTTTGTTTCTTTGTGCTATTAGAAATACCATGTGTTTATGAATGTGTCAATTGCAATGGGAAATAAGTACGATAAATAAATGCATTAAGTAGCACTATTACCAGTTCAGATCTTAATGGCAATGGAGAGACTAAGCCAGGGGTAGGTAACCGTGGCTCTTTTATGACTCGTGGACTTCAACTCCCAGAATTCCTGAGCCAGCACAGCTGGCTCAGGAATTCTGGCAGTTGAAGTCCACGAGTCATAAAAGAGCCAAGGTTGCCTACCCCTGGGCTAAGCTCTTTCTTACTTCCTCACTGCTAGACTTATTCTGGTGCTTTCTGCTTTTTGAAAATCCAAGTACTTTTTCTCTCCTGCATCATCCACCATCACACTCCCCAATGATTTAGTAAGACAGGATTTATCTTGGCACATCATAAATCTTCAAGACTTCTTTTAACCATCAAAGTTGTATTACTTTGTATTTTCTGATGTTATCTTCTACATTTATTTTCACTCTTTTACTTGGAAATTATACACAATTAACTCTCCTATAAGTTTCATGATTTTTCTAGATCAACCTAGGATCCTGTTTGAAAAGCTTGGCCTTACATTGGGTGCTTTACTAATTTGGCTGCAGTGTAACTTGGTGTTGTGTTGGGTATGAAAGCAACACTAAGGGATGAATTATATATTAATCCCATTTTATCACATCTTAGTTTTCAAAGCAATCCACGGTACTCTGATGATTAGTCACTTTAATTTTCTCTACTGTATTCTTGCTTTCCTTCTTTA
Source organism: Bothrops alternatus (assembly GCA_034064705.1). Classification (NCBI taxonomy): domain Eukaryota; kingdom Metazoa; phylum Chordata; class Lepidosauria; order Squamata; family Viperidae; genus Bothrops; species Bothrops alternatus. Next base: position 748,196 of record JARGCV010000031.1, on the reverse strand, counting down.
ACGGACATTTAATTCCTTTATTGTCCAATAGTACAAATGCCTCCCTTCCTGTACTGAAAGCATTCTTCATTGTTGTATTAACGTTCCACTTTTGGTCTGGACTCTGAAAGAAGCCATTTTACTCTAATAACTTCCTTGCTTTGCTTATTAACTACAGTGACATCCTCTTGGACTTAGCAATACAATTCCTGATATGTAGTTTGCATTCTGGCCAAGCTTCTATTACTACAGCTTTGAATAACTTCCAAGTGTTTTGGAAAATATGATCATCTTTTTTTAAAAAAAACTCATCTCCTCATTTTTGAGGAATTTCCTCATAACAAGTTAACATGTTGTATTTTCTTAACATTCTCCCCTCCCCCTTATATATATGTTAAATGTGATAGCAGTATAGTTGCTCTAATCACTTCAGTGATGTACCTCACATTAAGTCCTGAGTACATTTAGGATTACATCCAGAACTGTCTTTTCCCTGATTGGTATGATGATCAAATAATTTAAGATATAACCATTTAGGGTATCTAAAATCTAGTTCTACTGAATGTCATGACTATCAATGTAAGAATAATTTATTCTTTCCCAATTGCTATTTCAACAAATTTACTTTCCATTGCTCTGAACATTTTGATCAAGAATGTGATACTATATTACCAGGCCTACATTACATTTGGAACTTGATAGTGTTACCCAAAGTAATTCTGAAGAGCGGCTAGTGCATTATGAAAATTCAGAAGTGAATTTATACCTTGTTTGACAACAATGTATCCAAAGATACAGAGATATTCATATAACTGTTTACATCCAGACTTAATTACAATCCATTTTCCTTAGTTGTGACATGGGAACACTGGGAACATCTAGATTAAAGTTCACTTTAAATATAAAATTATATAAACATGTAAAAATCTATGGCGAGCTTCTAACATATCGGTTCATAAAAATAATCGGCCTGCAAAATTTCCAAAATTATCACAATAAATAGGGGAAATAGTCACTTAACCACTGAGCAAATTTAACTTTATAATAATAATTTATAATATATATATGCTGTCTGACTTCCAGTAACTCTGAGCAGTTTACAATTATTAAAAACATAAGAATAGAAATCATACAAACAACAAAAAAGCCAGCAAAATCAGCACAGAACAGTACAATGATGGCAAAGAAATCAAACCTGGGGAAAAAAGAAAAAAAGAAAGGGGTGTCATTCAGTCATGCCAAAAGCCTGAGAGAGAAGCCAGTAGGGCAGGGGTAAGGAACTATGGCTCCTTTATGACCTGTGGACTTCAACTCCCAGAATTCCTAAGCCAGGCATGCTGAGCATGCTGGCTCAGGAATTCTGAGAGTTAAAGTCCACAGGTTGTAAAGGGGCCATAATTGCCCACCCCTGCAGTAGGGTGGGAATTATAGGGGGGAGCCATTTAAATTTCAGGAGGAGGTTCATTCGAAAGGGCAACCACAGCTGCAGAGAATGCATACTTTGGGGTCCCAATAGATGGCACTGTTTAATCAATGGAATCTGGAGTGTGCCAACCCAGCTTGAACTGGCTGGGCAGATACTAGGGCAAATAGGCAGACACTACATCGTACAAGGGCTTTTCGGTGGCAACCAGAACCTTGAATCGCACATGAGACCAAACTGGCAACCTGGCATCATCACCACTGGAGTCCAGGAATTTCTCTAAGAACAAATTGAAATTGGCCCTGATTGTCAGACCTGCCCCAACTTGGTCCTTCAGTCAAGAAAGATCCTCAATTCCATTTGTAGTGAAAAGTATACTTTTACTAAAAGCCAAGTGGATTATAGTATAGCAAAGCCAGAACGGAAGTTTGCACGCCACAATTTCCCAGTTAACTTTTCCTATCCAGTTTCTCTCCTCCCCTGGTCTCTTATTGTCCATTTATGTTTGAATACATTGTTTAGGGAACAGTCTCTTCAATGGCCGGCTGGTTGGTGAGCCATTGTGTTTCATTCCCAGGCTTTGATCTTGAGATGGTTTCTCTGGAAGGTATGTGAGTCGGTAGACTTCCCCCTTCCCATCTGGCTCCCTCCTCCCAGCGAATGCAAAGCTCAAGCATTATGATGGCAGATCTGACACTGACTTAATGGCTATGATTTTGATGATACTGTGTAGGGTTTTTTCCCCATCCCAATATTGGTAATTTACTTTTGTATCTGGTACTTTTCAACTTCAACGACCCAGACCCATACAACAAATATGTCTTTTATTTTTTGCAGCTAATTATAATTGTGTGCCTGATCTCATGTGAGCTGCTGCCATACTCAAATGCCAGGGAAAACCCATTAGCAGCATTCATAAGAGGTCAAGAAGTGTGCCACAGATAACCTCCAGAAGAAATCATTTGGTATCATGATGTCATAAGAATTCTTGGGGCTTTCCAGAATTTTATTCCATTTCTGGAAGGCACAGAATCACATTTCTCAAAAATTCATGACAGGTTTCTATGTGACAAGTCGTTAGGGTAAGTGGAAGTTCAAACTTTAATCCAATGCCGATTTCATTACCTTGGAACCCAGCCTGTTCTCCAAAGGCCTTCAAATTACATCATGTGAAATCCCTACATAGGCCATCCCAAATATCCTGGAGAAATGCTATGCACACACATAATGAAATAACATGTAGACTGCAGGAGCAGTTGGACTTAGCCCAATCTCTAAGCCTGTCATAGAGCATTATTATCTTGGGAGCCAACCCTGATTACAAAGCAGAGGGCACAGGAAATGACAGGAGGATGATACAGTATTATTTTATAAATTCTCCTAGTGGAAAAGAGTCAAAAAAGGATTTACAACACACTTACACAACCTGCACTTTCCAGATATCTGGGCCTCTGACTCCCTCTAGCACAATTAGTGAATTGTGAGAATTGTTTTTTTTTTTAAAAAAAAAAAAACACTGTAGGATACCAGACTATGCACCTTGGCTTACAGCAGCGGTTCTCAACCTATGGGTCGCGACCCCATTTGGGGTCGAACGACCGTTTCACGGGGGTCGCCGGACACCGCGGTCTGCCATTTTGGTTTTTTGGGTTTTTTTTGTTTTTTTTGTCAGGCGCACGCTGCGCATGCGCGGTTCGGGCCGTCACGCGCATGCGCCGCACATGCGCGGATCGTCCCGTCGCTGTCCACCTTTTTTTCCTGTCGTGCGCACCGTGCATGCGCGGATCATCCCGTCGCGGTCCGCCATTTTGTTTGGTTTTTTTGCCTTGCGCGCACTGCACATGCGCGGTTCAGGCCGTCGCGGTCTGCCATTTTGTTTCTTTTTGTTTTTCCGGTGTGCGCGCCGTGCATGCACGTATCGGCCCGGTGCACACACACACACGCGCCGGGGTTGCGCCGCGCATGGACGGGGCAAGTGGGGTCTCAACCTGAAAAAGGTTGAGAACCACTGGCTTACAGGGATAACTTCTGAGCTCATATTTTGTAAATATGTTATCTTTCTCTGAATGCCAATTTACATCATTAGTAGACTTGTGGGCAACTGACAATCAATTCTACCAATTCAATCTTATCTGGAATTCACGAATGCTTCCCATGCAAACAGAAGTCAGAATAAAAATGAAAATGCATGAATTAAACCACTTCCGTCTCAGCTAGAAGGTAAAAATCTTCATCCTCCTCCAATCAGAGGAGGGGAAAAATAGAAGCAGTGAGATGAATTCCTTTCATATATAAATGCTTTCTCATGCAAGGGAAAAAAAGAATGGGACTCCCCCCTCTGTTAGGATGTATGCATGTTTTTGGAGGAGGAGGAGAAGGAGGGGCACAAGGGGAAGGAGAGGAGGAGGAGGAGGAGGAGGAGGAGTGCCAACTCATAAGAGAATTACTGAAAGCCAGAATATAGTAGGCCTGAAGTTGTGCCTGTGTGATGCACTTGGTCAATACAGTTGGGAGGGTTCCTTTAGAACCTGGGAGTGAAATTTGAGCCTGGTCATATGGTACTTTGCTTTATACAATAGCAGTGTATTTTTCCAAGTGCATCTGTGCTTTTGCTATGACCCCTTTGGCCTGGCTCACTTGACATAAAGACACTCCCAGACTCTTGTGAATGGGGCCCTCTGTGTGTGTGTCTCTCCCTGTGAGAATCTGTGCCTCATTTTATCAATGGTGTAAGTAGGAAGAAATTTGAGATGTAGCCCTGCTAAAGGGTCTGTCTGGACTTTGACTAAAGGAGGGTAAAACTCCATTATTTTAAGGCTCCAAATACAAACTTGTCTGTATTTCCTTTCCATTTTAATCATCGAGCGCACAAGCCCTTATAATAACAAGAGTTTAGCATCTTACTGTTCTCTAAAAAGGAATTAGGAACTAGCCTTCCTTTAAATATTGCAGTGCTCTGCCTAAATCCCTTCCTTGAGATCCTTTGAACACTTTTAGAAGTCAAGATTAAACATGTCATGTACTTTCCTCGGATGTTAGAAGGCCTAATTGCAAAGGTGGAAACAATACCCAGTAAGGCTTTATTGTTTTCTCAACTAATACATCTGAACCTTTTTTATCTGAACAATTTGGCAGGATGTCATTGCATTTCACCTCCCAGTATCAAAATATTTTTTTCCCTAAAATTGTGGGTGGGAGCACTACAGTGCAGTGATTCAAGAAACACAAAATCCATCATCCCCTTGAAATGTGGCACTAGTCATTACCATTTCTGAACTTCAGGTTGACACTTCTTCAGGGCACATATGCTCATATGCATACACGGGCATCCACATCTGTGCACATAATCATACGCACCACTATTTGATCTAATGGATGCACAAGTATATAGCAATAGTACGGTACTTAGACTTATATACTGCTTCACAGCGTTTTACAGCCCTCTCTAAGTGGTTTACAGAGTCAGCGTACTGCCCCCAACCATCTGGCTCCTCATTTTACCCACTTCGAAAAGATGGAAGGATGATTCAACCTTGAGCCGGTGAAAATCGAACTCTGGCAGTCGGCAGAATTAGCCTGCAATACTGTATTTAACCACTGCACCATCATGGCTCTTAATATAAAACAGGAACTAACTTGGATTTCCCTTAGCAATGGCCTGTACCTTTATAATAGAAGGGTGCCTCACCACTAAGGATTCTTGCCTCCAAATGTAAACAGAGGTACTCATTTAGACTATGTGTTTCCTCTCCCATATAAATTACAGCTAATATAACTATTGCACTTGTCACAGTGAAATGTTTGTTTTGCTTACTTGCTTGGAGAGCAGGTGAATGCTATGTGAAGTTCATGGCACAAATATATTCTTGCACTTATCTTTAGTCAACATTTAGCAGCATGTTTTCAGCAGCTGTGAAACTCCCATTATCAATAGGAATTGTGTACCTAAATCTCTTTCTCTTTCTCCTGTGCCATTAACTTCCAAACTGATAAAGTGTTTTCAATTACCCACCATCCTCCCAAGAAAAGACACATGCATATGAAAAATGTGTATTTTGATTGTGTCACAGAGAAGCTGAACACTACATTGCATTACACAACTCATAATAAAATTGAGCATGAACGATGTGAATGAGGACAATGTAAAAGACTCATGTTCATTATTGCAGCATCTGCTAGAGCTGCAATAAATAAACGCTTCTCTCCATTTCTCTATTATGAAACACTCACTTCATGAATTTATAACATGAGCTGGGGAGGGAGCAGCCCCCATTCATGGTTGATGCCCAGAGTAGTTTGTTCAAATTAGGGATGTGGGACAGAAAAAAAGACAATGCTACACTGAAAGTTGTCCTTAGCTTCATGTACTGTATTCATACATTCTATCATATTGTTCCTTTCAGGATAAGTCATGCTATACAAAGTGCAGAAAAGAACAACAAAAGTGCAAGAAAAAAGAACAAAGCAAGTTAAAGACATGAGATGGGGGAGAGGGAAAATATAACTAAATGTACTTTATATCAACATTACTCACTATACCTATCCTTTCTATGCTTGCAAACTAAAAAAACCTCCACCAATCCATTAGACCAGAGGTCCCCAATGTTTTGGGCACCAGGGACCGGTTACGTGGAGAGAGGTTTTTCCATGGACCAAAGGGAGTGTGGTTTTGTGTGCTGCCTGCATCCTATGGATGGGGTTTTCCTTGTTTGTGCGGACCAGTTGCTGGCATGTCGCAGCCTGGTACTGATCCATGGACCGGGGGGTTGGGGACCCCTGCATTAAACTTATTACCTCTCTTTAAGATCTCATCAACCTTATCATCCTCTCCTTCCTGTCAACCCACTCAATTTTATATCCTGTATTTGTTTTGCAATGCAATTCTTATTCATTTTTTTCATAATCAAAACATTTCAATGTGCTTATATCATATTGGTCATTCATTTGCATCCATTCTTGGGTGTACTTTTCTCACTTGACCAATATACTTTTTACACAAACTATTCCAACCATGTTCAGCTTGCTTTTATATTTTCCCTGACATGTCCAACTCTTCCATATGAGAAAGTAAAAACATCCATTTATAAACAAATGCTTTAATTTCCTTCTTCAGATTTTCATTCCTTGCAACAGTCCACATGCTGGCATTAGGTGACTTAAAATTTCTCCATTCTTTCTTTCATAATTACTTTATCAAGGGATAGAAATTCATCTACTTATTCTAGTTTTTGCCATTTAGATATAAATTGTATTTTTCCTTGTTAAACAGAAGAAACAATAATTTTCCACATCATATCTTTCATTTCTTCATTTAATCTAATCTAATATTTATTGCAAATATCTTGGGTTCTCAACCAATAATACAACATTGTCTTTATACAAATACATGCACCCTTATTTCCCCGACTAACACACCTTTAACATGACCAAAAGCATTATTTTTATTTTTGTCTATACAGATAACCAAGGTCATATTTCACATCCTTGTCTTATTTTCATATCAAAGATGAAACATTCATTGAGCACTGCAAATATTCTCATAAATGTTCTATATTCTTCATACATTGTTTTACTGCATTCAGTAACCAAGTCATATTTGCACCTAATATTCCAGAAGTCAAATGTATCCATTTTATCACTTTCTCTGACAATAACTTTTATTTCTAGCATGTGCATATTTCTCTCTGAGCTGCCAAGAGTAAAAATCAGACCTGTACACATCCCATCCATCACAAATCCACCTGCACTTCAGAAAAAATGTTGTTTACATATCATTTGTTGCACCCTTTCAATCAGAACTCTGCCAAATACCTTCTCAGGTATGTGTAGCAAACAATTTCCCCTGTATTTTTTTGCATTCATTCTTACTATTTTTCCTTTGTATAAGAAAACAAAATGGCATTCAGGTATAAACGCTGTCTTCACATACATATTTAAAATTATGAACCGTGGTGGCGCAGTGGTTAGAATGCAGTATTGCAGGCTAATTCACAGCTCACTGTCACAAGTTCGATCCTGACCAGCTCAAGATTGACTCAACCTTCCATCCTTCTAGGGTCGGTGAAATGAGAATCCAGATTATTGGGGACAATTATGCTGACTCTGTAAACCACTTAGAAAGGGTTGTAAAGCTCTATGAAGAGGTATATAAGTCCAAGTGCTATTGCTAGTGCTAACATTATATAAGTTGACTGAAGTCATTATACTGTACAAGTAAGCCACATTCCTATTTTTTTAAAAAAAAATCATGACCATGGAAAGAGACTTAGAAACTGACCTGAAGTTAAAGAGCAGGGACAAAATGACTTCTAATATGAGACAGTTCTTGACAAAGAAGAGCAAAAGATGGATTCTCTCCTAGTATCAGAAGAAAAGAGGGGAGAGAAAGTCCACAAAAACAGGTGACCTCTTCAACTTCAGCCAGGGATGAAAACAAAATCTGATCGATGATCTCTGGCGGGCCCGGGATGGAGGCTACTCCACTATCCAGGTGCTTCTTGACCTCTCAGCGGCGTTCGATACCATCGACCATGGTATCCTTCTGCGCCGGTTGGAGGGGCTTGGAGTGTGGGGCACCGTTTTACGGTGGTTCACCTCCTACCTCTCTGGCCGGTCGCAGTCGGAGTTTGCAGGAGGTCTGAGATCGGCTCCGAGGCCTCTTCCATGTGGAGTCCCTCAGGGGTCTGTTCTCTCACCTCTGCTTTTTAACATCTACATGAAGATGTTGGGTGAGATCATCCGTCGACACGGGGTGAGTTATCATCAATATGCTGATGATACTCAGCTTTATATCTCTACCCCGTGTCATTACAGTGAAGCAGTGGAAGTGATGAACCAGTGCCTGGAGGCTGTTGGGGTCTGGATGGGTGCCAACAGGCTCAGACTCAACCCCGACAAGATGAAGTGGCTGTGTGCTCTGCCTCCCAAGGACAATTCCAACTGTCTGTCCATTACCCTGGAGGGAGAAGTTCTGTCCCCCTCAGAGAGGGTTCGCAACTTGGGTGTCCTCCTCGATCCATAGCTAAGTCTAGAATATCATTTTTCGGCTGTGGCAAGGGGGGCATTCGCCCAGGTTCGCCTGGTGCACCAGTTGCGGCCCTATTTGGACTGGGAGTCACTCCTCACAGTCACTCATGCCCTTGTCACCTCGAGACTCGACTACTGTAATGCTCTCTACATGGGGCAACCTTTGAAGAATGTCTGGAGACTGCAGGTAGTCCAGAATGCAGCCGCGCGACCCGTCTTGGGTCTCCCAAGACATGCTCATATCACTCCAGCTCTCCGTGAGCTGCACTGGCTACCAATTGGTCTCCGAACACAATTCAAAGTGTTGGTTGTGACCTATAAAGCCCTTTATGGCAATGGACCAGGTTACTTGCGGGACCGTCTTCTGCCTCATGAATCCCAGCGACCGGTTAGGGCACATAGGGTTGGCCTCCTACGAGTCCCGTCTATTAGGCAATGTCATCTGGCAGGGCCTAGGGCAAGGGCCTTCTCTGTTGCTGCCCCAGCCCTCTGGAACCAGCTTCCCACAGAGGTTCGCACTGCTTCCTCCCTCCTAGTTTTCCGGAAATTATTGAAGCCTCATTTATGCCAACAGGCTTGGGGCGTATGAACTGTACTCTGCCCCTGGGCCTACAAATGTGCCTCCATTAGTGGCTGTGTGTTGATTGTGATTGTATGCTGTATGAATGTGTTTTGGATTGAATGAATGTGTTTGGATTGTATGGTTGATTGTCATGGTAAATTATTTTATTGTATTATTGTTGTAAGCCGCCCTGGGTCTTAGGAGAAGGGCGGCATAGAAATTTAAATAAAGTAAAGTAAAGTAAAGTAAAATCTACCTAAATCACTGCCTGAGATTCCCAGGCATAAGTGGGGAAGGAAAGAGAGATATGAAGAAAAGATGTTCTTATCAACTTTCACTGTTGAAGAAATGAAAATAAAAGGAGGAGCAAAATGCTCTCCAGACCTATAAAGATGTCCAGGACCTCTTGTTCCACCAGGGAATTATAAAACTAGACAATATATAAACATGTCTATGCCCTCTGCTTTTAAGCCTGGGGAAAAAAGAGTCAAGAAACAGCAAAGATGGAAGGAAAAGGCTTAAGATTTAAACCTGGGGCTAATATATGGCTTGCTTGATGTGCTCTGCATCTGGCACATCATCTCTGTATATATGGCTTCTCTCTTGTCTGCAGCAGACCACTCATCTATCAGCATCAAATCTGTTAAGCTTCAGCTATTATCCAGTTCCCAAACGTGGTGTTGTGTTTCTGCAGACTAATGCTTCATAGCAAGGTTCATTCTGAAGTATATTATAACATTCCTCATTATTGAATACATGCGTAAAGTACTACTAAAGTTGATACAGTCAAAGCGGATCAATATTGTTTAACTCTGCCCAGGAAGTAACTAAAAGCAGTTATTCAAATACTAGCAATGGGTGGAACTTCAATCCACAGCAGAAAGGGTACTTTAGGGGGAACAAGGGCATCCATACTACAACTGTTGGTATGTTTTCCTGAACCTGCATGACATTTTTCATGCAACACCAGGAAAATACTTCCGTTAAGGAGGCACTGACAGAGCACCTATAACCTTGTCACACCCTGTTGTTTCTCTTTAACTCAGTGACATTTCTCTTGCAAGACACACAAAAAAGAGCATGATTATCCAGGTTTAGTAGAACTATGGCGTTAAACCCAGTGCCGTAGCACCTGACAGATACATTTTCTGATAGTCTAAATTGTGTAAATCTCTGTCAGAAATAACTATCTTATCCAAATGGGACTCAAGAAGGTCAATTAATGGCTAATACAAGATGTAACGTGTCTTATTCTTATTTCTGTGTAAAAGACATGTCTTTTTCATGTTTTTCCTCGAGAGATTACAAGAAAGAGCAGGTAGCATGTAGGGGCTCTCCACAAAGCATCAGAACCTGTTTGTAATTCTAAAGTTTAAACAGATTATGTCATACATTGTGGGTCAAGTTGTACTTCCTCCACAAGGATTTAAGGCCCCATGGATGGGCTTGCAGCAGGCCTGTGTAGCCTCATCAGATGTACTTCTAAATCTGACAGTGAAACTGGGTGTGTGGCATCTATTTTCATGGATTCATGGGGATTTCCCAATAGCCCAGAAACATCTGTGTGGACTCTTTCAGGATGTATTTGAATTAGCTGAATGTGTCTGTATAGCATCCTAGCATAGTATAAAGCACCAAGTTAGAATTTTCAAAATTACATTATACAAAATTAGTTCCCTACACTGGGCTCTGCAGTTCTGAAACAACTGGTGTAAAACAGAGTGATCCCAATATAGCTGAGGAATGTGATAAGTCTATCACAGGAGAACATGTACAGTGCATCCTTTCTTATATACCATAATTTCAGTGGTGCACTGGGCACATGTGCTATGCCCAATAATCTTGGATATGGCCTCCAAAGTTGATCCAAAGGTTGGCCATTCAGTGATAATTTATCTTCAATATGCAGACAAGAAGCAGATTCGCCCACTAACCTTTTGCAACCTGCAAAAATGCAAAGTGGACAGGTCCCATTCTCATAATGCATTGAAACAGCTCAAACCTGAAAGAAAATTCTTCCTATATATAAAAAAAAACTATTAAAAGGGTTTTTTTATAAAAAAATTTTTTATTAAAACAATCAACATTGAACATAAAAACATATTATGCAGTAATCATCATGGCACCTGATATACAATGCTATGCATTAGTCTTTGAAAACGTCTGAGTTAGTAAGCCTTTTTCCCACTCCTCGCGTCTAGCCTCAACTATACTCCTGTTACACTTTGTTTGATTGGTGTTTCTCTTATCTGGTTCAATATTAATGTGATCAACATTAAACATAAGATCCTATTGCTAAGCAATCATCCTAGAACATAGCATACAACATTAGGTATTAATCTTTGTAAACATCTGTTTTAGTAAACGTTCTTCCCTCCCCCCTTCCATCTTCAAGTATACTCCGAATACATTTTGTTTGATTGGTGTTTCTCTTATATATGGTCTATCTACTGTATCTAGTCTATTGCCTATTGTGCGTTTACGCTTCTGAATTGACTTCATCCCATTACTAGTGCAATCTTTTATAGCCCCTAACCAGAGATCCTGAGGTAAAAGTTTCATATCCTGAGATAGAGATTAAGTCTGCTTTAACAATATTAAAGCAAACAACATTAGTCATAAGGTTATGTTAAGAGGCATTAGTTATAGAACATATACATTCAACATTGGGTGTTAGTTTTTGTAAACATTTGATTTGTTAAACCTTCTTCCCTCCTCCCATCGAGCCTCAGCTAAACGCCAGCTGCATTCTGTTTGATTGGTGTCTCTCTTGGATATAGTCTATCCACTGTTTCCAGTCCGTCACAAATTGTTCATTGGAGCGATTTTTCAAGTACGCTGATATTTTCGCCATTTCCGCCAAATTTGTTACTTTCACAGTCCATTCTTCAATAGGCGGTATTTCCGGATTCTTCCAGTATTGTCCCACCAACAATCTTGCTGCTGTAATTAAGTTCAAAAATAAATTTGTCTCTGAGGTAGTGAAATCCTTTGTGATCCCTAACAGAAAAGCCTGAGGTAGAAATTCTAGACGCTTTTTGAAAATGGTTTGGAGTGTCCACCATATCTTCTTCCAGAATGCTTTGATTTTTCTGCATGTCCACCATATGTGAAAGTAAGTAGCCTCCCCGTCCCCGCACCTCCAGCATTTGGGCTGGGAGTCCGGGTAGATGAGTGATATTTTTTCCGGGTCTAGGTGCCATCTATAGAACATCTTGTAGAAGTTTTCCCTTAAGTGTTGCGATTTCGTGAATTCTACATTCCTCACCCAGATTTTCTCCCACGTGTCCATGGTGATAGGGTGTCCGAAGTCTTGTGCCCACTTTATCATACAGTTCTTGACTAGCTCGGTTTCAGAGTCCATTTCTATCAAAATGCTGTATACTCATTTGATGTGCCTGATCCCCTGTTCTCTAATCTGTTTAATTAGATTCTCATCGGTCTGGGAGAAGCCCTTCTTCTTATCTTTACGCCACCTTGATTGCAGTTGTATATATGATAGCCAGGTACCTCCTATTCCTCTGTTTGCTAGCGTTGCTTGGGGTAGCAAGAGGAACCTATTTTCTTCTCCCAGTACAAGTTCACTGTAGGGCACCACTTCTTGCCCTTGGGATGTGTTCATATCCCCTGTTGCGTGTCCGGGAATCGTCCAGATGGGAATCTTGTCGTGTAGGAGGTGCTTATATTTCTTCCAGACCCATAACAATGGGATTCGTAGTGGGTTCTCCTTGAAGTTCCTGTCTGCCTTTTTGTCGTATACTAAGTATGCGTGCCAGCCGAATAGTAGACCATGCCCCTCAACATTCAGAATTCTATCATTTGTCATGTTGATCCAGTCACTCACCGCCACCAATGTCGCTGCATAGTAGTATAGCTTTAGATTAGGCATTTTGAGTCCCCCTCTCTCCCTTGCATCTTGGATGATTTTTAGTTTCACCCTCGGTCTCTTGCCGTCCCAAATAAATCTGTTGATGCCCTTCTGCCAGTTGTCTAAGTCCGCATCCTTCTTGAGTATGGGTAGCATTTGAAAGAGAAATAAAAATCTGGGTAAGACGTTCATCTTTACTGCCGCTATCCTGCCCAGCAGGGACAGACGTAGTGATTTCCACCTTTCCAGGTCTGTTTGTATCTTATTCCACAGGATCTCGTAGTTGTTCTTGTATAATTTCGCATTTGTTGATTCTATTTCCACTCCTAAGTATTTGACTTTCTTGACTATTTCACAACCCGTTATTCTTTCCAGGTTCCGTTTTGCTTTGTTGTCTAGGTTTTTGACTAGCACCTTTGTTTTTGATATATTTACTTTGAAGCCTGACACCCTACCATAGTCTTCCATTATCTCCATCAATTTCCTTGCTGACTGTGCTGGTTGCGACATTGTCACCAGCAGGTCGTCCGCAAAGGCACATAGTTTGTAGTCTTGCTGTTTGATCTGTATGCCCTGTACGTCCTCTGCCGCTCTTATCCTGTTCAGTAAAATTTCCAGTGTTAGGACAAATAGCAGGGGTGACAGTGGGCAGCCCTGTCTCTTGCCTCTCTCTATGTTGAATGGGTCTGTTAGGTCTCCGTTCACAATGATCTGGCCTGTTTGTTTCTGGTAAATTGCCCTTATGGAGTTGAGAAACTGTGCTCCCATTTTCATCTTCTGGATCAGGTTCGTCAGGAATGGCCAATTCAGTCTGTCGAAGGCTTTTTCTGCGTCCACAAACATAAGGGCAGCTGGTACCTGTTTGTGCCTGTCCAAGTACTCTATTATGTTCAACAGCTGTCTCACATTGGTTTTCATCTGGCGTCCTTGTATAAATCCCCTTTGGTCCAGGTGTATTGTTTTTTGTAGTACAGTCATTAGTCTATCGGCCAGAATTTTTGAGAATATTTTGTAGTCCGTGTTAAGTAGTGAGATGGGTCTGTAGTTTGCGGGTTGTGTATTATCTTTCCCCTCCTTGGGGATTAATGAGATATAGGCTGTTTTCCAGGATGGTGGAACTTGGCCTCCTTCTTGTATATTGACAAATAGCTGTCTAAGGGGTTCTAACATCTCTTCCTGGAGACACTTGTAATAAGTCGCTGTTATCCCATCAGTCCCTGGCGATTTTCCTGGTTTCAGCTGTTTGATCGCTGAGTGTATTTCCTCCTTTGTGATTGCGGCATTCAGGGCCTCTCTCTGTGTATCGGTGATTGCCTGTATCTTTTCGTTTTGTAGAAAAGTTTCTGTCTCTTTGTCCTGTGTCTTCTCCTCGGTGTATAGCTTCGAATAGAATTCTGTGAAGGCTTTCTTGATGGTTACTTGTCGGAATTCCTCCTTGCCTTTATATTCTATCTTTTCAATTATGCGGGATTTCTGTTTCTTTCTTAGGATGTAGGCCAGCCATCGACCCGGTTTGTTGGCCTTGCAGAATGTCTTGTGTTTTGCATATTGTATGTTCCTCGCAACTTGGTCTGCCATCAACATGTCAAACTGCTTTCTTAAGATCTTAATTCCTTCTTTGGTGATTTTGTCTTCTGGTCTTTTTATTAGTAGCCTCTCTTTCTTGCTTATCTCCTCTTCTAGCTCTTTTCTTTTTCGTTCTTGTTGGCGACGGTGCCTTTTATTCATGTCCATAAGAATCCCCCGCATGTACGCCTTGCTGGCGTCCCAGATAATTTCTATCGGTGTTTCGTTGTTCATATTTATGCTGAAGAGTTCCTTCATGGCATTTTTGCATTCCGCCACCTTTTCTCCATGTCTAAACAGGTTTTCATTAATTCTCCAGGATCTCTTCTGTCTCCCGCCGTGTCTTAGTTCCATCTTCACTGGATTGTGATCTGTTAGTACTTTGGGCAGGATTTTCACCGCGTTTAGACCAACTAACAGGTCGCTTGATGTTAATATAAAGTCAATTCTGGAGAATGACTGATGTCTGTCGGAGAAAAAGGTGAATTCTTGCTCTTTGCCGTGCCGTTCCCTCCAGACGTCTGTCAGTACAAGGTCTTCCTTCATGTCGAAGAAAGATTTAGGCAACTTGGAGTGCTTCTGTGGGTTAGGTTTTGTTTTCTTCTTGTCTAGGGCAATCTCTATGACCCCGTTCCAATCTCCCAGAATAATACATGATTTGTAGTTGAGTTGTGTTAACTTCTTGTGTATCTTTTTGTAGAATTTTCCTTGTTGTTGATTTGGTGCATATATGCCCATCACTAGAATTTTCTTGTTATCCTGTGTCACTTCGATTGCTAGGTATCTACCCTGGGAGTCTGACTCTATTAGCTTGGCTATTACATGTTTCTTCACATATATAACAATCCCGTTCTTCTTTCGTGGCGCCGCTGGAACAAAATGTGTACCTAGTCTGTTGTTGATTAGGTATTTCTGGTCCGCTGCTCTGATGTGTGTTTGTCGTTTCTTCCTTGAAGCAGATAATGAAATATCTTTCTCCTTTTCTGTGGGGAATTTAGTCCGTTAACGTTCCATGTCCAGTATTTAGTTGTCATTGTCGGTTTCAGGATACTCTTCCGAGACCGCTTCTGTTCTATCTCTTGTGTTCTTCTTTGGTCTCGTTCCCATGGTATCCAAGTTGGTGCTCAAGTTGCTTAGTGTGGTCATATCGTGTTGTTCCGTGCGTTTGGCGGTGGATCTTGTTATCCTGCCCTCTGCAGTCTGTCCTGTTCCCTTGTTGTTGTTGCTTCCTGTTCTCTGTGTCGTCGTGTCTCGGGTTGGTCCTTCCCTTTCTCTTGCTCCTGCATCGGTCTGTCGTTCTGGTGGCTCTCCTGCGTCTTCTCTCGTGGTGTATTGAAGTCCATCCGACGTCAGTTCCTTTTCAAGGAATTCTCTGGCTTTTTGGACCGAGTCCAGGCAGTATCTTTTATTTTTATAGAAAAGTGTCATCCCCGTAGGGGCTTCCCATCTGTATCGCAGAGCGCGTGATCTCAGTTTGTCGACCAGGAACCTGTATTCCTTCCTGTCTCGCAGCATCGTCTGGGGGATCTCTTTCAGTACTTTCACTTCTTGCCCCTCTATGTATAAACTCTTGTTGTACGATGTGGCTGAGATGAGGTTCCGGAATCCCTGCGTCGCAAAGTGGATGACCACGTCCCTTGGTTGGCGCCTGTTTGTTGTCGTCCGTGTGCCCACTCTGTAAATTCTGTCGAATTGCCATGCGACGTCTGAGATTGGCTTTCCCAGAAATGTTGCCAGGGCCTCTATGAAGGTTCTGAGCAGGCCCCCTTGGGTCTCGTTTGATGTCTCTTTCAAACCTCTAAACCTGATTGCGGATGCCAGTTGCCAGTACTGTATCATGGAAGATTGGTCTTGGGCTACTCCTTTCATCTCTGCTATCTCTGCTATCTGTCCCTCTACTTGATTCTCCACTTTTTCCATCCGCTTGTCCACCTTCTCTCTGATCTCCTGGAAGTTTTTCTCCATTTCCTCCCCTATTTCTTTGTAGTGTGCTTGCAACGCCTCTTTCATTTGTTCCAGGTCTGTGGCCATCGCCCTGCGTTGCTCCTTCCATTTTTTCTCTAGCTCTTTACCTTGTTCTTTCAGCATTTGTTTTAAATCGTTGTATCTTTTCTCTGTCTTTTGTTCTGCCTCTACACACCTCCTCTCCATCTTTGCGTCCATTTCCACTAACTTTTTATCCATTCCATCCATCCTTTCAACCAGCATTTCTATTACCTCTTGTAATTTTTGTAACATGTGTGTTGTTGAGCTGGCCTGTGGGGGTAGATGGGTCTGGGGGCCTGTATTTGGATGGGAGGGTGTGGGGGCGGGTAAGGTAAGTCCTGATGGTTTGGTACGCTGAGCTGGGGAGGATACAACTCCCTTCGTTTGTGTCAGTGTGGTCTGTTTGGAGGCCATCTTGAGCTTGTCTTCCTGTTGTTCTGGCACTGGTTTGGTTTCTAACTTGGACCAGGTTAGGCACTAGACTGTGATCTGGTGCTGGTCCAGTAGTCTGACCTTTCAGTGGGAGGGGAGGCTTCAGGGTTCAGGCATTGCAGGTCTAGGGGCCTGTGGGCAGGAAGGTCTGTCCGTGTTCAGGGAGTCTATTCAGTGCCTCTGCCTGTCTGGTATTCCAGGCCCCTTCTGCCTTCCCTCCACAGCAGCCCAGGATGCCTTTTTGTCTTCCTCCTATGCCCACCTTTCTCCCTGGTGGGTTACCCACAGTTTATATTTTGACAGCCAAAAAAAATTGTCCACTAGGGGGTGCTATTTGCTTTCAAGTAAGCTGCTTGACTTACGGCTTGGCGCGGCGTTTTCGGGCCTGCCGGTCACTCGGCTGCCGCCGGCTTCCACTGCTCCGTCCGCGGCTTCCCGGGACCTCCCGGCGGTAAGTCTTACTTCTTTTGAGAGGTCTGAAGTTCCTCTTTAATCTCGACCTCTTTCTTCATTGCTCTCTTTTTCTTTTTTCTTTTTGTTTAATTTGAATTTCGCGTGAGCCCCGTCCCGGAGCTCGCAAGGAAAGGCTCCGGTCCTCGTGACCGGAACCGGAAAAAAACCTATTAAAAGGTTTAAAAGAAGCCAACTACTTAATGTGGGACAATTGGTTGGCATGCCTGAAATTCCATCAATAGAAATAAACAACCAAAATAAATAAACAAACCAAAAAAGAGAGAGATGCATTTTGACCCTGTCCTTCCTCCCAAGATTAAACAATCTAATGTTCATAATTCAGAAGCACAATTTAAACCCCTTTTGTCTTGAGAGAAAATAAACTAGATGTGGGAATACTTTCAGGTTTCAAATTCCTCAGATCCATTCTAAATTCACCAAGACCAAGTTCATCTATAGACACAGTGACTTCTAAACTCCAATAAGCATCAACGCTTGATGAACCTGATGAAGGTCCATTCTCTAGAAAGTGCTCACATAGTAACAGGTTATCTATGTAACATGAAATTGTATTGAAATTGGAATGGCAGTGTGTGGCTTTTCAGATGGACCGTTAATGGACGACACTTCCATCTTGCATTATTTAGGCCAGGGGTAGGCAACCTCAGCTCTTTAATAACTCATGGACTTCAACTCCCAGAATTCCTGAGTCAGCATAGCTGAAGTCCATGAGTCATAAAAGAGCCGAGGTTGCCTACCGCTGATTTAGGCCATGCTGATCTAGAAGCTAGAGTTTAATCAATCTGAAGGCTGCATATTTCTTATCCTTGTTCAATATATTATGGTCACCGCATGGGATAAAGTATCACAGAGGATCTTGATGTGGTTTTCATGACTGCTATAATACACTGATGCCTTCAGAGTTTTGCTTTGTCCACATGCCAAGCTTCTTGTTTTCAAGCTCCGATTCAGCTGAATATACCAAATGTCTTAATATTCACATAAAAGTTTATTCCATTTATAATACAGAAAAGAGCAACTATATATTTAAGACAATAAAAAAGGCAATGTTTTTGCCTTATAAATTACAAGCGTAAATCCCAGCAGGGAAAAAAGGACATTTAAAGAGAAAATGCTTGCTGTCAATTAACTGCAATACATGGTCAGAATGCAGCGCTATAATAGGGATGTTTGCAAATCCTTCTGATTTACGGCTTGATGTAACCATAAAACAAGTTGTAAATTTTGATGGTAACAATGAATGATTACTATGAATCTCACACACTAATGCAATAATTGGCATGAAAGGTATTATCTGGCCTATGAAGCTTGTTTTAGTTTGTTTAAAAATTACATAAATAAACTCAACAGCAAATCCATGAAAATATTCATATTTAATTAAATTATGTTACCCTTAATTATGTTTATGAAAATATTTCCACTAATGGTTGCAAAAATAAATAATAACACTTTGGCTTTATATATGGATTGTTATAAAAAAAATCTTCTCTTTTTCTCTCCAATATATTTGATTCCATTAAGTTATCAAAGGACATGAAATTGATACCTTCAACACATACAGAAATATTCAATATTCAGCTTCCTATATTTGGACTCAAACATAACACTGTATGAAGAACTGGTATTGAGGGTATCAATGTTTATTCAAAAATTTAAAAAGCCAAGAGATAGAAACATGTAAGAATTTTCATACAGGGCTGGGATGTGTATGCTTATTTTGTTTGAATCACTCAAAAAAAAATTCCATGTACGTGCACAAAGACATACCCCAGATTGCTTGTTCCCCATGAATATTACATTTGCTTCACTGAATTCAACTTACAAGCCTTCTGCTCAGTTTTGGTGAGCACTTACGGAAGACCATCTAGAAGCCAGCTGCTCTTTTCTTCCACACTTGCATATTTTAGCATCTTCAGGACATATTAGAGAGACCTTGGGTTGTAAAGCTGTCCAGCTTAGACTTCTCAAAGGTGAGCATGCAAGAAGAAGAAAGAAAGAGCCAGCCATTCCGTGAGAAGCTTTAGTGGATTCTTGTTCCAGTTCAACATTGTAGTGAAGTATGGCGATAACCTTGAAGAAAGTATTCAACAATCACTAGGTAAACATAAATTTAGCCCTGAAATCGAGAAAGATCACTATGCTATGATTCTTTGAAAGGTTTACAAGATTCTATTATTAGAGCCTTCTATAATAAAATAGAATTATAGTAATCTGGGTAGGAGTCTGGGCAGTGGTACAGCCCAAGGATCGATGCTCTTAACCCACAAGAGCAAACATGATGGAAAGGAGATCAAAATTCCTTTAACCAAGAGTATTAAATGGCTTGGGGACATTTAGAAGTATTAATAGTCCCAAAGTTTTCTTTTTTGTTATCAGTCTGAAATAGTCCGAGCCTACATTTCACTGACATACTGTACACCAAAGGAAGCCCAATTAACTTCACCAAAGTGATTGTGAAATAGACTATACACTTTGCCTATTTACTGTCCTTGTTTGCTGAATGTCTCTGCTTAAAAGGAGGACAATTCACTCAAATCTTTCCTCATACACTTGAGTAAGACAATAAACTTATAATCTGTTTTCTTCCTAACTATTTACTTAGGCCTAGCACTGGTGGATTAGTTCTTCATAGAACATTGTTCTCAAAACTGGTTTTCCAGACATGACCAACATATTGCCCTATATGAAGTTGGAAAAAGGAAAGGAGGGAGGGAAAGAGGGAGGGAGGAAGGAAAGAAGGAAGGAAGGAAGGAAGGAAGGAAGGAAGGAAGGAAGGAAGGAAGGAAGGAAGGAAGGAAGGAAGGAGCTAGTAAGAGAACCTTACACAAGAACTCACTTGAATATTTATATAATGAAGACATATCATTAAATTTGGAGCCAGTGAATATAAAAAAACCCAAAAACAAAATATTTCTTGGAAAGAGTAATTTAAAATTAGAATCAAGCTGTAATCAAATGGCATCCATGGAGTTGGGTAACAAATCAAAAACAGCTAGCTACTAAAGAGAAATAAAATAGCATCGCCATCACTTGCACCAGGTGAACACGTTCTCCCATGCTCTGATGTGAGATCCAAAAACAAAGCCTTCTATAGATGGACATGAGGGGAACATAGAGAAGAAAGTAGATTGACTTTGCTTGATAAGGTATGTCTGTCGGTCCACGTCCATTCCATTGTAAAAAAGATCAGGGATGCAAAAGAAAAGTTGCAACCGATTGTTGCCTAATTTACATAGTACCCCTATACCAGCCACTGCTCCTAGGAGTTTTGGGGATCAGACCCCTGAAAGAAAAGTGTGCAACCTGTTGTATGTAATGAGGAATAAACTATTCATACCCAGACAGTGGTTTTCATCTAAAGAATTAGGAGAAATGTTAACCTAACCCAATGTATTGTTTAGCGTATCCAAGGTTATGTTATGTTATCAGTGACAATGAATTAAGTCAGTTCAGAATATTCTACATAAACTACAAGCAACCATGAACGGGTTTTAAGAACCAGCCCATGTGATTCTACCTAAGGGTCTGTCTGAACTAAAATGGACTTGTGGAGGCACTTTTCTTACCTGATGTTCCCCAGTCAAAAATGTGCCCTTGTGAACAGAGAAGAGGTTTGACAAGGGGAAGGCCATTTGCAGTTTCAACCTGTGTTTGCAAAAAAAAAAAAATCTAATGAGCTTACTGCTTTTAAAGTAGCATTCCCCCCCCCCACCCTTATCTTGATTCTTTTCAAAGGAGGCCTCACCGGGTGTAAAATCTGGAAAGAAGACTGAAGGTGACTATGAACAGAGTTCATAGACACCTTGGGTGGGCGAAGAGCAGTGATGGGGAAAGGCCCCTTGGGGTTTTGATTTGTATCCTTTTCTCAGCTCAAATCCAGCAAGCTTTTTTTTTTAAATTATTTTATTAAAACCATCAACATTAAACATAAGTTCATATTAAAAAACAATCATCATATATCCTGCAATACAATTCTAAGGATCAGTTTTTGTGAACGTCTGGTTTAGTTAACATTCCTCATTCCTCACATCAAGCTCTATGATCCCTAACAAAAGATCCTGAGGTAGAAATTCAGTATCCTGAGGTAGAACTTCAGTACGCTTTTCCAATATTAAAGCAATCAACATTAAGTCTGGGCTCATATTAATAAGCTGTCCTCATAGGACCTGAAAATACAGCTCTTGTATATGGTCTATCTACATTCATACAATCAGCCTTGAACATAAAATCATAGTATGCATCAATCATCATAGCACCTGGTATACATCACTAAGTGGTAATCTTTATAAACGTCTGGTTTGGTAAGCATTTTTCACTCCTCACATCAAGCTTCAACTGCACTGCAATATAAAACCCAGACTGCTGATAAGAGAGACTGAAGACAATGGAATATGACTTTCTGCTTTGAGATATAGTAAGATGTCTCTTATGGTGGTGAGGAGGATCAATTCCAATTTCTCCTCTGGGAATCTATCGGCTTTGTAAGCTGAAATGAAATAATCTACTAAGATCTTAACCTGATCTAGCTTTAGTAATGCTGATGAAAAACAGAGACTTTAATTAAATGATTGTAAAGAAAATAATCTAGTGCCCCGGGTGCAAGAACAGATAAAGGGACCCATGGAAGTCCATAACTTCTTAAGGAGTATATAAATCAGGAAGTCAAATTAGCTTTTCTCCAAAGTCCCAGTATTTTCCAAAGCATGTATAGCAAGATTTAATATTTAAACAGGGTGGTTTATCTGTCAATCCCATCTGACAAAGTAAGAGAATTTGTCCATTCTATGAGTTCCTCTGAAAATAGAAAACTGTCTGTGCTCAACACAAGTAATGGATTTCAATCAAACAATGAATGAAAATAATGTATGTACAATTCATAAGACATCAAACTAGACATCAATTATATGAATGTATTTCTATCTTGATGCTTCTAGGATATATTGAGCCTATGAGTTTCCCCTCACTTTAAGCTCACAACAGCAATCCAGTGATTGTGGGCGAGTGAGACAGAAATGGCAATGAGCTCTTGGTTCAATGGGGATTTGTCTGTGATCTGCTCTTATGTAAATCATCAATGAGCTGTAGAAACAATTTTCTGTGTATAGTTGCTTTTATCAGATCTGTCCATGTCCATATTAAATGCATTCATGCAGGTAATTTACTCACCAGAAAATATACTTTGTTTCACATCCATAACCATTTTGGTATTTTCTACACTATCCCAGTTTAGGGAGGTCTGTATCTACCAATAACCATCAAACCTATATTTGTCTCCTTTTGTGGTTTATGAATACATGAAATTGTATCTCTTGAATTAGGCCATTGCTCTGCTTAATTAGTCACATATTTTGTTTTTGGAGTGCCATCAGTTCTGGTAGGAATCATTACATCCTGGAGACACCAAGGGCTGAACTGATGGCCTTTTGTATGCAAAGCAGGAGTTCTACCACCCTCAATGGTTTCTCAGTTCTCAGAAAGACCAGAAGAAGGGATAGAAATCAAATGGATCACCTTGGAGCCATTATGAAGACAATGGAATATGACTGTCTGCTTTGAGATATAGTAAGATGTCTCTTATGGTGGTGAGGAGGATCAATTCCAATTTCTCCTCTGGGAATCTATCGGCTTTGTAAGCTGAAATAAATGTATATGTTGTTTACATGTCAAAGCTATTTTAAAATTAGGAGTCTTTCATCTAACAGTTAAGAACCCTCTCTGATCTGAATTTTCATTGCATTCCAAATCTAAACTCAAGGGATACATATTTAATTTATTTGTCAGCCGGTGCAGCTGACAAATGGAATAATTACACTAAAATGGATAGATTTTGTCCTTTAAAAAAAACAACAGATAGACAAATATGGAGTCACCTGTAAAATGGAACACAGTTGATTTGAATTGCCTCTGTTTTTATTTGTTACTTAGCTGTATGATTTGTCTCCCAGAATAAAACCTAGATAGAACAATGATAACAGAACAGAATAGCAAAATAACGGAGTTGGAAGGGACCTAGTCCAACCCTGTTCTTATACTAAGAATAGAAATGTTGACTGGTTTTCTGCTGACTTCTGAAAACCATTCATAACCGGGCCTTATACATGAAGAGTTGGGCTTAGGCCAGGAGTCCCCAACCCCCAGTCCATGGACCGGCATCAATCCACACCATGCCAGAAACCGGGCCGCGCAAAAAAGCAAAGCCCCATCCATGGGATGCAGGCAGCATATGAAATCACGCCCCCTCCAGTCCGTGGAAAAACCTCTCTCCACAGAATCAGTCCCTGGTGCCCAAAAGGTTGGGGACCGTTGGCTTAGGCCACGCAACCACAACACAATTAGGTTTCTATGCATGCATTGCTATGGCATGACAAAGTAAAAATGAAATTCCTTTGTCATGTCTTTCGTTGTCATCTCCACTTAGTAGAAGATCATAATGATCTCAAGCTTCAGTGAGTCACCAAATAGCCTACTGGTACTAAGTCTCCGCAGCAGGAAGCAAGAAGAGACTTTATATCAATCTCCTTCAGGGAAATGATTCTTGTGAGGTTTGTTTATGCATACATTCAATACAATTATTAAGTGCTCTGCAGGGTTTGGACTTTTCAGATACTTAGTTTTATGCTGAAAGGTTTAGGAGAATGACTTTAGGAATGCAGAGATTCCCTTTATTCTTCTTCCAAAGAAAAGGTTAGATAGAGTTGTCTTGCATTCCATCTTGGAATAAAGCTCGCCTGGCTTTTCATGTGAAATAATTTTTCTTGGATATTCTTCTGACAGATGAGAAATTCACTGAAATTATTTTGCAAGGTTTTTTATCAAACGTTAAAACCTTTCTCTACGTATGTCATATTTCCAGCAGGAACTTCTCAGTGACCTGTAAGATGCTTTTACCTTTCTCTACAAATTTTTTTATTGCTTGTCTCATTTCTTATATTTTCTCAGGCATTTCATGAACAAGACAAAAAGAAACAGTGAATACAATTTATTATGTGGGGAAAATAGTGTTTGGAAACAGTGTCTAAATGCATGCCTTCTATATATCAGTTTTTTTAAAAAAAATTGGAAAAAAAGGCATGTATTCAAAATATCAAAACAAACTGGTGTTTTATGTTCACTGATAATCTTTCAAATCCAGACACAGTAGAAATGTCTCATAGCATATAAACACAGTGGAGCTTTTCCATTTAAGCTGTGCAAATATTGTTCTGATCTGGCTTATCAGCAGAAGATCCCTAGGAGCAGAAAATGAACTGGAAGTTACAGAGCAGGAGGTGAAGGTAAAAGCAAACCTGTTTGCCAGTTGCACCCAGAAAATATTTTGGCTGGATGTACTAGGACATACACTTAGGTAGTCATTGCCCTGACTGACCAGATAATGACAATGACATTTTTCAGCCTTGTAGTGCTGATATGCCATGCCTGCTATACGTTGAGCAAGCCTTGAGCATGCCAACAATGCCGGACAGATACATTTATGGATATGTCACTGGAGAACGCTTGATAGAGTCTGGAGTGCATTTGGTGAGAGCAATGGGTGGCATGCAGATGGAAGGGAGGAAGGTTTCAATTACAGCTCCAGGGATAGTGTGGGTAGATCTGCATGGTCAAAACTGCTTCATTTCCTCGGAACACATCGGAAGCTCAGAAAGGCCAGCTGAGGACTGCTGCTATTCTGGAAAACTGCCTTGAAAAGGCAAGATTAAAAAAAAACAAAACACCCTAGAGCGCAGGTGGGGAACCATGGCCCTTTTAGGACTTGTGGACTTCAACTCCCAGAATTCCTGAGCCAGCATGGCTCAGGAATTCATAAAAGGGCCATGGCTCCCCACCCCTCCCCTAGAGTGTCTCCATTACCCTTCACAAACCCTGACAATCAGGATCAAGACCTTTAGTTACCTCAATTAAAGCAGGGGTCTATTAGTCACATTCAGCCAGACGATTTGTGTGCTGGGCAGAGATTAGTATATAGGAACAATGCCCGTTGTATATTCAGATGTTTTATCTGGGGGAACCTAGGGAGAATGATTTTAAAAAATCTACCAAAAACTACTGTGGAAGATAAGAAATATGCCTCTTTTAGTCTAATAATAATCTTGGGTGCCTGGGTTTTCTGTCATCTTTCTTTCTTTCTTTCTCCCTCTCTCTTTCTCTCTCTCTCCTTCCCTTTCTTTCTTTCTTTCTTTCTTTCTTTCTTTCTTTCTTTCTTTCTTTCTTTCTCTCTCTCTCTCTCTCTCTTTCTCTCTCCCACCCTCTTTCTTTCTTTCTCTCTCTCTCTCTCTCTCTTTCTCTCTCTCCCACCCTCTTTCTTTCTTTCTCTCTCTCTCTCTCTCTCTCTCTCTTTCCCTCTTTCTTTCTTCCTTTCTTTCTCTCTTCCTCTTGTGTTCTTTTCTTTACTTTTCTAATCCCATAGCTTTCCCTGATTTCCCTCTCTCTCACCCAGCAGCAGACTGCATACTTTCAAGGTCAACAGTTCTCTCTCTTGAGACAGAAACAAAGGTTGAAAATAGGTATTTAGCTAACTCTGCTTTTATTGTTCTGAAAAGAACTGACCTGGACCACCCCAAGCCAACGAATAGGGCATCCATGAAAATATAACCCTCTGGCATTCACATGATTGTATTGTATTAAAAACAAAGTTTATGGTTTAATATAAACAGATCTTTCAAACCAAGTCCTACAAAAATACAGGTAAGTCCTTGACTTACAACAATTAATTTAATGACGTTCAAAGTTGCAGTGGCACTGAAAAAAGTGACTTATGACCATTTTTCACACTCACAACCATTCCCGCATTCCCATGGCCACATGAACAAAATTCAAATGCTTGGTAACTGATGATTGCAGTGTCTCAGGGGTCCTGTGATCCCTCTTTTGTGACCTTCTGATGAGCAAAGTCAAGGGGGAAGCCAGATTCACTTTAACAAGCATGTTACTAACTTAACGACTGCACCAATTCACTTAACAACGGTGGCAGGCAAGGTGATAAAATGGAGCAAAACTCACTTAACAAATGCCTCGCTTAACAACAGACATCTTGAGCTCAGTTGTGATTGTAAGTCGAGGACTACCTGTTTGGTGTAACCAGCAAAGCATACTATAAGTTTATACCCAGGGTTTTTTGTTTTTTTTTAAAAAAATTTTGGCTTTGCAATTCAAATGATCAGGCACTGTAAGCCAATAGCCCATCCTTTTCCAAATATCTCATTGCCTTCTGAAAAACAGTGTGGCAAATGTTCATATTTATTACCTCATTCATTTCCAAACAAAGTGAACTGTTCCATACAATGTGAACTAAACTTGCATCTAAATTCTAAACATCAACTGTGTCAACTTTGCATATGCTTTCATAGTCACACTGGATTCTTTCCATCTGATGCGTCACTCCCTGAAATAAATATTACTCTAGCCAAATTAACATGACCCATACAATCCAGTGGCCATCAATGGATTTCCACTGGTATATCCAGCATAAGATTACAGTGTAACGAGAGAAATAGCCTGTAGAACACTTGTTACTGCTAGGTATGATATACAGTATATGGTGAAAGCAAATGAGCTTCACTTAAGATGGAAAATACTCAGGCAGAGTAAATAACATTTGTTAAGAGAACACAGCATAGTGAGGAGTGATGCAAAGATTCTAGATAATATATAATTTCATATCTGTATAATGGTTATTATGTCATACTTTGAGGCCTAAGTAATTGAGGGAGCCAGAAATTTAAAATATCACCTCTTGAAGGGTGGTTCCAAATGAAAAACATCTAACGCTACCAGTCACAGGATATTTGGCAGCTACCTCATCCAAAGAATTTCATGGATAATCTAGATTAGTGTTTCCCACTTTTAAAAATAATGGAGGACCTCAGAAGAATGTTTGTTTATGTGGATTATATTTATTGATATTTATCATATGCAAAATTAAAATGGATGCATCCACTGCCGCTTTCCATAATTGTTTGATGGGATTTTAATATTATTTTTCAGCATAGATTGAAAACTAATTTTGATTTTGTGGATCCCTGAAAGGGCCTTGGGACCCCCCCCCTGGGGTTTTAGGAGTACATTTTGAGAAATGTAGATCTAGATGATGATATCTTTCATCTACAAACTTCCTGTGTTTCCCAATACATCCTCTCTTCCTGAATAAATGTCTATTCTGGAAAAAGAAAAAAAACTAGGGAAACTCAAAATGGAGTACTGATTGAAAACTTCATTAGATGAATTATAAAATTATGTAAGCAAGATAATTCCATAATAGAAGTTAATCTGGAAGTACAGTTTATTTAAATCATCATGTCCTTAAACATTGGACAACTGAAAAAGAAATGCTTTGTTTTCTGACCAGCACAGGATATCCATCATGGTGGTTCATATATAAACTTGAAGATAACTAACATATTATTTTAAGTATTTTAATATGTGCAGAAATCAGAATGACACTTGCAAGGGGCTTTGTTAAGATTTCCAAGAATCGTAATGTTCAGTTCATCACTGTAGCTTTGTTGGATGAGATGGGGTCCCTAACCCCCAGGCCCTGATCCGTTTGGAACTAGGCCATGCAAGTGGGGGGCGAGCATGCATGTGTTCACGCACAAAGCTCCATTTGCACAAGCAGAAGGTACACGCATCTGCCATTCACACAGAACCACCCCCTCTCCCCACCTTGCCAGACCACCAAGCCAGAAAGGTTGAGGACCACTGTATTAAGAGACTTGCCTAAGCCATTTTGTGAATTCAAATGTCATGGACATATTTATTTGGCTACATAATATCGGCACGATCAAAGGTAAACCCAAGTCTGAAGTTCCCCCCAAAGGTTACAACGTTACAAAGTTGAACTTCCCACCCCAGCAATATGTCATAAATCACATTCCCCAATTAATTACTTGCATGGGCTTTCTGATGAAAGCTGTAGCCCGCCAAAATGCAGTCAGCAATGACTTTGGTTCCCACAGAACAATTTATTGCTTTGACTAAGGTAAAAAATACTTATTTGGCTTCAGCCAAATTCGTTTGTAGAGTTGACATCAAGACAGAATCAAAATTCAAGTTATGGCCCTTAGCGTTTATTGTTCAATGGGATGAATGTCTCCTCATAAATAAATCCCATTGAATTCAATGTAATTTACTCTTTCAGAGATATCTGAAAAAGTACACATGTTCTAATGCAAAATTCTAGCATTAGAACCTACAAACTCAGAGGCCCTGCTGAGAATTGTGGTATGCAAAACACTTAGGTCCTTAAATACTTAGGTCAGATATCTTATTTCTCAAAGAAAAAAAATCATTTACATAATTATATGAATAAGTTACTGAACACAGCATTAATGTATGCATTTGGAAAATTACCGTGCAGCAAATTGTGATATGTGATGTACCAACAAGGCTTAATGTCTTTAGCGCCCTGCTTTAACCAAATTCTCCCTCTCACCAATGAGGATGAAACTGATCATATGGTTCCCTCTTGGTAGTCAATGTACCTGAAAATACTACATAGGATACTGTGTAAAATAGATACCCCAATCCACACCCAGGAATGTAAAATCCTTAGACATGGGAGCATGACATAATGTAATATCTATGTATCTCTGGGGCAATGACATAACATCGATATATCTCTGCTCTGAATGTTTAAGGGAAGAGAAGGAAAAGATTTTATATACCAGTGGTGGCGAACCTATGGCATGGGTGCCAAAGATGGCACCCAGAGCCCTCTCTGTGGGCACATGCGCCGTCGCCCCAGTCCTAGGCCTTCAGCTGGGTTTTATAAAACTTTTTCGCTTTAGGCCTCCGCCGTCGTGTGCAAAAAAAAAAAAGTTTCAATCAATCAGTCAATTTCAACTTCTTGTGGGGAAAAAAAAGATCTTGCAAAGTTGGAATTGATTGATTGAACTTTTTAGTCCCACCCAGTCTGCTGTTACCACTGCAGCCATGCCCACCCAATGGGCCACACCTACCCAATTGGCCACATCTGCCAATGGGCCACACCCACTCACTAGAAATCCAATTAAATAAATAAATTAAATAATAAATCCGACAATGCATAAGTGGGTTTTGGGTTGCAGTTTGGACACTCGGTCTCTAAAAGGTTCGCCATCACTCTTATATACCATTCTCACAGTTTCATTGAACTAAAACTCTATAATGCCCCCATTGTGAGTGACAGTACACACAGTGAAATCTTGACTTATGAGGAACAGGTATCCATTTGCATTAAATCCAAATTTAAAGAATTGATGTTTTTGTCATTTGTGTAATGACATAATTACATTACATTTTCACGTAATGAGTGTCATTACAAAAATAATATTAATGGAGAGATTACATATTATTACAAAAATATGTAAATTACATTAATTGTTTGAAAGGACTATCGAAACAACCAACTTGTCTGGTATTTCAAAAATGAAGTCCAAATGCAGATTTAGCCCATTGCATCCAAACTCCTTTAAACAAAGCTCCAAAGAATTGGGGTTTCACTGTAATTTGTCTTCTTAGCATTGTGATCATGGCAATATTCAGATCTCTAGTTATAACTTGCTTGAAACATGTTTTCATTTTATTGCTATATGTTGTCACCAGCAAACTGGATTTTTTTTCTAAGTTGGCATAGTCTCTCAGGAGGAGATATATACTAAAATCTGAAACTTCCTCCACTAGAACATAACAAGGTTAGTGAACTAGCAGTAAATATATTTTTTGAGTGATTGACATTTCTAATATTCACTGTTTCAAAACCAAATTTTGTCCCATTACATTTTATTCTACTCAGTGCACTTTAACACAATGATACTGTATATTTTAAAAGATAAAGTCAGTATTTTTTCTAGGATGCATGCTACATTTTTCACAAAATGTTAAAGTCCATCTCAGCAGACAGAATTCAGAGCTTCTCTCACAAGCTGCTGGACATAATTCTGCTTCAGGTGCCCCCATAGATAAAACTAGGGAAGCCAATAGACAGTCCAGGCCTCCAAGCACAGAAGTTGAATACTGATTCCAGTATGTGGCAACCAGCACTTGGACTATTGCATTCTGGACCCCCTAGAACTTTTGTGTGTGTTTTTAAAAGACAGCTACCTGGAGAGCAGCGGGGCATGACAGCTCAGTGGTTAAAGATGCTGAGCTTCTCAGATGAAAAGCTCACAGTCAGAATTCAAGACCCGAGCACCGCACAATGGGATGAGCTCCCATTATTTGCCCCACTCCTGCCAACCTAGCAGTTCGAAAGCATGCAAATGCGAGTAGATAAATAAGTACCACTCCAGTGGGAAAGGCAACAGTGTTCTGTGCACCTCAGTGTATAATCATGCTGGCCGCATAACCACAGAAATGTCTTTGGATAATACTGGATCCCTTGTCTAAGAAATGGAGACGAGCACCACCCTCTAGAGTTGGACAAGACTGGACAGGGAAACCTTTATCTTTGCTTTACCTAGACAGCACATTACAGTAGTCCAGACAGATGAAGATGAGGGTGTGAGTTACCACTGCAGCATCCTCACACTCCAGATGGGGCTGCAACTGGGCTAAATATACACAACCAATCTCCCTCCCAAATGCATATTGTCCAGTGCCTCAACTTGCTTATCTAGCAGTAACCATGAGTCTGATTTTCAGAGCTGTGCTTTTAGATTAGATGCCATCCTGTTACATGAAATGTCAGAAAAGTCTAGTGAACAAACTGCCTACACACACACACACTCACACACACACACACACACACACACACACACGTATATACATACGGTACATACAATATACAATACATATATTGTATATTTTTGGCAAATTTTTGAACAAAGGGATAATTTTAAAAAAATCCTCAACAGATTTGAATGTTCAATTAGTAATGTGAGCAGAAATTTCTGGAGTTGGAGCTATGAGTCTCAGTTGCAAGGAAATCCTCTTTTTTTCTCCCTTTTTAATTCTCTTCAGCTTCCCCCAGTAAATATGGGTTTATATGGATGTACTCCACTGTTTGATGTGCTGATGGACTGATTATGTGCCATCAAATAGAGTTGAGTCTTAGATACCACAAACATGGACTCTGTCCCCACTTGATCCATCAGATTGTCCAATGATGTGCCCATTGCCACAGTAATCACTCTTGATGCTGATCATTCCCTTCTTCTCTTAGCTTCCAACTTTCCAAGTATTGTAGAAGTCTCAGAGAGATGTGTCTTTGAATATCAGAAGTATAGGAATTTAAGCCTGGTCATTTGTAGTTCAGGTGAGAAAACTGGATTGATTTGTTTGATGATCCATTCGTTTGTTTTCTGAGTTGTCTATGGTATTCTCAGCCATCAAAGTTCAAAAGCATACTCTTTCTATCTCATTGAATAGTCCAAATTTCACTGCCATAAGTGTCCCAGAGAAGACCCACTGTCTGCATAATTCTGTTTTTGTAGCTATAGATCCGGGCATCTGAATATCTTTTTCAAAGACTTCATTGCTACTCTATCAAATGCTACTCTGTGGGTTACACTTCTTGAGTGCTGGTTTCTTTGCTGCTGATAGTCAATCCTGACTACCTGTCCACTGATTGGTCTTCTTTGTATTTATTCTTACTCCTTTTTTTTTTCCATTGTGCTCCTTGACTTTCTTTACTAGAGCTTGCAGATCGGCATTTTTCAGCTGTCAGATTTTTCATATCATAAGCACAGTGTAGGTTATTGATGATTCTCTCTCTAGTTTTAAAGCCACCCTTCTCTTATTCAAATCCAGCTGTCCTCTCTCTATATTTTGCATATGGGTTGCAAAGCGTGACTTTGGGCCCGTCACTCTTTCTCTCAGTCTAACTCACCTCACAGGGTTGTTGTTGTGGGGGAAATAGGAGGAAGAAGGTGTGTTGGAGATGTATGCCATCTTGAGTTATTTGTAAAAATAACAAAGGCAGGATCTAAAGCAGGGCTTTTCAACCTTTTCACCCATTGTACCACTTTTAGGATATGGCAACATCCGAGTACCACCAGTCGCCTAGCAAGGTATCAAAAACTTAATGACCCCCCCCAAAAAAGGAAAAAAGTGATAAAGTACAGGTAGTCGTCGACTTACAACAGTTCTCTTAGTGACTCTTTGAAGTTACAATGGCACTGAAAAAAGTGCTCCCCAAGCCACAGCTGAGCAAGACACCTGCCTGCCCACCCGGCCGCGTTCTTCCTCCTGTCCGAGGTCTTCATTGTTCTGAGCATTTCTGTTGAGGATTGGCAGCGGAGGTGGGGTGGGGGTGTTTGGTTTTTATTCCCCCCGTCTGCTGGGTAGTTGCAGCAGGTTTTGGTCACTTTACATGACCCTGGGACACTGTGACCGTCATAAATATGAATCAGTTGCCAAGCATCTGAATGTAAATCACAAGACCCTGAAGATGCTTCAACATTCCAGCTGATCGGCGCTTCTTCTGGGCTCAGCAGAAGTGCCAGGATCAGTGCTGGATCCAGCTGGAGCCTGGCGCTGATCCTGGTGCTTCCACTGAGCCCTGATAGCCCTGCAGCTCCAACCATCTCTTGCTCAGACTTGTGCGATGCTGCCACCGGTTCAGCTCATTCCCCTCCCCCGCTACTACTTTTCTAGGATGGTCCCGTACCACCTGCCAGGTGCCAATGTACCACAGGTGGTACCCGTACCATTGGTTGAAAAGCCCTGATCTAAAGAATACATTCGTAAACTAAATAAGGAGAGAGCATTCAGTCCTGTCTTACTCTTTTACCAATCTGGAGCCAATCTATTTAAACAATATTCTATCCAGACTGTGGCTTCCTGATCTTAGTATAGATTTTGCTTGAGGTCAATGCAATCTTCTGGGATTTTCATAAGCACATTCCAGAGTTTGATATGGTCAACACACAAGAATGGCACTAAAGCTATCACTGAAAGTTGAATTTTCCCAATCCTATCAATTAGAATTTTGCGTAAATGATGGTTTCCAACAATGACCTGATACCTACAGTCAATGCATAAAATTAATTAATAAACCACATTATTAGTGATAATAATAACATATTAGTTGGCAAGTTGGTTTATAGTTCATTTGTGGCTTCACCAATGTTCAGCATTTTCGAGGAACACCCACTGAGTATATTCCTGATTTCACTATGCATGCGTTAAAAGTTTTGCTTTACTAGGTTACTACCAATGTTCCAAAACTTACCAGTGTAGAATTTTAAAAAAAGCATTTGATGGTGTTCATATTATTTTGCAAATGTATGCAAACGTTGCCAAAGGTTCAGTGATTGTTATTATTTATTATTTAGTGTATGGCATACAATGTCAGGGAAATCTACAAATGCTAGATACCATGCAGTCCTGACAGCCTAAATTGCTAGTCAAATCTGTTCAGCACTTGTGCACCTATCCTTGGTGTACTGCAGGGGTAAACTAGCTTACATCAGCTGATTAGTGGCTCTTGGGTTGCTGGCTCCTCCGCCGATCTCACCTTACCTCATGTTGTGCTGTCTCGTGTCCAGCCATGTCCAGTGCCGGCTTCCGCTCTCCACACACAACAAACACAGCTAGGTTTTCCCTGCGGAAGTGGTACCCATTTATCTACTTGCAATATTGCATACTTTTGAACTGCTGGCTGAGCAGAAGCCAGGGAGCGAGTGGAGGGACTTTTTATGTTATACTTGTATTTTTGTTGTGAGCTGCCCTGAGTCTTGGGAGAAGGGCGGCATATAAGTCTAATAAAATCAAATCAAAAATCAAATCAATCCAGTCTTGTGGAGCTGGACTTGAACCGCCGAAGTGCAGACTATTTTTGGCCAGCAATTCCAGTGTCATTAAGCCGCTGCACCACCGGGTCCCTGGTTCAATGATAAACTTAGTTAAAAGCTCCAGTTATGAATGTGAATTTATATATTTGCCTATATATAAACCAGCAAAAGCTGGTTTTGATTTATTTATTTGTTTATTTGCTTTCTCTTCAAGTTGTTCGCGATTCCTGTCAACTGTGTGGACAAGCCCCTGGAGTTTTCTAGGCAAGTATTTCTGAGAATGCTTTGCCATTGTCTTCCTCCTAGGGATGAGAGTTACCCAGCTGGCTTTGTGCCTAAAGGACTAAAACCCATAGTCTCCTGGTTTGTACCCTGATGCCTTAAACCACTACACCAGGAGTAGGCAACCTTGGCTCTTTTATGATTCGTGGACTTCAACTCCCAGAATTCCTGAGCCAGCCATGCTGAGGGGAAAGGGAGAGGTTTCCAAGCTGAACCATGCTGGCTCAGGAATTCTGGGAGTTGAAGTCTACGAGTCATAAAAGAGTCAAGGTTGCACTACACCAAATTGACTCTTAGTTTTGGTAATGCATTTTTACATGCCAGCAAAGGAATTTGTAGGTTGTTAAATACTGCTTGCCATGGGATCCTATTTTTTTCTCATGTTGTACAACATAAAAGTGTTTCATTGGCTATATTTATCACAGCAAAAAATTCACAGTTTCCTATCTATTTTCTAAAGTCTTGGCATAACAGGTTGAAAGACAGAATCACATGATTATATTTCTAACTTTGAAAAACATTCTGGTCACCTATATCAGGCACTTATGTTAACCTCTTGCAAGTATTATATAATAGTGCATACTCAGCTATTTGTGGGTCTATGTTCGATTTTATTGGCATGTTTTTGCTTTAGTAAAGCACATTAGGTGAAAAAAACGTAACTGCAGACAATTGGTGACTTCAAACCATACAAAGCAATTGGGAATGTTATACTTATTGTATCCATCATTACCCCACCACCATGTAACAAAACTGTCGATTTAATTCTATTTTGGTGGCTTTCATCTACAACCCATTGAAAATCTGACAGAACATAATGCTATTTTTTTTACCTGTTCTGAAAGTGCAATTGACATTTTACACTGAATAGTTGCAAAACTAAATCTGTTGCGGAAGTGAAATTCTCATGATCGCCACTTATTTGGCACAAATCCTAACTTAGATAAGAAGTATGATATTAGATCATTTTATATTTGTTTACAAATTGTCCAAACGAGAGCCATAGTGGCACAATTTATTTATTTATTTATTTATTTATTTTATTTGACTTATATGCCGCCCTTCTCCCAAGACTCAGGGCGGCTCACAGCAAAAATACTACAAAAATATAGTATAAATCAATTAAAATACTAATTTGCAATGTAAAAACTATAAAACTATTTCCACTCATACAACACACAGTCACAATCA
This sequence comes from Bothrops alternatus, assembly GCA_034064705.1. Lineage (NCBI taxonomy): Eukaryota > Metazoa > Chordata > Lepidosauria > Squamata > Viperidae > Bothrops > Bothrops alternatus. The sequence goes on along the minus strand of JARGCV010000031.1, from coordinate 712,695 downwards.
GAGGCCCAGGGGCAGAGCGCAACTCACATGCCCCAAACCTGCCTGCATAAATGTGTTTTTAAGAGTTTTCGGAAAGCTAGGAGGGAGGGAGCAGTACGAACCTCTGAGGGAAGTTGGTTCCAGAGGGCTGGGGCAGCAACAGAGAAGGCCCTAACCCTAGGCCCCGCCAGATGACATTGTCTAACAGACGGGACCCGTAGGAGGCCAACCCTATGTGCCCTAACTGGTCGCTGGGATTCATGGGGCAGAAGACGGTCCCGCAAGTATCCTGGCCCATTGCCATAAAGGGCTTTATAGGTCAAAACCAACACTTTGAATTGTGTTCGGAGACCAATTGGTAGCCAGTGCAGCTCACGGAGGGCTGGAGTGATATGAGCATGTCTTGGGAGACCCAAGACAGCTCGCGCGGCCGCATTCTGGACTACTTGCAGTCTCCAGACATTCTTCAAAGGTTGCCCCATGTAGAGAGCATTACAGTAGTCGAATGGTTAGAATGTAGTATTGCAGACTAATTCTGCTGACTGCCAGGAGTTTGATTCTCACCAGCCCAAGCCTTCCATCCTTCTAAGGTCAGTAAAATGAGGACCCAGATTATTGGGGGCAATTATGTTCACTCTGTAAACCGCTTAGAGCGGGCTGTAAAGCACTATGAAGCGGTATATAAGTCTAAGTGCTATTGCTAGTGCTATTTGACAAAAGGACAATACCAGCTGATCAAAATGGAGATATAAATTGGGTTGTTTGTGACTATTGGATCTAGTTTCCAAACAAGGAGGGCTGATTCAGTCAGTCATATACTACCCTAGTTCACTTAGTATTGTAAGCCATGGTTTGTTTAATCACACTTAACTGACTGAGCTACCATTGGCTGTAAATAATTCCAAACCTGATTGATTTTACACATTTGGGGGAACCAGTCAGAGTCAGACAAACCACGTTAGGGCACAGCATAGAATGTTAATCAGAACACAACTTTTGGAACTGGGAAAACTGCCTAGGCACTCTAGTTGAACATCAGAAGAAAAATGGGTACAAATTGAATGTAAGCAAAGGTTACATTCAAATATTTAACTAAGCAATTGCAATAACCTGAAAGGTCTTTCTGGAACAAAGATTGAGCCAGAAGATGATCCTTTCCTCCCTAAGTCTATGGAGCAGGAGTTCTAATTAAATGATATTTTCCCTATCTTGAGCAGAGCAGATGGGAAGAGGATGGGTCACTGAGGCTGACCCAGGAATACTGGTGTCTGCAAGTGATCTGTATCAAAGGATGTTTCTCCAACACGAGCTCTTCCATCTCAATAAGGCAAGCCATTTTGTGGTGACTTCGTGCTCTGCAAGGAAAACCAGCAAGCTAGCCACGATGCAATGTAGCAATTTTTGCTGTCTGAAGATTTTTATATCTTATTTTGGAACAGATGCTATATTTCATATGTAATCTCATATTCAGCATTTTGGAGCAAAGTGCTTTTTTATCTGCTTTAGCTTTGGCAAGAAGTCTCCATAAGCAAAAGTACATTTAATAAATGACATGCATCGTTATATTCGTTTTGCTCCAAAAATACATTATTACATGTTCATATATTATTTATCTTCTTGAACCTATTACACCTTTGAAGATTTGTGCTCTTAAGTGCAACTTTTTGCAAAATGTTGCCATAAAATTAATGCCACAACACTCTCATTAACATTGCTGTCACATCGGGAGTTAGATACTTTGTGATGATGGACTGATTTGGTTGCTAGTAAACTCCCAGATAAGCATGTATGTACTAGTGCAAAAAGACTTAAGATAGTTTAATTTTCAAAAGTGTCACTACATTCTAATCTTATAGCTACATCTACACTTGCCATACTTAAAACACCATTAAATCTTTTTTAAACTATTTGCAGGAATGGGTGGGCCACTGTTTATGCAAAATAGGAAACATTTAAAATACATGTACATTTTACTTTTAATTACAAATATATGACATACAAGATAGAGTTTTAAGCATGTTTACTAGAATAATAGCTTGTAGAAAAGTGCTGATAAAGCAAATGGTCTAGCACCCTTTTGTTGGCACTGCCAGCCTCACCTACATACCCTTATGTACTTAGAAAATATAACCTGATTAAAAACTGATTAAAATCAGTGCTTAGATAAGCTAAAGGTACTTTGAAATATTCAATATAAATTATACAGTACTCTAGTTTACTCTGGATTGTTTTTAATTTTTATTTAAAAAGGCGGATAACTTTTTGAAAATTGTATTTGAATAGTTAGTAAAAATACACAAACATGGGTAAAGTACATGTGATTATAGGACAACTGAATTATCACATATGCTAGACATACATGAATTTTCAAGCTCCCTTCCCCCTCCATCTCTTGAAGTTGACCAGTATTCCCTGAGAAACACACTCAAGAAGAGTCAGATTATATTCCTGCTACTGGTTTTGGGAAAAAACAGAGGCAAGAAATTCAAAATATAGTCCTGCCATGAGATCAGATAGGTTGGGAGGTCTGGGAGAGGAAGAAAGATTTGTGGGGGGGGGCGGGCCGAAAGAGAGAAAATAAAATAATCTGCAAGTCAGAGGACACATACGCATAAATCTCGGTGTGTGTGTGTTTGTCTGTCTCATTGTACAGAAGGAATCTGACCAAAACGCAACGCAACGAGCTAGTGGTGCTAAAGCGCCACCTACAGCTGTTGTGCGCAGAAGAAGCCAATGCGCAGAGGATGCGAGTGGATTCATTCCTACAAGAAATAAGCTCACCCAGTGCGACATTAGGCAATGTGGGAATCATCGCAGCAGATTCACCTGCGCGGTCTTTCCAGATTCTGGTAAATAAGAAGTAGGACCCCTTCCTATCAAGAAAGCCCAAGGAGGAGAGGGCGATCTCCCGATCCCAGCACAAGCAACCGTTCCCTGGCTTCTGTCCCCCCCCCACTTCCCTCTCCGACTGTTAAAACGAACCTCCAAGCCCAGCCCCCTTCCCACTTCCACTTCATCTCCCCCTCCCCACGCCTTCCAACAGCCGCTGCAAAGGGGGTGTGTGTGCATACATGTGGGGGAACTTAATAAAGGCGGAGAGGCGGAGCCGAGGGGAGGAGTTCGGCTCTTCCATTGGCTGGCCGCAGGAGTGATGTCACCCATATGAAACCCTGATAACTAGTTCGGAGAGAACCCGCAACTTTTGCAGAAGGGGGAGTGTGATCCAGCGAGATCTCTGGGTCCCGGCGGCTGCTGTTGCTGCTGCTGCTGCTGCTGAAGGGGGAGGGGAAAGAGCCGGAGCGAGTCCTGCTTCTGCCGCTGCTAGACGGATAATCAGCGGCGTCCGAGGGGCAGGAGAGGAGCGCAGAGACTGAGAGACGCAAAGGGCAGGGGAGAGGGGGGGGGAGAGAAGAAGGAGCTTGCAACTTGCGCGCCGGGCTTCACCTTGCAGCCGTTCACTTGAGTCGAACGAGGTGGGCGAGCGGTCGGTGGGTGCAAAGTGGAGGGAAAATACATTTTTTAAAAAAAAATAATAATCGACCCGAAAGACTACTAAGCAACTCTCAAGAGAAATCGTACCCTCCCACCATGGTCCAGCAAGCGGAAAGTCCAGAGTCGGAGAACAACCTGCCCAGAGAAGCGATGGATACCGAAGAAGGGGAGTTTATGGCGTGCAGTCCGGTGGCGCTGGATGAGAGCGATCCGGATTGGTGCAAAACGGCCTCGGGGCACATCAAGAGACCGATGAACGCCTTCATGGTGTGGTCCAAGATCGAGCGCAGAAAAATCATGGAGCAGTCGCCGGACATGCACAACGCCGAGATCTCCAAGCGCCTGGGCAAACGGTGGAAAATGCTCAAGGACAGCGAAAAGATCCCGTTCATCCGGGAAGCCGAAAGACTGCGCCTTAAACACATGGCCGATTATCCCGATTACAAATACCGGCCGAGGAAAAAGCCCAAAATAGACCCGTCCGCCAAACCCAGCGCCAACCACAGCCCGGAGAAAAACACACCCACCAGTACCGGCAGCGGCAACAGCAACAGCGGCAAGAGCGCCAAAAGCTCCAGTAAGAAATGTAGCAAAGGGAAAACCTCCTCCTCCTCCTCCTCGTCGTCGTCGTCTCCCCCGAAGGCCGGGACGAAGCTGGCCCCCCACCCGGGTGACTTCGGGGGAGAGGATTACCACCAATTCGGGACGCTGAAAGTGAGCAGCAAGACCATCAAGTGCGTCTTCATGGACGAGGACGACGACGACGAGGACGACGACGACGACCTGCAGTTGCGGATCAAGCAGGAGGAGGACGACGACGACGAGGAGGAGGACCACCACCACCAGCAGCAGCAACAGCAGCAGCAGCAGCAGCAGCAGCAGTTGAGGCGGTACAACGTAGCCAAAGTCCCGGCCAGCCCCACCTTGAGCTCGTCGGCGGAGTCCACCGAAGGGGCCAGCCTGTACGAAGAGGTGAGGGGGGCCGCCGCCCCGCATGGCGCCAGCGCCAGCAGACTCTACTACGGCTTCAAGAGTATGCCCAAGAGCGCCCAGCAGCCCAGCCTGTCCCCGGCTTCCTCCCGGTCCGTCTCCACCTCCTCCTCCTCCTCCTCTTCCAGCAGCAGTAGCGAAGAGGCGGACGACCTGATGTTTGACTTGAGCTTGAATTTCTCCCAGCACACTCACGCCGCCTCGGAGATGGGCGTGAGCTCCGCGGCAGGCAACCTGTCCCTCTCCCTCGTGGACAAGGATTTGGATTCGTTCAGCGAGGGCAGCCTGGGCTCTCACTTTGAGTTCCCCGATTACTGCACCCCGGAGCTGAGCGAGATGATCGCAGGCGACTGGCTGGAAGCGAACTTTTCCGACTTGGTTTTCACTTACTGAAGAAGCGAGGGAGGGAGGGAGAGAGGAAGCAGAGGAAAACGCGACGGGCAGGCGAACAGGCTGAGAGAGAGAGAGAGAGAGAGAGAGATCAAAAGGACTGAGAAAAAAAAAAAAGAAAAAATCGGTAATGGAAAGTTGATGCTAGTGATTTACGCTTAAACGTGGTGGAGTTTTGAAGTGAAGTAATGATCAAAATGTCTTTGGATTTTTCTTTTCTTTCTTTTTAAAGTCTTGAAGTTAGTTCCAAACCGAGTCCGGAGTTGTGATTTTTTTTTTCCTTCTGATTTTTTTTTTTAAATGGTAATCACAACAGTAGCAGCAAGGAAAAAAAGGCAAATGGGACTGGGGGTTAAAAGATTCAGAAGGCGTTGTTTGAAGTTTGTGATTCAAGTCTGGAAGTGGTCTGCAAAAAAAGTCTTTTGGCAGCACAACTGTTACTCAAGGGGGTTTGTGGATTTTTGTTTTTGTTTCTCCTACAAAGATTTCTAAGGACTGTTCTGATTTTTAAATTTTTTTTAAAGGGACCATTACAAACTGTTTTTGTTTGGAGGGAGAAAACTGATGTCTTCTATGCATCCAATTCTTAACAAAGCTGCAGGGAGCTTGAAAAAAATGCAGACTGTACAAACGCTTACAAAACAAAACTGTGAACTAACTTAAGATCAGAGTTTACTTTTCAGATCAAATTGTTTATGGTTTTACAAATGTGATTTCTACTTGCCAACTTTTTTTTTGTAACTTGTTCCCTTATACCTCCTTGATTGAATACCAGACAGCCTAGACCTCAGTACACAAAGGTATTGAAACATTTTTGATACATAACAGACCTCAGTCTTTTTAAAAAATTAATATATTTTCAGGCGTATTTTTGTACAGTGAAAGGGAACATTCTTGCTGTGTTTTTTCAGTAAGACTTTTCAGGCACTTCTTCCCTTTTATTTTTTTATTTTTTTCCTCTGTTTTTAGCATGCAAGTTATATGGGTACGTTTATGTCCTGGTTTTGAAAGGATTAAAAAAAAATCCTTGTATCTAAAGGCCTTGTGGTTTAAAAAAAACAACAAAACAAAACACTTTTTTGTACAGCTATAGTTCAGATTTGTTCAATATTTGTAGGTAAAGATTTATTGAAAATGGTGATATAGACCTCAGAGCTGTTATCTTAGTTTAAAAGATTGTATATGTACTGTACTATAGTAGGAATTTATGTATCTCATATGCTGTGATATGTGAATGGGGGCCCAGATGGAAGGTATGAAACTGGATTCTCAACTTTTTTTTTAGTGAAAATTTTAAAAAAATGAAATGGGAAAAAAGAAAGGCACATAGTAAAAGTTTCTCATTTTGTGCAATATGATTCTTACAAGTACAGACCATCTGCATATTTTGTAGTATAGGATGGCAACACAACAGACTTGTGCACTGTCAACAACATTGCCTTTTTTTAAAAAAAAAAATGCTGAAAGTCTGTATCTTGACAGTTTTAATAAATCAGCTGGAACTGATAGAAATTCGATTCAACATTAGCCTCTACAGAAGCAACGCCTCTGGATATGCCTTGTATCCAAGCCTTCCCTCACCCTTAGAGGAGCCTTAGCTGAGACTTCATGGGGGGCGGGAGGGGGTGGTTGGGGAGAAAAGGGTAGATAGACTTTAAAGGGCTGATATCTTCTTTTTTATACCTCTTCCCTTTCTCTCCCCTGTGATGTGCGCTTCCCCCATCTACGGTCGGGTGGGCGGCGTGCAGGAAAAGGCGATCGGGGGCAAAATGGCGGGATAAAGGGCGAGAGAGAGAGCTTCGATTCTGGCGTGTTCCAGGGCTGTACCTCCGGGTCCTTCGTTTCGAGCGGCGGGTGCCAAGCCAGCAAGGATGCCAGGGTTGGGACCCAGCGTGATTTGGCCGTGGGGTGTGTGTGGGGAGAGATTGTAGCTGGATGTAAGGTGCCCAGTGGGGGAGGAGAGGTTGGGTCACCTTCAAGTTGTCTCGGTGCGTGAGGATGGGCGCGCAGGCGGATGCCGCTGAAGCTAAAGGTTTAGCCGAGTGTTTTTACAGGCTTAGAGCTTGGTTTTTGTTTTGTTTTTTCTCCCCCGGACTAGGTTATTTTTCTCGCCGGCGTCTTGGTTTGATTTGGAAAAGGGAAGTCTCTCCCGCCCCGCCACCCCAGCCGTTTCTCTAACGGGGATCTCCGTGCGCTCCCCTTGAGCCACGGAAAGGAGAGGGGGAGAGGGAAGGTGTCTCTTTCACGAAGGCTTTGCTCGCCATCAGGTCGGAGCTTTGCGAGGGGGCGTGCCTTGACCATGTGGGGCAGCGCCGCGGTTCGCTTTAGAGTCTGCCAAAGGTGCCGCCGCCGCCGCCGCCTCAGGAACGCGCGGCGGACGAGCCAAGGAAAGGAACTGTGAATGAGGAGAGGGGGCGTGCCCGCCTGCATGTTTGTGTGTGTGCGTTTGTGTAGTCGCTATTTTCAACTCCCAATATAGCGAAGGAAAAAAAAAAGGTTGACGTGAATAAAATGAGGAAGACAAGCGCTGTGTGTGTGTGTGTATGCGCGCGGTGTTTTATCATATTCTTTCCCTCGCCACGCGCATTGAGCCGCGACGCCAATAGCCGTCGGCTCTCAGTTCGTGACGAGCGGTCCTCGTCTCTTTTTTCCATCCCTGCTTCGAGCGAAACGTTGAAAACCGTGCGACGCCGAGAGGCGCGCGCGTCCCGCTGGCAAAGCGGCCGCGTTTGCGCGCGTGCCGGTGTGGTTGAATGAGGGAGTGAGTGAGTGAGTGCGCGCGAGCGAGCGAGCGCGGAGGCTTCTAGGCTAGGAGAGGGCCGTGCGAGCATCCCCCCTCCCCCCGCCCGCCTTCTGTGTGAAGGGAGGTACCTTCTCAGCGGGGGAGGGGAGGGAGGAGGAGGACGGCTGACGGCTTTTCTCATTTTTCATAGAGGCAGCTTTCCGTCTCGTCCCTTCCCCCACCTACGTTTTAGCCAAAAGCCTTTGCATTGATTTCTTATTCCCCCCCCCATAGAACAGACTGGGGAGAAAAGGGCGTGTTATAGGTAGCTCGGATATACTGCTTTTCCGCATCCCACCTCAGCCACTGCCTTATTTTCTTTGTAAGATGGGATTTTGATTGCGCCCCGAGAGCATTAGGGGCCGTTCGTCTTTTGGGGCGCAGTTGTTTCCTTCCAGGGACTCTGTTTTGTTTCCTCAACTGAGCAGGAAAATTCTGTAGTTAGGAAAGATGCTGCTCTCTGCACAGGGGAAAGTGGCATCTTACTCTGCCCCAGAGCAGCTGGGAGTCTTTTTTTTTTACCAGTGAAATAGGCTCCGTTTTCCTTTACTGAGATCTGGGCCTCAGGCACAGGAAATGGGAAAGAAAGATGAACTGTGGCAGATACTTGGAGTGGGGGTGGGGTGTGAACTTTTTTTTTGTTTTGTTTTAAATAATATTTCAGTCTTAAACTTTAGTGGGAAAATTAAGATTATAACTAGATTTAGTCACAAGAATAATTTGTGGTAAGCTTTGGAAGGCTATCCGTTTGTTTTAAATAAGTAATAAATCAATTGTACATTTGTCAATATGGTGAATAAATCATCCAACCAGTCCTAACTATCATTATTCAAAATTAAGACGATTGGGAGTTGCGAGCAATTGTGATCCCAAGTAAGTGTGATTGCCATTTTCCATGAAACTCTGATCAGTTTATTTTACTTTCAAGCCATGACTTGAATTACTTGTGATTGTATTTGGAGTTGAAAGTAAGTCCTGCTTAAATCAGTAGTGCTTATTTTTCTGTAAACAGGGTTAGAATTGGTTTGATGATATTTTACGGGCAATTTACTGAGCTGCTCACTTTCGGAATCACTGCTTAAAGGCTTCCAGGCTGGCTGAAGATGGACCTGTCTACTACATAGTTGTATGATATAAATAGAATAAAACCTTTAAATATAGATTGTTGATCAAAAAAATCTTTGGTGAAAGATCAATTTTAAATTAGTTATTTAAACTGGTAATAAAGTGCTTAAAATTATCTCTTTAAGCAAACACCATGGCCTATTTTGTTTTATTTTTTAAAAGAGGTGGTTTGGTTTAAAGCTTTGTTTGATTGAAAAATTATGGTGTACCTCAAAACTTCAGTCTGTGTCTTTGTATTGCGCAAAGGCATGATAAAACTTTTAGGGCAGAAGCTAGTGTAATACATAACATATTTTCGGCTAGGAATAGTCTAATAAAACTCAAGTCCTTGAATTTTAGAGTTTTTTTTTTTTGGTCTCTTAAATTTTGGATGTGTTAATGACTTTACATATTTTAAAACAATTTATTGGACTATCTGAGAGAAAATGAGGCAAACAACTGTGCCCTGCAGTCTGATAATTAATTTTCAGCAGTTGAATACCACCAGTTTTGTCAACTGGACATAGAAAATTAATCTTCGTTAGCTACATGAAGCCAAAATATTTTTATTCTTTGAGCTAGTTTCCTAGCTTCTGTAATTTGTGAAAATGGTAGTGCAAAGGGGTCTGTGTGTGCTGAAGAATTGGGGAGCTCTGTCTGCCTTAATTATGGAGCTGCCTGGATTGACTGCAGGAACTGTATTTTATAAACCCCTTTTCACATTTATTATGTGAAGATACAAGGGTGTAACTCATCTAAATAAGATATATTCAGACTGAACAGAACATTTACTTTTAGTGACATGGGAGGCTGAATATATTTCTAAAAGCTGAATTTTGTCAGTCATATAATGATTTGGAAATGGGAACACACAGTATATAAGATCTAAGAATGTGCAATATACAAGGAAGGGGACTGTACATTTAATCTGGAAAGTTAAAATTGGTCAACTTGGTTAGATAACTTTTTTAAAAAAATTCAGAAATGGAAATGTATCTAGTGAAAAATCTATTTTCCCACTATAAGTGGGGGATATATCCTACTAATATTAGTAAAATTCTAATTGGTAGACTTGTGGACTGTGGTCCTAAATTCAATATTGCAGTCCTAAGTACATTTACTAAGAAGTTGCACTCAAATCATGCAACCTGTTTTTGAGTAAAATGCCTGAATATTGTATGTTTGCTCTCATCATAACATACATGCTCATAACTCTTCCTTGTAATTGCACATGTGCATTTAGGCAGACTTTTATAAAATAGATTTATTTCTTGGGCTGTTGCATTGTTTGTCTCCTCTTCCTCAGCACTTTTCATCTTCTTGGGTGAGGAGATGCATTGTTCAAGGGCATAAGGAAATGTTTTAAAGATTGTCAGCTTTTAATATATGAAAATATCCTAATCCATATAGAATAACATTTCAAAAAGCAACCTAAGATTTTTTTAAAGACACTTTGTGGAAGGTGAAATCCAGTTTGTATCTTTCCTTCTGGCTACTTCCTATCTAATGTTAGAAGATCTAATTAAAAAGAAAGTTTAATTCTTTAAGGGCAATATATATGACAGATTAAATAGATTGATGAAAATGTCTTTTAAAATTGTATTTACTCTAAATATAGATGTCCATACATGCAAAAGGTAACTTTTTCCTAGTGTAGTGTCTACAGAAAGTGATTTGAACCTATATGGCCTTAATGGCCATTTATGCCAATGTAAATTGGTTATAAAACTGTAATTATTCCAGTCACTATTGAATGTGAAATTAGAATCAGATACTAAAGACTTGTATTAGTCTTTGATAGCCTACTCTACAGAACTCTCTGTTCTATATCTCCACCTTTGTCACATATTCTTCTATGGCCTGGTACGATCCTCATCCTGCACTTCTTTGGTGAATTTTGTTTGACTCTAATTTGCATTTGTCAATATTTTTAAATTGGGCCTCGATTATCCAATAAATTGGAAGATTATTTTTCACAGCCTCATCCCCTTGCTCTTGAAGAGTTGCAAGAGATAAATAATTAATTTATTTTTCATCCACAAATGTTATTATTTCCCTTCAGACACCTATACTTTGAGGGTGATTTCCCCCTCCTTTCCACGCACTACCTATAGCAATTAACTGCCTACTTGATTTTTACCTCCCCTCATGGATGCAGTGAATTTTTAAGAGAATTTCACAAGCAAGTAGTTTTTTAGTGAGTTTAAACGTGAACAGAGTTTTAAAAGCCTATTTTTATATTCCGTATAAAGCACAAATGTGCAGAAAGTGTAGAATGACTTACAAAAAGGGAAATAAAAGTCCATAATATTTCATGTATAAAAGTAATACTGTAATTGGTTATTGATTCTTCTAGAAAGTCCCAATAGTTATGCCAGTGCAAAGCTAGAATTATTGCAACATCTAAGAAACGAAGATGGACAACATTTTCACAGGACTGACTTCTATGAATAAAAGCTACTCCTAGTTCATTATGGGGTTGGTGGTTCTCATGGATACATTAACAACCTGAAAGTTTGAAAATGGAGTTCCCTGTCTTTATTAAGTCATCACACACCTTTTTCATATCCAGATTTCTCTGCTGTGAATTAAAAGGCCATACTCAAATTAGGCTCTCTGGGAAATTTTGCTTTTAAGAAATTAGGATGTACTAATTTTATAATATTTATCTGCTAGCATGTCCTAATCATTTCAGTGGAATATCTAAATAATATCAGTAGGAGTGAATCCACTGTTTTTCCAACAAGATTGGAAATACTTTTATTTTTAATGTGATGGTGTAATAAATTCTAATCCAGGAACTCTCAGTTTCATTGCTTAATTTTCTTTCCATCTTACTGCTTATCTTCAAACCCAGTTGTCAGGAACATTAGCACCATTATCATTCTTTTGCAATTTCTGGTTTTAAATCTTGTAGTATATTGGAAGTATGGAGCCTACAATGCCATGATACTTTTTAAAAAAAAAAAACATCTTCAGTTTTTTTCTGTTGGGCTGTTTTAGTTTTCCATCAGTGTGGGAATTTTGGTGGTTACAACGTTTATGAGATGTTGCGTGAAGGCCACAGGTGGAGTAAACCAAATGCCTTAGTGCAGTTTTTTTTATCTTGACACTTTTAAAATTATGGTAATTTCAGAATAAGACAAAAGAGTTTTCGAAGGCCACTTGAAAAGTAGTTTTTCACAGCCACTCTAGATAAGGGGAGGAGAGGAAAGCTGAAAAATATTCTTGTTTAGAAGTCTGAATGATGACGGTAGTGGGGGGGAAACCTTGGAGGTTTTTGCATGCCAGTGTACAGGCCTATTTCTGTGAGAAGGGGGGAAAGAAGAGAGTAAGGTTTGCTTGAGGCAATGCACTGGAGGACAAAAGTGTTTTCTAGCACTAGGAAAAGAAGAAAATGCATGGCAGAGTTTTGTCTTCTAGTAGACTATATAGCATGCAGAGTTTAGTATGTGTCAAAACAGTGTATGACATTGCTGTATCAAAGTTGTACAGTTAAGCATTATTTATTGAAAGCTATGTTTTTTTTTTGTAAAGACCTGATCACCTAGAGGATTAATATCATTCACTTGTGCTAGTGTGCTACATTCTTAACCAGCTTCTTTACTACAGTACTTGATATGCAGTGTTAAAACGCTCAGGGTTGAAAACAGTCCACTCCAATGTCTCTTCTCTTTTTTTTTTCTCCATTGGGAAAAAATACCAACTAAAAGAATACATTGACCTAATAAAACTATATGATCAATCTATATATGTGTTTTTATGTGGATTTTTTCCCCTCACTGAGTTTTGTATTTTATGTATATAACAAAATAAGGGCTCAGATTTCAGTCACTCAAACTGGAGTGTCTTTCTTAGCATGACTCGTGGCCTTGCCAGGAGAGCCTTGGCAAAGTGCCATTCTGTGCCCATTTATGATGCCCTGAAAACAAGGCAAATATTATTTGTTTTTTCCTGCTTTTCTGCTTTGGATAAGAGCAAAATATCTTGGGTTCATCATTTCAGGTGATGTTTTAAAACTGAACATGAAATAAATAAGAGAAGTTTCTACTCTTGAATTAAATACCAGCAAACTCCATTTCTCTGTGTCTTTTTTCTACAGACAATTTACACTGTAAATGTATTTTGACATAGAAATAAATCATTCTGTATTAAGATTCTTGATATGAAAATGTTTTTATGAAAATCTGTAATTGGAATTATAATATGTTTATAAAATGTGTTTATGTGGTGGAAGTTTGTTGTATATTAAATATGGTTTTATATAAATTATTGTGTTATATTGTAGAGATTTCAAACTACACAGTTAATATAGCCAATTTACATTGTAAATATGTTGGCTACCCAAAATCCTTAATTTTGTTTTTAACCTTATATATTCCCACATGTATTACCAGGGTGATAAAATTCCATACACACCACCTGCTTGCTTGTATATGAAGTTTGCATCATTAGTAACTTCTGGTAACCACTGTAACTATTGAAATCTATTTAAATGTAAACATTGCTGAGGCCATTCGCATTAAGTAAAGTGAAGCAAATTCCTCAGAGGACAAAATGGAGTTATATTAAGAAGATGGAGGACACCACTTCCTGATTGCTTGTCTTAATTTGCTGTCCTAAAATGAAGTAAAGACTAGTTGCCATTATAAGTCTTAATGGTATATTAAAGAACAGTCAGTCTTAAATCCCATCCATTAAATAACCAAATCTCAAATGTTCAATATTAATGCCAATATTTTAAATTGACCTTGCTACCAAAATATTTTTATTTTAGATTTTCAACATGCTTTATGTCCAGACAACCTGTGGCAAAAAAATATATATATATATTTTGCATAGCAGAATGGAGAAGTTTAGGACATAACCTAAGTCTCATACTCCATATTTTTTGTATTTCACATTAGGGATTATAGAAAAAAAAAAGTCTCCACCAAGCCTTTGAGCATCTGATAGATCTGTGGAGCATAAAATTAATGCAGAAAAAGTTAAAAACCCAATACAGAGGCTAGGTTAATTCAATGTGCTACCGGTAAGATACGGCATTCCACATTTAGTTTTAAGCTAACATGATGTATGAATTGAGCCTCTGTTGTTTGTAAACATTAGTTTTTGGTTTAGTGCAGTGTACAAAGCCAGCCAAACATGGTTTATCCAGCAAACCATGGACAAAAGTAATGCTTTATCCAAGTCATGAGGAAAAATCGCTTCCTACCAGCACCTCTTATTCCTTCCTAAGAGTTTTGGAAAGTTGCAATATTTGTCTTGAGTTTCACAAGAATAAGTCCTTGACGGGAAGATCTCTTTTTGTCAGGTAGTGGAACAATGTTGCCTAGCTGTTATGAGGGCAAAACAGGAAAATAAAATAAAAGTTCAATACTAATAATTATTGGACTATCTGGCAATGAAGAGATCAGATTTTCATCAATATGTATAAGGGATGTGATTATTGCTTGTGAAGGAGACTCAGAAGTGAATTATATATTTCTTTGCTTATAATCAGCCACTCAAATTTTTGAGAAGACTTTCAAAATACAATTATGCTCCAAAAAAGGGGGGGGAGGAACTATAATATCTATAGTATCGTAGTTGTTTTATAATGGATGTTCAAAGGGGGGGCATAGATTTCAACAAATACATACATCTTTAAATTCTGTTTCAAGACCTATTGAAAAATGAAAAAAAGGTGCGAAGATGCTTTTAGCAACACTTAAACGTCATTGTTGAAGATTAATCAGTGCCTTGATATCTTCCAGATACTGGAGTTTCCCTGCCTCAGTTTTGAAGCAACCTCTTTACCTTCCTGTTAGGAGTACAGATTTTTAGACAACGTTTATCAACGCTGCAAAATCTCATGTTGATCTCTCCAGTGTAATTGCTGAATAGGATGTTGCATCAGTTGTTGAAAGCTAGAAAAGCTAATTTGGGTTTGTGTATCTGTCCTTTAATGTAACCAGTAAACATTCCCAGTGTGGATTTTCACACAAAAACTGCAGCATTCTGGTCCTAATTTGTAAGGACATTTTGATAATGTGGTGATGCAGCTATAACTCGTGCTGGATTGCTGTACTTTTTCAGCATATAAAGTATCTATAGAAAGGATGAGAAAATAAGAGGCTTGTGCAAGGGTGCTCTGACTTGTGTTCTTTGCAGACGTTCACTGGTGCTACCAGGAAGACCTGATTTGGAATAATGAACAAAAGAGGTCTGAAACTGAGCAAGGCTGCTCCATTCCATGTTGAAATTAATGAAATAATGCATGTTACTAGATTCTTTCCCATAAACCAATTAATCTAACAGATTGTCTGATGCACTACTGCTTTACTGAAGTGCTTATAAGATCAATGAAGCTGGAGAAAAACTACACAGAAAGGGTCCAAGAAAGGAGGAATACCAGAATAGCAGAGTTGGAAGAGATCTTCAAGGTCGTCTACTCCCTGCCATTAAGACTGACAACAACAACAAAAAATATTTGATTCCCGCTACCTCCCCTTTGTCTCACTGGAAAACCCAAGTGACCCCAAGGTTAGGATTATCATAATCTAGGTAACCATTACATGAGAGTAAAACAAGTTTTCTTACCTTTGTTGCTATTTAGTAGTTGCCTGTATTTTGGCAGCCCAGTTATTGCAATCCTATCCAAACAATTTTTATAAAGTTACAATATCTTTATTTTACCGCCCCCCTCTTCTTGTTCATAAGATTGCTACTTGTTTTACTGGATTTGCTCTTTTGACTTCACAATACTCCATTGTGTAGAATGCAGTTTTCCATCATTTAGAATCAGAAAAGCTTTCCTTTGCCAGCAGTTAAAAGAATGGAGTGGAACCAGAAAGAAATTAACAATCTTATTGAATCCAAATCAGGCTCAGTCAGATCAGTTCAGTAGCCCTGAAATACCTCACTCCAATCAGAGAGAATAGAAGGCTTTGTTCGTCCTTGTTTGTGCATGTGTGGATTGATACCAGTTGGTTAAAGCTAAATTATTTGCTCGTTGCACCATGACAATACTGATGCTGGACAGAACTCCACAAATTAAAATCTACATGGCTCTCTGTAAAGAGAGAAGTCGACATATCAGAAGTCATTTATTCTTGAATAATGCAGTGGACATCAGGATCAAAATGAAATGAAATAGCACAAATATGATCCTCCTCCCTTTGAGAATAAGTTACCCCTGCACCACCCTAGGTGTCAAGAGGGTTTTGCTTCCTTCCATTAAAATGTACTGAAACTGCATCTTTTGATGAAGACATAGGAGTCCAACTTTGGGCTCTGGAATCATAACTTTACAGGTAAGAATTATTTGTTAAGTGTTATCTGAATTCCCTTACATGAAACTGATTTAAATATTCTTTAAAGGCAATCTTTATCGCCAAGTGAATTGTAGTCAACTATTTATATAGACAATGTAAAATGTGTAATTTTGATAAAAAGAGAAAGTGGTAGGAATGTCTAATGTGGCTTGATGTAGTTTTGTTTTCTTTGTTCTGATCCATGTGCTAGAATTTCAGCTCCCTGAATTCCCCGACAACATTGTCCTCAGGCTACAATTTTGGGATTTGCAGTCCCAACACCAGGAATGTTGATAAGGTGCCACTGGCCAAGACTACTCTATGCTGATGGGCCATATTTGCAAAAAAGAACTACAGTCTGGTTTTTTCTCCCAATTTTCTTTCAAGTAATTCATATTACCCAATTAACACACACTTATTGATTAAAATTATGTGAAATAAAAACTGGTTATAATAATTGGATGGCATCCTTAATCAATAAAGAAATCCATTGATTTTCCCTGCATATTGTCAGACACTGTAGCACAACATGCCAATCAAATGTCTGGCTGTTACTCTTCTTGACCTATTCTGCACTGATGTTTCTGATGGATTCTGCAGAAATTTACTATAATCATTGCAAATTTTACCAAGCAGTTCTCAGAGTGCTTGCTTAATCTGGTTAAGCAATGCCTAGTAGAAACTAAAAGCAAATTCTATACAGATACAAATCTGTTTGTGACAGTGAGAAACACACAGAATAAGTAACTGTATTGTAGTCTATTGGTGTCTTCTTAAAAACTTGGCACAAGAGTTCCATCCTATGCTATTCTGTCCCTGACCTTGAGAAATCCTGCAAAATGCAGGATCCTCTTCATGTGCAGGGAGCCTCAGAGGATGCAAAGGACGGTGGGCGAACAATTTTTCACATAGTGACTTTGAATCTTATCTTAAGGTAATAAAACCACTTTGTGGCTTGGTATTATATCTGAATCAGGTATTACAAATATCCTGGACATAAACTGTTTCAACTTCTTCCCTCAAGACAATGCTACAGGGCATTGCACACCAAAACAACTAGACACAATGACAGTTTTTTCCCCCATGCCATCACTTTGCTAATTCCCATAACATTGTCAAACTACCTAGTAGGGCTGTATTACCACTATCCTTCTCATTTTCTCCATTATCTATCTCCTTTTCTTTTTATGACTATAACTTTGTTGCTTGTATCTTATGATTTATATTGATTGTTGTACTTAGTATCCTAGTATGATTTATGTTAATTGCTTATTTAGTATCCTATGACTATCACTGAGTGTTGTTCTTATGATTTACTATGATTGTATTTTATGATCACGATCGTGCTTTATCACTTGTTGCTTGTATGTACACCCAGACGAATGCACTGGAGACAAATTCCTTGTTTGTCCAATCACACTTGGCCAATAAAGAATTCTATTCTATTCTATTCTATTCTATTCTATTCTATTCTATTCTATTCTATTCTATTCTATTCTATTCTATTCTACTCTACTCTACTCTACTCTACTCTACTCTACTCTACTCTACTCTACTCTACTCTACTCTACTCTACCCTATCCTATTCAACAACTAATCTTTTTTAATGTGTCTCATTGCATCTCTGCCTTTTGCATAGTCCTCTTTAGTGAGAAAAAGCATTTGAAAAAGCCATCACCTACACAATATGAGCCAACAGCTTTAAAAATAAACATATTTTAATGCCACAACAAATTCTTCAGACAGCTATGCATCACTGCCTCTTCCTGGTTTAGAGTATTTGCCTTTTCCTTAAGTCTACAGGAGCTAATGTCTGTGAACAATCCAGGTGCTGAACACAATAGCAATGAAGAGATCAGTGAAGCAGAGTTCATTGCCGCAAATGCAAAGATCATCCCTGACTTTCCTTCCGCTCCTCCCTGGAGTATCACATCTGCAATAAATGAGGAGAATGACATCACCTCCAGAAGGGACTGCCTTCACAGAGATGCTATAAATTATTCATTCAATAAAATGTGAACCAGTAAGAAGGGCAGTTGAAGTCATGCTTTAAGCCTATATATTATTTACTGCATAGTCTCTGGAAGCTTCTCTGGAGCCTTTTCAGTTGCCTGGGTAAGCACAGTAAGGAAAAGAGACACCATAAGGCTTTAGTCATACCTACACAGAGAGCCAAAGGTGTGTTACTTTAATTAGGAAATCCAGTGTGAGCTTAAGATGCAGGTTTTTCTGCTTTAGATGCACTGGTTTTTCCCCTTTCCCTCCTGAAAGGAGAGATGGATAAATGCTGGTGGCCCATTCTGTCTTTCCTCCCAAGACTTCAAATGAGATGCCCGCTTTGTTCCCCTCCCAACACAACATGTATGTGTGTGTGTTGTGCATATTTGCAAATAAGCCAGCTGGCCATCATTTCAAAAACACCTAGCCCTTTTAACATGCATTTAAAAAAAAAAGGATCTAAAAGCACTTGAGAAGGTTTCAGAGTTGATGTACTGCCAATGGTACTTACCACAATCTAATGGCTTCCAGATGACCTGGTTGCCCAGCTAAAATAGTCAATTGCCATAGAGTGTGGCTGAAGAAAACGTGGCTTTAAATTCAAGCCAGAGGAGCATATTTTGTTCAGATTAATGTGTGCACTTCTACAGCGGATTGAACATTAGAATGAGGCATTTCAATGTTAGAATAATAATGAATGATGTCAAAGTAGTTCACATTCACGACTGTGCTTTGCATTAACATGAAAGATTTGAATTTAAGCATGTTTACTCAAAACTGAGTCCCACTGAGATTAAGACTGCAATCTATATTCACTTATCTGGAAATCAATCCCATCGAATTTAACATGGCTTATTTCTGTACATAATTTTGCACACGGCACATTGCTGAATGCTCCAAATCAGCTAAATGGAAGCAATATCAAAGCTCTGCGTCCTGAAGAATAAGATACTGTCATTTTTATACTGTGGGCATGATGGCACACATCAAAAATGAAATTTAGTTTATTTATTTATTTATTAAATTTGTATGTCGCCCCTCTCCCAGGACTCGAGGCGGCTCACAACAACAACATAGACATAGATAAAAATCAATAACAATAATTACATCCAATTAAAAAATTGACACATACAACAAGCAAACACAATCAAATAAACACTCAGCAATGGAAGGTGATTCCTCGGCCCGGGGGCAGAACAAAGTTCATACCCCCCAAGCTTGTTGGCATAAATGGGTTTTTAAAAGTTTACGGAAAGCTAGGAGGGAGGAGGCAGTACGCACCTCCGAGGGAAGCTGGTTCCAGAGGGCTGGGGCAGCAACGGAGAAGGCCCTTGTCCTAGAGCCCATCAAATAACATTGTTTGATGGACGGGACCCGTAGGAGGCCAGCCCTATGTGCCCTGACCGGTCGCTGGGATTCACTCAAAGTGAAGCATATACATGACACACACCTAAGCATACTATGAACAACATATGTATAGACCCACATCCCTACATATACGTAGCAAATAAATATTAAATATTGTCCATCTTGAATATATAACTAAAGGAGGAAGCTTGAGAGTTCGCAAGGTTAATGCTGTATGGAATGAAACTCTGGCTGAATCTGGATGTTCTGCTTCGGATACCACGAAGCCTCCTCCCAGAAGGTAACAAGGAAAACAGGTCGTGAAGAGGATGTGTAAGTGTCCCAGATAATCTTACGGACCCTGCTCAAGCAGCGCTTCTGTGCTATGTCCTGGATGGGAGGGAGGGAACTGCCAATGATCTTTTCGGCCATTCTCACCACTCTCTGCACCGCCTTCCTGTCTGAAGCAGTGATGCCTCCAAACCAGACTGTGATGCTGTATGATAGGATGCTCTTGATTGTCCCCCTGTAGAAAATGGTCAGGACAGGGGAAGGAAGATGTGCTTTTCTCATGCGGCGCAGAAAATGCAGGCGCTGCTGTGCCCACTTCACCAGTTTCTCACTGTTGAGTGACTAACGTTTAAGAGTAAACATTATCAAAGCTGGCAGGGCACTCAAAAGCTGTGCCTCTCTTGGGTTTCAGTTCAGGAATGGTTTTCAGAAAGTGCAGGAGCACCTGTCTGCACCTTTTTTTTCCAGGATCATGTGGTGGCAATGTAGAGACTTTCCAGGTGACAGGTGGCAGAAAAGATTGGACTGTGCTGCAGAATTATTGTGAGTCAAAATAAACAGGGCTGGTGTGGCTGCAGCAAACATTACCCAGATATATTCTTATAGGTTCATGTTTTTGTTCTCACCACCCTACTCTTTGTCTTCCAGTTTGTTTGGAGCTTCCTAGGTTTTTATGCAGAGAACTCCGCTTCCTATAAAGACATGTGAATGTAACTCTGGTCATTATAATGTTTGATGGAGCCTTCTCATTAGCTTCTGACAACTTTAGACTTTTCCCATCTTAGCAGAAGATGCTAGGGATTCAATCAAATACTGTTTTGCATAAAACCATCTTAAGGTAGCGCATCTGTCTTTTTCATCTGTAGCACAATATGCTTGTACCTCAGGTGGGGAAAAAACCTAGGTAGAGATTAATTTAAGCAGCATTCCTTCAAGTCATAATCATGATCAGTTCACACTCAAAAGATTCCATGGTTTGCAGGTGAAAATGTGAATATATGCCATTTTTCACCAGAAATCCAGTTGGGAATCTGATGAGGCAGACTTAAGTCCATTAAATCTTACGCCACGCTATGTTGCTAGTCTTTAAGATGACTAGAACTAAACTATAGATTTATGTCTGTGAAGGGAAGCTATTAAAAAGAGGAGGAAGAATAAAGCAAGTGAATTCTTAAGAAATTCTCTCTCATATCCTCCTCTTATGTTCCATCTTCCTCCACCCAAATCTCAGCTATTTTAAACTCCTTCACATATATCACCAGATTGTCCTGTAACTGTCCTGTAGGTAGGAAATACGCATATTACAAATGGAAGGATGGAAGCTGAGAAAGAAGCTGTTTGTCTAGGTCCTGGACTACCTAGAACAGGGGAGGGCAACTAAGACCTGTGGACTTTGACTCCCAGAATTCCTCAGCCAGCCATGCTCAAGGATTCTGGGAGTTGAAGTCCACAGGTTGTAAAGGGGCCCACCCTTGACCTAGACGTTCATGACAGAGTTAAACCCCAAATCAGGTGTGAATTCTGGGAGTTGTGGTTACCAGGCTGAGAAGACTGCCTTAGTTTCTAAGTTAGTCAATTATACCTTCTCTCAAAAAGCTTGTTGTATATCATGCTGTGTTGAACTGACAAAAGTAACAGCAATAAAATTATGGTTATTCTAGGAAGTGGGACGGAGAGGATCCAAATGAGTCAATTAATGTGGGCTGAGAACATGGTAATTTCTCATTTCCTTTCTTTCTACAAGAGCTGGTTACTTAAAAAGCTGGTTGACATTTAGTTTTGCAAAATGATCCCCCACCTCGCCCCAAATAAAAGTTTGCCTTTTATCCTTAAATGTTTTTATAAGAAGATTCATACATTAGTAATTTTCATAACCTTAATTTCATAAGCATCAAACCCTATAAAATGAACAATGCTGACTTTAATTTAATTTAATTTAATTTAATTTAATTTAATTTAATTTAATTTAATTTAATTTAATTTAATTTAATTTAATTTAATTTAATTTAATTTAATTTAATTTAATACTCGAACTTATATGCCGCCCTTCTCCTAGGACCCAGGGCGGCTTACAGACAATACAATAAAATTATAACAGTGAAATTAATCACATTCATACCACATACAAGCACAGTCAGCTCACATTTGCTGATGGAGGGACATTTCTAGGCCTGGGGCAGAGCACAGCTCATACGCCCGAAGCCTGTCGGCATAAATGAGTCTTCAATAATTTCCGGAAAACTAGGAGGGAGGAAGCAGTGCGAACCTCTGTGGGAAGCTGGTTCCAGAGGGCTGGGGCAGCAACAGAGAAGGCCCTTGCCCTAGGCCCCGCCAGATGACATTGCCTAACAGACAAGACCCATAGGAGGCCAATCCTATGTGCCCTAACCAGTTGCTGGGATTCAGGAGGCAGAAGACGGTCCCGCAAGTATCCTGGTCCATTGCCATAAAGGGCTTTATAGGTCATAACCAATATTTTGAATTGTGTTCGGAGACCAATTGGTAGCCAGTGCAGCTCACGGAGAGCTGGAGTGATATGAGCATGTCTTGGGAGACCCAAGACAGCTCGCGCGGCCGCATTCTGGACTACTTGTAGTCTCCGGACATTCTTCAAAGGTTGCCCCATGTAGAGAGCATTACAGTAGTCGAATCTCGAGGTGACAAGGGCATGAGTGACTGTGAGGAGTGACTCCCGGTCCAAATAGGGCCGCAACTGGCGCACCAGGCGAACCTGGGTGAATGCCCCCCTCGCCCTTTAAATCAAAGTAGTGTTTTGTTCTTTGGTAATAGCATCTTTCAAAATGGAACAGCTTGCCAAAAAATTCTAAGTGTCTCATAAAGCACAATGGGTGAAAATGTAACAATAAAAATAAGCACGCTCCTGTTCCCCCCCCCAATGCTGCCATCTTAATCAGGTGAATTTTCGTTTTGAAAGCCTACATGCAAGGGAAATAAGCACGCCACATATCCGAAGCAAACTCACTAGGGCACCATCAATGTTGAGTCATCAAGTGTTTTTCAAGAGCATGCCAGTTATGTGCAATATTGGTACATTTTGTTATCTGTTTCTATAGGGAATGGAATTTCCTTGTGCTAAGACTTTTTACATCAAAGCATGACTCATATATCCCAAGCTTTCAAAGGAACAGCATCAAGGAAAACCTTTTAAGGATTTCCATTTAAAGTGACGGGGGGGGGGGACTTGAGCCACTAAGTTAATCAAGCCCATCAGGACAGCCTGTACAACCTGCATGTTTTCATTTAAGGCTAAATGAAATTCCTCCCATTGCTAGAAGAAAAGCTGCAGTTGCAGGTTCTCTTGTGGAGCACAGTAAGTGTGGTTCTCCTTTGAGTACTGCTCAATGCTCAAATACCATATCCAGCTGGAGCATCTGTTAGCCCTCTTGTGCCTCTGCCTCTTCATGCCATTTCACTTTAGAAAAATTGATAGAAAAAGTTGGTGGTTTCCTGCAACCCTGCTCTATCCAGTCAGTGCTTTTTCCTCTTAAGAAGTAGTGTGCTCTGCCTTTCTTTGCCTGTTCTGCAAGAATACAGAATAGGGGATTTGAATCCAGCCCTGAGTCTGGATTCAACTTCTTTCTTTTGATTTGGATCTATAGAAATTGTGGCGCGCTTAGCATGAAATGGGGTGGCAGGCACAGGCTCAACTGCGCTGACTTCTAATGAATGAACACTGGGCATGACTCCATTCAAACACAGTCCAGATTCCACAAAGTTGTGTTCTGAATTGCTTACAGTGATTTCTTGATTGATCTCGGGCAATGTAAAAGGCGTATAGAGAGACAGAAGAAATAGAATTACAACTATTTACTATGTGCTCTTTGGTATACAAGGTTTAGACTGTGGAGCCGGTAATTTGATTGTGCATCATAGACATTTATGTGATGTATGTCATCTAGGAACTCCAAAACTATGGTGGAGTAGACAGTTTGTCTTGCGCTGACTGTTCCTGCCAGTATTGCTGTTTGTGGTCAGAGCAGCATTTATGGGGTAGCATTTGATGGAAAAGCAGAATGTCTTCAATGTTTATTAATTATTAGAGCGAGTAGAGAGGATTGCTATGTCAATGTTTGCATTCTGAATTCCTTCATGTTTCTAAAGTGGGTAATGAGGATGAATTGCCTCTATCCTTGCTACTGATCCCTAGAAAGCAGGATCTCATAATGAAACCGTGATCTTATTGACCTTAAGGTGCACCAGAGGCATCATAATATTAATTTGTTTGTAGGTTGTTGAACACATTTTTATGAAAGAGGCTGTCAACTCTCCAAAGAAGTTATATAACTCCAAAAACAGTGCAAAATGCAAATGGAGGGAATGATAAGTCGCCTCGCCATCTTAGGTTCAGTTCACAGAGCATCTGTATAAGTTAGGGAAAGTTCCAGTTTAGAATGTTTGACCTGTTGCCCTATCATATTTGGGATGGGGACTGTAGGACCTTGGGATTAAATGCAGCTCATCGGTCTATCAGGCCATCTGAAGGATATCAGTCAAGACTATTTCTTTTTGATCTCTTTCCTGATCTCCAACATTCTGTTGTTCACCATAGCCAAACGTACCAATAAAGAAGAATATTTGTAGCTCTCTGAGCTTCGTTGTCCCAAAGGTGCTTTTTCAAAAGGCAACTGGACTTTCTTGTTTTTCTTTGAAGACATTTTGCTTCTCATCTGAGGAAGCTTCTTGGATAAGAAGCGAGATGTCTTCAAGAAAAACAAAGAAAGTCCAGTTGCCTCTTGAAAAAGCACCTTTGGGACAACCATGACCTGGATGACTGAGAATCTCCACAGACATCTCTCTGAGCTTGGCTGCTTTCTTGCCTATGTATCATTACCCAAACTAGGTAACATTATCAGTGCTCTGAACATCTGTGCATTCCTTTGCTTGAGACCGGGCCTTCCTTTCCGCAAGGTGCGGGCAAAGCAGGCATTTCCCAAAATAAAGCTATTTCCATTCTTAGCAGTACCGTAAAGACAGCATCTAGATTCAACTGTCAATAGCAACCTTGCATTTTACCTTCTGTGCTTTATTTTGTGCTTTGCCAGTTTCTCCTTCTGTCTTCTCAGCTGTAAGTTTTTTTTCCCTTTTAATTAGGAAAGTGTTTTGCAAATGAGGATTTAAGAACAAACAATGCTGTCTGAGAATTTTATTGATTTTGAGTGTACAGATGCTTTAACAGAAACATGCTGAGGGAGAAATGGAAAGCTTCATTCCTCCAGGAGCTGAAGGTAGACAAGAGGGCCACCTAGTATTTTTTCTTTCCTGAGTTTTTCCTAAATTTCTCTTCAACATCACAATAGCTTTCTGCACTTGAGACTTGTGATCTGCATTCTTCAACATCACAATTAGTGTGATAATACTTTGTTGGCTTCCTCCTACCATTGAAAGTAGAATGACATTTACTCTAGCAGTATGCCGAATGGAATAATCAACAGCAAGATATTAAAAAAAAAAACTGCTGAAGAAAGGTCAAGCATGAGACAAATGAAGTGGCTTATATTTATTTTCATGGATTGCCAAACGCTTTCCTATAGATACTGTGGATACAGAAGGGATACACTTGTTTTTGAGCTAGAACATTCCAATAAATGCTCTTGAAAAATGTGGGCTTTGTGGATTTTTAATTATTTATGGGGCGGTTTGCATACTTTCAAGATAATGGTGAAGGTCGGGACTTCCGGTGGCTCCGCCGGCGCTGCTGGGTCTCCTTTGTGAGACTCCGCTCTCTGGATTTGTAAAGCCGCGAAAAACAGCGCTCATCAGCTGTTTTTTCGCGGTGAAAAATCCCCTCTCCGGGCAAAGGAGAGGTGTAGAGCATCAGGAGTAAGGTTGAGCCTTCTTAGATCCCTGGAAAATAAGTTTTCAGGGGTTAAGAGTGAGCTCCCTATAGCTCCGGAGAACGCTCCTTTCCAGAGACGCCTCTGTCTTTTGACAGAGAAAGACGCCGCGACCACCTCTGCTTCTTTTAAGTTCAACACTGGAGAGACTGCAAGCAGGCTGAATGAATACAGGAGTTTTAAATGGATTGCAAGTATTTTTATTGTTTCTTTTTGGCTATACATTTCTAACGTTCACAATCAACATAATGCTTCAAAATGGCGCTTAACTTTCACTGCTTTCATTGTTAGGGAAAGTGCTGGATAGTGAAAGTGGATTTGTTACTTTTTACTTCCTGCTTCTTTAAGCGCAGTTAGAGAGATGGCTCTGACTGTCTGAAATTTAAAATGGAGCGGAATTTACAGTTAAATGCTGAACCTATGTTGGATTGTACTGATGAATTTTATGAAGAAAGACCTGATACACAGGGGATTTTTATTTTTACGCAAGAGTTTAAAGAGATTAATGCACTTTTGAAGGAGGCTTTTACAGAAATATTTACTATATGTACTAAATTCCTTCCTTTAAATGAAGCTGAACAACTTACTGCTGAACAATTTATATCACAATTTGAATATGGAGAAGAGTTAGAACATTCAACTGGAATCTCTCCTTCAAATGAAGTACAATCCTCTGTTGAGTATTATACAATACAAGAGAAATTAGGAGATCAACAGGGAAATGAAGAGGATACTTCTGAGAATAAAGACTATAACTGGATTTTGCTTGATGAAAAGTTTATTTACGGAGAGGAAGAGGTTTTGTTTCAAGAAAAGGAACTCTATCCAGCTAAGCACCAAGAAGAGGATTTAATTCACAGAAGAGAGACATTGTTTTACCTCAAGAAGCAATTAGGCTACAAAGTGAAATGGACTTTGCTTGATGAGCAGTTTATTTATGGAGAGCAAGAGGAATTGATTCAAGAAAGGAAGATTCAGTTTCAGAAGCAATTTATTTACGGGGCTGAAGAAATAACGAAGAGAGATTTATTATTTGAAAGGGTGGCCCTGTTATGGCAGCTTGTTTGGTTAGGAAAAAAACCTAGAGTTCGTTTGAAGTAATGAAATTTAAACTTGTATGTAAGGAATTATTGGCAATTTAAAATTATGGACTGAATTGAGGACCAAGATTAGGACTAAGATGCAAGAGAAGATGTTTAATGGTTGACACAATTAAATAGACGAAGGATGTATTTGTTTTGATGATCTGGGTTTGACATTAGATTGACTTAATGATGAGATAGATAGACTGGATAAAATTGAAGGAATGTAAGTTAGAAATGCTATAAATAGTTTGTTTGTATTATGGAGGTTTATTTGTTAGATGAGAGAACCCAGAAGTCGATTGATTAAATGAAATTTATGGAATGATAAATATTATTCTTAACAAGATGAGTTAATTGTTTAATAAGAAATTAAGCTTAATTTAAGATTATGGGTTGAATTAAAGATAAATATTATAGCTAAGGTTTTGGTGAGGATGTTTAAATGAAGATATATTAAGATATATTATGAGAAATTAAATTGATTAGAATGTAATTGATATTGCTACTATTATTATTATTATTATTATTATTCTTTTTTTGAACTGAGGGATTTATTGATATTGTTATCGTTATTAATATCATCTGTTTAATTCTAATAAGATGAGTTTTTTTTAGAATGTAATTGATATTGCTACTACTATTATTATTATTATTATTATTTTGAACTGAGGGATTTATTGATATTGTTATCGTCATTAATATCATCTGCTTAATTTTAATAAGATGAGTTTTTTTTTAATGGATTGCTTTGATTTAGAGAATGTATATATTACATAGTTTAAAATTCTTGTTAAGATTATACAATAATTATGTTTGATGTAGTGGGGTTTTCTTTTGTTATACCCTGTAAGCATTCTGGGAAGTCGTGGGTTAGGGAGGGATTATAATTTTAGATATGATGTTTTCTCAACTGTATTTGGGGTTGGTGGAAGAATAATTAATTATTGTTACTAAAGGGTTGTCTGGGAGGCCTTTGGTGGAGTGAAGATTGATTTAACTGGAAGTTGATAAGAAGGGGGAATAATAGGATGGAGATAGAGAACGATGAAGGTTATCTGTTTGAGATGTTTATTTTCAGTTGAGTTATTATCATTAGATGCATTGGAAAATGTATTTATGCTCTGTTTATGGATGATTGTTTATTTTAATACTATGATTTGATATGACTAGTCTCTTTTTTCTGTTAAAATTTTTTTAAAAAAAAACCAATAAAAATATTTAAAAAAAAAAAAGATAATGGTGAAGGTCTAGCCCAGGGGTAGGAACCTCGGCTCTTTTATGACTCGTGGACTTCAACTCCCAGAATTCCTGAGCCAGCCACGCTGAGGGGAAAGGGAGAGGTTTCCAAGCTGAGCCATGCTGGCTCAGGAATTCTGGGAGTTGAAGTCCACGAGTCATAAAAGAGCCAAGGTTGCCCACCCCTGGGCTAGCCTCTCAGTGTTGCCTCATACTGTGAGAAGAGTGGCATACAGGTAGTCCTTGACTTGCAAACATTCATTTAGTGACAACAAATTACAACAACACTGAAAAAAGTGTTTTTCACCCTTAGGACCATTGCAGCATCCCTGTGGTCACGTGATCAAAATTCAGACACTTGGCAACTGACTCATATTTATGAGGGTTGCATTGTCCTAGGGTCAGGTGATCACCTTTTGTGACCTTCTGACAAGCAAAGTCAACGGGGAAGCCAGATTCATTTAATGACCATGTTACTAACTTAACAACTGCAGTGATTCACTTAACCACAGTGGCAAGAAAAGTTGTAAAATGGGGCAAAATTTACTTCACTGTCTCAGCAACATAAATTTTGGACTCAGTTGTGGTGGTAAGTTGAGGACTACCTGTATAAATTTGATGAATGAATGAATGAATGAGTGAATAAACAAACAAACAAACAAACAAGGTCTATATATCCATCTTGACTTAGACTGGCCCCAAATGTTATTTCCTGAGAAATAATTGTACTCATATTGACTCACCAGTATTCACACCTTACTGAGATCACCACTCTCTCCAGTTGGCCAATTGGTCATTCCAGTGCTAGAACACCCCTCCCCCCTTTTTCCTGTTATTGTTGTTGGTT
This sequence comes from Bothrops alternatus, assembly GCA_034064705.1. Lineage (NCBI taxonomy): Eukaryota > Metazoa > Chordata > Lepidosauria > Squamata > Viperidae > Bothrops > Bothrops alternatus. The sequence continues at coordinate 684,004 of JARGCV010000031.1, read as the reverse complement.
TTTTAAGCAACAGCAGGGATGAGACCATGTACTGTGTAGGGAAACGGCAAAGCTGGCCCTGAAATTGACTCCAAAGGAGGGGACAGGGTTGTGGCAAAGCACAATATCACTTCTGAATGTTTTCAGGTGGGAGGGAGAACTCTGGAGAAGGGGATAAAGTGAGAGTTGTCCATCAATCAGACTTCCCATCCAACAGCCCCAAAGCTATAAAACGAACTTTACAGCTTTTCCTCAGGAGTAGCAGCTGCGGCAGAAGTTAATTGGCTCAGCTTGTGAAAACCTCCGTGAGCTGCATGGGGGCTTGGTGTGAGAAGTCAGTCCTGACATCAGTGCATCTCTTGTAAGTGGAAAAGGCCTTTGCTGAGTAAACATTTATATGTTCCAAGCCACAACAAACAAGAACAGTTTTTGCAGCAATGTAGAGAAGACTAGAGTTCTTGAAAATAACAAAGAGAGCAATAACTTAATTTTGCCCTTCACCATCAGCGGATTTTAGGACAGTGCAGAACAGCTTCAAAATAATGATACACAGAAGTGAAAGGCATGGGCAATATAGATTGTTATGTTTTTGCCTACCATGTTTTCTTTAAACAGTTTCAGAGAGTATTTGAAGGAAACTAATTGTCCACCCCTCTCTTCCCGAGTGCAGAAATATTTCTTAAAGTTGCTCTTTTTTTCTTGTTAGAAAAAAATATCCAAGAAGTAACCCACAGCAGTCATTGAAAAAAAATTATTCACAGGTGAGGAAGATTCACCCCAAAGACCTTTCACAGTTGTTTAGGGAGGAAAATTTCTCCTTATCAAACAACACAATCTAATCCACTTATTTTGAGATTATTGACCATATAAATTCTACAAACCTAACTTAGAAGTCTTTCAGAGTGACAGGCATATTCAAAAGCAACCAAGAATTCTGACACTTTGAAGATTAAAACAAAGCAGTATGGCAGTAGTGCATCCATCCTTGTGCTACTAAAAGCCATGGTGGCAGAGTGATTAGAATGCAGTATTGCAGTCCAATTCTGCCCATAGCCATTAGTTCAGTCCTGACTAGCTCAAGGTTGACTCAGTCTTCTATTCTTCTGAGATTGGTAAAATAAGAACCCAGATTGTCAGGGGCAATATGCTGACATTTGTAAACTGTTCAGTGAGTGCTGTGAAGCACTATGGAGTGGTATATAATTATTATTATTATTATTTATTTAATTTCTATGCCGCCCTATTCCAAAGAACTCAGGGCGGCTCACAGCAATTCTAAGTGCTATTGCTATTGCTACTTGATCTCTCGGTGGCTTTCAACACTCAGTAGCCTTCTGGACTGGCTCTGTGGGTTGAGGATTAAGGTATCACTTTATAATAGTTTTCTTCCTTTCTCTGGCTGATTCCAACAGGTGTTGAAAGTGGTGATAGGGAGGGGGGGAAGATCCTCCAAGGACCCTCTTATGAAGTATGCCATTGGGTTGTAATCTCTCTCCTCTTCTTTTCAAGACCTACATTAACCACTGGTTGAGATTTCAAGATTGGTATACAACCTTGCACTTCACTTCCTGCTTGACGAGCAGGAATCAGCCACAGCTAGGAAGGCCTTTGCCCAATTCCATCTGGGATACCAGTTGCCCTCTCTCCTAGATCAGGGGTGTCTTCAGACAATTACTTGTACCCTAATCACTTCAGAGCTTGATTCCTGCAATGCTTTCTTTGTAGGGCTGCCCTTGAAGATTGCCTAGAAGCTTCAACTGAGGCTTTTCACTTTGGAGCTTAACCTATTATAGCTATATTTTTAATTAAGCTTATATTACTTGTCATCTACAGATTAGTATCTTCATTGTTTAATTATAGGCCTAAAATGCACAGAATGTGGTAATGGTTTAATTGTTATATATATATATATATGTGTCAAGTGTTTATTTTTTAGATTGCACCCTGTAAACCCAAATATGGGAGGAAGGAATCATTATTTCCTTTTGCTTGTTTCAGCTCAACCCAGAGCCATCTTGCAAGCACAAATATATATATGTTGTTTAAAATTGTTGACAAAGAAATAAGGGAATTTCTGATATAGCTATTTCGAGTTTCTTAACTCTCTTCAGTCAGAACTCACCCTTCTGGGATTCGAACCTGGGCAGTCTGCATGCTAAGCAGATGCTTTAACCTGTTGAGCCACAAGTTCTCTCCCGCTTTGTCAGTAGTCAGTACTCCCTTATTTCTTTGTCAACAATTTTAAACAACATATATATATATATATATATATATATATATATATATATATATATATATATATATATATATATATATATATATATATATATATATATATATATATATATATATATATATATATATATATATATATATATATATATATCAATTCTAGTAAATATGCATACAGTAACATTGCAATTTAATACTAAACCTGTGTCCTCTATTTTATTTAGCATGTTGGTCAAGTGCAGCAATGGATGGATTTATACATGTATTATTTAATAACTGAATACTGTGACTTTACTGCAAAACCATATCTGCACTTCTGTCCTTAAGATTTATGCAGCATAATAGCAAAAAAATAAAAAATAAAATAAATCACATGGTTGGATTAAAGCACACCAGTTATTACCTACAGTTTACAAAAGAGTGAGGAAGATGGGATCATGTTAGAAACTTTTGATCTCCCCAATTCAATATTGCATGCCCATGTATAGACAGATTGCTAAATCAGGCTAAAATCTTAAAATCTTAGAATCCCCGAATAGCTAAAATGAACAAATTACAATATACAACAGAGGAACTGACTAGATCAGGTTATATTTCCCTGGTGGTTCACAAAAAAGCTAAAAACTCAGTGACAACATCAAAAAAATAATTTTCATCATGGGGACACGCCCCCATTTTTAAACCACACTTCAATTTACTTCCCAAAAATTAAATATAAAGCAGCTGCTTTAGTATATTACTACAGTAATACAGCACAAAATAGAGATATCCACAGAGAGATCAAGGGAATGGGGGTGGGGGGGTGGCCAGTGATGAAAAGAGAGTCACAAGCTCGTATGTCTCATACGAAAGGGGCATAGCTCACAACATTATGACAAAATCATTTGATCTTGTGGACACTTCAGAATGAACCTATATATTATAATGATAAACTTTTCTTGGATTTGGGGTGGATTTATAGCATTTATTTTAGGGACTTACGATCTGAGGAGCTCTGCAAGCTACAAAAATGGAGATGGGGTCTTATCTTTCTTGCAAACCCCCGATGAAAGAAATACAACTATATTAAATACATCTATAGTGAAGCATGGCATCAGAGTATCAAGACCATTTGAAGAGGAATAGTGGTGAAGATGTTGGACTGGCCCTGGAGCGACCAAGGTTCCGGTCCCCTTCAGTCATAGAAACTTACTGGGTGACTTTGGGTCAATCTATCTTGCAGGACTTGTATGGAGAAAAAATAGGAGGTGAGTTATACCGCCTTGAACTCCTGAATGAAAACCAAGTAGTCTTTAAATGAGAAAGAATCAGGAATTGGAGTAACAGGCTGAGGAAAGTATGACAAAGCTAAACTGAAAGCCAAACAACATACAGAAAGAAAAACCACAAAAATACCAATGGTCCTCAAGAAAATTGTTGAGGCAGGAGTGATGCTGGCTGGCTCCAGGCTATCCTGCTGGTTGAAGACAGGAGGCAGGAAGAAGTAAATAGGACTGATGCCTAAAACCTTTCTCCAATAAACAAAGACATAGTTAAACAAATGAACAAGCAAGCAAGAACCATTCAGTTCACTTCAGCAGGCAAAGGCAAACTGACAAAAGAAACAGATTAATGAAATCAGTTTCTCAAGCTGGTGCTTTCCAGATCTGTTAGGACTACTGTTCCCAGAATCTCAGCCATCAGGACAGCCTAACTGTTGTGTTCCGAGCCTGCAAAAACAGGCTCGGGACGTTGCATTGGTCCCAGGCATTCCAAAAGCTACCCGGGACCAGACAGAGCGGCGCCGGCCTTGTGCGCTTGTGCAAGGCGCGAAAACGCTCTGTTCCTATTGGTTGTCCCTGTCCGGGCTTCTGGCCATATAAAAAGGCCTGCGAGCCTTTTGCTTTCACTTGGTACGGTAGTTGTAGAAGGAGAATAAAGTGTTTGTTCAGCATCGCCATGTGTCTTCATCATTCGCACGCAAACGAAGTATACAACACTAACTATCTGGAGCAGTGCTTTTCAAAACTTGTTTTCAACTTGTTTTTCTTTTTATTAGCAGAGTTATCTATCCTCCATGCTGGCATCCTGGGTGTTGAAGTCCACACTTCTTAATGATGCCAAGGCTGAGAAACATTGACTGGAGGATGAATATCTTTGCTATGAAACAAGCTTCTCTATTGTCATTTTCCAGTTTTATTTCCACCAGACATTTGTTCTATTAAAATCCATTGCTGAGGTAAAGGCAACTGTTAAAGGACGAAATATTAAATAAGGCCCTTGGGCTTAATGGCCACTTAGTTAGCTTCTAAAAGGCCACATAACTAGAACTTGATCTCCAGAGACCTCAGTGTTTGTCAACATCTCTGGATGCTCATAGCCTACTACTACTAAGCAAAAAGCTATTTTTTTTCAGATGTATTAATGGGAACCAGCTTAGTAGTAGTATACTATGAGCATCCAGAGATGTTGACAAACACTGACGGAAGCAAATACACAATTTTATCTCATGAATGGTCCACATGAGAGATACAGAAACATTTTTTTAAAAAAATAACAACCATCACAAATACATTGTGAAGCAGAGATTATAAAATAGAAAACAGACTGAATCTCTGTTTTCACATATGTGGAAGAGCATGGTTTTGGGGACTGTAGGTCCAACATCCCCATTTTCATGAGTCCTTCAAATTCTGGAAAGGGTTAGGTCAGGGGTAGGCTGGCTCAGGAATTCTGGGAGTTGAAGTCCATGAGTCATAAAAGAGCCAAGGTTGCCTACCCCTGGGTGATCCTGCAAGATGGAAAAACAACAAGCAAATCATATTGGCTTCCCTTACAGTCGAAGTAAACTCTTGCAGAAATGTAGCTCCTAGTGATCTTCTGATAGAAAAAAAAAACTATTTTGAGTTGCAACAGAATGGTAGAATGGTAAAATTATTGGTGAAATCATCACAGATAATCTGATATGTTTTCAGGATTCCATTATCCCATGTTGCCACCAGCATGAACAAAGCAGTGATTTGTATGAGCAATCTTGCTGCTTGCTGAAATCTTGAAGTAATTACAAATAGATGATCGATAGGCAGCCAACTTGTATGATGTCAACTGATTGTTCTCACATAATCTGTTTTTTTTAATGTTTTCTTTTTATTTATGTTTGAATGTTCTATGGTTTTTAATTGTTATGTTGTATGCCGGCCAGAGTCATGTTTCATGAGATGGATGGCTATATAAATGTGCTAATAACATGTATTATCATTTCAGGCAGGAAGTTGATTAAATTCCAACTCTAAATTTACACCAAGTTGTACTACTACATTTACCATTAGGAAGACGAAGGTTTATACCCAAATAATTGCCTGTGAATTGAGGTGATGGTGCTGACCCTTTTGTGCTGCTGTCTTTGAAGATTAACCTGAAGATTAATTGCTGCTTGGAAGGGGCTGTTTGCCTGAATAATTGAACCCTTTTTATAGTGCCTAAACTGGGCTTCTCTCTGCTTTTCCTTCTCCAGCCTAGTTTTTCCCTGCTTTCTCTCTTATTTTTTGCTGCTTCTGTTGGGAGGACAGAGGAGAATATGTAACTTTTTTTCAAGAATCATTTCTTGTATGCAGATTGGAATGTTTAATTTGGTAAATGAATACCTTCTTTTATCTTGAGCATCTAGCAGATTTATGCACACATATACAGGCACACCCACATGCAACTATATCACATGTGCTTACTGAGGTAAGGGGGTTGTTGAGGTCTGTAATAATAGGATGGCAAGTTGGGGATGTTGGACATGGTATAGGAATATTTTTGTGTGTTTGTATATGTCTCTGTATTTTTTTGAGGGATTGCCTTAAAGTGTGAGTTCTCTATCTTTGGATTGCTGTTCCATGTGTGATTCTCTCTCTCTCTCTCTCTCTCTCTCTCTCTCTCTCTCTCTCTCTCTCTCTCTCTCTCTCTCTCTCTCTCATATTATCTATCTATCTATCTATCTATCTATCTATCTATCTATCTATCTATCTATCTATCTATCTATCTAATCAATATTGTTGAAAGAAATTGCTATGAGACATATTAATTGCAATTGATTCCACTAATTGGATAGCAACTGTCACGAAGAAGAAAAATCTTAAAAATGGAATGACTGTAGCAACAAAACGTGACTGGAAAAAAAAGGCAAAGGTAAAACAAAACAACACAAATATAAGGACACTTCCCAATCAAAACTATTTCCACATCTTCAAAGCAATTTAGACCTGCTCTGCAATCTGCTTAATTTCTACTGGCCCTGGAACAATGATAATATAAAGAGAATCATGAACCAATGGGAGTTCCCTCTAGACAGCCAACTGAAGAGCACAAAGAAGCTATTTTATGCTCTGCTCCAGCAATTTTGGAGTGACAAGAATCCCCAAAGCTCCATTCCACATTAAAAGGGAATTAAATAAGACTTTTTGCCTTCCCTATCTACATTTTTAGTGCATAATGTGTCATTTGTCTGGCCATCTGCTGAAAAATCAGAGCCATTAATATGAAGTCATTATCACTATTGTCTATAAAATCCAGCACGAGAATACTCATGAAGGAACAGCATATCAGTATCTTTTGCAAAAAAAGATGCTTTCCCCAATGTTCGGAATGGTGGAGAAAAAGAAAATATGTTTCAAACAACAAGCAATGGGAGCTGGCTGCTTTAAGACAGGGGTCTCCCAACTGGGCAACTTTAAGACCTGTGGAGTTCAACTCTCAGCATGGCTAGCTGGGGAATTCTGGGAGCTGAAGTCCACAAGTCTTAAAGTTGCCCAGTTTGGAGACCCTTGTTCTAGGACTAGAAAGGAAAAGCTGAACTGGACCCAAGAGCCAGAATGTGGGAGGAGATCCAAGTTCCCTCCAATCAGGAAACTGTATACAAGTTCTGCAGAGCTGAGCACTTAAAGCAGAACAAAACCTCCAACACCATTTTATCCAATCTGAGATCAACGTTGCAGAGCTCTAAAAAGAAAGTCAGTTCTCAAACTAGCTGCATCAGAAGTGGTACTAAGCCCTCAGGCACGCTGGGGCAAGTTTTAAGGATCTTTGGGCCTTCTTAAATGCCATTTTTGGTGTCTTAACTCAGGCTTAGAAAAGACATTGTAATAAACAGCCTTGTTTCTTGCACTATGAGTCCTTCTTCCTTCACTCCCGTTTATTATCTGGGAGAAAATTTGTTGCACAGTAGACTTCAAATCAATGACTGAATGTGTTTATAATTCAAGGCTAATACCTTGCCAGTGATTGCATGTCTGTAATCTACAATGAGCTCAATAGATACCACTTATCCCATGGCAACTGTTTTTTCTAAACTATCCCTGATGATGAGAAGAACTATGACACACAGGTGAACCACCACTTAACACACTTCACTTAAGTGCAGAATCAGATATGAGCTACTTTGCGAGTTTGCTGGATGTCAGACAATATACAAAATATGACAGGAATGGATTCATAATTGCCTTCATCTTTCTTTCTTTCTTTCTTTCTTTCTTTCTTTCTTTCTTTCTTTCTTTCTTTCTTTCTTTCTTTCTTTCTTTCTTTCTTTCTTTCTTTCTTTCTTTGAAACACAATCCAACCTTGTGACTAAAGAATGGAATAGTGGTCATACAGATACAGCGGTGTCATCTCTGAAAGTGGAAGGGTTATTGTGGGTCCTTCACTGTGATCCATTTGTATAAAGATGGGAGAAAGAGACAGTCCCAAGTATCATTGTCATATTGATTCACAAGTATATTTTGCTCTTTTTTATGTGAATGCAACCTTTGCTAGGGCTACCTTATCCAGGCTGCAAAAATCAGGAGTTGAGATTTTTTTTTCTCCTTCCTTCCTTCCTTCCTTCCTTCCTTCCTTCCTTCCTTCCTTCCTTCCTTCCTTCCTTCCTTCCTTCCTTCCTCTTCCTTCCTTCCTTCCTTTCTTTCTTTCTTTCTCTTCCTTCCTTCCTTCCTTCCTTCCTTCCTTCTCTTCTTTCTTTCTTTCTTTCTTTCTTTCTTTCTTTCTTTCTTTCTTTCTTTCTTTCTTTCTTCTTTCTTTCTTTCTTTCTCATAAAACAACAGCACAAAGAGATTTAAATTCACTTGTCTGCCCAAAGCATGTTACAAAATATATCTTAAATGGAGCACACATTTAAAATGCATTTCAGACATTCCTTGACAGCTTTCAGGAAACTCAGCTAAGCCCCAGAGATCAAATATTGATTTAAGGCATAAAATGGCTCTAGTCAGAAGACTCTAGATGACCAAAGGTTCTATGTAAATAGGAAGGTTTGTGTAAAGAGGAAGGCCAGTGACAGTTAGAACAATTAATCAGTGGAAGGATTTGCCTCCAGAAGTTGTGGGCGTTCCAATACTGGAGGTTTTTAAGAAGAGACTGGACAGCCACTTGTCTGAAATGATATATAGGGTCTCCTGCCTGAGCAGGGGTTTGGACTAGAAGATCTCAATGGTCCCTTCCAACTCTGTTATTCTGTTACTCTGGGTGTTGGAAACTGATATATATATATGGTCTGCAGCCTAGAAAAGCTCTACCACGGCATTGTGGAGACTAATATAGTGTAACTGCTGAGGAAACAGGCTATTCTCAACAGAAGTTAATTCTTAATTTCACCTCTCACTGTGTTTAATACTCAAAGACTTGGTATATAGCTATGTTTAATACTCAAGAGTTAAAAAGAACAGTTATGTAGCGGCGTGTGTGTATGCCAGTGTCCCAACAGAACAAAATGGGGGGGGGTGTCATCGCTCTGCTCCCTGATATTCCACTCCCTGCCCTTAGAAGAAGAGAAATTACCCTTGGAGATGAGGATCCTTTCAGATGTTTCCCTTTAAAATAGAAGAGATAATGCTGTAATTAATGCTTAATGTCTATAAGTTGCCTAGTCACCTTGGATGAGGTGGTGGCATATAAGTTTGATAGATAGATGAGATAGATAGATGGATGGATGGAGATGGATGGATGGAGATGGATGGATGGATGGAGAGAGAGAGAGAGAGAGAGAGAGAGAGAGAGAGAGAGAGAGAGAGATTAGATGGATAGATAGAACTAGATAGATAGATAGATAGACAGACAGATAGATAGATGAGATAGATGAGATAGATAAGATAGATGGATAGATAGAAACAGATAGAGATAGATAGATAGATAGATAGATAGATAGATAGATAGATAGATAGATAGATAGATAGATAGATAGATAGATTTTTTTCTGCTGGAATGGTTGTTTTCAAAATGAATGCTAAGCACCTGCAATATATTGAAGATCCTAGAAGCTGAACTACAGCCTCCTAATCAAAAAGAAAAAGCCCTCAGATAATAGTTTAGCTCCCACAATCTTTGGAAGGGGGGGGAGGACACCATCCCTAGACTGGCGACATGTTTATTATACTAGCATTTGCAGGTTAAGAAGTAAGAGGCCACAGAAGCTGCCTCTCAGCTGTAAGGAAGTTGCCACTATTACTTCTTCCCATAGAGAATGAAACAGATTAGTGGGTTGTAGAGGACAGAAGGCAAGTGGTAATATAGGGGGTCAATCTCTCCTGAGTGCAAGCATATGTTTGTTAACATCTATATCCACCTACAATTGTTTTTTTGGGGGGGGGGAAATTCTCATCTTAAATGGCTGTTTTCTAGCATATGGAGTGTAGATCACGTGATTCATATCCCAGCATTAGCTTTCCTCTTGGCCAAGAGATTATTTCATGGGGAAAAACATTAGATGTTTATTCAGCTATCTACCATAACTTTGCCATGCGGAAATCCTGGGTTCAATATAATAGGAAGTGTAAAAAAGAGCATCTTGGTTCTAATTAAAGATGGGCAGCACAAGACTGCCAATTAATTCTCAGACAGAATAAGGAAGTTAGTTGCGTAAAAGTGTATTCACAAAGTAATTAATCAAAATGGCACCGTTTCTTATACCTGTGAATAAGGCAGGTCTACTAATATTCTTTTCCCTCCATCATCTACTCTTGGACAAAATAGTATATGATGCTTTGTAAGTAATGCTTAATCAGTTGGCCCCATTACAGCTGTGATTTTTGTAGTACATTGCCCAGAGCCCCTCTGCGCAGTTTAGAAATATGAAATATAAATAAATAAATAATAGGAAAGGAAAGGCTGAATTCATCACAAGAATATCTTCCATTATATTTCCATTTCTGGGTCCGGTTTACTGCATCCTTCAGGATGGTGCATATGGCTTTAAAATGCAACACTCAAAGGACCTGCCAGCTGCGCTTTGCATAAATTAATTAGAGAGGGGGAAAGAGCTTCCATTGTGTGAACTTTGCACAAGCTGGCCTTTCACCTCTGCATTGTATTGACTTATTTAGACTTATTTGGGAAGCCTCTCTTAAGTGACACCATTGCCACCATCCATCATAGCAAGAGTTGGAAAAGAAGCCATTTTTAGTCACATGGGCTTCTGGCTTCCCGCTTATCGAGATGCAGAGAGTTGCTGATGTCAGGAAGACAGCTTGGCTTGAATTCCACACTCTGGAATAAAAAGCAGCAGAGTTGTTTTTTTTGCTGGCCTATTATTAATAAATGTAGCTCTGACACTCTGCACTGTGTGTATACTTGGGAGCAAGAAAAATATTACAAAGGTGCCTTAAACTTGATCTCCATTATTGTATACTCTAGATCAGGGGACCCCAACCTGTGGGCCATGGCCTACTACTTGGCCACACCCTATTGGCCACCAGGCTGTGCAAGTGGGTGGCCTGTGCGCATGTGTGCCCCGGCCTCGAGCATCACTGGCATTCATGGCCCCACTCGCTCAAGCATTGCCATGGGCATCGTGGACATTTGCGGCCCCACGTGTGAGCGCTTGGGTCATCGTGAACATTGCTGGTGCTTATGGGCCCACTCGTGCAAGTAATGGGTGTTTTGTGTGCATACATGAGTGTGAGCATGCATTCACCCCCTCCCCACAAAACCATCCCTTCTTTCCTCCCTCCCCCCCCCCCCCCGCTCCAGGTCACCAGCCCTGAAAGTTTGGGGAACTCTGCTCTAGATTGTAACAGCATATTTTACAGAGTTACATCATGAGCAGTTTAGTGTTTTGGTTAAGACACCAGACTAGCAACAAGGAGATGGGGAGTTTTAGTCCCAGTTTAGGCATAGAAAGCCGGCTGGGTGATCTTGGGCCAGGCGTTCTCTCTCAGCCCCAACCCACCTCACAGGGTTGTTGTTGTGGGGAAAATAGAAGGTAGAAAGAGTAGTATGTATGTTCTCTGCCTTGAATTACTTATAACATAATAAAGGCAGGATAAAAGCCAAATAAGTAAATAAAAAAAAACCACCTGGTTTCTGCAAAGAAAGCAAAGTAAAATGGAATTGTCCTTCCAGAGTCTTGCTCTTGCTCTTGAACTAAGGAGCTGTAGATACGGTTGTTACACTTCCCAGCAGAATGTGATCAGCAGCAAACAATCATTTTAATGAAGTAGGCTTATGCAATTCACTTTCAAAAACATTTAGCTAGTCTGGCACCAATAGCATTACTGCTTCAGACAGGAAGGCGGTGCAGAGAATGGTGAGGATGGCAGAAAAAATGATTCCTTCTATCCAGGACGTAGCATATAAGCAATGTTTGAGCAAGGTCCGCAGGATTGTCTGGGACACTACCCATCCTCTTCACTACTTGTTTCCCTTGTTACCTTCTGGGAGGAGGTGGCTTTGTGGTATCCAAAGCAGAACTTCCAGATTCAGTCACAGTTTTGCTCCATATATGTGTGTATGTGTGTGTTATGTATGTGTATGGGTAGATATATATGCTTTCTTTTCAGAGCAGGCAACAGAATTTCATTTTTAAAGGTTATCTTATCTAATATCATTGCTACCGTAGGTATTGAGAAAGAGGAGAGTGTGGTTTGTTGCTTGTCACTTCCAGCCTCGCTGTCTGTCATTGCACATGGTTTTACAGCTCTGACAAAGGGCTGAGCTGCAATTATGCGCCCTGCCTTCCTCAATCCACCCTGGTATGTGGCCCCATCACTGGTGAAGTGGGGGTGAGATCAGATAAACACTTGGTCGTTTGACATCAGATAATCACTTGTTCTTTGACACCTTTCCAAGTTCCCATTCTGTTAATTCAAGGAATGGAAATATAAAGGTTAAATTTCACTTTGTCTGCCTTTGGAAACGCCTCCTTATTTTGCAGATTAGCCAACTGTACCGCCTGAGAAGGGAGAAGGTAAAGGGTCAAGTGCCGCCATCATGAGAGAAATAGGAAAATGATACGGCTGCCTCCATTGGCAGATGGTGAATGAAAGCAATGAGAAACCACTGCCTGCCATTCTACAGTACTGACATGCTGTTGGATTAATTTTTAATCCTAGGATTCCTTGCCCTGGAATCCACATGGTTTGTTCAAATATCATGTTTTGATAAAACTTCCATAATCTTACAGTAGTGCTAGCATTTCATTTGGGAAGAGATGTTGTGTTGGAACTTGATCTGGTACCCTCCAGATGAGGAATGGGACAACTTGCCACAGCCAACTCACTGTGGCCAACTAGCCATGGGACAACTCACTGCAGGACAATTTAACAATTCTATTTAATTAATTAAAATAAATTAAAAATTATTTTAATTTTTACCATTCACATTTCATTCTGTCTTTCCTGTTGCATCCTTTCTTTAATGATTCTTTTTCAACATTTCTTAAGATTCTTGAGGTGAAAAATGGAGGAGAACATGCTACATAAACTACCTCCTGGGGGAAAAAAGGGACATAATAAATGTATCTAATAAATATATCAATCAATAATAATAAAGTGAATGTTTGGCTTGGTTTGGGGCAAGAGGAAAGTTCTGACAGAGAGCAGGATATCGGAATGGGGAAAACAAACAGTGGCCTCAAGTGTTAATCGAGTTTAAGTAACAATTTACTGGCAGTTGTTTCAAAATGACAAAAAGATGGGGCACAGTCACACTTCACTCCTCTATTCCCTTAATAGAAGGAAAGTTATTATCTTGATGCAAGCAGCCACATCCTACAGTGCTTTCTGCTAACATTTAGTTTTTGGATATTACTATGCATAGGGTTAATTAATAGTCTCAGAGAAAAGAAATATATCTAGACTTTGCACCAGTGGTGGGCTTTAGTCGGTTTGCACCACTTCGGCAGAACTAGTAGCTAATGTTTTGTGGCCCAGAATGGACTTCCGAAGTGGCAGCCAGACAGAGAACCAGTTGTTCACATATTTGAACCCCACCACTGCTTTGCACTCTACGTTCAGTGAATTTGTAAGATGTGAGATGCATTCCTATACAATGCCCAAATCCACATTCTGAGTTAACACAGTTTCAGGTGGGATCCATGAGAAATATTCTGAACCTTACATTAGCTTTGACTGTATCAGCCATGGTTTGTTTATGTCTAACTAGAACTCCCCTTATACCTTAGAACAGGGCTGTCCAGCCTTGGCAACTTCAATACTTGTGGATTTCAACTCCCAGAATTCCCCAGCCAGCCATGCTGGGTGTTGAAGTCCACAAGTTTTAAAGTGGCCGAGGTTGGACACCCCTGCCTTAGAGCATGGTGATTGCCACTAGTCAGATAGATCAGAACACCTGGCATGCATCTAAATGAGGAGAAAGAAAAAAAGTACTCGGATATATCCCCAAAAATGTAGTTGTCTCTTTTCTGATAAGTTTTGTAAATATGATTTGCTGGTCTAAGATCTGAGAAAAGAAAATGTGTGTGTTAATCAGCAAGAGCAAGAAAATGCAAGAGCCCCATGTCCTATCATGGGGCATTGAATAGCAGCACATACATTTGCCAATAACTATCATCTTCCAAGCACCTCTCAAAGCTGACCTGGCCATGTAGGATGTGCAGAGACTGACAATGTAAAGGTCAACTCCTGACAATGGAAGATGCTGCAGCTATGTTGGAAATGAACATAGAACGAATATCAGTGACAGCAATGAGTAGCTGTATAATGTCACTTGGAGATGAAAGGCTACTGAGTCAGAAGGAGCCCCTCTATCTGAGAATCCCTGGGCACCACTTAACAACCTCAATGTTCTTCTGACTAAAAGATGAGTAAATAAAAGGCCAAATGCAGCATACATTGACAAATAGTTCCCCCCCTCCCCAAGAGACCTCTGTGTTTTGACTCAGCCTCTGCCAATTAGCTGCCATTTTTCTCTAAGAAAGGAAATCATAATTATGGCATTGCTTGAAGCTGAGACAATTAAAACATGATATATAAACAACTATTGCAGGACAGTGAACAGGGATTTCAATGAAATTGGTTGTTACTACCCTGACAGAGATGTGGACACCATCTGTGTAAGTCTATTTATCTATGGCAATATTTTACTGCTGAGTGGGAGAAGTAAAATTGATTAGGTTAACTCTAAGCATGTTTTGAAATGGGTGGAGAATAGAGCTGTACATACAACCCCGCTCCCTCCATTTTGTCCAAACTCTACTCATTCAATTGGCTGGGCTGAGGAGAGGTATTTGATGCTTGTTTAAAAACAAGTCCTGGTCTTCATTTGATCTGGCAGCCTAATAAAGCAGGATTCTGTTAGTGTGGAGAACTACACTCATATCCAAGTAGACAGAAGTATTGTCATCTTTCAGGCTTCCAGATGAACATATGGCATCTGGGGAGAAGATGGACAGAAATATCCTCTACTTATTTCAAGCCCTCATACATTCAGGCAAATAACCATCTCACCATTATGGTGATTTTTTTTCCTTGTCTCATTGTCACAGTAAGTTTCCTCAGTAAGGTGGATTTCATACAGTCATGTCTATACCATTAGAAGAGAATATACGTAAAGGTCAAACTGTGGGGTCCTTGGTGCTCTCTGAGCTTCATTGTTTTCTTGCAGAGGCTTCATTATCCAACTAGGCAGCATCATCAGTGCATCATTCATGTCTGTGTC
This sequence comes from Bothrops alternatus, assembly GCA_034064705.1. NCBI lineage: Eukaryota > Metazoa > Chordata > Lepidosauria > Squamata > Viperidae > Bothrops > Bothrops alternatus. The sequence goes on along the minus strand of JARGCV010000031.1, from coordinate 668,890 downwards.
CGATGAAAACTGTATTCTGTGGACTTTTCCTCATAACTCCGTTAAAATGCTATATCTACTGGTCCTTCATCTGGCATAAAATTACACCGACACACAATATGAGAGATGCTGGACTAGAAACCAAGAGAATGTGGGTCCTAATTCTTCCATAGGCATGAGACCCAGTTGGAAGACTTTGGGGCCTGTCCCCGGGCCTCGGCCCAGCACACCTCAGAGCTGTTATTGTGAGGAAATAGGTGGCAGGAGTATTATGTACATTGCTGTAGAGGAGCACAGGAATAGCCTTGGACAAAATATGCAGCATCTCTTTTTTAAAACCTGAGGTTAGCTGGGAAAGCATGAGAAAGAAACTCAGTATCATCTCATCTCAACTCACTTGGTTATAAGAGAGAAGGAAGGAGAAACTTTGTTAGGCTTTCAAGATTCTGTTGCTGTTGTCTGTATCAATAGCGTTCTACTTCTTCTTGTGGTATCTGTTTCTTGACCTGATCGACCTCAAAGTGCTGACATTGATCTTGAAAGCCTGACAGTATTTCCCCTAACTGAGAGAATTAAGGGAGGGAACTCTTTAGTTTCTTTCTCATGCTTTCTTCTTTTCCCAGTCTAAACTCTTGTTTTATTAAGGCCACGTATTTTCTCCAACATCATTTTTGTCTTGAGGATAGAAAAGGATATAAATCTAATAAAATTGATCACTCCCGATATCGATCCCTATCCTGACCATAGGAACAATGCAGACAAACGATGCTGTCCTTATTTACTGTGTACAAGACCCATTAAGCATGGTGACTGGTGGATTCCCTCTTTGTTTCTCACTTCTCCCACACAACATGGTTAATCAGTAACAAAAAAAAAATCACCTCATACCATAATCATTGGCGATATTTTGACACTAACATCACAATCAGTACAAAAACTACAAATGCTGCAAAGAACCATGGAACAATACATGCTTGTCATCACAAGACAAGATAGAAAGACCTGCATGTGGATTAGAGAACAAACAAAAGTATATGGTATCCTCACAAGAGTAAAAGAATTGAAATGGAAATGTGCTGGTCACATAGCAAGAAGAATTGATGGCAGCTGGACCAAGGCAGTGATAGAATGGATCCCACTTGATAAAAAGTGTCCACAAGAGAGACCAAAAAGAAGATGGATCGATGACATCAGTAAGTATTGTGGGCCCAACTGGCAAAAGAAAGCTGAAGACCATATTGGTTGGAAACATGCAAAAGAGGCCTTCATCCTACAGTGGATAGACAGTGGATAGAACAATAATTTTGATCCAGATCTCTGAGCTGGTGATCAGTTGGAAACCTGGTGGTTACAGAGGGAAAGCTCAAATTGAAAGAATCAGAACTCTCTTGCTACCCAAAGTTGAACAGGTAACGTCCAAGGACCAGAATGGCCAACAGGATCTGGGCTTATCCTGACCCTACAATAGCAATACAATGGTTAGTGGAACACACTGTTGTTTATCCATGGTAAAAGTTGTGTTATGTTGGGCTAACAAGGAAAATGTTCTTTAAACTGGCACAGTTAAGGATGGCTTAAGGCTGCCTCTCATACTGGCAGGGGATCAGATGAAGATTATGTCATGAGAACAGAAAACAGAAAAGGCAGTCTTGGGGCATGGTTACATGCAAAGGAGGGAAAGCTTTATCACATTGATTCCAGATTTCAAGAGGCTGCTTCCTTTCAAGTATACATATGTGCTGTTATTCTAAGGTTTATTCCTACTCAATTTTGACTACTAATAAAGCATTTGCGGGGTGGAGGATGGTGGTCATGGTGATTCCAAGCAGAAATGAAAATCTTCCAAACATAGACTTCTGAGAAAGGGATAAGATGTTCTTTGTTTCAGTTTTGCCATATCATAACCTGAAACACTGGGAGTAGCGTTGACCTATTTCTTTACTAGGGACTATACGTGTGTAGACATTTGCAATTTCAAGTTAGTGAATGCTACTTCAGAAACAGCAATGGATCTCTGTTTTCTGCTGGGGAGAGGTGTCAGTGCACGCTCCCACTGGAGCATATTCTTGGCTTCTCCACCTCCTCATAAGATATGTTGGCAAGTTTAGGAAAAGGGGCCCAAATGCAGAATGACTGATATACCAATATAACAAATATGGATGGCAACTGAGCTTTCCAGTCACGGCCAGTGGAATGGTTTTAAGCGTTTTTCATGAATTTCTTTTCGCAGTCCTCGTCCTCTGATAGTTTACCTTTCAACTGCTTCTGGGGTCTTAGTACAAAACAAGGAATTAGTGTCACAAATATATGCACAGAAACATAAGGTCTACTCAGAGAAAGGGAATAGCAATGTCTCTCCTGCAAGGAGAGGGGAATGATTATTTTTAGGTACAGATACAGCGAAAGCTGAGGTCAGATGTTGGGATTTGGCTAAGCTAGATAGCAAGAAAGCCAGCTGAGATTTGATACTGGTCTCTCTGCTCAATTATTGGGCACATACTATTTAGCTAGAGTGTGTCCTGGATTAACGAATGTCCTTACAATACCTTCACTCATACAGAAAGGAAAGACAACAAACTGCTTGCAACCTCCATTCACCTCCCTGCTTTATGTTGTGTGTGTTTGCTTGGTTGCATGGGGAAAAAAAGTTAGTGAAGAATTCCTATGAGGAGAAGCTGGCCATAAGTCAAGGACTACCTGTAAATATTGTGCTGTCAAGCACAAAGAATCAGGACATTTGTAAGGTTGCCACAAAGGTTTATTCAAGCCTATATATAAGAATCTGGTCAACTAAAGTTCAACACTAAATTGGCATTAGATAATGGTCAACAGAATTCAAGAGGGGTTAGACTTGGAACTTTTGTGGCAATGCAAGGACTCTAAACTAAAGATGCGTTTAACTCCACCACCACTCCCAACTCTGCCTGCTGTTCTCCTTACATGGTAGTCACACACATTCACATTTCATGTCAATATTAAGATTTGAATGGAAGCCATATTCTGAATTGGTATAAATTGTTCCCTTAATTTGGGCTGAAGATACTTTTAGCTTTTTATCAGTCTGGTCCAGTGCTTCATGAAATCCAATGGGCAGCTTTATTTCTGGAAGAAGTGCTCAGCACTCCAGAAGCAAAAAGTTGTCCACATTGAAGTGATGGGAGTATAAAATGTCCATGTTGTGAGGCAAGATGTCTCTCTAAATGCTTGATTCCCTCCCCGCTCAAGTTTTCTTCTCTCCCTCTCAGCATTTGCCTGACTCAAGAGCCTAGGAAAGATTTGAGAATGACATAATGAGACCCTGTTCACTGAGAACCTGATGCTGCCTTAAAATCTATAGGCTTCTTTGCATTACTAGCAGGTGAATCTACTAAAAGCTGGAGGGGGGGGGGAGAGAGAATGTATGAGCATCTTTTGGGGCTTGCAATTTCTGACCATGGAAGACTTTTTGCTTTTATGTTGCCACCATAAGCTGTTTCACTTGATTGCACCTGTGAAATGTGTGGATTGTGGCTCCCAAGTTCTTTTTCTTAGTTTCTTTTGTCATTACATCTGCTGTACAAATTGGAAAACATTTGTTGTTGTTATTGTCATTCCAGAAAATGCATTATTTTTCCCCCTTTTGAGCTTGCCACACTGAAGCGAGTTTATGTGTATGATTTCTCCTTATTCCTCTTGAGTGAAACAATTTTGTTTGTTAAGTACTTAGGTCCAAGATGCTTTGAGAGAAAGAAAATCTACTTCCACTTATTTGCTACTTGCCTGGTAGGAGGAGGCAATAATGTTAAGTAGGAAAGAGCAGGGAAATTCTAGGATTGTTGCCAGGTAAGAAAACATGCTGTGAAAGCAATTGAAAGGCTTTTAAAAGTTCTTTTAAATAATAAAACATATATTACATCACTAAGTTTTGGACTCAGTGTTGTCTTTTTTTAAAATGTTATTCCAGAAAAACAAAGAGCATATATAAAGGCAGTCCTCAAGTTACAGCAATTTATTTAGTGACCGTTCAAACTTACAATGGCACTGAAAACAGTGACTTATGACGGTTTTTCACACTTACAACTGTTGCAACATCCCCATGGTCACCTGATCAAAATTTGGCTGGCAACTGGCTCATATTTACGACAGTTGTAGGATCATATGATCCCCTTTTGCAACCTTCTGACAAATGAAGTACATGGGAAAGCCAAATCACTTAACAACCAACTAACTTAACAACTGCAGGGATTCACTTAAGAACTCAATTGCAAGAAAGGTTATGAAATGGGGCAAAAGTCACTTAACAAATGTCTTGCTTAGCAATAGAAATTTTGGGCTCAATTGTGGTAATAAGTTGAGGATTACCTGTATTTAGAAAATGCCCCTGTGACTTTCAGTCAAGGCCTTCAGGAACCAGTGTGAAAAGGCCTCTTCTGTAACCACTATGCAAAATATAAGGACAGTGGACAGGGGATCAATGTTAAATGAGATTTCCCAAAATATACGTCAAGGGAGAAAATTATTATTGCTGCTATTTGCAAAATAAGATAAATATTTAAGATAAACATTATAAATGGCACAATAGTGAAACTGAGGACTCTTCCAAAACACAAACATCTTCATTCCCCATATCCCTAAGAGTCATTTAAAGCTGACTCATGTTTGTCCCCATGGTAGCCAATCATAAAACATCAGGACCACTTCATCAACTGATGCATCCGAATGATAGGATATTACAAAACCCTAGTATGCAGCTAATACTCTGCTGTTCATCTACATCCAAAGAGTAACAGCTTCATGCATGTACTCCTTTAAGAAGACAAAGGACTACCGGTATTACTGTGAGAGAAAGTTGCCCAGCTGCTCTTCTCTTGCTCAGTTTAGAGCAGGGGTGTCAAACTCAATTTCATTGAGGGCCGCATCAGTATTGGGGTTGCCCTCAGGGGGGGTGGCCGGGGGGGTGCAGCCTACTGGGTGGGTGTGGATGGAGTGGGTGTTGCCTACTACATCAAGGGTGCCTGTGGGTGCCTGGGCAGGAGTGGGATAGATCTGAGGGTCTCTGCAGAAGGAGGTGGGACCAGGTTTTGGCGCTGTGATTAGAGCATCCTGCTGCCTGCCAAAACCAGGCAGGCTGGGAGCTGGGTGACCTCATGCTTCTTTTTGGATTCATGCCACTCGGCTCAGCCTCTTGGCACTGTGAGGAAAGTGTACCACTGCCTGCCGAAACCTGCCCCCCCCCCAGAGCCCATCAAGCCGGATATGTGAAGTAGGCAAGGGCCATTTTCTGGCCACTTCCGAGCAATCGTGCATTTCTTCATTCCTCACAAAGGGTGACACCTCCCCAGCATGCACCTAGGGGGCTAGGCCGACGCGGCAGGGGCTGGTTCCTTGCTGTTTCCAGACGGCCATGTGGAGCTAAGACTGAATGCGTTTCAGCATAGATGGCCACCACAAAATTGTACATCGGCTCCCGGCCTGCCTGGGCCAGGACCAAGGCAGCGGAGGCTGTTTCCCTCACTGTTTCCAGGATGGCTTCGCGGGCCACATGAAACCACTTTGTGGGCTGCATCTGGCCCCCGGGCCTTGTGTTTGACATGTCTGGTTTAGAGGTCCCTTCAGCTACCTTTATGAAATTCTGACCCCACCTTCTACAGAAAGGAGGTGAGAGATGGCAACAGTATTGCCTGTGGAAAACTGGCTTCAGTTTATTTATTTACTTCATTTGTCAAATTTAGAGACTGCCCATCTCACTCACAGAACGATTCAGTTCAGTTCCTCTTGGACTGCTATGGAGCGAAGTGTAGATTGGCTTAACTCTTCTACAAGGTAAAGGAGATGAGATCAAAAGTACACAAAATGGCTCTCCAATAGGACAAATAGCACATGTATCAGGGCCTACACATAGGTAGTCCTCAACTTATAACCACAATTGAGGCCAGAATTTATGTTGCTGAGTGAGAAATTTGCTAAGTCCCATTTTACAACTTTTCTTGCCACGTTTGTTACATGAATCACTGCAGTTGTTAAATCAGTAACACGGTTGTTAAGTGAATCTGGCTTCCCCATTGACTTTGCTTGTCAGAAGGTCTCAAAAGATGGTCACATGGTCCTGGGATGCTGCAACTGTCACAAATATCAATCAATTGCCAAGTATCTGAATTTTGATCATGTGACCATGGTGATGCTGCAATGGTCATCAGTATGAAAAATGGTCACAAGTCATCTTTTACAGTGCCGTTGTAACTTCGGTCACTAAACAAACTGCTGTTAAGTCGAGGACTACTTGTATAAATGGTTATGCAGCCCATAGAAAGTGCAGTCATTTTTCAGGAGGGGGAATCCTTGTCACAAAATAAGTTTGAGAAAAAGTAGAATGCTGAGGGAAGAATTAGGTAAAGAAAATGATAGAGAGTATATTGTGCACAGCGTATGTGAGACAAACGTTCCATTATCAAGATAAAATCAAATAGAAAGATTAAATGCATCAAGAAAAGTGCTGGTGATTATGGTAAACTATAGCAGTTGGAGAAGGTCAAAGAGCAAGTGAGAGCTTCCACTATTTCTTCATCCATCCATCCATCTATCCATCCACCATTTTAAGTTCATCAATTGCCTCTCCACCTTCACTCAGTTTGAAATGTCATACATAGTAATTCTGGTGGTTGCTATTCAAGCAAAATTAATTTTGTCCTATTCACTGTTGTGTCTTTTATCTTTTATTGGCATTTCCAATGGACTGCAGAAGAATACAAGATAGCACCTCATACTCAACTGGTCTGCCAGTTTGCAAAATTAATGAGGCCTCAGAGCTCATTGCCTTTAAAAGGCTGGCCTTGTGCCAAGCTACTTTCACCTCTACCATTGCTGAGGGCCCCTCATTCCTTTAACATGTACTGCTAATCTCCTTCACAATATGTCATCCTTACAGACTGTAAGTGAATTTTAAAAGGCAGTTTTAATGGGTGTTCATGAAATAATACTGTAGAAGAATAGGGTATTAGTGTTGTTTGTATTTTTATGTTGGGCAGTTTAAGAACAGCACCATGCCAAATGCCATAGACTGCTTGATATATCAATCTGTCCAAGGTACATGTAACATAAAGTCTTTGGAGGTAAGAAATGGACGCAGCTTTCCATATAGCGTGGTTGTTTTGTTTTGTTTTGGTTTTTTTAAATGAGCAAATTCAAGAGGTTAACCTGATTCCTCATCAAAGAGTTTGCCCTTGTGATAAATCAACACAGCCCAATGAAGTAAAAAAAAAAAGCTGGCAGGTTTACAAATGCCACCTATTTGGTCCTCATAAAATCCAACCCACAAATCAAAACCATAACATCAAACTAGATGAAATGGGAGGAGGGGAGGAAGAGGGAGAGAGAATGTCAAATCTTTCTTGCTGACAAAATCTTCCCCAGTCCATTTTGCTTCCAAGCACTTGTAAAATGGCATATAAGATTACAACTGGCTAAAGCAACAGCCACGTAGATTCTGTGCTGGGAGGGCTTCATCCTCAGCTCCTGCTTTCAGGGATAATTTTAATAAGTGGCTTACATGTTGCCAGGTTACTGTTAGAGATAAAGTAGCATTAAGTTTATGTGCTTAGTGGCAATAGGGGCATAGACATAACATCGGCCTGTACTAAATTTTGAAAACTGAGGATTAACACATATGCTTACTTGGGTAACTTTCCCAGTCCATCCTTCACATAGCCCTTCCATTTTCTTATCAGAAATTAACTTTTTAAAAAAGAAAATGTTTTTATGTTTTAGATTTAATAAAGCTGTCCATTCTGGTGGAAAAGGAAGAAACAAGTTAGAACTTCATCGGAACTTCAGCTACATTGCATGACAGAGAAGAATACTTTAACTATAAAAGCTGGACAAATATCTAGTCCAGCTTTTCCCAGCTCCATTGAAAGAAGACTGATGACCAGATAGATATGTCAGCTGGTTATCAATATTTGTATGGTACCTGAATATAAGCATAACATCTTATATTCTAAAGAACAAGGCGGCCCAACTACAGAAAACAAGGCATCTTCCTGACTTCTATTCTCATTCTTGCAGAATTATGGCAATGACAAGCTGCACTTGACAACTGTAAAATGGCTTCCACCAAACATACATGTTTGCTATCCATTATTTTCCAGAACTGTTGACAGGTTTGATGCAGCATGGAAAGACTGAACATATTTCCATTTCCAAGGCAACAGGGATAACACTCCAAGTTATGATAGCTTCATGACAATGCAACATGATAAGACAAGAACTCAACTATTAATTTTTCATCCCTTCGTCTTGCTGACAGGGGAGTCAATATTTTTGGTGGTGGTGGTGATGGGGAATCTTCACCCCATTTAGCCCAATTGTTGTTGGCACCAGCAATTAGTACAGACATAGAAATTCACTCTGTCTTTCCCCTGTGCTCTTTTGCAGTTGCCATCTTACCTTAATAATAATGATAAAGTTGGAAGGGACCTTGGAGGTCATCTAGTCCAACCCCCTGCTCAGGTAGGAAACCCTATGCCATTTCGGACAAATGGCTGTCCAGTTTCTTCTTAAAAACTTCCAGTGTTGGCGCATTCACCGCTTCTGGAGGCAGGTTGTTCTGGTTAATTGTTCTAACTGTCAGGAAGTTTCTCCTTAGTTCTAGGTTGCTTCTCTCTTTGGTTAGTTTCCACCCGTTGCTCCTTGTTCTGCCTTCAGGTGCTTTGGAAAATAGCTTGACTCCTTCTTTTTTGTGGGAGCCCCTGAGATATTGGAACACTGCTATCATGTCCCCCCTCGTCCTTCTCTTTGTTAAACTAGACAGTGTAGTAGTGTAATTAGTGTAGTAGAAGTTGCAGAAGTTACAGAGTCAGGGAGGGAGGGAGGGAAGGAGGGAGGGAGGTAGGGAGAGAGAGAGAGAGAGAGAGGAGAGGAGAGGAGAGGAGAGGAGAGGAGAGAGTGCATTCATGTCTTCATATTAATATTGAACATCCATCCATCTGGAGAACATTAAGGGAAGGCATGTTCCAAGATATTCAAAACATATGCAAGAACCGAGTCTAGGTTTGTTCTGATTAAGCTGGTACCCTCCTTCCAAATTTAGTACTAATATAGCCTTCCAAATATCCGTAACACTTAATAAATGTCTTTATTTCAAACCCAAATAACTATTTCTCAGTATATGTGCTTTATGTTGCCTTGACGTATGTCATCTCTCTTGCAAGGGAGCCCTCAGTGTTTTGAGGATTTCCCAGATCTATGTTGGGAAGGTACGGTCGCTATAAAATAATCCTGTGATGGGATGCTTATTTCCAGAGATATGAACTACAGATTGCTAGTCAGAAAATTGCATGACTAAACAGATATTCACATCTTCTCCACCCTCAGCAGGATATCTGTAGTACATATTTTCTATCATTCCTGACACACTATTTTATTTCCAGGGCAAGAATTTTGGATTCTTATATTCTGAAGTATCAGAATATAAATGATAGGAAACACCTAATGCACTCTGAACCACTGCAAATCAAATTAAACAGGGCTGAAGTGGAAGAACAAATAGGATATAATATAATGCAGCTGTTTCTGCATCTCACTTCCTTATATTTGTACATGTGAATAATATACACCTTGTATATTCTACTCCTGGTGCTCATGCAATACACTGGCTTCTATTGCTTAGCTATCATCTTTTCTATCCTAACTCAGGGAATAAGATACTTTTAATATATTGGCATGCTACTAAAATAAGAATGTCTTTCACTTGATCTATTGTCCTTGCCAGTTATACCTGTGTTGAAATAAAGACTGTACTGATGTGGTCAGTCTTCAAATAACTACTCTGATGTTCATTAAAATGTGGCCTGGAGTAAGAAAAATAATGTTTGGAGGTAGAGTATAAAAAAGTCATCAAACTAAAAGAACATGCAAAGACTTTTTGTTTGAAACAGCTAGCCAGATTTCCAATGTTCCCTTTTTAATCAGTATTTTAATTTTAAAAATAAGACTTTTGATTAAGAATTAAAATGAGGTGGAAATAAATTATATATATCATTTACTCATTAAACTACCTTCTCAGCCAGCAAGCTGCTTATAATAATACTCAGCAAATTCACACCCAATATTTCCAGGAATGTTCCCAAGAAGACTGTATTCCTGAAGGCTAGCATTATTTTTCCTCCCTTATTAGAAGTAGATGACGGGGACTAAGCAGCAGTTTATCCGGATGCACTGGAATAAATTCAAGATTGGAAAAAGGGGAGTACTAGGAATCAGCATATTCTTACATGCATGCAAAAAGAGATTTTCCCAGTCTGATGTCCTCCCAGTGCTGGGACTCAGAGTCAGCATAGCTAGACAGCACCAGGTTGAAGAAACAGACCACAGAGTCCCCTAGCTCTTAAATGTGCTTAGCTCTGCATTTTTTGAATTGTAAGGGTTGGCCTACTAATGCAAAACAGAAATAATATTTACAATCCTCTTTTTCTCTCATCCAAGAGATTCTGCAATCTCGTGGACAATTTATACCATCTGTTCCATTTCTGAGCTGTTGATGACTGGCAGGGTGAAGGAGGCAGGAGCAGCTGTGTGACTTTCTCCTTGAGTCTGCCATCTTCTTGGTGCTTACAAGGCTGATTGCAGCCATTGTGTGCCATATCCTACTCCTGTTTACAACCTGAAGGCTTCTGAAGTATTCTAGGAAAACTCCTGCTGGACAATTTTTCTCCAATTATTTTTTTGTTCCTTCCTTTTATCAGTTCATAGAAACATACACAGACACCCCCACCCTCACCCCTTTAAAAGCCTCTTTAAGGTGCTACAATTGAGAGATTCTGATTATGCCATTTAGTTGCCAAGGAAACAGGCTTGTGGATATCCAGGTTTATTCCTTCATTACTGGAAAATACCATTTTGCCTTGATATTCCTCCGATGCTCTTCGTGAATGTACTGCTAAAGAGACAGAATAAAGTAGCTTTTCTGAAAACACTCTTGATAATAAGAATCTGACACACAGATAGACAACTAAAGCTTTTGTTATTAATGAATGTTAGGGTGTTAAAACTGCAGGCAGTCTTCACAGTCTAAAAATCATATAATTAACATATACATTTTAAGCACAATGGGGCTATTTTAGAGATGACATTTACAGCCTTTTAAGTTTGATTGTCCCAGATGAAGTTGTCTTCAGATTATTTTCCCAGAAAGCCATTGAGTTCAACATAAGGGATAGCAACTAAATGCAGATCATTTCAATTTTGTCATTTCTTCTACTCCTTGCCTGGATCTAACTTAATGTATCACTAAAATCCACAAAGCTATTTCAGACGGAACCAGAGAAATATATTAGGTTTTTGACCATTTTTTTTTTAAAAATAGACACACATACAGTCCCACTGCATTACAACAACCTTTTCAATTTTAAGTCAATTTCAAAACCATTTGTCATCCACATCAAAGCTTCTGGGTGCTTTAAACAACTGCATAGTTCTCGGTTGCTCTTTCCTTGAGAGAAATCAAAGCAGGTTAGAGTCTTTGGAAGGGAAACTGAGACAATAAATTTGCATTACTCATATTATTTGTACATAAGGAAAAATCCTCTGAACAACTTCTATTAAGTTAAATTCTAGAACTGAAATCTTTTCATAAAATGTTCAAACATTCAAGGCCCAGCAGAAAGATCTATGATGAGAATCAGTGCTTATTTCTTTTTAAAGTATACCTGTGAAAAAACACCATTTGATAGGAACTTACATTGAGTAAGTTCAGGAAATTGAAAATACATTGGTTGCTTGTTTTGTTTTTTTTCCTTTTTCTTGTAAAAGGCCTTTTGAATGTGATCGTGCTAAGCAGGCTCAGCTCACAATTTCACATGATTGTGATTAATCTCATGACTTGAACCCAGAACAATGGAATGATCATCCTTTTCCCATCTGCTCACCTGCTTCTGTTCAGGAAGGTCTTCTTTTGCTTTCCAGTAAGGCTTGAAATATGTCAGTCAAGGATAAAAAACAGGAAGCAAACATCCTTCTGTAACCAATCTTAACTTATAACATTCACCATTTTAGAAGACCTGCTTTTTCTCCCTAAGTTGAGTCTTAGCAGTTTGATCCTTCATGTTTCATCTTCTTTTATCTATGATACCTGATGCTGGAATGGTTTACAGGGTTTTCCCCCATTGCTAATGCTAAAGTATTGGCACTTTTAAAATTGTCAGAGGCTACTTGGCCACTGGTGCAGCAGGGGAAAGTAGGATACCATAATTAAGTAAATGGTGGCATGGGTATTTCTTCTGGATGGAATAAATGCAGTATTTCATCGTCTGATGGAATGGTTAATCTTCTGAATAATTAAACCAGAAAGAAGCAGAGAGACTGGAATAACTATTCAAAATTAGTATCGTGACTTTCCCCCATTGCTGGAGCTGGGGTGGGCGTGGTTTCAGCATGACACATCCGGCCCATGGGCTGGCAGTTTGACAACCCTGATCTAGTCCAACTCCCTGCCCAAGCAGGAATCCCTATACCATTTCTGACAGGTGGCAGTCCAGTCTTTTCTTGAAAGCCTCCAGAGATAAAGCACCAACAACATCTGAAGGCAGTCTGTTCCATTGGTTGATTGTTTTCACTGTCAGAAAATTTCTCCTTACCGGTATTTCCAGGTTGAATCTCTCCTTGACCAGTTTCCATCCATTATTCCTTGTCTGGCCTTTAACTGCTTTGAAAAATAGGTTGAACCCCTCCTGAGCCCCTGAGATATTGGAGCACTGCTATCATGTCTCCCCTGGTCCTTCCCTTCACTAGACTAGCCATGCCCAGTTCCAGCAACCGTTCTTTATATGTTTTAGCCTCCAGTCCCCTAATCATCTTTGTTGCTCTTCTCTGCACTTTTTCTAGAGTCTCAACATCTTTTTTTATAGTCTGGAGACCAAAATTGGTTGCAGTATTCTAGGTGTGGTCTTACTAAGGCTTTATAGAGTAGTATTAGTACCTCATGCGATCTTGATTGAATCCCTCTGTTAATACAATTTAGGGTTGCATTGTAAATTGCCATAAAGAGAAGAGAAATCAAAGCAAAACAAAATTTCAGAGAAGTGTCCAAAGAGACAAGAAATGGTATTATAATAACACCTGCAAATAATCAAAGATGGAAAATAAACAGAAAACCACAGAAAGTCTTCCAAAAGATCTCCCATCTTAAGAGGTTCCAACTTTGCATTGGTTACACTAAAGGACACCAAAGGATAGATAAAAACTTTTGTACAGTAAAGATGTCAACATCCAAAATACCTTAGAAATTCCTTGCTTCCAAGAACTTTTAGTCGTAGAAAATAAAGTTAGATCAGCACTCTAGTTTTTACCAAGATGGAAGCTATAAAAATTGATGGAATCTCTCTTCAAATATGGCAAACAACAAAAGAGTCTATAAAGATCCTAACCAAGTTATGCCAGCAAACAACACAGCAGCCAACAGAATGAAAAAGATCACTCTACATACTAATACTAAAATAACACTTAATAAAATGCTCAAACTATTGTATAATATCCTTAATTTCACCTGCTAGCAAAATAATGCTTAGGAATATCCAATGCAGATAAGAGCCTTACATGGAAAAGGAATTGCCAGCTGCTCAAACTATCTTTAGAAAAGGCAGAGGAACAACACACATTATTGCTGGTACATGATGGATAATTGAAAAAAAAAATACCAAAAAATACCAAAAAGAAGTCAATGTGTATTATTGGTTAGAAATGAGCATTCCATTATGTCAACCATATCAAACTGTGGATTGTCCTTAGGAAAATAAGAATCTCAGAATATCTCATTGTTGTCCTATGAAATCTATACATAGGACAGGAAACCACAATCTGGACATAACATGGGGAAACAGACTGGCCCCACGTCAGCAAGTCATGAGACAAACGTATACACTATATTCTCCATCTATTTATTTATGTAGAATACATATTGAGAAAGCTGAATTAGAAGAAGATGAATGCAATTTTAAAATTGGAGGATGAAAGATCAATATCCTGCACTATGCTGATGAACCTTCTCTGATGGCTGAAAATGCAAGTGATCAAAAAGCACAGTAAATAGATGGAACTAAGATTAAATATGAAGAATATCAAATTAATAACAACAGGTATCACAAGCAGCCTTGGAATTGACAATGAAGATATTGAAATGGTGGGTAGGTCTTGCCTTTTAGGACTATCAACAATAAATAAAGGAATCAGAAATCAAGAAATCACTGCAAACTAGCACAAACAATAGCCTAATCAAGGAACCATCAACACTGACAGGGTATTCCACCTGTACTTAAACAGAAAATAAACCCCACTATCTTCTAGCATGATGATGTTACCTAATTGGGTAATGAAACGTCTGTAAGAAAACGTCCAAGTTCAGACGTACCAAGGATCTCACAAAATAGCATGTGGCATGGAAGCAATGAGGATCTTGGAAAAGATATACTTGTTTTTGGATGTGTCTATACCTACAAAAATAAAAATTGTTATGTTTTCTGTTTGATGTGGCATTGAAGAGGCAGCAAGTGAAAACTACTTTCTTTATGAAGGTCAAAACAGAAACTAACAAGCACATGCTCCACCCATACTTATACGCTCAGCCTAAAGGCGGCAGCCAATAGGAGCACAGTATTCTCCCGCTTAAATGCATAACAAGTAGTCTGCAGACAGAAAGTCTGGCCTGCTGGCCAAGTGGCCTGCTAACCATTATTACACAGTTTTAAGCAACTCAGCTCACAGATTTTAACTCAATACATTACAAAAACTGTGCAATCAATGCTTTTCCCTGTGATCTTTTACAGAAATGACAGTTGGACGTGATGTTGGACATGAAGAACGAGGACAGAAAAAGTGTTGACATTTTTTTTTAAATTTTGGCATTGGAGAAGACTTTTGAGAATAGAATTGGTAGCTATGAAAATAAATGAATCACTCATAGAAGAAATCAATCCAACGTTCTCACTTGTGATACAAATGACCAGGCTCAAATTACCCTACTTCATTATCTGAAGATTTAGCTCTCTAGAGAAGACTCTAATGTTGAGGAAGAGGGAAGAACAGAAGATAATTAGTAGCAAGCTGGATGGAGTTGATTACAGTGGCAGGAACATTAGAAAACCTGAAGCAGCAGGTTGGGGATATACAGAGTAGCTAATGTATTGGTGTGACTCCTAAGCCACATGAAATTTCCAATTTCAATTTTTTCTCTTTCCCTTTTGGCTTTGGAAATGAATACCTGTGTGAAATGCAACAACCATCAACAAAGAAGAGCTCATGCTTGTCCTTTTTAGCTTCATCACATTTCACAATCCATGAAAGTGAAGTTCAGTCAGGTTAAACTTTCGCAACATCTCCCACATTTTATAACACATTGTCTAACAAAGCAAATAGCCACTGAATTATGCTGCTCCTTGGCTATTCTTGCTTTTGTAACAAATTGGGAATAAGAAACAGATGTCCAAGCACACCAACTCATTCAATCAAATAAGCAATTTTTACAATAATTAAATAAATAAAACTAACATCTCAATTAAATTGAGAACATGACTGAGAATCATTTATACCAAATAGCTTTTTGGCAACTATACATTTCATGTTTCCTGTTTACTATAATAATTGTGGTTGCTGTATGACTTGTGGACTTCAGTTCCCAGAATTCCTCAGCTAGCATGGCTGGCTGAGGAATTCTGGGAGTTGAAATCCACAAGTCGTAAAGTTGCCGGGTTTGGGAGACCCCTGTAATCAGTCCCAACCCCACCTCCCCATGTGGACATCTGAGAACTAAAAAAGGTAGAGAAATGGATTTGGCCTATGTCTAGCTTAGGGCATTAAGAGGCCATCAAGAGGAGGAACTGTTACCCTCCCAATATAGCTCATTTTCTGCATTCTAACATATTTCTAGTGAACCCACATTCTTTCCCTCTGTTTGCGTTTACTAAAAGTGATTATTGCAGTTTACAGCCTAAGAATGCTACCTTGCATAAATTTTAAAACAATACTATTTTAGTGGAGAAAAAGCAATACTTGCATCATGTTGAGTACTACAATAAATAGGAGAAAACATTTTTTAAAAATTACTTTTCTTTTTCTGCCACTACCATTCAATAATCCACCACAATTACTTAAAGCCAAACAGTTCTCTAAACATCAACCCTTCAATCGCTAAGTTTTGAGTAGCATTAACAAAGTCTGCAGGAAAACATGTTTCAGACAAGTTTTAGAATAGTAAGCAACCATCGTTTGAATAAATGGCTTTTTAAGACAGGACTTGGCTTGTCTTTCAACTTCCCTTGATATTAATACAGGTCTCTGAATAATAACAGCTGAAATTAAAACTCCAGTTTTTAAAACTATCTTAAGCTCATAGGAACAGTTCATTCTTCTGTCCCTTGATACAAAGCATTTAAAAGCACTTTGCTGATTGCCACTGATAATAATTCCTTCTTTGAAGCCAAGGGAAGCGATTAATTCTACCTCTAATTCTCTTCCTTTATTCATTGGGCCCTCCAGGTGATTTAAATATAAGACAGGAAAATCAACATCACTGGAAGAATCTACATCCCCAGCAGCTTTCCCAGAGGGCAGGAGTGTCAAACTGGTGGCCTGCCGGCCAGATGCATCATGTGCAGGCCACACTTGCCAGATGCATCATGTGCAGTTCCACAAAGGCAAAAAACGTCATGATGCGTCATGTGAAGCAATGGAGTTTGACACCTTGTGGCATAGGGTTTGTCAGTAGTCAATCTTTTAAAAAGTAACAAGGTACTTTTAAGAGATGAAGAATTGACAAGTTGCACTATTGCTGATGAAATAAATCTTCTCCGTGCTATGATGTGAGTGCACTCATGTGTACTGAAGGGTTACACCTTATCTTCAAGCAATACAGTAGATCAGCCCAATCTGAATGGGTATTCTGTGCTGTCTTGCTAATTCCTAAGCCCTAAATTTGCCCTGGTTGATCTGGAAGTATGAGACTTGTAATCCAATACCTGCATTGGAGAAGGCTCAATGAGTCACTTAAAAAATGGTATCACATTGATGCCTTGAAGAGCAGTTGGCCATGCAGAAGTGAAATAGTTAGAAGCCTTTCCTCACTCTTGACTGCAAGGCTAGAGAATCCATCCCTTTGCTCAGTTCCTGTCTCCTGGGTTGCAGTACTGCAAGTGAAGTAGGATGATTACATGACAGTTCGTTATGTATGCAATGATTACATGACAGTTTTCACTCCTTGCTCTCAAACTTTTGAGGCTGGCAAAAGAGAACGATTGTCTTTTCCCTTCATTGGTAGAAACAGTGGCCATAAGGGCAAAGCAGAAGTGTCATTCATTGAGGCTACCAGATTTTTAAAATGTCTTAAGCATCTGTATATAGGTTGGTATTGGTAATGAACAGAAATAAATCGTGGAAAAGTTGCAGATCTTCAGGTCTGCTTCTTTGCCTTTGGAAGATGGAAGGACCTAGTACCCTGGTACTTTGAGAACAAGTGAAACAAGGAACTGCAATCCATGTAATTAGAAAGCTGGAGCTTAAATGAATGAAGCTTATCCCTCTAGACAGCCAACACTGGGTTCCGGTCTGTTGGAGAGGTGTCTCCAAATTCTTTTGCAACATTCTGTTTCTTTCCCCCCAAAGAAAATAAAAAAAGATAGCAGCTTTCCTCAATGGAGCTCCAAGGCAATAGAAAACCTGTTAAAGGAGATGGGTTGTGTTGATTCGGAATGATGAATGTTAACAATCCAACACTTTTGGAAGGTGAAATTAGTGGCTCTGTCTTGCATAAGCCACAGAGCAAACTGACCCTGGCAGCATTTATGTCTGCCATATCTCTATGATGTTACCTTCAATTCAACCTCAGCCCATTAGTGAGAGAGTCCTCTCTAACCAAACTTCATATATTTAATCTCTCTTTAAATCCATATATCCATGGGCAGCCTTAAAGTGTTTGAAATGATATTGTCAGGAAACAGGCAGGATGGAGGCATGGAATTAGCCTTGAGTCCTTGTGAAACCACAAGAGATCCAGGACTGACCTCCCCCCCACTTCAAGCTCAATAGAGCAGGGGTCTCCAACCCCCAGTCTGCAGACCAGTACCGGGCCATGGCATGCCAGCAACCAGGCTGCACAAACAAGCAAAGCCCCATCTGCAGGATGCAGGCAGCACACAAAACCACGCCCCCTCCGGTCCGTGGAAAAACCTCTCACCATGTACGGTCCCTGGTGTAATAAGTAGGATATAATAAAGTAGCAAGCATGAATTCTACACAGAATACGGAATAGCAGAGTCAGAAGGGTCATTGGAGTTCTTCTAGTCCAAACCTTTGATCAAGCAGGAGCCCCTATACCATTCCAGACAAATTGTTAACCAAACTCTTCTTAAAAACCTTCAGTCATGAAGCACCCACAACTTCTGGAGGCAAGCAGTTCCCCTGATTAATTGTTCTCACAATCAGGAAATTTCTCCTTGGTTCTAGTTTGGATCTCTCCTTGATAAGTTTCCATCCATTACGTCTTGTCCTGCCCTTGGGTGCTTTGAAGAATAGGTCGACCCCCTCTTCTCTGTGACAGCCCCTCAAATATTGGAACACTGCTATCATGTCTCCGCTATTGTTTCCTTTCATTAAACGAGACGTACATAGTTCATATAACCGATCGTTGCATGACTTAGCCTCCAGACCGCTAATCATCTTTGTTGTTCTTCTCTGCACGCTTTTTAGAATCTCAATCTCTTTTTTGTATTGTGATGATCAAAGCTGGATGCAGTATTCCAAGTGTGGTTTCACCAAGGCACTATAAAGCTTATAAAAGCATAACAAAGCACAGCACTGGGTCAAGCCAATTTCATACTGTACAGTACAGTTTGGATTCAAAGATGAGTGGAAGTCTTTCCCAACAGCTGGGAAAGGCCTCAAGAGAAGCTAAACTCAGTCACCTAGGCTGATTCCCTCCCCCAATCATCACCACACAAAGAGGGTTTGTGAATCAACAATCCCCAGAGAACAATAATTCAAAAATGAAAGAAAAAAAATCTACTAGTGTAATCATAGAGTTTTTTGATCAGTCAATGAATAGTTAATGGGTTTGTTTCCTGGTTTATGAGCCTTGAAATGGGTTTCAATTAGTTTAGCTGTGAGGAGGGAGAAGGAGGAGGGGAAGCATAGTTCTTACCGTATAAGCTTTATTTTATTTTTGAAGGAGAATTCTTTCCTGAAATAATTTTCTCAGATTTTTCTTAAGGTGTGATTCAAAACATAGAAAATTGGCTGAAGCTCAGTGACTACAGTACTTACATTGTTAAGTTCTGGGCATCTGTGGGGATGTTCATTATTGAAAGATCATGAAATTCAGCTTGAACAACAGATACCACATATCTGGGAGTAATTGTCACGGTTAGAGTTTAACCAGCTTTATGTTATCTGTATCTTTTAAGCCAAGTAGTTTTCACAGAGATAATGAGGGGAAAAAGCAGCTGAGCAAGAGTAGGGATCCATTGATTTATGGATGAGATTTGTTCCTGAACTTCCTGCTCCCATGTAAGATGAGGACATGGCCATGTGCCACTTTATTCCCTCCTTGGAAAATCACAAGGAACACTGTAAAGGCCTGACAACCCCATCACTACATTTCTGCTTTGTTATAATTAGAAGCTGCTTGAACCCTATTAACACAATGCTTTGTAATTTGAACATACTTGTCTTTAGACAATTATGGTTATGCGTTCCTTTCCTTCATTCTCTGTTTCCTAGGAGATTATTAAAACATGAATAATAATAATAATGTGCCATGTATTCCAGACATCTAAAGATACATACCAGATCCATCGAGGGGAATAAATCACATTTTTGCAAGCATTTTTCGGCAGCCTATCATTCTGTCATTGCCAGCATATCTGTCACAGCCACAGCCTTCCATTAGAATTTTTGTCGGCCTGGAAACTCCAGCTGACACCTTCAGAAATACAGCTGACACTCTGCATATGCTAATCATCCCTGGGAATGGAAAAACAAAGCCATTGTATTTGACACAGAGAGGGTTGCAAGAGCTTGGGTAGATGACTGATTGCTCTGACCAGCCTTGAACCAGAGAAACTTACCAGGAATCATCTTGCAGGCATTCTGTGGAATCACAAGAATGTTGTCATTCTTGTCATGTTGGCATCTTCACAGCATCTTGCTGAGCCATGACTGTTGTATGGGTTGAACCATCAGAACTGGGCAAGTAGTTGGATACAGAAAGACCTCAGGTTTCAATAGGGACCTTTAGATTCAGCCAGAGTTTCATTCCATATAGCATTAACCTTGTGAACTCTCAAGCTTCCTCCTTCCATTATATATTCAAGATAGACAGTATTTAATATTTATTTGTTATGTGTACGTAGGGGTGTGGGTCTATACATATGTTGTATATAGTATGTTTTTAGGGTGTGTCATGTATGTTTCACTTTGAGAGCGGGCAACTAAATTTCATTTTTGATGTGTGCCATTGTGCCCACAGTAAAAAAAATGACAATAAAAGTTATCTTATCTTATCTTATTATTATCTGCCACACTCTTAGGCAAGAAAAACTACTGGTGGATATTGTAATCAGGAAAACAGCTTGTGGGGAAAGGATTAAGCCCTCCTTTTCCTTAGAGCAGGGGTTCTCAACCTTGGCAACTTTAAGACTTGTGGACTTCAACTCCCAGAATTCCTCAGCCAGCTTTGCTGACTGAGGAATTCTGGGAGTTGAAGTCCACAAGTCTTAAAGTTGCCAAGGTTGAGAACCCCTGCCTTAGAGTAAACTAAAACTGAAAACTGTCACCTGAAAGTCCTCATCATGTCCTCATTGTGTCATCATGGGGTACAAAGGACAACTTAGTCAACTTTAATTTTACGATAGGCTATAACAGAGTCAGAAATTATCTCATGATAAAAAAAAGAATGCCTATAAAATTAGTTATTTTTTGAACTGATGGGTACAAAGGAGATGCTTATTTTATTTTAGCAAGTATTTGCACCACAATAAAGTTTGTCCATATTTTATCAATACAACTCTGTAAGGTAACCGACAGACTTACTTCACACAGTAATCTTTATCTCTGTGTGGGGAACTGAATCCAAATCCTACTTACGGGACCGTCTGCTGCTCCATGAATCCCAGCGGCCAGTTAGGGCCCACAGAGTCGGCCTTCTCCAGGTCCCGTCAGCCAGACAGTGTCACCTGGCGGGGCCTAGGGGAAGAGCCTTCTCTGTTGCAGCCCCGGCCCTCTGGAACCAACTCCCCCCGGAGATCCGTGTTGCCCCCACCCTCTCCACCTTTCCTAAACTGCTTAAAACACACCTCTGCCAGCAGGCCTGGGGCAGTTAACATCTTGCCCCTAGCCAGTGTATGTTTGTGTGTATGTTTGTTGAATGATTGGTTTTCTTTTAACTTAGGGGTTTTTATACATGTATTTTAACTGGTGATTTCTATTTATGTTGTGAGCCACCCTGAGTTCTCCGGAATAGGGCGGCATAGAAGTAAAATCAAATAAATAAATAAATACTCTATAGCCAACATTAGGAATAGATGCTGATAAAACAAGTTAAGACTTCTATGAAATCTGGATTCTGTCTGAATTTCTAGATTAAATATATACATCTACATGTCCCAAACTCTATTTACATAAGATTTAGTTAGGGCTAGTTGGGTTTAAGATAATAGGACAGGACAATGGATGTTCCATTACTTCCCATTAATTCCATTAATCTTTATATTTATGGATGCTTTATATGCCGAACATGTTGCTGTAATGAGATGACTTCTGAGAAGACTGGTGGATGTCAAAGCCCAGTTTCTGGCCTCTACAATATTAGGATGAAAGTTTCAGAATACTAAGAATAAATGGAATTATACATCTAAAACCAAGATTATTTATGGAATCTCCAGAATCTTTGTGACATCTTTTCAAACAATCTGCTGATTTCTTTTACCACAGAATATAGGCTTACATTAACCATCCAAAATGTAGAAGGAAAGCAATTAATACAAACAGACATAAAGGGATAATTCACAACCAAACATATATCTTACAAATGTGATTTGAATATACTCCTGATAAATCCATAAGGACTACCACCTCTTACACCAGTTGAGTTCTATGACCATCTTTGAACATCACTAAGGAGAATTGATTGCTTTAACACTACTACCAAAGGAAATGCACAGACAGGTGCACTGGCGTTCATAAATCAGTGGTGCTTATTTTATATTGATTTTCGTTTGACTCTGGGTAGTGTACGTAATGCTCCCACTGCCTCCTTTGAGTCATGGTTGCCATGAACCATAAAAAGAACTTCAACAGTTCATGTATTTCATATAATAAGTAACAAATTCGACATTAGAAGTTCTATTTCACCATCTACTGATTATATTCACAGAGGTTTGAGCTCTTTAAGTAAAACAAATGGATTTTACAAAGTACTAAAATACATTCAGATTAGAAAAAAGAATATTTATCCAATGTATTTCTTACTACTGTGAATACTTTTGTCCTTAGGGTTTAAAAATATGACTCAAATTAAAATCCCTGATCATAATTCAATTCACTGGGAGATAAAACATTGGGAGCAAGCAATTACGTGGTTGGGATATTTATTTTTTAATAGTACCGTAGTAGAGCAGTTGCAGTATTCTGTTCCAAAAAGGCTGTGGTCTGTAGGATTCTCACATATTTCTGATGAATTATTGCTCGCCACTGCCAAGGATAGGCAACCTTGGCTCTTTTATGATTCGTGGACTTCAACTCCCAGAATTCCTGAGCCAGCATGCCTGACTCAGGAATTCTGGGAGTTAAAGTCCACGAGTCATAAAAGAGCCAAGGTTGCCTACCCCTCGTCTATACTCTTGGTCTATAGTTCAGTCTGCTTAACTATAGTACAGCTCATCACTGCTTAGTCAGAAGGACTAAATAGAGAACTGAATAAGTTTCCTTATGCAGCAAGCAAGGAAGTTGCAGCATCATGCTAGTGCAAGTGCCTAGGATGTTTTTACTAACAACATAATTGATTATTTTCAGCAGTGACTGATACTCATGACTGAAATGCCAGGCTTTTTATTGCCACTAGAGAAGACAGAAAATGACTAGGTTTTGAATGATAATTACATGAAGATAAAAAGTTCTCTTTATTTACCTCTATGGGGCCTAATTGCATGTCAAAAAGGATCAGAGTGATTCACTGGAAAGAGAGTTTAAAAAGTGTTCTTAACACTGGGTAACATGCCCGCAGTATTTAGTGAGCCAGTTTATCATCCATAGTTTTTTTCCAGGTGTGAAGAGAAGTTTACTACTTTGCATTTTCAACTGAAAAATATTTCAAGCATCTGGCAGTATGCTTTAGGAGTCTCTAAGCAGACCAATGGTAGTAAATTATCACACAGTCACTAACAAGCTAAACTGTATTGACACACTGAAAAGCTCACCTGAGTCCTGAAGAATGGGGTAAGACAGTGGTCTCAAAGAGTATCCAGATTCACAGCTAGAATACTCTTGACATGCCTAGTTCTGAAGTTTAGTTCACACCACAGATGTGGAATCTGGAATGAGATAGCTCTTAGAATGCTAAGCCACAGCCAGGAGGCCTTGAGACTGTAAAAAAAGGAATAATATACCGGAGCTGAGGATAATACAGAATAAAAGACAGAAACTTAAAGAGAACAAGGGTGCAATGTATTGCAATACAACAGCCTCTTAATTCCCTTTAGGAATACAGTTCTACTCTCATGGTATATTTTGTGTTTCGGGATTCGAGGCATTGAAGTACAACACATCGTAAACCAAACTTCATTTTTCCTTTACTCCACTCCAAGCAACTGCAAAACAGGCATGCAGGCCTTTTATAGTTTTCCAATCACCAGACAGTCCAGCCAATAAGAATCCCTCTTTCTTTGAGCTTTGCGCATGCGCAGTAGTCTGGTGCCAGCCAGTCTGGTCCCGGGCAGCATTTAGGTTGCCCGGGATCATTTGCAACATTTCTGGGCCTGCTGAGTTCCCTCATCAGGCCCAGGACACAACACTCCTCCCCCCTAGATAGAACACACACCTTCCAATTTTTCACAATCATCATAATAAATAATAATAATAATAATATTCCTGCTCACAAACAAGCAACATTCTTATAAAATAATAGAGTTCTATAACAATCTACCCTTTAATGTGGACTTCCTGTGTCTATTTTCTACCCCACATAGGTCCAACTCCTATCCTAGACTAGTAAGGTTTCCTTGTGCTGACAGGAACCTCACATATTCACCTAGGTGCTTAGGAGGGGCTTTAGCCCTTTGTGACGTACGCAAAGTCAGGGAGGGTGGCTGGCCTGTCAGCTCACCTGCCCAGCTAGGCAGACCAGGACTTGTACTTAAGGGCGCCTGGCCTACCAGCCCGTCTGGTGGGCTCGCTAGACCAGGACTTTTATGCACAAATTTTGCAGGTGGCCCCTGGTGAAGCATGCTGGCAGAATTGCCGGGGATCTTCCCAGGCTCCGTTAGAGCAGAGAAAATTCCCCAACCCTCTGGAGTGGCTGAGGACTCCCCAACTACCCTGGATGGCTCCAGGGAACTTAGTCCCTCGAGCCCACAACCAGTCTCGAACGTGACCTGCGTTGCAGGAGTGCCCCAATAGTTCCAGTCCCCTGTGGTCGAGGTGCCAGAGTCAGGAACTGCCTCTATGGCAAACCCCTCCTCAGGAGAATTCCTGTTTGGAGCTCTTGCAGATATGCATGACTCCCTGTTTGGCGCAATAACTGAACCATAAGGACGTTGCATGCCGTATCAAGTTGCTCCTCCCATGGGAAGTCCCTAGCGACCTGTGGTAATTCCCAGGAACAATGAGGTGGGATCTCCAAATGTTGACCTGAAGTGTGACGTAGTTCCTGGGCCCCCTCCTCCCCAAGAGCAGAGGCAGGGGCGGAATCAACAGGGGACAACCGCCAGCGCAATTGATCAATGTGGTGCCACAAGATCCGGCCATCTCTCAAGGTCACTTCATATGATAGAGGTCCAGAGATCTTACAGATGACAGCAGGAACCCAGAGATGTCCAGGACCATAGTTCCTAGCCCAGACCGGATCACCCACCTGAAGTCTCCGAGGAGCCAGTGGCTGTGACACCTGGGAAGACACCCAGTTAAGGTGCAATCTGTCTAACTTCATGATGAGGTGGCAGCCCCAGCAGAGTTCAGCTGGGCTCTTCCCTGTGGCAGTGCAGGATGTGGTGCGCTGTGCAAGAAGAAAGTCTGCTAACCTGTGATGCCAGCTGCCGTGCGTTAGTCTTTTGAGCGCGTCTTTGGTGGTGCGCACCATTCTTTCAGCTTGCCCGTTGGTGGAAGGGTGGAAGGGAGCTGACGTTGCATGCCGTATCAAGTTGGCCTGAAGGAAAGCCTGGAACTTACAAGATGTAAATTGAGGACCATTGTCAGAAACGAGAACATCAGGAAGGCCATGGGAAGCAAATTCTTCTTAGCACCTGGATGGGCCTAGCAGTAGTAGTGGAGGAGACAGGTATAACCTCTAGCCACTTGGAGTGGCTATCCACAAGGATAAGGAAGAATTGCCCCTGGAAGGGCCCAACATAATCTAAATGTACCCTTAAGAAGTCCCAAGAAAGCGTGAAGTTTGCTCTTGGATTTGGGACTTGGGGCCTCCTGAATGGCCTTCAATTTAGACTCTGCAGGGTGGATGCCTTGAGCATCTATTTTAAAGCCTAAAAATTCTGTAGAAGTAACACCAATTTTACACTTGTCCTTTTTTAATTTGAGGCCCACTTGACGGAACCTCATCAACACAGCCCTTAATCTTTCAGCCAAATTCTGTGATGACTCCCCTGCAATGAGGACGTCATCAAAGTAGGGGCAAACCGCAGGGATACCCCTGAGCGTGCACTCCATGATGCTCTGGAATATGCCAGGAGCAACATTCACCCCAAATTATAACCTTTTTACTTTAAAAGCCTCCCTATGGGTCACTATTGTTTGGGCTTCAGCAGTTGCCTCCAAGATATGCATGCTGTTGCAAAGCTGTGTTCAGAGTACACTTATAGTCCACGCAAATTCGGACTTCCCCGTTAGCTTTTAAAGGCGTCACAATTGGGGTTTCCCATGGACTTGAGTCCACAGGTTCCAAGATGCCCTGCTGGAGTAGCTTGTCTAGTTCAGCATCAATCTTGCCTTTGAGGGCAAATGGCACCCTCCTAGGCTTAATCCTAACTGGTGAAATGTTTAGGTTTAATCGCAGAGCGATGGGAGGCCCTTTGTATGAACCAAGCTCTGAACTAAACACATCTGCAAACTCTTTGCAGACTTTTGCAAGTCCTGGAGTTTGCAGACTATTCAGACCAGTCACCTGAATTCCCAGGGCCTCAAACCAGTCGAGTCCAATTAGACTTGTACGATCACCCCCAACAATCACCATATCTAAGAGGCCTTGGAAAGCCTTATGCTGCACCTTGAGTGTGGCTTCTCCTAATACATTAATCTTTGAATTTTGAAAGTCAGTAAGAATTAGGTTCGATGGCCTGAGTTTGACTCGATGGCCACTACTGCAGCAAATCCTTTTAAAAGTATTGTGTGAAATGATCAATAGAGCGGACCCAGTGTCCAGCTCCATCGATAAGGGAACCCCTTGTAACTGTATATCAATGCAAAGCTTCTTTTTAAGGAGCTTGTGTGTCCCCATTCGCAAGATGCTTCTACACAACGCACAGAAACCCACCCTGTGTTGGCTGGGGACCCTGGTACCTTTCCAAAGGGATTCTTCCCAAGGTTGCACCTGCTGGTGACCCAAACAAACGGTGGCAATGTGGTCTTGCTTACCACATACCCAGCAACTGGTGGAGTGGAACCGGCAGTCTGTGCACTTGTGGCCTCCTCCGCAACCGAGACACTGAAGGGCTGCTGGGGCCTTGTCTGGTTTCTCTCGCAGTCTTCTCACCACCGGCTTGTGAAGTCTGTCCATCTCCCCTTCAGGATCTGAGTCTTGGACTTCCTGAGCGACCTCTTGACAGACAGTTGAGATGGCTGGAGCATTTCTGGCAAGCCACAGAGCCTTCACAGTGCCACCTGCTGCTTCTTCAGCTGCAACTTCACGTAAGACATCTTGAAAGGTGACTTCAGCTTTAGCAAACATTTTTTGTTGCAGCTCCCTGCTTCTCAGGCCGCAGATGAAATGGTCTCGTAAGCGTTCTTCCAGGTCCTTGAATTCACAAGGCCTGGCAGCTTGTCTCAAAGCAGCAATGAACTCAGCAACGGACTCGCCTGACTTCTGATCCCTCTCTCAAAAGCATGCCTCCACACGATCACAGACAGCTTGGGTTGGAAGTGATCCTTCGGCATGTTTTTTAGGTCTGTATAGGTGACAGACTCCAGCAGTGCTGGGCTACCAGGTTCTCGGCTATATTGAAAGTGTCCTGACCTCAGACGCACAGCAGGGTTGCTGCTTTCAAGCCGTCTTCCCGAACCTGGTTAACTCTTAGGTAATTTTCCACCCCAGCTACGTAGGAGTTCCAGCGCTCCATGTGAGAGACGTTGAACTTGGACAGACGTCCAATCTTTGACATCTTCTGCTTCAAATACCTCGCTGCAAGACTTTGTTGAGGGGAAGGACCTGTTTGCCAAGCTGACCTCCAGCGATGCTGTACTGGCAGGTGAGTGCAGAGCTGGACACCGATTCCTAGGCTTCAGGCTTTTCAGATGAGGCTTATCCTCTTCTTACTGCCTTTTTCCTTGCAGTGATCCCACCCTCGTCGCCATTTTTGTGTTTCGGGATTCGAGGCATTGAAGCATGACACATCGTAAACCAAACTTCTGTATTTCTCCTTTACTCCACTCCAAGCAACTGCAAAACAGGCACGCAGGCCTTTTATAGTTTTCCAACCCCCAGGCAGTCCAGCCAACAAGAATCCCTCTTTCTTCGTGCCTTGCGCATGTGCAGTAGTCCGGCGCCAGCCAATCTGGTCCCGGGCAGCTTTTAGGTTGCCCGGGACCATTTGCAACATTTCTGGGCCTGCTGAGTTCCCTCATCAGGCCCAGGACACAACAGTATATGTCAAGAGCTGGGAGGTTTAGTGAGGGAAATTTATACGGAAAAGTTCAGTTCAGATAAAGATCTGATCACTTGATTTGTAATTTGTTGCCACAGAACATAGCAATAGATGGGGCAGGTGTGTGGTTTGGCTTATTTTTTAAAAGATCAAATAGAAAGAATGTAGTAATGTTAGTGAATGCAACATCAGAAAAAGGAATCCATGTTCAGAACTTATCTATCTCTTATTTTTTAAATAAAATCAGTGGACAACGAATAGGGAATTGTTATTTTCATAGTCCTGATTTTAATGGTTTTAACCAACTGCAGAGAGAGAGGAGAGGAATGATGGACCAGCTAGCACAAGATTCTTGCCTGATAAATTCCATCTTCCAGCATGGTTGTAACTGTGTATTATGGGAGCTGCAATCTGGAAAGCATCTGAACTATATGAATTCTTTAGTTTGCTTCAGAAAAACTATGCTCAGTTCCATCCTGGGACCAAGGCATTTCTGTTTTGGAGATGAGAGTTTGAAGCACTACTGCTTGAGTGTTAGAAGTGACTGTTTGTGACTAACAAAGTACCTAGGTGAGGAAGATACCATTTAAAATTAGGTATAGGGTCAAAGAAGGAAGTGGTTAAGTCTAAAATCCTCCAAATTGCTGACAGAATCAATATGGAAATATTTCCCCTTCATTTTCACAAAGCTTTTCAGCATCTCTACTGCCTATAATGTTTCATACAAAAGGTGATGGTTCAAGGTTGATGTCTGTTAGAATTTAGGAATGTATGAATATACAGTTTGTGCAATATAAAATATCAAAAATAGGCTACAAAAAAATGGAATGAAGGTCTTCAGATCTGTTATATGCCACTGGAGCATTTTGAAGGAATCATGCCTAGAAGAGTTCCTTTCCTAATACCAGAAATTTGACTGAAATGTCAAGAGTTGTTTGTTGTATATTTATTTTCAGCATTTTTATCCTGCTTATTTATGCAAATATATACAATAGGTAGATAGATAGATAGATAGATAGATAGATAGATAGATAGATAGATAGATAGATAGATAGATAGATAGATAGATAGATAGATAGATAGATAGATAGACAGACAGACAGACAGACAGACAGACAGACAGACAGACAGACAGATATACCGGTAGACAGATAGATAGCAATAGTAATAGCAATAGCACTTAGACTTATAAACCGCTTCATAGTGCTTTACAGCCCTCTCTAAGTGGTTTACAGAGTCAGCATATTGCCCCCAATGATCTGGGTCCTCATTTTACTGACCTCGGAAGGATGGAAGGCTTGAGTCAACCTTGAGCTGGTCAGGATCGAACTCCTGACAGTGAGCAGTGAGTTAGCTTGCAATGCTGGATTCTAACCACTACACCACCACGGCTCCTGATAGATGATGACTTGTGTCATAGTTTCAAATTAAAACTGTATTTTATATTTCCAGAATTACATTTAAAATTCAAACAGAAGCAGTTGGTTATTTTTTATTGTACCATACCTAATATGACAGTTTAAAAAGAGGGGCCTACATATGACATACATTTAGGCATGTTTAAACACACTGTGATCATTTATTTAAGGATTTTTTTTTAAAATGGGTGTTAGTTTCTAGGACTTGGCTGCCCATCAAACAGTGAGTTATAATAGCAGATGCTGTGCTTCTTTTCTAGAGCTTTCCACCATCTCACTATCACTCATCAAATCAAGGCCCTTTCTCTCATGGCTTACTATGGCAAAAAAAAAAAAAACCTGAAGAACTTGTGAAGAAGGCCTCAAGGGACTGGCAGATACAC
The DNA here is from genome assembly GCA_034064705.1 of Bothrops alternatus. Classification (NCBI taxonomy): domain Eukaryota; kingdom Metazoa; phylum Chordata; class Lepidosauria; order Squamata; family Viperidae; genus Bothrops; species Bothrops alternatus. The sequence goes on along the minus strand of JARGCV010000031.1, from coordinate 639,070 downwards.
AAAGGGGGGGGGAGGGGAATGATTCTCTAGATATTCAAATCCTAGTCAATGTAAGTCAGAAGGAACTCTGACAATTATGAAAGCCCCCCAAACCCTTGTCAATCATATCTTCATAGATGTAAGCATTAAGCCTTGTTTGTAGTGTAAAGTCTGTTGCTATTCCCCAATGCGCAGGAAAATGTTAAGATTGTGTGAAACTGCTATATTTTCACATATCACAAAATATATTTCTCCCACTCTGTAGGGTTTATTTTTTTTTAAAAAAAAAACTGATTTGAAGGCACCTCTGCCTGTTTCCCTCCGTCCCTTCCTTTCTATGGCATAAGAAAAATCCTCCATATGAACAGTGAATCATGGAAAATGTCTTGAAGCAAACCTAAGAGGACCCACAAAGGATTTCAGAGTATTTCAGCTTCCACAAGAATGCTAGAATTGGACTGTCTATTAGCAAACAAGAAGGGAGACAAGAAGCATCTGCGCCAGGGTGTAATTTGAACTCTTTGATGGCACAGCAGACATATCTGCCCCTCCCTTCTTTATGGGCCTCTTTCAATAGATGGTGCAGCATGACATAACATGTCACATAGCTCCAACTCCTTGCACAGGGGCTGCTGCCACCCAACAAAAGCTGGTGTGCTGAGAAATACTTCAGATGCATAGCTCAATTCAACACTTGCTAAAAGTGAAGTGTTTATAGTAAAAAGGCATACCCCACAGCCCCAAGTGATAAGAAGCAATGAAATAGCAAATGATGGCTCCCGTATCCTTTCATCTTTAGAAGTAAAGGAACCCTGAGAAGTCTCCTTTCAAAGAATGGCCATTCACTACTATGTAGAATTCTGTCTGCCACATTTCAACCAGGAAAAAAGTTACCTGACACCCTCTAGAATTAGAACTACAACTCCCATTAAACTAGACCAGGGGTAGGCAACCTTGGCTCTTTTATGACTCGTGGACTTCAACTCCCAGAATTCCCGAGCCAGCATGGCTCAGCTTGGAAACCTCTCCCTTTCCCCTCAGCATGGCTGGCTCAGGAATTCTGGGAGTTGAAGTCCACGAGACATAAAAGGTTGCCTACCCCTGAGCTAGACCGTTGGCTGCAATAGCTGAGAGACGCAGATGGTGCAGTCTATGCATCAGAATTTGATGGATTTCTATGCATTCAGAATTTGATCTATGAATTTATTTATTTTTATTTATCAAATTTATATAGATGCCCATCTTACAAAAAGTGTTTCTGCGTGGGGTACAATAACCCCATTGCATGTTACCTAACCTACCTCAGATAACCTGGACTTGTCTTACCATTATCCGTTCAGAAAGCAGAAGAAAAGAAAACTTTCACAGTCTTATCCTTTCCAAATATTTTGGGGCAATAACTCCCCAAATTACCAGTCACCACTTTGGAAATTAAATTAGGAGCACCATCACTTCCAGGTAGGAAAGATACCTATGACCAGAAGCCACCTGGCAGAAGTGGTCATGAACCGTTAGTTTCAATGTTCCATAGTGTGTTCAGATGTGATTTTATAACCATGTGCTGCTAATAATCTCAGGAATATTTTAAAGCTGCTGCATTAAGAAGTCTCTAAAATCTGTGTCCTCAACAGCTTTTCCACAGTACTGGCTGCTAAATCCAGAACTGATTAAATATGAAAACATCCATTAGGAGAAAATAGATACAATTCATTATAAAACACACAAAGTTTTTTGGACTGTTGGGATAGGGCTTTCCCACCCGCCCCCCCCCACCCCCCATTGTTCAGGACCTGCTGCTGCATACTTAGAATTGGTGAGACGGAGTTCAAATTTCTCCTCAGCCCTGAAGCAGTCTAAATGATTTTAAGGTCAGTCCTTATCTCTCAGCCTAACCTATCTCACAGGATTGCTGTCAGGATAAAATAGAACTTTATTATACATTGTATGTAGCCTTGAACTTGTGTGAAAAATTCAAAATATAAACACATAACCAATAAGGAAGCAGAACTGATTTTATAAATTACATCCAGGAGCAGAGGGACGTGTCTATTTTCCCCTTAATGTTGAGAGGTACATTTCACCACCCTCCCCCACAGTCCAACTGCACCTACTACCGTAGTAATTCCTTCTTTAAGAAAATGTTAAAGGACTCCGTTTGTCTTCTCCTTGGGACAGATTGCCTTCTGCCACTCCTTCTGGCCCCAAAGCCACCATGGAAATGCACAGAGCATCTGGAAGCTGAAAGTCAATTTACCCAGTCTAAATAAAGAGATGTCACACCAGCACAGCTGCCAGGACACGTCCTGACACTTCCTTCTCAGAGGAATGAAGTGGGCCTGGTGCTGGAGAGTAGGTGACCATCTGTGGGGATTGGAAGACAACTGCATCCCTGGATTATAATAAAAAGCAGGTTTTTTTTGGAGGGGGGAATCTTCTGCTTAGGTTAGTATTAAAGAGGAGCAGTGATGATGAGAGTAAGGTTTGTGATATTCATATTAAGTAATGGTCATTTAATGGTGCTCCAGCCTTTTCTTTCCAAGTGGCTGGCTGCGATGGTGACTTGCCTGGCATCATCCTGAAACATACCTTGTGTGTCGATCACAGTGTTTCTCAACCTTGACAATTTTAAGGCATGTGGACTTCAATTCCCAGAATCCCACAGCCAGCAATGCTGGCTGTGGAATTCTGGGAGTTGAAGTCCACATGCCTTAAAATTGTCAAGGTTGAGAAACACTGATAGGAAGAGGCAAAGCTGGTGGGATTCAGAGGCAGCTCACAGAAACTGCCTGCCGCAGGGGGCTGGGGACAAAAGTGAGGGGGTGGGCAGCAGGGAGGGGAGCAAAGCAATGCAGCTCAGCTTGCCTCTCTCAAACTTGCTGCTCCAGAAAGACTAGCCACTAACCGGGGAAAGCTGTGTTTTTATGGGTTTTGCTTATGGAAGTCCAGGTTACATCACGTTATGCTGGGAGTGGAGAAATCCAACAAGAGGGCCAGATCCGCTTGCAATGAAAGACGAGGCTCCTCATAACAAGGAGGGGTAGGGCAGGAACAGCAGAATGCAGACCGTCAACAAAGGGCACACAAAGTCTTCATCTTGGGCAAACTTAATGCTTTGTTATAGGTGTAACAAACTCGCTGTCTGGGAAGAGTTCACAGCCCGAATGCACAATTGGTACCTGGTAGGAAATTTGTTTTCTGCAACTGAAGTCTAACCACATGGAAAGCGAGTCATAGGATTTGAAATCTTAAGAGAATAGCTTGCCTCAGGCTGGATAGGCAACACTGCAGAGAAACAGATAACAGAAATACACTTTCATGAATCTTTAATAGTTTAGGAAGATGAGAACCAAATGGCTTTGTTTCATTATGTGTGCATGAGTGAATACCAACACATGCATCTATGTGTACATACTGCTGTACTGCAGAAGCAGAAACACCATTCACAAGACCACAGAGCAGAAGGGAAAGTATTCCAATGGGACTACTTGTGATAGAAAAATATGATAAATCTATTTTCAATCAATCAATGGTTCCTTGAGTCAAATTTTCAGCATAGTGAACAGGCCACAGAATAGCATGTAGGATAGAATTTCCTTATCAGTTCATTTGTTTTTATGAGGACAGAATGTCTAGCTCTGGCTTGAAAAATCCAAGGGCAGGGGTGCCATTTGGACTGTCACTGGTTTGTGGCAATAGTGGCAACAGTGTCAAAGGTAGGCCACACCATATACTATTGTACTGTTTTAAATTGTACCTATTTCTCTAGCCCAGTGTTTTTTGACCTTATCCCCTTTAAGATGTATGGACTTCAACTCCCAGAATTCCCTAGCCAGTATGCTAATAGGAAACTGCTGCTTTGGGAATCCACAGCCAGGCAGGCCCTAAAAAAGCAAAAGACCCCACCCATTTACCTTTTCAATTAATTAGAATTCTTGTACTTACATACAAGCCATGAATTTGATAAGGGCTTTAAAATAATTCTCAGGTTGTGACTGGATTCATAGAAAGGCTTGATTTTTGTTTTAGACCCATCACAATCCTTTGCAAATGATGGCTCACTTCATACTTCGATGGGTAAACTTAGTCAACTATGATATATTTGGCAAGCCATTGCTTAGTGCAACACTGTAAAATAGTAGTACAGAACTGAAGGTTAGATTGGTGATGAAGAGTCTAGCAACTCTTCTCCATGTCTTCTATTTTTGTAGCATCCTGTCAGAAGTTTCCAATGCTTCACTATTTTCTAATCCACCTGACCCATTCCTAATGTCTCTATGTTTTCTGAAATTTGCAAAACAAACACTTTACAATCATTGTTAGTGGATTGTCCTTTCAGACACAAAGTAGATTATTTTAGAATAGAAAAAGAAGTTGAAGATGGGGATTGCTAGCTCATTTCCTCAAACAGTTTTGTAAATGTTGAAAGACATTCACAGACACACACACATATACACACACACACACAAATCACAGAAAAATCCACTCATGAAAAAACCCATATTCATTTTCATGCGTTTTTCTTCTAAATACATATGTCGTGCTTCACTTTTCTTAATTACATATTTTGAAGCACTTTTACATACACTTTTTCTCACATATCTATCTGTGAATAATATTTGTAGATTCTTTTTTTTAATTACAAACTAGATCATATAACCAAAATATGTCTTTGGTTCTTCGGGTTTTCTCCCACATAGAATTTGAAGTGTCTTGGCGACGTTTCGACGAAGTCTCATTCGTCATCTTCAGGCTGGTGCTTTCGGCTTCTGCTTCTAGGAGCAATGTGAGATTTTAGCTGTTTCTTCCTTTTAACTGCCAGTGGGGGTTTGAACTGATTGGCTGGGAGCTCAGCTGTGTTCTGATTGGGTGGAGGTGTGTTCTGATTGGTTAGGGGCTTGGCTGTGCTCTGATTGGATGAGGGGTTGGCTGTGCTCTGATTGGCTGGGGGAGTGTTCTGTTTGGGTGGAGGCTTTGTTGTGCTCAGGTTAGTCAGTGTTACAAGGGGATTAGAGATGGTGGACTGTATAGCTGTTTGGCTTTGCGTTCGTGGTCATGCCTCATCTTCATGATGGGTGTCAGTTTGTTTCGTGTATGGATTGGAGGGGTTTAAGGTGGCTAATGATGCAGCTGTGGTCTGGCTTCTGGTTTGTGGTCGTGCCTCCTCATCAGTGTGGGTTTGGGTTTGCTTTTTGCCTGGATGTGTGGTGGTGACATCCTGTGTGGTTTTTGTGAGTGTAGGTCTGGTGTCATTCCCCGTGCTATGGACTCGTCTGTCAATAAGGGCGGGTTTCCAAATGGCTGGTAGGCGGGAGGTATCATCTCGTTTGTTCATGCTGTGTGGGCGTTTTTCTATCTCGATGGCTTCTCTGATTATTCTGCTATTAAAGTGTTCAGTTTTGGCAATAGTTCTGGTCTTTTTGAAATCAATTTCATGTCCTGTGGCTTTGAGGTGTTGGACCAGGGAAGAAGTTGGTTCCTCTTTTTTGACTGAGTTTTTGTGTTCTTCAATGCGTGCACTTATTCTTCTGTTGGTTTGTCCAATGTATGTGGTGGAGCAGGCAGTACATGGGATTTCATATACTCCTTGATTTTCTAATTCAATTTTGTCTTTAGGGTTTCTTAGGATGGTGGATATTTTTCTGTTTGTGCAGAATGCTGTTTCGATATTATGTTTGTGAAGGATCTTGCTGATCCTGTCTGTGGTGCCTTTTATGTATGGGAGGAGGGCTTTGCCGTTTTCTTGTTCTCTGTCTTGGATTTTAGTGGGAGTTTCTTTTTGGATTAAGTTCCCAGAGAGAAATCATCCAGATGCCCTAAGCTCTATGGTCTCCCCAAAATACACAAAGAAGGAACCCCACTTAGACCCATAGTCAGCTCCATAGGCTCAGCTCTACAAAACCTAGCCAAATTTCTCGCCAAACAACTACAGCCCTATGCAGAATCCATCACCTCACACGTAAAAAACTCATTCCAGATCATAGAGATCATAAACAAACAAAACTTACAGCCCAGCGATCTACTTGTTAGCTTCGATGTCATATCCCTCTTCACCCAAGTGCCAATCAAAGAAGCCTTAACAGCTATCCAAAACAAATACAACCCCCCCAAACATATCCTAGATCTGACCAACCACTGTCTATTCAACACATACTTCATCTATAACGGACAAAAATACAAACAAATAGAAGGAACACCCATGGGATCACCCCTCTCACCTGTCATTGCAAACCTCTACATGGAACACTTTGAAACCCAAGCTCTAGAAAAATCTGATCACAAACCCAAACTCTGGCTCAGATACGTAGATGACACCTTCGTAATCTGGCCACATGGGAAAGAAAAACTGGACAACTTCCTCACACACCTCAACAGCCTACACCCCAAAATACAGTTCACCATGGAAACAGAAGCTAATAACCAACTTCCCTTCCTGGATGTCTTAGTCTACAAGAAATCCAATGGCTCCCTAGGACACACCATCTACCAGAAGAAAACACACACAAACCGCTATCTGCACGCACTCTCACACCACCACCCAGCACAGATCAACTCCGTAGCCAAGAAACTCATCTCCAGAACCAAATGCCTAGCTGACGAACAACACCTAAAAACTGAACTACACACTCTCACTAATGTACTAACATCCAACGGATTCCCAAGAAATAAGATTTCCAACTTAATCCAAAAAGAAACCCCCACTAAAATACAAGACAGAGAACAAGAAAATGGCAAAGCCCTCCTCCCATACATAAAAGGCACCACAGACAGGATCAGCAAAATCTTGCACAAACATAACATTAAGACAGCATTCTGCACAAACAGAAAAATATCCACCATCCTAAGAAACCCTAAGGACAAAATTGAGTTAGAAAATCAAGGAGTATATGAAATCCCATGTACTGCTTGCTCCACCACATACATTGGACAAACCAACAGAAGAATAAGTGCACGCATTGAAGAACACAAAAACTCAGTCAAAAAAGAAGAACCAACTTCTTCCCTGGTCCAACACCTTAAAGCCACAGGACATAAAATTGATTTCAAAAAGACCAGAACTATTGCCAAAACTGAACACTTTAATAACAGAATAATCAGAGAAGCCATCGAGATAGAAAAATGCCCTCACAGCATGAACAAACGAGATGATGCCTCCTGCCTACCAGCCATTTGGAAACCTGCCCTTATTGACAGACGAGTCCATAGTACGGGGAATGACACCAGACCTACACTCACAAAAACCACACAAGATGTCACCACCACACATCCAGGCACTGATGAGGAGGCACGACCACAAACCAGAAGCCAGACCACAGCTGCATCATTAGCCACCTTAAACCCCTCCAATCCATACACGAAACAAACTGACACCCACCATGAAGATGAGGCACGACCACGAACGCGAAGCCAAACAGCTATGCAATTCACCATCTCTAATCCCCTTGTAAATCAGACTAACCTGAGTACAACAAAGCCCCCACCCAAACAGAATACTCCCCCAGCCAATCAGAGCACAGCCAGGCCCCTAACCAATCAGAGCACATCGCCACCCAATCAGAACACAGCCGAGCTCCCAGCCAATCAGTTCAAACCCCCACTGGCAGTTAAAAGGAAGAAACAGCTAAAATCTCACATTGCTCCTAGAAGCAGAAGCCGAAATATATATATATATATATTTGTTTTCGTCATCTTCAGGCTGGTGCTTTTGGCTTCGTGCTTCTAGCAGCAATGTGTGATTGCAACTGTTTCTTCCTTTTAACTGCCAGTGGGGGTTTGAACTGATTGGCTGGGAGCTTGGCTGTGTTCTGATTGGGTGGAGGTGTGATCTGATTGGTTAGGGGGTTGGCTGTGCTCTGATTGGATGAGGGGTTAGTCTGAGTTACAGGGGGATTAGAGATGGTGAGCTGCATAGCTGTTTGGCTTCACATTTGTGGTCGTGCCTCATCTTCATGGTGGGTGTCACTTTGCTTGTATGGATTGGAGGGGTTTAAGGTGGCTAATGATGCCATTATATACATATAATGGCATCATAAAATTATATACATAATTTTAAATTACATATAGAAGAACAGAGATGGTGTGCATTTATTTTTTACACTGAGGTGAACATTTGGAAAGGAGCATCTCAGCTTTTATTATGTCATAAAAAATTTGGATGGAATGAATTCCTACATTCCTTTGGTGATGAAGGATAGTGGTTTCCCCAGAATCACACATACAATCCCTTCCAAAGAAACCTCTTTCTTCTTGGCCAAAGTGCTCTTAGGAACGGCTTCCTAAATTATATTGGAAAAAATTTTTTCAATGGGAAACATAGCAGAAAGTACTACTCCAGCTAAATGAACCAAATCCCACATTTCGATTACGTGGCAACTTTTGTACCTTTACAATTTCATCAGCTAATAGGGAAGAAAAATTAACTATAAAGAAATCATGAAAACGTTTTTCCTTTTCGCTATCACTTCAGAAAATTGCTCTGTAGCTCTCTTCTGCTAATTAATGGTGTAAGGCTCAATTAGGAGCATTAAACATATATTTAACTCTACCACTGAAATCAATGGTTATTAAAAAGATTTAACCAGTTAGACTTTATTTGCCTTTAGATGTTCATTCTCTATACTAGATAGATAGATAGATACCGGTAGATAGATAGATAGATAGATAGACTATTTCTTGCATACGCTTCACAGATATCTCTCTCCCACTAAATAAAACAAAAGTGATTTTCTTTCTAAAAGCAGAATGTCTTATATATTTAACCTGATGCCTGAAATAAACAAAGAACAGAGTGTATTTATGGCTTTCGCAGTTACCTTTGGAAGAACAGGTGCTGTTCCCAAGATAAGTCAGTGGAATAAAAATGAATTCATATACTATAAATACCTCTGTAATTTTAGTGCAAACAGCATCAACCCTGAGTCTGAAACAGAAACAATTATTTTGGATTGTTTGGTTATGAAATGTTAATTCTTTAATCAAGGAGCCAAAAAATGACTTATGGAGAGAGATTTGCCAATCCCACAGTTTATGCCTTGCTGAAGACTTGGCAGGGGAAGGAAATTATGGCTCACTAAGGATTGCATTTTATGTTTTTTCTTCTGGATGTTGTGGTTTGGGGGGGAGTCTTGTGTGGTTTTTCAAATGCAGTGAAACAGAATACTGTTTCAAGCATGCTGTTTGCTACAGTTGGGTCCATGGAACAAAAGCAGAATTTCAATTCTCGGAGGATTCCCTTGGCAGCTGAAGAAGCGTATCCTGGAGGAGCTTTCAACAGATTTTAGTTGCATCTCCATCCATTCCAGACGGAATGCAGTGGAAAGTTAGTAGTATATTATTAGCTACTACATGCAAATAATTCCCTTACAAATCCAACTCCATAATTCTTTACAACTGAGTTAATTATCTATTTTTTTTCAGGTATGATGAAATTTATTGTCCCTAACCATCCAAATATGTATGTTGGCAAAAAAGAAATTGCATGTTCCTGTGTCTTCAAAAGAGTGAATGTTCTCTAGAACAGAGGTCCCCGACCTTTTGGGCACCAGGAACAGGTTCCGTGGAGAGAGGCTTTTCCATGGACTGGAGGGTGCGTGGTTTTGTGTGTTGCCTGCATCCCGCAGATGGGGCTTTGTATGTGTGGACCGGTTGCTGGCATGCTGTGGCCCAGTACTGGTCCATGGATACTGTAAGAGCAGTCAGCACAAGCTTTTAATTCCTTTTCCTTCCCACCCTCCCACCTGGAAGAGTAAACAAGGATCATTTGAAGCACATCTGCACTTCAGGTCCAAAATAGGCCTTCCAGATCTGGATGGCAATAGCAGTAGCATTTAGACTTATACACCTTTTTATAGTGCTTTAGAACAGGGCTTTTCAACCCATGGTATGTATACCACGGGTGGTACTTTAGCACCTGGCTGGTGGTACGTGAGCCATAGCTAATTGTAGTGGGGGAGGGAACCAGTTAAAGCGGAGCTGCAAAGACCTGGAGGAGATCAGCTGGAGCTGCAGAGCTTGGCAGAATCCCCAGGATCTGCCATGTGGCGATACGCTAATTGGAGCTTCCGGTGCACCCAGAAGAGAAAAGGAGGAGGAGGAGGGCGGAGAGAAGAGAAGGTATAAAAGGGGCAGACTGAGAAGAGAAGGCGCTTTTCTTACCAAAGCAGTGAAAAGAGACAGAGTGACCAGGCTGTTTTCAGAGGAGCCGCCCAGAAGTATGGATCAGCTGCTACCCAGCACTGATCCTGGCGCTTCCGCTGAGCCCCAAAGAAGCATGGATCAGCTATCAGGGTTCAACAGAAGTGCCAGGATCAGGGAAGGAAGGAAGGAAGGAAGCAAATAAGCAAGCAAGCAAGCAAGCAAGCAAAGAGATGGGAATGAGAAGGAGGCAAAGAAGGAGGGGAGGGAGGGAGGGAGGGAGGGGGGAGGGAGGAAGGAAGGAAGGAGATGGGAATGAGGAGGGAAGCAGGGTGGGAGAGAAAAAGGAAGGAACCCCCCCATGGTAACCACAATGCTAATGCGGCCTTCAGTGAAATTGAGTTTGACACCCCGATATTTATTTTATTTATTTCTTAAATTTCTATACCGCCCCTCTCCCGTAGGACTCGGGGCGGTTTACAGCCCAATTAAAACAGATAATAACAATAATATTTAAAAATAAATTAAATTAATACATGGCTATTACTAAAACCTGTTAAAATCCCAATTCTAAAACCCGAACAGCCTTGTTTAAAAAATTTATACAGAAATTTAGATAAAACCCGAGGAGGTCTAGGCCAGGCCGGCTTGATTGAAGAGATGAGTCTTCAACTCTCTTCTGAAGGTGCGGAGATCATGACACGTCCGGAGTTCAGGGGGGAGCTCGTTCCACATCGTCGGTGCCCCCACAGAAAAGGCTCTCCCCCTGGGCACCACCAGCTGACACTGCTTAGCCAATGGCACCCTGAGGAGGCCCTCTCTGTGGGAGCGAACTGGTCGATGGGAGGTATTTACTGGCAGAAGGCGGTCTTGTAAATAACTGGGTCCTATGCCATGGAGCGCTTTAAAGGTGGTAACCAATACCTTGAAGCGCACCCGGAAAGCCACCGGCAACCAGTGCAGCTCGCGCAGGATGGGGGCCATTCATACACGCCAGGGTGCCCCCACTACCGCCCGCGCGGCCGCATTCTGCGCCAATTGAAGCCTCCGTGTGCACTTCAAGGGGAGCCCCATGTAGAGAGCATTACAATAGTCCAGTCTGGACGTGACGAAGGCATGGGTGACCGTGTGTAGCGCGTCCCTATCTAGGAAGGGGCGCAACTGGCGTACCAGATGAATCTGGTAAAACATCCTCCCGGCCACGGCCGTCAGATGGTCCTCAAGGGACAGCCGTGAATCTAGGAGGACTCCCAAGTTGCGAGCCCTTCCCGTGGGGGCCACTGACTCACCCCCAATAGACAGCGATGGAATCAACTGATTGTACCGGGACGACGGTAACCACAGCCACTCGGTCTTGGAAGGGTTGAGCTTGAGACAGTTCTTCCCCATCCAGATCCGCACGGCCTCCAGGCACTGGGTCAGCACGTCAAGAGCTTCATTTGGGTGGTTCGGGGTGGAAATGTACAGCTGAGTATCATCAGCGTACTGATGGAATTCCACCCCAAAACCTCGGATGATCTCACCCAGCGGCTTCACATAAATGTTGAACAACAAGGGCGAGAGGACCGACCCCTGAGGTACCCCACAGTCAAGGGGCCTCGGGGTCGACCTCTGACCCCCTGTCAACACAAACTGCGTCCGGCCAGAGAGGAAGGAGGAGAACCACCGAAGCACGGTGCCCCCTATACCTAACCCCTCCAACCGGCGCACCCATTGACTTTGCTTGTCAAAAGGTTGCAAAAGGGGATCACATGACCTTGAGACACTGCAGCCATCATAAATATGAATCAGTTGCCACGCATCCCAATGTAAATCACATGACCCTGGGAATGCTGAAATGGTCATAAGTCATTTTTTCAGTGCTGTTGTAACTTCGAACAGTCACTAGGCAAACTGTTGTAAGTCGAGGACTATCTGTACTTTATTACTTTTTTCCTTTTTTGACACCATGCTATGTAACTGGTGGTACTTGGATATTGCCATATTCTAAAAATGGTACAATGGGTGAAAAGGTTGAAAAGCCCTGCTTTAGAGCACTCTCTAAGCAGTTTACAGATTCAGCATATTGCCCCCAATAATCTGGCTCCCCGTTTTACTGACCTGGGATGGGTGGAATCAACCATCCAAGTCAGAATCAAACTCCTGGTAATGGACAGAGTCAGCCTACAATACTGGATTCCAACCACTGCATCACCACTGATGTGGGTACATTGGGAGGCAATGTATGAAAGAAGAGAAGAAAAGATAATTCTGCAGATGAGAAATAATTTTATACCCATTTTTTAGCCTTTCTCATAAAGTCATATACAAATCTGATTGTATAACTTTTACCTAGACTGACATGAGGTTGTATCAGAACCTCACAAGTCTGCTTTCATCTTATGGATATTACTAAGTTCTTGACCACACCACACATGGAAGAAACACTGTATGTTCCTTCTCTGTTAGTTCATATTCCAATTTTCTCAATGATCCCTATTTTATGTCTCAGCTTTTTTGTGGGGAAAAGAATGTCAGGCTTTTGATAAACACGCCCACACCATTGCCATACAACAAAATGATTCTATGTCCTTCAAATTCACATCTGACATTTTCCCTTCAGTATTTAACATCTTCATTCTTCTTTCTGTCAGTTTTACAATGTTCTTTCTCTACTTCTCAGCCAACATACATCTTGTTCATTCACTCACAGAAATACAATTGCTTTCAGATCTCTTGGTGCAAATGATTTTAGAAGTCATCCTATATTTAGTCTTTGTCAATCTAGCTTCTCCTTAATCTTCCCTTGGTTTTTCAGTGTGTATTGCTTTACATCTCCTAGGCCACAACTCATCCAAAAGATACCTAACACAAATAGTCACACGTGTGAAACAGAAATGATTATCCTGTCAGACCGAAGGAACTAATGTCCTTAAAATACAAATATACAAACATCCCAAACCCCTTAAATTTGGGACTGACAGGAAATTCTTATTTTCTTTTACACATACTTTGATTGTATTTTATGAGTTGACAGACTGATTCCTAAGTACCCAAGAGATGGGAGATGCATTGTTACTAATAAAATCACTGTTTGTTTTTTAAGGAAGCCCTTTTTATGCAAAGAACTTTTTTTCAGAGGAACTTTGAAATGGGAAGCTGTTTCACACATTAAGACAGAAGGCAAGCCCAGATTTGTTCTGAAATGTTTGGTCAACAGGGAGCCATCCTCTATCCTGTCTCCCTAATGAGTATGTTTGTATGAAACTCATGTTTGCCATATTTGCCTTTCAATTTATATAGAAAGGACTATCTCTTAGAGGCAGAACATATGCCATGCCTGGAGAAAAATTCAGCCCATTGTTTTAAACATAGAACAATTCTTGATGAAAGTTTGTGAGTGCTATTGCTAGGACTATCAGATCTTGGTTGCAAGTATCTGAATAATCACCAGATGGCAGCAAAGAGCTAATGAAACCTCTAGCACTTTGCTGCAAACTAATGGCCACACAGATTTCTGCAGCCCAGATCCAGTAGCTATTGGTCATCACAGTAATAGTAAGTATAAATATATTTTATGTTCCTAGAAAATTGTTCCTAAGTCTGTCTCTGTCTGTCTGTCTGTCTATCTATTGTGTATGTGTGTAATTTTTATTAAATACAAGTGAAAATACACATAATGCGAAAATGGGGGATGTAGAAAAGTGGAACAGAGAAGTATGGGGTAAAAGGGGAAAAAAGAAAAAAATCCAACTTTTTTTGGTGCAGTAGAATAAATGCAGTAATATTACAGCCTCAACTTTTTACTTTTGTATACTTTATATATATATATACTAGCTATTTCTGTAACAAACCTATCAATTAATCAAATCCCACAGCCAGAATTTTATTTTATGTTATGTGTGTGGGGGGGTTGAGCATATAATCTAGAGTTTTGTTCCTAAATTTCTGTTGCATTCATTATCCAAGCAAAACCTGATACTTCCAAATGTCTCCCTCTCCAAGTATTCGTTCCATCATGTGCAATTTCAATGAGATTATCAATATTTAATATAATCCTATATGGTTTAAATAGATACTTTATATGCTGCTGAAATAAATTCCAGTAGATGAAATGCCTAGTCAAATTTTACCAAGGGCCATAATACAGGACACACAGTTTAGGCAAGAAATCACACGTAAATTCTAAAGTGAACTGATATTGTCTAAGAATAATAAAATACATATTATTGGTAATAATTGCAGGCTGTTTCATTTGGAGAACAGCCATGGGCTTCTCTTTGTTTTGGCTTTGCTTTAATTGGAGCCCCTTTAAATAGGGAAAACATCCCCTCTGCATCTGTAAAGGTATGAAAAGCAAGTCTGATTTCACCAGCCCACTGATTTGCTTAACAACTCCAAGTATCCCAGCTCTTGCTGCTGACAATGAATACTTAGCGCCATTTGAAGATGCATTTCCTGCCAATTAAAGCTTTCCAGAAGTAGTTCAGCTGCTCTGAAGAATACCCATAAAACAATCTATATTTATAGTGGCCTTCAATCTCATAAGTGCATTTAGTTCCCTTAATATCTTCACATTTTTCATTGCAGGGAATATGGATGACTTGGCAATTCAATAATACCTGCATTGACATGGGACATTTGAGTGCACTAAATACTCCTGCATGCATTATCTTAATAGTCATCCTCTGGACCTTTTCTATCATGGTCCCCTCTGCCCATGTTGAGGCTCCAACTCATCTCATTCCCCAACGAGAGAGCCAATGGACATGAGAGCTGAGAATTCTGGGAATTATCTTCCTATATGTGAAAAGAGTCAGGCTGGTGAAGATCTGAGGATGCTGCATTACAATACCTTGGGTGACGATGATGTGAGAGGCATATTGTCAGACAAAGGAGAAGCTTGAAAGAGCTGGCTTTTCAGTAAAATTCATGGGTTGTCCCTACTATCTCTCTCATTGCCTTCTACTGGTTCTTGATACAGTGGCTGTTGTGTACTTTGTTCGCGTGCGAATGATGAAGACACATGGCGTGCGAATGATGAAGACACATAGCAATGCTGAACAAACACTTTATTCTCCTTCTACAACAACCAAGCAAAAGCAAAAGGCATGCAGGCCTTTTTATATGGCCAGAAGCCCGGACAATGTCAACCAATAGGAACAGAGCGTTTTCGTGCCTTGCGCATGCGCACAAGGCTGGCGCCGCTCTGTCTGGTCCCAGGCAGCTTTTGGAATGCCCGGGACCAATGCAACGTCCCGAGCCTGCTTTTGCAGGCTCAGGAAAGCAGGCTCAGGATACAACAGTGGCTACTGCTGCTGAATGAGAATTAAGGAAGAAGCTTGTTGGTGTAACATTTGATGACCATTTCTACAGGACAGATGATTTCCTCAAGGTTTAAACAAGGAGTTGAGAGAATTTGGGTGAAAAATGTAAAATTTACGCAAGCGCAACATTTAAGAGAGAACTTTTGCAAAATGTTTTATAGGTGGCATCTAGATCCGAAAAAACTATCATATATCTACCCTGACCTCCAACCTAAATGTTGGAGATGTGAAAGTATGGAGGCTACATATTTTCATGTATGGTGGACATGTAGAAAAATTAAAGCCTTCTGGAGAAAAATATGGTGGACACTTCAAACCATTTTGAAAAAGCGTATTGAATTTCTTCCTCAGTTGTTTTTGTTAGGGATCATAAAAGACTGTACCACCATAGAGACGAACTTAATTTTGAACTTGATCACAGCAGCGAGACTGTTGGTGGTACAATACTGGAAGAAACCAGAAACACCATCTATTGAAGAATGGACTTTGAAAGTCATAAATATGGCAGAAATGGCTAAAATATCGGCATATTTGAAGGATCGGTCAAATGAAAAATATATGTTGGACTGGAAACATTGGATAGACTACATACAAGAGAAACACCAATCAAAGAAAATGTATCTGGCTTATAGTTAAATCTTGATATACGGAATGAAGAATGTTTACAAGTTTAAAATGATTGTATTAAGTTGAATAGCATTTAACTTGAATTTTTTCTTTGTTTACATGTACGAATATATATCTAACAATAAAAAATATTTTAAAAAAACAAGGAGTTGAGTAATATATAATATATAAGGTGTGTAGACAATGGCAGGATACAATCAGAAAGCCCTGGTCCATTCCATGGTGCTATCATTTGAAAAGAATAGGCAGCAGGGAAACAATGGTGGAATGGAAGAGAATCAGCCCTTGCTTTCCTCCACAAGGAGCGCTATCCTTGTAAATTTGGGGCTGGAAACTTAACAGCATGGCTACTCAGCACAATAGACCTGGTAATGTGGCAAAGCCTTTCAGGGGTCTACCAGATGGCTCTATACATCCATCAAGGGAGTGAAATGGTGCACCCCTGGCTCCACCAGGTGATTCCATGACATTGCCACTAAGTGCAGGAAATCTCAAGCCAGTTTCAGGCTTGTCAGTTTTTTTCTCCAAGTAGGAAAAAAAACAGACGTTGCAGGAAAGCAGAAGTATTTTGTGCCTTGTGTGCCTTGGAAACTACCATGTAGAGGGACACCTGACTCATCCTATTTCCCTGCTGCTTTGGACTGTCCTGGAGTGCTAGCTCAGAAAGTGCTAGAATGGCTGAACATAAAGCATGAAAAGCATGTTCTATCACCATCTAGCACAATGAGGCCCAACACAGTACACATGTATCCTATTTGCATTTAGGAGATTTTGGTACAATGCCGGTATGGTGAGACAAGATGGTAAGTTTTCTGCCCATCAATTGAGTACTGATCAGCTGGCATTCCCAGTATTTGGTTCTTGGCTAAGAAAGACAAGGATTCATTGCCCCAGCATGTAAATATGCACTGTTTTCATAAATTTCCAATTTGCAAAATGGTCTGCAGTGGTCCATATAGTCCAGAAATGTTAAAACCACTTTATAATGCCTTGGTAAGACCACATTTAGAATACTGCATTCAGTTTTGGTTGTCACATTGTAAAAAAGATGTTGTGACTCTAGAAAGAGTGCAGAAAAGAGCAACAAAGATGAAAAGGGGACTGGAAGCTAAAATATATAAAGAACAGTTGCTGGAATTGGGTATGTCTAGTTTAATGGAAAGAAGGACAAGGGGTGACATGATAACATTGCTCCAATATCTCAGGGGCTGCCACAAAGAAGAGGGAGTATTCTCCAAAGCACCTGAAGGCAGGACAAGAAGCAACGGATGGAAACTAATCATTGAGAGAAGCAACCTAGAACTGAGGAAAAATTTCCTGGCAGTTAGAACAAGTAATCAGTGGAACAACTTGCCTCCAGAAGTTGTAAATGCTCCAACACTGGAAGTTTTTAAGAAGAGACTGAACAACCATTTGTCTGAAATGGTATAGGGCTTCCTGCCTGAGCTGGGGGTTGGACTAGATGACCTCCAAGTCCTTTTCAACTCTGTTATTCTGTATTCAATTCTGTATTTCTGAGTGGACAATAAATAAATAGTGTAAGGTTTTTGGGATGAGGTGGTCACCTAAAAGCCTCCTCAGAGGTTTAACTTATTTACATGATAAAGCAATCACATCATTAGTGCCTATAAGCCAATTAGGCATGCCCATTTATCAGGTTGGATAAGATTCTGGATTGACAAGTTTATTTTAGATGCAGCAGCTGCTGTGCTTAATTGAGCTTCAGGTTGAAACATTTTCTGTTCAAATTGGGCATGGTCAGAGTTAATATAGCAATGCCTTGCATCCTAGATTTTTTTTTCATGTCCAAATGTTTAATTGATAGTGAATTGATTTTCATTATGACAGGTGACGACTAATTTAACTGTTATACTGGTTTCATGGGGAAATACAGTGCAGACATTGGAATCTCTTCAGGAGAACTTTCAACCACATTCTCAACAGCACTAATTGTGAAGGTCTCCTGTACCCAGAAATGTTCAGAGGCAAAGCTGCAACACTTATGTCAACAAGAGGCAGCATAGTTCACATTCACTGGAGCCAGATCAAAGGGCCTGGTAGAATTCCATTCAAAATTCTGCCAGCAAAACTCCTGACAACTGCAGAGATCACTTCTGATAAACAATCAAATATGCATTGGTGTCAGACATTACTGTCATCTGAGTATAAAAATATCTTACATATTTTGTCAATGTGAGTTGGGAGAGAGGGGTAAGGGCCAGTCATACCTCTGACCTTCAGAAGGGAGACACAATCCATTGTGGCTAAAGCAGACTACGCAAGTGCTTCCTCAGGAAACACTATGGTCTGGCCGTTCTTTAATCAATTACTCTTCAGATATAGTGGATTATAGCTGTTATAATCCCTAATTAATATATCCAGTGGCTATGTTGGCTAGCCATTATCCTCAATATTCTTCTTATGTTTTTCTGTGGCCCACTTGCCTGCAATCTTGTCTGTCAACACTGCTATTTGAAAAAAGCTTTCTAGCTATTTTTCATCAGTGGTTTTATTTCTCCAGCCTTTGCTATTCCAGGGTGACCTTTATAAATGAGGGATGAGCTGACTTTTCACTTGATATACATTGAAGAGTGTATGTACTTTCCTACGATTTCATCACCCTTAATTGATGCATGGGAATGTCTTCTCACACGATTGGTCAGTCTTTGGCAAAACTCAGGGCAATCCTGGAAGGAAGGAAGGAAGGAAGGAAGGAAGGAAGGAAGGAAGGAAGGAAGGAAGGAAGGAAGGAAGGAAGGAAGGAAGGAAGGAAGGAAGGAAGGAAGGAAGGAAGGAAGGAAGGAAGGAAGGAAGGAAGGAAGGATAATAATAAGAATGGCTTAAGAATAATAACCTTCCAGTTCAGGTATACGTTCCCTCATTAAAACAGTTCATATTTATTTCAGTGACAATTTGATGATTTGAGCCAGTTAAGGCATCAGGCTAGAAACTAGGATACCTTGAATTCTAGTCCCACCTTAGGCATGAAGCCAGCTGGTTGACCTTAAGCCAGTCACTCTCCCTCAGCCTTAGGAAGCAAGCAATGACAAGCCACTTCTGAAATCTTGCCCAGAAAACTGCAGGGACTACCTGGAGTTACCCCCAATACTGACTGAAAGGCACTTCTCTTCCTCAAAACTAATGACTGAGCAAATTAAATAATCACATCTGTTTCCAGGGTGCCCTGTCTCTTTGGGTATGAGTGTTCATTCATTCATGTTTCCTGAACCACACTGTTTCTTCTCAATTCCTCTAAATCAGCGGTTCTCAACCTTTTTCAGGCCGAGACCCCGACCTGCGCCGCGCATGCGTGGTGCGACCCCGACCTGCACTGCACATGCACGGCGCGACGGCCCGTACCACGCATGCATGGTGTGACGGCCCGAACCGCATATGCGTGTTGTGCGTGTGACATCCAAATAGCACATGCGCGGCACGATGGCCCTAATCGCGCATGTGCAGCGCGCGCAATGGCCCAAACTGCACATGTGCGGCACGCGCGACGGCCCAAATCGTGCATGCACGGCATGGCGCGACGGGCCGCATCACGCATGCGCGGTGCTACCCCCGCGCATGCATGGTGCTGCCCCCTGCGCCGGCCAAGGGGAAAAGGGGGAAAAATGGCGGACTGCAGTGTTTGGCGACCCCCGTGAAACGGTCGTTCGACCCCAAATGGGGTTGCGACCCACAGGTTGAGAACTGCTGCTCTAAATGATACATATTCAGTAATAAAACACTGTACCTGGCTGGCTCAACTTCAGTGATTTTTGGACTTGTCAAGAGAGCCTCAAAAGGGTTAGATCCTTGCAGAAGCTACTTTTGAAGTGCACTAAATGTCTGGAAGGAAAGCAGGTAGGTCCACTGAAGTAGTGCATTTAGTTTATGCAAGTTTATGCAAGTTTGAAGGCCTCACTGAGTAAGCTTTGGGTCAGTTTTACAAGGGACAACAGTTGGTATAGAAGAGCTCCCACATGTGAATAGGGGGGGGGGAAGTCATCAGATCAAGAGTGAGCCTTTGAAAGCCAGCTATAATCACAACATTCACTTAATTCGATTGCAAAAGCAGCCTCTACTACTTCCTTTCATCCTCCTGAATGAGCACATTAATCTTTTACCCCCTTTAAGCCTTCCCATTTACTGCATTTAATCTTAGCCCAACTTCATGCATCTGAGATCATAGTCAGATTTCTATTGGGTTCCCTTTTATTGTGATACTGAAAAACAAGGGGACCCCGTTACTGGTGCATGATGCTGGGTTCTAAATTAACTGTAACTACACAAGCGGGATGGAGGGGGGGCGGGGGGGGAGAGAAGAGACTTTCCTGTCACTGGAGACAGCTTAATGAAAACCTCCTGCCTTGTGGGATAGGAAAAGAAAGCAAACAAAATGAGAAGATGCTGAGGAAAAGAACTGGAAAAATGTTTAGGAATAGAAAGAAAACATGCAGATTTTAAATGCTCTCCACCTGGCACTGAACCCTCCCCTCTATGTGGACAGGCTGTTTAATTGAGATTGTGAAGAGGAAAAAAAAAAAGAGGTGATGAAATAAGAAAAGAAAAAAGTGAAGGGTGGTTAGAAAGGTTAAGTCTGTTTAGAAAGGAAACAAACAACAGAAGACTTTCTAAGAGAGAGAGAAAGAAAGAGAGAGAGAAAGAGAAAGTGAATCACAGCATATTGATGAACCTGATCTCACCTAGGGCGGGCTCTGTTTTCAAATCCTATTTTCTTCACAATTTAAATTTATGGCTTTCCCCAAGATCTCTGAAAAAGACCATTGGCTAATTTGGGCTTGATTGCACACATATTGACAAAGAAGTGTAGGGAATTTGGAAATTACTAATTGTAAATTTTATTGATGAGTACTTCAGTTATCATACTTCTGAGTAGTTTAGTTATTACACACAGTATTCCAAATATAATCTCTCTTCATAAGAAATATGTATAGCAGTGGAACTAATCTCTTGCTCTTCTCAGATCTTCTCTGAGTAAAGCAGAAATGTAAATTAATACATATACAACAGCTCAAGTTCAGAAGAGAAGACCAGTGAAAAGATATCAAAATGCTAAGGAATAATAAAAAAAATGACAAAGAATGAGGAAGGAGAAAAAAGATGTGCCTTAAAAAATTGTGCAGACAGTTGTTGATCTTTGGTGACCACAATTCAGTGATAGAGGATCCCAAGAGCTCTTGATTTTGGGAAGCATTTTAGGATCTTGATGTTGAAACTTTAGAAAAAGTGCAGAGAAGAACAACAAAGGTAGTTAGGGTGTTGGAGGTTAATGCATATGATGGATGATTGAGGGAACTGGGTATGTCTACTCTGACAAAGAGTTAAGGGTGACATGATAGCAATCTTCCAATATTTGAAAGGCTGTTACAGAGAAAAGGGGATCCAAAGCCCTTGAGGGCAGGACAAGAAGTAACAGATGGAAGCTTAACAGAGAAAGAGCCAACCTAGAATTAAGGAGAAATTTCCTGTCAGCGAGAACAATTAATCAGTAGAACAGCTTGCCTCCAGAAGTTGTGGTTGATCCAGCACTGGAGCTTTTTAAGAAGGGATAGGTCAGCCATTTGTCCAGAATGGCATAGGTCTTCTGCATGAGTAGGGTGGGGTGTTGGACTAGAAGATCTCCAAGGTCCCTAGAAACTTTGTTATTCTGTATCTCTTTGCACCAAATTTCATTCAGACCTAGCTATGATTCCCTGAACTCAATAATTCCCTGCCAGGGCCTGCTGGCCGGTTTGATATAAATGTCCCTATATCCTCAAATCACCCTTTCCCTTTTGCATTCAACATGCTGCACAGACATAGAATGAAGTGCCACTGGATTGGAGCACCACAAAGAAGTTTCTATCTTTTGCACATGTCACTAAGTACAAGGAAAACTTAATAGTGGATGGGAAGCATAGTAGTATTAAATGGTTAAGATGAAATGGGGGAAGGCATTGCTATTCCAATATAAGACCAGAATTACTTCTCTCTTGGGTTGTGATTTAAGCTGCAAGTGAAAGTGGACTTCTCTTAAGAGAGTTTCAAGAGAGATGATTAGGGGACTGGAGGCTAAAACATATAAAGAATGGTTGCTGGAATTGGGTATGTCTAGTTTAATGAAAAGAAGGAATATCTAAGGGGTTGCCACAAAGAAGAGGGAATCTAGCTATTCTCCAAAGCACCTGAGGGCAGCACATGAAGGAATGGATGGAAACTAATCAAGGAGAGAAGCAGCCTAGAACTAAGAAAAAAAATATCCTGACAGTTAGAACAATTAATTAGTAAACCAACTTACCTCCAGAAGTTGTGAATGCTCCAACACTGATAGTTTTTAAGAAGAGATTGCCCAAGCAAGGGGTTGGACTAGAAGACCTCTAAGGTCCCTTCCAACTATTCTATTCTATTCTATTCTATTCTATTCTATTCTATTCTATTCTATTCTATTCTATTCCATTCCATTCCATTCTAAAACACTTAATTTTCAGTTATGTGGACAAAGTCAATATGTCCAATTCTGATGAAGCACCAGTGACAGACTGTTTCCCATTTAATAACTCAGCATCTAGGTATTAGTGTTATATTCAGAGACTAAAGATTGCAGATAAACACTAGTATTATAAAAGATGGAGCACAAAAAGAAAAGGGCAGTAGTGTATATAATTTTAAGTCATCCTCCCATACCTGTAAAACCTATAATTGTGCTATTACAATGCCATTTCTCTCTTTATAGTTCTTAGCTGCATGAAGATCACACTAGGCCAAATCAAAACGACCCCACATTTAAGACAATTAAGCACCAAAACAATTCAGTTAAATTCAGTATGATTTCAACATAACCATTTTGGATGATTTAGCTGCAGCAACAGTTTTGGAATATTACTATTAATATGATATTTTGTGGAAATATTGTATAACAGCTAAAACATGCTTTCTATGACCTACATTCAAAAATTGATAAAGTCCAGTAAAGGTGGACAAATTTACAGGAGAGTTTTCTCAGTGTTTAACATTTGCTGGAGTGGATATTTAAATTGTTTGGTATATGTTTTTTGATTCCCTGCATGTCCTTTAACTCAGGAATGCTACCAGGATTTGTTAGCTTGCTTCCAGGATGAAAATATCCGTAGTAATGTTATTTCATTCATGATCTTTGATGAGTATCAAATTCTTCATAGTTCCTTGAATAGGATGCTCTGAGTCAATATATATCTGATGGAAGCATTATGCATTTAGAATCAAGACAGAATATGTTTTGCATAAAATTTACATCCTGGGTTGATGAAATTCTGCATAGGATTAACAAACAGTCTAAAAATTAATCCTTCAGAGAAAAGTAAATTGATTGCCTTGCTTTGACTTTTTTCTTCAATACAGAGATCTGTTCTTACATTTGTAATTTACATTCAGCAGTCTTTTTGGCACCAGGAATGCTGTCTTGCAATTATGCAAAGTCTTGAAAGGAGATTGGTCTTTATAGCAGAATTCAAAACACTGAAAACAATAACAACAGCAACAAAAAGAAGAAGAAAGGTTTAGCCCAAATTATTGGCTGCCACAAACTTTCTACAACATAGATGCCTGATCTGTTAGAATTTAGAAGAATTCTGCTCAGAGATCTAGCAGACTTTTCTGCATACAAAATGACCACTTTTGTGAAAGGTTTTTGCACATTAAAGTGCACAGTAGCCAAAGGCCATTCCTCACCTACAGCAAATGGTGTCTGTGTATGCCTGTGAATGTGTGAGCATGGTTATGATGAATAACTCTCCTTACTTTCATCTCACATTCAGTGATAGACAAATTGAACTTTTATCATATTGAATTATTTTGTTAAGTTATTTATAGGGAAATCCTATGTATCAGAGGTACAAAATCTTTTATCAGTTTGTAACCTTCAGATTGATAAAGATTTTGTATCTCTGATCGGATTCAATGGTGCCAATGGGCTCACACTCCTTCCTCCCTAAATTGCTCCCCTTAACATCTTGCCCCTCAAAGTCAGATTATTCTATTCCTTTTAGTGCCCAAAGCAATGTGCATCTGAAGGGTGGAGGGAGATCCAGATTTTAGCAAGACAAACAGGAGTCTTTCCTCTGCCAGACTTATCTACTAAGAACTAACTAAGTTAAATTCAACAGTGCTACTTCCAGGCGAATAGGTGTAAGATTGTAGTTTAAGGGCAAGAGAACTATACTATTGCTAAACTTTATCATTTTGCACCTATTACATAAAATGATACTGCCAAGTTGTTTCACAACTTCTTTCTCTTGCTTTCTTTCTGTATTGCAATAAAGTGAGTTTTCTGGAGCCTCTAAGTAGAATAAAATCTTAGGCAAGTGGACTTTAAACAGACCTTATTAAATTTCTGAAAAATGCTACTTTGATGCTAAATTAAGTCATAGGGAAAAGAAAATGAAATCAAGATTTGTGCCCTTTTTTTTTTCAATTTGGAGATTCAGCTCTGGTGAATGGCACCTAGTATGGTCAAGTAGCTGCACCCAGCAAGGTCCTAACTTGATTCTAATGAGTGGGCATTAGTTCTCCAAATTCCCCATGCTAAGAACTTGGAAGTTATAAGTACACATGTGGAGAGCATCCAGATTGGGAAGGCTGACTATAGAAGGGTCTATTAAATAATGTCTATCTGATGTTCTTTTCGTCAGACACTAGGAAATAACAAAAATGATCAGACAATAGCCCTATTTGGAATCTAAATGGTTCAAACCTTGGAATGCTTTAGTTAAACATTTCAGAATAATGGCACGCAGCAAGACAAGGGCAAGCCTACACAAATGGGCAATACACTGGTTGTGGATAAGGGCTACATTGAAAATATTGTCCCATTCCTACTTTAAAACAAGGACAGCCCCTTCAGATTAAATGCCAATCAGCTGAACAACTGAACTAAGTCTAGAGAGGAAAGTGGAGTTTCCAGAGACAAAAGCAAATTATATCTGATCTTGGACATGTTTGCAAAGTTGTTTCTCATTCAATTGCTTCATTGGCAAAAAAAAAAAAAATACCTATCATTATCACCTTATCTTGAAAAGATGATTGGCACTGGGAGAGGATATTCATTTCTACCCCACAGCAAGGAAGAGTTACTACCTTGTTTTTCCATAAACGTCTGGTTCCTATGTCTGACAAATGTTTTAGCAGTTTTGCCTTCTTTCCATTAATGTGGTTTCCTTGGTGAGTGGTGCAATGGCAATCAATTTTGTTTGCATTTTCCAGTTCTTGTCTTTTGATGCAGAAATCCTGGCTGCCTTACCTTGGGTGTGTTAGGGAGCAGTGGTCTCTACTGTCTCCTCTATCCCTTCCTTTGTGGTTGCACAAAATCACATCCCTTTCCCAACCCCAGACATTCTGCTGTCCTATGCTGAGCAAGCATCATCAATTATAAGCAGTGTCTTCCACTCTGTCTCCTTTGGCTGAAGTCAAAGACCAGCTGCCAGGCTGGTCAAACTTCATCCTCTTTCTAGGATGAAGGGCAGAACAAGATGTTTGCTATTCCATATTCCTCCTCTCCCATTAGACACATTAAGGAAAATAATTTACTCTTCCTTCTTTCTCGGGCTCCCTGGAGATTGCCCCTTTGAAGTGTGTGCATCTACATAGAAAGCTGCCCTTTTTTCCTTTGGGATCACCCAACCTGACACACACTTTCCTGCTATTGCTGGATGGAAGAAAAGAGAGAAAGATGTTTCCCTTTTCATTCTGTCAGTTGGATCTTAATTTATCTTAAGAGTCCAAAGGAAAAGCAACCTTACTTTTCCTCCTCTGAAGCTGAATTTGTGCCCAAGCTATCTTTTTGCCCTATAATATTCTTCCATCATCATGACTGTGGTAAGAGAGATTGGACAGCTGCAAGGAGATGAATTACAATTTCCATCCACACCGATTAATTTTGGTTGCATAGCTTTGGTCATCAAAGCTCTACAGGCTTTATAAGAAAAAGGAGGTGCTATCTTAGGATGGCTCTTAGGTTTGTGTGTGTGTGTGTGTGTGTGTGTGTGTGTGTGTGTGTGTGTGTGTGTGTGTGTGCATGAAGACAGAGAGCATTTTGTGTGACAGCTACTTAGCATTTATATTGTATATAAAATTAGTAGATGTACTGTATTCTATATTTTAATACTACCCCATCCATTTTTGGAGCATAGGCCCTGACCTTTCTTTAAACTATTGGTGCAGCCTGAGCAAAGCTATACTTCTGCTAAAGAAAGTGTCAACCCTCCCTTCTAGGTCATGCACTGGGGCCTCAGCAGCATATGGCAAAGTAAACTTCTGAATCAAATTTCAATCATGGATCAACCAGAACTTATTCTGGGACAACCTGGTAGCAACAAACCACCAACAGAAGACAACAATATTTTTTTTCATTCAGGGAAGATCCAGAAAGAGAACTATGTATGAGAAATCTAATGGCTCTTCTTCATTCATGATCTTCCAATGCTAAGCTTTCTCCTATCCATATTTGTACCAGTATTTAACAGAGATAAATGCAAACATATACAAGCATGGATGTGGATCAAATCCTATCTTGAGTATTATATCCAGTTCCAGATTCCATATTTAGAGAAGGATTCAAACAGGTTTAAAGAAGGATGACATCAGAGGCCTACAAACTAAGCCCTGTGAAGAGAAACCAAAGGAGTTGAGAAAACTTGAGGCCAATAAGGAAATATTGTAACACTCTTCAAATTCCTAAAACTGTATCACACAGAAAAAGGACATGACTAGCTTCTATCAACCCAAGACAAGGAATAGTAGCCTTATTTTAAAGAAAGGCGATTTCTGTTATAAATGCTGGGAAGAACATCCTAACAGTATGAACAGCTGGACAGTAGAATCCATCATGGATGATGAAATGGTGGGCATCTGTGAGGGGAGGAGAGATTTTTTATCAGGAATCCTGCACTGAACCAGGCATTGGGCCAGGTGACTTATACAGCCTCGCTGCTTGCTCTATCCATTTCCCAGAGTCATATTAAAAACTTCAGTGATTCCTATCCCAACAGAAAACTATGGTGTTACCCTGACTGATAAGCTGTCAACTGGCGGTTAATTCAATATGCCTGAAACTGGCAAGATTCTCCCAATCTTTCCAGGCTGATGCCCAAACTGCTGTAAAAAGAAGAGCTACTGCAGTTGGTTGAAGAGTTAGAATCTGCAATGTTGCTCATGGGGAGGGAAGGCCTGAGGCCTGGGATTGTGCCAGCCAACGAAGTGGCAAGGAGCATTGCTTTCTTGACTACCCAAGCAGTCGAATAAAAGGCCCATCTTTTCAATAGGGAAAGAGAGCCCTTAAATGTTTGCTATATAACCTCTGTAAATTCTGCCTCAGTCATACGTGCCTCGCCTAGGATTATACACCCAGATACCCTGTTATAGAGAAGCACTACAGACCACTGCTTTAGTTTTGACCCATAGCAGCTTTAATTTTCTTAAAGTGGAATTACCTTTTCATGCTAACTCTCTTTAGATTCATACTCTAACAAGGCATAGAAATTTATTCTTTTGCAATTCCACAGCAGGCAGAAACTGAACAAGGTACAGCCGTTACCTTTTTGCATCTCCAAGCCATTATTTGCTCTCTGCCTGCTAGGCCAATACAGAAAGCTAAGGAGATTTCTGGGTAAAATTCCTTGTTGGAATTAAATGCATTCAGTCTTTCTGCTGTTACAAGTAAAAGGTAAACACCGCTGAGGCAAATATTGGGCATCACTTTACTAAAACACTCCACTTAGTTCACCAGGAAAAAAAAAAAAGCAACATTGAGATGGCACACAGCTAAAGAAAAGTTACCTTTTAAAAAGGCAAACAAACAGGCCGCGGAGCACGCCGGGAGCCACGGAGCTGGGAGCCGTCGCAGTAGCCGTCGCGATGCCGGAGCTGGCCATGGAGCGTGTGGTGGTGCACCCGCTGGTGCTGTTGAGCGTGGTGGACCACTTTAACCGGATCGGGAAGGTGGGCAACCAGAAGCGCATGGTGGGCGTCTTGCTGGGCTCGTGGCAGAAGAAGGTGCTGGACGTCTCCAACAGCTTCGCGGTGCCCTTCAACAAGGACGACAAGGACGACTCGGTCTGGTTCCTGGACCACGACTACCTGGAGAACATGTACGGGATGTTCAAGAAGGTCAACGCTCGCGAGCGGATCGTTGGCTGGTACCACACCGGCCCAAAGCTGCACAAGAACGACATCGCCATCAACTGCTCCAACTCGGTGCTGGTGATGATCGATGTGAAGCCCAAGGACCTTGGTCTGCCCACCGAAGGCTACATCTCTGTGGAAGAGGTCCATGATGATGGAACCCCAACGTCCAAGACTTTTGAGCATGTGACCAGTGAAATTGGAGCAGAGGAAGCTGAAGAAGTTGGTGTGGAGCACTTGCTGCACGACATTAAGGACACCACAGTGGGCACACTTTCCCAGCGCATCACCAATCAGGTCCATGGTTTGAAGGGACTGAATTCCAAGCTCTTAGATATCAGGAGCTACTTAGAAAAAGTGGCAGTTGGCAAGCTTCCCATCAACCACCAGATCATTTACCAGCTCCAGGATGTCTTCAACCTATTGCCAGATGTCAATCTGCAAGAATTCGTCAAAGCCTTTTACCTAAAGACCAACGACCAGATGGTGGTGGTCTACCTGGCCTCTCTGATCCGTTCGGTGGTAGCGCTGCACAACCTCATCAACAACAAGATTGCCAACAGAGATGCCGAGAAGAAGGAGGGGCAGGAGAAGGAGGAGAGTAAGAAGGAGAGGAATGATGACAAAGAAAAGGAGAAGGAAAAAAGCGAAGTCAAGAAAGAAGAGAAGGAGAAGAAATAGTAGTAATCAGGTTTTGTATTTGTAAATTAAAAGCATTAAATTGCAAAAAAAAAGGCAAACAAACAGATTGATATTACAAGGAATTAAAGGACAAATAATACATTCGGACGTTTACAAGAATTTTCCGGCTTCTTTCAAGTAAGATTTTTAAGGCCTGTCTAGAATATGGAAATCTGTAAGTATTCTAATATACAATTAAATTAGTATCCTCTAAATCCCAAATAAATACCTGAACTAGCTGTCTTTTCTCTAATTTATTGCTAGTTAGGTATTAATAGTATAAGACATTTTTACGTTTTACGAAAACTGGGCCAGATAAAAACTGCATTATCACACTGTTGTATTATCTCCTTAATCTTTTAAGCCAAATTCTTTTCTTGGCTTGGAATGAATTGATTGCCACAACTTCAGGGCCAAACGTGAAGAAGCAGTGAATAAAAAGTGAGATAGAGTGAGGTGACAACTTAAGCATAAGCAGAACAAGCAATCCTTTCAGACTTTTATATGTGTGTTCATTTCCCAAGTCAACAAGAACAAGACAGCAGCAGCCAATCCAGAAACTAGAAGACCATAAAACCAAAAAGGGTTCATGAAAACACTTAAAGCCTTTTTCTTCGAAAGACAACTGGACTGTTTTTTCTTCGAGGAAGGAGAAGAAAATGTTTCACTTCTCATCCAAGAAGCTTCATCAGTTCTGATGGCGGGAGAACGGAAGGATAGGTACTGACAGTTGAGACTGGATGGCGGGTGGATGGAAGGATAGGTTCTGACAGGATTGGGAGGTAATGGAGGGAACATATTTCTTTGCAGTCCCTGGTCATTCACACGCTCTCTGAGAGCTGTTAAGGCCACTTGGGGGTATATCTGCGCCCTCAGAGTCCCCTGAATCAGAGTGCAACTGGTTATAGAATCTTCTTGCAGCTGCTGCAAGGGCTGCATTGTAGACTGAAGATAGATAGCGTCTTATTCCTCTCCCTCTGTTGAGGGACGGGTGTTCAATTCTAACAGAGATGGATTCTTTTGCCTCTTTTAAACCAATGGTCCCCTCTATCCAAAATGTGGACTTTGCTGTCTCCAAAAGACTGACCTTTGTCTTTCAAATGCAGATGGACCGCTGAATTTTGTCCTGAATGGATTTCATCTCCTATGTCCGTGGTGGTGAGCCTATAGCATGCATGCCACAGGTGGCACACAGAGCCCTCTCTGTGGGCACGTGTGCCGTCGCCCCAGTCCTAGGCCTTCAGCTTGGTTTTATAAAACCTTTTCGCTTTAGGCCTCTGCCGCCCTGTGCAAAAAAAAAAAAAAGGTTCAATCAATCAATCGATTTCAACTTCTCGCGGGAAAAAAAAGATCTCACAAAGTTGGAATTGATTGATTGAACTTTTTAGTCCTACCCAGTCTGCCGTTACCATCACAGCCATGCCCACCCAATTGGCCACGCCCACCCAATGAGCCACACCCACCCGGCACCCGATGATACAGAAGTGGATTTTGGATTGCAGTTTGGGCACTTGGTCTCTAAAAGGTTCGCCATCACTGTCCTATGTTGTGCCATACGCTTCCATTCCCCCCCCCCCGTTATCACAACTAATGAAGCTTCTTGGATGAGAAGTGAAGTGTTTTCTTCTTCCTCCTCAAAGGAAAAAAAACAACAGTCCAGTTGTCTTTTGAAGAAAAAAAAAGCACCTTTGAGACAACTATGACCTGGATGACTGAGAATCTCTACAGACATTTTTCATTGTATGTTTGCAAGAAAGAGTCTGGGGGTGGGGAGAGAGTTAGGACTGTTGGGAACAGCCTTCTCTGGGATCAGACCATTCACTTGTCTAGTTTAGTACTGGCAATAGCAGTCCCCAGAATTGCTACCTGAAGAATGAAATGGATCTTCTGCTTGCCCCTCGGCTCTCCCTCATTTCTGCCCATCTCTGCTGACTTTGTTTAATACTGATGGGGAAGAACTCTTCTTGCTTCATCTGGGCAGCAAATATAACAGGGCCAGATGAAAAACACTCAGGCCTCTGTGGCAGTTTAGCAGCATTCTGCACGATGGATCACCTCTCCTGCACTCTCAGTGTTAGGCTCTCTAACTCTTGACTTGGTTCTGGGTACCCCAACTCATTCAGTTCATTTCCCGTTGCACAGAAATGCATGGATTATCTCCTTCAAAGGCCCGCCACTTTCCTGTGACCCTCATCGAGAAACCACTCACCAACAATTTAATTGTGAAACCTAGCCCATTAGAAAGGCAGAACACTGGACTTCTCTCCAAACGCCCTAATGCTGAGATTTTATCCCTCTCCGCCTCTAAAGATTTCAGTTGCTTTTTACAATTGCATGGAGCAGAGCTAGCTCAGGCACTCTTGGACTTGTCTCGATTCCTTAACATTTATTAAGAAAGATCCCAAGTAAGCAACAAGACATGGAAGGCAGTTCCAAAATGCCAAAGAACTTCAAGACAGGTAGAATCTGACAGCCTATTGGAGGCTTGCAAGGGCGACAGTGAAAACGGCCTCTGATTGGCTGAGTGACAGTGAGAGCTGGGAATGTCCAGGGCCACATAGGGAACACGGTGTGGCCTCTCAGTGAGGGAAAAGGAGCTCACGGATGGGCAAGAGATGGAATCAATTAACTGAAGGGCTTTTTCAGTTAATGTGTATCTGCTAGATTCAACTTCTGCTTCACTGGGTGACCTGGCAAACTGAGGGAGCAAGAAGTGGCTGAAACAAATTTTTGCATTGATTGCAATCTCCTGGTTGCTGGCATCAAAACCTTATTAACAAGTCGGTTATTCTCTTGACACTGAGTTAAGGCTAAAAAATACCCTTCCATTTTGAGTAGAGCTAGAGTAACTGGCCTTCCTATCAATCACAGGAACTCTATCCAGGGGCTAAACTGCCCCTTCGAACATTTATCCTCTGTCACAGAGCTATGCTTTGACAGCGAGAGAGTTCAGCAGCTTGCAGAGATGTCTTGGTAGCCAGCCCACATTTTTCAAATTCATGCTTGTCAGGAGTGCAATTATATTTCCTGGTTGTCTTGGGGGAAAAAAAGAGGTTGCCAAATAGATCTCTTCACTAAGATTAAATTATGACTTATTAATAGTATAATGTAGCAAATTTATTTGCTAACCTCACCCCCTTGGAAGGTTAGCCCATGAAAGGGCAAAGATTAATCAGGGGAAGTTTTTTGAACAAGTGCATCTTCATCCTTAGAAAAGCTAATCTGCTGAGGTTCTGCCATTTGAAGCAGCATTCTGGTTTTCTTACTATTTTAAGGCTAAGCGAAACTATTGAAGATCTGAAGTCTCCATTGGAACTCCTTTCTTCCTCCAGATCAAGGACCATGAATTTCAATTAATAATTGTCATTTATGGAAAAAGACTTAAAAGCAGATTACTGTATCCCTCCAGAAATTGTTTGGGTCACTCTCTTTCCCAAGAAAGCAAATTCCAGCTTCTGTTTATGTCTGCTAACTCATTGAAATGCATGCCAGTTTAGGATGGCTCATCGCCTAACACTATGTGAGTGTGCGGGTGTGTGTAAATCAGCTGAGCGGAAGAGAGACTGATTAAAACAACAGCACCAGTTGTCGTGTGGCAGGGATCATAATACATAGGAATTAAAGCTGGCTCTCAGAAAACCATATCAGACATATTGTTGATGATCCAGTAGAATGCCATTTTATTCTGAAATGGCCATGGAAAAACACATTAGAGTTTTGCATAGTGGATCTAGAAGATTTATGACACATGGCAGAAGTACAAGTAACTTCCCAGCCAAAGGCAACATACATGTGATATTTCCCTGAAGCTCTTGTATGTATTGGCGGGGATGCCACTGTGAGGAAGTATGTAGAACAGATGCCATCCTTTCTCCATCCTTTTTTTTTTTACCTAAAATCCAGACTCAGTTAATGGAGAATGTGCAGCAAGGAGTGAAGGGGTGTCCTATGTTCTTAAATGTTGTGTCAGGAGGTGGCATTTATTCAAGGCAGGGATTGGGAAGTCAACGGAATTCTGTTACCTACCCACTTTTAAGAAATTAAGCATATGCTGTTTTTCTAATCCCTTGTTAACAACTAGGCAAGAGGGAGAATAAGAAGCAAGTTCGTGGACAAAAAAGCCCATCCCAAAGTATATCAGTCCCTCACTGAAATCTTGAACCATTTTCTCTAAAGTCACATCTTAAAACTGACTGCACAACTCACCAGGTCATAGTGTGATTTGTTTCATTTCCACTTACTGCGATACAAGTAGTCCTCGACTTATGAGTATAATTGTAACTGAATCCGGAAATATGGTCATAAGTTACGCTGATCTTTAAGGAGGGTCACCATGTGACTGTGCTCAATTTTATGACCTTTTCTGCAGCAGTCACTAAGCAAACGTCACAGTTGTTACTAAGCAAACACAGTTGTTAAGCAAACCCATTGCACCCAATGGGCATTTATTGCCAGAAAGTATATACTGGTTTTCTGCAAAAAAAGTAATAAATTGTAGTTAAGTGACTAAGGGATGCCACAAATGGGCATAAATATGGTCCAGCTGCCAAGCCCCCAAACTTCATCATGTGACATGTGACGGGGGGGGGGGCATTGGAACTTTGAAACTGAGTCCTAAGTAGCTCTAGGAAGGTCTGTCATAACTTTGAACAGTTGCTAAATGATCAGTAGCAAATTAAGGACTACCTATATATGGCTTAGCAAAATGTGTGAGCCAAGCTTATTCAATAAACTGTGGTTGAGTAGGTATACTTTGGACAGAAATGTGATACTAGTCACTTTGGACAATTCTAATTTTATGAGCAAGTGTGTGGAGGGAGCCCAATGTTCAAAACCAGGTTATGTTGAACCCAAAGGGAAACTTTGCCCAATTGCATTATAGCACAATACTAGAGAAGACAGCAGAGAGACAGAAAGGAATCCCCTCACAAGTGCCAACTTGCACAGAGGCATTTCTAACCCTCAACCCACAGACTTCCATTAAGACACTGTCAAGAATCTTTTTCATGCCTTCCATAAACAGCAAGAAGGCCTGGTGGGTGTGCAGCATCTCATGTTGCTAAACAGATTTGGATGCTACACATTCTTCTTGAAATGCACGGAGGGGAAATAGTTGGAAAGAGCAACTAGCTTACTTCTGCAAATAGCCTGCGCCAATTTTGAAAGTTAACCCAGTCCCCGATCAAACCTTTTCTTTCCAAGCCCCACCAATCAGGAAGCATGATCATGCTGCTACAAGTTGCCTTGCTTCCAATTAGCCAGATGTTTTCTTCCTGTGTATCTAAAGCATATAGATGCAACATTGCAACTCAGATGCAGCCGTAGTTCTCCCTTCATAACTTTCTGAGACTGACAGATTCTCTAATCCTTGCCACCAAGTGTTTTCCCTTCGCGGCCTCCTCCTGAAACTCAGCCAACGATAATTTGTTGCTGCAAATGGCTTATTACGACGATGAAGGGGTGAACTTATTTACTAGTCTGCAAGTGCTTGCACCTATGAGCAGGTTTACTCAGAGGCCAGCCCCACTGGGTTCGGCAGGAGGTACCTGCCAGAAAGGGCACCATGGATGGCAGATTTTAGTAAAGGTGGGTCAGACACAAGGGGTATTTAATAATGTATTTTATTTTTTTAATCCCACTTTGAATACTTTATAGGTAACTCAAGGAGGGGACATACATAGTACTTCCTCCTTGTATTTTCCCCACAAGAACAATCTTGTGAGGTGGGCTGAGGTGAGAGTGACTGGTCCAAAGTCATCCAACTGGATTTCATGCCTAAGGTGGGACTAGAACTCCCAGTTTCCCAATTTCTAGCCTGGTGCTTTAATCTCTAGGCCAAATGGCTCTCTGCTAAGCTGATAGCATTGCATTTCAACAGCTTGTTCCTCATCCCTGGCTAGTTGAGTCTGGCTGCAGGTATTTGCTAATGAATGAAGGGAATTTGGGACATGATCAGAAGCGCTAATCCTTCATGGTTCAATGTATGTAAAAACCCAAATATAGCCTTCCTGGTCCATAAGGGAGAAAAATCCACATACCTTTAAAACATCACAAGTATTATCTGAATAAGTATTTGATTTCTTCAGGACTTCACTTAGCATGGGAAAGTTCTAAAGAATTCAACAATTTGTATCCTCTTTTTATGGTGCTCTGGTTCTGGTCCAGATGTGAATCTATGGCATTCCATTATGTATTCATTTTATATTTCATCCTTGGGGTAGGAAAAGATCCCTCTCCCTGTCTCTCTCTGCATAAATAAGCTTGCTCAGCCATGGTGGTGCAGCGGTTAGAATGCAATATTGCAGGCTAATTCTGCCAACTCCCAGGATTTCAATCCTGACCAGCTCAAGGTTGACTCGGCCTTCCATCCTTCCAAGGTGGGTAAAATTAGGACCCAGATTGTTGGGGGCAATTATGCTGACTTTGTATGTAAACTGCTTAGAGAGGATATGGAAAGTAAAGGCCAAAGTCGTGGTAGGAATGACATCAGAGCTCTCTGTCCAGTATATACATAAAAAAGAGCCAATTTGGTGTAGTGCTGAAGGCACTAGAGCAGGGGTGTCCGGGCCGGACGTGTCATCGGGAAACCACGCCCACCCCATTGCCGGCAATGGCGAAAAAGCTCCAATACATTGTGCGATGTCATGTGATGTTGTGAGTTTAACACGTCTGCACTAGAAAAGACCATGAGTTCTAAGATCCACCTGAAGCACAAAGCCAGCTGGGTGACTTGGGCCAGTTGCTTTCTCTCAGCCCTAGGAAGGAGGCAATAACAAATTATCTCAAAACTTTTCCCAAAAAAAGCTGTAGGGACTTGTCCAGACAAAACTATATCATCCATGTCTACATCATGTATATTTCTCTCTCAAAGAACAATAAAAATGAAGGTTCAAAAATTTTAAAGGTCAGTTTGGTGTAGCAGTTAAGGAAGACACAGGACAGGTGAAATTCTGTTAAATCGAACCTCAGCTATGGAAGTGCAGTGAGTGATTTGGGGCCATTAATTCTTTCCCCCGGCAGCCTAACTCGCAGGGTTGGTTGATATGGGGTAAAATACAACACATTTCCAATCTAAGCTACCTTCAGTTCTGAAAGAAAGTGCAATATAATTCTAACGTTAATAGCATCTAGTTTACAATTCTGACGACTGCAGTTTCTAGAAGAGAATTTGAAAGGGGCCACGTGGTTGCTAACAAGCTTATTCTTAATTTGAATGTCTTTTTCTTTTTTAAAATGGAGTTTCTTGGATTACTGAATCCAAGACCTCCTACATGTCTTTTATTCTCTTCGCTGATTAGCATCTCATTTGGCTGTATGGGCTCAGGAAGCCCCAACGTGTCAGAAGGAGCCTCATCCTGAAAACTAGTTTCCCTTTCCCCAAGGAAGAAAAATCCAAGAAGGCCTTCTCAATTTCCCCTTGCCCAGAGGTGGGGGAGGAGAGTTATAGTGGCTGCGAGGAAAGGCAAGTGTACACATGTATAATAAAAGCCATTTGTAATCCAAGCAGCACGTATTCACACACGCACGCGCACACATGCCAGTTTGCAGGCACAAACCTTCTTTGCAATTGCACCTGTGTTCTATAAAAAGAGAAACAGAGTCTGCAGACCCCAAATAAATAAATAAAGGCATAACATGCTATTTATTGTTCCCCTGTAATGAAATATAATTAATGTTTCCATTTGAGAAGAATTAAGAGGAGGAAAGGGTAAGGAAACAATTTCAAGGAGAGATCACATATCTGCCTGGTTGAAACAATTAGTTTGTGCTTTGCTTGAGATCTAAAACATAAAAGGCTTCAGATTGTTGTTGACTGGCTGTGTCAATCTACAAGATTGCTTTGATCCATTCTGGCACAGAAAAATGACTAACAAGAGTCTGAAAAGGTGATCTCACAGCACTGCAGAGCCTCTCTCCCCTTAGACAAGCAAGTCCAGTCATAAGGCATTATTGATCTGAGGCAGCTGAATGAAGATCACAAGACCGAAGGCCTGCTGCATGATTCAGCAAGCAACGTTGGAGCCTCAGATTCAAGTCCTCCTCTGTGATCCTTTGCTGCTGTGATCCTTTGATAGAAAATTTACATATTGTTTTCTTTATCCCATATCACCCATAGTTAGAGACATCTTGAAAAGCATACAGGTAATCCTCAACTTACAACTATTTCTTTAGTGACCGTTCCAAGTTAGAATGGCTCTGAAAAAGATGACTTAAAACTGGTCCTCATACTTATGACTGTTGCTGTATCCCCATGGCACATGATCAAAATTTGGGCACTTGGACTTCTGGTTTGACATCATGGTGTGACGGGCGCAGGAAGATGGGGCTCTGTCTGCCGCATTCAATTTCTCCCCACTGGGGACCCTAAATAGGATCAAAAGTCACTCCAAAGAGGCAACGGAGAAGGAGGGGACCCTCATTGATCACAGGAGGGCAACAGCCCTTCCATTTGGTCTGAGGAAGCCCTCCAAACTGGCAGGGGAAAAGACTGGCTGCTGACAACCGAAGAAAATAAGCAACTTTTGAGCAACATGGATGGAACTGGGTGAGACCCTTTCCTCTCTTTATGATTTCAAGACTCTTTCCTTGCAAAAAAAAAACACCCAAAGCAAAGAATCCTCCCCAATGAGAGAGGGAAGGGGAATTTCCACCCCATTCCCTCAGGAAAAGAAAAACAGCGAATTGCTTGGGGGAAAATAGAGAAAATTACAAGATTAATTTGGAAGCAACACACATATATAACTTTGAAACTTGGGGACTAAAAGTGCTTTTGAGATTTTTTTTTTAAAGAGACTTAAAAAGCTTGTAATGTAAGTTTGGGTGTAAAAAGCAGGAAGATGGCATCAACGACATCTAGTGGCGAACTACAGCACTACAATTTATTATGCCTAAAGGAAACTTGGCTGGAAGTACAGACTCAGATAAGACTCTTGTTGTTTTCAGAACCTTTCACTTTTGAAGACTACAGCTGGGAAAAGGGGGGGAGGCCCTGCTTATCTCTGTGGCAGAGACAATAAACTATTTTGAAACTGGCCTGCCTGGACTATGAATATAAATACTAATTGACTTTTAGAGCTGTGTCATGGAGCTATTTCCCTACAAAACAGCGGTCCCCAATCCCTGGTCTGTGGACCAGCACCCGGCCGTGGCATGCCAGCAACCGGTCCACAAAACCTCTCTCCATGGAAACGGTCCCTGGTGCCCAAAAGGTTGGGGACTTCTGCTACAGAAGAAACATACATTATTGACTGAGATGATGGAATACTTTGGACTATAAACCTTTGATTGATGAATAATTTTTAATTGCTCTTCTCTCTCTGAACAGAAAAGATGTGTTTTTCATTGGACAAAAAAATTTGAAAAATTTGAACTTTACTTATATTTGCTGAGGGGAGACTTAAGGACGGACTGATAGGCCAACTGGATAATTAGGAGTTCAAATGACAATTGACTGAAACTTTTTAAATTCCTAAATAGATTGGACTATAAAGGCTACATACAAAAACAAAATAGATGTTCCATACTTAGCTTCAAATGGTAAAAACCATCCCTAACACCTATCCCCAAAGTCCTCAGCTTGACATACCAACAAGAAAATGTTGATGAATTTCAGAAAGAAATTATTTCTGTTAAAATCAATACAAGAGACGATTTTGCCTTAGCTTATGATGAGACTAAAAATAACACAAAGGAGATAAAAGAACAATTCTTTAATCTAAATCTACAAACTCAGAAAATGACTACAAAGAAGGAACTAGAAACCCAGAAAATAGAAGGAAAATCAGAGGAAGCAGATCCAGAGATGGAGGACCTAAAGAAAGGAACTAGGACAGACTCAGACAAATGAAGAATTAGAAGACGTAGCGATAATATCAGAAATGGAAAAGATATCTTACTTGTCAAGATCTCAGAACACATTTGAGGATAAAAAAAGAAGAGCTGATCGAATGAAAGATAGAGCTGTTAGGAGAATTGTGGAAAATTGGAGAAGGAGGGAGGCTGTTTAATGAATATCAATGGGCTGAGCATCCTTCCAAAAATACTTTAATCAAATTGTCTTTCTTATTCCAAACAATATACACAAAAATAGAGGAAGAATTACTTGATGATTCAAATGCATTGACTTGGAAAGTTTTCTGGCAAAGAAAGAAAGCTAGAGTAAGACTGAAGAAAATAGAGGTTTTGACCCATTAGATGGGATATTATACTATTAATCAGATGTTTGAATATGGCTTAGAATAGATAATTGTTAGAAATAGAAGTATTATTATAACTAGAAAGATAGGATTTATAACTAGAATATTATATTTTGGTATGAGAAGGGAAATATGAAAATGCTAAGAGGGTTTGAACAAGGAAAGCTTTTGATTACCCAAATATAACTTATTATGAGAAATTATAAGCAATAGAGACATTTTTAACACTGATGGGAAATTAATTTTTTTTAAAAAGCAGGAAAAACAGGATATTAATTGAACAAACGGTTATTAAGTGCAAATGCAATTAAGATATATTTTGATTAGAAAAGATATTTTATACCGATAGTATTGATATTATTAGGAAAATGTAACAAAGATGTTGATATTCAATTGTATATGTATTAACAACAACAAGAATTGTATTTGCCTAATGTGGGAAAATGTGTATTACCGGAAGAAGAGATGGTGTAATATTGGGCCTAGATTGAAGAAGTTAATATGTACCACTGAATTACTAATGGACCCAGGACAACACATTGTTTTTTTATGCATAAAATCATATTAAGAGGCAATCATCATATAACATAAAATACAACATTAGGTATTAGTCTTTGTAAATGTCTGGTTTGGTGAACATTCTTC
The DNA here is from genome assembly GCA_034064705.1 of Bothrops alternatus. Lineage (NCBI taxonomy): Eukaryota > Metazoa > Chordata > Lepidosauria > Squamata > Viperidae > Bothrops > Bothrops alternatus. Next base: position 599,361 of record JARGCV010000031.1, on the reverse strand, counting down.
ACTCTTCACGTTGAGCTTCAACTGTACGCCAGATACATTTTGTTTGATTGGTGTTTCTCTTGTATATAGTCTATCCACTGTTTCCAGTCTGTCAAATATTGTTCATTTGAGCGATCTTTCAAATATGCCGATATTTTCGCCATTTCCGCCAAATTTATTACTTTCAAAGTCCATTCTTCCATAGGTGGTATTTCTGGATTCTTCCAGTATTGTCCCACCAACAATCTTGCTGCTGTAATTAAGTTCAAAAATAAATTTGTCTCTGAGGTAGTGAAATCCTTTGTGATCCCTAACAAAAAAACCTGGGGTAGAAAGTCAATACACTTTTTGAATATAGTTTGGAGTGTCCACCATATCTTCCTCCAGAAGGCTTTGATTTTTCTGCATGTCCACCATACGTGGAAGTATGTAGCCTCCCCATCGCCACACCTCCAGCACTTGGGCTGGGTGTCTGGATAGATGTATGATACTTTTTTCGGGTCTAGATGCCACCTGTAGAACATCTTGTAGAAGTTTTCTCTTAGCTGTTGCGCTTTTGTGAATTCTACGTTTCTCACCCAGATTTCCTCCCACGTTTCCATCGTGATCGGATGTCCAAAGTCTTGTTCCCACTTTACCATACAGTTCTTGACTAGCACCATTTCAGAGTCAATTTCTATTAGTACACTGTACACTCGTTTGATATGCATGATCCCCTGCTCTCTAATCTGTTCAATTAAAGTCTCGTCAGTCTGGGATAAGCCCTTCTTCTTGTCTTTATGCCACCTTGACTGCAGTTGTAGGTATGATAGCCAGGTACCTCCTATTCCTTCATCTGCTAGCGTTGTTTGTGACTTTAAGGAGAACCCATTTTCTTCTTCCAGTACCAGTTTACTGTAGGGCACTACTCCCTGCTCTTGGGTTAGGTTTACATCCCCTATTGTGTGTCCGGGGATCGTCCAGATGGGGATCTTATCGTGTAGAAGGTATTTATATTTCCTCCAGACCCACAACAATGGGATTCGTAGTGGGTTCTCCTTGAAGTTCCTGTCTGCCTTTTTGTCGTACACCAAGTATGCGTGCCAGCCAAATAGTAGACTATGCCCTTCAACATTCAGTATTCTATCATTCGTCATATTGATCCAGTCACTCAACGCCACCAACGTCGCTGCGTAGTAGTATAGCTTTAGATTAGGCATTTTTAGTCCCCCTCTCTTCCTCGTGTCCTGGATGATTTTTAGTTTCACCCTCGGTCTCTTGCCATCCCAAATAAATCTGTTGATGCCCTTCTGCCAATTGTCCAAGTCCACATCCTTTTTGAGTATGGGTAGCATTTGAAAGAGAAATAGAAATCTTGGCAAGACGTTCATCTTTACTGCTGCTATCCTGCCCAGCAAGGACAGTCATAGTGTTTTCCACCTTTCCACATCTGCTTGTATCTTGTAACTAGTACCTCGTAGTTATTTTTGTATAATTTCGCATTCGTTGTTTCTATCCCCACTCCCAAGTATTTAACTTTCTTAACTATTTCACAACCCGTTATTCTTTCCAAGTCCTGTTTAGCTTTGTTGTCTAGATTTTTGACTAGCATCTTCGTTTTTGATATATTCACTTTAAAACCTGATACCTTGCCATAGTCTTTCATTATCTCCATCAAACTCCTTGCTGATTGTACTGGTTGCGATACTGTCACCAGCAGGTCGTCTGCGAAGGCACACAGTCTGTAGTCCTGTTTTCCAATCTGTATGCCCTTTATGTCCTCTGCTGCTCTTATCTTGTTCAGCAGAATCTCCATCGTTAAGACAAATAACAGTGGTGACAGCGGACAGCCCTGTCTCGTGCCTCTTTCTATGTTGAATGGGTCTGTTAGTTCGCCATTCACAATGATCTGGCCCGTTTGTTTCTGGTAGATTGCTGTTATGGAGTTGAGGAACTGCTGTCCCATTTTCATCCCCCGGGCCAGGTTCGTCAGGAAAGGCCAATTCAGTCTGTCAAAGGCTTTTTCTGCGTCCACAAACATGAGGGTAGCAGCTACCTGGTTGTGCCTTTCCAAGTACTCTATTATGTTCAACAGCTGTCTCACGTTGGTTTTCATCTGACGTCCTTGTATAAACCCCGTTTGATCCGGGTGAATTATTTTCTGTAATACAGTCATTAATCTGTTGGCCAAAACTTTTGTGAAGATTTTGTAGTCTGTGTTCAATCGTGAGATGGGCCTATAGTTAGCCGGTTGTGCATTATCTTTCCCCTCTTTGGGGATTAGGGAAATGTAGGCTGCTTTCCAGGAGGGTGGGACTTGGCCTCCTTCTTGTATGTTGACAAAGAGCTTTCTGAGGGGTTCTAACATCTCCTCCTGGAGATGTTTGTAGTAGGTCGCTGTTATCCCATCCGTCCCGGGCGATTTTCCTTTTTTCAGTTGTTTGATCGCTGAGTGTATTTCCTCCTTTGTGATTGGGGTGTTCAGGGCCTCTCGTTGTGTATCGGTGAGTATCATTAATTTTTCGTTTTGTAGAAACTTTTCTATCTTTTTGTCCTGTATCTTCTCCTCGGCGTATAGCTTTGTGTAGAACTCGGTGAAAGCTTTCTTAATGGTTTCCTGTTTGAATTCTTCCTTGCCTTTGTACTCTATCTTTTCAATTATGCAGGCTTTCTGTTTCTTTCTTATGGTGTAAGCCAGCCACCGACCTGGTTTATTGGAGCTACAGAATGTCTTGTGTTTTGCGTATTGTATATTCCTTTCTACTTGATCCGCCATCAGCAAATCGAATTGTTTTCTTAGTATCTTAATTCCTTCTTTTGTGGCTTTGTCCTCCGGTCTTTTTATTAATAATTGTTCCTGTTTCTTTATCTCTTCCTCTAGCTCCTTTCTTTTTCGTTCTTGTTTACGTCAGTGCCTGGCGTTCATGTTCATGAGGATCCCGCACATATATGCCTTGCTAGCGTCCCAAATAATTTCAATGGGTGTTTCGTTGTTCATATTTATACTAAAGAATTCCTTCATGGCACTTTTGCATTCAGCCACCTCTTTCTCGTGTCTAAACAGGTTTTCATTAATTCTCCAGGATCTCCTCGATTTCCGATCCTGTCTTAATTCCATCCCTACCGGGTTATGGTCTGTTAGTACTTTGGGTAGGATTGACACAGTGTTTAGCCGGACTAGCAAGTCACTAGATGTCAGGATGAAGTCAATTCTGGAAAATAATTGATGCCTGTCGGAGAAAAAAGTGAATTCTTGCTCTTTGCCGTGCCGTTCCCTCCAGACGTTTGTCAGTACAAGGTCCTCCTTCGTGTCGTGGAAAGATTTAGGCAACTTGGAGTGCTTCTGTGGGTTAGGTTTTGTTTTCTTCTTGTCCAGGGTAGTCTCTATGACCCCGTTCCAATCTCCCAGAATAATACATGATCTGTAGTTGAGTTGTATTAACTTCTTGTGTATCTTTTTGTAGAATTTTCCTTGTTGTTGATTTGGTGCATATATGCCCATCACTAGAATTTTCTTGTCTTCCTGTGTCACTTCGATTGCTAGGTATCTACCCTGGGAGTCCGACTCTACTAGCTTAGCTATTACATGTTTCTTCACGTATATAACAATCCCGTTCTTCTTTCGTGGCGCCGCTGCGACAAAATGTGTACCTAGTCTGTTGTTGATTAAGTATTTCTGGTCCGCTGCTCTGATGTGTGTTTCTTGTAGGCAGGTTATGTCGTTTCTTCCTTGATACAGGTAATGAAATATCTTTCTCCTTTTCTGTGGGGAATTTAGTCCGTTGACGTTCCATGTCAAGTATTTAGTTGTCATCGTCAGTTTCAGGATACTCTTGCAAGACCGCTTCTGTTCTATCTCCTGTGTTCTTCTTTGGTCTCGTTCCCATGGTATCCAGGTTGGTGCTCAAGTTGCGTAGAGGGATCGTGTCGTGCTGCTCCGTGCGTTTGGTGGTGGATCTTAGTATCCTGCTCTCTGCAGTCTGTCCTGTTCCCTTGTTGTTGTTGCTTCCTGTTCTCTGTGTCGTCATGTCTCGAGTTGGTCCTTTCCTTTCTCTTGCTACTGCGTCGGTCTGTATTTCTGGGTGGGCTGCTCGTTGTTCTCGATCCCTTCTGCGTTCCGGTGGCCCTTCTGCGTCTTCTCTCGTGGTGTATTGAGGTCCATCTGACGTCAGTTCCTTTGCAAGGAATTCTCTGGCTTTTTGGACCGAGTTCAGGTAGTGTCTTTTATTTTTATAGAGAAGTGACATCCCCGTTGGGGCTTCCCATCTGTATCGCAGAGCACGTGATCTCAGTTCGTCGACCAGGAACTTGTATTCCTTTCTGTCTCGCAGCATCGTCTGGGGGATCTCTTTCAGCACTTTCACTTCCTGCCCCTCTATGTATAAACTCTTGTTGTAAGATGTGACTGAGATGAGGTTCCGGAACCCCTGTGTCGCAAAGTGGATGACCACGTCCCTTGGTTGATGCCTGTTTGTTGCTGTCCATGCGCCCACTCTGTAGATTCTGTCGAATTGCCATGCGATCTCTGGGGTTCGCTTTCCCAGAAATGTTGCCAGGGCCTCTATAAAGGTTCCGAGCAGGCCCCCTTGGGTTTCGTTTGGTGTCTCTTTCCAACCTCTAAATCTGATTGCGGACGCCATTTGCCAGTATTGTATCATGGAGGATTGGTCTTGGGCCACCCCTTTCATCTCTGCTATCTCTCCCTCTACGTGGTTCTCCACTTCTTCCATCCGCTTGTCCACATTCTCCCTGATCTCCTGGAAGTTTTTCTCCATTTCTTCCCCTATTCCCTTGTAGTGTGCTTGCATTGCCTCCTTCATTTGGTCCAGGTCCGCGGCCATCGCCCTGTGTTGCTCTTCCCATTTTCTCTCTAGCTCTCTACCCTGGTCTTTCAGCATTCGTTTTATGTCATTGCATCTTTCCTCCATCTTTTGTTCTGCTTCTACACACCTCCTCTCCATCTTTGTGTCCATTTCCACCAACTTTTTATCCATTCCATCCATCCTTAGTACCAGCGTTTCTATTACTTCTTTTAATTCTTGTATCATGTGTGCTGTTGGGCTGGCCTGTGGGTACAGATGGATCTGGGGGCCTGTGGTTGGATGGGAGGGTGTGGGGGTGGGTAGGGTGCTCCCTGGTGCTTTAGGAGGCTGGGATGTTCCAGGAGGCTGGGATGGGGAGGGAGCAGGTCCCTTTGTGGGCATCAGTTTGGTCTGCTTGGAGACCATCCTGTCTTCTGCCTGTTGTTTGCCCTGCTTCTGGGTCCCTTGGTTCCCTTGGTTCAGGGGGCTCAGCTGATGGGCTTCTTTCCTCCCTTCTCTCTCCCAGTTCTCCCAGGCCTTCCACCTCCTCTTCCCTCCTTGGTGCTTCTTTATCTTCTGGGTCCCTTGGTTCAGGGGGCTCAGCTGATGGGCTTCTTTCCTCACTTTTCTCTCCCAGTTCTCCCAGGCCTTCCACCTCCTCTTTCCCCTCTGGTCTTCCAGCCGCCCTCTTCGCCTTTAACAGCTCACCTCCCGCAGGTATTCTTTTTCTCTGTTGCTCCCTCTGCTCTCCTCCGCTCTTGTCGGCGTCCTGTCGGCTTCGTTCGCTTCCACCTCTCGCTTCTCCGCTCTTGTCGGCTTCTTTCTTTCTGGCTCTGGCCGCCTCCGCCTCTGTTTGCTACTCCAGTCCTCCTCCGCTGCTCTCTCGCCGTTCCTCCCTCTCTCCAACTCGTCCGGGGGTCCTCCTCAGGCCGGCAGGCCCCCCCCGGCAGCGATCCAGTGTCCTCCTCCTGCTCCGCCGCTCATCTCTCGCCTGCTCTCCAGCTCTCCTTCGCTTGCGGCGCGGTGTTTTCGGGCCTGCCGGCCGCCCGGCCACCGCCGGCTTCCGCGGCTCCATCCGCGGCTTCCCGGGACCTCCCGGCGGCAAGTCTCACTTTTTTTTAAAAGATCCGAGGTTCCTCTACAATCCCGACCTCTTTCTTCGTCGCTCACTTTCGCGGTGTTTCTTTATTTTGAATTTCGTGCGAGCCCCGTCCCGGAGCTCTCAAAGAAAGGCTCCGGTCCTCGTGACCGGAACCGGAAGTCGCTCAACACATTGTTTATTAAGTACTTACGATTGTAAAACTAGAAAATTAATAAAATGTTTATAAAAATAAATAAATAAATAAATAAATGTGGGCACTTGACAACCAGAATGTTTTCAAAATGATTGCAGCATCCCAGGACCACGTGATGCGACTGTCTCAGATGACTTCTGATAAACAAAACCAATGGGGGAAGCTGGATTCACTTAATGACCATGTGATTCATTTAACAACTGCAGTGATTTCTACCAGCAAGGATTACAGGACTGCTAGATTGAACTATGTAACATTTGGTAAGATACCCAAATTGCAGTCAGTAGTAAGTACAAGAAAAGTTAAAAAGAAGAGCTGGAAAATACAATATGTTGATAGATTGATAAATAACCTCAAGATAGTGAAGTATCTGTGCATTATCCCACAGAAAGGGGAGGGGGGAATTGTAGTCTAGATTTGCCCAGGCAGAAACTATTCCCCACTGATGGTGCCAGAGGTGCCTATAAGATGCCTATAAGATTAGCCGGTATGTATTCCAGATAAATACAGTAATGCCTGGAAGGATATTTGCTAAACAATAATTCTACAACAAAAACAAGTCTCTGCTTCCTGCTGTAAGTTATTACATCTGGTCTAAACTGTGTTTTAATTAAATCTCTTTATGACAGTTTATGCTTTATTTTGAAAGTAACAATGATACTTCTGATTTTCATCATACCAAACATTTCCTTGAGAGGGGGGAAAAAAACCCTGATTTACTAGGCATTATATCCAGAACCTTTATTATTGATTGCCATTATTAGTATTTATGTGTTATTGACAGTTTTGTTATTGCATTCATTTTGTTTATATTTGTGATTAAGTCTTATACCCCAAATGAGTCTATTTGTATTCAACTCAGTGCCATCAAATTAGCCTAGGCCTACTGTATCATAATATAAACAAGTTTTTAAAGTGAACTGTGATTGCACACTTTAAAGGAAGAAATTTGAGATGCAAAAATACTACCGTAGCTCTGCTTTATAACCCAGAGGGCAATGACATAGCTTTTTCCTCTGGGCTCATCCACACCTACTACTTGCTATAGTGGGAAAATGCATTTGGTGAGGACAAGAATATTCAGAACCAACCTCAATCTGATTTCACAAAGAAAGAAATTCTACAAAGACCAGAAGGAAATCCTGGTTTGCTCTACTTCAATGGTGTATTTCTTTATTTCTGCTGGAACAAACTTTGCCAAGTAGTCACTCTATGGAAATTGAGCCTTGGACTTTGAAAAAGTAGGATGGGAAGAGTATTAATGCTTTTGAACTTGGTGTTGGAGAAGACTCCAGAGAATCCTTGGGACAGCCCAGAAAATAACCCAATAGATCATCAAACAAATCAACCCAGATATCTCATTTGAAGCACAAACAACCAGGCTCAAATTATCCCACTTTAGAAACATCACGTGAAGACCTAACTATGGAGAAGGTTTTAATGCTGGTAGAAGTGGAAGGAAAGAAAGAAAGAAGAGGATGACCAGCAGCAAGATAGATACTTGCATAGTTGGAAGACCTAAAAGATCAGGTTAAGGATTGAGTGATTGTTAAGAAGAAAATCTATCTATGTAGTCAATTGATTATGACACATAATCAATCAACCAAGTTACTTTAATAATGCTTGTAAATAACTCTTTGTCCTGATTTTCCCAGTTCATCAGTGAAGCTTAATCTTAACCCTACTATTTTTTCAAACGTGAATGTTTCTGCTTATAGAAGCACCATGCACCAATCTATGCATCTTCCTGCTTCTAAGCATCTGGGCTCAAATGAACCATTTTCCTTCTCCTCTCCCCAATGTAGAAACAATTACCCTATATTTCAACCCAGAGTTATGCTCTAGATGTGTACAAAAGGCTATGTCTAATCCTTGATGCCCCCCCCCACCAATCTACTGGTACAAGACGAGCACTGGTAATATTATGTCCGGCTTCTCACAATGCCCTTCTTCTCAAAATGTCCCACAGCAATAAAGTAATGAACACTTAGTAAAATGCTTCCGTTGCACATTAACTCTTGTCATTTTGTGAAAGCTTCCTACAATGGGAACCATGAATCCAGGGTCTTACTAGATTGGTGGTGTGAAATAGAAGAGATAGAGATGCTCTGCCAATTTTGAAACTCAGTCAAATGTGAAGAATGAATTTATTCTCATCTGTAAACTGATAATACTGGCTGAAAGCATGTAGATATGCATACAAAATGCTGAGCATGTCAACTCACGGCTTCCTAGTCATCATTCCAAATTATGGTCAATGAACTGGGAAAGTACACAATATAGACACAGACTTTTTTTCCAGACTAATTATCAGTTCTATGCTGTGCTATGCATCCATGGTCCTTATTTCCTTTCTGCATTTGGAATGCAACTTTAACTTCATATTTCCATTATATTTAGAGTTATATCTCTCCTTTTCTTGTTCTTCCCTATCATTTTCTTTCTTCTGTTCTTTGTACTTTGTGAGACCTACCCTGGACTTTTTCTATAGTCATTGAATGCAGACATATATATTAAGTTTCAATCTCGCCTTATCCATGAAAGCCGGCTGACTTTGGGCCAGTCACTCTCGCTTAGACCAACCCACTTTACAGGATTGTTTTGTTTTTTTTTTATAAATATTTTTATTGGTTTTTTATAAAGTTTTTAACAAAAAATGAAATAACAATTCAACTGTAAACAATTATATACATATACAATTCGCAAACAATCAAACAAAACTGCTCGGTACCCCCTCCCCACCACATCCTTCTAAGACAAAACTAACCCCCTCTTCTTCCCTCTAACAACCTACTTAAACCTTTCTCCAATTCCATCCTCTTCTCCCACCTACATCCTCTCCCTCATACCTTCTTCCTACCTGCCTGACTTTCACTCCTCCTTCTTCTTCCAACCAATGTGGTGCCCAGAGGCCACCCGAGCAACCCCTTGCCACCTAAAAAGAGAAAAAAAAACTCCCCAAAACAGTTGAAAAAATATAAAATAACTATTATTAAAACCCTCCCCCCTCCCCCCCAGGCTTCCCAAAGTGAATACAGGGTAAAAACGCAAGAAACCCCACTAGACTACTTATACGTAATTATTTAACTATAAAACAAATATAATTCCTTCAATTGATATTTCTTCTGTATATAATCTATCCATTTTTCCCAATCCATCAAAAATTGTTCATTTGAGTGGTTTTTCAAATATGCAGATATCTTTGCCATTTCAGCCAAATTCATGACTTTTAATGTCCATTCTTCAATAGATGGTATTTCCAATGTCTTCCAATATTGACCCACCAACAGTCTTGCCGCCGTAATCAAATTCAAGATCAATTTAGTCTCTGTGGTGGTACAGTCTTTTATAATACCTAATAAAAATAACTGTGGTGAAAATTCAATACGCTTTTTCAATATATTTTGGAGAATCCACCATATTTTTATCCAAAAAGCCTTAATTTTTTTACAAGTCCACCAAATGTGAAAATAAGTAGCGTCCATAAAATCACATCTCCAACATTTAGGTTGCATATTTGGATACATAAGTGATAATTTTTTGGGGTCTAAGTGCCATCTATAAAACATTTTATAAAAATTTTCTCTTAAATGCTGAGCTTGTGTAAATTTTACATTTTTCACCCATATCCTTTTCCAGATTTCCATCGTAATTGGATGTCCAAAGTTACCTTCCCATTTAATCATACAATCTTTAACTAGTTCATTTCCAGAATCAATTTCAATTAAAACATCATATATTCTTTTAATATGCATACTTCTTTGATCTCTAACTTGTTGAATTAATTTTCCATCCTTTAAAGAAAAACCCATTTTAATATCTTTTTGCCATTTAGCCTGAAGTTGCATGTGTGAATACCAGTTATGAGCTATTCCTTCTTCCCTTAATCTATCTAATGATTTCAGTTCTAAGCTATTCCCTTCTTTAATTAAAAGCTTCTCATAGGGTACCACATCCTGGATTTGTTGTCTATTTATACTCTCTATTGCATGCCTGGGAACTGTCCATAAAGGAATTTTACCATTTAACTTATAAGAATACTTTTTCCAGACACGCAACAGTGAATTTCTCAATAAATGTTCTTTAAAACCCCTATCCAACTTTTTTTCATAAACTAAATACGCATGAAACCCATACAATAATCCGTACCCTTCTATATTCAATATTCTTTCATTAGTTACATTAATCCAATCACTTATTGCTACTAAAACTGCTGCATAGTAATATAGCTTAAAATTAGGCACTTTCAAACCACCTCTTTCTCTTATATCTTGAATAATTTTTAGTTTAACCCTTGGTTTCTTGCCATTCCAAATAAATCTATTAATACCTTTCTGCCACTCCTCCAAATTCCCATCCTTTTTAAGTATTGGTAACATTTGAAATAGAAATAAAAATTTCGGCAATACATTCATTTTAACTGCAGCTATCCTTCCCAACATTGATAATTGTAATTTTTTCCAGTTCTCCAACTCTAATTGTACTTTATTCCATAAAGATTCATAATTATTCTTATATAATTTCCCATTTGACGCTTCAATATAAATTCCTAAATATTTAACTTTCTTAACTATTTCACACCCCGTTATTCTTTCCAAATCCTGTTTTAATTTATCACCTAAATTTTTAACCAGCATTTTTGTCTTGGATATATTTAGTTTAAAACCTGATACTCTTCCATAGCTTTGTATAATTTCCATCAACCTCTGAGCTGACTGTATTGGTTGTGTTAATGTCACAAGTAAATCATCTGCAAAAGCGCATAATCTATAATCATGTTGCCTTATCTGAACTCCTTTTAAATCATCTGAAGCTCTGATCTTATTCAATAGAACCTCTAAAGTTAACACAAACAGTAAAGGGGATAAGGGACAGCCCTGCCTGGTGCCTTTCTCTATATTAAATGAATCTGTTAATTGACCATTCACAATAATCTGCCCTGTTTGTTTCTGATATACTGCTAATATAGAGTTGATAAACTGGTCCCCCATTCCCATCTTGACTACAAGTCTTTTCAAAAACAACCAGTTCAATCTATCGAAGGCTTTTTCCGCATCCAGAAACATAAGAACTGCCGGCACCTGAATATGTTTATCCAGATGTTCTAGTATATTAACAAGTTGTCTAACATTAGTTTTCATCTGTCGCCCTTGTAAAAAACCAGTTTGATCCGGATGAATTATTTGTGTTAAAACTGTCATTAATCTATTAGCCAAAATTTTTGCAAAAATCTTGTAGTCAGTATTCAACAGAGAAATAGGTCTAAAGTTCTCCACTTTAACATTGTCTTTACCCTCTTTAGGAATCAAGGAGACGTAAGCCGTTTTCCATGAAGGTGGTACCCGACCCCCCTCTTGTATGTTTACAAATAACTCTCTCATAGGTATAACCATTTCTTCCTGTAAAGACTTATAATAAATCGCTGTAAAACCATCAGTTCCAGGAGATTTTTCCATTTTCAGTTGCTTAATTGCAGTAATAATTTCTTCTGATGTGATCAATGCATTTAATCTGTCTCTTTGATCCAGTGTAACTTTCAAAACATTTTGATTTTCTAAAAAGGCATCAATCTCTTTCTCTTGAACCTTCTCTTCAGAATATAATTTAGTGTAGAACTCTAGGAAAGCTTTTTAAATTTATTTATTTATTTATTTATTTATTAAATTTCTATACCGCCCCTCTCCCGAAGGACTCGGGGCGGTTTACAGCCTTAAAATTTAAAAAACATATAAATGTACAAAATTAAAATATTTAAAAATTTCTTGTTGAAATACTTCTTGCCCCTTATATTCTACCTTCTCAATTATACGGGATTTTTGTTTTTTCCTTAATGTGTAAGCTATAGCTATTTCGAGTTTCTTAACTCTCATCTTTCATTGTAAGCATTTCTGGAGGGGGTTGTGTAGAAACTTGAGGTTCTGTCGATGTCTGCGCTACAGGGGCTAAAGGGGCAGATTGTGATTTTGCTAGCTGCCCAGGGGATGGTATAGCCGCCTTCGCTGCAGCTGTCTTTAATCTCGTCGTCATTTTTTTTTCCTTAAGTTACCAAATTTTCCTCCCTTCTTAATTTATTTTAAATTATTTTAAAAGTCCAGTTACGTTGTAATTCAGTAAAAAATTCAAGTCAAAATGGTTTCTCAAATCACTTCCGCAAAAGAAGAGAAAGTTCAGTTTCACTTTCAAGCACTTTCAGGATTGTTTTTGTGGGGAAAATAGAAGGAGAAAATTGTGCTGCCCTGAGTTACCTGGAAAATGTGGAATATAAATAAATAAAAAATAAATAAAAATAAAAATAAAAGCTTAGGGCAGGGGTGTCAAACTGCCGGCCCACAGGCCGGATGTGTCATTGGGAAACCACGCCCATCCCATTGCCAGCAATGGCAAAAAAGCTCCAATACGTTGCGTGACGTCAGGTGATGTTGTGAGTTTGACATGTCTGGCTTAGGGCATCCAGCTGAGGATTATGGAGGACTGGACATCTCTAAAAGACAGGGCTGCAGTGGTGAATAGCGGTCAGTAGAGTCCCTCTAGATAAAGGAGAGACCAAGAGATCACGTGCCAGCACCCCAGACATCTGTTCCTTGTGAGGAGACTGCACAAACTGTAGTTTTACAGTATTCTCAGCAGTGGAACAGCTGGTTACCAGAGACACTGTTCACACCCACAGCACAGCCTTTTGAAGGATATTAAGTTCACTCAAATCCTCATTTTCTTAAATACTTTAAGATATAACTAATTTACAGCTAAAGAGAGGTCTTTGGAACACTGGGATGAAGGAAACAACCAATTGGCTGTTCTATAAAGGTACTTTAAATCTATGCTGGAAATTTGGAACACGTGAAGGGTCATCTTATTATGTCTGGTGGACTTGTCAAAATGCCAGAAAATTCTGGGTTCAAATGCATCCAGTAAACCCAAAGAATTTTAAAGACTAATTTTCAACTAAAATCAGAGCTTTTCTTGCTGGGACTAATTGTCAAACAGCTAGAAAAGACTTCTGGATGATTGTTTTTGTATACACTAACCATATATGCAAAGATGGAATGACTATGAAATACCTACAACAGAGGAATGGTTGATGAAGATGATAGAATTTGCAGAGATGGAAAAATTGACTTGTTTAATTAGAGAAAAGTCAGTAACTATAGTAGTGACTAGAAACCATTTATGGACTTTTTGCTGAAAATGGAAAAAGTGTACTGTGATTTATGGCTTTGGCAGTTAGAAAGGGTCAATTATGGAAAAAAGGGGAGTTATGATGTAATCTTAGAGAGAGGAAATTTGAATGAAATGTACAACTGCTTTAAAGAAGATTTTTCTTTTTTCTACTTCTCTCCTTTCTTTTTCATTTATTTTTTACCATCACTTTTTTTAGACTTTTATCCCCCTTTTTACATATACAATTCACTGTGGCAAACATATCAATACTCCGTCCTTCTTCTATTTATCCTCAACCACAGCCCTGTGAGGTGAGTTGGGCTGAGAGTCACCCACCTAGTTTTTAATTTCTAACTCATGGTCTCTGGTTTCTCGACCAGCATATTCACCACTACACCAAACTGGCTCTTTTCTTTTCTTTTCCTTTATTTTCTTTGTTTAAAAAATGTTTTTATTCTGTAAACATTTCTTTAATAAAAATTAATTTTAAAAATATTAAGTCTTACACCTGGATGCACATGGCTACATGTATATACTGTATACATAGAATTGTGTCCTGCGTAAACTTTTCCCCTTCTGTATCCCTGGTTCTTCTCAAATAAATTGAAGGAAGAAAAAGAATAACAGCACCACTGCTGCGATTAAGAGATAATAAAATAATAATCTGATTGATGATTAATTAGAACATGATTCTATTATGGTGGCACCTGACCAACTTCATCAGTTTCTAGTTTGTTTCCAAGGATGATGCAAACTGCTAGTCTTATGGTCTTGACCTATACCAGGGATAGGCAACCCAAAACACTCAAAGAGCCACACAGATCCCACCACCTACCTGGAAAAAACCACTAGATCCAAAATAAAAGACTCCCCCATTAGCGAAGAGATCCAGCAAAGAATCATTCCCAGAGAGAAATCATCCAGATGCCCTAAGCTCTATGGTCTCCCCAAGATACACAAAGAAGGAACCCCACTTAGACCCATAGTCAGCTCCATAGACTCACCTCTACAAAACCTAGCCAAATTTCTCGCCAAACAACTACAGCCCTATGCAGAATCCATCACCTCACACGTAAAAAACTCATTCCAGTTCATAGAGATCATAAAGAAACAAAGCTTACAGCCCAGCGATCTACTTGTTAGCTTCGATGTCATATCCCTCTTCACCCAAGTGCCAATCAAAGAAGCCTTAACAGCTATCCAAAATAAATACAACCCCCCCCAAACATATCCTAGATCTGACCAACCACTGTCTATCCAACACATACTTCATCTATAACGGACAAAAATACAAACAAATAGAAGGAGCACCCATGGGATCACCCCTCTCACCTGTCATTGCAAACCTCTATATGGAACACTTTGAAACCCAAGCTCTAGAAAAATCTGATCACAAACCCAAACTCTGGCTCAGATACATAGATGACACCTTCGTAATCTGGCCACATGGGAAAGAAAAACTGGACAACTTCCTCACACACCTCAACAGCCTACACCCCAAAATACAGTTCACCATGGAAACAGAAGCTAATAACCAACTTCCCTTCCTGGATGTCTTAGTCTACAAGAAATCCAATGGCTCCCTAGGACACACCATCTACCAGAAGAAAACACACACAAACCGCTATCTGCACGCACTCTCACACCACCACCCAGCACAGATCAACTCCGTAGCCAAGACACTCATCTCAAGAACCAAATGCCTAGCTGACGAACAACACCTAAAAACTGAACTACACACTCTCACTAATGTGCTTACATCCAACGGATTCCAAAGAAATAAGATTTCCAACTTAAACCAAAAAGAAACTCCCACTAAAATCCAAGACAGAGAACAAGAAAACGGCAAAGCCCTCCTCCCATACATAAAAGGCACCACAGACAGGATCAGCAAGATCCTTCACAAACATAATATCAAAACAGCATTCTGCAAACAGAAAAATATCCACCATCCTAAGAAACCCTAAAGACAAAATTGAATTAGAAAATCAAGGAGTATATGAAATCCCATGTACTGCCTGCTCCACCACATACATTGGACAAACCAACAGAAGAATAAGTGCACGCATTGAAGAACACAAAAACTCAGTCAAAAAAGAGGAACCAACTTCTTCCCTGGTCCAACACCTCAAAGCCACAGGACATGAAATTGATTTCAAAAAGACCAGAACTATCGCCAAAACTGAACACTTTAATAACAGAATAATCAGAGAAGCCATCGAGATAGAAAAACGCCCACACAGCATGAACAAACGAGATGATACCTCCTGCCTACCAGCCATTTGGAAACCCGCCCTTATTGACAGACGAGTCCATAGCACGGGGAATGACACCAGACCTACACTCACAAAAACCACACAGGATGTCACCACCACACATCCAGGCAAAAAGCAAACCCAAACCCACACTGATGAGGAGGCACGACCACAAACCAGAAGCCAGACCACAGCTGCATCATTAGCCACCTTAAACCCCTCCAATCCATACACGAAGCAAACTGACACCCACCATGAAGATGAGGCACGACCATGAACGCAAAGCCAAACAGCTATACAGTTCACCATCTCTAATCCCCTTGTAACACTGACTAACCTGAGCACAACAAAGCCCCCACCCAAACAGAACACTCCCCCATCCAATCAGAGCACAGCCAACCCTCCATCCAATCAGAGCACAGCCAAGCCCCTAACCAATCAGAACACAGCTCCCAGCCAATCAGAACACAGCCGAGCTCCCAGCCAATCAGTTCAAACCCCCACTGGCAGTTAAAAGGAAGAAACAGCTAAAATCTCACATTGCTCCTAGAAGCAGAAGCCGAAAGCACCAGCCTGTCGCCAAGACACTTCAAATTCTACGTGGGAGAAAACCCGAAGAACCAAAGACCTACACATACATATATATATACACACACATACATATATATACATATACAAATATATGTACATATACATATATATATATATATATATATATGCATACAAACACACACATATATATCTCATAAAGGTAGAAAAGGATATATGCAGTGTTATCTTCATTTTAGATATCAAAAGGGTCTTTCTCTCTGTCTCTCTCTCCCTCCCTCCCTCTCCTTCTCTTTCTTTCTGCCCTTGGTCTGCCAGTCCTCTTCCCCTTCTCTCTCTCTCTCTCTCTCTCTCTCTCTCTCTCTCTCTCTCTCTCTCTCTTTCTCCCCCCCCCTCTCCAATCTTCTGCTCACCTGGCAAGCTGGCTTCAAGCTGTTATCCAACAAGCTCAGAGGTAGGCAACCGGCTCTTTTATGACTCATGGACTTCAATTCCCAGAATTCCTGAGGAGGCTGGGAGCCACAGGAGAAGGCTCAAAGAGCCGCATGCAGCTCCAGAGCTGCAGGTTGCCGACCTGTGACCTATACAATCATCCACGGTTTTGGATCAAGGGTCAGCTCTCCCTGGCATATTTCCCTGCTTATACATTGAGATCATCTCTTGTTTTTTCTCACCATCTGAGATTTTGTCAGAAATCAGGGCAAAAGAGCTTTTTAATAGAAAGTATTCTCAGTTTAGAAAATTCCAGAGATTCACTTACACCATCTTGGCTTCTTTCAAGCTGATGAGACTTTAGAATGTTCAAGCACTAGTTGTGATACCTTTCTGACCACAGGCAAATATTTGGCTTTTCTAGACTTCTGTTTATAGCCTTTTCCTGTCGTTTATTACTTTTCCGCTACTCAGCATTTTCTGCCTTTAGCTTATTTTTATGTCTTGGTTATTGTGACTTGTTCAGATTTTATTATGATAATAAATTGTTTGAAAGATATGCTATAAATAAATCTGAAAGATAAATAAATACATCACTCAAGTGAGAAACATTCTTTTCTAAACTTTCCAAGAGACCGAGAGAAAAATGCATGCATACAATGGGGTTTTGAATATAGGTATCTTGTCTAAATTCCTATATGGCTGTCAGAATCAATGTGACCCAAACACCAGAATACCTTCAGCACTAATGTAGAATAAGAGTGGAATGTTGCAAACTTTTGTATCAGTCTCAAAGTCAAATCTGTTGCACTTTTAATAGTATTAGATCAGCATTTTGAGCTTAATGTTAAATTAAGACTTACAGCACCAGGCACAATTTTAATGAAACAAATATCTATTTTTAGTCAATCTGAACATCTGTATACTACTTACCAACAGCAATTTCTTACCTAAGTTTGCTCGATTCTGCTTTACTAAAACGCAAACCAAAAAATAATGGTGTTTCACTAAAATGCTATACATGTTATTTAGTTTAACAACTTAACCTCCATCCACTCGATCCACAGGCTGACTATAGTCTATCATTCAGCCGTGGTTGTCCACTGGATGATCAATAAACCTTCTGCTTGGCTGCTTGCCTAGGGCTACAAAAACAAAGAAATTGTCAAGAATGTCATACTGATGGGCTACAGTAGGCTACATTTTTATTTACAGGGTATGTCCATTGTGTCCATTGAGCATGTGTTCTGTGTGTTTAGACCAAATTGGCAACGTGTCCACGTACCTTTTAAACTTGTTTTCTGCAGCTTTTCAAACCCCTTTTATAGAGCCATTAAATTTCAGTGGTATAATTGTAGAAGATTAGCAGTGAGTTTTCTGCCATGAAGAAACTAGAAACTTGGAAGCTATAATCTAAGTTCTAAATTAAGTTTGGCATTAGAAAGAAGAGAGCTAGTTTGGCCTAATGATAAGGCATCAGATTAGAAACCAAGAGTTCTACTCTCACCTTAGTTACATAGCCAACTAAGTGACCTTGGGCAGTCACTCTCTCTCAGTTCTAGGAAGAAAGCAATGGCAAACCACTTCTGAAGTACTGCCAGGGACTGCAGTCATCAGGAGCCAACATTGATTCAAAGGCATTCTCCCCAAAAGAAAAACAGAAGGAAAAAGAAGCCAAACTTCTGCCAAATTTTGGGAGGAAGAAGTTACCTCTGCCCAGGCATACTCTAGAAATGTGAACTGTAATCTCAGCAATCAAAAGATAATTCTTCTTGAGCCAGAATTTCTTCAACCTGAACCCTGCCCTGCCCTAATGGAAGAAGTCCTTTCTTTTCTTCCATGTTGAGTTAATCTGCACATACTTTGACTCACACAGTCCCTATCTGCAAGCCACGATGGCTGCATTGTCACTATTCCAATGTTTTATAATTAGCCACCGAATGGTATTGTTTTTAAAATTAATCTGACATACAAGAGCAACTCATTTCACACATGTGAGGCTAAATTTTAATGGAAAAGTAAATGCTTTCCATGCAGATGCTCCCCGGTGAAATTGGATTGGCAAAACCACTGATAACATGTCAACATCCAAGACAAGACAAATGGACACTCTGTCTATTTAACACACACTCTGTAAGAGAAAAGTTCCCTGAGGATGGACACTAACACGAATCTGAAAGCTTGTAAGACTAAACCTTTGGTCCCAGTGACTAACCCAGATTGGATCCTGAAACATTATCCTGGGACACGTATATTCACCTTCATTTGTACAGGATAAATAGGGCTACAATAATCTACATGGCCCCTAGATGGAAGCAAAGAGTTACAATTTTCCATATCACATTGCTGCCCACTAGCGGCCTCACAGAAGCAGCTCCCAATGGTCCTGTCCTTTTTAAGGAGGACCCTCATGCACACATTGATCCCAAATAAATCACCATCAGAATCACATAGTGGAGATGTTAGAAGGAAGAGGCTGAACAGACTGTACTCTGCATAATGACTGTTGCCCCAAACATGTTTACTTTTTTCCCTCTACTTGTATCTGTTCTTACCTGGTGACATGTTTCCTCCGTCTTCATCAATATTCTCAGTGGAACATATCTAGATAGGATGAAGACAAGATATAATGCTATAAGGAACATACAAAGTGAGAATATTTGTCCATAAAGTCCAATATTCCTGACATCTTCAAAGCAGTTTGGAGCCAATTGCGCTAATTCTGATTGTTGTGAATGATGGCAGGAGCTTACAAAAATTGTAGTCCAAAACTACCATGAGCACTAGGTTGTCTCTCCTGACTGAATAAGAGTGATTCCCAAAGTCTTGCTTGATATCACTCTTCATTCTTAAAATTAAAAGTGCCAGAGATTGCATGCGATGCTTGTGCTCTACCGTTGACTTATGGCCCTTTTCTTAACTGTTCATTACTCCGTTACAAGTCTTCACGGTATATTCCCAAGTGTTTAGAATGTTGGTGGTTGCAACTGTCTCAGCAAAATGTACACCGTTGCTATCTTGCCTTAAACAATGTGTATAACAGATTTAAAACAAGTTAATAATTTTTCAAAACTTTTGTGGAAAGGCCATCATGAGTTTCTGAGAGTTGTTATTTAAGAGCAGTATTGATATATAAGCCAAAAGTTCTCCTGTTTTGTGAATATTTATTTTGCTCACCATCTGGAGCTGTGAAATTCACATCACTCTAGGTTCTGCAGTGGAAACGGAATAACTCTTCATGCCCAAATGAAGGATTCCAGAGGGATCCTCTGGCAGGAAAAGACATCTTAATGTACTATCAGGTATTAACATTATAGATGGAATAACTACAAGATAAGGTAACCATTTCTGATGAAGATCCGAGTGGAAAAACACAGAAATTATGCAAAAGTATATTAATAATACCAATGATTGCAAAATGAACGTTGCTTTTCAAAGCTATTATGTGTTCAGACATAGACTGGCGAGGAGGGTAGGAGTAGTTATAGGTAAAGCCACATTTTGCAACAGAAAATTATGAGATGTACAAAAGAATCTATTACACAAGAATGAATAGCTCCTTTGTTCTCTATAGGACAGGGGTGTCAAACTCACAACGTCACATGACGTGTTGCGACGTATAGCGACTTTTTTGCCATTGCCGGCAATGGGGTGGGCGTGGCTTTGCTATGATGCACCCGGCCCATGGGCCGGCAGTTTGACACCCCTGCTATAGGACATCGGGAAAGATGAAGGGAATATCAAAGGCAATATAGTTCAGAGATTTCTTTCATTTTTCTGAACTTCTTTAATTCACTAAAAAGAGTTAAACTTTAGCAAGAGAAAAATCTTTGTTTTGATGATGATAATACGTTATTATCAAAGCAACATTGATTACCTACATCAGCTCATATATATTGCTTCAGTCAAAGCATAATATTCTTAGTAGGGATTTTTTACCTTGTCACTATTGAGTTTCGTTTTTGGGCATTGAACTAAAACTAAACGGATGTGCATTCATTGCCACATTTTAATGAATGGCCCTGCAAATTACAGGAAAGATTTAATGTTTCAGGAATTATTTCTCAAACTATTACCCTCTAGATCAGGGGTGTCAAACATGCAACATCATGTGATGTGTCAAGACATAGCATGACTTTTTTTCCATTGCCGGCAATGGGGTGGACGCAGTTTCGCCATAACTCATCTGGCCCATAGGCCGGCAGTTTGACACCCCTGCTTTAGATATATAATCTGGAGAAGATATGTAGGTTGGAGAACACTTTTTTAAAAAGCTATTTGCCTTCCACATCCACTTCTGGTCTAATTATAAAGCCTATTTCTTTTTCTTTTGGAGAAGTTTGGCCATTAGATTGTCCACCTTATGAAAGACAGAATGCAAGTCTCTCAGGAGACTGATATTCCCAGTGGTAAGTCAAAGCAAACCTTTATGTGAACTTTGACATTAATCAGACTTATGAACTAAAAATGATTTGTATCATTTTGGGCAAAAGGGCCTAGCTGATCTTATGTAAGAACTGTAGCTGGTGTTTTTGCATGCAGCTCAAAAGAAGGACTGTGCAGCGGATGGAACAGGAAAGAAAACAAGAGAAACACGAGGCAGAATGTCTCCCCCCCCTCCTGTTGGCAGATGAACTGAGAGAGTGAATGGAGGGGAACATCTGTAGCAATAGCAATAGCACTTAGACTTATATACCGCTTTACAGCCCTCTCTACGCGGTTTACAGAGTCAGCCTATGTGGAAAAAACGGGAAGGGCTAGCGAGTGTCATGTAGGCCCTAGCGCCGCCCCGTTTGCATCATGCGCATGCTTGTGGGCCTGTTTGCGCGTGAGAGCGTAAAATGCTTTCCCCTCCCTTTCTCTCCAGTCCACAAACTGAGAAAGGTTTGTACCTAAATTTGATAAATAAACAAATAAATATTTTTATTGTAAAACAATAGGAAATCTAGTCCTTTTGACAATCCATTACAATTCCACAAAATGAATACATTCACACATCCTACTAAATAAATAAGAAAATACTTCTAGGTGCAGTTTTCAAACTTCTGACTTTAAAAGCCCTTCCCTTGTTGTAGACATCTTAGCTTAAGTCCAGAATAATGGTAATAATTTCTGGTGAATCTTGAAAGCAGTGCAGGCAGCTGGAAACCTTCCAATAGGAATGAAGTTTCTGGAACAAAAATAACCTTGCATTCTGTGAATGGAAGCTCTTTGGGAAAAGTTGTGTTGTGTCCAGATTCTCATATTTTGACAATTATCATGGAAAAGCAAAGTGATCGCTTGGCACAACTCCAAATCCCTGGGAACTGATAAGAAGGTTAGCTATACATGTAATGGGTAGATTTTTTTTTTTACCAGTGCAAATTGGATATTCAATTTTTCGCTAACCTTAAGTTGCCTGTTCCAAAAATGTAACTTTAGCATGGAGGGGCGGCACTCCACTAGAAGGCAAAATGAGCTGAAGTAGCTGAAGCACGGCTGAAGTAGGCAGAAAAGATGTGAAAATTAGAAACAAAAGCATTTTCCATTGACTCTTAGGCATTTCCAGTGTGCACAAAAGATCCTTTTGTGAAAACATGTGCAGAAGAATCCTGTGTAGATCCTTCCAGTAGATCAGTGGTTCTCAACCTTTTTTAGGTTGAGACCCCACTTGCGCCGCCCATGCGTGCTGCGACCCCGACGTAGGAGTGCGCGCGCGCGCCCACCCCCCGAAAAAAAATGGCGGCCCGCAACACGCCGATCTGCGCGTGCGCGTGCGACGGCCGATCTGCGCGTGCGCGCGTGACGGCCGATCTGCGCATGCGTGTGTGACGGGC
This sequence comes from Bothrops alternatus, assembly GCA_034064705.1. NCBI lineage: Eukaryota > Metazoa > Chordata > Lepidosauria > Squamata > Viperidae > Bothrops > Bothrops alternatus. The sequence goes on along the minus strand of JARGCV010000031.1, from coordinate 577,096 downwards.
CCGAACCACGCATGCGCAGAACCGGCGGGCCCACCGGCTCCAGACCAGGCCGGCCTCGCCTCCGGCAGGCACACGGAGGAGCAGTCCGGAGAAGGCGGGCGCAAAGCTGCCTCCTTCCCGCTCCGCTCCGCTCCGCCATGTCCCAGGCCCGGCCTCCAACTCGCCCTCCGGCAGCCGCCAAGCGGTCGGGGCAGCCGGACCTCGAGGCGGGCCTGCACTTCACCGAGACCAGCTCGGCTGTGGCGAGAGGCGCCCGGCGGCCGCCTCCGGCCCCCAAGTCCGCGCTACGGACTGGCGTCCAGGTCGCAGCGCTCCCCCTGCCAGGCTCGTCCGGGACTCCCACGCCTTCCGTAGGGCCGGCAGCGGCCGCAGGTAGGTAGGCGGGCGGCAGGACTGGGGAGCCCACCCGGGCCAGCTCACTCTCAGCGCCAGTCCCGCTCGGGTCGGGCTGGCTAGCCGGGCGGGGGGCGTCTGGCCAGGCTCCCCAGCTCCTTCCGCGGCTCGGCTTCCCCCCACGCCCGGCTCCTCCCCCCGGCTCGGCCTCCCCCCACGCCCGGCTCCCTCCCCGGCTCGGCCTCCCCACACGCCCGGCTCCCTCCCCGGCTCGGCCTCCCCCCACGCCCGGCTCCTTCCCCGGCTCGGCCTCCCCCCACGCCCGGCTCCCTCCCCAGCTCGGCCTCTCCCCATGCCCGGCTCCTTCCCCGGCTCGGCCTCTCCCCACGCCCGGCTCCCTCCCCGGCTCGGCCTCTCCCCACGCCCGGCTCCCTCCCTGGCTCGGCCTCCCCCCCACGCCCGGCAGGGACTCACCAGTTCATCTTGCCGATCCGCTGGCTGGGCGCCTTACCGCCTGCTTCTGCCGCCACCGCCGACCGAGGGAGGGAGGGAGCTGGCCCGGGCGGGCTCCCCAGTCCTGCCGCCCGCCTACCTACCTGCGGCCACTGCCGGCCCTGCAGAAGGCGCGGGAGTCCCGGACGAGCCTGGCAGACGGAGCGCTGCGACCTGGACGCCAGTCTCGGTGAAGTGCAGGCCCGCCTCGAGGTCCGGCTGCCCCGACCGCTTGGCTGGCTGCCGGAGGGCGAGTTGGAGGCCGGGCCGGGCCTGGGACGTTGCGGAGCGGAGCGGGAAGGAGGCAGCTTTGCGCCCGCCTGCTCCGGACCGCTCCTCCGTGTGCCTGCCGGAGTTTTGCGCTGCGCATGCGTGTGCGGATCGGGTCATCGTGCGCACCGCACATGCGTGGTTCGGCCCGTCGTGTGCACGCGCCGGGCCGAACTGCGCATGCACCGGCCAAAAAAAAATAAAAAAAATTTTAAAAATTAAAAATAAAAAAAATAAAAACAAAATGGCGGCCCGCAGTGTCCGGCGACCCCCGCGAAATGGTCTCGCGACCCCAAATGGGGTCGCGACCCCAAGGTTGAGAACCGCTGCAGTAGATCAAAGAAGCATGTCTCTTCCCTTTGAACTCATAGTGGACTACCTGCCAAGAAGAGATGATTTAGTTGTGCAAAACTCCTATAGGTTATGGAAGCTGAGTTGGACTGACTCAGGGCCTTTATCCGCTGCTGAGTTCATTCTTGAATCAGCAAAAAGCTATAGCAGCATGACATTTTTTAACCCACATTGAAAATCCCTATTCCGCCTCTTTCACGTCAATAAGCTAAGAATGGCTTAGGCCTGTTTCACTTGTGGGACAATCATGGGGACGTGATGCTAAAAAAAAAATGCGGTAGGTTGTTTCCTGAAGAGGAGCCAGTAGGGAAAGGTCCTCAAACAGTCCTCTGATGATTATAACTTACTCTGTCAATCCCCTCCCCAACTATGGGTATCTTTAAAACGTTTAAAGTAAATTTGACTTAAAATTGAGCTTGACTTTACAAATAGCCCTCGACTTTCAACCATTCGTTTAGCGACCGTTCAAAGTTACAACGGCACTGAAAAAAGTGACTTGTGACCATTTTTCACACTTAACACCTATTGCAGCATCTCCACAGTCACATGATCAAAGGGATGCTTGGCAACTGTCATGTATTTATGACAGTTGCAGTGTCCTAGGGTCATGCGATCACCTTCCCAGACCTTCTGACAAAGAAGAGTCAATGGGGGAAGCCACTAAACAAGTGTGTTAGAGCTTAACAACTGCAACGATTCACATGGCAAATGGTAGCAAGAAAGATTGCAATGGGGCAAAACTCACTTAACTATCTTGCTTGACAATGGAAACTTTGGGTTGAATTGTGGTCATAAGCTGAGGAGTACCTATATAGCATTCTTCCCACTCCCGGCTGCAGCTCTGGAATTCCCAGTTTGACTTCACAATCCAAATTCTAAACTGGAGCTGACTCTGTTTTGCTTCTGTGACCAATTCCTACGCCCACTGCTTCACCCCCCCCACCCTGTTTAACCACTGACTTATTATTGAAGTTTGTTTACCACTACCATCATTTTTCTATGTATGGTATATATTCTTCTTAGAGGATCACAAGACCACCCAATATTAGGATAAAAATAATATGATCAGCCTAAAATGTTAACGTTCGTTCTGATCATATCACACCGCACCCCCTTTCTCTCACAGGATGACTCAACAGGCCACAGGGTTGCCTAGTTATGCATTAAAAATAGAGATGAAAAGTCTGACCCTGTTACTGTATTTTAAAGCAAAGCGCAAGGGAGGAATACAATGCTTTCTAAAGGGAAAAACTGATTGACTGCCTGCTTAGCCTGCCATCCAGATGCCAGATGCCAGATGCCAACAGATTAAGGGCGCTGCTTCTCCTTTCCTCCCCTTAGGGTAGTTCTTAATGATTGGATAGCACTTCAGCTAGAGAATGCAGAGGACTGCCCTCTCTAAATTAAAACCAAAAAACAAAAACCACAGTCACTATATTCTGATAGTTTCCAAAAATTCATCTTGGTCCTGAAAGAGATACAAATATGTACATGTTTCCAAACACGGATACCGAAACCTAACCGCAGCCCCCAAAGTTTTACTAGTGAATGGTGGTATCCTTATTCCTGAATTAAGATAATGTCCAGAAAACTCTTCGACACCATTCTGTCTGCTACATTCCTCTTTCTGTACATTGTATAATTTAATTTGGAACTGGAAGCCTGGGTTATTCCAAAACTGGAAAGATTGTGTACTAATTGACAATAGGCAATAACAAAAGGAGTGCTTAGCGTGTAAGCCTTTGTTTAAGGGCTCCCTTGGAGGGGAACTTTAAGAATACCATGAAAAGACTCCAAACAAATCTTTAATCCTCTTCAGGTCACAGTTGGCAGAGTGAATAATAGCAAGGGGGCTTTTGCACCTTTTAGTTCTGCTAAACCAGTGATGTAATTTGAAATGAGCTAAACACAAAGGCCAAGGGATGTGGGGGGGGGAGAGGGAGGGAGGATTTCTTCTCCCCCCCCTCTTGTCAGTCCTGCTCAGATGAACAGATGAATTTCTGTTTTGCATTTATATATAATTCTGTTTGTGTAATTCCTATAAACCAATGGAAGGGGGCAAAAAAAAAACTTAGGTATTTTTTTTAAAAAAAAATCCTGACCACATTCCAAGCAAATTGTTCAATTTGTACACCTTTTATACTCCAGATTCCCCACCTCGCCCCTGTAAAAGAATTTGTCCCTCTCACAAACAGCCCATCTCACTTTTATCCCATCCTCTAATAACCCTTATTCCTTTGTGGGTATCAGTGTGAAAATCTTTCTATCCTTCTACAGCCCCTTTTTTCCCTATTCAACACTAGACTGCACACGATAATTAAACCTTGGGGGCTTAGAGATCCTGGGCAAAAGTGTAAAAGAAATGCAACATGCAGGCCTCTTTCCTCTAACTCACACCTCTCACCGAAAGGGTTCTCTTTCCTTACATATGGCTTTGTAGGTAAATATGCTTTAAAAAAAAAAAAATCCTGGAGGGGCTGGAATTAGCACCTTCTAACAGGGCAGTTTGCCTAATAAGAGGAGCATTATTAAGCAAAAATGGCTGTACTAGCCGGCTTGCTTTACTAAGGGAGAGAAGCAAGATTACTCTGGAATTCAGAAACCATGTACCTCATAATTCCCAAAGGTGGAAAATGTTTCACTTTGGATAATGGATTTTCAACTCATGACTCTTTGAAAGGGCTTTAGATCTCAATCTAAAGTGGGTCAAACGTTGCTTCTAAATAAATGTTTTTGTTCGTGATGCGAACTCAAATTTTAAAATGGAGAAGAGATCCACTGAGATCCCTCTCTGCTCCAAAGTGGCACTGCCCCACATCGGATCTTAATTCATGGGCTACCCCACAGATCAGTACAGGTAATCCTCGACTTCCAATAGTTCGTTTAGTGACTGTTCAAAGTTACAACGGCACTGAAAAAAAAGGGACTTAATGACTGATTTTCACACTTAACAACTGCATTGATTCATTTGACAACTGTGGCAAGAAAGGTCGTAAAATGGGGCACCACTGTAGCTTTAAATAATCTAAATAATTTAATTTAAATAATCACTAAAAATGGTCATAAGTCAAGGACAACCTGTATTAGTCTCTAGCTCCTTTGAATGTCAAACCTTCAAGGTCCTATTATCATGTTTCCCCTTAAATAAAATCCAATCATCATTTACCACACAAAGAAATCTTCAAATTAATTCAAAATTATAATTCCAAGTCCCTCTGGATTCTTAATCAGTTAATTTTTCAAAATCTATATTTGAAGCATCCTTTTTAATCATCCTGTTTAATCCCGAACCATCCTGAAGCATCCTGTTTAATCAGAAAAGTCATACTTTTAAAAAAATATTTCCCCAAGACAACTTTCTAAAGCAGGGGAAAAAAATGCTGCAGTCTGCTCAGTCGCTGTCCAGTCATGTAGGTTATCTCAACTATCTCTCCTTCCTCCAGAGAGATTTCGCCAGTCTGGATCCAGCATCCAGTCATGATTTTCCTTGTAAACATTGCCCCACTATTGGCAGGGCATTGCCATGGTGCTCACAGGAAAGCTTGAGTGAGTGATTTTTTAATTTTCATTTTATGAGGGTTCTATTGTTTTTATCGTGGATTGCCCAGGATTGTCCTTACAACATGAGCAGCGATGTATATTTTTAGGAAGGAAGGAAGGAAGGAAGGAAGGAAGGAAGGAAGGAAGGAAGGGAGGGAGGGAGGGAGGGAGGGAGGGAGGGAGGGAGGGAGGGAGGGAGGGAGGGAGGGAGGGAGAGAGAGAGAGAGAGAGAGAGAGAGAGAGAGAGAGAGAGAGAGAGAGAGAGAGAGAGAGAGAGAGAGAGAGAGAGAGAGAGAGAGAGAGAGAGAGAGTCAGTCAGTCCTGGGTGGAGTCCAAGCCTCACTATTCACAGCACATTGCCTCTAGTCTGTAACTCTAACATAGGCAGGTCATTATACAAATTGCATCTAAAACTAAGGTACATGCATAGACAAGCTGCCATCAGATATAACACAGGAAACCAAGAAGGAATCCTGGTAAGGGGTAGGATCAGTAGGAGAAGACATGTTCTATCCATTCCCCAACTACTATATGGGTAGTGATTATGGATTACAATACATTAACATTATTAATAGAATACACTTTTTTCTTTCAGTAGCCTTGGTGCTTTTTCTATAGGCCAAGTGCAAGAGGTCCTTTACTGAGGCCAATAGCTGACCCACCTGCCTCTTGTATTATTAGGACTTATGATCAGAAATGAGAAGGTGATAAGCTGCCTGGGAAAGCCAAGGGAAATCATCAAAACAATTAAAAAACAAAAATTAGAATATTTCGGACATGTGATGTGACACCCAGAAAAATACGGCATACTCCATTTAATCCTCCAGGGAAAGATTGAAGGCAAACGAGGTCCAGGTAGAAGAAGAACATCGTGGCTTCAAAATTTAAGGGACTGGTTTGGACAAAACTTAGCAGCACTTTTTCGTGCGGGTGCTGATGAAAACAGGATCACCAACATGATCGCCAACGTCCGATAATGGATATGGCACAAGAAGAAGAATGAAACCTATTCAGGTTGCCTCTTTTCCTCATAGAATGGATCCCATAGAATCCCTGCTTAAATCCTGAAGAAACAGATCCTGCCCATGCTTGCAGCATATACACTGCAGCTTCACTAGGCTGTGCTTGCTGTTTTCTTTCTCTGCCACTTCCCTATTGTTATAGTTAACATAGTTTTGTATTGAAGGGAAGACTTGACTTATAGGTTCACATGTCATGGACACCAAGAGATCCTACTCTTGCTCAGAGGTAGCTATTGAACACTTTGTTCCATTGTATCCCAATACTGTTGTAATCCCTGTGGCAGAGACAAGCCATCACCCAAGTACAGCCGTGGGGAAGACATGACGACTATCATTTATTTTCACAGAGAAAATATTTGGCTTCATATTGCTTAGTAAGACCAATGGCATTTGAGTTGGTCTCAATGGACTGCATGTGCTTTTCCTCTGCACATCAAGCCTACCGGTAGCTAGCAAGAGATCCCTTTGGACAGCCTCCATCTCCATTTCACTGTTTATATAATGTCCACTGTATTGATGATCTTCATTACAACTAAGCAACTCTCACAGAAGCCAAGAATAGATGCTTTCCCTAGTCTCAGAGTATGTGAAACATCTGGGACTCAAGGTCTGTCCTGTCAAGGTAATAAAAAATAATGGGTAATCAGAGAAGCTCCAGAAATTCATCTATTCATAGCAGGAATTATGGGTTCCAGCTGAGAACTAATGTACCTATAAAAAGCAGGGCTGGTTTTTACTTTGTTTAGATCTCACTGAATTCTTGTGACTTGTATGCTTTATTTGTGAAATAAATTCAACAGGCATCTGAAATCAGTTAAAGTAAACAAAAAAACAAAATACGGAAGCTCTCAGAGAAGCAACTATTTTGGATTAGATCCAGAGACTCCTTTCACTGATGGGAGATATTCAGTTAAGTGAAATCTTTTTCCAGGATGGCAATGGAAACTTGGATCTCACCGATGAATGCACTATAAAAGAACATTCAATCTCTGGTACTACCAGTTAAATCTTAGGTCCCAAATAGCTGGGATACAAAAAAGCTTCTTTCTCAAGTTTGGGAGAGAGGCTGCCAGTTAGAGCTAGAAAATCTAATATTTCAATCAGTTATATAGACGTTTCTTTTTTTCTTTTTTATAAAGGCATCTACAAAGATCAGTAGGAAAATTTATTCCTCTGAATTTCTCCTTTCCAAAGAAATTCCACATCTCATTTCAGGGAGCTACCACAACTGAACTCCTGTACTTCTAGGGAATTAGTGTACTGTGTGAAACCAGGTAATTGTTTTATTCCTTTTTAAAAAGATACTGCATGTATAACTATGACTTCGTATGATGTGTGACTCATATCATGATTTATTCACCTGGTAGCACAGATTTACATTCACCTTCAGCCATGGAAATGGACTGGAGGCTTTAGGGCCAGTTCTTTTATCAGCCCAAATACATCCTATAGGTTTGTTGTGTGGAGGAAAATTAGAGAAATGAGGAATACTCAGATTGCATATCCTGAAGGAAGGGTGGGATAGCTCTGGTTTTAATACTCTTCAATTAGGTGATGTGTAAACACCCTTTGCCCATATTTGCACTACCTGCTAAAAGTTAAATATTTTGCATGTTGTTCAGTTCTTGCTACTGGTATAAATACCTTATAAATTAAAAGAAATGACAACTTAATGTCTCTGTGTATGTTTATTTATTCATTCAATTTTTATAGCCACCTAACTCAACCAACTGGTTCTAAGCAGCTTACGTTTCTAAAATTATTAAAACAATTACAACAATTTATAAAACAAAACATTCACAAAATAAATTAGTGTAAATAGCAGCTGTGGTAGTAATTATAGTTAACTATAGTCTATGTTTAGAGCACATAATGCTATCAACCATGGTTTACAAACCTCCATCTGGATGCATCAATCTTTCTAAGCCACAAACATGGAAACCCTTCAGTATCTCGCCTTAGTCCATTGCATGAAATCAGCCATTATGTGAAAAGCACTTCGAGGACTTGAAACCATTAAGTTATTATGAAATAGTATATAACATTACTTCAACCGCTATTTGGTAAAAAGCATGAGATTCCAGCCTCCTACAATTCTTTTTACTGTAATTTGAGACCGGTATACAAACACACACTCTCCCAGGGAGAAATAACTTCATGAATACTCTAATCAGATTTTAAACCAGAATAACTGACTTGACTCTACAGTCTTTGATGCGATCAGAGAGCATCTATTGCACCAAGACAGCCAGAAAGTCTTTCGTGCTGGCTTCATCAAAGGCACTCCTAGTTGTGGATCCAGCAACAAAGCACTAATGAATGTATTCGCGTAACAACACAACCACAACCATTTTTGCTTGAAATAATCCTTGATAAACTCCCTCACCAATGGCTTTAGCCTTGCAGCTTCAGGGCAGACCTATTCACTCCGAAGCCTCAACTGATTTGAATATGACTTGCTTCCTATGCGGAAGGAATAAAGCTTCCCCCACTTATCAAAAGATAAATGCCCCACAATCAGCGGCGAATCCCAATAAACATGGATAGGGTAACGACACAAGCCCCATTAGGTTGGGGAGGGAAGAATAAATCTGCCTTTTTCTTCCTTTGAAATGCCTCCCACTTGCAGGGATGTACGGAGACGTGCAGGGATGGCTGCGCTCACCGTTGCAATTCTACACAAAGTGAGCCCAGGCTACAATCCTTTGCATGCTTGCACTTTGTAATGAAAGGTCGTGTGTGTGTGTGTGTGTGTGTGTGTGTGTGTGTGTGTGTGTGTGTGTGTGTGTGTGTGTGTGTGCATGCTTGCACTTTGTAATGAAAGGTCGTGTGTGTGTGTGTGTGTGTGTGTGTGTGTGTGTGTGTGTGTGTGTGTGTGTGGTGCCACTTCACAAAAATCAGATCTTCGATTTTGCCGGGCCATATTCTCCAGGCTGCTAGAATCCTATTCCCTTTCCTTGAACCTGGACCTTTTGAAGGGGCCCTGGCGTATCTTTCAGGAGATTCGTATTTCCATGGGTGAATCTCCAGAACGCCAAATGGCGGCTTTTACGGGGTATCGATGCCGACTGCTGATTGGCTGACGGTCTGTCAGTTTGACGAAGAAGAGGTTGAGGCGGCGCAATTGGGTGGGTTTTCCTTTTCGCCCCTTTAAGGACAAAAAAAAAAAAAAAGCACCTGAAGCCCGCCACTAATTTTCCCCTCGCCCTCTTTCCTTACACCCAAGTCCTTTCTTATCTCGGGTAATCAGGTTGCAGGAATTCCTCCCTCGATTCTGCTTGGCAGCCTTCTTACAGGAGCGTTACTATTTGGAATACATTCCTGCTTAGATAAAAGGGCTGCCCTGGCAGCCTCAGGAAGTAACTTTAAGTATGAAGCAAACATCCTAGTTACTTAACAGCCCGTAAATGAGCTCAATTACATCCTTCGCCTCTTCAGATATGAATTAAAGAAGGCTTGGCTTTGATCTGGAATTAAGCAAACCTTGCTTTAAATCAGCCTAGCATACGATTTTATTAGGAACAGTAGTTAGTGGTTAATGTATCCAGGAATATGATGCTGGGAAGCTTTAAAATGTAGTGCTAGGCTGGAATGTGTACTTGACAATGAATTTTAAAGCAGTTTTGGATACAGAAGGTGTGCAGAAAGTATTACTTTTAAATACTGGGGGTAGAGAGTGACAGGATGTATCTTACACACCTTCCTTCTCTGTTAAATTAACTGTAACTCTTTTCATGTAATGGATCCTCAAGACAAATTAGAACTAAAGTTACAGGGAAGTTGTGTGTTGCAAATATTAAAACAGATGTGTGTTCAGCTAAAAGAGAAAAAAAATATCCAAGAAATACAAGTAGGCACCAAAAGATCTTTTTTAGTATAAATGTTCATTCGTTGCCATGCCGAATGTAACATTAGTATAACAACTTCTCATATGTCCAAATTCCCCTGTATGCTGTGGAACAGATGTTGTCCTGCTTTCTATTACTTTAATTTATGAACCTTACATATGTGGAGTTTTCAAACCAAAGCTATGAGAGTTTGAGTCATATAATTGTATATCGTTCCCCTGCTGCCACCCATTTCTGTGAGGAATTATTTGGGGTAATTTTGTTTGCCATGTCTCAGCAGTAAAGTTTGAATTTCTTATGAGTAGCTTAAAATATACCTGCTCTAAAAGAGTTCAACTTTCAAAAAAGCCAATCTTAGCACAATTACAGGAATATTCAAAGATCCATATTAGGAAGGGGTTTTCTTGTTTTAGATGATCTAATGAAACAAAATGCAATTAAAACTAACAAGACAACAAAGTACCCCCTCTTGGGGTTCATAAACACACCGGTGGGAGTGCTGAATTAAAGAGACCAGTATGTATGTAATTGTTCCTTATTTAACTTGACCATTTAAACAGCCATTTCCCCTCTTGTTTTTCAGAGCAAATTAATTCAGGGGCCAACTGCTGCTTAACTTACATATATGTGGTTATATCATTTCCCTGGAACAGACCAAGATGTGTGGACTTTGTCATCAAGTTTACATTGCTTTGAATTTATGCTTTTAAAATTATCAGTCAAATTCTTTGGCCTTCTCTCCAAAATGTTATTCTCAGCCAGCCTAATTGACCTATACCACTCTAAATGAAAAATAAAAGCCATCATCATTCTGGAGTTGTAAGTAATTTATGTCTCATTTATGAATAGTATTTATATCCTTCACCCACAGTGGTTATTCAGTGATATTAATGTTACTATTACCGTAGTATTATATTTATATCATATATGATGCCATTATTACTGTTAAGTAATTACTATTAATCAGTAGTATTGTTCAGAGTGAAGCTGCATTTAACTGTTACAGTAAGTTAACAGTTATTTTATCACTAGGCACTGTCATTCTTTCAGCGGCAGAAGCATTACAGTACTTTATTTTGCTCAGTGATGAGCCTTAAATAACATAAAACTTAGAAATAAAATAAAATTGCCTGCCTGCCTACCTGCCTATATCTATCTATCTATCTATCTATCTATCTATCTATCTATCTATCTATCTATCTATCTATCTATCTATCTATCTATCTATCATCTATCCATCCATCCATCTCACCTATTGTGTGCCTCCTGGAGTCACTGTGTGTGAGTTGGGTGGCTATATAAAACTGTTAAATAAAATTAAATAAATAAAATCTACAGGTAAAGTACCATGCATTAAACAAAATTCAGACAAATTAATCCATATACTGGTCTCAATTTCAAGTAATCCTACTTCCACAGCACTAGTCATGCACAGAGGCAGGTGAATATTTCTGACAAACATGAACAGAGTCAACCTTTGATAAGTTGGAATAAACATTGAGTTGTGTAAGGAGCTGTGTAAGAGCCTTTGCTTAAAAGCGTGTTATTGCAGCAGGAACAAATGGGCCACCCTGAGAGCAGTAAAAGTCCTGGATAGCTGATGCAGATTTAGTGATGTAGGAAGATTTTCTACAATAAGGTAGGCTGGGTGAAGAGGAAGCATCTTACTCCAAATTAGCCATTAGTTTTTATGGATCATCAGAGACTGAAGCTCAGATCTTTCCACTCCATGTATGCCGCCCTGCCCACTGAATTCAGCAAGGAAAAAAAATCAATTTCAAGAAGTCTTGAATTTGGATTTGTTATGGCTTCAGTATGTGGTTTCTCTCAGCTGTAGTACTTCCATCTGTAAAATGGGCCATAGAGAATTTAGAATTATTTTGTACAGGCTGTTATTTTGGGGGTTGGAAGGGGGGGCTGGCATGAGGTGCTCCTAATACTATAAAGCCTGAAGAGTATTTTCCAGTAGTAAAGGTCTCACATAAATGTTATGTAGTAGCACTGACTAAGGAAGCATCTTTGAATGCAAATATGTGTGAACTGCTGTCATTACCGTTCTATTTATGTGCATACTCTTTAGAGCAGGGGTGTCGAACTGCCAGCCCACAGGCCGGTCGCATCACGTGGAAACTGCGCCCACCCCATTGTCGGCAATTGGCAAAACAGTCCCGATACGTTGTGCGACGTCACGTGACGTTGCAAGTTTGACACGTCTGCTTTAGAGAAATACATGTTTGTGTCAATGCCGTGGCCATATATCTATGATAGAGCAGTTTGAAAACTTTGTAGTGCAGATGTTGCATTTAGCATTTATTTATTTATTTATTTAATTTAAATTTCTAATTTCTATAGAAATTAAATTACTAAATAAATAAATGCTAAATGCAACATCTGCACTACAAAGTTTTCAAACTGCTCTATCATAGATATATGGCCTATGATAGATATATGGACTATGATAGTCCCATCATACCATCCTGCTTATTACTTCTGCTTTGCCTGGGGATTATGCAGCAGGCAGCCATTCCTCTTCCCCCTTTTGTGTATCAGCTGCTGAATCAGCCCCTCTCAGCCAGTTTTTTTTTCCTAAAAAAAATATCTTTGTGATTAAACTTTCTTAGGTTTGGTGGAAGAAGAAACCCCATCATGATGTTGAAAGACTAGTGAATTACAATCCAGTTTATTTTGATATTGAGGAATGAGGCTGTTTTTGCCAAATATTTTGGACCATCTTTGTCAACAGACATTTCCTGCAGCAAAGAGTAGAAATCTACTGTACTATAATTTATTTAGATTAGTCTCCCCATTGGCTTGTCTAGCTGGAAAATCTGGAATTCTATATCACTTTGGCTTTTAGTAAACTAATACCTTCCAACAATTTAGTCATCAGTGTTTAATATTTATCATAAGCAAGAAAGGATATACAATAAAATCTCCAATAAATACAAATATGCTAAGTATGCTATGCATTACGGGAGAATTGGCAGATGTAGAAAATCTAGGCCAAGATTTGCATTCAAAAAATTAACATTACAGTGCTACAATCTCTGTGTTACCATGCATGGTGCGCTGTGTATGAGTCTACATTTTCCAAAGCCTCAGCCAGAAAGGGCAATAAACTTTGGTTTTGGGAGTTAAAGTCCAAAATACCCAGAAAGCGCCATAGTTTTTATCCCTTGTGTGGGGATTGGAGGCCACTGAAAAATAAATGATGTCAGATGGCCATTTTCCCATGGTGCTTTCTTGATATTTTGTCTTTGGTTTAACCTTCATTATTTCAACACTAGCAACAGAAATAAGAATTGAAGGAAAGAAGTAAGGATAAGTTAGAGTCTATACCATGTCTCCTATACACTTACCGTATGTCATGTTTCAAGCATTTCCATTCAACAGTTAAAAGAGAAATTTGGAGCAACTCATTTGTATGCATCGATTTCCAACAATTGCTTATGGTTTGTGGAAGATAAATAATATAGATGAAAGCCAGTATAGCAGAGGTTCTCAACCTTTTTCAGGCCGAGACCCCACCTGCGCCGCCCATGCGCGGCGCGACCCCGACCTGCGCCACCCATGCATGGTGTGATGGGCCGACCCGCGCATGCGCAGCGCGATGGGCCGAACTGCGCATGCGCCGCACGCGCGTGACGGACCGAACCACGCATGCGCAGCGTGGCGGGCTGAATCGCGCATATGCGGCATGCACGCGACGGGCCAAACCGCGCATGCGCGACGGGCTAAACCGTGCATGCACGGCAGGCCAAACCGCGCATGGACGGCACAACGGGCTGAATTGCGCATGCGCGGCGCGCACACGACGGGCTAAACTGCGCATGTGCGGCGCGCATGCGACGACCCAAACCGCGCATGCGCGGCGCGATGGGCCGAATCGCACATGCACAGTGAGGGGAAATGGGGAAAAAATGGCGGACTGCGGTGTTTGGCGACCCCCGTGAAACGATCGTTCGACCCCAAATGGGGTCGCGACCCACAGGTTGAGAACCACTGCAGTATAGCATAGTGATTAAGATGTTGGAAGTCAACTAAAGAATCTCAGATGCTAGCCCATTCACAGCCATGTAAATTTGCTGAGTGACTTTTTTGAGCATAAAAGAAAGTCAGAGCTCCATATAAATTGTCTTAAGCTCCTGGAGAACGTGTAATTCTGAGGATGTGTATTATACATACACACACATACACACACACAATATCACACAGAGCCAGTTTGATGAAGTGGTTTAAAACAGAGGTCCCCAACCTTTTGGGCACCAGGGACTGGTTCCATGGACAGAGGCTTTTCTGTGGACCAGAGGGTCCGTGGTTTTGTGTGCTGCCTACATCCCACAGATGGGTCTTTGCTTGTTTGTGCAGACCGGTTGCTGGCATGCCGCAGCCCGGTACTGGTCCACAGAGCAGGGGTTGGGGACCCCTGGTTTAAAATACCGGGCTAGAAACCAGGAGACCATGAGTTCTAGCCCTTGGCTTAAGTACAAAACCAAGTGGGTGATCTTGGGCCAATCATTCTTTCTCCCAACCTGGGAAGGGCAAGTGCATATCACTTCTGAATATCTGACACACACACACACACACACACACACACAGAGAGAGAGAGAGAGAGAGAGAGAGAGAGAGAGAGAGAGAGAGAGAGAGAGAGAGAGAGAGAGAATGTTAAAATATTTGAATATAAAACACATCAGCCAAATCTCATCATCATGTTAAATCTTAATACTGACATTGCTATCTTAATACTGACATAGCCATGGGGAACATGATAAAGTTCTTGCATGCCAAAGCATGCTTTAACGTTTTAAAGAATAACTATACTTAAACAGTGAAGCATATTTATTGGGGAGGAAAAACATTTTCCAAGGCTATATGACATTAGCTACTTTTGCATGTATTTTCCCCACAGACTTTAAATCATTTTAAATGCAAAGGAGTCATTTGTATAAATGTAGAAGAACAATAATCCAAGAAGAGCAGGGTTGAAATTAAAACTACAGCAAGTTAAACAGTTTTTCACTTTTCTACCTGCACAGATTTTAATGGGAGGACAACAGACTTGAATTGTTCCATTTCAATGGAATGCAGGCAAAATGAATTTACAGACCCTGTGTTGCATTGAAAAGTGCTAATTTGAAGTATCTCCTCCCCAAAGAATTAGGAAACCTTCAATAGGATAGTTTTAGAAGAAAGCCAAACTGCTCAGAGAAAAAACAGCAACTAAAACTTCATTTAGTAACTGCTGTCTATTAATAGGTAAGCTAATATTCTTCCAGCCATCTGTCATTTCCCTTATCAGCTCCCAGCGGCTCCCAACCTTTTCTATACCCCACACCCCTAGAACGCTTCTGATATATTCTTGCACCTCTTACAAAAGTTCAAAATGATGGCAATGAATTATGCATATACACTATAATTTTGAAAACCCAATATCATCTCGCGCCCCCGGTTGGGAACCCCTGATATATCCAATGAGCTACATTAAACATAACCGGTTCTAAGTCTATGGGATCATCTAGGACGGTTGTCTTTCTCCAAATTTTGTACTTATTTATTACACACACACACACACACACACACACACACACACAGAGAGAGAGAGAGAGAGAGAGAGAGAGAGAGAGAGAGAGAGAGAGAGAGAGAGAGAGAGAGAGAGAGAGAGAGAGAGAGAGAGAGAGTTCAGATTTCCAAGGGGGATTATTTCTAAGCATTCTGCAGCTTGTTTCCTATTTCTTGTAGCTCCTTACCCGTGCATCTTTTTTTTCTGGCTGACATTTGTTGCTCTAAAGCACAGCCATTTGTTTGGTGCAGCTCACTTATCTGGCACAGGTCTTTGAAATGTTTTTGCTGGAAGATTTTGTCACGTTTGTTTAGAAGCATCCACCGTTTCTTTTCTTCTCACTTTTCCTTTTAGAATATCTACTGTGTGTCATGCAGCTTTTGTGAAGTCCCCATCGCTACAGGAAATTGTGTGAAGTCTGTTTGAAGTTTGTTTTCTCCTGCTGATTTCTCTAAGGGACTTGAGCGCAGACTAGCAGGCACATGGAGAGGAACTTTGCTTTGTTTTGGTAAGAATTCTGCTTCTTAAAAGACCTTGGTTGGAATTTTTAAAGGCTCCATCCATGGCTGGAATCCATAAAATGTGCATTGCTTCATATGTTTAGTTTTGAAAAGAAATAAATTATTCTAGCGCCAGGCATACCATTAGATAAAGTATCAAGAAGCCACAAGAAGACCATGTGTATGATGTGTGGAGAGGATGAGGAAGACATTGCTATTTATGCCTTCTTAATTCCCTTCCATCTTTTCTGAATAATTTGCTTTCGATAAAAATGAATGCTCTTTATTATAATGACAGTTTGGGTATGTCAGGCAGCAACACTAAGCAATGGATGTTACCAGATGATGGTGTCAGACATGTCTTTAGTCTTCTTCTATGCCCAGCCCCACACATGATCATCCTTGAAGTACAGCATTTATCTGAGCAGTAAGTAAATTTAAAGTATATTTTCCCAATAAAATAAGCTGAAAATTACATTCAGTAAACTTATCGAAATATATAATAGCAATAGCACATAGGCTTAGATACCACTTCACATTCTTTGCAGCCCTCTCTAAGCTGTTTCCAGAGTCAGCCTATTGCCCTCAACAATCTGGGTCCTCATTTTACTGACCTCGGAAGGATGGAAAGCTGAGTCAATCTTGAGCCGGTGAAAACTGAACTGCTGGCAGTCAGCAGAATTAGCCAGCAATATAGCATTCTAACCACTGCACCACCACAGCTCTTCGGGGAAATTGGGGAATGGGGAACAGTTCCAAAATAGCAATTTAACAAACTCAGATTAAGTTGAGCGGGTTTTCCTTTGTTTACCATTTCCTAGTTTCCTGGTTTCTAGCTTGATGCCTTAACCACCCTTCCAAACTGCTCTAAACTTTCTGCTCACAAAGAAAGTCTCAAGACCATTGTGCATTATTGCAACCATGGTACCAATCAGCTCTCAGGTACTCGAGACCATCAGCTCTGGCTCAACTAAAAGAGCATTTCTCAGCTGAAGGGGTGAGATAGCCAATGAACATTTTATCCCAAAAGGGTGGGAACCTTGAGGTGATGTAGCATGGAAAAGTGTATTTCAGAAACGGAGCAGAAAGTTACATCCTCAGGTTGTTCTGATGGCAGCGATGGGGAATTAACGAACGGCAATTTCTGTTTCTGCCCTCCAGAAGTGGATGCTGACCTGTTTTGGTGATGGGTCAACCAATTAATGTGGCTAAATCCAAAGATGACCAAACCTGTCACAAAAGGAAGCACAGATTAACATTGATTCTGATTCCTATTCTCAACATAATGGACACTAGGCTGCCAAATCGAGAGAGGCATATTACTGACATTTTTCTTTCTGTTTATACTTTACTTTCACAAAACTGAAGATGGACTTTTTGCGATAAAATGCCCAAAGCCATCAAAATGAAATACATAGCAAATCTTTTGGGGCAATAGGGAATGGCACATTGTTAAGATAGGAAATATCATAAAGAAATGACATTCGTTGAGCAGACTCCTGAAACGTAGTTGACCTGACGTGTGGTGTACATAAGGAAGAAAGGGTCTGTAGCAATTTTTGCTTTATTTGCATCTGTAGAATTAACATTTTTGTTATAATACGGTATTTTTTTCTATGTTCTGCGAGAGAACTGACAACAAGTAATCAGTATATGGATGAAATTTCAGTCAAATGAAAGAGAAAGAATTGTGTGGAAAATAGAATGTGTAGCTAAAGATTTTATCTACACAACCTGGGCTTTGAAAATATTTCCCTTTCAGCTGGTAAGAATTTGAAAACTAAGACTTGCTGAACATTAGTAGCTTTAAGGGCCTGTAAAATGGCTGGCCTAAGAGCCAGTTAAACAACTGAGTCACTTAGGCTGGTCTATTGATCAGATGAGAGTGGGTGCGAAGGGAAATTGAATAAAAAAAAAAGTACCAATTGCATCAGGGAGAGATTATCAGAGTATGTGGTGAAAAGGAAACTCTGAAACAAAAAAGATCAACTCTTGAGAAAACTGGAGCAAAAGTAATTGGTTGTATCGAGAGGCCTGTTGAAGCAATGTGTAGTATAGAGGATTTTTTTCTCTAGCAATTGGGACACAAGAAGGAAATTTCTTTGTCGTACAGCAATCTCAAAAGATCAGCTCTATCATAAAGTCAATCTTCACTTGGAGTGTGTGAGCATTAAACTCAGGTAATGGAAAGTCATGCACAATTGTTTCTGAACTAAAGATTGCCTTTGTCTGTCAGTGAATCATCATGATGAGCATCATCATCATTACCATCATTCCCCAGTAAGGCACTAGCTTGATGTGGTTGTGGGCCTTGTATGCTTGGAGGAAGATGAGAGTTATGCCAGAGGTTCAACCATACTGGACAGTCTCATCAGAAGAGCCAGACAAAGTGTATCTCCCATAAACAATATGGTGAGATGTAGTTTACATTTCAAATTTTATTAGTGTATCAAAATATAAAATACAAAGAAAAATGAAAATAATGGGAAAGTAGGGGAGGAAAAAAGAAAGAGAAAAAATATGAAGTAAAAAGGGAAAGAAAAAGAAAAGCATTGACTTTTGACTCTTTTTAGAGCAGTAGGATAAGGCGATATCATAAAAACTCATTTTTTTTTACTTTTACATAGTAACATGTACTAACCATTTCTGTAACAACCAACTTATCTAATCAACAAAATCAATGTTTCATTTTTTCCCCACCTCAAGCATAAAGTCCAGAAGCAGTTTCCTAGTAAAAAAAAAAAAGACAGTTGTATTCTTTTCTTTAATTAAAGCAGTCAATTTAGCCATCTAAATTGAGGTCAGGTGTAATTTACATAAATCTATAAATTAACCTATCACAGATCCTTGGGAAGGACTCAAAAGATGGATAAAATATCCAGTTCAGCCTACAAAATCTGGCTTACTCTGGCTTACTCTTAATAATAATTAAACTTGTATGCTACTTGTAATGGTTTCCTTGGGAGACAGGAGGAAGAGCCGCAACCAGAGCAATGGTCAGACAAGAGGTCTCTTAGCCCACAGAAGGAATGGGAGTGGACAAAGCATCTCAGGAGAGACCCTCCCTAGTTCTCTGTGAAGTAAAGGCCCGGGATCAGGGCAGGAGGAGAAACGCAAGGTTCTGTTATTGTAGCCTTACAATAAAAGTAGAGTTGATACTCATGGGTATGGTTTCCCGTCTGGACTATTGAAAGATTGACACCACCTTCCCCTCAACAACTCTGGGTGGCTAACGACAGTCAAACAAACAAATTACAATAAGATCAATACAAGATAAAGATAAAAGAGGGCAAGTGCAATGAAATGAATAATCCCACTCCACATCACAGAAGGCCTGAATGAAGATCCAGGTGTTCACAACTTTTCTAAACAACAGCAGAGTGGGGACCATTTGTACCTTAGGGAAAATATTGCTTCGGGGGGGGTCCAATTCAAGACATAATGGTATCATGGTATCATGGTATCATGCTGCAACGGTTGGAGGGGCTGGGCATAGGAGGCACTGTCTTGCAGTGGTTCTCCTCCTTCCTCTCTGGCCGGATGCAGTCTGTGTTGACAGGGGGCCAGAGGTCGACCCCGAGACCCCTCGTATGTGGGGTACCTCAGGGGTCGGTCCTCTCGCCTCTACTGTTCAACATTTATGTAAAGCCGCTGGGTGAGATCATCCGTGGTTTTGGCGTGGAGTACCACCAGTACGCTGATGATACCCAGCTGTACATTTCCACGCCAAACCACCCCAACGATGCCCTTGCCGTGCTGACCCAGTGCCTGGAGGCCGTGCGGGTATGGATGGAGAGAAACGGACTCAAGCTCAACCCCTCCAAGACCGAGTGGCTGTGGTTACCGTCGTCCCGGTACAGCCAGCTGATTCCATCGCTGTGTATTGGGGGCGAAACAGTGGCTCCCACAGGAAGGGTTCGCAATTTGGGAATCCTCCTGGACTCACGGCTGTCCTTAGAGGACCATCTGACGGCCGTGGCCGGGAGGATGTTCTACCAGGTTCGCCTGGTGCGCCAGTTGCGTCCCTTCCTAGACCGGGACTCGCTACGCACAGTCACTCATGCCCTCGTGACCTCCAGGCTGGACTACTGTAATGCTCTCTACATGGGGCTCCCCTTGAGGTGCATCCGGAAGCTCCAACTTGCCCAGAATGCGGCCGCGCGGGTAGTGATGGGAGCGTCGTGGCGCTCCCACGTAACACCGCTCCTGCGTGAGTTGCACTGGTTGCCGGTGGTCTTTCGGGTGCGGTTCAAGGTGTTAGTGACCACTTTTAAAGCGCTCCATGGCATTGGACCCGGATACTTACAGGACCGTCTACTGCCAGCAAATACCTCCCGCCGTCCGGTACGCTCCCACAGAGAGGGCCTCCTCAGGGAGCCGTCGGCCAGACAGTGCCAGCTGGCGACCCCCAGGGGGAGAGCCTTCTCTGTGGGAGCTCCCACGTTATGGAACGAGCTCCCCCCCGAACTCCGTATAATAACAGATTTACGCACCTTCCGTCGGGAACTAAAAACATTCCTTTTCCGACAGGCCGGCCTGGCATAGAAGCTTCGGTTCCAATAGGGTCAAAATGTTTTAGGGGGACTGAGTATTTTTTAAGATTTTAAGTTTTGTATGTTTTGGGTTTTAAATGGGATTTTGGCCAAATTATTTAATTCATTTTTAATTATTTTAAATTTTGTATATTTATATGTTTTTTAAATTTTAGGCTGTACACCGCCCCGAGTCCTTCGGGAGAGGGGCGGTATAGAAATTTGATTAATAAATAAATAAATAAATAATGGGTAGCCCCAGAACAAAAATTAAATGATTTTTGTTGTTTTCATTATATTAAAATCCAGAAGAGTTGGTAAGATTAAAACACACACGTCCACCGCACTTGGTAATTTCTTCAGAGTTTCTTGGAAGTGCTTTATGACTGTCGAGCTATACGTCTTTGGATTAGAAGGAAAGCAATTGGCTTTGGGAAACAGTGGGAGGAATAAGGAATCAAGCTAAACAGTCTGGATTCAGTCTGTGTTGAATTGGGCTTTTTGCCAAAATTCTGAACACAAGAATCTAATCGAGTGTTTGATTCAGATTTATTCATTTATAATAGCATCTACACTTTGTTTCCTATCCAAACAGCAGTGGGCTATCTCAACTTTTATGGATTTTTTTTTTAAAAGAGCTATTTTGATATTTATGGCCTAGTAAGCTATAGTAATAACTTATGGCTTTTATTTCTTTGCTATGGGTCTGACTTGAAAACAGCAAGGAGATACATTCATAGTGGTGGTTGTAGACATTCTGGAAAGTAGGTAACGGTAAAGGTAGAGATTTCCCTGTCTAGTGGTATCTGACTCTAAGGGGTGATACTCATCTCTGTTTCTTAGCTTAGTATTGTCCGAACCCAATTTCTGTGATCATGTGACCGGCATGGCTATATGCCAAAGGTGCACGGAATGCTGTTACCTTCCCATCAAAGTGGTACCTATTAATCTACTCACATTTGCATGCTTTCAAACTGCTATTTGGGCAGGAAAGTAGTAAAGAAATAAAAATAACTTCCAATGGTTTTAACCCAGAGGTCCCCAACCCCCGGGCCATAGACCGGCACCGGGCCGTGTCATATCAGCAACCAGCCTGTACAAACAAGTGAAACCCCATTCACTGGATGCAGGCAACGCACAGAACTGCAGAACAATCTTTTTCCATAGAACCGGTCCCTGGTGCCCAAAAGGTTGGGGGCCTCTGTTTCAACCTACATGTTTCTGTAGGCAGGGCCTGATTTTTAGCTTGTTATGTTGGTTAATGATGTTGGAGGGACAAATAGAAGCTTACAGAGAAAGCAGGCCATGCTCCAAGCCATGGTTCCAAAAGAAACTGAGTTAACTACACTTCTCCTGCACTGAATTCAAAGATGCATTTAAAATAATGGTTACCCTTTCTAATAATTATACAGTGTTTCAAATTGCCTCTGCTCTTTATGGCTAATGTTTGTATCTTAAACTTTCTTTTTCTGCTCGTCTACCATCTGCTTTCAACAGCCCTGTCCCCCCCCCCATTTGTCCTTTCCAAGCAGCACTTTGCCATGTTAGTTTTCCCTGCAAATGGGGATGAGAGGCAGGATGGGGGGGGAGGGGTGTACAGAGAGTGAAAGCTCACCGTAAAGTAATGTTAAAGCAGAGTTCAAAGTAATGCAGCTGCTTCCTGAAACTGTGATCAGGGAGAAGCAGTGGTTTTCTTTTGAAGTCCTGCTGTTGAAATCTTGCTGCAAGATGGATGCTGATTGTTTCATATTACTGTATCATTAAACTTAAAATAACCTGTGGATGTGGGCCCCTGCACTTTTTGAAATATACGGAGGAGATTGGAAAATCAAGCTTGGTTAGAAAATCATCTCTCCCCCCTCTCTTTCTCTCCCCTGGCTCGCTTCCTGTTATTTTAAAACTGGTTTGAGGATGAGTGGAAGCAAAAACTATCAAGGAGGAAAATCAAAAGTACGTTGTGACCAAAGGAGGAAATATTGCTAATTTCTAATCCTTTTGAAGGCTGGTTGAAAACCCCTTAACTTTAATTTAAAGGGCTTATTCCCACCCACCCACTTTCTGGGTTGTTTCTCTGATACCAAGTGGTGAACTCTAAGTGCTTCACAATAGATGTCTGTCTCCTTATCCTTTGTAAAGTACATATAAGTGTCACACAACTTTGCATATACTTTCACAGAAAAGCCTCATTATTGTTTTAATTTTGTCTTTTCAATTTATTCAGCTTTTTGATGGATATGCTATTCCCTCTTAGAATGAAAGATTATACATGCACTTCCATATTCATTTATAGAACTATGGAATGATGCTGTGTATTTCAATATTATGTGTCTTGCACAAAAGGAATTCACACATAACTCCTATTTCTTATGTTACCTTCCTTTTGTTTCCTCGTGAGATTGTCTAGGAAACAAATACCTAGAACAGGGGTTTTCCTAATTTTTCCCCAGTCTATGGCAGGGATGTTCAACCACGGCAACATTAGAATTTGTGGGCTGATTCCCCAGCCATGCTGACTAGGGAATTCTGGGAATTGAAGTCCACAAATCATAAAGTTGCCACGGTTGGAGATACCTGGTCTATGGAATCTGTTGCTTTAAAAAAAAAGGGGGGGGGGAATAGGATTATGTCTCTTGAAAGACTCCTGTGCTGCATAGAAGATCAAGTGAAACTGAAACAGACAAATGTGTTCTGTCACCTGCATATTGTGGGGCTGTGGATTAGGAGTGGAGAAGCCCAGTTGTTAATCTTCTTTTTGGCATGGAAGCCAGCTAGGTCTCCTTGGGGCCACATACTCCCTCTCAGCTTTAATCAGTGTCAGATTCTGCAATAAACTGGCTGAAAAACAACACAAAAATCCTTACACATCATCCTTTGACAACCCAATTCTGTGAACTAAAGCAAGTGCAAAACTTGGATCCTGCAGCCAAAGTGGGACAAAAAGTGGAAGCAACAATTCCTTACTTTCTTAACAACAAACCAAACTAATGCCTTTTTCTAGATTGCATTGTGCAGATACGGGGTTGACAACTCTTTTTGCTACGGTATGTTGGAATGCACCAGTCTGCCCACTCACAGTCTGTTAATGCCCATTCCATGATCATCCCGATCATAATCAGCACTGCCATCCTCTTGTACCTATCTTTTTACATTTCTTGTAACAGCTCAGCTATCCCCACTCTTTCCTACTCCTGCTAATCCGGCTGACAGGTCACTAGTGCAGAAAACTCTTTAGTATCTTATTACACTGACTAAGGTTGAGAGGCTGTTAAGCGCTTGGCAGGATGGGGAGAAGGAGTTCAGATTAACTCCAACAAAGATGGAACTTCTGTTCTTAGATTAATATCTGTCTGTCTAGGACAGGAATAGGCAACCTTGGCTCTTTTATGACTCATGGACTTCAACTCCCAGAATTCCTGAGCCAACCTCTCCCTTTCCCCTCAGCATAGCTAGCTCAGGAATTCTGGGAATTGAAGTCCACGAGTCATAAAAGAGCCAAGGTTACCTACCCCTGGTCTAGGACCATCAATGCCAGGAATTGCGCTAGATGGGGCTGATTCCCCCAAAGAAACTTGTTGTGTCCTGAGCCTGCAAAAGCAGGCTCGGGACGTTGCATTGGTCCCGGGCATTCCAAAAGCTGCCCGGGGACTAAACAGAGTGGCGCCGGCCTTGTGCACATGTACAAGGCACGAAAACGCTCTGTTCTTATTGGTTGACACTGTCTGGGTTTCTGGCCATATAAAAAGGCCTGTGTGCCTTTTGCTTTTGCTTGGTTGTTGTAGAAGGAGAATAAAGTGTTTGTTCAGCATCGCCATGTGTCTTCATCATTCGCACGTGAACAAAGTACACAACACTGGCGACGAAAGTGGGATCCTTTGCAATCTGGAACAAAAGATTTGAGGACTTACCCAGGAAGTCCTGAAGAGGGGAAGACGGCGTCTGAATCAGCATCCCAGCCTGCCAGTACAGCATTGCTGGAGGTTGAGCTCCGCTAAAGGACCCTTTCCCCAACAGCAGCTTGTAGAGAAAGTGAGTGGTGAAGGTCATAAAGCTTATGATGTCGAAGATTGGCCACTTGACTGATTTTGATGTCTCCCACCCAGAGAGATGGAATTCCTACGTAGTACGGGTGAAGAATTACTTCCGAGTAAATCAGATTAGAGAAGATGGCCTGAAGGCAGCAACTCTTTTGTGTGCCTGTGGACAAGAAGCTTTTGACATCACAGAAAATCTGTTGGCCCCTGCACTTCTGGAGTTAGTAACATATGCTGACTTGAAGAAAATGTTGAAGGAACATTTCCAGCCAAAGTTACCCGTCATTGCTTGGAGGCACGCATTCGAGCAGAGAGACCAGAGGCCGGGTGAATCTGCTGCGGACTTTATTGCAGCCTTAAGACAAGCAGCCAGACCTTGTGAGTTCAAGGATCTGGATGAGAGGCTGCAAGATTGTTTTGTCTGTGGCTTAAGGAGCAGAGAGTTACAACAAAAGATTTTTGCAAAAGAAGATGTCTCCTTCCAAGATGCGTTGCGAGAGGTAGCAGCTGAGGAAGCAGCAGGCGGGGCTGTGAAGGCCTTGCGCCTCACCAGGAATCCTCCAGACACAGCTACCGTCCATCAAGAGGATGCTCAAGAAGGATCAGAAGTGGATCCTGAAGAGGAGGTCAACAGACTTCACCAGCCAGCTGAGAGGAGGCAGAAAGGACATCTGGTCAAGGCCCCAGCATCACTTCAATGCTTCGGGTGCGGAGGACACCACAAGCGAGCTGACTGCAGGTTTCGCTCTCCCATTTGCAGGGGATGTGGCAGGCAGGGCCACACTGCATCTGTCTGTCTGGGTCGCCAGAAAATTCAACCTCGGGAAGAATTGCTTCAGAAAGGTACCAGGGTCCCCAGCCAAAACAGGGTGAATTTCTGCGCATCTCGCAGGAGCATTCTAAGAACAGGGACACACAAGCCCCTTAAGAAGAAAGTTTCCATTAACGTAAGGTTGCAAGAGGTTCCCTTACTGATGGAGTTGGACACTGGGTCCGCTCTTTCTATTATTTCAATTAATACCTTTAAAAGGATTTGCAGCAGTAGTGGCCTTCGAGTTAAACTCAGGCCATTGAATCTAATACTCACTGATTTTCAAAATTCTATGGTGTGTTTTAAGGGGGAGGCCACCCTTAGGGTACAGTAAAAGGATTTTGAAGGTTCCCTAGATGTGGTGGTTGTTGGGGGTGAACGTACGAGTCTTATTGGACTCGATTGGTTTGAGGCTCTGGGAATCCAGGTAACTGGGCTGCACAGCTTGCAAACACTGGGCCTTGCAGAGGTTTGTAAGGAGTTTGCAGTTGTATTTAGTTCAGAGCTAGGATCCTACAAGGGGCCTCCTATTTCGCTACGGTTAGACACAACCATCACGCCCATCAGGGTTAATCCTAGGAGGGTACCTTTTGCTCTCAAAGGTAAGATTGATGCTGAGCTGGACAAATTGCTCCAGCACGGCATTCTAGAACCTGTGGATTCAAGTCCATGGGAAACCCCCATAGTAACGCCTCTAAAGGCTAATAGGGACATATGTATATGTGCAGATTATAAATGCACACTGAATAAGGCGCTGCAACAGCATGCTTATCCAGTACCTGTGGTAAGTCACATTCTGGCCTCCCTCAAGGGGGGGCGCATTTTTGCGAAGCTTGACCTGGCACAGGCCTATCAACAGCTACCTGTTGATAAGCAGCTGCAGAGGCCCAGACTATTGTAACTCACAGGGGGGCCTTCAAGGTCAAGAGACTGCAATCTGGGGTAAATGTAGCCCCTGGCATATTCCAAAGTGTCATGGAGAGCACACTTTGAGGTATTCCTGAGGTCTGTCCCTACTTCAATGACGTCCTCATTGCTGGGGAGTCATCTCAAAATTTAACAGAAAGATTAAGGGCTGTTTTGCTTCGTTTTTGAAAAGCAGGCCTTAAACTAAAGAAGGATAAATGTAAGCTAGGAGTCACTTCTACTGACTTCTTAGGATTCAGGATTGATGCTCAAGGCATTCACCCTGCTGAAACTAAATTGCAAGCTATCCAGCAGGCCGCAAGTCCTAAGTCTAAGAGTGAGCTGCAAGCCTTCTTGGGGCTATTAAATTTTTACCATGCATTTCTCCCACATAAAGCTGCAGTGGCAGAGCCATTACACAGGCTCTTAGACAAGCAGTCTCCTTGGCAGTGGACTAAAGTCCATGACAAGAGTTTCAATGAGGTTAAGGCCTTGCTCACTTCTAATACTGTTTTAGCGCATTTCAATGAGCAACTGCCTGTTTGCATCACATGCCATGCATCTCCTTATGGGGTGGGAGCCGTACTTAGCCATCTGAAGCCTGATGGGACACAGGTCCCTGTGGCCTATTATTCAAGGACTCTGTCCTCTGCAGAGCGAAATTATGCTCAAATTGACAGAGAAGCCTTGGCCATAGTGGCTGGCATTAAGAAATTTCATGATTTCTTATATGGCTGCCATTTCACGGTCTATACCAGGGGTAGGCAACCCAAAACACTTAAAGAGCCACTTGGACCCGTTTCCCACCGAAAACAAAACACGGGGAGCCGCAAAACCCTTTTGATATCTAAAATGAAGATAACACTGCATATATCCTTTTTTTACCATTATATATATATCCCTCTCTCTCCCTCTCTTTCTCTCTCTTTCTCCTTCTTTCTCTCTTTCCTCTCCCTCTCTCTCTCTCTCTCTTTCTGCCCTTGGTCTGCCAGTTCTCTTCCCCCACTCTCTTTCCTCTCTCTCTCTCTCTCTCTCTCTCTCTCTCTCTCTCTCTCTCTCTCTCTCTCTCTCCCCCTCTCTCTCTTTCTCTCCCTCCCTCTCTCTCTCTTTCTCTCCCCCCCTCTCCCTCTCTCCAATCTTCTACTCACCTGGCAAGCTGGCTTCAAGGTGTTCTCCAAGAAGCTCAGGGGTAGCCAACCTCGGCTCTTTTATGACTCATGGACTTCAACTCCCAGAATTCCTGAGCCAGCATAGCTGAGCTAGCTAGCTCTCTCCTGCCCTTCCTGTTTCCTACTTCCTGCAGAGATGCAGCAAAGGGAGGAGCTCTGCCCACATAAGCTTTCCAGCTCATCAGAGAATACGTGAGTCCACTCTTTTTTACACACACACACACACACACACACACACACACACAGAGAGAGAGAGAGAGAGAGAGAGAGAGAGAGAGAGAGAGAGAGAGAGAGAGAGAGAGAGCCTCTGTCTGTCTCAGTCTTTCTCTGCAAATGGCAGAGGAGGCTGGGAGCCATAGGGGAAGGCTCAAAGAGCCGCATGCGGCTCCGGAGCTGCAGGTTGATGACCTGTGATCTATACTGACCATAAGTCTCTGCTGGGTTTGTTTACCACTAACACCGATCACACACTTACACGCGTGCTGACATGGGTGTTGTCAGGATGGCCTGACAAGTGCCCAGATACTGAGTTCCAAAGCTTCTGGCACAAGAAGCATGAGTTTTCCACTTTCAAGGGTTGTCTGTTCTGGGGTAGCAGGGTAGTGATTCCTGCCTCATTGAGGTCTAGAATCTTGATCTCTCTGCATGAGGGACATCCTGGTATAGTCAGGATGAAAGCGCTTGCGCACAGCCATCTTTGGTGGCCTGGGCTCGATAAAGCCATCGAGGCCCAGGTGCACGGGTGCCAAGTGTGCCAACAGTCTCGGCCTGAAATGCCTCAGGCCCCAGTACATAGGTGGGAGGAAACTCAAACCCCATGGTCTAGGGTGCATATAGATTATGCTGAGCCCTTTCAGGGGCAATTCTTCCTGGTTGTTGTCGATAGCCATTCCAAGTGGCTAGAGGTTGTTCCTGTTTCCTTCACTACTACTGCCAGGACCATTCAGGTGTTGAGAGGAATTTTTGCATCACATGGTCTTCCAGATGTGCTGGTTTCAGATAATGGCCCTCAATTTACGTCTTCTGAGTTCCAGGCTTTTCTTCAGGCCAACCTGATCCGGCATGCACTATTGGCTCCCTTCCATCCATCCTCCAACGGACTGGCAGAGAGAATGGTGTGCACCACCAAAGATGCCTTCAAGAAACTGACTTACAGTAACTAGTATCACAGGTTAGCAGATTTCCTTCTTGCACACCGCACTACACCATGCACAGCCACAGGGAAGAGCCCTGCTGAAATCCGCTGGGGTTGCCGCTTCATCACTAAACTGGACAGGCTGCACCCTGACCGGGTGGCTTCACAGCTGTCACAACCACGAGCACCTAGGAGACTCCAGGTGGGCGATCTGGTTTGGGCAAGAAACTATGGGCCTGGACATCTCTGGGTCATAGCTGTGGTCTGCAAGGTCTCTGATAGGGGGTTGTCCCACATAATTCATAATCCATAATTACTCCAGACAGGGAGTCACACCGGGGGTATCCACAGTATTCACGTATGTCAGATAATGCTCCAGACAGGGAGACTGACCGGGGGTATCCACACAAATCACAAGCAGCAAGAGAAAAGGAATTCCATCAGGGGCGCTTGCCTCATTCCTCAATTGCTCCCAAAAGGAGGTCACCAGCAAAGGGGGTTGCCATGGAGGCTACTCCTGACTCTGGCATCTCAGGCATGTGCTTGGGGACCACAGAGTACTGGGGCACTTCTGCTACCCAGCCCTCTCCATCTGCAGGCCTTGGGCTCAAGGGACAGTGTTCCCAAGAGGGGTCCATTGTGGACTCGGGGACTTCCACCCCTCCAAGGTATGCTGGCTTGGACTTAGAGGGTCCAGCCAGACAGCAGCTGGGTGGGTCAACCGGGTATTTGGGGCAGCAAAGTCCTGGCCTGCCTAGCCTGGTAGGTGAGCAGGTAGGCCAGGCACCCTCACCAGGGTCACCTGGGGATTTAGGGCAGCAACGCCCTGGCCTGCCTAGCCTGGTAGGCGAACAGGTGGGCCAGGCAATCTCTCTGGGCATTATAAGGTCGCAGCGGGCCAAGTGCCCACCCAAACATCTGAGAGACTTTGTGAAGTTGCTGTCAAATCATGAGAGGGAACTGTTCATGAGGCCCCTGAATAATGGGAGTAACTCGTGGGTAGATTATTTTGTATTATTTTTTGATTTCGGATACATTTATTTGTATTAATAAATATTGAAGGGGGTTTGCCTGAGGGCAGACTCAAGTATTCCACACTCTTTGCATTTGAACAATGCAACTGTATGCCACTCTTCCCAATGCATGACGTACATGTGTGTACGCGAAGTATGTTCCATCTAGGGGGGAGGGGTGTTGTGTCCTGAGCCTGCAAAAGCAGGCTTGGGACGTTGCATTGGTCCCGGGCATTCCAAAAGCTGCCCGGGGACCAGACAGAGCAGTGCCGGCCTTGTGCGCATGCGGAAGGCGCGAAAACGCTCTGTTCTTATTGGTTAACACTGTCCGGGTTTCTGGCCATATAAAAAGGCCTGCATGCCTTTTGCTTTTGCTTGGTTGTTATACCGTAGAAGGAGAATAAAGTGTTTGTTCAGCATCGCCATGTGTCTTCATCATTCGCACACAAACGAAGTACACAACAAAACTGGTCTGGGATTTGGAGATACTCCAGATATCTCATGACAACTTATTCTCTGGAATTCCCTTCCTCTGGTCCTATCATTGTCCTGATTTCAAAAAAATCCTCAAGAGAATCCTGTCCTCAAGAGAACACTAAGGATCTTTCAGGCCTTAGTAGGACTTCAGGGAGCCACTGATGATTTATGATCTGTTATATGTTGTGCTACATTTTTGGGCTTGATAATGTTTTGATTTTTACTACGCAATCACTGATCCTCTAAATATTACATCAGTATACAAAATTGTTAATAAATAGCTTAATGTGTTTAAGTTTTTAAAAAATGTAAAGTACTGTTACAAATCTATAACGTGGCAACAGTAAAGATAGTGCTTTGGCTTTTATTACTCTGGCTATTATTAAATGGGCAAAAATAATGTTTTATTTAGTGCTAGTGTATAAAATAATGATGTTTAGCTGAACTAAGCTAATTTTAATTAAAAAATAGTAGAAACATTCCTAATCAATAATAAAACCTCTTAATTTTTTTATTATTCATCTGCCAAACATCTCTTATTTTCCCATCAAAATGTGCAAGAATTGCTGGATAAGAGTGGTGGTTCCCTAATCTAGGGCATTCATACTGAGATCCTACAACATGCCCAATTCAGTTCAGTGTCATCAGCATCTGCTTCTTTTGCGTCAATTAATCCATTTTCTGCTTTTAAAAAGAGAAAACCAGAGTTATGTTATGCACAAGAGGGATGTAGAACACTCTATGTTATGTTCATTGAACGTAACCTATGCTGGGAATGTAGAATTTTAGACTTCTAGAATTCAAAAGGCGCTAGATCAGGTGGTAAGCCATAGAAGGAACTAAAGAGAATCTATTTTCTAATAAATAGTATTGCAGTAATATTCTATAGAAAAGAGGTAGGAGAGCACCTTTAAAGTCTGCATAAGTTTTAAGTTCTGCCACATCCATCGATTTCACTCCTGATCATGATAGGTTGGCTGCACAAACTGTTATTTCCACTTAGAATGGAGGGATATGGATTCTGTAGTAGGCCATTCTTTTGATTCATATTGATTTTTTTTTGCCATTAAGGGAAATCAATCTAGCCCCAAATTGGAAACACATTATGTAACAGTATTAAGGTTAGTGTAGAAATTAGATTTATTTATTAAAGATTTTTGTTTTTAAAGAAACCAAACAAAAGCTCATATGGCTGCCATTTCACTCGCTTGTTTGCAATCCTGGCCCCCTCACAGCAGAAGAAACTGGCTTGACTATGTGAGCCCATTTACAAGATATACCAGGCAGCATTAAAATAAGAGACATCGTAAACTGTGCACTGCAGCATTTGCAAGCAGACATTTGCCCCTCCCATGAACCTAGCAGTATTTTAATTGCTGAAGCTCTTCTGTTATCACAGTCTCATTCTTGGAAAGCAAAGCCAAGTTCACCCACAGGTTATGAACAGAGCCAAACATTTCTCAGCACATTGCTGTTATTAGATTAGATAGTGCACTACTGTATGACTTCCCACTGAAATGGCAGCAAGGGCAAATTAAATTAATATATTCATTTATCCAATCATTTCTTTTTCTCAGATACTAGACTGGTAGCATTTGATAGTGTCTGTTAGGTAGACACATGGTGATTGGTACAAATGATCAATTATTCATTGTTATTGAACTTTAATTTATACAGTGTTTGAAGGCACTTAGAATCCTGCGTTTCTACTACGCAAATTTGAGCAATACTAATTCAAATATTCTCTCTACCAGTTGCAGACACACTTGCAGCCTGCTACTTAATCATGCATACTAACCTGGATTTAGCTAAAAGAGAATGACTGAGAAATTATTAGGAGGACCCAGAAACATTGAATGGAACAGTCTGAACATGGTTACAATCTCCAAAACAATTAAATGAGGAAAGTACATGTTCAGTGGCCACAGAGAAATTGTTGAGAGGAAAGCATAAAACTATATTGAAAAATAGAGTATCTGGAAAGAATTTATAGCAACAAAGTCTGCATTATGATATTGTGTTGCAAAAGTCATTCATAATGGAGCATTTTAATTAAGGCTATGCATAAAACACAGAATTTGAGTCGGAAAGCCATGCTGAGTAGGTGACTAAGGCTTGAGTGCCAATGACCAATGCTAATTTAATCTAGGACTGGGTGCAACTGGTACACAACATATAACTGTGCAGAGTCTCTATGCCACAACTGCCACAACTCTATGTCACAACAACTCTTGAGCATGAAACAAGATTTCAGCGCCATTCTCAAACTTTGCACTAACTCTACCTGTGCAAATGTGACCTCATCCAGAATTAATTATGAGATATCACCAAACTGGAAGGTCATAAAACCCATAGACCAAAGGGTTGACCAAAGCCAGTTTTTCTCCATCCAGACCTGCAGAACCTCCAGGCAGTGAGAAAACACTCAGTATCATCCCTTGGATTGTGTTGTTGTTGTTGTTGTTGATGATGATAATAATAATAACAATAACAACAATAATAATAACAATAAGCTGCTCAAGAACAAGTACTACAAACTAATGCCATGAAAGCAAGATACAAAAATCTACTGACAAACCAAATTGCCGACTTTACAATGACAAAGTTGAAACTGTTTCACATCTAACCTGTGAGTGCAGCAAAATCATGCAAACTAATTACAAAACTAGACATGACCGAGTTGCTAAATTAATCCACTGGGCATTGTGTAAAAAATACGACCTTCCTGTGTCCGAAAAGTCGTGGGAACATAGGTGGAAAAAGTTGCTGAGAATGAGAGGGTAAAGATCTTGTGGGACTTTCGAATACAGACAGATCGCCATTTGGAACACAACATGCCAGATATCGCAGTTGTAGAGAACCGAAGTGTATAACTGATTGATATCGCTGTACCAGGAGATGCCAGAGTTGAAGAAAAAGAACTGGAAAAAATTACGAAATATCGCAACCAGGCCATCGAAACTGCACGATTATGGATGAAATGTGTAGCAGTGGTACGCATTGTCATTGGGGCATTGGGAACTATGTCCAAAAACCTTGCAAAATACATCAAGAAACTGCAGTTTCCTGCAATAACTCCAGCAATGTTACAAAAAACTACACTACTGGGAACATCTTATATTTTAAGGAGGTACCTGGTTGACACCTAGGATGCTGGTAGCAACCCGTGTCAACCATCAACACCAGCCAATTTGAATGTTCAGTTGACTGAAATTCATGTTTAATGAATAAAAGATGATGATGATGATGATGATGATGATGATGATGATGATGATGATGATGGAAGGGAGCTTGGAGGTCTTCTATTCCAACCCCCTGCTCAGGCAGGAAACCCTATACCATTTCAGACAAATAGTTGTCCAGTCTCTTCTTTAAAACTTCCAATGTTGGAGCATCCACAACTTTTGGAGACAAGTTGTTCCACTGATTAATTGTTCTGTCAGGAAATTTCTCCTTAGTTCTAGGTTGCTTCTCTCTTTGATGATCATTCAGGACAGAGATATATAACTGAATCAGCATAGTAATGATAATTACGGTAACTGAATGTGGATAGATGACCTCACCTAGCAGTTTCATATAGGCATTAAATATAAACAGGAAGAGAGCTAAAATCTGTGGCACTCTACAAAGCATAGACCCAAGACTAACTTTCTTTCCCCACCTCCCCATATCAACCCCATATCTCACAGTCACTCATGCCCTTATCACCTCGAGGTTCGACTACTGCAATGCTCTCTACATGGGGCTACCTTTGAAAAATGTTCGGAGACTTCAGGTAATGCAGAATGCAGCCGCGCGAGCAGTGTTGGGCTTGCCTAGAAATGCCCACATTTCGGCATCACTCCGCGAGCTGCATTGGCTGCCAATTGGTCTCCGAACCCAATTCAAAGTGTTGGTTATGACCTATAAAGCCCTACATGGCATCGGACCAGGTTATTTACGGGACCGTCTGCTGCCCCATGAATCCCAGCGGCCGGTTAGGGCCCACAGAGTGGGCCTTCTCCAGGTCCCGTCAGCCAAACAGTGTCGCCTGGCGGGGCCTAGGGGAAGAGCCTTCTCTGTTGCGGCCCCTTGCCCCTAGCCAGTGTATGTTTGTGTGTATGTTTGTGGAGTGATTGGTTTCCTTTTTAGCTTAAGGGTTTTTATATTTACGTGTTTTTATTGTAATTTCTATCATGCTGTGAGCCGCCCTGAGTTCTCCGGAATAGGGCGGCATAGAAATTAAATAAATAAATAAATAAAAATAAATAAAAAACTCTGTCCTTTCCCAAATCTCCCACCCTCTCAGCCAGTTCAGAAGGTTATCATAACCAATGTTATAGAAAGCCACTGAGAAATCAAGGAGTGGCAGGATAAATACACTATGTCCATCTTGGGTCTACCAAAGGTCAACCACAAGTTGATCAACATCATCTTAGCAATATATTTTAGCCTTAAACCTGACTTCCGTGGGTGCAGATAATCCTCTTCCTCAGAAATGCAGGACTACCATCTTCTAAACAGCCTTCTCTATAAAGGGCAGATTGCAACTTGGACACAAAATGTCCAGTACTTCTGGATTAAGGGATAAACACTTGAGGAGTTGATGGAAATGTGCCTCTTGCAAGGAAGAATTTGTCATCTTTGACCCAGGTGCATGTCATTTCTCAGGAGGCCTTGACCAGCCAGATTGGGCATCACCAGATTGAATTCATCCTAGATGACCAGAAAAAGATAAAATGTGGGGTCTTTGGTGCTCCCTGAGCTTGGTGGTTTTCCTCACTGATGATGTTATAGTACTTAGTTTGATAATGAAACATCTGCAAGAAAACCACCAAGCTCGGAGAGCAACAAAGACCCCACAGTACAGTCCTGAGCTACAAACATTCTCTTCTATTGGAGAGACAAAATGATCAGGGATAATTTTTCTACCTCCCTCCAAACACTATGACCCTCCAATGAAAAGGATTGAAAAGAGATACAGAACAGACAAAGTACCTCATCACACATTGCATGACTAACCTATGGTTAATATCACAAGATGTGGTGATAGCTACTGAACTGGAAGGCCTTAAGAAGAAATTGGATAAATTCAAAGAGGACAGATCCAGCGAAAACTATTAGTAAATGATCTACATCAGGGGTGACAAACTGAATTTCATTGAGGGCCACATCAGCACTGCGGCTGCCCTCGGAGAGCTGGGTGGGTGTGGCCAATGTGGGTGTGGCCTACTGGGTAGGCATGAATGGAGTGGGTGTGACCTACTGGGTGGGCGTGGCCAGCTCTACATCATTCACGTCAAGGATGCCTGTGAGGGCCTGGGCAGGAGTGGGACAGATCTGAGGGTCTCTGGCAGAAGGGGGTGAGACCAGGGCAAGTGCCAAGGCATGGTCCACTGGAGGAGCCTCACTGTTCCTCTCAGGCCATGCGGGTGGGGATTGGATGGTGGTGCAGGCTGCCAGGAGCCCTGGACAGCAAAGATCAAATATATTTGCTGGCCACTTCCAGGCGATGGTGCATTTCTTCATTCCTCACAAAGGGTGACACCTCCCCGGCATGGACCCAGGGGGTGGGACCGACGCGGCAGAGGCTGGTTCCTCGCTGTTTCCAGACGGCCTTGTGGAGCTAAGATTGAATGTGTTTCAGCATAGATGGCCACCGCAAAATTGTACATAGGCTCCCGGCCGGCTTGAGCCAGGGCCAAGGCAGCAGGGGCCGTTCCCTCACTGTTTCCAGGATGGCTTCGCGGGCCACATGAAACCACCTCACGGGCTGCATCCAGCCCCCGGGCCTTGTGTTTGACATGTCTGATCTACATGTTTGCACCATAGACTTATATCAGGATCCAGAGTCCCAGAAGGAAAACGAATAGGCTATGGTGTTGAGGATAAAATGAATCCTGACTCCTGCTTGCTATCTTGCCACATAGACGCCAATGAGATTAATATTACAGCACAGTTAATATTTCATCTGCATATCCTTTAGTAGAAGACTTTTCCTGTCCTTAACCTATGATATTAAAATATTTCATTTTTTGGAGAAAAAAAACCCTGGGATATTGTGGAACTTTTAGACAAAACGATCTAGAGTCTAGACATTATCTAGTAATCTTCCAGCAGCATTGGGCATTCTGCCAAGGGAAGTGCAGCAAACTTACAGTACTGTCTTCATCCATCAAAATCTACAGGCATTTTTCTAGTGAGGTGCCAGTTTGCATTTCTGTAAGGAAGGAAGTACTTTTAGCAAAAGGCCAAGGGCCAGTTCTCCTCAAAAGACAGCAGAAAAAAAACAGATGGGCATGACTGTCTTTTCTATTTCTTTTAGAAAAAAAAATGTAAGAAATAACCACAAGTTTGAGAAAGTATTGGATATGAGCCTTCGGTCATCATGGATAATAATAATGGAGTAAGATGACCACTGCAGAAAAAACAAATCCTGGCTATATTTACTTGGTATTCCTAACTTATTTCATCCAAATGAGGAAGGAAGAGGAAAAAAACTGTTAGAATGTACATATTTCTGAGTAATACATGAATAGATAGGGAAAAGCCAAAAAAAAAAAAAACCAACTTGCTCAGTCATACCATCAGGTATGCCATAAATGTCTGAACTTTAAAAACCTCAAATAATTATTTCAAGCATTTTTGAATCCTATTGATTTCAGAGCAAATCTTACTTGTGTGTGAAATTTCCTTCTAGTGAAGTTTACATTTTATTTTTGCCATAGTGACTGGTTTGAAGAATGTTCAATTATTCACTGTTGTATATTAGTTGTTTTATGATAAAATACGAGAATGTATCAATTCAGGATTCAGCTCTTTTAAGTTACACTGATTTTTGTAGAAGAGTTGAACTTCGTGTATATAAGTCACTTTAACTGAATACTTGAAAGTATACTGGTTAAGTAGAATACAATCGTAGATGGTCAAATGGTTAGGATGTTAATAATAAAAAAAATACTTATCCCTCACCCTCTTTTCCTCCCAGGAATGTTTAAACGTTAATGCTTACTGCATTTTCCATTGCTTCAATAGATCCGGTGACACTTCGCAATTGTTAATGTACTCAGCATTTCTCTACATGTACTTATGATAAAAAACTACATTTAAGCAAAGACACAAAATTGCACGGTGTACATTGCAAATGAATGCAAAGTATTTTGGTTCAACAAGAAACGTATTTTCCCTCATGTTGTTGTGCAATAAACAGGCATTTTAATTGCTCAACAAGAGGAAAACAACCTTCTAAAAACAAACAAACAAACAATTCTGCTCGGTTAGCAAAACTGTTGCTAAAAAAAGAAGATAATATTATCAATGTTCCAAATTAAATTACAATCATTTTCTCATTTTAGATAATCAACTTCCAATATGTTGATTCAATCTTAAGCTAGTGTAATGTTATAAGGAAGTAACAGTCAAATTTTCTCCCAGGGGGGAAAAGAATCATGTATATAAAAAACCCACTACTATGGAATGCTGGGAGATTCTATATGGATTGCCTAGGCCTAGGGAATGTCCTGATAGATTTGATACTTTTTACTAGAGGTAAGGAAATAAATAAATCTAGATCTATAATATAATGTCAAATAGTATAATATAACATCATGCCTATACATCATGCCTATAAAGCAAAGCTATCCCTGGATTTCCCATATGTTTATAAGACTTCTTAACTATACTGCTCAATCTATGAAGTGTGACATGAAGGTTTATTGAAAATACATTTTGTATACAGATAACACTGTCAAATCCTGCTGAATACATAACCTGTTGAGTAGCAAATCTACTATTTGCTGCACTATGTGAGATACAGTCTACTCAATGTTGAAAGAAGAGATTGCCTGGGAGTCCTCCATAAGCATACTAAATCCTGGCACAGAATAGCTGCAAGTGAAATCAAAATAAATGTAATTCTAGAATAAGTACCGGTAAAACAAAAAAGGACTCACTTTTTCTGATGTTTTTTCCTCTGGCATGATTCACATTCAATGGCTATGCTTTCCAAATTGCACCTTGGTTATAATTTTAGAAACTAATTTACAGTGCTCTGAATGTTGATGATCATTTGATTGTCTCTATAAAAATGTATTTTGCCCAAGTTTTTAATTTTTATTTTGTTTTGTTTCAAACTGCAATGTGTTTTATTAGGCAGTGAATTTGTTCATATCAACATAAAATTATCTTTTTTAAAAAAAATGGCATTTGTTTATGAATTAGGTTATAACTGTAATTATCAGCATGAATCTAATGGGAAAAAACAAACACTGAACTTCATGCACTTCAATCTATTTTAGGCATAAACACACACACACACACACAAACAGAAAAAAGTTGTAATGTTCAATATGACTTATACTTTCAGCGAAATCAAAGAGCATATAAGATTGCGCTATCATTTACTAAAGCTTTTAATAAACCATTTCCTTGTCTTTCAGTTCTGTCTAATTTTCAATGAAGTTTACAGCTTTAAACTCCTACAATAATATTTCTTTAGACCAACAGTCCTCAACCTTTTGGTCACAGGTGACCAGTTCCATGGGAAGAGGTTTTTCCACGGACTGGAGGGGAATTGTTTCGCACACTTCCTGCATCCCGCACATGTGAGGACATGGCTTTGCTTGTTTGCACAGTTTCTGACACATCATGGACCTGTGCTGGTCCATGGCCCTGCATCCTGCTTTAGACAATGAAATATGGCATACATTTGGCAATCATTAAAAAAATTAATATCACACTTAACTTTTAAACAAACAAAATTATTCCATGGTTCAAATGAAAGAAGAACACAAAGCAGGATTTCCCCACCATTTGAAAGACAATGTAGATAATCCAATAACTCTACATGGAGCTTTTATTTGGAGAGAATCTGAACTTTGTCTCTGATAATTGTCTTAATGGGTGGCTTTGTATACAGGTAAATATCAATTAGTACAGATAATGAATCCCACAAAATGGTCACATTATTCAAATTCACTCTATTCAAAGTGATATTTCTATGGAATATGGTAACTGGTTCCAGGTCTAGAGAAACAGGCAATACAAATTTTTCAACATAATTTTTAAATGCATATTAATGAAATATTACATTAAAGGATAAAAAGAATGTACCTAGAATTAAAATTTATTGTTAAAAAAGACACAGACTAGTTATAGAAAGCAAAATAAAAAAATCTAAATATCCTTTTTAAAAGTAAGATTGTACTAGCAAAAAACATTTTTATTGTCTCTCAAAATGTTTTAGCAGCATAGACTGAACTATTTTCTCTTTCTTTAAATCTTCATATATAGGCTGATACATATAGACTACTTTATTAATGTCTTGGCAAAGTTGTATGTGTTAATCAATGTTAGGATCAGCACCCATTATTTTTTGTTTCATGATTTCTATAGATAAGGTAACCTTTATTATCATTTTTTACTGTGAGTACACTGGCATACATTAAAAATGGAATTCTGTTGCCTGCACTCTCTCTCTCTCTCTCTCTCTCTCTCTCTCTCTCTCTCTCTCTCTCTCTCTCTCTCTCTCTCTCTCTCTCTCTCTCTCTCTCTCTCTCTCTCTCTCTCTCTCTCACACACACACACACACACACACACACACACACACAGACACACACAGAGACACAGACACATATCTACATATATATATTAATCATTGTGCATTTTGAACTCATAATGGAAAGAGAAAGCTTGAGAGTTCACAAGGTTAATACTGTATGGAACAAAACTGTGACTGAATCTGAATGTTCTGCTTCGGATACCATGGAGCCTCCTCCCAGAAGGTACCAAGGAAAACAGGTTATGAAGAGGATGTGTAGCGCCCCAGACAATATTGTGGACCACATGATCCCGGCTCAAAAGTTACCGTCAGATTCCTAGAGAGTGAACTCCTTCACTGGCACATTGTTGTTTTCCTCCGATGAAATCTTTCTTTTCTCCATCTTGCACACACAAATAGTAGCAGCATCCAAAACCCCCATAGCAACTTTCATGCATAAGCCTCAACTTCACATACAGCATTAACTTTTTAATGTCAATTGGCATTAAACCTGACCTGTTATCAATTTGCAATCAAATATTGTATTATTCAAATTTTCACTAGTTGCAACCAAGCAGCATTAAGAGGAATCTATTAGACGCTGATGCATCATAAATATAGCATAAATTCATCATTCTAAGTAGGACCAACAGAAAGAAAATACATTAATTTTGCAAGAAATGGAAAGCAAAGTAGTTCTAGAAATGGAGAGGGAGACAGAAAGGTTATCTGTTTTCCTGGAAGAATTTCTGAGGCTGAAAATATTCAGATATTGATCTAACCTGCTCCAATAAAATATACTTTTTCTGCTTGGCCCATTTTTGGGAGCCAAGCACACGAACTCCATGCTGAACTTACCTAAAATGTTTCCCCCCCCCACAATTCTGTATTCCAGATGCTGTTCCAATGCCTTGACTCGTGTTTTCAAAAGCATTAATTACATAATTTCACTGGAAACCTCTGCACCAAGCACAAAACAGATATAGGTAGTCCTCGGCTTACAATCAATTGTTTAGTAACCATTCAAAGTTACAATGACATTGAAAAAAAGGGACGTATGACTGTTTTTCATACGTAACGACCATTGCAGCATCTCCTTTTGTCACATAATCAAAATTCAGATACTTTACAACTGGCGTGTATTTATGACAATTGCAATGTCCCGGGGTCATGTGATCACCATTGGCGAACCTCTGACAAGCAAGGTCAAGGGGGAAGCCAGATTCATTTAACAACCATGTCACTAACTTAACAATTTCAGTGATTCACTTAACAACCGCGGCAAAATAGGGCAAAACTCACTTAACAAATGTCTTGCTCAGCAATGGAAATTTTGGGCTCAGTTGCGGCCTTAAGTTGAGGACTTCCTGTAGATTGAGCCTTAATACATTTTCTGTTTTTAAATAATCTACTGTATCTATCCATCCATCCATCCATCCATCCATCCATCCACCCACCTACCTTATTCCTTTTCTAACCTAGAATTATTACATAGCTATTAAGTCAGAACAGTAAATTAGTACTGGGCTAAGAAATCAAAAAAATATACCAACAACAAATAATTCCTTTTAAACGAAGAACCTTGGAAAGCCTTCCCCTTTCAAAAAAAAAATTCCTGGGAGCTGAATACACATTAGGTGATGCCCAACTGGGCCTCCCTTTCCACCAGGTGAGTTTTAATACTAGGGGGGGAAAAAAATCTCCAGTCATTACTTGCCTTCATGTCCCACAGGGACAAGACAGACATAAGACACCACTTAACCCTGTTGCTTTTGCAGCCTCCTTTACAAAGCTTTGGGATTTAAGAAAATCTTAAATTTTGCATGTCTATTCTTTCATTATATAAATAAAAATACAGTAAGACTCTGTAATGAGCAATTAAACCAACAAATACAAATCACATGCAAAACCCAAATAAAAAAGAAAGGATCATTTTCTAAAAGTTCTTTATGCTCTATTGTTTTTCTGCTGGTTCAGATACTTTGGGGCCAATCAGGAATGAAATGTAAAGTTCTTTCTCTTCCAGTCTCTTTTCATCCTCTTTTCCTTTTTCTTTTTCATCCAGAGGCCAACCTGCCCCTCCAGTCTCCTAGCAACCAGGCTTATGTCTTTTTCTGGAAAGAAAGCTTGATGTTATGGTTAATAGGTCTCAAGTAGTCTTGAAAGGTGGGGCTCAATTAACATAATAACCCAGTGTTTCTCCACTTTGGCTGCTTTTAATATGGGTGGACTTCAACTCCCAGAATTCTCCAGCCAGCATGTTAGCTGGGGAATTCTGGGACCTGAAGTCCACTTATCTTTTTTTTTTTTTTTTTTTTTTTTTAGAAAATACATCTATTTATCTCAGATGTAGATGCTTTAAGCTTTCCATGTACAATAAAGCTTCAAAGAACGAGATCGTAAACTCCACACAGCCTTGTGAAATGTACTCTTCATGTCAGACATGAACCTGTTTCCCACGAACAGACATGCCAAATCTTGGAACAATAAATGCTAAATTCAGCTGTAAAGGTGGCACATTAATTTCTGCAAGAAAATCATCAAAGAAATTGTACTATAAACTTTCCTCAGTATGTGTTTCTGTACTTTTCTCCTATACTAACAATATAGAGAAAAGACAAGGAAAAAGAAAAAAATTCCATGGCAATAGTGCAGATATCTCTTCCATTTGTCCATGGGGAATGTCTCTGAAGATTATTTTAGCCAATCCACTATCTAATAGTCTTAAGCAACTGTAGCTATTAATTCATCCCCAGGCCTGAGATTTACAATAATGTAATATAAGTTTGCCATCACTTCCAAAACACTCATATAGTGTTCCAACCTCCTGATCTGGTGAAGGAGCAAAGGACTGATTCACGTAAATAAACAGTTGTTCAGATGCCAAAAGTTTGAGAAATTTTTTGATGAAGTCAATTAGGCTTTGTATTGTTCGAGTTCTTTCCACAGTCCATTTCTTGGTCTTCATTATAGGAGTATCTCCAACAGCTTTGAGCAACACATCAATTTTCTTCTTCGTGTCTCCCGTAGGTTCTTCGGCCACCGGGGAAAGAGCCGAGGGGGGAGTCGCGTCGAGCACCCCTACCGCAACTGCTCCTCCTCCATTTTCCGAGGTTTCTTCCCCACCTTCCCCTCGGCTCCCCTCCTCGGGCGAACAGCCAAGAGCCGCAGCTATCGGCGGCGGCTCCTGCTTCTCGCTGGTCTCCGACATACTCGAAGTCCACTTATCTTAAAGCTGCCAAATTGAGAAACACTGCAATGAGCTATGAAAGAAAGAGAGAGGAAGAAGAAAGAATTGATTAGCTAGGACTTTTTCTGCCTCTTGTGCTGACTTCCTTGAGGCAACATGATAATCATCCATGAAATCCACAAATGTTCCTCTCCTCTAAGAGTAAATCCACGTTTCCAGGAAATCCTGCCACAACTGATTTAAAACTGTACGGATTCAATCTAAGCTAAAATCCTATCTCTGAAAGATGAGAAGACCATTTCTTGTCAGCTTGTGCCAAACGTCTGAATCAAAAAAACATGACCAAGTCATTATGAAAAATGACTTCAGTATTTCAGATTTTTTTTTTTTCAGGGAAGACCAGGAAAGCAGTAGCTGCTCCCTAAAGAGTGCAGGGATTCTCACTGGGCTTTCCAACCCACCTAGAAAGTTCATTCCATACCTGGCTCTCTTTTTCTCCTTCCATGTTCTTTGCCAATCCCAAGACATTTTATTGCCTCAGGACAACAGCAATGAATCTCAAAGCCAATCTTGTGGAAATCACACAAATACAGTTTCCTGTCTATATACTCCAATTTCATATCCTTCAGTGATCATTCCAGATGTAATTTCTTCTTCATCATCTTCTTCTGACACTTTCTCAGAATACTGTCAGCTATGGGAGGAAAAGCTGTGATAGATTTCCAAACCCAATCTTGCTTATTTTACCACCATCTAAGTCAGTGATGACGAACCTTTTAAATACTGAGTGCCCAAAACCCGCCACCCGCCCCCACTCTGCCTCCCCCCCTACCTGGTCTGCCTGCCCACAGGGCCACACACTGCCTCAATGGCCCACCTTAGCAGATTGCCCAGGCAGCCCTGCAGTGCCATGGCAGTCACACCCTCTGCCCTCACCCTGCAGCATCATCTGCACGCTATGGGGCGCAAGGGTGGAGTCTTGTCCCTGCTGCCCAGCTATGTCCTTGGCTGTGCTGCTCTGTGCAGGATGACTCTCCTCCGGGGGGGGGCTGCTGAAGAGGAGGGGGCCACAAGGAAGGCGGGGCTGGGGCGACGGCGTGCGTGCGTGCCCACAGAGAGGGCTCCGAGTGCCGCCTCTGGCACGCATGCCATAGGTCGCCACCACTGATCTAAGTGGTTTGGTGTCAAAGAAAGAAAAATAAGGCACTTCTATATACTCTCTTGCACCACTCGGAACCAGAGTGAGTCCTCTCTAAATCAGTGGAGCTAATTTATTGCCCCTATAGTGCAAGATGGGGGGAGGGAGAGAGGAAGGGAGGGAGGGAGAGGGAGAGAGAGAGTGAGAGTGAGAGTGAGAGAGAGAGAGAGAGAGAGAGAGAGAGAGAGAGAGAGAGAGAGAGAGAGAGAGAGAGAGAGATGAACCTCTCCAAATGTGTGTGCAATCAGTTTTCCCATTGAGAGGAATACCTGTCATAACCTTGCAGCATTGTGAAAGGTTGCACAGATTCTTGGAGGGGGAAAGATGTCTTGACAGGTCAACCTTCACATCAATCAATAAGTT
Source organism: Bothrops alternatus (assembly GCA_034064705.1). Classification (NCBI taxonomy): domain Eukaryota; kingdom Metazoa; phylum Chordata; class Lepidosauria; order Squamata; family Viperidae; genus Bothrops; species Bothrops alternatus. Next base: position 532,838 of record JARGCV010000031.1, on the reverse strand, counting down.
TTTATTTTATAATTTTTGTTGCATACAGCCAAGCATCCATTATCCTGCCGATTCTGCTTTAAAATACAGTACTCTTTTTTGCATGATTCGTAGGCAATGCAGTTGCTGAGAAAGTGGAATTGGAAGATATTAACACAAAATATTCTTTTCTCCTTTCTTTTTAGCATGATAGCTATAATTTGCAAAGCACTAGATTGCTTGGATTAGAGCATTTGGGAGCAAATATCAAAGATGACCTTTGGAAATGCTTTATAATGCAATGTTTCAGTTGTGGGCTAAAAAATAAAAGTATTTACAAAATAAGGGGGCCATCTTAAGTTTGGATTGAAATAAATTAGGGAGAACATGATGAATATAGTTTCTGGAATTCTTTCCAAATGTTCCACCAGCATTTTTTTTAAACTTCCATTTAATGAATTAATATTGGTGTCTGTATTTGGGTTCCTCCCTCATGTTACATGTGTGTATGTGTGCCCCCATTACACAAGTGAGTATAGGGCAGAGTCCAGACGCTCAGTTCAGAGTCATGTGATCTAAGAAGGAGAAGAAAAAGAACTTAGAAAGAGTGTCAGCATATTCCAAGCCATTGCATAACTGTCTGTTCCATGGAATTTTTTCCCCCTGTATTTTCTCCTCTGCAGTCCCCAGTTGGATTGAGTTTATTTTTGTACTTGGTTTTTCTTTTGCTGCCTCTCTCCTATCTACACAAAATTTGGTGCTCTTATGTTCAGTCTTGGAGAAGATATCCTAGACAAGGGCGACAGAGTTCTGAGCATCCTTAAATAACAATAAATATTTTAATAATAAGTAAAACACTAAATATTTTACATTTATTTATATTGGATCGGGAAGAATAATAAGGCAGAGAAAGCACATGGAGCATTATCTAGAATTCTTTCCAAGCCTTTACAAATAGTTGTGTAAGACATAACGAGGCTGAGCCCAGGGTAGGGGTCAAACACGTCATAAGTCATGAGTCTAGGTACAAATCTAAGTGCAACCCACCTTGAATTCCATTGATTCTTATCTACTGCCAATTTGCTTGGACTGTTATAGTTCAGATTCTTGCAGAGAGTTTAACCTTGCAATACATTTTTACACCCATTTGAACAGCTTGGATCTTCTGATTTCCCTGGGACTTGACAAGTTGTGCTCTAGGTCACGTGACCAGGAAGAAAGTAGAGATTTAGACTAGAATGGTCAGTAATACTTCGAAGAGTTCACCAGCTACATTGAAGTGATTTTCTCAAAGAAGAAATTCTTTTCTGTTCCCAGGGCTGAATCCATTACATTTTTTGAATTTCCACCCCAAATTTGGTCCTGGTTTTGCAGAGTTATACTGCCAACAGATAGAAATACCACTACAATTACTGACAGATATAAATCCTAGCCTCTACATTATTTCCTTCAATACTATCTTGTTTGGATGGGTTTGTTTTATTGAAAAGAATCATGATTGATCGGTGTCTGTGGAAATTCTCAGTCGTCCAGGTCATGGTTGCCCCAAAGGTGCTTTCTTTCAGAAGGCAACTGGACTTTCCTGATCAATCAGTGCAACTCTGTAACACACTTAGCAGTTTGAATACTATTAAAAAACCGATTATAAGTCTGCTAGAAGTAAACATTTTTGCCTACATGGAATCTTTCCTTATTGCCTTTACTTTTTTAGATCTATGTTGAATGATTAACATTTACGAAGTCTCTAGTACGAATCTTTGGTGACTATCAGAGCTTCCTATCCCATAACTGAATGTCCATGGCATTTATTGTTTGTTACATTCCTGATTGCATAGATGTTCCTTCATGGCTTCTGAAATAACAAATTCTTCTTCTCTCCTGAATTAAAAAAAAAAATCCTGCTAATAACCACCTCCCTCAAAGTCCACCCTAAATATTTCATATATTTGTTTACATTTATGTATCAGCTTGCCAAACAAACACCCACCCCCAAAATCAAAAACACCCTTCTGAAAAATTATTCTATGAAGGATGGCAGAAAGAAAAGATTAACTACAAGTTTCTTGAGCAAAATCCCCAGAATACAGCAGCCTATAACCGTGGTCATGTTACAATAAACCTACACTCTTCTTCAGTCATCTCAGACTGAAGGCATGATGGTGAACCTTCTGCCAGAAGCTCTTTCAGACTGCCAGCTGGCACTTAGAACAGCCAGAGCAAAAGTGCCATAAAAGGTGCAAAGCAAGCCCATTGCCAGAAAATTCAGAACTTTTTTTCAGAACCCAACAAACACTAGGCGAATGTGGAAAGAAATCCAGGCCATTACGGATTACAAGGTGACTCCATCGAGATGCAAGGATGACACAGACTTCCTAAACAAACCGAATACATTTTTTGGTAGATTTGAGGCATCAAATAGCACTCCTGCTACCGTAGGAAAGCTGTGCCCCATCCTGATGAGCAAGTGCTAAGCTTTGATGTCACCTCTGTCCGGAAAACACTGCAGAAAGTTAACATTGGGAAAGCAGCAGGCCCAAATAACATCCCTGGATGTGTCCTTAGGGAATGCACAGATGAGCTGGCTTGTGTTCTCACAGATATTTTCAATCTCTCATTGCAGCAGGCAGTGGTCCCATAGTGTTTTAAGGTGGCCATCATCTTGTCAGTGACAAAAAAAAGTCCACAATTACAGGCCTCAGTGATTACTACGCAGTTGCACTGACATCCACCATTATGAAATGCTTTGAGAAGCTGATAAAGGACATTGTTGTATCTAGCCCCTCACCAGCATTAGACCCGCTTCAGTTTACCTACCTACCAAATCGCTCTACGGAGAATGCTATTTCTTCCATTCTCCATCTGAGCTTAAAGCACTTAGAGGAAAGAAATACTCATGTGTGTTTGTTGTTTGTCGACTTCAGTTCGGTGTTTAACACTATCATCCCCCAGCATCTAGCAGACAAACTGGGCCTTTTAGGCTTAAACACCCCTTTGTGCAACTGGATTCTTGATTTTCTTACCAACAGGCCCCAATATGTGTGAGTTAGAACAAATATCTCTAATACCATTTTCTTGAGCACAGGTTCTCCTCAGGGCTGCGTCCTAAGTCCGCTGCTGTTCACCCTGTTGACCCATGACTGCTGTGCTAGGTTTGCCATCAACCATATTGTGAAGTTCACAGATGATACAACAGTAGTGGGCCTTATTCATGATGACAATGTGGAAGCTTACCGCAAGGAGGTTGAGGGGTTGGTGAACTGGTGTAAGGAAAACAGCCTAGTTTTAAATACCGGAAAAACCAAAGAGATCATTGTCGATTTCAGAAAAGGCAGGCACAGCCACACTTCTCTGTGCATTAATGATTCACCTGTGGAGATGTTTACCAGCATCAAATTTCTGGGTGTGCAGCTAACGAGTAGGCTGGCTTGGTCGCTCAACAGCGAGACACTAGTGAAGTGGGCACAGCAGCACCTGCATTTTCTGCATCACATGAGAAAAGCACATCTTCCTTCCCCAGTCCTGACCACTTTCTACAGGGGAACAATTGAGAGCATCCTGTCATACAGCATCACAGTCTGGTTTGGAAGCATCCCTGCTTCAGACAGGAAGGTGGTGCAGAGAGTGGTGAAGATGGCTGAAAAAATCATTGGCAGTTCCCTCCCTTCCATCCAGGACATAGCACAGAAGCGTTGCTTGAGCAGGGTCCGTAAGATTATCTGGGACACTACACAATCTGTTTTCCTTGTTACCTTCTGGGAGGAGGCTTCATGGTATCCGAAGCAGAACATCCAGATTCAGCCAGAGTTTCATTCCATACAGCATTAACCTTGCGAACTCTCAAGCTTCCTCCTTCCGTTACATATTCAAGATGAGCAGTATTTAATATTTATTTGTTACGTATATGTAGGGGTGTGGGTCTATACATATGTTGTATATAGTATGTTTAGGTCTGTGTCATGTATATGTTTCACTTTGAGAGCAGGCAACTAAATTTCACTTTTGATGTGTGCCATTGTGCCCACAGTAAAAAAATGACAATAAAGTTATCTTATCTTATCTTATGGCATTAAACAATGTGGAGCAGTGCAGCAGTTATGGCAGTGCTGGAGGCAGGAAATAAAGGACAAACAGCTGTAAACAATGCATAAGGAAATGGCTGCTAACCTTTATTGAGAGTAAGGAAGAAGAGAAAGCTGATTACAGATCCTGTTATGGCCTAGACTCAGATAGAAAAGGAGTGCTGAAACTATACACAGGCACAGAGTGAAAGCATAATGTACAGTGGCAAACCTCTCTCTTTGAAAATAGACCAGGGATCTTCAAATTTGGCCCTTTTATGACTTGTGGACTTCAACTCCCAGAATTCCTCAGAATTCCACCCACCATGCTCTGGTTAGTACAATTAAAGATCTTAGAAGTAAAGAAATTATTGGATTGGCAGAAATTATCCTGCTTCATTTTGATTTCCTAGGCCATGCAGTGCAGCTATATTTTCTTCCTTAATTTTTCCTATTTTAACATTCTAGTCTCCAATCACAAATAGCACCTCCTTCTTACATGTTCTATCTATTTCAAACTGAACTTGACCATAAAATTCAACAATCTCCTCTTCTTCTGCATCTGTGGTTTATCATACATTTGGATAATTTTCATACTGAAGTTTGATCACAAAGTCTATTATCATTTGATCACTGATTGCATTGTAGCCAAGTACTGTTTTTACTACACCCTTGAAGGCATGCTGTTCCTTCTTTGTTTTTCATGCCCTTCACAGTGTGATCTTCTAAATGACTGTGTTCATTTTCAGTCCATCTCAAGTTGCCCAAAATATCAACTTACGAGTTGATTTATTTCATGTTTCACTGAGTTGAGCATTACCATGATCATGCTTCTTATGTTCCCTGTTCTCATTCTAATTCTATCTTTGCAGTTTCAGATTTTCTATTTTTGCATGGCAATCTCAGCAACTATATGTTCCAAAGTCTTTAATCCTACCATGTCGTAAACATAGAAGATCTCCAAAAGATCCTCAGCAATTCTTCAGAAGCATGTTGAGTGCCATCCAATCAAGGTCCATAATCTTGCACTATATTATTTTATATTTTCAATCCATGTAATTTTCTTGATAAAATACAGGAGTGGGTTAGCATTCCTTCTCCTAATCAGTATTAAATGATGCCTTTGCCATTGTGCCTAAAGTGACCATCCACCTTCAAGATCTTGCTATAGCATGGGTGTCAAACTCAATCGCGTCACATGATGTATCGTGACGTATTGTGACTTATTTTGTCTTTGCGGAGCAAGGGTGGGCATGACCTGCATGTGACTCATCCGGCCCATGGGCCACCAGTTTAACAGCCCTGTCCTATAGCATTACTGCCAAACAAAGGTATCTGCTTTAGCCAGGCACTGGATGACTCTGCTGGAATTATAGATTCTTGGCATATCTTTCCAGAATTCTTTGCTCATCCTGGCATTCTTCAGTTATTCCTCCCAGGAGATGCCCCCCCCATGAGACAGCAGTGCAGGACAATGGAACATGAAGAATACATAGCAATAACCAAATCACTTTTATATAATAGATTTACAATCAATCAAACCAATATCAATAAATCTGTTGTTAATATATTAGAAGAAACTAAAAAAAGAAAAAAAAACAAAAAAAAATATTAGAAGAAACTTTTTAAATTAACCTTGATTTCCCGACTTCAACTTTGCATGTTCTGGCTGTCTGCTGATAACTGGCCTTAGTTATGTGCCCCTCTTTCCATTTTTTTGTATTTGTCCTTTTTGTCTTTCAGTTTGTCAGAGAGTTCTTTGTGCAGCGATGCTGGTTTATATATATAAGCAGGAGCAGACACAGCTATGATTTAATTCTTAACTTTGCACCATAATTTATTTCTAGAAATAAGGTTAAATGTGAGTCTAAAATGAATTAAAGTCGTGCACCGGATAGATTCTGGCCTAACGTAACTATTTTCCAACTAGAGGCTGCAAAACCAAGGCCCCAATTCTCAAGACTGCTTACTCTTCGTCTGGAACATTTCTTGTTTCAGCCTAACAGTTGATTACACAAATGCCTAACATAAAAATTGTTTATTTTGCTAAGCAGCTAATGGGCTGATAATTATCAGACAATTCTTGGCTGCCTTTTTTACAGATAGGAATTAAATCCCATTGCTTTGGAATCAGTGCCTTGCTATCTATAATGTCAACAAGGAATCCAAAACAGGATTACACCAATCTGGCAGGCATGAGACCATTGTCTGGGGCTTTACCACTCTTGAGTTGCTCAGGCGTACTGTTTCTCAGACTGTAAGAAGGATCTACTATTAATATAGAGCAGGGGGTCTCCAAACTTAGCAACCTTAAGACTTGTGGACTTCAACTCCCAGAATTCTCCAGCCAGCATGAGAAAGTTGCCAAATCTGGAAATGCTGATATAGAGAATTCTGTTTTATTTGTTGGAAATGGGGTAAGTAGGCCAATCATGGATGCTTCTTATGCTATCCCAGGGAGATAGAACACTTCCACCACATTTCCATCTCTTCTTGTCTTTGTTTATCTAATTTATATAGCTGCCCATGTCAGAAACAAGTGACTTTGGGTGCCAAACAACAAGACTAAAGCAATAAATATCTAAAATTATTTCCAATAACGAAAATTAAAATGTTTAAAAAACCCCTATAAAACAGCTAAAACAAAATTAATAGCCCAAGGGATGGCTGGAAGGGGGAGAAATTTCCATAACGTGGAGGCCACAGCAGAAAAGGCCCGTCTGGGTCCTGCCAAAATGTAGCTTCCTGTTTAATGGGACCTGTCACATACCCATTATTTTGATCTAGTGGGCAGGTGGATGAAACTGGGAAAGATAGTCCCTCAACTAACCCAATCACATACCATCTAGAGCTTTCAACTTAATCCTAGTAGCAACATGGTTCTTCTCTTAACTTCAGTTGTGGTGATACTGGATACTGACGCTGCATGAAGTCTATTCCAACTAGCAACAGCCAGGCGGATCCCATATTTTTGGGTGGACCAGGAAGCTTCAGTGATAAAATGTTCTTTTTACATAGCAGGCCAATACTGTGGAATAACCTTCCAGTTGAGATTGAACTAGTCCTTCCTTGCTAAGATTTTGGAAACTTTTAAATATTGAGTTGTAAGCTCCAAGATACTTAGATTGTGGCAGGTAGAAATGTTTAATATCCAGAATTACATGTAGATGCTGCCCTTCGCTGCATGAGTCTAGACTACCTGAGGGACCATCTCATCCCATGGAGTTGGCCTGACCCACCCTTGCTGGCAGAGCAGGCCTGCTGTGGGCCCCATCTGCCAGGATATTTAGGTTGGCAGAATCCAGGAGAAGGATCTTCTCTGCCATCACTCCTGCCCTTTGGAACATCTTGCCCTCACCCACAGTCAGGTTGACTCCTATCCTCCTGACCTTCCTCAAGAGCTTAAAGACCTGGCTCTGCCAGTTGGCTTGGGGCTCCAATGGAGGAATTTCACATTGGGGGTGGATTATAGATTAATAATAGATCCAACCTCCCCCTTGTTTATCCTACTCCCCCCTCCCCATCATTTAGCCAGGGTTGTGCATTGTATTTTTTTAGTATTTTATTTGTATAATTTTATCATATTCATTATTACTCTGTGATAAAATAGGTGGCCAATACATTTAATAAACAAACAAACACAATGATGAGATTCTGTATTTGTAATGGAACAAGCTTATTATACACATGTATGCGGGTATGAATATGAAATAGTAGACATAAAAAGTGTATTTTAAAAAATGTTCCTGCCTGTTTTGAATCCTATGCAAAATTTTGAATTACGGGTCTTGATAAACCACACAAAAACATATATGGCCCTCAAGGTGATGGAAGCTATGCACCCCTGTTCTAAATACAACAATCTTGATTAATTGTCACTAATGAAAGAGTAGATTTGTGGAAACTGTCTAAGGTACAAGACGGAAGAATGTAATCTGGCTATATCTTTTTTTAAGGGGACAGATATAATTGGGTATATCATTTTATTGAAGATAAATTTAAAACAACAAACGTTAGGCTACAACCTCAACTTTCTCTCTAAAATCTGAAGAGAAATTTATATGAATTAATTATATCTAAAAACATTGCTGACCGTACCAATATAATATTTATCACCCAACTCTTGTAGACTTAGAAGTTGTCTCCAATTATAGTCGTAACAGTTAACACATTTTTGATGAATTATTTGAAGAAGAAACCCCGTAATACACATTCAGCCTAAAAGCAAGGGCTTATCTGAAGACTTTGATAAGGCTACTTCAACAAGTATGTGAATTACAAACAATTTCTCAAGGGAAAAAAAAATCAACCGATGTCTTTGTTAACATTCTCTTACCTCAGGGTGGGAACGATGGCCCCTTTACGACTTGTGGACTTCAACACCCAGAAGACTGGCTCAGGAATTCTGGGAGTTGAAGTCCACAAGTCATAAAAGAGCCATCGTTCCCCACCCCTATCTTACATTAAAAACCCTCGTCATTGAGGCATACCAGTATTACTTGTACTTATCTAACCCTATGTAAACAACATTAGGGAGCTAATTCTTACTGATTTCAGTGGAATGCACTCAGTGATCTTTTTCCTTTTGAAAAATTGTCTACTTTTAAGTATCAGACCAATGGGAAAGAATAAACCAAGCCTTTACCAAATCCTTCTTTGGGCCTTAGCAGGTGAAAACAGTCACCTTTTTCTTATTAAATTATTTCTAAAAGATGATAGTTGATATCCGCATATGTTTTCCTATCTAACAATTTGAAATCTGGCTGCAAAAAACCTGAAAGCCTGCAGGAAAGAGATTCCCCTGCTGAAAGATACAAGTGAACATGAGAGAAGGAAAAATTTATACCAATTCGCTTGGGGACCACAGAGGAACATGGAAGTACTATAGTTTCAGGCCTATTTGTATACCTTCCAGTCACTCTATGAAGGAGATGGCCAGTTATGTGATATATAAATAAAATAATTCATGCTGCTGCCCACCTGGAAAATCCTTGTGGTTCTTCCTTTCTTCTTTACATGGAGATGTAGAAAAAGAAAATTAAATCAAGCAGAGATTGCTTTGAAGAATGACTCAATTATCTTTTTTCTAAATATTTTAAATATTATATTCCTTCTAAAAATAAGGCACTATTTTCACTTGTCTATAGGGTAGAAATTTTAACATGGAAAGTAATAAGGAAAAGGTGAGACAGATACCTATTGATATTTATATGCTGGTGAATATTGATATTTACATACTGGTATAGATGATCCTTAAGTTATGACCACAACTGAGCCCAAAATTTATGTTGCTAAGTGAAAAATTTGTTAAGTGAGTTTTGCCCCATTTTACGACCTTTCTTGCAAAGCTGTTAAGTGAATCACGGCAGTTGTTAAGTTAGTAATACGCTTGTTAAGTGAATCTGGCTTCCCCATTGACTTTGCTTGTCAGAAGTTCGCAAAAGCTGATCACATGATCCCAGGACACTTCAACCATCATTAATACAAGTCAGTTGCTAAGCGTCTGAATTTTTATCATGTGATCATCAGGATGCTTCAACGGTCATAGGTGTGAAAAACGGTCATAAGTCACTTTTTCAGCACTGTTGTAACTTTGAATGATCACTAAATGAACTGTTGTAAGTCAAGGACTACCTTTAGTGATACAGATATTTACATATACTGGTACACACACACATACACACAGTAACATATAAATCAAAATAAATCGGTATAAATCAAAAATAAATTACACATTTTATAATGTATATATATCTGGTATTGACAGTTGTTCTACTTACCATCCATACTATGAGTAGTAAAATAGGAAATACTCCAAGTAGTCATTATTTGCCATTATTGGCTAACTTTTTTTCTTCAGATTATTTGGAAGCTACTGAAAAATAAGTGAGAAATACTGTTATGGACCCCAATAAAACGATCCATATATTTATTGCAGAATTTGTATTCTGCTCCCATCCACAGACTCTGGAATAATAGGATTATGTGGATGAAATATACAACTCCTTTCCTCAAAGAAAAAGTAGCAGAGAGAGAGAGAGAGAGAGAGAGAGAGAGAGAGAGAGAGAGAGAGAGAGAGAGAGAGAGAGAGAGAGAGAGAGAGAGAATAAAGACTTTCAGTTTTATCCAAGCCATGTTTACATGGGTGAAAATGTCACTGATTTGAGATTGAATTCCAACAAAGCCTGCTTAAGGTTTTAGCCTTTGTTTGCTCTATATGCACTCACACAATGCCAAAGAGAAGTAATAGGAATAATCTTCAAACAATTTCTTTAGGAGGCATCAGAGATACCCTGAATATATCCAGACCTCTATGTTCCATCTGAAGTGTTAAACAGATGCAAATTACCATACATTGTTAAACCCACTTCTTTTCTTTCTAAAATTGACTACAGCCAAGCAGTTTTGACATTTTACTGGATCAATAGCGATAAACATTTTCTGATGATTAACCCAATTAAAATATCTGTGCATCACAATTCCAATTAGCAGCCTTTGGTCTTGCTAACAAACCTGTTTACCAAAACAGGTTTGGCTAATCTGGATTCACTGGCTGGAGTAGAGCTGGGGAACTGGACATCCATCTGCTTGTGCTACACTGCCCTCTCTGGTTTTCTTTATAAAAAGGAATTCACATTGTGTGTAAATTTAATCAGATCTGGTTCATCTGGAATTATGGACCCATCAGAACAATCAGTCCATGCAGATCCAAAAAGAGAATCTTGCAAAATACAAATTATTTTTTTAAAAAAATCCATAGGCATTCATTGCTGGCCTAAATGAATAACCTGGAACTAGTCCTAAAATATAAATGGCCAAATGGGTCAAAATTGATATTAATGGAAGTCTTGTGAAAAAGAAAATGATTATCAAAATGTTGGGTCACTCCAAAAGAGATAAATTAATATGTTGGCAAAAATTCAGGAAGTAGAAAGCCTTGCGTATACTGTAAAGTGTAGCCCGCTTGCTAATTATTGGAATAATTTCATTAGATTTTAAGGAACTTCCTTGAGATGTTTTCCCATTCTTCGTTAGGAGTTTTTTTTTCTTGCTGGCTTGCTCCCTTCTACCATTTTTAATCAATGTGTATAACTATATATTACACTTACACTAAAAGATCCTAAAGGATTTGACTAATAAACAAGGAATCATATGTTATGGTTTCCAGTATTAATACAACTAAATAGGGAGACTGGAATGTGTAACGTTTGTAACACAACCTTCCTGTGAATTCACATTAGCTGAAGTCGATAGCAACACTTGTTTAAATGCACATACTCCAAATTTACAACAGTGTTTCTGAATCTAGTATATAACTCTTGGATTTTTATGGGATTTGCTCTATGCGCTAAGCAAATCAGCAATCTCCTTGGCCTAAAACATGCCCATTCATAATTCACTGCTGGCTGGGGTAATTTACATCCAAATTATTTTCCTGCTAATCTGCATTAGAGTACATGGACATAAAAGTGAACGAGCAAGACAGATGTAATCATGGAAGAGATGTAGAGCTCTTTGTATTCATTTATGACATTAAAAAAAAAGAATCTAGCATACCTTTAAGTCTTCTAGAGCAAGTGCTGCTCGGAATGGAATTTTCCAGCTTAAAATTAAAGCTTTATTTAAATATTATCCAAGGAGATAGAAAAGAAGGATCTATTTGTTAAACAGTAGCTGTCATTTTAACTAAATATATAGTTCATTATGCATAGTACTTGACATACGACCAGTTGCTTAGCAAGCATTCAAAGTTAAGAATGATTTTCACAGGGGTACTTATGGCCTAGTATAGGGATAGTCAACCTTGGCTCTTTTATGATTCATGGACTTCAACTCCCAGAATTCCTGAGCCAGTATGGCTCAGCTTGGAAACCTCTCCCTTTTCGCTCAGCATGCCTGGCTCAGGAATTCTGGGAGTTGAAGTCCACGAATCATAAAAGAGCCAAGGTTGCCTACCCCTGGCCTAGTACCAAAGTTACAACAGCTGACCCCTTCCCCCATGGTCACATGGCTGCATTTCAGGTGCTTGGCAATCGGCTTGCATTTAGGCCATTTGTAGCATCCCGTAGTCAAGTGACAGCATTTTATGAGGTTTTTACCAAAACCCAACATTGATTTCCGATTTAAGAGCCGTGGTGTCCCAGTGGTTACAATATAGTACTGCAGGCTAACTCACTGCTTACTCCAGGAGTTCAGCCCTGACCGGCTCAAGATTGACTCAGCCTTCCATCCTTCCGAGATCAGTAAAATGAGGACCCAGATTGTTGGGGGCAATTATGCTGACTCTGAAAACCGCTTAGAGAGGGCTGTAAAGCACTATGAAGCGGTATACAAGTCTATTGCTGGTGCTATTTTCGGGAAAACTGGCCCATAGCAACAATTCATCCACTTTATGACTGCAGTGTTCGTTTAATGATTGCCACAAAAAAAGGTTGTAAAAATCAGTCGGTCACATGAGTGACTGCTTTACAACAACCATCATGACTTAGGGCTGTACAGGGCAGCCTCCATTATGGTGATAAATCGAGTACATATGCAACCATAACCAAAGGCATAGAAGAATCAAGATATCAGTCTTACATGTTAAAAATGCCCTTTGAGCTGGGTTCCTGTGCATAAACCAGTTCAGAGCAATATTTTGTTCACCTGTGTTTTGCAACTGTGACAAAGATTTCTCAAACTCATGCCTCCAGGCTCTTGCACCAATTGACAATATTGAACTTCTTCAGACTTCAGTACAATCCACACTATGTCATTATGGTGCTTAACAAAGAAATGGTTATATTGTAAGATGTGGGGCTTATGCCAGTGAAGTCATAGGTGTCTGAAATGAATGGAGCTCTAGGAAACCATTTACATATTTAATAGATGGAAATGCTGAAGCTGAGAATAGTGCCAAAGGAAATCACAGCAGGGAACTCAAGCAAAGTTGCAGGGCTCCAGGAAGTGAGCTACAATCTACAGCCAAGAGGTCAAATCACACAGATGCAGTATATCATTCCCTAATTAAGAACAAGGTAGAAAGCTTAGAAAGAATGAAGCAGGTAAGTAGGAGAACTATAAAAATGGATTGTAGACCTAGACATACAGATTCTTTCTCCTACCCACGCACACACAAACATATACATAGACATACATATACATACACCACTTTTACTCAGTTTTGCTATTGCTAATCAACTGATTAGGGATCTCTGCGAGTGGTCGTTGAATAGGACAGTGGTCCCCAACCTTTTGGACATCAGGGACCAGTTATGTAGAAAGAGGTTTTTCCGTGGACCGGAGAAGGCGTGGTTTTATGTACTGCCTGCATCCTGTTGGATGGGGCTTTGCTTGTTTGTGCGGCCCGGTTGCTGGCATGCTGCGGCCCGGTACTGGTCCATGGACCAGGGGTTGGGGACTCCTGGAATAGGACATAGGGTTGCCAAGTTCACTTGATGTGGGCAAACCTTACTCAGACAAATTCACTGGGCATATCCAAGGGTAGCTTCTGCAATGAACCAAAGGAATTACTCAATTTCAATAACAATTTGTTGCCACACTTGTGAAATGAATCACTGCAGTTGCTAAGTCTGTTTGTTAAGTGAATCTGGCTTCCCCATGGACGTTGCTTGTCATAAGTTTGCAAAAGGTGATTAGAGGACCCCGGGACACTACAACCATCATAAATATGAGTCGGTTGCCAAACATCTGAATTTTGATCATGTGACCATGGGAAAGTTGCAATGGTCATAAGTGTGAAAAATGGTCATAAGTCACTTTTTTCAATTCCGTTGTAACTTCAAATGGTCACTAAATGAATTGTTGTAAGTAATAATAATAATGGTAAAGTTGGAAGAGACCTTGGAGGTCATCTAGTCCAACCCCCTGCTCAGGCAGGAAATCCTACACCATTTCAGACAAATGGCTGTCCAGTTTCTTCTTAAAAACTTCCAGCATTGGAGCATTCACCACTTCTGGAAGCAGGTTGTTCCTCTGGTTAATTGTTCTAACTGTCAGTTGAGGACTACTTGTAATTATTTGGAAGGACAAACAGTAGGCTCCCTCATATCCCCCATCTCAGAATTCATAGAAAGGTCTGAAGGGATATTTATGGATCTGCAGAAGTTCTGTCTCTGTTATCCTGTCATTTATGAACCTGCAGGGTTTTGTGTTTCTGTTATCCTTCCATTTGCAGTTTCTCATGCATGCATGGATAGACTTTCTTTTGAAGGGATCAGGGTTATCTGCTCTTCTATGTAATCATAACTCTTTTCTGAATTCAGTTCATGTGATCCATTGAAAAATTAGCTTCTAGGTCAGTGGTGGCGAACCTATGGCATGCGTGCCAAAGGCGGCACTCTGAGCCCTCTCTGTGGGCACGTGCACCATGCCCCAGAGATGGCAACCGTCCCTCTTCAACCAGCCGCTCGCTAACTCACCGAGGTCCCACGTGGCCAGATGCATCCCAACATGGCTGGGTTCCCTCCTCCCCCTTGTCCCATCCTTCCTGGCCTCACATGCTCTCCTTTTCCTGGGCACGACCCACTGCATCACCTCCTCAGCTGTCGGCCAGCCATCCAGCTCAGAGGCAGCTTCTCTGAATTGCTGGTGGTGGGCTGCGGAACCCCAGAGTGTGCCGTTGAGGGGCTGGCAGGCTGTGGCTGCTGACGGACACTGTCGACCCCCATGCGCTCGCTGGCCTCTGTGCGTGGGGGCCGATGGTGTCAGGCAGCAGCCGTCCTGGCCCCTGCCTTGCCTTGCCTTGTGACAATGGCACCCCTGCCCCGCCCTGCCTTGCCTTGCCTCACGGGACAAGCCTCCTGCCCACCACCAGAGATCCCCTGGACCTTCTACAACCCTGCCTGGCCTCCACAGGCATCCCTCCCCATGAGCAACATCAAGGTGACCACACCCACCTTGGTCACACCCACCCAGTTTGCCATGACCACTACAACCACGCCCACCCAGTGGGCCATGCCCACCTGGCACCCGGCGATACATAAGTGGGTTTTGGGTTGCACTTTGGGCACTCGATCTCTAAAAGGTTAGCCACCACTGTTCTAGGTGTTAACTGTATACATGAGCATTCTTTTACAAAAGAAGTCTGCAAATAGATACATGGGCCATATGTATTCCAAATTCTCATATCGGGCACTGATTACAAACAGGCTGCCAGGAAGCAAAATGATTCATCTTAGCTGGGATTCTACATACTGAAATCTAGAAAAAGAAACTAATTAAAATTGGCAAGAATTATTTTGCATATTCTTTTTTTTTAAAGCCATGTAATTTTTATTCATTGCTTGTATCAATAGATGCATAATGTTATTCTGTGCAAAACAACGGAGGCTGGATGTGGTATTATTTCTGACAATGTCTCCAAGATTAGTAAGATAGGCTTTCTGTGTTGCTTTTGCTGTCTTCCCCAGGAAAGCAGCAGTCAGAAAAGCAGTTGTCAAGGAAAAAGGTTGTAGCAGAGATTTTCTCTCCATTCACATCCAGGACTGCCATTCATTCCAGCATGGTTAAAAGTGATAATGAATAGATGACACCAGGTTTGTTTGAATTGCAGGATTAAATAATTGGTTATACAGCCTTCCGGTTACATCTCTCGGAGTCCTGTAGAATGAAAACCCTTGATATCATGACATACCCAATTCAGCTGGGTAGGACCTTGATTCAAGAAAAATCTGCCTTACTGTACCGCAAAAATAGATGGTAGGTGTGCATGTGCCTGAGTGTGTGCAAAGAAAAAGAAAGCAGTGAAAAGAACCATCTGTCCATTTTTCCCTTTTAATTCCTAACCTATAATTATTTGATTTCTTTGCAGCTTCTTCCAAAAACCAGGAAGCCATATGAAATAATAGGGATGAATATAAAGGTTTTACGGTTGTAAGCGAAGATAATTAAGGCTTTTTATTTATACTTTCTAGGCCACCCTCTGACCTTGTTTCTTCGGCTGAAAAGACATTCTTTTTTTGCTTCTTGTAGTCCCGAGGTGGGCAATGAACGGGTTAATTGTTGTAGCAGCCGCAACAGCAGCAGCCTGGCCTGCTGGATCAAATTCTTCCAGGAGGTCACTTACCATCATTTGTTTCTTTAGCATTAGGACGCTTCCTGCAAAGGAAGATGAGAATGTCTACTATTCTATGGTCTGGGATCATATTTTCCATGCCAAGATTCTCTCTTCTTGCTGCTTTAAGGGACTATGTGGCATTGCTGTTCCTTTGAAGGAGACACACATAATTTTCACCCTTCGATTCTCACCACCCCCTCAGCCCACCGCCCCAAGTGCATCACAGCAACCTGAAGGCAGAAGACTTTGCCCCTTCCTGGCCCCTCTGCTTATGGACAGCATCAGCTTTTCTTTAGTGTGTGTGTGTGTGTGTGTGTGTGTGTGTGTGTGTGTGTGTGTGTGTGTGTGCTTGCGCCTGCGCACACTGCACTTGCTTTCATGCATTGTGATATCACAAGGGGAAAAGCCATAGTGCAGATACCAAGCAGATGCCACAGAGCAGGTTCAGAAAGATTTCTACATCTACTTTCTAAACCTCTTGTGATTCAGAGGATCTTTTTTTTTTTTCAAACTTGTCCAAACAAACACTTCTTGACTAACAACCATCCCAATAAAATAGCAGGAGAACAAACCACAAGAAAGAATATGAAACCAGGATACATGCAATCTTTTATTTAGATATGCAGTAAGATTTCTTTTATTTACGCATCCCTTAAAATAAGATGGGGTTAGAGATACGTACACAAAGTGACTTATCCTGGCATAGGGATCATTTGATTTTCCTTTTATCAGATTTCGTTTTCTTCCAATCAATTATGTCAGATTCTCAGAGGCTGTCTGGACAAGGCCCTGCAGTTTTCTTGGCAAGGTTTTTCAGTAGTGGATTGCCATTGCCTCTTCCCTAAGTCTAAGAGAACTGGAGACTGGCCCAAGATCATCCAGCAGGTTTTGTGCCCAAGGCAGGAATAGAATTTACACTCTCCTGGTTTCCAGCCTGATGCCTTAATCACTACACCAAAGTGGTTTTCTTTCTGCTCAATCTATGAACAGCCCCTCTCAAACATTAATTGGGTTTGGGGTAGTATGCCAGTATCATAGGATGCTATGTCTATGCTTATCAATTCACCCAGTTACGCTTTGCTTAGTTGATGAATATGCATGTGCAAATTCAACAACATTTGCATTCACAGAGAAGGTTCCCCCTCTCTAGTGTTTACACTTACCCCAGGAGTAACACACCTTTTTCCTGCTCTTGCTGTTCCAGCCAGAGGAAAATCAACAGCAGTGGCTCATCATAAATCTGTCCCTTGATCAGGCATTACAACCTTCCCTTCCTGAATTGCTTTGGAGTCTTTGCAGGCTTTTATGACTTCTGGGACAACTGTGAGTCAGTCTGAGGTGTACCTGGCCTCATAAATTCAGAAGACTGTACATTGAATTTATTTTCCATTTCAGGGGGATTATTATGATTTGAATATGGAGGAACCTTCCATAGTTTTATCGGTTCAGCCAGATTACTCCTTCACAGGGTTTAAATTTACCGGGATCAGAACTCTGCAGGGATTAGAAACTAGAACATCTGTAACAGGAAGCCAAAGTCTGAATATTTTCTGCAGTGAATAGGCAATTCTGTCGATGCTCTGATTGGCCTCGAGAATGGAGAATTGGCCTATTAAAAACAGTGTTTCTGCACGGTCCAAGAGTATTTTTGCCTGCTGCTCCCCTTGACTGAGGCAAACAAGCGTTTCAGTTTTCAAGGAAGTCTGAAGTGACTAAGTAAGTGAGATTAGCCTAATGCAATGTTCACTTTAGGCTAAAAACAAAACAAAACAAAAAACAAAAACAAAAAACAAAAAAAACAGAACTGAAAGTCTGTCAAACTACAGGTAGATTTTGTTTGAAGGCTATTTTATGAGGATGTTAGTGAAGAGATTATTTTTCTCTGTCTTCACCACACAGTCATCACAGGCCTATGGTGTTACATTCTGTCTCAGAGGGCGGATCATCCAATCCCCTATGTTGTGACCATTTTCAGTAGATAAAATCATTCAAATCTGTACAAACTTGGATGCCAGGGCAGATTTATCTACCGTAGATCTGACAGATAATACTAATTCAGTGACCATTGATACTTTGCAAGTTGTACAGACTAATGCTCTAGAGAGGAGTCTCCAAGTTAAAAAAAAAATTGATCTCTGTCTTTTCAGCTTTCTGAAAGAATCTGGGGAAGGCTGGCCAAGTGGAATTTCCTTTCGCAACAGGTTTCGTTCTCATTAAAAGTCTCGGAAAAGGTGGGGAGTCTTTGCCCTTCATCCATTCTGTAAGATAATTTCAGTTTATCTTGAGTATTCCAGCACTGGGTAAAAGGCTAGAATGTGTGGGGAATTTGAGAAGCAAGGATGTTGGGTGTGTGTGTGTGAGGTGAATTAATTTGCTATATTTCAATCTACTTTGAGCTCTAGTGATGGGGTTGAAATTGCTATCAGTTCCCTTTGCTGCTTTTCTCTGCACCTATTCAGATACGTGTTAATTCTTCTTAAAATTTGATGCTTGGAACTGTACATACTGTTTTACATTGGGTCTGACTAGCACAGAGTACAGGTAGTCCTTGACTTACAGCCATTTGTTTAGTGACCGTATGAAGTTGCAACGGCACTGTAAAAAGTGACTTCTGACCATGTTTCACCCTTACGACCATTGCAGCATCCCCATGATCACACGATCAAAATTTGAATGCTTGGCAACTGGTTCAGGTTGATGACGGTGCCGTGTCCCCTGGATTATGTGATCACCTTTTGCGACCTTCTGACAAGCAAAGTCAACGAGAAAGTCAGATTCACTTAACAACTGCCGCGATTCAGTAATTACAGTGACAAGAAAGGTCGTAAAAACAAAACAAAACAAAAATCAGTTAAGAACTGTCTCACTTAGCAACAGAAATACTGGGCTCAGTTCTGGCTGTATGTCGAGGACTACCTGTGATATGTAATCCTTACTTCCTCTAATCTGAAAAACTATATTTTTGCTTGTGCAGCCTATCACTGCATTTTTCTTTTTATTGTTACATCTCATAGCTAACTTGTATTCAGTGTACAATCACCTACCATTATCTTTTATACAGGAACTATGGCCCAACCAGGTATTTCCCCATATTTGTCTATATTCACTGTTTCCTAGTAAAAAAAATTGTATGCAGTAAAAGAAAAGGCTTTCTCAGTGACTTCCATTGACATAGAGAGACTAGTTTCAGCTCTGTTCTCCTTTTTGGCACACAAAAGCATTTTTCTTTGGACAGGCTTTTGACATTTGAGATTATTTATTGCTGAATTAGGCTTTAATCTCATGGGAGCTTCAAGTGATTTATTTTTTATGTATTTTATATATGCTTTAAAAACATTTAATGTTTTACTTGTAACTTTATTGTTTTCTTCCTGTTTTATTGTTTGCCACCTTAAGTAAAATTATTTTTTAAGTGAAAAGGCAGTATGTAAATTTAATACATACACTAAAGTAGAATCCCTCTGAAAACAGTAAGAGTGTGATATGGTCATCTCTTATTCTATGAGCTTCCAGTTAATAACTATGACTGCTACCATATATACAGCTGAATTATGATGATGATGATGTTACATCTTGTATAAAAAATAACAATACCAAATTTCATTCTGATTATTTTTCTCAAATGCAAGCATTTGGGACTGAAGCTAAGATCGAATGGATGTAAAGCTTGTTTTCTATCAATGGCCTGCATCTTCTTTCTATTATTCCATTTTATTCTCACATTCTGAGGTATTCTATTTCCTCTTCATAATAGCCCAAAGGAACAGGTCATGATCTACCATTAGAAAGAGCGAAATGGTTGCTTGAAGTGGCAGATTTCTCCTAATTATTTTTGTATTTCTTGTAACTTCAGGGGATGGATAGGACGCTAAGTAGATTGTCAGTTTCCTGTTCCCAAGTAATTTGCATGGTTTGGGATACTACGCAGCTTGACTTGAGTTGGGGCATGTAACATTTGTTACAAATGTTTAGGCCAGCCTTGCTAACCACCTGGCTAAGCTGAGAGATAACATTTAGCCCAAATATATCCAGTTTAAGTCCAGCTTTTGAGCTTAGCTCTGGAGATAAAACAAATTTAAGTTTTCTTACAGTGTCTTTTTGTAAGTTTTGTAAAAACATGAAAGCAACAAACCTGAAATTCACCCAGGAATTTGCTACTACCTTGGCTCAGATCACTGATTAGCAGCCAGAGTCACCTTGGATGGTATTTGCAGCACTTTGCCAACCCACCATTTTTGGTTTCAGTTAGAAATGACATCTGGAAGTCTTCTTGCAGGAGACATCAGCAGTTGGCAGCCCCTGGACTAAAAATGGCTTCTTTTATGATGCCATCTTGTTTTTCCATTAATAACTCCCTCAAGTGAAAGGGGATTTTCGATGAGTAAAATTCCAATCTTCAAGAGTAACTGCTCTAAGCTTTAATGCAGTCCAGATGTCTTGTTACTGCAACTCTTTGCCCTGCTTTGAAATGCTTATTTTAATAATTTTGCTTTTATCCCCAAAATATTATAAATATTCATTTATAACCTAGAGGACTCAGCCCAAAGAAAAGGAGCTGAACAGAAAACAAGAAAATCCAGACATTAGTTCTTAAAGTTATGTTTTGTAGTAGCTCTTCAATAACTAGCTAAATGAAAGCAATATCTAAAGAGGGCCCAAGAGGAGTTGATGGAATTCTTTGATTTATGTTCCCCTCTTTCTTCTGGAGTTCATAAACTGGCACTTCAGCAAAAAAAAGTCCTTGTTTATTCTCTTACTTTATGAAATTTGTAACAAAGAAGAGCAATTATACAGTGCAGAAGTTATTGTGACATGTATTGTAAATAAGATAAGGAAGAAGTAGTGAACTACAGCAGCAGACTGAAACCAGGAAACATCCCATTTTATAGTACTTCAATTTTCCTTATAATAGTGGAAATAATATTACAATGAAAGGGAAATAATACCTAGTAGTTATGCTGTGTTAAGTCCTATGGAATACAGTTGTATGTTCCAATAGCTGCATTTCTAGGGTTCTACTAAACCAATTGTGAAACATACGGCAATTGTTTGCAAAACATGTTTACAAAGAAAAGAAAAGAAACAAATTAGTATTTATTTCATTTATGACGTTTCTGCTTAATTCGTATGAAAGAGTTCAGCAGAAGGGATATAATAAAGAAAAATGTAAAGCCAATTTTAATTTCTAACCCCCCCCCCAGAAATGCTCAGTCAACTGAAGGATTTGCATTGCATATAAGTATACTATTTCTCTGGTCACAGAAAGGGATTTGTATCAGGAAAAACATATGTATGAGCAAAGCGGCATGAATTGCAAATGTTTTACGGTTACAAACCAACGGCTTCTGAAGATCACCAAGAAATATTTGTGGAATTACCTTCTGGCACATCACTTTACAGGAGGAATAAATCTCCAAAGATTTTTTTTCTTTGCTTCCAGTGAAGTGGCATTCCTATTCAAATTGTAATGTTCATGCAGTCCACATATGAAAAAGGACTATTTAGTCATATTTTTTCCCTTAACATTTTGAAGATTTAGCCCATTCATAAGCTCTTGCAGATGAATGCATCTTGCAGGCTCACAGATGATCAATTATCCTGGGCAAAAGCATGTATAAGAATCTGCAAATCAATATGCACCGTGCACTCCCTCAGCTTTGTTATATATTCCCCACCCTCCCTTAATCTGGCACTAGGGGTCTAACATCCTGGCAGAATTTTCGACACCTTTTTCATCAGAGGCTCTTGATGAATTTCAGATAAGCTATCTTGCATTCTACAGATTTAGAGCAAATGCCTCTTTCCTACAGTTCATATCGACAGCATTGCTAAAACTCTGTAGCAGTTTATGACTTTTGGGATATAACCTGCAATGACAGACAATAGACATGTACCCTCCTGCTATTCAAGGCCCAGTATATGAGGCACACCAGGGAAGGAGGAGAGCTTTTTTTGTTATTTTGCCTCATTCTTGGGTGAAAATACTTCAGTGGTCTCGGTTCCTTTTGAAGCATGGTTCTCCAACTGCAATGTGTCTATCAGCCACCACACCGTGAAAAAAATGTATGAAGTATCAAAAGGGAGATTCATGACATGTCTATGCAGAATATGTGTATTAATCTTATTCTGTGCAGAAGATGGCCTGAGAGGTAGTGCTTTCTAACATTTTTCCTATGATGTTTCTTTGCATTAAAAGACAACTGACTATTATCTTGACTTCTAGAACATTTCTCTCTCTCTCCCCATCTCCTTCCTCCCCCCCCAATCTCTCTTTCTCCTTTTATTCTGCTGTAATCTAGAGTAAGGGAAAGGGGTATGGAAGACAAGCCATGCTTTCTTGGCAAGGGAGACTGATTTAAAAAAAACATACACACAATGGAACTTCAGGAACCGTGAAAGGCACAGAATCAACCAATTTTGATTCTAAAATGTGAGGAAAAATAAAAACAAACCCCATGCACTTTTATGTTGCACCTGCTGCCAGAGCAGTGTTGTATGATGGAAGGAGGATTTCTGCCATGCAATCTGCATATCAACTAGCTGATTTAGAGATGAGATCATCCATTTTGTGGTCATCTGTTTGCTGTGGTGGGGATGGGTGGTTGCCTAGCAGTAGGCCACAAAGTCCCAGCAGGTTTCTTGAGTCAGCACTCCTCTTTTGGGTCCCTTCCAAAGCCTTACATTTGGGATTCAAATCCGGCGTTTGACTTCAATTTAAAATAAAATAGAACCAATCCTCAGTCAGATTCAAATCATCATCGCAAACTTAAAAATCAAAAGGGCCTCTTAAGAAGCAAGCTGTTTTCAGGTAGCTATGTTTCCCCCTCTGTGGACAAAACATGACTTCAGCAGCGATAGAAATATCTATTTCTTGCTTTTAAAATTCACAAGGTAGATGACAATATAATTGATCAATAACCAATTCCACTGGAAAAAGTGAATTTATTTTGAAGTGTCTAATTTAAGAGGTATGGTGTAACTGAATGCTAATCAGGGATTTCAGCATGGGGGTTATATTACATAAATAAAAGACTATTTTAAAAAGAGATGCTAATGATTGTCATCTTATTCATAATGTGCAAAGGAAAGAAAATAGTACAGTAATCCTATGATAGTCCTTTATGTTTATTATATTTATTTTTTCTTATTTTAATGAGATATTCCTAACATAAAAGGCAAGAGGACCACCTAAATTAGTTGAAAACAAAGGAACAGAAATCAAAGTAATCCAGATCCAAAGTAATCTTTATCTCCGGATGTTGTTACCAATATGTAAGCTCTGTAACTGTTTAATTATTTTTAATCATATTTGTATTTACATTTTAGCTGTTTTATTATGTCACCCTGAGAACTGCTTTTATATTGGCAAGGAACACATTTCAGATGCAAATAAATAAATAATGTGATAAGGATGGAAAGCGTGGTCATACATTTAACATTCTCATTAGAGAAGAACAGTCTGAAATAAAATGGTCCCAGCGCAAGACAAACTAGCTGTACTTAAATCTCATTAACTTTAACAGGACTCACATTCATTACAAATTGCCCCAATAATTTCAGGAGAAATTCTGCATGTGTTCAACAGGAATGATATGTTCAGTAACATATAAGTCATGTTTCTGCCCAGTTAAGCATTTTCTACAGAGCAATACAAGCGAGTCTTAACCCTCTGCTTCTCTTTCCAGTCCATCTTCAATCCCTCTTCTATTTTCACACATATTGGAACCTGCACCATAGCTTCAGAGAAAAAACAAATTGCAAACAACTATTAGAAGCAGGAAACATCTAATGGAAAGCTTGTGAACATCTGATAGATGAAAGGGAAAGCGCAGATCGGGAAAGCAAACAGAGGAATGTACAGCTAATTGAGCAAATTCTACACAGCTCTTGCTTAAACACAGCAGGACACACCAATGAATCCAAGCACATATTAACCAGCAGGAATATAAAGCGGGAGGAACTGTCTGTGGGTGGTTTCTTTAAAAATAAAAAACGAAAACACTGAATTTAACCTAAATCAGTGGAAAATTTCTTCCTGTGACTAAGACAAGAGTTAGGTGGCAGTTTCAGGGCCTCTGATCCAAGCAGTCTGTATTATCCATCTGCCTTGGCAGAATGATTTAAGTATGCGTACATAATGCACTTAAAATGATTTCCAGGTCTGATTTAAACAAAAAACAAAAAAACACCAGTTTCCTGAAAAGGTGTATTTTGTAACTGAAAAATCTGCTTACACCACTTTTCTAAAGCACCATAGCTGGATTATTATGCATATATAAATGGATGGGCTTGGTAAGGGCACAGTTCAATGGATGTGTTCCATTGAGTATACTCTGCTAAGAATAGCCATCAACTTGATAGAATAGCTGGACTCGAACGACAGAAACAGCAATGCAACTAGCATATTTTTCTCATCAATGTTTAAGACAATCCTATCTTATAAGAAAACTATTGCCTCTTGAGCTGCAATCATGAGGCACCAATTTGCACCACTCCAAGCTTTTATGCTGAGGCTTACAGCAGCTTCAGAGGAGAAAGGTTTAACTCCCCCACCCCACCACACACAGACAAGCTATATTTCCTGGCAACACAGGGGCACACACACACACACACACACACACACACAGAGAGAGAGAGAGAGAGAGAGAGAGAGAGAGAGAGAGAGAGAGAGAGAGAGAGAGAGAACCCAAAACACATCTGCCACTGAAAATAGAAGCCTCATGCTTAATTCCCCATCTTTGCCTAATTGTGGTTAATAATTTTTTTGCTGTGATATCACTCTGTGGCTTTCCCTACCCTGCTCCACCTCTTAAGCTGCCACAGGGTGGGGGAATCTGGTGTAATGACATAATGTCATGCATTTTACTATTAAATGGTACCGAGGAGGGAGAACCAGACGAGGGGGTGCTGTTTTTGGCAGCAGCCCTGGGGTTTGATAAAATCTGTTTCCATTTCCAATAGTTATCATACCAGAGCAAAAGCTAGATTTTAAGTATTTTGTCTTATATGGTAATTTTAAAGGGGCTATTTTAAATAAACGTCATACTATAAACATTGTCTGACAACTTGACAATACGGTCTTTTTTTTTCTTTTTACATGTACGAATGTTAATTTAGTCTCCCTAAGCTAGAGTTTTACTTCTAGAACTATTGCACAAGCCACATGCAAGTAACCTGTATGTCTGTGTGTATGCTGAATGATTGGTTTTTTTAAAAAAAATTAAGAGGTTTTATATTTACATGTATTTTTATATGTTGATTTCTACTGTGTTGTGAGCCGCCCTGAGTTCTTCGGAATAGGGCGGCATAGAAATCGAATAAATAATAATAATAATAATAATAATAATAATAATAATAATAATAATAATAATAATAATAATAATAATAATAATAATAATAGTAATAATAATAACCTGCAGCCAGGGATGATTCGTGAATCTCTAAGTCTTCCAATGCAGCCTGCTATGAATGTCCCTATCAGCTTCACAGCCATGAATGTGCTTGATCAGAGAGCTTGGAAGCAATGGCTCTCTTTGTACACCTTTTCTCAGCAAGACACTAGTCCTGGCACTCTGATACCCAGCTGTTGGGGAGAGGGTAATGTGAGGAAGAAGAAAGCCATGTCATCTACCCCAGCACATTCTGCACCAATGTGACTACGGGAAGTGTGGTGAAACCTATTGCTCCCATGTTATATCTATTTTTAACCTGTTTCCCTTGTCAATCCTGATCAAGATTGTTGATATTTATCAGAATGTTATCATGGAGCAGAGTAAGTGATTCTCTGTGGCTGATGGTCTCATGGTCATTCTAGGAAGTTCCAGAAAAAAAGGAAGGCAGCTCCATGTAGCAGACCGGCACAGCCCCTTTTTTTTAAAAGTTAAAAAAGTTACAGGAAATTCTTGATCACTTCATAGACTGAAAAAAGACTAGACTTACTAGCCTAGTTCTGCTCATCTATTTCTGTGGGGAACAGGACTTTGCTTGTCCTCTCTGGTCCACCACAGTCTTCTTTAGGGGACAAAACAATTCTTTTTGGTAGAACTATTTTACTCCATAGTGCAGCAGATTTCAAAATATTATGTTAGATTAAAAGTAATATTCGTACACCAGATTGAAAATAGGCTTTCCAGAAATGATACAAGTTTCTACTAGTAAAACAATACAGTTGAAAACATAGGCACAAGTTTATGGGACCAAGCAGACAGTAGTGAGTGCCTAGCTAGTGGCAGCAGCACCTAGTTGCCATTTGTTGATTTAGAAGGCTAAAAAGAATCATCCATGGTCAATACTTGGATAGGGAAACATCTGGGAAGCTCATGATATAGACTAGAATGAATAATCAAAAAAGAAAAGAAAGTCCAGAAGAAGGAAGTAGTAAATTAGTTCTGTACCCTATTAACAAAACTGCACAGAGGAGTCCATATCAGCAACCAGACACGCTCAGCTTCAAAAAGTTAAAAAAAAAATCACATTCCTTTCTTCTACTTGAGCTGTTTTATATTGAATTTTAGCAGGCCTTTTCACACTTTCTACTCCCAAATTCCACCTTGGAAACAAATCAGTGAAACCCATCAATACAATCGTAGCAAAGTGACAGAACTAACTACAAAATGGCAGCCAGGCACTAACAAACTATTGGTCATCTAATCTAGTATTGGATTCTCTGAGTCACAAGGACTTTTGTCTTTCCTGGATCTCTTTCTATTCATAAAAAAATATATCAGGAACTAGAAGGTTTTATTGATTGGAAGGAGATTTTGGCAAAAGAAAGCACATCATTCATTGGCACAGAATGTGGAAACGTCTACATCTGGTTGCATTAAAATGAGATTGGATAAAAATATGGAGGCTAATTCTATCAAGCTCAATATATATCTAGGTCTTTAAAGCTCAATATATATCTAGGTTGTGGGCAGCACAATTTGGACACCAATCATAGAAGTATGTCCAGTGGTGGGATTCAAATATGTGAACAACCGGTTCTCTGTGTGAATGCCGTTTCCGGAAGTCCATTCTGGGCCTGAGCAACAAAAATTAGCTACTGGTTCTGCTGAAGTGGTGCAAACCGGCTGAATCCCACCACTGAGTATGTCTCATCTCCTGCTTGCAACAGTCCAAAGAGAAACAAAAAATGCTGACCTAAAATGCGCCTTGTGTGATCCAGCACGTCTATCCATGTGTACTTGTGTTTCTTATGTTCTGCTAGTGAAGCATATGTTTTTCTCATCTTTGACATCTGCTTTTTTAATTGACAACGACAAGACTTAATTGGGGTGAGGGAATGGATCCTGTCCCATGTAAATAAAATTTATATATAAGAAATATATTAAAGTTTGCAGTGCTCATAGAAATTTAAAGGCATTTTCCATCCATTAAGGATGGTGGTGGAGCTCTGGTTGAAAGACACTATAAGTAGCTTGAACCAGCTGGCACAACTATCATAACGCAAGAACCTTAACACCCCTATAAGCCAAGGAAGATTACAGCAAAAAACTCTAGCTGATGTCATTGACAAAACTCTTCATTGTACCCATGATTTATTCCTAAAAGTTTAACCTATGAACTTACATCATATACATGCAAAGTAACTGAAGGGTAATTTGAAACATATGTTAAGAAGAATCAGTTTCAAGTCTGATCCAGTGTTTCATTACATTTCTACAATTTACTTGGATGAAACAAATAATTCAAATAATATTAGCTGGTTTTTTGTATGTTTATGCCATATTTACCTGGGTTTAGTTATTTCCAGTGAGGAGCATTTTGAACTAATATTTCTTTTAAAACAGGACCTTAATTATATTTTAAACTATATCAGATGTTTTTAGCATTTTATTGGTTTTCCTGTTTTAAAATGTTTTTAATATTTTAATTGTAATATATTCTTATGAATTGTAAGCTGCCAAGAATCATAGACTGAGATGGGTGGCTACAGAAATAGGACAAATAAATAAATGTCAACATGTACAGTAGCAAATACTGAGGCTTAACAACTTTGTGCATCTCCTTTGGCAATGATATACTATTGAAAAAAAGAATAGAAAAATTGTTTCTATCCATGAATTTCTATTCTAACTTTAATCGCATAATATACTATTCTTAAACAATTTTGTACAAACTTCATTCTGTATGTTTAGGGCTATTTGTACCATTGTGCAATAAAAGTATATTTTAGGATAATTATTGTTACTTTAAAAACACATATATTTATATTTTGTCTGACTAAAGCTTAAAATACAGTTATAATTCCTGAAAATAGTACATTTCTTAAAACATGTTCAGACCATTTAAAATAGCATTAAAATAATTCCAGTTGTTGGATTATAAATTTCATACTACACTTTCCTATATGCTTATTATTGCCATTCCTTGTATTTCATTTTGCTTTCTTTATGAAAAAAATCATTCTGTTATCTTTCTTAAAGAAGAACCAAGCTTTCAAAATTCATCCATTCCATGCACTTTTTTTAAAAAAGCAGGTCCATACAAAATCTGAGAGAGGGTAAAAAGTGCTAATTACATCATTTTTTCAATTAGCAAGAACTAATCTATATGCTGCAAATTTAAGGTCTCTCTCTCTCTCACTCTCTCTCTCTCTCTCTCTCTCTCTCTCTCTCTCTCTCTCTCTCTCTCTCTCTCTCTCTCTCTCTCATCTCTCTTCTCTTCTCTCTCTCCTCTCTCTCTCTCTCTCTCTCTCTCTCTCTCTCTCTCTCTCTCTCTCTCTCTTTTCAGGAGAGGTGGCCATGCATCATTTAACATTGTAAAATCCACCCATCTTCACCTCCATGCATTCACAAGGGTGTCAGCCATTTTGAAGCACATACAGTACATTTGAAGCAGGGGCTGGAGCTGAGGTCCACCATGACAGTCAGAGTGATTCCTTCCTCCTCCTTTTCTCTTCTCTTCTGATTTGCCACTGTGCCTTGGATAAAACTGGGGCGAGTGAATCAGATCAGAGGCCTGGTTTAAAAGGTGATTTATCTTTAAAAACTGGAGAGACACCATCTCATTTCACCAAGGAGATGGCGGGGAAGGAGGGGGCGAAGGGGTGATTTTCTATGCATCTCTTTAGACAGCGTCTCTGGCATTCAGGCATGGGGTATGGATGCTGTTGTCACACAAAGGACTCATGTTGAGCTGAATCTTTGATTGCAGGACAAGTGCCTCCGTTAGGCCCCCTCCAGAAGCTTGACATTCTGCACATGGGATTTGTGCAACATTTTTAGCAGCCCTTTTTATCAGGATGGACCGTTCTGTCAAAGCCACCCTGAAAAAAAAGCCAAGCCAAACCAATACCTACTTCTTGCAACCATTTTGCCTTGCTCTCTTCCCTTGGTCTCCCCATCCCTGTCTAATGTAAGAGGAGCTAAACTGCACATCATCTAAACAACTCATCTAAGGAGAACACCTTTTTTATTACTTTTTAAAGAAAAGCCGGTGATACGGCTGCCACAAATGGCATGTGGGCTTGGTTGTTTGTTGTTTGTTTGGTGGTGTGTTTTTTTGACCCCCGCTTAGCTGGAATTATCCTTGCCTGCTTTCTGGATGGGCTGCCACATGAATACAAAGAATGACCCTATTGTAATGTGGTCACTCTGAACCATCAATTCTTGTGGTATGAAAGACATAGATCAGAAGGAAACTGGGGATTCCCAAAGGATGGTAGCTTTGCCTCTCTTTAACTAATATCACAAATAACTTCATCCTGACACACACTGCCCATTTTCTCCAGCAGGTTCCCAGTGAAGAGTTTACATAGAGTGGGAGATGATGGTTTTGTTTTTTTTAAACACAACAAATGCCAAGTTTGTTTGTTCATTGAAGGAAAACAATGCAATTTCTTATTGGTCCTCTAACCCTCTGTGTTTTTTCTCAGAAGGTTTGCATAAAGGATTTGGCTTCTTTCTTCTCTTCCTTTCTTCTTCTTTCTTTCTTTCTTTCTTTCTTTCTTTCTTTCTTTCTTTCTTCATCTTTCTTTCTTTCTTTCTTTCTTCTTTTTCTTTCTTTCTTTCTGTCTTTTCTTTTTCTTTCTTTCTTTCTTTCTCTTTCTTTCCTTCCTTCCATTCCCTCCTTTCCCCCTCCTTCTTCTTTTCCTTCTTTCCTTCTTTCTTTTTCTTTCTTTCTTTCTTTTCTCTTTTTCTTCCTTCCTTTCCTCCTTCCCTCCCTTCCCTCCCTCCCCCTCTTTCTCTACTCCTTCCTTCCTTCCTTCCTTCCTTCCTTCCTTCCTTCCTTCCTACCTACCTACCTTCCTTTCCCTCCTCCTCCCTCCCTCCCTCCCTCTCTCCCTCCCTCCCTCCCCCCTCTTTCTTTCTTTCTTTCTTTCTTTTCTTTCTTTCTTTCTTTCTTTCTTTCTTATCTTTCTTCTTTTTCTTTCTTTCTTTCTTTCTTTCTTTCTTTCTTTCTTTCTTTCTTTCTTTCTTTCTTTCTTTCTTTCCCATCTCCATTTATGGAAAGGCAGCAGGGAGGGGGAGGCCTCTTCAATGAAATCTCCCAGACCGAAGCTTCTCTGACTTACCTCTGAACACAGACCCCTTTATGCATCTCCCCTCCCTCCCCATTGACAAGGTTATTTTTGCTGGCTTGAAAAGATGCCTCTTGAGCTGATGGCCCAGCCAAGGGGGTTGGGGTGTCCTAAAAGAAGAGGAGGGTTTAGGTTGCTAGGAGATAAGTCCAAGATTTCAGAGAAGCATTGCTGGGGAGTTATCTCTAATTGACAGCTGGTTACCCTAAGGGTCTCTGGCTAACCTTGAGACCTAAACTATAATGAGAGGGCAGCTTCGCCTCACCCCAGTTTTCTGGGCGAGGGCAAGGGGATTACTGCACGCCTTGTCCTCTGGCAGGTATTTTAGCAGGGGTGAAAGTTTGCTTTCCTGAGCCTGCTCTGATTCATAGCACCTGAATAAACTTTCAGCTACAGTTAAGAGGGTCTTAGAGTCTCTTTGCTCCTTTTTTACAGGAAGGAGGGTGGGAAGAGAAGAACAGAAAAGAACAGAGAAAACTTTTATAAACCCAAACATGATTAAAAGGACCTGGTTTTTCTCTTTTCTTTTTTCCTTTAAACAAAACAAAACAGAGCCAATATTTACATGACTTCATCTTCTGCTTGTCATTTTTCCTGCAGTTTTAAATTCAGCCAAGTTGTTAGCACATTACTATTGCTTGAGAATTTAAGGCCAAGAAAAAAGAATGTTCAAAAGCAAGAGATAACTATGTAAAGCCTAGTAAATAAAGTGTTTCTGTGGGTCCCAGACTTACTGCTGTGTTGATTTATGTAGAAAGTTGCTTGCAAAAGTTCAGCTTCTATTTTAAACAGAAGGTCACCATAAACATTTTCAACAGTCTAATATAAACTTAACCTGATGGAATTTGACTTCCTTTCATTTTTAAATGCCAAAGAGCCAATGGGATTCCCTCAAAGAAAATATTTGTATATAAAGAGAATTAGAAAAAATTAGGAGCCTAGTCAGATATTAACTTTTTTTTATTCTTAACAACGTCTTCCAGATTTAAGATTTTAAAAATATGAAATGATCATTCATTGAGAAATGTATTTTCCTGAAGCATTAATTGTCTGCATATATGAACATATTGTATTAAAATAAAAATATAGCAATGTATTTTTAAAGCAATGTCTATACATGATGTGCATATAGAAAACTGACTATGACTGACAAAAGCCAATCTTCCTAAAGGACGGGGATAATAAAAGTGGATTATGATATAATCCATTATCTTATTTCAGGCCAAATGAGTTGCATTCCAAGGAGATAGGATATTATTAATTCTTTAACTATTTTCAATGTCCCTCAGTATTAAATCTTTCATCTTCAAACCATATAGTGATTCAAATCCTTCAAATTTCTAAAATAGATGTCCAATTTTTATTACATGCAAGCAGACTGATAGGAAGCAGAATGATATGAATTAATAAAATACGATTAAAGAAAAGTGGTACTTGAAATGAGAAATGAGTGGGTAGGATGTAACATAAGTGAGTGGTTAACGGAAACCAAGCCCCTCAATTCTCTTTCTATCTCAGTGTACAACCCAAATACACATATATAAAAGGGAGTACTCCTAGCTTAATGTACAAAGTGCATTTATCTTACCAGTTCGTATTTATAGCTAACCCCTACAATTTTAGAAGGTAAATTGCAGCAAATTGCTTACAGTCTAATCTTGATCATGTTACCTGGCAATAAATATAAGTGATTCACTCTGATTCAAGTATTCAGGTTATATCCCACTTTTACACTAAAAAGAAATGCTGCAAGGCAGCCTACAAGGCAGCTATATAGATAAAAGACAACATGAAATATATCAATTATGAGACATTAGTTAAAGCATATTCTTTGGAATACAGCTATAAGCCGATCTTAAGAGCTTTCAACCCATATGGGCCTCTGGTTCCCTTTAAATGCTTCCTTTTCATTTCCAGAAACCAATCCTAGGACAGCTTGTACCCCAAGCTGCTTTTAAGTCCGAATCCCCACTCTCTCAATAGCCTGATTTTCTAGAATAGCCAATCCTCACATAAGTAGTAATATTGTCAGAGTCATATTTTCCCTATTCTACCACTCTCCACATTTATTTTTATTTTAAGAACATTTATATAGCTGCCCAACTCACTCACAATGACCCCTTGGAGCTTAAAAGGCTAAAAACCCAATACAAAAACAATAAAAAAAACCAAGAATGCCTCAGCCCCCCTGCAACAACAATCAAATGAGCCATTTGATGGTCTCCATCCATTCTGGGGTCCCCAGACCTGTTGACAAAACCATGTTTTAAGGCCTTGTGAAAGAGTGTCAAGCTGGGGGGCCCAATCTTATCTCCACAGGAATGATGTTCCTTGGGGGGGAGCCACCATAGAGAAGACCTTTCTTCTTGGCCCCATTAATGGACCTCCTTAGGAGAGGGGACCCCATAGCATTCCCGCCCCTGGAGAGTCAGATAGATGTAACCAGGAAAAGACAGTCCTTTAATTAAACCAGATCCCAAACCATGGGGGGCTTTGAAGGGGACAACCAGCATCTTGAATTGGACCCCAGAAGCAAATTGGCAGCCCAATGTGGCCTCCCACAAGGGAGGGTGACACGTGTACATCTAGGCCTGCATAAATGTACTGCAACTACTGTACAATTCCCAGCATTCCCAGTCAGCATAAACCATTTAAAACCTACCCCCGCTTCATTATGTTCCCAAGAATTTCTCCTCCCTTTGTTATCTGGACATGTTTTGCATTCAAATCAAGTCCAGTTCCTGGTGACTAGACATGCAATTTTCTGGGCATGATTTCAAAAGTGGTTTTCTGTTGCCTTCAAGGATTTGTTTTAATCTCCTTCTCTAGCCTATAGACCAGGAGTTGCCACACAGGTTTCCCACCCTTGTACCATAACTTTATGACAGAATTTACCCTTCCCATTTTAGCTAGGTACTATTTAGTAGCATAGTGCTAGCCAAACCACACTTAAATCTCTCAAACAGACCAAGCCCCAAGCAGTCAACTTTACCCTTTGAACACATTACTCTATGAAGCTCTGGATCCAGTTGGGTTTTACGGTTACCAAGTCACACTCTGACATATTCACGATCCTTCATGGCTAATCCTCAGAAATGCAAACATTTTCTTTGCATCATTTTTCTGGATCTTATGGCAGTTAATGACTATGGGAGGTTCAAACTCTTCTGTTCACAGTTTGTCTGTGAAAACATCCAGTCATTATCCCCCAGAGCTAGCTAGCTGGCCTCAAAACATATACTTTTTAAATAGGGGAAGGGGAGCACGCTGACTTGATCTCAGTCTGTCCTATAGTCTCTAGCGATGAATATGAGGGTCCATTCAGATCCGTCCTTTTCTTGCAATAAGAGGCCTTTCACAATTAGGAATGAGCACAGATTCTGGATTGTTTGTGAGCAGCTGCTTAGTAGGTAACAACGTGTTTGAATTCCATTGCACAGTGTTTTTTAGAAGCAGTTACTGACCTCTGACCCTTCCTACAGACTGGGTTGATGGGATTAGGGAAAGCTAAAGTTGGTTTACCACTTGGGCTATAATGAGCTGGCAAGAGATAACATACTTTTTCATTATCAAGCTGCACCACTGCCAAAATTAGCCAATAGCAAATTTACAAAATGGTTCAATGATCTATAAGATATATGTATGTGTGTGTATGTGTATCTCCAGGCAAACGTGGCCATAAAATAATGGTGACACATTGCAAGAGATTTAAACAAAGTATAATGCTTAAAAGCTGCCTTTGAGTTTGCCAAATTCTAAATTTCATTGTCTATATATAAAACACCAAAGTGCAAATATTAATTCATCTCTATAATACAGTATGTATTCTAAGATTTAAAGAAGACAATTGAAGTTGAAAAAAAATAGGACTGACTGGATACTGCTTACAGCCAGTTCAAAACCATTATTGACTGATTCAAGGGAAAGACTACTGCTGTATGGCATTTGGAAAAGTGTTTTACGGATCAGAAGTGATAAATTTGTGAAGTTATATAAAACAGAATGTTCTGCAGGGAGCTCACATTTGCAACTAGAGATGATGTCTTTATTTTTGGCAGAGATCCTGTGGACTTTAAAATATTCTGTGCCTGGCAGAAATTTGATAGATGTAATGAATCCATGTTATCTGTTCCTAAGTGCTAGACTAAGGGGTGTGCAACTCATAATCTACCTCATTTTACAGTTCCCGGGAGTACGACAAGATTTTACCACCAAAATACCCAAACCAGGCAGCACAATATGCTCTGTTTATTAAAATAAATAGTTTAATATACCCTTTTCACTTTTAAAAACTCATGAGGGGACTGAAAATTCTGGACCTTCCTCCTTCAAATTACATTAATGTCTTACTACTATGCTTTTGTGACTCTTAGAGGCTTAAAATAATGGAGAGAGAAAGAGAGAGAGAGAGAGATGAGAGAAGAGAGAGAAGAGAGATGAGAGAAGAGAGAGAGAGAGAGAAGAGAGGAGAGAGAGAGAGAAGAGAGAGAGAGAGAGAGAGAGAGAGAGAGAGATAGAGAGAGAGAGAGAGAGAGAGAGAGAGAGAGAGAGATAGAGAGAGAGAGAGAGAGAGAGAGAGGAGAGAGAGAGAGAGAGAGGAGAGAGAGAGAGAGAACAGCAGCCCCCATTGTACCAGGAGAGATTTTCTGGGGAATGTTTTTTTTTTCCCCACCAACTTCTTCCTTACAACCCAGATTTATTATTCCATTATGGTTTACCTAATGTAATAACCATGAACCACAATTTCTGTTGATGGAAGATAGGGAGCTATTTCATGCACAGCTGGCACTCTATCCCAACATGCTGCATCTCTCAAATGAATATCTCCTCTCTTGATCTGAGGCAGCTCTTACTTTTTCTGTTTTGTCCCTCCATTGCTTGTACAATTATATTAGATCCAGCACTAAACATTAGCAGTAGTGACAGCTCTCATTCCCATTTTGAACAACTGTAATATGATAAAGGCTAAATAGGGGTCAGGGTCATCAGCTCTGAAGGGACAATATTCAGTGGGCAGGGGCTTCAGCACAGAAAACACAGCTGGTCCTCGCTATCTGACATCTCTTGGCTGATGGGACCCGTAACATGCCCAACCTTCCAGACCAAATTGGATGGGTAAAAAAACAACTGGAAGAAGACACACTCTCAGGTAACCCAGCCGCAAGCTATGAAGGGCTTTAAAGATGACAGCCAGCACCCTGAAATGCATCCAGAAGCATGTTGACAACCAGTACAGCTCATGTAGCAGTGGTGTCATATGTGTCAATTATCTAACACATTTTACTGCCCATGCAATCATATTCTGCAACAGTTGGAGTATCGAAATACTCTTTATGCAAGTTGAAAGTAATCCAAACAAAATGGCATGAGTGACTACGAGCAAGCCTCCCAACAGTGGTGGGATTCAAATATGTGAACAACCGGTTCTCTGAGTGGATGCTGCTTCTGGAAGTCCGTTCTGGGCCTGGGCAACACAAAAATTAGCTACCGGTTCTGCTGAAACTGGTGTGAACCGGATGAATCCCATCACCGCTTCCCAGTCAAGGAACAGGCACAACTGGAGCACAACCCTAAGATATGCGAAGGCCCTCCTGACTACAGATTGTACACCAGATTCCATCTGGTCACTGTGACCCTGCCCAGGGTAGTAGTGGAAAAAAACCTTGTCACCAGAAGGCTCAAATACCCATAGGAACTCTGTCTTGCTTGGGTTGATCTGAAGACTATTACAGCCCATCTAGACCCTTATAGTCTCTAGGGACTGGGACAGGACATCCACATTATCGCTCGGACAGCCTGGATTGGAGATATAAAGCTGGGTACCATCAGTCTCACTCCAAGTTGTGGGATCAACTCACCCTCTGCCTCATGTAGATGTTAAACGAGTGAAAAGAGAAAATTGAGCTCTGGAGCACCTCATAAAGTAACAACAGCAGGTTGGATCTCTGCCACCCAATCTACACTGACTGGAATTGACAGCAAAAGAAGGAGGAGAACCAGCATCCACTCTAACTCCTGAAGCCAGCCCAGAGGCCACTAACAGGTCAAGAAGAGTGAGGATAGTTGCACTACTCCCATCCTGCTCCCATCAGAGGTCATCTAAGATTCTTCCCTCAAGGAATTATTAACCAATTTGAGTAGAGCCCCTCTATGCAAAGGCAGATTGTGAACAGACCTTTAACAATAAGGGAAGTTTCTGAAGCTATAAAAAACATTAAGCTAAGAAAAGTACCTGAACCAGATGAATTATCAGGTTCTTATTGTAAATATGAGCTTTTACAATCTTTACAAAGACAATGAACACTATCCTACAGGAAGCAAAAATGCCAGGGAGTTGGAAAGAGACCAATGTAGCATTTATACCCAAAGAGGGATAACATTTGACTTTAACAACAACAACAACAAAAAAGGCCAATATTATTATTGAATAATGATTACAGGTTGTTTACAATGATTTTCAGTGAAAATCATTTTGCAAGAATTTATTCATGAGGATCAATGTAGTTACCTAAAAGATAATGTTATAAATAAGTTGGGCATTTTGGAATATTTGAAGCTACATAATGAAAAATAAGGCACAGATTTTCTTAGATGTAGAAATCTTTTTGCATTTAAACTGGGTTTTCTTCTTCAAAGTTTTGGAACATACAAATTTGGAGAGAACTTCATAAAATGGATAAATTCGAATTACACTTCACAGAAAGCATAAATAATTGTTAATGGAGATCTAATAAAATCCTCTGAGATACCAAAAGAAGCAAAACAGGGATGCCCACTGTCTGCTTTCTTATCTATTTTGGTTCTGGAAATACTGTACAGAGATTTAAAGGAAGAAGAGAGGATTGTGAGAGTAAAGATTAAAACAGAAACTTACAAGTTAAGAGCTTTTGCAGATGAGTTGGTGTTGGTTCTGCAAGATCCTTTAAAGGGAATTGTAGTATTAAAGGAAGACTAAAAATTGTTACATAAACAGTTCTGTGGAATAATAAACAGAAGACAAAGATGTTAACAAAAATGTGAAAATAGACTATCAAACAGAATTAATTAATAAAACAGGTTTTAAGATTGAGAAGAAATTAAATATCTGGGTATCACTATGACAAATACTATATAGGTATATATATTGTATGTTATTTCAAAATAACTATGGAATGAAGTTTTAAAAAGATATACTAAAATGGGAGAACTTATAATTGTCATTGCTGGAGAGAATTTCCGTGATAAAAATGAATGTCTTGCCTAGACTGATGTTTTTGTTATCAGACAATACCTATTTTGACAACTGATGCACCACTTAAACAGTGGCAGAAGAATATATCTAAAATTGTATAGCAGGGGGAAAACACAAGTTAAACAGAAGGCATTACAAGATACAAAGGAAAGAGGAGGGTGGGTTTACCTAATTTGAAATTATACTTTTCATCTTGCTGTTTGGTTTGGAGGAAAGAGTGGGTACTGCTGAGAAATAGAAGGGTTTTGGAATTAGAAGAACACAACCTTAGATTTGGGTGGCATGAATATCTGTAATACTGACTGATCCACTATGGATTTCTATAAATTACTTCTCACTATATTGTTTATGGGAGAGGCACACTTTGTCTAGCTCCTCTGTATTTAATACCCCTCTATCCAGTATTGTTGAACTTCTGGCATAGCTCTCATCTCCTTCAGCACACATAATCTCCACAACCACGAGTCCTTCGGGAGAGGGGCGGTATAGAAATTTAATAAATAATAAATAATAATAATAATAATAAAGGTAATGCCTCATTGGAGGTTATTATTATTAATAAATTATTCTCTCCATTCTAGCCTTCCTTACTGCAACAAGTAGGTCAATACTGGTTTTTTTTCATTTGGTTTTTTTTTTTACTAAGAAAATCCTGTACTTTTCATGACTCTCTTTTCATACTTTGCCTCAACAGTTCTTGTCATTCTGCATAATGCCTAGGTATTATATACAATGCTTAGAGAAAATATATAGCACATTAAAATAACACTGACATTTAGTACTTTGACTAAAAACGTCATGCATTCTATAGATTTCCTAGGCATTCTATACAATGCCAGCTTTTTATACATTGTAGGTAATATATCTATTTCATTTTGTCCCAGGCCAAGCACACACAAGAATACAAAGAGTTAGTTGCACTAGATGAGGTTTCCAAGAAAGCAAGCTGACTGGTCAGTGTCTGTCAGTCCATCTGGTAATTTTAGAGCTGGCTATTCATTGTTGGTCTCCTCCCCTGAATCTGAGCCCACCTTGACATATAGCTGTCTATATTATTTATATCATCTATCTATATCAGTCCTTTATATTGGTACCTAGCAAATCTTTCTTCTTTACCTCCCCATGCTAGATTTTAAAATACCTGGATGTGCATTTAAAAAAAAAAAAAAATGAATATGGGAACATTGAAACATGCAATCTCTGAGAGGTAGTTCTAAAATTAACCATTTTATTAATGACCGCTAGGAGTATCAAAAATATTTATAACAGGCAAATAACTCTCTCTATACTTCTCTTTGCTTCTACTCTGCTTTTCCCAACTGAAAAACCTAGGCTTTTTTCTTCAACCTTCATCCTACAAAACTGAATACTTCCTAATCTTTCTAGATAGTCTGAATGTGCTTGCTTCTCTTTGTGAATGTATATTCTGTTAAATATGGGTTGCATGGATAATTCCCACCGTACTTCTTTTATTGCAAATTGTTGATGCAATCTAATCATACCAGATGGGTTTCTATTTGCAATATAGAGAAGAAGCACCTACATCAAAGTCAATGAGATTTACTTCCAAATAAATATATAATACGAAGTGTTCCTTTTTAGTACAGAATTTTAAAAATACCTTCAATATTGCTATAATGAAGGCTTCCTATAGGAAAATCTGGACTGAATTTCTGAATAAAATCATCAAATAAAGCCCTATCTAGACTTCTTAAATCTCATGAAAGCAGTGATTGGAATTTAAGCAGGCTAATAGTGTAGGGGGTACCACTAAGGTCTATGATAGACAAATAGTAATGTTATTATATATTTTTATTCCAGAGAATCTATCACTAATCTTATATATTTAAACTATTTGCATGTGCTATTCATGAGTAAAAGTTACCTTTTTAAAAAATAGAAATACATTTCAATCAAACCTGTGCAGGTGTGAAAAATAAAATAAAAACAGCATGAGAACATTTGAAATTTATCTGTCATACATACACAAGGCCTAAGGAGGGCAATGGAGTTTCATATCACAAAGCAGCAAAGATAGTTAACTTGTAAACAGTGGAAAGGCAGACCAACAAAAAGAGTTAAGATAGTTTTTTTTTTTCTTACAAGTCAGTTCAGTTTTACCTTCAAAATCAAAATCTTGTTCTATACAGACTGAAGACTAATCCATTACGTTTGGAAGCACCAAGAATATAACCTGGCCATATATGTTGGACAATTTTATTCTATTGCATGTTAAACATTGTAAATAGGGAGACTTTTTGTTTTAAACCTGAACTAGGCCTTTCCCACTGAGATAAGAGGTTTGGCTGCTGTCTCCATTTTTTCTCAAAATTTCTTTTCATGCAAAATTACTTCCCCGAATCTTTCAACAGAAGTAAATCCTGACAATTATAGGCATATAGTGAATTATATTCAATTTATATTTTTGAACTAAATTTGATCCTAGCCCAAAGGTTGAGAAGCCCACAGATGATTGCTAACAGTTCTTTTGTTAGGGAATAGTTTTGTGTTGTTCATGTTATTGAACACACTTTTATTGGCCAATGACTGAAATAAAATATCTTGTCTGTCTTATTTTTGAAATAGAGAAGCAGACATCATGGCCCAATAGTAGAGGCTCTTGTCTAATTGGGTTAGTTCTCTATGACAAACTTTAGTTTTCTTATGGTCTGTAGAAAAATATTTTTTCATGGTTTCAAGAAGATTAGGAACAAATAGGAGGAATTCCTTTTAGAGTGAGCTCCTTTTAGAGACAGGTTTTCTATTACAGCCTGTCCTTTGTTACAGAGTTTCATCTTTGTTCTTCTATCAATCTTGTATTGCTTTCAACTACAGCAACCTAACTACATCCTGTTGGGACAGGAATTAGTAACTTAATAAATGTTTCATTTAGTTGACATCAACCCAATACACAAAAATGTGATTTGGGAACAGTAACTTCCCTAGGAGCAATGCTAACATATAGCTACCTAAAGTTAAGCACAAAAACTGTACTCCTTTGTACCATACAAAGCTTTTCAGGTCTAATGAGATATCAGTTCCTGCCTTGCTCTATTCTCCTTAACTTTGCCACTGAATTCTGCTGTCAAAAGCAACCTGCTTACAACAGAGATCTTCAAACTCAGCCCTTTTATGACTTGTGGACTTCAACTCCCAGAATTCCTCAGCCAGGCACGCTGGCTGAGGAATTCTGGAGGTTGAAGTCCACAAGTCATAAAAGGGCCAAGATTGAAGACCCCTGTCTTACAACAATTCATTTATTGACTGTTCAAAGTTAAAGAGCACTGAAAAAAGTGACCAGTTTTCATAGTAACAGAAATTTATATACACTTACACACTTATAACTGTTGCAGCATCCACTAGTCATTGGAACAAAACCAATAAAATGAAATGAAAAAAAGAAAAGAAAAGAAACTAAGATCAAAACTATGTCCAAGGCCACAGTCAAGACCAGACTGATTCTTCCTGCTGGGCTTGCTGAATTATAAGGGGTGGGGGGAATCAAACCTGAAACCATGTCGATGTCATTCTTATTTATACTTACTTCCACTCTGCTATTTTGCTTTTTTCCTTGACTCCTAAAAAGGATCATCCTAACAGCAATTGAAGGACACATTTTCATAGTCTAAAGACTCATTTATCTAGCTTCACATGAATAGGACCTTTGCCATTAAGCATGATCAGCACCTAAGGAAATATGGAAATATGCTGGCAAACAAATAAAATTAAGCAATTGAATAAAAATCAGGGGTAAGCATTAGGGAGGGAGAGCTACAAGGAGAGAGAGAGAGAGAGAGAGAGAGAGAGAGAGAGAGAGAGAGAGAGAGAGAGAGAGAGAGAGAGAGAGAGAGAGAGGAGGTAAAGAGTCCCTGGGGATTTTACTCTGCTAGTCATTGCCAACTATATTATTAATATTATTATTATTATTTAGAAAATTTATATTGCCGCCTACTAGCACATCATGACTCAAGGTGGCTTACAGAACATAAAAACATAATATAGAAGAAATAAAAATAATAACAAAATAAAAAATAAACCCCCACACCCCCCACCCTGGTGACAACACACATTCATACCAGCCATTTAATGGGCTCGATCCCACTCTGGGTTCCCCCAGCCCACTGTCAGAACCACATCTTCAGGGCCTTCCAAAAGAATGTCGGGGGGGCAGTCTAATTTCAGGGAGCCACCATGGAGAAGGCCCTTCTTCTGAGTCCCGCCAAATATATCTCCTTAGGGGATGGGACCCACAACATTCCTTGCCTCCCTGCTTTAGTGGTTTGGATAGATATGACCGGCAAGAGACAGTCCCTCAGATAACCCAAGCCATGAAGGACTTTAAAGGTGACAATAAGTATCTTGAATTGCACCCAGAAGCAAATCGGCAACCAATGCAGCTCCCATAAGAGGTCTGCACAAAACCATGTGGGCTGCTGCATTTTGCACCAACTGGAGCTTCCTGATGCTTTTCAAGGGTAGTCCCATGTAGAGTGTGTTGTAATAGTCAAGATGTGAGGTGACTAGGGCATGAGTGACCATTAATAGGGATTGTTGGTCCAGGAAAGGGCATAACTGGCACACAACTCACAGTTGTGCAAAGACCCTCCTGGCCACAACTACCACCTGCTCTTTGAGCAGGAGTCGCGAGTCCAGGAGAACCCCAGATTACGCACTGGGTCTGTTTGGGGCAGTGCTCATCTCCATTTCAAGGCCATTGAGCCAGTGCTGCCCAAAGACATTTCCATGATGATGTGGCCAACGTGTTGTCACAGAGCATTATTACCTTCCCATCAAAGTGGTACCTATTTATCTACTTGCATTTGCATGCTTTCAAACTGCTAGGTGGGCAGGAGCTAGGGTGAGGATGGAGCTCACCCCATCTCATGGTGCTTGGATCTCAAACCTGGGATGCTGACTTTCCAGCCAACAAGCCCAGGGTCTTAACTGCTGAGCCACAGTGCTGCCTAGATAAATAATAGGTAGATGATAAGGAAGGAAGGAAGGAAGGAAGGAAGGAAGGAAGTAAGGAAGGAAGGAAGGAAGAAAGAAAGGTAAATCTAACACATCATCATCTTATTGTCATCTGACCTGTTTTTAATAGAAGTGGAGGTTTTAGTTCTCCATACAGATGACCAAATCCACCTTGCTCAAGCTCATAGAATTTTCATGCTAACAAGCGGAAGGTATAAATATTATCTGGTTTTGCTTAACTGACAATATTTTATGAGCAGAGTTCATCTGTTATGCAAATATCCAATGACTATGCTTGGAAAATAAAATTAAGGAGCACATTTATCATGCTTCTAATATATGGGTACTAATTGCTTTCAAATGGCTTATTCAAAAGTGTCTCAAATTTTAGAGAATATTAACTGGAATTGAGGAGAATAATAGCATAAAGCACTAAGGAAAGTTATAAGAATATGCTTCAATGCACAAAATGTACATGAAACTGGGACCTTCTACATGACTTGATTTAAAAAAGAAAAAAAATCACTGTTTGTTTGTTTGTTTATCTATCATTTTTTTAGACTGCCCATCTCACTCAAGGATATAAGTTCTGTTCTAAAGGGCATCTCATATAAGGGAATCAGCAGGTAACAATTTATCTAAGCTATCAAACTGGGATAGTAGAGAACTGGGTGATAGAATTATTAGGGGAATTGAAACAAAAGTTATTTAAAAAAACTATTTTATGGGAATTGGATCTTAGATTACTTCAGTTTTCCAGTCTGAAATGCAGTTCTCATCTTTATAAGAGGCAAATGGCCATATTTCACTCTTTGCTAATATATAGTAGAATCCTAAATTTCCTCAAAGAAATATGCTATTTCTCAGCTTTCTGTGAGGATACACTTCCCTGACAGAAACTTTCCGCAACCCCATATTTTTCATTATACCCTTTGGAAATGAATGGTGATGATCATTTTGCCATACAATGTATCACCTTTTTTATTATAAAGTACTATGATTTACACAAGCAATATACTTTTGAGCAAGAATGTTCTTCACCGTATTTGATGTATGTATAAGTTTTTGCAACACATTTTATGTTTTGCAAGATGCACACAGACATACAAAGAAACTCATGGACATAAACTATGGTTACAAGGAAACTGAGGAAAA
Source organism: Bothrops alternatus (assembly GCA_034064705.1). Lineage (NCBI taxonomy): Eukaryota > Metazoa > Chordata > Lepidosauria > Squamata > Viperidae > Bothrops > Bothrops alternatus. The sequence goes on along the minus strand of JARGCV010000031.1, from coordinate 488,883 downwards.
ATAAAAGAGCAAAAGTTACAAACAGATTCTAGATCCTGTAAAATGGTTATTTTATACAGAACGGAAGCTAAACCTTTACAGTATGCTCACAATGACTATTTGCTTACAGATGCAATGAAGCATTGGACCACCCACCCACCTGTAATTTTATAATCAGTATGATGAAAGTCACCATCTGTGATTCTGAAAGTTGATAAAATGTCTTCACATTAGGATAGTTACATCTTCCCCCCTCTATATAGCTTTCCCTCCAGTTATTAGGGAGATGGGCAGTTAAGAAATATGACATACCAATGAATAAATATTTCTTTATTTATCAAATTTTGAAACTGCTGAGGGACTTTGGGCAGTGTACAATAAAATATTAAAACATAAAAACAGTAGAAAAAAAATTAAAAAGAGGTAAGGATGATTAAGAACAATGTTAAAAGTTAATTAAAAGGCAAAGGGAAGGTTTCCAGGGTGCTAACCAGCTCATGGCTGTATTCTCCCCAAGCAAGGCCATAGAGCCATGTTTTCACCCCTTTCCAGAAGACCAGGAGAGTGGTGCCCTACCTTATTCCTGGGGAGGGGGGGGAGATAGAGAATGTTTCCTTTGTGTAAACAGTCAGCCACAAATTTCTTCACAGTTTTTACTAAGCAAGTTGGAATATAGATAAGAGTAATGAACAAATACCTCTCTTGTTTTCCATTGTTGGCAATGCTATTTGGTTGCCTGTTAGGTTTCTTCTTCTTTGAAGTATCTAAATCAGGGGTGTCAAACTGCTGGCCCATGGGCCGGACACATCATCGCAAAACCACACCCACTCCATTGCCAGCAATGGCAAAAAAGTTCTGATACGTAGCACAACGTCACATGACGTTGCGAGTTTGACATGTCTGATCTAAATCTTTGCAAACCAAGCCTGTTGCATAAATGTTAACTCTGAAACGCCAGACTAGGAAATACATCTCTCTTTTTAACAATTACTAAATTGAGCTTTTATCTTAACTGCTACACTAGGATATACAGAAAGTCCAGTTTAAGGGCCCAGCCCAGAGGTCCTATTCTGATTGACTTTGGAGATATTCCTCACAACCTGATGCTGATCAATCCATGAATTAGATTTGGAAAAATTGACTCCCTTTCACCTATTATCTAGCCTAGAACAAAACAAATCTACAACTTTTTTGTTTCTCAGCAGAACGGGATGAAATTTCACAGGCAGGCTGGTTCATTAGATGAGAAAGGGCATGCCCAATTTATAGAAATCTGTAAAGTGTGTTCAGTCTATTATCTTTTAATTTTTTTAACTATCTGTCATTTTAGTGTACTGAGACAAAATGCGATGACATTTGCAGTGTTAATCATCTTTATAGTATATAATACGTGTGCCTGATTTCAGTTGTATTGGTAAGGAACGATGAGGCTTCTTCCTGAAAATGTGGAACTGATTGCTGAGACTGAAGCATGAAGAATTAACTCATTTTCATTTTCTTTTTTTATTCCTATAAAATAGAATAAATCAGTTTCTTATATATCCATTACACTAACTAATGCAGCTGGTTACTGCTCAGATACGGAGACCAGGCTACCAAGAGGTAAAGTGAATAATAAAGCTGAGGAGTTCTCTCACCCCACCTCCTCAAGCTATCTCTAACTCTCAAGATTGAATTGGCCTGTGGTAACTTAAGTACAAGGATCATTTTGATCTGGGGGCAGACTTGTCAATCACCAGGTTTGATTTAAGGGAGTCACAGGGCATGCTGCTCCAATGGACTCCAAAAAGGTTGGGGTTGGGAGGTTGCCGAACCCAGTTTGAGCCAGTTTATGGGAACCAGATATTACTTTACTTTCTATTTTTATTGGATTCTTCCTGAAGGACATCATGCTAGGTCTTGGCACTCAGCCAGTGCCAAGGCAGGAAGGATGAAATACCCCTTCCCCCCCCCTTCCCTAGGAAGCCTCTATGCTTGCCAAATAGGAGAAAAATCTAGGGGGTCTATAGAGAGTATAGGGAATGGCCTTGAAGGACAAGAGAAAGAGACACTTCAAAGGCAATGGTCAGATAAGGGCCCTAGGCCAACAAATCCAGATTAAATAGCATCTCAGATAGGCTCCTCCCTAGTTCTCATAAAGATCAAAGAAAGGAGGGGAAGCACATACAGACATTCTAGATTCTGTTACTATAGTGGTTGCAATTAAAGTAATCCTGACTCACATGGCATTGGTTTCTTAGTCTGGACTACTGAATTGGACTGAAAGGGACACAGGAAATGTATGGTAGGTAATATGATTATTGGTAGAAGAGCAACCTCATAGAATACTTACTAGGATAGGTTGCTTTCCTATAGGGTCTAAACAGGAGAATGCTTTAATGGCTAAGTTGGTTCACTTCTCTCTGTCAACCAAAGCAAAAATAACCAGAAAGACACAGAGTCCCAAGGCTGGGTGGAAAAGGGTGTTCCTGTAGAGGGCTAACTGGAGTTCGGCAGATGGGTGACTTCCTCCAGGCTTTTCTCTCACCACGTGGATCTAAATGTTCAATTAAGAAGTTATATTACATAGGATGGTGGTCAACTCCTCTTTCCTTCCAGATCACTTTGATCCAACTTCATCTTGCCTCATGACAGGCTGGCACCAAGATGGAGATTTCATTGTGAGGACGTGTCTTTGACATTAAGTCCAACAAGCCATTTCAGCCTGGGGTGCAAGTAAGATGTATGAAGCCTATGATACTTAACCTAAATGAGAGAGTCTGGAAGTTGAGTCAGGGCAACTGGACTTATTTTCTTGTTGGTTTGAGAGAAGTTTTGATGCTTATTCAAGTAGCTTCTTTAGCTTCTTCAGCCTGAAAAAAATGGTTAGGGGAATCTGAGTAGGCAGAGACTCATTGGAATGTACCAACTTCTAAAATCCATCAAATTCAGCCCCAACCTCAGGATTTCTTCCCCAAAGTGCCTGGCAATATGCCAATGAAGATAAATAAGAGAACTTGCACACATGTCTCAATGCCAGCCTTCAAAGCATGACAAAGCATTCAAGAAACAAATTAGCACTAGTGGCTTTATGAAGAGCCAGAATCTGAACAATGATAATAAATAGACGAGTACATGTAATTCAAGTAAAATAGACATAGGCTTGCATTTTATGTCTACATGTGTTTTCAGCTTCAAGATAGATCCATTTTTTTAATTCAGATCTACTGGGGAGTTTTGCTGAAATCTAAAGAATGACTTTTCTATCCATTTTCAGACATACATTTTAAGATGTTCTCCTAAATACAGATCAAAGTAAACAGTTCACATGTTATGTCAATCCATAGGAACAAAGGGGTGTCTTCATCCTCCCTTTGGTGTGTTCTTAAGCAGAAGATTGAAATCTGTACCCTTCTCCTTCCTGAAGCTAATTTCAGGTTATTATTATACCCATATCCAGTGCTTTTTTTGTAAAAAAAAAAAAAAAAGGTGCCGGAACTCACACACATCATACAACCCGCCTTGCCTACCCTATAAAGTTCCATCCAAAAAAGGTGCCGGAACTCCGTTCTGGGCGTTCTATGACAAAAAAAAGCCCTGCCCAGATCAATAACTATACAGGTTATATAGGTCAGTGGCCCCCAAACATTTGGGCATCAGGCAGGGACCAGTTCCACGGAGAGAGGTTTTTCCACAGACCGGAGGGAGCATGGTTTTGTGTGCTGCCTGCATTCCCCAGATGAAGCTTCACTTGTTTACACGACCTGGTTTCTGGCATGCCACAGCCCGGTGCTGGTCCATGGACTGGCGGGTTGGGAACCCCGATATAGGTAGCTTTTAACTTATGACCACAATTGAGCCCGAAATTTCTGTTCCTAAGTGAAACATTAGTTAAATGAAGTTTGCCCCATTTCTTGCCAGTTTTTTTTAAAGTATTTTACTAATTTTCTATCATTACAGTTCGTTAATGCTTAGTGAACAATGTGTTGTCTGGGTTGATTTTTTGCTTAGTCGTAAAGGTTAAATTTTTACTTTCTATCTCATTCTTCCAACCATTGATAAAATAAGTTCCATGTTTGGAAGTATTCTGTGTCTTCTTTTTCTTTGATTTTCAATTCGAGTCTTTCCATTTCAGCACAGTCCAGTATTCTCTTAATTATTGCTTCTTCCAATGGTGTTATCTTATTTTTCCAGTGCCATGCATGCAAATACAACTCTCGCTGCTGTTAATACATGCAATGTTAAATATATATTTTGTTTATCAAATTTTTCTGGAATTATACCTAATAAAAAAACTTCAGGTTTAAAGTCTACGTGTTTCCCTAACAACTTTTCCAATCAAGTATGTATTGTTGTCCAAAATTATTTTGCTTTAACACATGTCCACCACAAGTGATAATATGTACTAGGATTTTGATTACATTTCCAACATTTACTAGACATATTTTTAAACATTTTTGCTAATCTAATAGGTGGAAGGTGCCATCTATAGAACATTTTATATAAGTTTTCTTTATACAAAGGAGCCATTGCCACAGTTGTTAAGTGAATTACTGCAGTTGTTAGTAACATGGTTGTTAAGTGAATCTGGTTTCCCCATTGACTTTCCTTATCAGAAGTTTGCAAAAGGTGATCACATGACCCTGAGACACTGCAACCATCATAAATAGGAGCCGGTTATGAAACATCTAAATTTTGTTCATATAATCATGGGGATGCTGCGATGGTCATAAGTGTGAAAAATGGTCATAAGTCACTTTTTCAGTGCTGTTGTAACTTTGAACAGTCAGTAAATGAACTGTTGTAAGACAAGGACTACCTATACCAGTGATGGCAAACCTTTTAGAGACCAAGTGCCCCCAAACTGCCCCACCCCACCTGCCCCCGCCCTGCTCCGTCCTCACCCCACCCACCCTCAGGGCCATCCACAGCCCGCCGCAGATCGCCCAGGCGACCCTGCAGCACCATGGTAGCCACAACCTCCACCTGCGCCTCACAGCATCATCTGCTGCCCAGCTGCCATGTGCTTGGCTGTGCTGCTCCACACGGGCCGCACCTGGGGGTGACTCCTCTAGGGGGGCTGCTGGTGAGGAGGGGGCTGCGGGAGAGGTGGGGCTGGGGCTGGGGCAATGGCATGCATGCCCACAGAGAGAGCTCCAAGTGCCGCCTCTGGCACTCGTGCCATAGGTTCACCACCACTGACTTATACACTCCTGAAACAAGTCAAGATCAGAAATGTCAATTTCCGACTTCCGGTTCCAGATCGCGGTGCCTCTAGCCACATGGGGAGACTTGTCTCCTCGTTCGGCTAGTTTCCCTCCGTTGGTAGACCCCTGCGGGGGTCGAAAGTCGCGCCTAGTGTGCGCAACTACCGTCGACGAAGCTGTGCTCGGCTGCAGAGGAGCAGCGGCTCCTCTAGCTGTCCGAGCTGACTCTGAGGGCCAATGGAGTAGAAGACCGGCCATAAAATGGCTGATCACCTAGCCGCACCAACCGCAAGTCACAAGAACAACTAAGCATGAAGAACCACTGTGGTGAATCCGGGTGAGGCCTTTCCTTCCCTCGCTATCCTGATTTTTCCTGTAAGAGTTTCTATTTTCCCTTATTAAGAAAGCAGCGGCTGCCTATATGTGGAAAGAAGAGCTAAAAAGAAAAGGATTAATTTTTGTGTGTGTGGTTGTTTTTTTTTTACTATTTGACTGCTGTGGGCTGAATTTCAGGGGAAAGAAGGGAAAAAGAGACATTGTTACTTTCCTTTTTTAATTTGAAAATGTAGAAGACAGTTTTTGTTGATTCTTTAAAAAAAAAAGAGAGAAAACTTTCCTTTTTTGTTCTTTCTTTAACTGGATTAACTTGGGGGGGAAAAAAGAAGAAAAAGACTTTATAGTCCACTGAGAACATCTGGTGGTGAAAAAGCAAAACTTCAACTGTATTTCTCCCTGTTATTTGAAGAGGATTGGATAATAAAAGAGAAAAAATAACTGGACAGCTGGGTGGTGAAGCTGGCTATTAGACTTTTGGAGGCAGATATTTGTGGATTTTTTAAAAGTAGTCTCTAATAAAGGAATAGGCAAAGCTACCACCAAAATGGCTGAAAGTTATCCACATCTTGACTATGATTTAATACTGGAAAAATATTAGAAGTTAGAGAAGATTTTAAAACTTATTGGAAATCTTGGAGAAAATCCAAAGATGCCACCTTGGAATCTTATATTGACCCTTTAATAATGAATCAAGTTATGGAACAAGGAATAATAGAAGATGAACAGAATAATCCTTAATAGACCTACTTACAACTTAAAGAGACAGAGACACTATTCTTACAACCTAATTGTGAATCTGCATTAAAAGAAAATGTGGAAACCACTGAATCAACTAATGCTACGCATTACCTACAATTGATGGACAATTTTGATGACCAAGAAATAACTGTAATTGACCCAACTCAATTACCAAAAATAACAAAGATTGACACCCAGACACAACTTTTTGGAAATTACAATAAAGAGGAAAGGGAAAGAAAATTTGTTCAGTTTGAATCTGTTAGGAATCCTTGTAATCAAATCTTGAGGTTTGATAACCGAAAAGCCTTACTATGGGAACCAAATTGGCATAGAAAGAAAGCTAGAGTCAGGTTTAAATGTGATACAAAATGTTATTTGATGGGTTAAAAAGGCTTAGAAATTGTGTCTGATTTAACGATGAATGAAGAATGTAAATTTACTGTTACTATAGTTGATAATAATTTGAGGGAGTTAATCTTTCTAGAGGACAAGAAGACCTTATAGAAGTAGATTGACGAAATGATTGAATATATCTAGTAAAAAAGGAAAAAAGAAAGAGAATATGTCTGATTTAATTAGGAATGAAAGATGAGAATTGCCTGATATTATAATTGACAAGTATTTGAAGATATAAACTTTATCAAGGCCTTAAAAAGATTTTTTTTATAGATGTAGATTAATGAAATGATAGAATATATTCTTAAAAATAGAACTGTATTTGTTGACTTATATTATTATTTTAAATATGATAACTATCTTGTAATAGAGAGGAAGAGCTATTTGTGACAAGGGAAAAAAATCTGTCTCAATGAATGATTGTGTATTAAGGATACCTGAAATCACAATTATATACTTACTAAAATGTAGTCGGAGTATGACAACTGTAATGAGTACAGCCTAAAAACAGGATATAGATTATAATTGCATGTGTTTGATGACCTTTGTAATTGTATAAATTTTAATAAGCAATATCATATTCAATTTGAGCTATATTTATATGACTTTGTCTTTGAATGATTGGACATCCTGATCACCATGTTGTGTCCTAAGCTTTTGGGGAAAGATGGGAAAAATCAGTAAAAAAATTTTTTTTATCTTTTATTTTTTTTTAAAAAAAGGAAAGAAATATTTACTGAGAAGATTAAAATAGAAGTATTAATACAGATAGGGAAATTTGAAGAGAGGAGTTGCTCGGACATTACCCCTGAACTGCATCTGAAGAAAGGAGAGGAGAGAGGAAAGAGTGAAGGAGGGGAGAAGGAAGTAGGAAGGTTGGAGGAGAAGTGGAGAGAAAGGGAAGGAGAGGGGTGGGGGGAGAGGGAAGTAGGGAAGAGAAGAAAAGGAGAAAGAAGGTAGAAAAGAAAGAGTGTGGATGCGGTGAAAGGGGAAATGGGCGAGCAACACCAAAAGTTGCGTGTAGGTATTTATCTCATTTCTTTAAAAGTACTGTATATATGAATGTAAAAGAACGAATGGTAACATCTTATAAATATCATGGTATATGTATCGGGGAGAGTTTGGAATAAAATTGACAAAGTCTTAAAATAGGTTTAACAGAAATTTATGACAGAAATGGAATATATTAAATTTATATGTTTTTGTTTTTTGTTTTGTGTGGGTGAGGGAAATAGAAAGATGAAAGTGAATGTATTAAGTTGAGCTGTTTATGTATGTTTTTATTCTGGAATTTTTGTTTACCCAATCACCACAGTGTGTTTTAAGCACCTATTGTTAAAATCATAAAACCAATAAAATACACACATCAAAGCAGAGCACATATCGGGGGAGGCGAACCATCAGGCGGACTCCCTGAGCAGGTCCACGGTGGACCACTCAGAGTGGTGTCTGGGCCCAGTCCTGTTCAGAGAGATCTCAAACAGATTCAGCCAACCCCAGTTAGACCTCTTTGCCTCCCTGAGCAACTCCCTACTGCCCAGGTATCTTACCAGGTACCCATCCCCAGTGGCAGAGGGAACGGATGCTCTTCGCAGCGAGTGGCCTAGGGGATTGCTGTACGCGTTCCCCCCACTCCCGCTGATTCCGGCAACCATCCGCAAGCTACTTCAGGAGCAGGCGGAAGTCATCTTGGTTGTTCCACACTGGCCGAGACGACGGTGGTTTGCCGACCTGGTGGAACTTTCAATCTCACTGCCATGGAGGATCCCTCCAGACCATATCTCCCTCAGCCAGGGGGCCCTTGAACGGAGAAATTTAGCTAGACTATCCTATTCATCCAGGGTGATCTCGATGATCCAAGCCTCCAGGCGCCCCTCGACTAATAGGATATATGATGCCACGTGGAGGAACTTTTGCCTGTGATGCACTAAGCACCAACTCCAGCCTCTTTCTGTCATCATTCCCAATATTTTAGACTATCTATTGGAGGGTATGGACACCTAGCACTATTCGCAGACAGGTAGCAGCCTTCTCCACGGTGCTTACTTGTGACAATCTGGTCCCGTTAGCACAGCACCCAGTAGTAAGCGCTTTTCTCAAGGGGGTGACCAATGCCAGGCCACTGGCAGTTCACCGCTACCCCTCTTGGGATCTACCACGGGTACTGCAAGCACTAATTTTGCCACCGTTTGAGCCTATCAGGTCTTGTTCACTGAGATTCCTTTCTCTGAAGGTAGCCTTTCTGATTGCAATCACATCAGCCAGACGTATTTCGGAGATGGCTGCCCTTTCAGTCAGGAGTGAGCTGTGTACCTTTTATGAGGATAGAGTAGTCCTTCGATTGGATCCATCCTTCATCCTGAAGGTCAATACCTGGTTCCATAGAACCCAAGAGCCAGTTCTCCTGGACTTTTGTCCCAATCCATCGCATAGGCTCGAAAGACAGTGGCATAAGCTGGACGTACACAGGGCTCTGCATTATTATGTAAAACAAACCTCTGCCTTTCGCAAATCAGAGGCCTTGTTTGTGTCATTTCAACCCTCTTCCATGGTTCAGAAGGTTTCCTCTTCGACCATTGGAAGGTGGATTAAGGCGTGCATTGCCCGTGCCTATCTCTCTCAGTCCCTACTGGTCCCTAGACACATCAATGCCCACTCCACTCGCAGTGCGGCTACGTCAGTGGCCTGGTCTACCCAGGCATCCATTGCGGAAATCTGCAGGGCTGCAACTTGGTCCTCTCCTTCTTCATTCATCAGACATTACAAGCTAGACAAGTTTGCCTCTGCGGATGCTTCTTTTGGCCGGAGAGTGTTACAGCAAGTAGTTCCTTCTGGTGGGACACAAGCCCAGACTATTCCCCCCCCTGTAGGGACATGAGTGGCTTTGGTATGTCCCACCGGTGGATTCTACACTCATCATGCTAGAGAAGGGGTGTTGTCTTACCTGAACACCTTTTCTCAGCATGATGATGTAGAATCCACACCCACCCTTAAAGACTGTCTGGGCCTGTGTCAGAGTAGGAGGAGCCAACACATTGGACTTCGTCATGTTTTGCTTTGCCTTGGTCAAAAACTGGGATGGTCCAGCCCAGAAGGAGGCGTGGCAGATTTCTGACTTAGTCTCAACTGAGCAGGAAGGCTGAGATTACCCACCGGTGGATTCTACATCATCATGCTGAGAAAAGGCGTTCAGGTAAGACAACGCCCCTTCTTACCTTTAATCAGTTTTGCTTTCTTCAGATAAAACAACAAACTGTAGTCAACTGAAATTTGGAAGCAGATGCTCTTACTCATAGCCATGTGGAGAAACAGGTAATGTCCATGGCTTAAGCATATCCATTCCTGTAATTTTAAACCCTAGTTCTTAGGATGTACAAGCTACTTTTGTTGATGTTTACAAAAGTCATTATTTTGATCCACATCCATGCTATGAAAGATTACAGTTTATTTACTGGAACAATGTTATGTGTTATAAAACCCATAATTACAAAATTATTATTATCTCTCTCCCCCAAGTACTACTTCAAAAGGCATATTTTGATTAGAACTCACTTGAAAGATTGAAACATTGATTCATTTTTTTAAAAAAATTTTTTTATCTCTACTTGTAAGAATAGGATCTAACATAAGTACAGTATCAGCATATTTCTTTGAGAAATTCTCCTCAGGAAATAGTTACTTGCTAGGAACAAGATACCAGAAAATATCACATACAGGGAATCGAGTGAACCATACACAATTACTTTGTTTACATCTTTTGAATCCAAATATTGTTGTGCTTTATGTTATTCTGTGTGTCTCTGGACAGTGTCCAATATTTAAAAATATATTAGCTAACATTTAAAATATAGACATGTTAATAATGACAATGAGAAATGGAATAGGATCTTCATGAGCTATCAAAGGCCAAGATAAATAAAAATGTTATTGGAAAGTACTTGACTTGAAACCTTGAAGGCCATCTAGTAACATCTCTACCCAGAACAGGAATCTTTGTCCCACCCTAGAAAAAAAAGGTTTGGTAGTCATTTGATTGGGGTGATCAGAAGAGTTATATCCTGGAGTTATATCCAGAGTTATACCCTGGAGATTTCTACTAGAAAACCTCCAAAATTCCACCCTACACTGTAAGTCTATGAGTTAAAATTAATATGGTGCTTTATCTATATACAGAAGAGAAGCACACAACAGAAGGGACCTCTTCCAAACTGAAAACACATTAATATCCACTGATGTGGAACAGGCAGCCTCTGCTAATCACCACAGCAATCATGCTTATCTGAATGGCATTTTCTCAGCTCTTTATTTGGGATCTTACTATTGTTGTTGTTCAATTGATAAGTTGAGTCCAACTCTTCATGACCCCCATGGATCATAACACATCAGGCCCACTCATCCTCCATTGTCTCCTGGAGTTTGCCCTGAATAATGTTTATTGTGTCTCATCCTCTGCCATCCCCTTCTTTTGAGTCGTCTCTTCTCATTAGGTGGCCAAAGTATTTGAGCTTTAACTTCTGAATCTGTCCTTCCAAAGAACAGTCAGGGTTGATTGACTGATTTGATCTCCTTGTACTCCAAGGGGATTCTAAAGATTAAATCTGGTCCAGCATCAACTTGGCAACTATTGTAATTGTTTCAACAAGGGCATTATTGGGCTACATGCATGACAGAAGAACCCAGCTGCTATATTTTTCAGTGCAGTCAACTTCTGAATCACTCAAAGGAACACAGAGGTGTTTCCCAATCTTGACCATTTCCAAATGAATAGACTCCAACACCCAGAATTTTTGTCAAAGACTATGCTGATGGTGGCATTCTGGGATTTGAAGTCAGCACAACCTGGAAATAGCCAGTGTTGGGAAATACTGATATAAGCATAGGCAGATAGGCAGTCATAAGCTGTTCCTATCCAGGAACTGGTGTACCAACTGAAAGAAGTAAAACATGCTCCATGACAGTAGGGCCACTTGTACCACTAGTAACAATGATGCATTTATGAATGCCCTACACTACACCTATGTACCTGTTCTTTTAGAGCAGGAGTAATCAATTTTGGCAACTTTAAGGCCTGTGGACTTCAACTCCCAGAATTCCCTAGCCAGTCCATTCTGGGAGTTGAAGTTGCCCAGGTTGGACACACCTGCTTTAAAGGAAGTGTAAGCATATTTGGAGAGATAAAACTACCCTAAAATCCAACCCTAATCCTTAAGCCTAACTCTAACCCTTCGACAAATTCTGGGAGTTGAAGTCCACAAGTCTTAAAGTTGCCAAGATTGGACACCCCTGATTTAGAGGAAGCATGAGCACATTTGAAGAGGTAAACAATCATTACCCATAGAAACTAGGCATTGTAAGTAAGGTTGGTACTATGTTTGAGACCGTTTACAAAAACATTTTTACTCACAGACAATAAAAATACTTACTCTGAAATCTTAAGCATGGAAAATTATCAACTTACAACGCAACCTGAATTATAATTTCATTTATTCAATAATAAAAATTATAAGAAAAGCCACTCAGATGGAGAACAGCAAATTGAAACATGAAGTTATTTCATATTATTTAAAAAGCATCAAAATCTCAATCTTTGCACAGTAAGCTTATAAGTGAAAATTCTGGGAGCAATGCTCTTCCCCTTTTTAAAGTCAAATAGAAAGAAGCACAAAAACGTGTCAGTCTGTTTCTAGATTTGGAAGCAGAGATGTTTGAAGTTCACAATTGTTCTGCCTTACAAAATGATATAAAATTTTCAGAAAAGGATATGATGAGGTCCACGAGATAACAACTTTGGGTCTGTAATGAGCAAAGCCAGTAGGAAATTGCTGCAAATGGTGGGATTATGGTCCATTTACTGAAGAAAATTGCAAGGAAATGACAGGCAGATATTTTGGCAAGGTATTTCTTGTTTCTACAAATTAGCTTTTAAAGTAATCTTTAAAAGTACAAGTGCTGGGTTTTAAATAAAGGAAAGCAAACTTATGCTTCCGTGTTCTATTCTTGAAATGGATTTAATTAATATTTTAAAGCATCTTTTCTATTTAATTTAATTCTGTAGTTTTCATTTTACTACGTTTACAGGAAAAAATAGAGAGTTTGGGAGCCTTTTATCCACCCATGGTTATACACATGCAAGACCAGGCAAACGGTTTGTGAACTAGTTGTTTTGTTTCACCAATATACAGATCTGCACATGTCTCACTGCATTGTACTGCATATATCACATTGCTCATAGGAGAACATAGGAGAACAAATCCATCAGGAGAAGATTCAGCAGTCCATCTGCGTTTGAAAGATGAAGGTCACCTTTTTGAAGAGAGCAAAGTCCATATTCTGGATAGAGAGGAGCATTGGTTTGAAAGAGGGGTAAAAGAGGCCATCTGTGTTAAAATTGAGCAGCCCTCTCTCAACAAAGGGGGAGGAATAAGACACCGCCAAACTCTTGTCTACAACATTCCAAGAAGATTCCACCCCATTTGCATTCTAATTCAGGTGACCCCGAGGGCACAGATTAACCCCCAAGTGGCCTCAACGGCTCTCACAGAGAGTGCTAATGACCAGATGACTGCAAAGAAATTTGATCCTTGCATCTGCACCCCCATCCTGTCAGAACTAATCCTTCTGTACTCCCCCCCGCCCCGCCCCGCACCATCCTGTCAGAACTGATGAAGCTTCTTGGATGAGAAGTGGAACATCTTTTTCTTCAAGGAAAAAACATTTCTTCCTCAAGAAAAACCATAGTCCAATTGCCTTTTGAGGGAAAAAAGGGGAGGGGAAAGCACCTTTGAGACAACCATGACCTGGATAACTGAGAATCTCCCCAGACATTTACCAGGAGCATACATTTTGTCTGCTGTTTCTCCTCCATTTCTCTTCCATTGGCACTGAAAGCAAGGCTGGAAAAATTCCACCATCATTTAGAAATCACATTTTTTTTAAAAAAAAAAAAGTTTATTGCATCAAATTAACTCTCTATACCACTTCACAGTGTTTTACAGCCCCCTCTAAGCAGTTTACAGAGTTAGCATGTGGCCCCCAACAATCTGGGTCCTCATTTTGCCCACCTTGGAAGGATGGAAGGCTGAGTCAACCTTGAACCAGTGAGACTCATGGTTAGTTACTGCATTCTAACCACTGTGCCACCACAGTTCTTATAACATACCATGCCATAAAATACTGTAAAATAACAGTAAAAGAATCGGGTTTTAAAATAAAGAGTAAAGATGTAAAAATATTACAGGAAAATGAAGCCAAAGCTACAGCTAAGAACTGAAGTATATCTTTCTAAGTTTAAATGACAGCAGAGCAAAAGTAGTAATGTGGCTGCTGACAGTTGGAAACGTATCTGCAAGAAGATCATAAAGACCTTCAAGGTTGGAGCCCTTGAGTTCACCTACCATAAGTAATTTTGCCCTGATCTCATGGTAAATAGGGCAAAGGAGGTCATAATGGATAATATCCTCCATTGACCGTAGCATAAGGAGGGAGATGTTGTGCTTACAAAATCTCCCTTCCAGATATGTGGAAGGCATGGTCTGCTAGCAAAGGGATGTTAAAGTGATCAATAACCACTCATTCTGTAACCATTTGAACTTGCAACAGCACTGAACTAATGGTACTTATAACCAGTCCTCAGAATTCTGGCCATCATAGTGTCCCTGCAGTCACAGTTGCAATCTGGATCAGGGCTCCCCAACTTGTCAGCCACAGCTGTGAAGTCTGTTTGGGCCGCGCAGGTGTCTAGCCAGAGCACACATGTACACATACAGCTCAACTTCTATGAGTGGAGGGCTGGTGGACAATCCCCTGTATGTGCACTGGCCTGCTGCTCATGCAAATCAAAGTGCGCACACACACGCCGGCCCACCACTTGCACAAGGGCTGCATGTGCGCATGTGCCAGTTCCCCTCTCCCCCCCCACCCCAGCCAGGCCACCAAGCCACAAAGGTTGGGGACCACTGTTCTAGATGTTTAGCAGCTGAGTCATAATTATGATGTTACAGCATCCCATGGTCACTCTTTGTGACCTTCTTTTCCAGCTTCCGACAAGCAAAGCCAATGGCCAATGGGGGGGTTGGAAATGGTAACCACGTACGGTCCTCACTTAACAATCCAGAGTGATTTGCTTAACAATGGCAACCAAGAGCACTGGGATTGCCATTCTTAGGTGGTACAGTCACATGATGTTGTGCTTTACAATCATGTCATTTAGCAATGTCAGTTCTAGACTCATTTGTTGACATTAACTGAGTTCTACCTGTATATGCATATATACATGCATATACATACTGTTCATATAAATATGTCTGTCAAGGTTCTGACTAATGAAGCCGAAGAAATTAGAACTCTGAGGCTTGAGAATTCCTTAAAGAACATATTTATTGGATACATAATATTTTTTTTAAAAAAATAGTGTGGGTTCTTTTTCTCTCTTTTAAGTTTTCAGGACTCAGTCAACTGACTAAGTGAAAAATTTCTATTTTGTTTTGTAAAAACTTCTAAAGTACATGCAAATGTATCAGGGAAGGCTCCTTGTTATCTAACGTAATAGCAATTAGTCTGTGTGCTTGTCTGCAATTGGGCATACACCCTTTTATTTAACAGTTACAACCCTGTTCCTGACTAACCTCACAATTCATCTTGACAATCTGGCTATTTTAATGAGTTTTATAGTTATGCTATTAAATTTTGTTTTAAAACTTTGTTTTGGATAAAAATATATGTGGAAACAATTGGACAGGGTTTTGTTTTTTTAAAAACAAAAAGCAACTCTTAGGGTTTCCTGCCTGAACAGGGGGTTAGACTAGATGACCTCCAAGGTCCCTTCCATCATCATCATCATCATCATTATCATTATCATTATTACTATAGTTCATGTAATCAAAATTTGCTTTTGCAGCTTTGAGCACTGCTCAAACTGTGTCAGGGAATAATCAACTCTCCTTTCCAAAAGTAAGAAAAAAACCTTTCTCTACCAAGGTACACATAAATAACTACTTTATATATCTATTAAAATGTGGCAAACTGGATCCCTGCCACCACTGCTGTGCAGTTTATGTCAGATAAGTGAGCAAATCTATTTTTCTCCAAAGTAGGAAACTGGTTTGTATTTATCACCTAGGCTCTGTGTGTGGGTGTGTTTGTGTGTGCGTTTTACTGTTTGAACTGCCTTGCATTATCAGGAAGGATGGCACAAGTGGTGAATAAATTGTGATAACAGAAGCAAACTGCATTATGAACAATACCATTGGTGCTTCTAACCCGGGGATTCTTGAAAAGTAAGTTCTAGTCCTTTCATAGAATTCATGGATTTAAGACTGCAAGACTTTAGTTTCCTAGCCTTTTGGACAGCTTTTTTACTCCTGACCCAGGAGTGCTGCTGCTTTAATCAGTCTTAGGTAGCAGAAATCTATTTAGAAATGACAACTCCCCTAGGGGTGCAGCCCCCCCTTGCATACTGCATGCCTGATCCCATCTCTGCCTCAAAGCAGGCAGCAGAGATAAACCAGGAAATGTTACATTCCCATTTGGCTTTCAGTTCCGTCTAATTTGTATATATAACCTCCAAAAGCTTTCTTTACAAAAAGGCATTCTGTCACCCTGAGTCTCGCTGGCATAGTTTGTTCGTTTCATGGATACTTTGGTTTAAAATGTTAATAACGTGGCAGTTAGCTTCCAAGAATCAGAATGGCTTCAATCTATTTATCCCCTGAAAGCTCTGCTTCTTTCCGTTTTGCTAGTAACAAGCCCAGGCTTGCAAATCCTTCCATACGTTTTAGGGGCGTTGAGTGGAAGCTGGCGTTGAAATGCCACAGTGAAGGGCATGATAAATAAGGCCCTGGCAACATCAAGCAGCACATGATTCAGGACGGAAGAAATAAATTGAAAATAGCCCCTCTAAAGGGAGAGCTTTATTTATCATTCTCTAATGTTCGAAGGTGGTCGAGATTTCTTTCCAAGTTCATTCCCTTCTAATTTGATTAGAAATCAGTGAACATTCTTGTTTGTCTAACACAGTGGTTCTCAACCTTTTTAATGCTGTGACCCCCAACCGGTTGTAAGTCGAGGACTTCCCAACCGGTTGTAAGTCGAGGACTTCCCAGCTGGTCGTAAGTTGAGGACTTTCCCTGCCCGGGAGCGCCACACATGCGTGGTGCCACCCCCTGCGCCGGCTGAGGCGTAGCTGGCAAGGGGCCCAAGGGAGGTAAGGCACCCGCCGGGCCCCACACGCGCCAGCAACCCTCCCTGTGCCCACCGGCCTCCCACCTCCCACCCCTGGCCCTCTTTTACTTACATTTTTAGTAGTTGCTCAGCAGGGAGGGGTGGAAGCTTCTAGACAACTCGCCTTCGCTGCAGACAACTTGCAGCACCGTTTGCGGACTGGGACTTTTGGCGAGCTCAGCAGGGCAGAGACAGCCTGGACAATTCCTATTGGCTTTTGAAAGCCAATAGAATTATACTCTATTCAAGAGAGTCTATTCTATTGGCTTTCAAAAGTCAATAGAATAAGAGGGTGTAGCACAGCTAAGAAAAAGGGGGAAAAATGGTGGACTGCATTTGTTTGGCGACCCCCGTGAAATGGTCGTTCGACCCCAAATGGGGTCGCGACCCACAGGTTGAGAACCGCTGGTCTAACAGACCTTTAAAAAAAACAAAACGCATGGTTTCCCTTTAGGTTGGAAGAAAGCTAAATGGCAAATCCCTTCTGCCTTGGTGCCAAGAAAACTACATCAAGGCGTCCTTGTAGTCACCAGAACCCAGCAATTCAAGCGATGCTGTGCTTTCACCCTTTAAATCAAGCTTTGCCTGCTCAGTTCATTGCTATCTTTCTGATTAAAAAAAAACATTTTAAAAGGATTTATCCAGTTTAATAGTGAGTAGAGCAACTGTCATTAGCAAATCCAAAGAAAACCACAATGAAGCAATTGTTTTCATGCCAATATTACAATTCTCTAGTGTTATATACAATCTTCATAACCTGTGTACCTTTATATAGCTGCATTTAACATTGTGCTTGAGTGCATATACTCTATATTTTTATGTATTTATTATTTCTTATGAATTTATTTTTTTCTGTTATACCTTCTATCACCTCAGAATGATTTAGAGTCACAGTTTGCAGGACCAGTTACCTGAAGCATAATCAGTTAGCCAAAAAACAAAACTAGATATGACTTTATTATTTGTCTCTCCTCTGTATCTTTTCATGCTTCAAAAGTCAACTTTTTTCCCCTTTAAATATCTGCCCCATTTGCAACATCCTTCAAATAGCTGAACATTTTACAATGCTTCTTCATTCTTAGGGGAGTACTTATAGAAGAAGATGACACACACACACACACACACACACACACACACTCAATTTGTCAAAACCTCATCAACTCTTACCCATGAAATTCCCCTCCTTCATAATGCTCTCTGGCATTCAATTGATCATGCACACATATCAGCCTGTTTAGAAACCAGCTCTCAAATAGCTGGGGGATCTCTGAATGCTTTTGTTCACAATCTGATTGTTTGGTCAGCAAAAATCTAATATTTCCCATTCAGTGAAATGGATGGAACATAGTGGCCTGAATGGCAGAACAGTAATGAAGGAATGGAATTCCTAATGTAAATTGAAAAGCAGCTGACATTGACCACTCAGCTGGGAAAGCAATATGAATTAATTACCTGAAAGCCTATGCACATACACACACACATAACATCTCTCTCACACACACTCTCTTTCTCTCTTTTCCAATAGGTGAATCTATACAACATTTAGTGATTGCATGTCAGGAAATACCTCTGTCTTCCTTTCTCTTCTCCCCCTCCCTCCCCTCCCCCTCTCCCTCCCAGTTCTTCTCCCTCTCCCTCCCACTCCCTCCTCTCCCTCTCCCTCTCTCTCTCTCTCACACACATACACAATCTATACATTTAGTGATTGCATATACAGGGGCATCAAACTGGCAATCCATGGGCCGGATGCATCGTGTGCAGGCCACTTCCACTCCAGCTCCTCAAAGGCAAAAAATGTCATGATATGTAATGATATGTCACATGACATGATTGAGTTTCACACCCGTGGCATATCAGGAAACACACTTCTCTCTTTCCCCTACAACTTCTCCCTCTCCCTCTCTCTCCCTCTCCCTCCCCTTCCTCTCTCTCTCAATCTATACAACATTTAGTGATTCATGAATTTTGGCCAGGGAATAAATCTCCCAATATCCTTCCACAACTTCTTGATCTGCTTTGCTGCACAAAATAACCAGGAAAGGGGCAGAGGCAGGGGGCAAATTACAAACTTCATCCCTTTCAGGCTTAGCTCACAAATCTCCTAAGAATGTAAGATGAGGAGTCACAATGCATCTTTCATTCTTTTGACAAAATTTGGCTTTCTGTGGAAGCCAGAGTAAGCTTAGGTAGGGAATGATTATCCAGATTATCTGACCCTCATCCAGATAGATCTTGCTAATGCATTCCAGGCCAATAACCTGATGCAGAAGCAAATTTTGGATGGAAGAGGTGTCTGTTCATTGACTGGGCATTCAGCAGCGTACATTAAAATTAAGGGGGTCTAATTCCTTATTGCAGGGGTCCCCAACCCCCCGGTCCGTGGACTGGTACCAGGCCGTGGCTTGCCAGCAACTGGTCTGCACAAACAAGCAAAGCCCCATCCATGGGATGCGGGCAGCACACAAAACCATGCACTCTCCGGTCCGTGGAAAAACCTTTCTCTGTGGAACCGGTCCCTGGTGCCCAAAAGGTTGGGGATCTCTGCCTTACTGGACAGACACAGTTACAGGGTCAGAGCTTCTAAGGGGTTAGTCTTGTGTTGTGAAAATGTTTTCTTCCTTCAAAAACACTGTAGGAAACGGTCATTCCAAAAGCAGTCATAGAATATATTTGTCCAGCCAATCTAATACAAGAATGGCCAACATCAGGAATCTTAAGGAAAGAGGTTACCTATGTTATCAAGAGTTGAAGCAATAGGATGAATTATAAATGCTTTTGATTATGTTACCTAGTTTGGGTAATGAAACATCTGCAAGAAAACAAGCTCAGAGAGCACCAAGGATCCCTCATCTTGATTTATTATTTATCACTAACAATATTAATCCAGTATAAATATCTGTGGATATTATTCAGAAAGTTGAACCTTTAAAGGGATATCTCAATTGTTTAACATCTAAATATACATAAGACAAAGTTGGGAGGATATTTCTCTCAAAAATGTTTTTTAAAAAAAACCACACAAAGCATTATCTGGAGGTTAAGAGTTTAAGTGAAGAAACAAGTTGGTAACCTTGCAGTGTGTGTATATGTGTGTGCTTCGCTGTTTCTTTCAATTGTTTATGCTTCTGAAGGATTCCAAGAGCCTTGCCATCTGCAGACTAAGAGAGGGAGGGAAAGGAATCTATATATTATCCCCCATGGAGAACAGCAGTTGGGGGAAAAGGGAGAAGATTTTTAAATGGAAAAACGTTTGGAAGAAACATTAAGTAACCCGTCTTCTTATAATTCAATCCCACAAAATGGGAATACTGTATAGTACCATTTCAGACAAATGGCTGTCCAGTCTCTTCTTAAAAACTTCCAGTGTTGGAGCATTCACAGCTTCTGGGGGCAGGTTGTTCCACTGATTAATTAGTGTTGCCGTTATGCTATTTTCAGAGTTTAGGGGATTATAAAGTTCCAATTTGTTAATTTATGTCTGACTACCTAAATTGCATGGTTATGGGAAAAAAAACACATGAGGAACATCAGTCATTCTAAAAATTGCAAATTTTCAATGTGGCCAATACACCTCTCCCCTCCCCCAATATCTGCGGGTTACAACTAAGTCCAAATTCTGGCATGTTCCTGCTGGTTACCAGTTAACTTCTGTCCACAACATTGGGATGGCTGCACAAACATACAGGTAGTTCTTCACTTACAGCCACAGCTGGGACCAGACTTTCCATTACTTAAGCAAGGTTGCTGTTAAGTGATTTTTACCCTTTTTGTCACAATGGTTAAGCAAATCACTGCAGTTGTTAAGTGAATTACATGACTGTTGAGCAAACTGGATTTTCCCCATTGACTTTCCTTGTCCGATGCTGGCTGGGAAGATCACGAATGGCAAAGGCATGGCCCCAGCACACTGCAACTGTCCTAAATACATGCTGATTGTCAAGAGCCTAAATCTTTTGATCACACCACCATGGGGAAGTTGTAAGTGTGAGCACCAGTCATAAGTAACTTTTTTTTTAGAGTAGTCGTAACTTTGAACAGTCACTAAACAAATGGATGTAAGTCTAGGGTTGCCTGCATCGCAGTGGAAGCACAAAACAATAAATTCAAAATAAATCATGATGTGATAAATTCATTGAATAACAAATTCAAAAGTATTTCTTCATAAAACAGTGCATGGTTTCTACCCCTCCCCCATAACATGGCAGTAGCCATCAAGCTATCTTTAAAAAAGGGAGGGGGAGAGAGAGAGAGAGAGAGAGAGAGAGAGAGAGAGAGAGAGAGAGAGAGAGAGAGAGAGAGAGAGAGAGAGAGAGAGAGAGAGAGAATGGTGGGAATATCTCTCAGCCTTGAAGTTGTAATGACTGCTGCACAAATGCCTTTGAATTTCAGCTCTCTAAATTATTCTTCTGTTTGTACAAGCTTGATTCTTTATTGAAGACATCAAGCATATTATTTATCAGACATCAACCATTTTTTGACAGGGCATCAGCTATTTATATTCCTTGATGATTAAATTAGACAGCTAACTAGTTGCAACTGTCTCTATTAATTAGTCCTCCATGAAGACTGCAAATAGCTTCATTGAATCCCTTTGCAGGACTACAGGGGAGATGGAAGATAAAGTTCCTCCTCCCTATATTAAAGAGACATGGTGGTTTGTCTAAACAGAACTAATCCGGTCTTCCTTTTTACCTACAATAAACAATTGGCCTCTGAGATTGATATTCTTCCATCCATTAGCCCACCGCTTTGCAAAACATCCAATACGGGACCGTCTGCTGCCCCATGAATCCCAGCGGCCGGTTAGGGCCCACAGAGTGGGCCTTCTCCAGGTCCCGTCAGCCAGACAGTGTCGCCTGGCGGGGCCTAGGGGAAGGGCCTTCTCTGTTGCGGCCCCGGCCCTCTGGAACCAACTTCCCCCGGAGATCCGTGTCGCCCCCACCCTCTTCGCCTTTCGTAGATTGCTTAAAACATACTTTTGCCGGCAGGCCTGGGGCAGCTAACACCTTGCCCCTAGCCAGTGTATGTTTCTGTGTATGTTTGTGGAGTGATTGGTTTCTTTTAGCTTAAGGGTTTTTTATAGATATGTGTTTATTGTAATTTCTATCATGCTGTGAGCCGCCCTGAGTTCTTTGGAATAGGGCGGCATAGAAATTAAATAAATAATAATAATAATAATAATAGTATGTCTGTGAATCTTCAGATCTGTTTAAGAATAGAAAGATCACCAGTTTCCATTATAAAGTCCCAAGTATGATGACTCAATTACTTCTGGGGAGACTAATCAGGTCTGAATGAGTCCCATGATAGAAGGGGGAAGCTTCTAAGCAAAATTAATGCAATACAGTAGTCCTCACTTAGGACCACAGTTGGGACTGGCAACTCCACTGCTAAGCTCCATGGACACTGAGCAGTAATTCATGTGACAGTGAGAGACTTACAGCGTTACTTCCCATTTGGTTATTAAGGGAATCACTGTGATTGTTAAGTGAAAGATCACATGACTATGACCTACACTTTTACTTCCATGTTCACTTTTAACTCTGCTAGTCGCAAGTGTGTTGGGAAGCACACAAATGACGATTATGTGATTGTGAGGTGCGGTAATGCTCATAAATGTGATGATTGGTCACAAAGCTATTTTTTGCCCCATGGTAACTTTGAATGGTTGCTAAATGGGGAAGTCAGTAAGCACTGATTACCTATAAGCAGTATCTATTATTGGGTTGAGTAATCCCATAATTTGATTTATAGAGGAGAGCACATCCTGGTTTTCATTCCCCTGGCCATTTTAAAGAGCGGATTTGTGATATTATTCACCACAGAGTTCTAACTGTCACTGCAATTAGCAAATATACAGCTCCAAACTGAGCAGCATAAAAATAAAATGGATTAAAAATGCATCTTCTATGAAAAGAAGGGACTCAGATGGTTCAATAAAGAATAAAAAAAAAGTCTCTCCAAACCCATACAATTTAGATTTTATAAAGTGAGAAACCTAGAAGTATTTTTCAACTGCTAAGATGGATGAGGTTACTGAAAATACAAAGCATTGTGATATGCACTTATAGCTCATAGATGGACTGGAACATAACACACTTTTATCTCAGCACGATGAAGTAGATAAGCCTGAACCTACTTTTCTCATGTCTCAAGAGTATCTAGCCTCCTCAGTTGCTCTAGAGAAGCTAGAAACAAGAGAGGAGGAAGAAGGGGGAGGAGGAGGAGAAGGAGGAGGAAAAAGAAGAAGAAGAAGAAGAAGAAGAAGAAGAAGAAGAAGAAGAAGAAGAAGAAGAAGAAGAAGAAGAAGAAGAAGAAGAAGAAGAAGAAGAAGAAGAAGAAGAAGAAGAAGAAGAAGAAGAAGAAGAAGAAGAAGAAGAAGAAGAACTTTTTTTCATCCACATATGTAAAAAATATTATAATAGGCAGGGAGGAAAAGTCTTCAGATATATCCTAAAAATAAGGTCCTTTACCCTCAGGAGCATTTTAAATTTCTTTTTTGTTATCAAACAAGAAATAGAGAACATATGAACCTCATAATATATTTTGGGGAGGGTTTTTGTTGTTGTTGTTTTAATCCTTTTGTTAAAACCTAGTCTTCTGGGCACTTTCCCTTAATTTGTATTCTGTTGTGTAGGGAATAAGAGAATGCAACCCTAAACCTCAATCTTACTGTTCCTTTTTGTAAAAAAAAAAAACAACTGTCTGTTACGACAAATCGATATCATAACTCTACAGGACCTGAATGAATAAGAACTATTTGAACTGTTAAAGCTAGGGGGGAAAAAAGTGACTCCAAGATTACTCTTTTCCATTATGGTGGCTTCCTTCACATTTTCCCCCTCAGGCTGAGCCAAGCATGATCTTTCATGAGGAGGCATATATCTCTGGAGCTCTCTCCCCTTTAGCTCCTATTAATGCTCTTTTGTAAGATCCTCTCTCCTTCTTCTTTACCTGCCAAGTCCTTCAGCACTTTGACTAGTTCTTGGTCCTCACATAGCCTTTATTCATCACTGCTTGAAGTCCACCCCCTCCAGGAAGATCAATCTCTGCTCTAACTGAAGAGCAATTTTTCAAGGTATGTAGCCAAAAATCCTAAACCGGGTCTCACTCACTCTGGCATACTCTGTCTCCTTCAAATACTTTAAGCTTGTCTAAAAACTCTGCCCTATTTGATTGAAACAGAGGCATTCCATGCTACTCAGTGGGAGAATGAATTTCATGTAAACACATATCTCTATACAGGAGGTCCTCAACTTACAAGCACAATTAAGCACAAAATTTTTGTTGCTAAGTGAGACAGTTGTTAAGGGAGTTTCCCCCCATTTAATGATTTTTCTTGTCACAGTTGTTAAGTGAATCACTGCAGTTGTTAAGTTAGTAACACAATTGTTAAGTGAATCCGGCTTCCCCGGATTGACTTTGTTTGTCAGGAGGTCGCAAAAGGTGATCATATGACCCCAAGACACTGCAACCATCATAAATATAAGTCAGTTGCCAAGCATCTGAATTTTGATCACATGACCATGGGGCTACTGCAACAGTCGTGAGTGTGAAAAATGGTCATAAGTAACTTTTTTCAGTGCCTTTGTAACTTTGAATGGTCACTAAATGAACTGTTGTAAGTCGAGGACTACTTGGACAAGAAGCCAGATTGGGCAACCCTCAAAATGACCCAAGGAGAATCAATCTATTTATGGAGATCCACTTCAGGCTCCAAAAGTGGTTTATAGCTATGTTCTAACAGAAAGATGTATGTAGTAGAGGAAACTACATTTTTAAAAAATGGGGAGGGGGTATTTATTTATTTATTTGAAATATTGGAGGCTGCCTGACTTCCAGATGACCCTGGGTGGCTTACATTCAATAACTATTTTATTTTATTTTTTTATTTTCATTTTATTCATTTAATTTATGCAGCCATCCATCTCACAAAATAAGTGACTATGGGTGGCTTACAACAAGTTAAAATAATAAATACCTTATCATAATTACTAACAACTGAACATCAACAGCTATAAAAAAACCTAAGCAAAAGTCAAAATGAAAGAATGTTAACAGAAGTGGGACCACCTCACTAGCTCACCCATCCCCTGGTATTGCTAGGCCTGCTGACACCACTTAGTCTTGGAGGCCCATTGGTTTCTCAGAAGAGATCAGGCCAACCTCACCTCATGGGGGAGGAGATTCCACAATCTGGCTGCGGAGAAGGCCCATCTCCTAGGGGGCTGCTAAATTTAGCTCCCTAGATGATAAAGCCTGTAAGATGTCCTTTCTGTAAGATCTGGTGGGAAAAAAATGGGAATAGTAGAGAAAGCATAATAGAAAGATCCTTTCATTCCTGTTTGTACCGGTAATTGGGCAGCATTTTCTTTCCTGTGTAATGGACCAAATCAAACTTCCAGAGTCATAATCCAACCCTCTTGGAGAACACTGAATTATGCAAAATTGGTTGCAAAAGAGAATCTAAGAACAGAGTAGATATTGTCAGAGTGTGTGAGAATGTCATATTTAGCCATATTTATCTTTTGATGTAGTGAGGAAACTGTAGGCAAGATGGGCAGAGCTAGGGAGAGGAGCTAAATGAAGCATCTTATGTAGCCACTAAAGAATGAGATCCAATCTTTCATGAATGCTGTTGACCCTCATCTAACCAGGTGCTGACCATTAGTTGATAAGATTCCTGTGCATGAACTTTTAGCAATCAATCAATTAATTTGAACCTTCACGTGGGCAACTGGTCTTTCGCACCTGACAGAAACAGATTACAGACTCTGCCCTTCCCCCCTGAATGTATCTATTCATTCCATCCATCTATGTGGTTTTCTTGTGACTCACCCAGTAATGTAAAATCTCCCCCTCCTCCGCCATAGTATACTGTGACCTACCAGGTGCTTAACAACAGATACCCCCTCCTGGTTTTTTTTGCAAACTAAGGCAAAACAAAGAGGTTTATTACAATCCTGGAGAGCTAGCATTGTTTACTTATATAAGATGCATTTAGTTTTGGGCGAATGATGGGAGTTATTGGTTGAGCAGTCTAATCTAATAATTTCTTCCACTTTTTCATATATGCCAGAGTTTGAAATTCCTTACTGTAGAATATCAACACTAATAATTTGTCATGCTCAGTCTCAGAGGAAAGGAGAAAGTTTACTTATTCTGTAGATCCAGTTATCAACTAAGGCAAAACACTGGATCCTATCCAGTCTGAAGGTATTCCCATTTCCCCTTCCTGTTTATCTGCAGTGATGAGAGTCCACTTCTCCCTCTTGACCTCCAGAGAAATCCACAGAGGTGCCTATTCCTCTTATTGTGATCAGAGCCAGAAAAAAAAGAGCAAAATCTGCTATGGCTGTAGTTACAGTTATAACATGTGTAAGAAGAGCCAAGCCAACAAACTGATAGACAAGAGCAATTGTGCAGTGGGAGGAAGAAATTGAGAAGGGATAGGAGTTTGCAGAAAACAAAGGAGAGCAATCCAGGACAGGATCAAAATGGTTCCAAAATGGGCTCCAATTTATCTAACTGTTGTGGTTTAGGAAAAGAGGTTGGTTAACCCAGGCATGAAACTATCTGAGTGTATTTTGTCCATCTCTATTTTGCCTTGGGATTTGACCTGTAATGGGTTTTAAAGCATTCCATTTAGTTCTGATGATATTTAAAATATACTCAGCACTGTGCTATAGGTTTGGGATATCTTGTTTGCCTTAAATGGGTCGCCCCCCCCCCGGATTTTCTCTATTAGTCTTTCCCCTGCTGAGTGAAAATGCTACCTATCCATCCTTAATACAGCAAAAAACTACAAGAGCAAAACATTTGTTGTCGAAATTACTATTCCCCAAAAGTCATTTATTATATCTATTCTAATTTGATGGCAAAGAGCAGTATCTTATTTCCTCATCTTCAAAAACTGTGAATAAACTGGCTAAACTTTCTAGCTTTATTGCCCTCCCCTTTCAGAACAAAAGATGAGAAGAAACCATCATATCACTGCATGAGGAATTGAAATTTTTGATACCTCACGGATTTCCTGTTGACAAGAATAGTAGTCAGCATCAGGAAGAAGAAGAAAAAGACCTGGCATCTCTTTAAGCTATTGAGTAGCTTTAGAGTTGTGCCTTTCTCTTTTAGCTCAGAAGAATAGCAGTAGAAAGGCACTGGAGCAGAATCCAGAATATTTAAGAAATTCAGAAGCACCTCTTTACATTCATTCCACAGTTCTTTTGGTTGTTTATCAGTGAGGTACAGCTTCAGAGTTTGGATGCTACAAAAAGCTGGATTTCTAGTCAGAACCTCTCTGTGCAAAACATGGTCACCCTTCATTCCCAGTGATCTGCACTTCTTCAAAAGACTTCTTCACTATTATATGTAGTCCAGCCTTCACTACTTTCAGAAATGAATTGTACCTGGCTGCATATTAACTACCAGTTGAAAATAACTGTTTCTTATTCCCTGAAATTATTTTTAAAAAACCATACACAAATGCCACGTTGTAGATTAATATCCAGACCTATACAAACTGGATGAATCTAGATACAGTATTTTATTATGAGTGGCAATTTTTGATTAGCACTATGGCACTGCATTGTAAACTTTATAACTAAACCTATGAGGTGTATAAATTATGGTCTTTAATTATATTTAATAAACTAGCATTTCTCTCCTTTTGTTTCTAGAAGTTTTTATGTTTTGGTATGTAATACCTACTCCAATTTGGGAATATACACAGACTCTTCTAAAAATACCAAGTGAAATTTAGCCAATGATACTTAATAATGTGATCCAAATCTCTGGGGCAGAAGTCTTTGTTTTTTTACATTACTCCTTTTAGCCTTGTCATAGAAAAAGTACATAACAATTCCTAACAAGATCAAACGTTTTGCTTCCTCCTTTGTGGAATTCATTTACTCTTAAGGTTCTCTACTCGAATAAATTTAAATAAATCTATGGTGTGCTTTCTCACTCAAAGGGAACATAAAATGGCGTCCCTGGACCTCACCATTCAAGAAAATAGGAAGTAACCTAATTCCAGAATGAAATGGGACAACTTGCCACAGCCAATTTGTCATGGCCAACTTGCTGTGGGACAATTCAACAATTCAATTTCATTATTTAAAATAATTAAAACATTACTTTAATTTTTGTCATTCATATTTCATTTTGTCCCTCCTTTGGCATCATTTCTTTTAATGATTCTATTCCACTATTTCTTTGATATGAGTGTAACTCTTGTCCTGCGGTGAGATGTCCTATGGTGAGTTGGCCCTGGAGAATTGTCCTGCAGTGAGTTGGCTTCAATGAGTTGGTGGTGACGAGTTGGCGATGGCGAGTTGTCGTAGACTCTTCCAGAAGAACCCCTGGCTTTGAATCTTCGATCAAAGCATCTAACCTCCACAATCCATGAAACAATATTGAGTTCTGGCTGTCATTTTCACGTATGAAATCATTCTGCAATATTGAGGTGATTTGCTTTAAACCAATGGATTTGTTTTTATTGAGTACGTACTTTTTATGGTTAAGAAATTAGCATTTGACTAAATAAGTTACTTGAAGATATTTGGATTTTAAATATGGGAAAATGCAGTTCAAGAGGCTTATTCAGCTCTCCTCCTGATCTGACAGAACTAAAACCCTGTGGACATTTATCCCATAAATGTGTATTGAATTACTCTTTTGCATTGCCCCTCTCTTAATGAAATCTTAGCACCACTGAGAGTTGACAAGCTCTAGCCATGATTACTTCAGCTACAGTAGTTTGAGGAAAAGCTAACTAGAAGTAGCAGAAATGTGTTTTGATATTTATTTTAATCGTGGAATAACATGTCTGTTCTAATTAGAGATGCACCTTCCAGGCAGATGTTCAAATCAAGTGGGAATTCATATGCCAACTGTGAGATTAATGGGTTTACATGTTAATGAAGTAGGCATTCTATGAGGAAGAATAAGAGCACCATCCAGTGCTTTCCAAGTTGCAAGATTCTCCAGTCTTTTTCCACACTTTCCTTTTCCAGGCAGTTCATTTCATTCTCTTGGCATGTTGAAATGATTGCCAGCTCCTCGTAATTCACTTCAGGTACCATGCAAATTATTTGCACTAAATGCCCAAAGGTCAAGTTTGTACCATTAATTCAAGCAGGAAACATATTGTGGCTTTCTGGCCTTTCCAGTGGTTTCCTTCCTTTCAGCTTTCTTTTAGACTCAGGCAGTGTCTAAATTAGATGAAAAAAAAATGTGTATTTTTCAATTTCTTCCTTGATGATCTCTACAACATACCTCTTTCATGTTCTAACTTATCATTTTATGTTTCCAACAATCCCATGAAGACAGGGAGATAGCAACAAGTTCAAGTGCATTTGGTAAAGACATGTTTGAGATGGATATTCCAACCAGCCCAGCCCATTCAGGCACTGACCTCAAAGTGTAAAATAAAATTCAAAGCCATATTAAAGGAATGGAATGGAATGGAATGGAATGGAATGGAAAGGAAAGGAAAGGAAAGGAAAGGAAAGGAAAGGAAAGGAAAGGAAAGGAAAGGAAAGGAAAGGAAAGGAAAGGAAAGGAAAGGAAAGGAAAGACCATCATATTAAAACTTTGCATAATTATTAGCCGATGCAGCTTATAGCAAGGCTTTGTTTACGCATTATTGTAGCAAGGACAATGTGTTCTGGAATCAACATAGTCTGGCTGAATTCTCAGAACAGTAGAAGGAATGAAAAATTCTTCCATAGTCAGGGTTTAACTGTTATCTTCAGATGATCAGATTACTTTAGTTCTTTGATTTGCATCTGATCAAGACAGATTATTTATTTACACATGGACAATTCATTTTTGCTATTTTCATTTGGCATTATATTAAATTATCACTAAGTCTGCTTTTCTTAGTGAACAGAGGAGATGCCTTAAGAGACAATGAATGTTTATTTTGTTTTAAATACAGGCAATCCTCGATCTACAACAGTTCATTTAGTGATTGTTTGAAGTTATAACAGTACTAAAAAAGCTGCTTTATGACTGTGTTTCACGCAAGACCTTTGCAATAAAAATTCAGATGCTTGGTAACTGACTCATGTTTATGACATTTGCAGTATCCTGGGGTCATGTGATCACCTTTTACAATCCTCTGAGAAGCAAAGTCAACAGGGAAGCCAGATTATGTAACAACCGGGATACTATTTTAACAACTGCAGTGATTCACTTCACAACTGTGGCAAGAAGTCATAAAATGAGGCAAAATTCACTTAACTGTCTCAGTTAACAACAGAAAATTTGGGCTCAATTATACTCATAAGTTGAGGACTACCTCTAATTTTCCTTATTCTAATGCAACCAGCAAACTGTCTTGAACACCACCACCATCATCCATGTTGCACTGAACAGTAATAATGAAGAGTAATCTGTTAATTCTAAATCAAGCGTTTGTCAGGAGTTCTAAATAGTTATTTTGATTTCTCACGTTCTAGGAGTATGTGAGGCAGGCCATTGTCACTCTTAGATTGGACTGATGAGGACCTAAAGCTAAGAGGAAATGCTTGTCCAGACAGCTATTTTGCTTGTCCAGGGAGCTGAATTGTTCACAAGTCACTCTGGACTGGAATAAAGGAGGAGAGGGAAAATGAGAAGGAAATGAAACAAGCTCAATGTGGAAGATAATTCATTGATTGATTGATTATGGGCCATCAACTCCTTTTCAGTTCCTAGCAAACACATAGATTTTCTCCAGGATCTCTAACCTATACTTTGAAGTCTCCTAATGGTGCACTTTGACTTTCTCAATTATCCAGCATGAATCAGCAACAATGTCTTATGTTCTTCTGCTTTTACTAAAGTCAGCTTGAACATATGGCATCTCTTTTTTCCATGTAAGGCTCCAATCTGCCTTTGGATAATCCTAAACAATATTTTGCCAGCCTGTGAAATTAAGGATATTGTAAGATAGTTTGCAAACTTTGGTAAGTCTCTTCTCCTTCTCCTTCTCCTTCTCCTTCTCCTTCTCCTTCTCCTTCTCCTTCTCCTTCTCCTTCTCCTTCTCCTTCTCCTTCTCCTTCTCCTTCTCCTTCTCCTTCACCTTCTCCTTCTCCTTCTCCTTCTCCTTCTCCTTCTCCTTCTCCTTCTCCTTCTCCTTCTCCTTCTCCTTCTCCTTCTCCTTCTTCTTAGTATTGGACTGGAAAATCATAGGCCTGGCTAAACTCCCCCATCCCCTTAATTTCAGCTCAAATTATCAAATTATAAGCATGGAAAAAAGATAAATGAAGCTCAAGTGAGTTATTGGCTATTTCTAAGCTATTTGTGCCTCCTGCATTTCAGTCCCGCTTTTTCAGGCTAACTCACCTTGCATCTGCTGCTGTGTGAACAACAAAAGTGAATGTCAATCTTGTACTGTAGTCCCTAAAGAGCCATAAGATTTTGCTGTTTTTGGTGCATTAGAAACAGTCATCTGGATGGTGTAGAGTTACATTAATTATAATAGACGGATGTGTAAATTCAGCCTGAGATGCGAATAGATATGTAGAAATGCCTAGTGCAGATTGAAAGCCTTACACAGGTACAGGAAGAAGTTTTCTTGTGTCTTCTAAATTATCTAACTTATCATTTGTTACAATTGCTAGTTCATCTGGAGTTGTAATTCCAAAACAAAAATTGGAATAGATTGCCTAGCCCCACAAGAATGCCTGAAAAAGAGGGATATTTGAAGGGCACTGCTTGGCAGCAATGGCATATGAAGAGTGGGGAGGAGTGCCCTGCCCTGGGTACAGGGAATAAGGGGGTGCTGCTGTAAATTTAAGGAGGCTGGTAATAGGTGTAGAATTGCTGCTGCCTCCATGGCAATCACTATTTGGTGGTCAGAGATGGTGAACCGTGACAGAAGCAAATACTTTGAATGAGTTTTGACTCCTGGGGACTGCTTCCTGCAATTTTCTTGGCAGTATGTTTTGGAAGTAGCTAGCCACTGGTTCCTTTCTAGGGCTGGGAGAAGTAGGTAAGTGGCCCGAGATCACCTAGCCAGCTTTCAGGCAAAGGTGAGACTTGAATTCAGAGTCTTGGTTTCTACTCTGACACCAAACTAGTGCTTGCAAATGAAGATGGGTGTGTTAAAAAAATGTTCTGCTCCAGTGTCAAATATGATACCGGTAGGTGAGGGTGGAAGTTCATTCTCCGAGCTTATGGGTTGGTTTCCGAACGTTTCATTACCAGGCTAGGTGACCGCTTCAGCAGAATTTCTCTAAGCCTGTGGGTTGGTTTCCAAATGTTTTGTTACCAGGCTAGGTAACATGTTCAGAGGAATTTAGGAGAGTCCCCACAAGCTTGGAGAACGAACCTCCATCTCGTCCTACACCCGAGCTACAGATATTCACCACTATTTGAAATATGATAGGTATACAGTACCCATGCTTGCTCATAATAAACATTTTACTGGTACATCACTCCATATTGAATGGTTGAAGAATTCAGCAGCAGCCTTGAACTCCTCTTTTATATTTTGAGATATGATGCATGCTTCAGCTCAATTTGTTGAGTAGAGACAAGTTGAAGGTTCACGTCATGATACACTCAGGGAGGGCCACTCAAAGGACACTCGCCCATTCTGGGAAAAACATACATAGGTATAAATCATGACTTTTCTTGTTACTGCTTAAAAGAGACAGTCTGGTTCTTTCTGAATTGCTCCTTTATGTGTGTTTTGTCAAGGGACAGCAGCTCTTGAAGTCCTAATGTGCTACTCATGACTGATGTGATGAAAATACACATGTTTGTAGCCTACAGAGAAAGCAGTTTTCTTTAGGACAGGATATCATCCTGAAGGTCAATGCCTGATATTGTTGGATGGTCTCTTTATACGTGTCTTAGGGTAAAACAACAAAAATAGAATGTTACTAAGGAAAATATGATACCAAAACTTGTAAATGTTCAAGAACTTGTTCTGATCATTTTAGTTTTGCACAAATAGACTTGTTTGGACATTTTCTTTAATTTTCTTCTTATAGGAAAAAGAAAATAAGAAAACTTTAGTGCCATAAGTGGCATCCTTTACCAAGTTTAAGTTAAATGTAAATATTGCTTAATTTCAGGATGGTTATTTTTAACACAAAAGCAAGAAAGTAACTGATAATGCTTTAAAGCCAATTGTTATCACTATGGGTTTTTTTAATACATTTGCCCCATTTTGAAAATGTTCTATCTGAAAAATGAGAAAAATTCCTCCATTTTGATAACAAATGGCATGAGCAAGTCAAAGTCAGTTCTGCTGAATCCCATTGCTATCAATGGTAGGATTATTCCCTTCCTTCAATTGTCCCTGGATGAGATCACAAGAACTAACAAGGATTTATGCTACACTAAACAGAACTTGAGAGCCAGTTTGGTATAATGGTTAAGGTATCAGACTAGAAAACCGGAGAAGCCCGCTGGGTGATCTTGGGCCAGTCATTTTCTCTCAGCCCTAGAAAGGAGGCAGTGGTAAACTACTTCTGAAAAATCTTGCCAAAAAAAATAATAAAAATGCAGGGACTTAACTAGGTGATCTCTGAAAATTTGATACAACTAAACAAATAAAAAACAAAACCAGAGCTCAAAATTCAGGATATTTATATATTCAGAAATAGTTTTCCCCTGTTCAAAGCAGAAAAGGAAGGCAAACTATTATAAGCAAAGCCCTCTAAATCTAGACCCATGTCATTAAAAATTGCCCTAGTATCACTACTTCTTTTGGTTTAAAAAAAAAAAGCCCTATTGGTAGTCACTCACTCACGGACGTTGTTCTGGCAAAGAGAACTAGAACAGAACAGAAGAGTAGTGAAGCCTTGTTTAAAGACCTAAATTCTCCTCCAAACGCTCCACTGCCACTAGGAAGCCTGGCCAATGGAGTTGTGATTCTTTTCTCTTTGACCTGAGAGTCACCCAAAACTCAATTTCCTAGATTTCTTGGCAGTAGTGAAGAATACTGAACATGCTGAACATATCTATTGACTTCAGGTAACCTGGGAAATGCCGATATTGTAGAGCCAAATGTTTTTTACTTGTTTTGTGGATGAAAAATAACTCTTTCTTGTCAGGGTATAGGAGAGAAACAATTATTTTTCAACAGGCCTCAACTTTTCATTACTTCTCCAAGATTGTTTACTAATCACAGCTCCTTTAGGGATAACGCTTCTCATGATAATCAAGGCCCATAAAAATTCCGTTCAGTTCTCCTTTCTAGCACCTCCTGGTTCACTTCATGAAGCCATGAAGCATTTCCCATAATTCCTAGCACCAGTTGATGCACCTGAAGGCAGCCAAGCCTTAAAAATGAGATATATACCTTGTTGCCCTAGCAATCACCTTCTTTTGGCAGGGTGAGATTTTTTTTAAGTTGACTTCTAGCCAAGGTCAAGGACATCTGGATTTTCTGAGTTTTCTCCAAGAAATTTCACAACACCGGATGATTTTGGGGGGATTCTCCAAGAAGACTTTGAAAAATTGCACTAATAATGAGACAAGATCAATGAGTGGGCTGCCCTTCCCTTTGGTACTTTACTTTGTCTCAACTGCAGGCTTCCTGGATCAGTTTAACAATTAAATATTGGGCAATTTCCATAGAGATGTGACCAAGACCCCACATTTATGGGGAGGACTATGGTGAGAGGAAGAGCTGCCTTTTTCTTCTTGCTCACTTCTTACTGTTTTAGCAGAACCCCGATTAACATCATTTTCATTTAATCTTATAGAGAGGGAAATAAAGCACAATAAAATATTGCTCCCCATAGGGTGGTTATAGGGCATAATCTGCAATTCTGTTCTATTTCAGGATGCCTCAAGAGGACAGAGTGTTGCCAAGGTTATACTGCTATAATCATCATGTATTTATGCAAAATAAGAGCTATGTAATGGTGTAACATTAAACATGATGAGATTTAAAGGCAAGGTGGGGGAGGAACAAAAGCCTCTTTTTTCTCATGTCATCTTTGAAAGCCAGGTTTAACCAAAGATTGCCCCACAGACTCATGCACAGACTCACAAACATCTGCCAGTGTCTATCTCCAATATGTAAATCATCCACTATAGATTAACAGTGCTATCAATGTAGCAATACATCAGCTTTTAGATCATGCATGATTTTTCCTGAAGCTAATATTTTTAGAATACCCAAGAAAAGGAATTTTGTTCCACCAGCTTTGAAGCCTGGATCTCGGAATATTTTTGGCCTGTTACTCAAGCTTACAGGACAGAGCAATTCTTCAGTCAGTTGTTTGCTGTTGGGTTTGTTTGTGTAAGTGAAGGTATAATTTCAGGCATGGCATGAGCCTTCTCTCTCATTGGAAGTGTTACACTTTGTCATCTAGCATTGAGACTATGATGTGCACAATCATTAAAATATCATATTGAGAAGCTATGAAAGCCTGATGGGACACATAGTAAGTAAAATCAGAGTGTGCAAACTGTTGTGATGCTTGAGTAGTAACAAAAAGCAAAATATCCCAAACTGAATGATCTACCCACTTTGTCATCTCAGGTTTTTTTTGATGGACAAAGAAAAAGTGGACAGGCAGAAGAAATTTTCTTTTATGATTTTTTTTTAATTTTCATAGAAAGTAAAATATTCCAAGCAACAACAAGACAGCACATAAAACAGTGAAGAATATCACAAAAGTAAGGAACTTGCAGATTAGGATTCTTAGCTGTGCTGGTAAGATAATTAGAGAATTCAATGTAAGGCAAGATTATTTCTTTTGGGCTCCATTTTGCAAAGCAGATTGATTTTATTTGAATGGCTTTTAGTCAAACTTTGCTTCCCCACAGGTTGAAAAATAGAGGCTCACAGAGTATTTCTTTGTCTTTCCACACACTTGTTGAGAAAAATGAATGTTGACTTGCTTGAGGAAAACTATAGTTTTCTGCTTGTTGGCAGAATTGGATCAAATTTTCCTTTTGAATCAAGGCTGCTTTGCAGGGCTGCCATTAAAGGAGTAGTGGCAGGCCAGAATTAGAACTAGTCTCTTCCTCTGCCACTAGAATAACCTGAAAGGCTCTATGACGCATGTGTCAAAAGTGACATGCCACAACGTTTTGGGGACACACCAGTATTAACCAACACCTGACAACAGCTCTTCTCGAAAGCATGTCCCGTTCTTGAGCAATTTTCAGAGGTCACTGAGGCTGCACAAGAATGGGGTATGCTCTCCTGCAGCCTCCAGAAGTCACACAAGAAGGCCAGGCTCTTGAGTGGCCTCCGGATTCTCTGAAAATTGTGTGAGAAAAGGGTGTGCTTTGCACTGTTTTCAGAGGTGGCAGAAGAGCATTCTCTGAAGCCACTTCAAGAACAAAGGCCTCATATGATCTGGAGCTGCCTCAGAAAGAGACCACTGCCTGAGGTTAAGTGGCATCCATCAGATCTTTGGGAATCCCACACCCATAGCTGGACTATTTTTTTAATTAAAAATGAATTTGTAAAGAATCATTTCTCTTTTGTTTGAGGTGGGTTGGGGATATCAGCAAAATCAAGTCAGGAATTTTCTAAATTTTTGACACACTGAGCCCAAATTGTTCACCATAACTGGCTTAATTCATTTTGAAGGAAGTGCAGACATTTTTACTACTATTGCAAGAGCCTGTAACCCCACCAATGCATAATCTACCCTTTCTAATTATCCAGCTGGTGAGATGCCCAGAGAAACTGTTATACTTAAAATGTTTCAGAATTATTATACTTAGATCACTTTTAACTAGTTTCTATTCTTCCCTGTCTTAAGAGGCACTGCAGTTTCTTCTTCTGTATAATCTGCTATAATGTCTGCATTGCAAAGGAAAGAAGAATGCTGATATAATGAATGGAGTTTTCTGACAAATTACTGGAAATGTGTTCTTAATTAAATGGTTGTAAACCAGATCCTGTTTCATAGACTATCAAAACCACTCCAAAACTAGGCTCATGAAAACAAATGCAATGTTTGTAATGTTATCAGATGTATTTAAAGAACTTATATTAACTGGACTTTTTTTTTTAAAGGATCTTATGCAAAACAAACATAACATTTCAACAGAAGGATTACTCTGAAACTTTTTTTTACAACATTATTGCATCTCAAAGATCTGGTTACAACTGGATGAAGATTTTCAGTAGAAAATAAAGCTCAGGGTATGACAAGGTTTATCTGAAATATTATATTTTCCATCTTTTTGCATTTCTTTTCTGCCACTTACTCTCTGTTGGATCCAGTATCATTTGGGGATTTCTTTCCCTATTATACAATGACCCCAACCAATCAAGGACCACATCGTGAACTTAATGACATCACAGAAACAGTCAGATTTGATTATATGGCAATGTCTTGAGGGCAAATGAAGTTTACTCTGCACTCACTCTGAAAGATTGAAGCTGTGTGTTTGTGTGCCTCTGTGTACACACTCCACAATACTACGTAGTATGTAGATAGCTGCCAATGTCAGACTAAATGGAGACAAAGGCAAACATGATTAAAATGGTATAATTATTATAGTTACAGTAGTAACCAAATTGCAGCCATAATAGATCAGCCTTTCTGAGTGAGTGGGAAATATTCTTCAGAATTTATACCCAAAATTTTCCTGCTCTCTTATTAAAAAAAACACAAAAACTTGATTTTTTTTTTTATTTCTAACACTATTCATGTAGGTTTATACTGATTGGTTGTTTATGTCCTCTGCATTTTTGCTCTCCTGTTCACATAAATCCTCTAAGTTAGGCTGGAATTTTCCAGGTATGAACTGAGATCTCATATAGTAGTCCTCAGCTTAAGACCACAACTGAGCCCAGCATTTATATTGCTAAGTGAATTTTGCCCCATTTTATGACCTTCCTTTCCACAGTTGTTAAATGAATCATTTCAGTTGTTAAGTTAGTAGTACAGTTGCTAAGTGAATCTGGCTTCCCCATTGACTTTACTTGCCAGGAAAGTTGCAAAAGGTGATCACATGACCTTGGGACACTGCAGCCTTCATAAATACATTCCAGTTGCCAAGCATACGAATTTTGATCATGTGAACACAGGGATGCTGCAACGGTCATAAGTATGAAAAATGGTCACAGGTCATTTTTTTTCAGTGCTGTTGTAACTTCGTACAGTTACTAAATGAACTGTTGTAAATCAAGAAATACCTGTAATAGGTAAGCAAAATCAGTGCAAGGAGCTGCAAAGAGCAGAGAAGCCCCCTTTCAGCACTGGAGTCAATTTAAGATAGGACACTGTGCTTTTTTAGAGTTAACCCCCATAAGCAGAGAAACTGTATGTTCCTCTAAAATATGTTACTATTTTAAAACAATAGGAGAACGGATGGGGAGTGGAGGGATTTCATGAGCTGTAATCTTTTCCCCAACATATTGGAAGTTTTCAGAATGGCTGCTTCTCCTTCTCCTTCTCCTTCTCCTTCTCCTTCTCCTTCTCCTTCTCCTTCTCCTTCTCCTTCTCCTTCTCCTTCTCCTTCTCCTCCTTCTCCTTCTCCTTCTCCTTCTCCTTCTCCTTCTCCTTCTCCTTCTCCTTCTCCTTCATTTACAAACAAATGTTATTATACAAAACTCCCTTTCAAACCATGTGCATCATGGTTAAACTGCTATATTCGTCTTCCCTTTTGTCACAAAGAGATTATCATTAAACATTGCTGCAAGTTTTGATATCTGACAGAGCAGAGAACAGATTCAAAAGTCCCTAAATACATATTCATCAGCATTTAATGAACTGATTAATCACATTGCTATATCAAATAAAGCATGATACATTTTGACTTTTTCTCAGGCATCAGAAGATGAATACACGTAATTGATTCCCCATGGAACTGAATGCAACTTTTAGGCTATTAAACTCTTCAAAATGTAATGAAATATTTGGGGAAGCATTGTATTAATACTGTTGCTTTTTATAGCACCCAGTTCATGTGAAAATAAATAGTTTTTAATCCTAACCCTAACCTTTATATAGTTTAATTCTCTGTTGTAAAACAAGCTTAGGTTTCTATTTAACTCATGAATATACATTAACTTTCTCAAAAGCAAAAATTGACTATGATCTAAATTTTAATGTACAAAAGTAATCAAGAAGCATACATTTACAATTTGTACAAACAATTTAGTTATAAATCCTAACTAAAGTTTTTCTTTAGTTAAAGAAAAACTAAATAAGACTTACTTCCAAAGCCTTGAGTTAGAGGATTTCATTTTTAGTTATGTGCAACGTTGTGAAATAAATGTGCAAATGTATGAGGAGTCAGGGTTCTAAAAGCAGACACAGTGAACAATTGACTCTCATTTGTTAAATTATGTAATTGCAAATAATGACATGGCACACAGATGTAGAAAGTATCTCCTCTATGCAATTTCCTTCCATTCAGGGCATTGCAAGATCAAAACCAACAAAATGTCCAAACAGGAAGTTGCTTCCAAATTATAGCTCTTCCTTTGAACCTGACATCCTGTCTTTCCCCATCACTTTGAGCAGAAATAATTGAAAAGGCTCCGGTTACAAAGTCCAGTTCTTTTGAAAGTAGAGCTGTCTAGGTGAAGGTTATGTGTAGCTTGGGGTTAATCAAATACCCAGGTTTCCATGGGCACAGTACGGTTAGAAGATGAAAGAGGGAGGAAAAGATTTGGTCAGCTTCTCAGAAATATGGAGAATTTCAGTCTGCTTTGTTAATTACTGTTGTTTTAATAATATCCCTCTATTTCTGGTCTGTTTGCCTTTCTACTGCCCTATTCGCACAACATGCTTAACTGGGTCAAGGGTGGGGGTAGGTTTCATGAATCATACAACCACTCCAATCCAGTCAATTAACCCTAGAAAATAAACCAAGCTTGGGCAACATTTGGGGTTAATCAATTTCCCCTGTGTCATCAGAACAGGGACAGGAAGATTTTCATGAAGGACCATCTTTAATTGTCCTTTGTGCTTCCAAAACTAAAAGTGTCTCAGAATATGAGGTCATTTTAGGCACTTTATCTCTATCTTCATTTTTCATCTCCTTAGAGTTAAAATGTGGGGAAGGGGGAAAAGAGAGAGGGAAACCTGGAAAAAAAATGTAGAGGTTAATAAGCCCTCACAATCCTGTCTATGCTGATGACAATTCCAACTACAGCATCATAGATTTTCCCATTTTTTGACAGAGTAAGGGATCAAAAAAGACGGGTCTCAGTCTCTTGTCCAGCATCTGAGCCGTGGTGGTGCAGTGGTTAGAATGCAGCATTGCAGGCAAATCTGCTGGCTGCCAGCAGTTCAATTCTCACCGGCTCAAGATTGACTCAGCCTTCCATTCTTCTGAGGTCAGTAATATGAGGACCCAGATCACTGGGGGCAATAGGCTAACTCTGTAAACCGCTTAGAGAGGGCTATAAAACACTATGAAGAGGTATACAAGTCTGAGTGCTATTGCTATTGCTATCTGGAGTGGTTACACCCATTTCCCACTGGGTCATCAGTCATAGTGTGCTTCTCATATAGAAGAGGGCCACTTAGCTGACTTACCCACGTTGTGCAAAGTTCACTTAAAATTTATTATTCATATTTCCTATATGTTCTCTCTCCCCACAGGTTACAGACACTTGCACATACACACACCTTTTCTCAAAATGTTTAGTTGTTAGAGTTTGCCTTCTATTTTTTGTTAATATGAGTTCTCTGTCATGTTTTGAATGATCCTAAAATAATCCTTTGTTTGTCTATTCAGTATATATAAAGGTCCCAAGAGGAATCTGAGGCTTGCCAGTTCTGGTAGTTGGTACTTATATGTCCCAGCCGTCTCTTGGATTGTTGTAAATAACAGTTTGCAGTTCTTTATAACTTCAGTTACAGCTTGCTAGATTAACACTGAAGTATCCTATTGACTGCAATCCATAAGGATTGAAAGATGTGACTCTGGTCACTTGATCAACTAGACAGTTCACAATGCACTCATTGAAGAAAGATAGCCCGGTCTCCAATATTTACATGCTATTTTGCATTCCTAGTTTGGGTCCATGCAAATGGTCTTTTTGTTGAAGTGTGAAGATACCTCAGTTACTTTTGCCAAAGGCATGTCTTCACAGTGGAGCCCTTCTCTTATGGCCAGTCAACTGTTGAAGCAGTCTAAAGTTGGGTGAATGGTTTCCACCCTGAAATCACTTTGAGGAAGCTGCTCCAGTCAGGGAAAGCCTATCTTGGCTGGGAACAGAGGATTCCCAGAGGAGAGAGTCCCTCTTTCTGGAGAATAAGGATCTGTGGGTGATTTGCTTCAATGGGTGCTTCTGATAAATTAGGCCAAGGATCCTGATCCATCCTCAGAGAACTCACAATTTTCAGATTCTTTCAGTCCAGCCTTCTGCATTTTGTCATATAACAGATTTATTAAGAATAACAGAATAACAGTTGGAAGGGACCTTGGAGGTCTTCTAGTCCAACTCCCTGCTCTGGCAGGAGATCCTATACCATTTCAGACAAGTGATTGTCCATGTTGGAGCAACCACAACTTCTGAAGGCAAGCCATTTCACTAGTTAATTGTTCCAACTCTCAGGAAATTTCTCCCTAGTTCTAAGTTGTTTCTCTCCTTGGTTAGTTTCCATCCATTGCTTCTTGTCCTGCCTTCAGGCACTTTGGAGAATAGGTTAAACCCCTCTTCCTTGTGACAACCCCTCAAATATTAGAGGACGGTTGCAGGTGTTAGTAATCGACTGCTTCTTTATTTGTGTTTAGATTCCTTTATTCTACATCTGTAACCTGATGGAAAATCATATCTAAAGGTTTCTGATCTGGGATTTTATTTGTGGGATCCAGAAAGGATAGCAATTGTCTACCATTTTTTTTTTGCATGGACATCTCCAACCATGTAGTTAGGAGCAGTAATTTGTGAAGAAGGAGGTGAATATCCTCCTTGATGTCAGGTCTTGACATCAAGAATGCCTCTGAGAAAACTCAGAGATTATCTTTGCAAAATGTCTGAAATTTCATCCAGCAACTTTTATCCTGTTGGTGGATTAGGTAAGGGAGGAAGGGAGTGGAGCAGCATATGATAATGTGTAAAACACTCATATTTGAATATATATGTGACAGACTATGGATTTGCAAATGACAAGGTAGCTTTGAAAAGAAAATGGCATGATGGTTTTGAAAGAGAGAGTAAAATAAAAAGCAATTTCCCTTTAATGCAATCTAATCCCACTGTATACCAGCTTCTCCCAGTCTCTGCTCTGGTCCAGCATACAGTTCAGGAGATGCTTCACTCCTGGATAATTATCCTTCTTTCTGTTATGAGCCCTGAATATTGACCTTGATATGTCAAAAGTTGATGGTGGTGGTAGGCTTCAGTGCAGCACTTCTGCCTATTTTTGAAATGAGAATATGCACCACTCAGTCTTCCAGGAGATGTGGAGATCCATATTTCTATGAAAATACATAACTACAAAAAATATAAATAAATATGCACCCTTAAAAAAACCAGAAACTAAGAGTGCTGTTTATGACGGGATAGGAGCATCTGGATTCCACCACCCCTGTCCTTCCACATGTTCAGGGAATGATTGACAGTTTTGTTTTCCTGCCCATTGATGACATGTAGACAGGAGAAAAGCAGCCAGATTCTGCTTATTGCTGCTCTTAAAGTAACCCACATTACTTTCTCGAAGGCAGCAACCTATCCATCAGCATACTCTTCTCCCCTGTCAAAGAAAGGAAAAAAAGATGTAAAATGGTCATGCAGATGTGTTCTCCAGTCCTACTTCTTGTGATACCTCCTTAAACATTTATTTTTTTAAACATTAGGCAAGGTATTCTAAGTTTTGGCCCCTAATTCACTTCCTTATCTATCCTTGGCTTCTCTATTTTATTATTTCAATACCATTCCCTTCTTTCCCCATACTCTGTAAGGAGATACAATAATATCCAGTAATGAAACAAAATTTCCCTTTCATCTGGAACAGACATATTCCTTCCCCTTCCCCAATATAATCATGATAAATAAGCAATTTGCTTTTCCTTGTGAGGTTAAATCTGGGCAATATGTATGTGCTTGTATGTGTATGTGTATTGTGTGAAAGGAACCTTCTGCGATTCCTTTTTCATGTAAAGATTCCAAACCATAAACCTTTTAATCAGTTAAGCATAACCTCTGCCATAAACCAGCATATAGTATTTTTTTTTTAAAATGAAATTGCTGATTACTGGGTCCCCCTCTCACCATTCCTGCTAAAATCTGTTTC
This sequence comes from Bothrops alternatus, assembly GCA_034064705.1. NCBI lineage: Eukaryota > Metazoa > Chordata > Lepidosauria > Squamata > Viperidae > Bothrops > Bothrops alternatus. The sequence continues at coordinate 445,853 of JARGCV010000031.1, read as the reverse complement.
TCCCTGTTTCTTCTGGAATAATGCTGTAATGTTGGAGTAATACAGGAATGGGAGAAAAGTCAGCTAGAACTGTGAAGTACATTGGGGGAATAAGCTGAATCTGGATAAGGCAAGAACTGGATTCAAACTTCCATCCATTCTTTAGATTTTGCAAGCATAAAACCCGGCTTATAGTTCCAGATTGCCCTGCTGCCTCCAGCATTCAATTATTAAAATTCAAAACAATGTGTTGGAGCTGAATTTCTATCTAGTGTTTCATTCAAGGCTCCAATCAGATTGGAAGAGGAATTTTGGATTCCAGTTCAAATCCTAAAACGGGGGGGGGGAGTCACTTTTCTTTTTCTCTGCTCAACCCTTCTCCTAAGGGCTCCATCAGCTGAGAGATAATGAAAAGAGCCTTTTTCTGAGACCCTGGAGGGTTCCTGCCAGAATAGAGAACACGCAACTAGGAAGGACCAATGATTTGAAAATCTGTGATTAGGAATCACTTAATCCTAGATCTGGGCTGCAAAAATTTACATGATAGTTAATGCATCTCTTTACTGCCATCTAGCAGTCATCTGGAATTTTGCAGCCTGGCTCTTGGGAGGCCTATTTTATCCTGAATTTAAAATCTTTAGATGCCCTTTAAGTTTGAATGTGTACTGAACCATTCATAAAACAGGAAAATCCATATAACACATCAATTAAGTGATTGAAAATTGCCCCCTTAAACTCTAACTGGCTGAGACAATTGCCCTCTAACATGAAAATGCCCTCTGGGAAGTTAATAATAGAAAGTGAGATCTTTAGTTGCCAGTTAAATTGGAGATAGCATAATATGCACTAAGTTAAAATTTCACGGACCATTTAGTTTATTCTAGCATAGCAGCCCAACACATTTACCAATGAGCAAATAAAAACACCACACACACACATAAGAGCAGATTGTAACTTCCTTGCACCTGTCACGGGACAATTTCCCAACCAAGGAATAAAAAATAGCTATCCTTTAGAACTGATGTCGGTAATTTTAAGACTTGTCCCCTATTGAGAAAAGCAGGATCCACATGGTAGACTTTTATCTCTGCTTTACTTACCGTAGATACAAATACCTACATTTCTCTTTCACAGCCAGACAGATCAAAAGTTGAGAAACCTTGGTTGGGGGAGGGGTTCTTTCTTTCTTCTTCTTTTTTTCTTCTTTTCAGATTGAAGGCTGAAATCCTGAATTTGAAAAATTAGATAATTATGATGCTACCTTCCCCTTTTGAAGTGCTTTGCCGGCCTTCACCCTCTGCGTGAGACTAGCCGGATGCAGGACACAGGGAATTCAGTCTAACTGCATTTCTGATGGTGAAGAGCCCTTGCTAGAAAAAATGAAGCTATGCCCCAGAGCCACATTGAAGTAAATGAAGTGTCAGTGTTTAAGGAATCTAGGTTGTACTGAATCAATTCCTGCTCTGACAAAACCACTTCCATCAGGGGAACAGTGGTGGGAGGGTGAATTCCCTCCATGCATGCATAACATTTGCTCAGAGAGTTGGAGGAGGAGACGAAAGGAATATATCCCACTGTGGACACAGAATTTCACTCTTCCAACACAGGGTTGCACACTCTGACTTTTTCTGGGTGACAATCATTGTCCTGTGCGTTGGGATTTTTGCACCTTTCTTGGACATAGCCTGTTGACTTATGCTTTTACTTAAGATACTTGATATTTAGAAAAAGAAAATAAAGGCAGCTTTAGTTAGTACAAATAACAACGAATTTTAAACAGTACAACTATAATGTTTAATTGAATCACAAATAGGAGACAGCAGTAACCCAGCCCAATAGGATACTTAAAGAAGGCATCTACTGAGAAGCTGGCTGCCCTTGGCACTTCCCATCTGCTTCCCAGCTGGCAGTCTCCTCAGTGGGAAATTATCAAGCTATCTGAACAATTGTAATTCCTGTTAGTTGTGATAGGAACTTTAACTTTAAGGTTAAACTTGGAACTGTTTCCCCCTTATTTCCCTGCCATCTTCCCCCCCCCACACACACTTATATATCAGGTCTTTTATTTTATAAGTTTGAAGGCACAGACCTATTACTGTACTGATATTTATAACCTATTCTGGGATCCTACACAGAGGAAACAAATACAGCAGCTAAAATAACCCCATGTTTAACCATTGGATAAAACGTATTTAAGAGAAAGCCTTATAAATTAAAGGTTTCTAATGGTGATAAGTCCTGAGGTAAATCAGCTGTTAAGATTTTCTTCTTACTAAAAAAGAATTTGATAGATTTACTCAAATGTTATTTCCATCCCACAAATGGTTACAATTATTGTTCATAGGCCAGTCCAGAAATATATCAGGCATTATTCAGTATAATTGATACTAGACCATTTGAGATTACACTTAAACATAACCTTCATAAGCAAGGTTCCTTCCTGTTCAGAAATATTTATCTCAGAGGACACAGAATACAGTCAATTATATTCAGCTATGTCATTTGACTTTCCCTCTTCTATACATATTGCTTCTGTCTAGTTTGGAGCAAAATATTTTAAAAAATGGAAAATTGTTGTTGTTAGTTGCGAAATTGTGTATGACCCATCGCGACCCCATGGACAATGTTCTTCCAGGCCTTCCTGTCCTCTACCATCTTCTGGAGTCCATTTAAGCTCATGCCTACTGCTTCAGTGACTCCATCCAGCCACCTCATTCTCTGTCATCCCATTCTTCTATTGCCCTCAATCTTTCCCAGCATTAGACTCTTCTCCAGTGAGTCCTTCCTTTTCATTAGGTGGCCAAAGTACTTGAGTTTCAACTTCAGGATCTGGCCTTCTAAAGAGCAGTCAGGGTTGATCTCCTCTAGGACTGACCGGTTTGATTGCCTTGCAGTCCAGGGCACTCGCAGGAGTCTTCTCCAGCACCATAGTTCAAAGGCTTCAATTCTTTTGAGTTCAGCCTTTCTTATGGTCCAACTTTCACAGCCATACATTGCAACTGAGAAAACCATGGCCTTGTTATCACCTCTAAAACTGAAATGTTCAGCATGTTGTAGTAAAGCAAAGCAAAGCAGGATATTTTTGTTGCCTCAAGCAAATCCCAAATTTTGAAAAATCCTTTTCCACCATTCAAATCTCCTTCATCCACCATTCCTTCTTAGTATCTTCTTGCTAAATGATGAAGTGTTAATAACGGATGGTTACTACCTAAGTGAGTTTATGTATCAACTAAAAAATGTCATTTTTCTCCACCAGGCTGATTCCATTTCACTCTGAAAACAATGAAATAATTTATAGACAATCGAACACTGAGAATGCATTTTACTGAGGGACAAAAATGGCATCGTTTGGATCAGATCCCCCCCTTTTTTTCCATTCTGACAGAAACCAATTTTCTATTAAAACGGCACTCTTTCCCTTTTCCTGTGATTTATACTTGGAGCAAGTGAAGGTGGAAGGTACAGGGTAATACCCCTTCAAGATAACATAAGTCTTTATTATTATAAAGCAGTTTGACCTTCCTACGGTACTTCTTCTCATTTTATCTGGTAGAAATGGTTTCATCATGTAAATCAAATGCTGTGTAATGTGGAAGCATCCCACCTTCAGTTGTGGTCTTCAAGAATATTATTCTACATTTCTGTTTACATTTGCTGACTAATAATAGCTGATTCTGAGTGACTCCAAATCTTTCTTCCTCTCTAGGAAGGAGACAGTGGCAAACCATTTCTGGGGGAAAAAAAACCCTGCCAAGAAAACTGCAGGAACTTGTCCAAGCAGCCTCCAAGAATTGGTCATGGTTAAACGGAATTTAAAAAAACCAAAACCCTAGTTTTAAAGCACCTCTCTGAGGTTGGGATAAATTAGGGCTCCTTCCCAATTATCCAGAATGGAATTCCTAGGACCAAATTGTCACTTGTTTCACATAATATGAATCAATTAAGGAGCAGAACTTATTTTGCTCAGGGACTAGTTTTCCAAACAGGCCTTTCCTCCTAGCTTCAACTGATTTGTGGGGATCTACCTAATAATACCATGACTGAATCTGAGATTTTTTTTCTTTATGATAAAACTTTACATCTTATAATAGAAAGTCACTATATGCAGCCTATATGTTGTAAAGGTTTATAGTAAAGCAGTAGAATTATGGACTGTACAGCCACTAGGATATACTGTACAGCCACTAGGATATTTATTCCAATAACACTATATTGTTCTGTATAGCTATAGGTCAAATGAACAAAGGCCATTTCTTAGTTATTTCATTGTTTCAACAACATCAATTGCTTCATGTTTCCTCCTATACTGTATGCTTGTATGGACAAAGCATCAATCAAGGATTTTGAGCCACCAACACTTAACCCTCTTGGTGCTAGAGATTGCCTGCAAGCATTTGCTCATAAAAAAAAACTGTTTTGTTTTGTGCTTGTGCTGAAGCTTTGAGATTAAGCTAAATGATTCTGCCATGCTAAGTATTCAGTGGCAAAATTGACAGCCAATAATTTATGAAGGGAAATTAGGAGAGAAGGAAGAAGGGAAGCCTACCTGTTAAAAATTCAAAAATTAGTGCCACTTGCAAGGGTGATGGTTTACAAATATAGCAAGAATAGCCAAACTACAGACTATAGCTGCTTTTTCGAAACCTAGAGCCATCACACTGTGTTATTGCTACAATTCCCACTCAGTTCTGGCAGAGGCCATTCTAATGCATTGAGTGCAGCAGGCCAGCAAAGGTTATGTTACATGTGTGTTCCAAATGTACCTCACTTGACATTTTTATTCTGAAGATTAAAGACAGGGCTGTGGTCTAGATGAAATTTACCATGTGTGGGAAGGTTTAAAGCTATCCTCCCAGTCACTTCCTTTCTGAAAAAAAGGGGGAAGGGGGAAAACGGCCTCCATCTCTTCCTCTGTTGCCTAGGCAACCAGAGGATGCCAGCTTTCTTCCTTTGTTGCTTGCAGGCAGGAAACGCTGAAGAGAAACTGCCAAATGAATCAGCAAAATATAGTCAAGGGAGTCCATTTTGCAAAACCCTTTCTCTTCAAAATACTGCATCAGTTTTTCCATTTGTCTTTCAAAAGAATCAACATTTTTTTCTCCAGTCTTAAGCTCATACAATGTTGAAAAGTATGGCCAGTGGCTCTAATATAGCAATTCAGGGTGAGATGAATATATCTTCCGAAAGGAAACTATACTTTGCTGTGAGCCCTGGCAAAGTGTCTTCTGTGTTTGGACCCACATGCACAATGAGCCAAGAAGGTCTTCAACATGTCCGTGCCAAATTTTCAAGAAAAACTCAGCTTCTTTGCCTCTTCATTGTCACAGGGAATCTTAGGCTGGATCCTAAGACAAACCACAGCATGTTTGCAAAAGTTATGTATGGGGAAAAGACTGACAGAACTATACTGCTGGTCAACCCTCTCAAATTTGTATATGGTATTGGCTCTGTTCCTCCCTATCCAAAAGTCATTGTGATGTTTGCACAGAAAGGAATATTTGCACATGAGGAATGGAACACATATTAGATGTTCCATACAACTTCCACTTGATTGTATGGGAGATTCAGCTTGCAGAGAACATTTATACCTCTATGAATCAAGTTTCTCAGGACATGTCTAGGGACATCTTTGCAGATATTAAAACAGACAGACAGACAGACAGACAGACAGACAGACAGACACAGTTACTCTCATCTCTTTCCCTGAACAATAAGACATTATGCAGATTTGTTTTTGTTTACAATAAATGTACTGAAAGTTTATTTACAAATGTACACATTGAATATATGGTGATGCATTTTGAATAGGCACTATCGTTCAAACTTCTTCACTCAATTTATGGTCAGAGAAAATGAGGTGATGACTTTTTTTAGGGGAACAAGAACAGGAACAGTATTTAACAATTTCTCAAAAGCAGGATGCTACTCTAAAAAAAAGCCCACTGGAAGGCATGTCATGACTTTCCTTGGAATTTAATGGAAGCCAAGGAGATTACAAAATGCTGAGGAAATGATAGTACAATGAAAGGCAGGATGTTCACTCATACCTCACACCTTGATTGTCTAGAAATGACAGCACTTGTGACAATTTCTCCAAAACAATTCCCACCTTAAATAGTCTCTCTAAGGCTTTCTTTCATCAGCTTCAATGACTGCTGATAGGAAGGAGGGAAAAAGGCAAGAAAATGTTTCTCCCTAATTCTTGTTTGAAAACTCAAATGGAGCCAAACTGTTGCAAAATTACTGTAGATAATTTCCAGTTCAGTTTGTATCCAACACACTTTGTTCCAAATCAGAGCAAACACCAGTGCCCCTCAGTTCAGCTGGCAAAGATAGATGAATAACAGCATGCATTAAAAGCCACTCAAAAATTGACACAGAGAGCACTATATTTCTATCACACTATTTTCCAGAGCTATGGGAAATAAGATCATAGGTAGTATCATTGCGTGAAGATCTGGAAATCAGATAAAACAAATGGAATTCTCAGCAGCTGCCTAGAATTTGCTTCACAGGGAAAGGAAAAGGGAAAAGGGAAAAGCATCAGACACAGGCAGATGTAAGGTCCTTCCTAAATGAAAGATAGCCTTGGTGACTTCTAGGCAAATCCTAGTATTCTGAGTAAGTCTTGGATCAGGAAAAAAAGCTTTAAAAATCTCCCAACCAATCTTGTTGAATTTCACTCTCCTATTAGCACATGGGGCTCTCTCATTTTCTTTTCTTATAGGGAAGCAAAGTTTAAAATATTATCCAGTTTTTCATACTTATTGCTGCATCCTGCCTCTTCCATAAATTCTGGTTTCTCTCACTGACAATTAACCTAGCCAGATGCAGCCTCCGTGACTAGTCATGGCATGTTTTCCTTATAAATAATGACAAACAGACTAGCAAAAACTAGCTGTAGTGTTGTGATGTATGTCGCTTAGGCCTGCTCAATATCTCTATTTCTGATCATAACAATGTCCTGGTAGGCAAATTTTAATCTTTGAAATAAGCTTTCAAAGAGACTTCGTGACAACTCAGATTCAAGATACCAGTGCTTTTACATTTACAATATTCAGTACCAGCAAATGGTGAAATGATAAATGGAAATAGGTTACCATGCTAAGAGCAAATCACAGCTGGAAGATCTTTTCAGCAGTAATACCTTTGGTACTGCTGACAAACACAGAACACTTGTGTTTCAAATGCTCATTAAACTAGCTCCTTTAAGTCAGTGTTTCCTGAACAGCCGGTGAACACATTTGGGGGAGAGGGAAGAAGAAAAAGGGGTATAAAAGTTGGAGGCGTATTTAATGTTGAATCTCAAAAGTTTTGTTTTCAAGGTGTAAGAGGAAATGAGTCCTCCAGTTTTTATTAATCAGTCAGGAAAAATCAGTGAAATTTACAAAGCTTAAATACAAACATTTACATTCCCTACACTTTCTAAGTTTCATCCAAATTGACCCAGAGTCGAGGGCAAAGAGTCACACCACATCTTTCTAGAAGCCTTTAATTAAAAGTTAACTTAAATAAAGAATAACATGTAATCATTTAATTAAATTATTTCTTACAACACACCAGACGTTTTCCCCAGGGTGCCCCTCTCCATCTCAACATTGGGGAAAGAAGACAAATAATGACGGCTGGGCTCACTGAATCGTACATGATGTTGTGATGTTTCTTTACCAAGAGAGGGAGCACCAGGCCCCCAAGAATTTCTAGAGAAAGTTCACATTACAATGAAGGCGTTGAGGAAGAAGGCAAAGCTATCCCCGCTGGGCTTGAGTCAGCAGCACAAGCAATCTTTCTGTCAGATTCTTCAAAAAAGAAATAGGTTTTCGTCTGAAAAAAACAATAATAATCAAGGATTGAAATCCAGATTTCGAGAGTCTTTTCTCAGTAAGGATGGTTAGCATCTCTTAACCTTTTCTATACTAATATACTGTATTATATTGGTGGGATATTTATTCAATATCCTGCCTTTATTATATTTATAAAGAACTCGAGGCAGTGAACATATCTAATGCCCCTTCCTCCTCCTATTTTCCCCACCACCACAACTCTGGGAGGTGGGTTGGGTTGAGAGAGAATGATTGGCCCAAGGTCACCCAGCCGAGCTGCCCTGATCCTCATTAGTGTCCTGGCTGGCTAACCAAATACTGTATTTATATTGATGGTGGTAGAATGTTTTGATTTCACCGGGCAATTCCCAATGTCATTTATTACCATCCTGCTTCCTAAGATATGGATACCTGGCTGGTCACATGGACATATTTTTCCAGTTATTTTCCAGACAAAGGTACAGTCCCCAAACTAATTCCAGAGTAGTACCCCTGTTGATAATCAGGAGTCTGATAGCACCTTTTCTGACTAGTAAATGGCATTGCAGGTAGTCCTCGACTTATAACCAAAAAGTTATGTTACTAGGCAAGGCAGTTGTTAAGTGAGTTTTGCCCTATTTTATGACTTTACTTGCCACAGTTGTTAAGTGTAGTTGTTAAGTTAGTAACCCAGTTGTTAAGTGAATCTGTCTTCTCCGTTGACTTTGCTTGCCAGAAGGTCACAAAAGGAGTTCATATGACTCCGGGACACTGCAGCCTTCATAAATACATGCCAGTTGCCAAGCATGCAAATTTTGATCATGTCAACACAGGGATGCCACAAAGGTCATAAGAATGAAAAACAGTCATGTCACTTTTTCCAGTGATGTTGTAACTTCGAATGGTCACTAAATGAATGGCTGTAAGTCAAGGTCTACCTGTAATTTTGTGGCTGTTAATTGTATGCTTTTTAATAAAATATAACAGTTGGAAAATGTGCTAACAGACTCTTCCTGATGTTGGCCCACCATTGTCTAAACCAGTGTTTCCCAACTTTGGCTGCTTGAAATCTGTGGACTTCAAAGATGTGCTGGCTGGGGAATTCTGGGAGTTGAAGTCCACATATCTTCAAGCAGCCACAGTTGAGAAACACTGATCTACACCATTTTTTTCTCCCTGACCAGATGATGTCTGATCACTGGGATGTTTGCAATTGGAAGCAAATTTAAAATATCCTAATATACTGTATTAATACCAACAATACCTTTGTTCCATGAGCAATGACATTGTTTAAAGAAAGGAAATGTTACTTCAGAAATAGCAGTGCACTTGAATGGGCAAGATATGCTCTTCCTCCTCCAATCTCTGGAAATAATTTGGTGAAAGAGCCCAGATGCAGAATTGCCAAACATGCCAAGATGAGGAGAAAAGAGTTGAAGACTGAAAACAATTTACATTTGTCACTCTGGCAAATAAAGAAACATTGGGGGAATGCTAGCAATTTATTCACTTTTAATTTTGCAAGGAAGATAATAGATGCACATGGGACAAAACAGAGCAGTTTAAATATCAGGTTTAAAAATCAAGATCAGTATCGTCCAATTCAGTCTTAAATGCATCTTAAATAGGATATGGGAAGGATTGGAAACACAAAGTTGATTGTCTTTAAAGTGCAAAGTTATGCACCAGATGATTCTGTGGGAGCTTAAGAGGGAAACACCGATGGTTTTACAATGTACAAAGGACTGACATAAGACCGTTTACACTGTGGAATAAAAATTAGATAAGAAAAATATCCATAATCAGGGAGAAACAAAGAGTTTGCCAAGATGTTTTAGTGCCAAAAGGGACATCAGAGCAGGAGGCTCAGACCAGACATAAGGAGAAATTTCTTGCCTACAAGTAGTGCTCGACTTATGATCATTCAAAGTTACGATGGACCCGCAAAAAGATACAACTCAGTTTTAAAATTCTGATGGCCACTCCCCCCGGCCCCCGCCAGTGGCCACATGATCAGAATTCAGGTGCTCTAATGGCTGAGATTCACTTAACAACACCACAAAAAAGGTCTAAAAATGGATCAGTCACATGATGACCCATTTTATGATGTCACAACTTAAAACCGTAATGGGCAGACTCCATTATGGTCAAAAATCCAGGACAAATATAGAACTCATTAGCCAGTGAACAAGCTGCCACCCAAGGTTCTCCTTTGCTAGAGATCTTTAAATAAACTGGAGGCCATCTATCAGAGATCCTCTAGTGCAGTGTTTCTGAATCTTGGTGACTTTAACATGGATGGACTTCAACTCCCAGAATTCCCCAGTCAGCAAAGCTTTTCTGGCTGGGGAATTCTGGGAGTTGAAGTCCACCCATCTTAACATCACCAAGGCTGAGAAACACTGGTCTAGGGAATCCTGAACCAAGCAGGGGGAATGGATTGGGTGACATATTGGCCTTCTTCCAACTCAAGGATTCTAAGTAAGGAAAAGACCGACAGGATAAGTCCTTTTTTATTCTTTGGAACACATACACCCTGCAAAGACACATTTCTGTTCACAATCGTTTTGTGAGTAAATGGCTTCTGGGGGTGAGGCTCGTTTCGTCCATTGATGTTTTTAGTCTGATGCAAGGAGAGTAAACTCAGTCAGAGCTTTTCAGACTAGCAATTTAGAATGACACCGAGCCATTAATGTGATGATATAAAGCCTAATTTCATTAGTGATATATTGCCACAGCAATAGCTAAAGGATGCTAGAAATACTGTAGAAGTGTTAATAATTAATTCTTAAAGTAAAGGAGGTAGGGGAAAAATGTTTCAAGAGACTCTGCAGAAGCTGCTGCCTTTCCTTGTATTTAAGCTTGAGATGAAATGCATTGTGATGTATCAGGAATCAATACAGGATAAATATGTGCAACTGACTATAGGTAGTCTTTGACTTACAAACTGAATTTCAGTTGCTAAGTAAGACATTTTCTAAGTGAGTTTTGCCCCATTTTATAACCGTTCCTGTCATAGTTGTTAAGTGAATCACTACAATTGTTAAGTTAGTAACATGTTTGTTAAGTGAATCTGGCTTCTCCATTGACTTTGCTTGTCAGAAGGTCATAAAACATGATCACATGACCCTGGGACACGGCCACCATCATAAGCATGAGTCAGTTGTCAAGCATTTGAATTTTGATCACATGACCATGGGGATGTTGCAACAGTGGTTCAATGTGAAAAATGGTCATAAGTCACTTTTTCCAATGATGTTGTAACTTTGAAGGGTCACTAAATGAACTGTTGTAAGTCAAGGATTACCTGTATTTCAAGTTCTTTCTTTGACTTTTTCTTGGGTAGAGAACATTTATAATTTCTTCCATCTTCCTCCACTTTTATTGTGTGGGAAATGAGAATATTTCCTCCTTGAGCACTGGATTCTGGGCAAGATATGGGAATCAGTTGCTTGAAGACATTGTTTGAGTACATTTGGTGATCTCTTCATGCTTTTGAAAAGCTGGAGCTGCCTTTCTGGGATATTGCCGATGAGGAGAGAACTTTTGTTATCTATCGCAAGTGAGTATATTATATGCTTGAGTGGCACAGATTTTCAATAATGAACTGAAAATTCATGAGTCAAATTACAGGTGAATCATAGGGTTTTTGTTGTTGTTGGGTATAGAAGGCCATTTTAAATTGACATAAATGAGAAGATGGAGAGCAACAGATATATCAATCTGATAATTCTGATCCCAAAATGAATACTTATCATTCTTTCCCTTAACCACAAAGTGGTTAACATTTTCACCAGCTTTCCTTTTCCACTTATGCACTTCTGTTAGTTTTGGAAAAGTTGGCAGGGATTCAGATAATGGCACTGGTAGCAGCTTTATGGTTGGGAGTATAGATCTAAAGCAGGCCAATTTGTGTCTAACCCAAGCTGCATTTATAATCCTAGTTCATAGATAAAATAAATTGTCTGGTGAAATGCTAGAGGATGTTTAAAGCCTTGTGGTTTGGATGCACATGTGTTGATACTGTTCCATAATTTCAGGTTGCCACACTGGTAAATTATAACTATGTGTGGAAATTCCCGGGATAGAGTAGATAGTTGTACTCGTTACGATTTTAATTTATTTCAAACAGAATGCAAAGAGTTGGCTGGTATCCAGTTCTGGAATTAAATCCATTCTCTAGAAATATTCCAGAACATACTGAAGATGCTGTTTATGCAACATGTATTTATTTAAAGCTGTTCAGAAGCAATCGTTCATAGTTTCATAGTAAGTGATTGCCAGACTGCAGTTGCAAAGCACTGATTAGGGAAGTGTACAAGGTTTGAAAGGAATGCTTTTCAAGCATGTTGGTACGAATGGATGGGAACTAATCAAAGAGAGAAGCAACCTAAAACTAAGGAAAATTTCCTGACAGAACAATTAATCAGTAGAACATCCTGTCTCCAGGAGTTTCTCATCCAAGAAGATGTTGAGACTCTAGAAAGAGTAGAGAAGAGCAACCAAGATGATTAGGGGACTGGAGGCTAAAGCATATAAGGAACAGCTGCTGGAATTGGGTATGTCTAGTTTAATGAAGAGAAGGACGAGGGGGGGACATGATAGCAGTGTTCCAATATCTCAGGGGCTGCCAGAAAGAAGAGGGAGTCAAGCTATTCTCCAAAGCGCCTGAAGGCAGGACAAGAAGCAATCGATGGAAACTAACCAAAGAGAGAAGCAACCTAGAACTAAGGAGAAACTTCCTGACAGAACAATTAACCAGTGGAACAACCTGCCTCCAGAAGCGGTGAATGCTCCAACACTGGAAGTTTTTAAGAAGAGACTGGACAGCCATTTGTCGGAAATGGTATAGGGTTTCCTACCTGAGCAGGGGTTGGACTAGATGAAGGACTCCAAGGTCCCTTCCAACTTTACTACTACTACTACTACTACTACTACTACTACTACTACTACTACTACTACTATTATTATTATTACTGATGAAGTTTCTTGGATGAGAAGTGAAACATTTTCTTCTTCCTTCTCAAGGAAAAACAGCCCAGTTGCCTTTTGAAGAAAAAAAGCATCCTTGGGACAACTATGACCTGGATGACTGAAAATCTCCACAGATGCCCACATAATATTCTGGCTTCTTGTTCAAAGAGAAAATTTATGCCTTCTAACATATACATAATTTCTTTGAACAAGGCACATTTTAATTTTTGAGCTGTATTTACATATTTAAAATAGTCACTGTTTAGGAATAGGAACATCATGAGCTGTTATGTTAGAATTCCTGTCATTGTTTTGAAATTAGTTGTTGGAGGTTGTGTGCCATAGCAGAACATTGAAAAAGAATGTTATTCCCAACTCTAAAAAAGAAATGCATATTATTTCTTTTCTGAAAGGATTTTTTTTTCCTCTTCAGAGGTATGTGTGTGAGTGAATGTGTGTTTTTAGAAGAACAGTTAAAACTGCTGATCAGATCTTAGAAATCAAAGGTTGGGAGCAAAAAGGCTTAAACAGAAAAAGGGTAGAAGGAATTCCAGGAAAGGAAGATCTAGGGAAATCTTAGGCCATGAAAATTTGAAGGTGGCTTATAAAGGCATTTCTAGGTTGGAAATATAATAACATGAATATTCATTTTATCATGCTTGGTGGACATGATAAGCTAAGGGAAAAATGATTCAAACACATACTTTGATGTAATTCATACAGCACTGTAGATCAACTCAAAACAGCTCACACAAGTTGCCATCCAATTGTTCTTCTGGATGTACAGCCAACATCTGAAGCTAGAATGTCACACTACTGCCACCCTGTCCATTACAGAGCACAGCTGCTGATGTGAGGCATAAGATCACGTATAACTTAGCTACAATCAACCCTCAAGACCAAGTAATTAGATCAACTACCCATTACATTCCATATTCAAGACCAGTTGTTCTTCTGATCTTCTTGAGTATGGAATGCAATGTGTAGTTGATCTGTCTTAAGTTGTGAGAACAGCTGCCTTTTCTATGTGCTATATTCAACTATATTGAACCATTGAATAACTTACTATTTCTCAGTTAGTGTCCATTCATAGTTATCAAATATATCCACCCTCATTAGGTCTGGTGTTGTAGTAGCTTTCCATCAGTTCCAGGTTCTCTTGTCTCGTCCATGGTTTGTCCCAGTAGCTCACTTATCGTTTGGTTCCTCTTCATCTGACAAAGACCTTGTTAATCTAGGCAATATTTGAATTGGTATGACTCTCTCAGTTCATGTCATGCTCATATTTGAGGCAGGCAGGTAAGTATTAAGGGGTCTTTACCTAAAGAACACTACTGGTAAGATGGGTACCAGCTGGAATTTGAACCCCAGTGTCCCGTGTAAAAGGCAGCAATCTAAGCACTATGCTATCCAATTGCTGCTGCTATTACTATAATGGTATTACTACTACTATTACTACCACTACTACACACACACATACTTGATGGTAGTTTAAGAAATGAAGATTGGGTTTCAGCAAAGGAATAAAGTATTAAGAGATGAAGGGAAAACAGAGAGAAAGAGAGAGAAAGTATAAACAACAGAGAGACATAGCCAGGAACTAAGGAAAGGAGGAGAACAGACAAATATCTGGCTGCAAGTCAAACAGAAAAGTTACTTATTAAAGATTTTATTCCCATGCACTAAAGGCCTTTCTTTTTTTTATTTTTTTTATTTTTGCATTTCTAAAATATGTCAAGCTCTAAACTCATCAAGGCAAATCAAAACACAGCTTATGACATAGGCATGCTTTGTATAGACTACATGTGTATATACATTGTGCAGGCATCTCTATTTACAGAAGCCTTTTGCAATTATGGATTGTATTCTGTCAGCAATTCTGCTATAAACATCATCTCTGGGATTTGTTCTACAGCCAAAGGATTAGAAAGCCCAACTAAAATTTGCAGGGAGGGATTTGGTATGCCCAGTAAAACTCTCTCTTTCTTTCCCAGCCTGCTTTCTTTCTTTCTTTCTTTCTTTCTTTCTTTCTTTCTTTCTTTCTTTCTTTCTTTCTTTCTTTCTTTCTTTCTTTCTTTCTTTCTCTCTCTTTTCTTCCTTTCATATTTCTTTCTTTCTTTCTTTCACATTATACACAAACACAAACAGAAACAGCTGTTTGCCAAGCTTTATTTACACAGTCTTAATTTACAAACAGCTCACGTCCGAACAAGAATTCTGTTCTTCAGGGAAACCATGCATATATAGATATATATATTTTCAACAAAGCATCAACTCCATAGATTCACTGCACAATCTCTTCCCTCTAATTTTAGGAGGCACCAGTTTTTCACCTCTTGTCAACCCTTCCATGTAGCCTAGAAGAACCTTCCATAAAGGCACTATTGTGTCAGTCCAATGAAAAGTTCAGAGAGGTGAAATAGAATATAACTCCAAGTAAATCCAGGGTCGCCCCATTGTGACAGAACCACAAGCCAGCTGCAAGGCTGCAACATGTTAATGCCAGCCATCAAGTATCTTTTCCACTTTGGGGGTGGAGGGGAGGGTGGTGGTGGGGAAACAGGAGGCACTGAAAGGGATTTTAGCTGCTGCAGGATTTTAGCATGAAACATTTGAAATGAGAAAAAAAAAATGAAACCCTAAATACTTAGAGAAAAATTTCTTTTATTTGACAGCTGTATGAGCACAGGGGAAAGAAAGTGCAAGCCAAACACAGGCAGGGCAAGACACAAAAGTACAATTTAATTAATTAATGTATTTAAATAATGTATAAAACTGCCCATTATATAGCAATGGTCTGGACAAAACCAAGCAACAATAAAATGAAATGACCCATAATGTGCAAAATGGACAGAGATATTCTTTCATGAGCAGGATGGCCCTACACCTCCCTTACTAAATAGTCCATTGGTTCTTCCACATCTCTGTATTTCGTGGCCACTAAGTTGTCCCAACATTCCCATCTACTCCCATGCAGCTTGGAATCTATTCATGTAGGGCCTTTTTAAGACTTTAAGAGTCCAATTTTCATTTGAGGTCCTTTTCCCAATTTATTCTCAATATATCCAGTGTCAGGGTAATTTGCCCTAATTAAAAGAAAAACAAACACCCACTAAGAATGCATACTTTTCTCAAATCCACCAATATGGACCCCAGGATTAACAAACCAAGACAAACAGAGCTACCTTATTGGATTCACCTGCAAACTGTAGGGCTCCTGCCAATGGACATTTTTCCATGTTTCAGTACAAGATTGAATAGAACGACAATCCATTCCATAATGACTTTAGCTTTAGACATCAGGCCAGGTTCTTTTTCCTTAGTTCATGTTCCATCAACTTCATTCACCTCTTTGTCTAATATTCTGCTGGAGAAGAAGTTCTGTAGAATTCTATAATTGGAAGACTTGCACATTGATCTGTTTAATAGACCAACATATTGTCTAAATCCTCTCTTAGTTTTAAAGATTTTTTTCTCTTTTCCCTGGCAGCAAATTCACATATGAGATCATCAAACGGCGTTCTCTTACAAAATAGGAGAGCAACTTTTCAAAGTTACAGAGGTATTGACAAAAGTGACTTACAATCCATCCTTGCACTTACAACAGTTGTAGCATCTCCACAGTCATGTGATCAAAATTTGGTTGCTTGGCAAATGACAGTTGTAGTGTCATGTGATTGTCATTTGAGGTCATCCCAGCCAGCTTCTGATACACAAAATCAATAGGGGAAACCAGAGTCTCTTAATGATTGAGTGATTTACTTACTGGCAATGATTCACTTAGCAACCATGGCAAAAAAGGTCATAAAATTGGGCATGACTCATTTAACAACCACCTTGCTTAGACATGGAAATTCTTCTCCCAATTTTGGCTGTTAAGTCAAGGACTATTTGTATGTGGATGAAAGCTCCATTTGCTGTGGACTCCCTTGCTTCACAATTTAAAATGGGAACAATTTGATAAAGGTGGAAAGCCATAAAGACATTGGGAAAGGTTTCAGCCCAGTAGCTATAGTAACATTAGGGAAAATTGTGTAAAGGAAATAATTGTCTGTGATCTTAGAAACACCCCATTATCCAAGACATTATCCAAGTCTTATTATCCAAGAAGAAAATGAAATGGTTTTAATAGTGATGAGAAAGATAATGTAGAGAATTCTGGAGTAAGATCTCCCTAGAGTGCCAGAAGTACTCAAAAATCCTAAATTTGGGAAGCCTGTCATGTCAAGAGGCAGAATAAATTCAACAACCCGCATCTAAGCAGAAGAGTGCTTTTCCAAGCCAACTGAAGTTTGTCTAATACAATTTCACTTTGAACTTGCCTCCTTCACTTAGCCTGCAGTCAGTTTTTCAATCTCAGAAACTGATTTGTGTTTTTTAAAGTAGTTATTTTTTTTTTCATCTGAATAGGTGGCATCCACACAAGGACTCATTTTCAATGTCTTCAAAGCCATCATGCATAATATGAGCAAACATGATGAAGGAAGAAAGCACTTCATTTTTTGATACCTTAATCCTGGTGTCTGAGTTTGCTGACAGTCAAACCTATGAAAACATTGTGCCAGAATATTGTCACAAGAGTTGTTTAAAACGTCTTGAGCTTTTTAACCAAATAATTTACTTCTACTTCCTCAATCTTTCCTTTCTTATCATCCATAATCTTCATTCAGCCTTCCAGAATGTGTATTGATTAGAAGTCAAATGTTCTTTACAGAATCATTTCTGATAAGTTTTTAAAAGATAGTTTCGGGGTGTGATGATAATAGTGATGATGTGTGGGTGTGCATTTTTGTGTGTATAACCAGTGTTTAATATTTTCTTGAAGTACTTGCTATCTATGATAAATTATGGAAAAGAAACTACTTTGCTGCATAAAAGCTAAAGCTTATTGTGAAACCATTAAAACTAATTTTTGCTGATGATTTAAATTTATTATTAAATTTATGGGGGGGACCCCTCTACCTCCTAGGTGTACCATATCTGGATTGCAAGTTTCTGGGTAGCCATCAGTAAAAGGATGTGGGAAAATTATAACTCTGCTTCCATCTGGGAGTCATCTGCATCTTCGCAGCCTAAAAACTCCATCACCATCACCACAAAGAAACTGCAGCTTCCCAATAGATTTTTAAAAACCAACTAACCAGATCCCTTTTGATGTGGTTTGTATGCTTGAAAAATTTGATGTTTGATTTAGCACAAACAGAAGCGTTGCTGGTCAATAATCAAGATCTTGCTGTCTTAAGAACTAATTGAAGTTTGGTGTAGTAGCTAAGGTGCTTAGACTAGAAACAGGGAGACTGGGAGTTCTAGTCTTCCCTTCAGCATGTAGACCACCTGGGTGACTTTGAGACAATCACTTTCTCTCGGCATCATGTACCTCACAGGATTGTTGTTGTTGGGTAAAGAGGAGGCAGGAGCATTAGGTATTGCCTTGAACTGACAAAAATAAAAGGGAATAAAAATTGATTGATTGGATAGATGGTTGCATGCATGCATGCATATGCTAGCAGCTTTCATGAACTATAGTCTATTTTATCAATAGCTAAATTTGTCAGAAATAATTAGAGCCAATGCTGACTGCAGAGGTATATTTCAAACATCCTAGCATAGTTTTCTTTTAGTAAAAAACATGGGAGTGAGGTAGAAGAGTCAGTTAATGTTGCCCCTAAATTATTAAAATAAACTATTTCACTTTGCTTGAGATGGCTAAGGGGACAGTTGTTATTATTTCCATTTTCCAGTTGTAGGAATAGCTGCTTCCATTTCTAAAACATTAAATCCAAAAGGTGACATACCTGTGAGTACCCACAATGTGTGTTTCAAAGATGTGTTTAATGGCATGACTGGCCCCACAGTATTGAGGTGAGGAGTTAATGAATTTTCCCCCTTTGCTTAATAGTTTTTGTACATCACGTTTATGACACTTTAAAAGAAAAAAGTACTTTAGCTGAGCCAGTAAATATTTCTTGCTAGTAGAAGATGGAAAGTTAATTCAATTGCCACTAACCAGACCAAACTAGAAGAAGGCAGTGACTTTTAATGGTCCATATGTTGAATAAATTTGCAGCTCAAACGACAGGACCAATGAATGGCTCAGTAAATGTGTGGAAATGCAAATTACTGAAATAATTTTTGATCCTAAGGTTATACTCAATGAAGTTAGTTTTACCACCTTGAAAAAGAAAGTGCAATGTGATCATTTCAAATTCTAAGATATGTTTTGGATGAGATTTCCTCCCTGGGAAGGGCTGGAGTCCATGCAAAGTTTCACAGCCTCCCAACTGTTCTGTGGATAGGGAAATAGATGAGCAATGGGAACATGGAAACTGCCTTTTCCATTCTTCTGGTTCTGGAGAGTATCAAGAAATATTCTAGCAGTGCTGGGGAAGGAAGAGAGCAGACTCTTCTTCCACGGATGGCTTGCTTGGTTTCCATGATGGATGTATAACTAGGCCTAGAAATTGGCTTCAAGCTCTGGTTCAGCTAAAACATTTACAAACAAATTTTGTACTTATCCTGAAAATTAAGGCTATATCATCCTCTTTCAGTTCTGCCTCTCTACTTTCGGAAGGCCCATTTTTGACCGGGAAAGGAGAAAAGAGGGGTGGCTTGGGATTACAACTGACGAGTCAAATTAATGGCCTAAAACCAGCAGGCCAAATTAATTTTGTCTGTTATGACAAAATGGTTCATCACAGTGAAATGCAATGGGACATTGTTATGGTCTGATTCATTCAAAGTATCAAAGGAAGTCATACAATGGGGAATGTATTGAAGAAAGGAATGTGGAAAAAAGCAGACCCTTGAAAGGGAATTTCCAGTAGAAGACTGCATAAGACCAGATAGCAAGGCATTGGTTTCAAAAGGGCATTGCATTTATGATGAGAGTGGTGAGAGCGCACAGGGTCGGCCTCCTCCAGGTCCCGTCAGTGAAACAATGCCGTCTGGCGGGTCCTAGGGGGAGGGCCTTCTCTGTTGTGGTGCCCACCCTCTGGAACCAACTGCCCCCTGAAGTCCGCGCTTCTCCCACCCTCCCGGCCTTCCGAAAGAATCTTAAAACCTATCTTTGCCGGCAGGCCTGGGGATGATTGTGGATTGTTGTGTGAATGATGAATGTGTGTTGGTTTTTATTTTTAATGCTTTTTTTTAAAATTTGGACTTAGATGTGAATATTGTTTTATATATGTTGTTAGCCGCTCCGAGTCTTCGGAGAGGAGCGGCATATAAGTCCAAATAAAATAAGTAAATAAATAAAATAAATGATGAGTGGGTAAACAAGGAAAGAAAATAACAATAATCAAATATACACTCCCAAACACGAAATGTAATCATTTGCATTTGGAAAGAAAGCCATAATGAAATTGTCAGCTGCAGCTCAAGGACAAGGTCGCTTGCAAATATTAAGGTACAGATGAGTTCTTCAGGTTGAAGAAAGAAAGGTCATCAGCAGCTCAGTTTGTGGCCAAGATGGAAATGAACATTTTTTTTTTGCTGGAGGCATAATGCTGATTTTTGTCATTCCCACTGAGCTGGAACCATGCCTTTGGCAAGCCCATTCATCAAGGACTGCTGAGTGCAGGGGTAGGAAGGGGGAATTTAGATGCAAAAGAGAAGATCTGAAATCCTGGATGACCCTAACATCTTTTGCTTTCTGAATTAAAACAAATTAAAAAAAAATACAAACCCTGACTCTCCTAGGTAGGTGAGTGGATGCTATCTCAAAGAGAGATTTACATTGCTAAACAATGGGGAGAGGCTTCTGATAACAGTATTTTGCAATAAGGACAAAAGGGTAGACTGAACCAGAAAGACGTAGAGAAGACTTTCTTTCTTCTACATCTCTAAGGCAATTCATTTTCTTAGGAATCCTCTGCAACTGGCCATGTTCGTTAACAAGGGAGCAAGAGATCGGGGCCATTGCTCTTTCTTCAGATAATCTGGAGGCCTTAATTTTGCATGCTGAAAAGCCCCCATCACCTGCAAACCATCATTAGACATTCAGACTTGTGTTATTTTTAGAAATAAATAATGGATGCATATGCTTGTAACTGCATATCTTAAAACCTTTTAGAGGGGATTTTAATAATTGCAAATTAATGTGTAAAAGGCATAGAATGGACTTATCTGGGAATTAGCTGAACCAGAAAGAACAGCCCTAATTTGAGATAATACTAAATATTGCTGTGATTCACTTTCTGCCTATATCCAGTCTCTGGAAGGAGCTCTCTTAGGGATCAGGGAACAACTCTCTGATTTTATATGAAAGAATGAAGTGCAGCTGTCTGAAACAAGGACAAAAGGACGAACAAGCCCTAGAGTTTCAGCCCTACATTTCATGGAAAAGAGCACCAAGATTGTTCCTTCTCCTCATCCAAACTACACAGCTGGTTTTGTCAGACTGGAAAAACCCCTTACAGACTTTTTGTATGAAACAGGAAAAAAAGTACACATGATTTTTGATTTAGATGATTGGGGGGGGGGGAAGGATAGGAGGAAAAAAGTGAGATTTTTTCTAAACATAGAGGAAGAGATAATTTTGCAGTCATAGTTATATTTGCTACAAAGAATATCGGAAGCTTCTTCTATTTCTTTTATTTTTTTTCTTTCTGTTCTCTTTATTTTCTTTATTACTGTATTAGTTTGTGTCCATTTTCATGTTCTCTTGAAATCTTTAAGCGAGTGTGTATTTTGTGTGTATGTATAAATGCATAGTATATGTGTATGTACATGTGTGAATGTGCATGTATATATGTACAGTACATGTATAGGTATATATAAAATCTGTCCTACAGGAAAATTTGATTTCTGTTTGACAACACATTACTACACTTCATTCTATAAGCCAGTAGGTCCTCCCTTCTCAGGGCTTCCATTTGAGCTGTCATAAATCCTACTTATGTTAATTTGATTCACTTTCCATTGCAGTGCAGAAAGGTCTCGTGACAACTCCTTCCTCTTCACTTCCACCATTTATTAAAAACTCAGGGTTTGCAACAGCAGAAGGCCAGGAAAAGGGGGAGGGTTGAGTGCGTGGAATCTGCATATTTATGACTGAGGGATTGGAGTTTAGGATGAAAGCTTCCCTTTTATCACAAGACATTCTGTTTAATTAAAAGCAATAAATTAAATAACGCTGCAATGCCTGGGATCTCTAGTAGCTAGTAGCAAGTAACGAGGGACACCCAATCAGTGGGAGCCGCAACTGCCCAAGCAGCTTGCATTGTGGCAAAGCTTAAATGGCATATCAACTGAAAGAGGGAATTCAGTTTCAATCCTCTTGATACCTCGAAACATTTTCCGTGGATGCTTGAGACAGATGGATGGTGCCTTTGTCTTTGGGAAGGGGACTTTGACCACAGCTTTGAGAAGTTAAAAAAACAAACAAACAAAGCCATCCCTAAAATGACGCCACTGCAGATTGGAGGCTCTACAGCATTGTTACTTCAAGCCTGGTAGAAAGGTTGCATTTCAGAACTATGAAGCAGAGTGGGATTAAAAACAAAACAAAAACAAAATCTCCAAACCTCCTTTAGCTACAAATTTTGCAAACATATGGTGTAATGTGGATACACGGGTAGACAGAACAGTTAGCAATTGCTGCAGTATTGCTGGCTTACTTCCACTTTACAAATTCATACGAAGCTACAATATCGTGCTGGCGACATATGCTCACCGGCTCTCCGTTTACTGCCTGCAGCGACGAGCTCCTGTATTCTAATGGTAATTCAACAATCTGTTCGCTGACAGCTCAGGGGGCTGAGATGAGATGCACAGGACTGACAGGGATACCACTTTCATGAAACATTTACTTCCCTGCACCTGAATATTGGAGCAATCAGAGAGGGAGTCGACACACCATGAAATAGAGTTAGACTGAAAATTTGGAGGAGAAAATAGCAGACTGTCACTCAAAATAAAGTTAATTTGATACCCAACAGAGCTACCTGAAAAGATATTTTAGTATATGCATGCATGTTGAATCTCCATGGTCGCAATGTATTAGAGAGAGAGAGAGAGAGAGAGAGAGAGAGAGACAGACAGACATCTTCTCTCTCCTTCTTCAGTAGCCTTTTGGATTAAATATATCCAGGTCTTTGTTTAATAATATTCGAGAGTCTGCTTGCTTTGCTTATATTGTGGTCTAAATCGGCAGGAACTTCAAATACCATTGTGTTTTACAGAAACGTCTTTAATTGTCTGGGGAGTTAATTTACCCAATTATTCTTTTTTAATCAAGGGAATCTCTATTTAATCAATACATGTGATTTACCCAGCACCAGCTGAGTTCCTGTCATAAAACAGATTCCAAGAATTACATTTCAGTTGCAATAGGTGCTTTTAAAAATGTTCTGTTCTTTTGTAACATTCACAGGGAAATTATTTGCCCGTTGCAAGGGAAATTAAAGGGTAGAACCCCATTCAGTCCTACATGAAGAACAGTTTTCTACCTTTTTGCTTCTTCCACCCTTATGGCAAACAGCACCAATCTACTATATATATATTTTGTAAGCCAGTTTGGTATCTTCAGCATTCAGTAACCCTTCATGCATCTTCTTGGCTGTTTCCGAGGGAGGCAGAGGAGGAGAGGTCCCGGGGCTTATGCAGCGAAGGAACTGGATGAGGCTCTCGGCAGGCAAGGCCTCTTTAAGGAAAAGGTGGAAGAGTCAGGATCAGAAAAAGGAAAGGAGGCAAGGTTGTGGTGCAGGAATACAATCTAATTTGAGGGCTAATCCACACGGAGCTCTGTTTCTATCTGTCCTGTTTGCCATCATTCGCTCCCTAGAGATTAAAATGGATGATCTGAAACTTCAGCTGGAAGCCATGAACAAGGGGTGTATATCGGAGGTGGTGGCCCTTTGAGAGCTGTATGCAACGAAATTTCATTTCGGTGTATGCCGATTGATGTACATTCAAAGTGACAATAATGTTGTTGTTATTGTTATTGTTCAATGCATCTTCTTCACTGTCCTTCAGATATTTTTCAAAACCCTTTTTTCTTCTTCAGATGTGTGATATGCTTGCAACATTCCACAACCAACTATTTTCCTTGGTAAGTAAAGTCTGTCAACATTGCTGCATGGATGAAGGACATGATTTATTGTCATTATTTGTCCTCCTATCTAGGGCTTTTAGTTCTATTTGAGTCCAGTCTTCTATTCTAGTTGTGTATCTAATGACTGGCATTTTGCAGATGTTAATTGTCCTGATGGTATTGCCTCCACTGAGTTTGGATTTTAAGATATTCTTCACTCTCATGAAGTATTCACTTCTGACTTTCTTCTTGATTTCAGTGTGCTTGATGTTGTCAATTTGAAGGATGCCCACGTATTTGTAGTGATTATCTTCATCAAGACTCCTGACGTTATCTCCATAGGGGATTTTGATTCCTTCATTTTTCACTATTTTCCCCCTGTTGATGTTGAGGGGGTCCAGTCCAAACTCCACTGCTGTGTATATAGACAGCAGCTCTATTTCAGATGGTGCTTTTCCATACAACTTCAGACTGTATACGTAAAGGAGGTGGGACAGCCTGACAGATCTTTTTGATGCTTGATAGCCATGGCTGAGTTATTCAGTATTGTTGAGAGAAGAATCCATGTGATAACGAAGAGTAGTGGTGATTGGGAGTCTCCTTGAAAGATTCCTCTCTTGACATTAACACCTCCCAGCATGTCATTATTGAGCAGCAACTATGCCTTCCATTTTTGAATTGCTAACTAGTGTGTTGAAAACAAACTCTCTTTCCACTTGAGCAGAAAGAAAACTGCCCAAACAGCAGAGGAACAAAAAAGTTCAGCTCCTAATTGATAAGATGATTTTGGAAAATTACAATTTCAAGACCAACTTGAATGTTGGTTGGATTGATTATAAGAAAGTATTCAACTCCCTGCCAATAACAGGAGTCAGTTGAAACATCAGAAGCTTTGTGCAAAGATCCAACCAACATTCAAGTTGGTCTTGAAATTGTAATTTTCCAAAATCATCTTATCAATTAGGAGCTGAACTTTTTTGTTCCTCTGCTGTTTGGGCAGTTTTCTTTCTGCTCAAGTGGAAAGAGAGTTTGTTTTCAACACACTAGTTAGCAATTCAAAAGTTGTTGGTAAGCATATAATTGGCCTGTATAATTGGTGCTGCCCATTTTGGTGTTTCTTTCATTATTAGGTAGTTTTTGCCAGAAGTTAACCAATATTCAATTTCACGTCTTTGCAGTGTGCTGTTAAACTGCTTGGCAATGAGTGGATGCAGGCTACTCAGATGTTTCAACCAAAAATCATGCAGATTCATCTTCACCTAGTGCTGTCCAATTCTTGTTCTTCCTTGCTCTTTTCTCAACCATTTCTGCTGTTATTACTAACTCTTTCAACTTCTTTTTTATTCTTATCCACCTTTTTTAACCAAGCTACACCCATGTTGTATTTCTTTGGGTTCTTCCATAGCTGTGCCCAGAATTGCACTGGTTTTTCATTGTCAGTTGGTTCATTCCATTTCTATCACTCAACTCCCAGTAATTCTAGGCAGAGGACAATTGTTAAAATGTTTTAAAAACAAAGAACAATACAGAAAACATAAAAAGGTACAAGACAAAGAGACATTGGTATTAGAAGGGAACAGAAAGGAAGAAAGGGACATCAATCATTGTCTCCAAGGACCTCAGCAAAGAGCCAGATCTTTAAGATTTGTAAAATCCCAATAAGATTGGAGCCATTTGAATTTTAAGGGGACCCTTATTCCAATTAAATGAGTTTTTCATATTTTGACAAATTCTATATTTTTATGTTTTTAACAGTGAGACTCTTTTCCCAAATTGTATTCATACGTGTTATATGTTGGGACCAAAACAGAGCTATGGCTGACAGGACCAAATCATATGACTTTAAAACAAAACCAAAAAAAAGCAACCCTCCAAGGTATTACAAAGCAATTGTTAGAAGTAAGTCTTCATCCTGGTTCATCCAAGCCGGGAAGAAATAAGCAACATGGCGACTGCTTTGGGAAGATGGTTACAGTTTATTGAAGAAACAGAAAGAGCAGAGGAGAGAAGGGATGAGCACATGGGCAAGAGGTTTTTTTATACCTCTCTAGCCTTTTGTTTGGAATAGTTTCCTCTTCCTGTGGCATGAACTTTGAAATGAGTCTGAGTGCTTTCCTAGGCCTTGATATCTGTGGTTTAGTCCTATTATGTCCAGAAAGTCATATCCTGCTTCCCTGGGGCTGGGCTAATGAGTCCTAGAGTTTGGGTGGGGTATGCAGATTTTCTCTTTCTCTTCTTGAGTTCCTTGGCTCCAACCTTCTGATGGTTTTACATTTGCATTTGTATAGGGCTGGCTCTTGCTTGGGGCAGAGAAATTTGGGGCCAGGTTTGGTTTCTGCTTTTAAAAATCCTTTTGAGGAAAAATATATTTTTCTGCCCTTTTAATATTTCCTTCTCTGGGGCTCTGACTTCCCTCAATCCCTGCTTTGTGCCTTAAGTGTGAGAATGTATGACACACTTATTGGCACAACATTAAAATTGATCTGATCAGGGAAACTTAGTAAACAAGCTTTTAAACTGTTAAGCCAAAAAATAAGACATTAATGGGGGCAGCAGAAAAAGATCCCTGCTCCCAAAAGGAGAGCTTGCAACCCATAAAGTTCTACAAGTCAAGACAAAAATTGTTAGGTGTAAAAGAAATTTATAGTGTCCAATATTCTATGCCAATCATTTTCAAATGTTGGATGTCACTTTTAGCTTCCAGTCAGGTTTGTGTATTCCTCTCAAAATTCTTCACAGCCATGGTTTTCCTTAGTACATAACCACTGGTTGCCCATTTTCAAGGGTTGTGTCCTGCCTTAGCTTTTAGTTCAATGCATCCAGGTTAGTAATGTCCAATTAAGGTTAGCCATTATGCCAGGCTATTAAATTTTTCTTAAATTGCATACAGTGAGCTCTAGGAATCCCAATCTGAGCCCAACAGTGCAAGATCTTCAGGGCTGAGGTTTGGGGATCTTTCCTGTTGCTTCCTTAGTCAGGGCATAAGAATTGCAAATCACCTGAGGGAGGGGGCTGGTTCCCTCCCCCTTGGAATCTGTTGGAAGTTGTTCCTACAAAGCTTTGATGCAATAGAGCAAGAATCAGCCTGGGGAGCTCTACCAAAGGTAGAGACTCAATGTGATTCTGAATGGTGTAAATGGTGTGTGTGTGTGTGTGTGTGTGTGTGTGTGTGCATGTATGTGCAGCTACTTTTACAAAATAGGCAATACAAACATTCTGGATAAATTTTCCCTCCCACCAGATAGAAGTCCAAGGTGTTCAGTATTTGTTGTGTCAACTATTCCCAAATGCCATCTCTCCATGAATACATTCAACTGGCTTGTTACAATACAAATGTGGGAAGAAAGAAAAGTTTTACAGTGACTTTTCACCCTCCCCCCCCCAGTCTAATTTTCTCTTCTGAGGCTTCACATGGCACCAGTGGCTCCAGGACTCCTTCCTTCTGCAGCTCTCACAGGCATCTGGGGAAATGGTAGGATTTAGGAAGATGTTCCACTCAGATTGCATGGTGGCTTTTTAGTGAATGGCTGGATTCAAAACTCAATTCCATGGCTCAAATGGATGGAGGCAGCATCTGGGTCTGTGTGTTCTGCTTCCAAAGGTTTGGGGGAGGATTGTTGGGCTGAAAGATACAAGAACAAGGTCTCCCCATCTTTCTGGGTGTACTCTCCCAGGAGAGGCAGACAAAGGTATGGAGAACAAAGGGCAAGAAAAGAATTGGAAGGGGGGTAGCTTACAGGCAGTTTGAAAAGGCATTTACTGCAGTTATTAAAGAAACAGATAGACAAATGGGGACAATCACAGATTTGAGGACAACAAAAACCTGGATTCTGGTAAGAGAACATACATGAAATGTTTCACTTTTGAACTTGAACATTTGCAACATATTAAGGACAAGAACTTGTAACTTGAGAGGAAAGAAAAAATGCTAGGCAGCTTGAGAATGCTGAAAACTCCAAATAATTTTAAAAGCCTAATATTTTAAGGTGTGAAACTTGCCAGGGGCAGGAGAACATTTATTCTAAAATAGACCACATTGTTTTAGAGATTGGAAAATGCTTATGTTTCAGAAAGCTTCATAGTAGTTTCACCAATAAGTGATAGGATAAGAAAAGTAACTTAAGAAAATTATTTCCCTACACAAGCAGACTTGAGCTTCAAAAGGCTCTTGTAGATAGACACACATTTTTCAGGAAAATGATAGATAAAACCCATTTAGAACACAAACTCATTTACAACATATTGCAGAATGATTTTCCAGAGCTTGGGGCAGGATCCAGCAGGCAGGACACCCCCTCCTCACTCCAAAGAGAAAATATCTTGGCAAATTACCAGAAGGACCCAATACAAAGTAGTCTGACTCACAAACACTTAACACATGATGGCTATAAGGAATGCACACACTGGCTAACAGCAGTTAGGATTGACAGGATTAGAATAGAAACACCAAAAGGTACACAACAATAAAGTAATTTAACACTGGATTCCCCCTGGAACAAAAATTAACACCTTTTAGACAAAATTGAGATGGAAATTAACCCAACAACAGACATTGACCAAACAATCAGAAATGACAATTTTGGATACCATGAAATGATATTCCAATGAAACAATATACAAAAGAAATGGTTTGCATTCATCCAAGAAAGGGACTGAGTTACTTGGCAATAAACTCACAGATTTTCTGGAGGAATATTTAAACAAGGGACAGTGAGTTAATTGATACAGAACATCCCTGTCCCTAGCAATCAAAAATTACAGGGTTAGCAGTGCAAGTAACATAGATGTGTGTGGACAAGAATATCAACCTTGCTATCAAGCAAAATCAAGCTTTTACTTTTAATAGCAAATGTCACAAGAAGTAGACTAACCAAACAATGGTAAGAAAATAGGGGAACTCAGGCATCACATCGGTGTCAGTCATAAAGGACTCAACTGTCTATTACTAATGCACAGAATATGAACAGTAGACAACGTGAACTAGAAATTCAGGTAAATGAGAGCAAATATGATATAGTTGTCATTATAGAAACATGGTTCCACAAATGGAACACTTCACTAGAGGGATTTCAATTGTTTAAAAGGAACAGACCAAATAAAAGAGGAGGCAGAGTTTCTCTCTCTATAAGAAATAACTACATATCTACAGAAATTGGGGCACAACAATGATGAAAACTGTCTTGAATGCATTTGGATCAATATAAAAGGGGAAAAAATGACATTGCAATAGGTGTATACTATGGGCCACTCAACCATACCGGTAAAATAGATGAACTGTTTGTTAGTCAGCTAACTAAGGTGCATAGGAAGCACATGACAATAGAACACAGTCAAACTAGAGTCTTGGACTTTAAGAGAGCTAATTTCAATAAACTTAAAGAGGGCTTGGGAAGGATTCCATGGATGAGAATCTTCAAGGGGAAACAACTCAAGAAGCTTGGGAATTTTTTTTAAAAAAAACATAACCCAGTCTAGCACAATACCAACAAAGAAAAATAATAGCTCTCACAAGAAACCAGCATGGCTGCATAAAGAACTCTCTGATAAATTGAAAGATAAGAGGGACAAGTATAAAAAGTGGAAACAGGGGCACATAATTAAAGCAGAATATTAGCAAATAGTCTGAGCCTGCAAAGATAAGGTGAGGAAAGCTAAGGCTCAAAATGAACTAAGGCTTGTGACCTAAATCAAAAGAATAAAAAAAGCAAACAGTCCAACTTATCAAAACAGTACCATAAAAATTAGATTAGAAACACAAGTTAAGATAGGCAAGAAAATGGTAAGTGAGCACTTATCCAGCCTAGAAGAGTTCAAATCACCAGGACCAGATGGATTACACCCCAAGGTTCTCAAGGAACTGGCAGACGTGATCTCAGAACCACTGAACTATATTTTTCAAAGATCCTGGAGCACTGGGAAATACCAGAGGACTGGAAAAGAGCTGATGTAGTTCTCCTCTTCAAAATATAAAAATAAAAATAGATCTAGGAAACAACAGACCTATCAGCCTGACCTCAATACCTGGGAGGATTCTGGAAAAGATAATCAAACAAGAATCAGTGAACACCTAGAGGCAAACAAAGTCATTACTAAAAGCCAACATGGGTTTGTTAAAAACAGATCATGCTAGACACATCTTACTGCATTCTTTGGCCTAGTTACAAAATTAGTGGACTAGAGGAATGCTGTGGATATAATTTTCTTGGACTTCAGTAAGGCATTTGATAAAGTTCGTATAGGGTTTCCTGCCTGAGCAGGAAGTTGGACTAGATGACCTCCAAGGTCCCTTCCAACTTTATTATATATTATTAAATGCAAGAGTGAAATCTTTCTACCAGATGAACTTAAAACATTCCCTCCTGCTAACTTTGGGCTGTTCTTAAGAGTACACAGAGAGAAAGAGGAAAACAAACAAACAACACATTTTTCTTCACTCTGTTTGTTGGCCTTTTTTGTGTGTGGCTTATTTTAAGCAAAATTTCTAGCAGAATTTAAAATTCTTTTCTCTTTGATTTGAAACAGTTAATAGTCACATTTACCTCACACACAAAGACTTTGACAAACATATAAACACAAAGACAAGGCAAACAGAGAAAGAAACAGAAGTCTTAGTTTTACACATTCTAGTCATTCCCACCATAAATTTCAGATAGCTCAAATTAGGGAAGGCACACATTTTAAACATACCACGTGGTTGCATAGAGAAGAGACAGAGAAAGAAAGAGAATCACTACCTTATTTTCCCTTTTAAGTACCTTTATTTTGCCAAATTGGTTTCCCAGCAAAGCCCTACCGGTAGCAAAGCTCATTCTCACAAATTTGTCTTGCTCATTTTTTTTCTTTTTCTTACCATCCAGGACAGGCACTCAGCATCTCACCCCACACCTCAAGCAAATCTCCAATAAGTGTCCTAATTCCAACCCTCGAACTGCAGCTACCCATGTTCCCCTTCCGATGTGGGGTTCAAATTGGCTCAGTCGGGTTTTTCTTCTTCTTAGCAGCACTTCCCAGCCACTCTTAGCGACAACTGACCTGCCGCCCCGCCTCAGTTTTGGGGCACTAAAAAATTGCCCAGGAAGGACTCCAGTCCCTACATGGAGTAAGTGGCCCTTCCAGTTTAGGGACTCCCTTGATTTTGCGGACCTCAAAAATACGTTGTCTGAGGAGGACCTGCGCACAGGTACCCGGCCTCCATTCCCACACCGTCTATCAGTTTTACAGACTTAGAAGTCTGTTGAGGACCTATGCTTTGTGCACTTGAGTATGGGCCCCTCATATAGGTGGGCTTTGCTTACAGGGCCTTGCCAGCTGGTTCCCCAAATCCAATTCTCTCATTCACTCATTCCATTCCATTGTCACACAGCCTCTCCCCTTTCCTTAACAAAAGGTCCTACACTCTGACCAAACCTCCATGCTTTCCAGGTTCTGCAAATTAAACAGATCCTTTCTGCTGCTAGGAAAGACTAGAAGGAGCAAAATCCAACTGTGATTGGGAAAAAGGGTCTTCTCGCTCACACACACAGACATACACACATTTTCTTTGTTCCCCTGGGCTTTAAACTTAAAATTTAGAGGTACTCACCTTCACCTTCTTTCCAAAGTAGCCCTTGAGCACAAACTCTCAAAACTCCCTTTACTACCCTGGCTCCACATGGGCAAGGCCTGGGAAACCCATCCACAAATACATGGGTTCTGCTGCCGGCAAGATGGGGCTTACCAGTCTCAGTCCACTGGAGAGGTTAGCTTGGAGTCCCATCTGGGTCACCAAATTGTTAGAAGTAAGTCTTCATCCTGGTTCATCCAAGCCGGGAATAAATAAGCAACATGGTGACTGCTTTGGGAAGATGGTTACAGTTTATTGAAGAAGCAGAAAGAGCAGAGGAGAGAAGGGGTGAGCACATGGGCAAGAGTTTTTTATACCTCTCTAGCCTTTTGTTTGGAATAGTTTCCTCTTTCTGTGGCATGAACTTTGAAATGAGTCTGAGTACTTTTCTAGGCCTTGATATCTGTGATTTAGTCCTATTATGTCCAGAAAGTCATATCCTGCTTCCCTGGGGCTGGGCTAATGAGTCCTAGAGTTTGGGTGGGGTATGCAGATTTTTTCTTTGTCTTCTTGAGTTCCTTGGCTCCAACCTTTTGATGGTTTTACATTTGCATTTGTATAGGGCTGGCTCTTGCTTGGGGCAGAGAAATTTGGGGCCAGGTTTGGTTTCTGCTTTTAAAAATCCTTTTGAGGAAAAATATATTTTTCTGCCCTTTTAATATTTCCTTCTCTGGGGCTCTGACTTCCCTCACAAACACAAAACTAAATCTAACATCAGACCTTTTAAAAATATTATTTGGTTGCCATTTGGTTACAATGGACTATTACTACTTGCATCATCCGCAGGTAGGAACTGGAGAAGCTGCTGATCTTTTGCTTCCATTTAAAAAGACAAGGAAAGGCCAGGTAAAAAGAAAGCGGAAAAGAATGAAGACAATTGAAGATGACAGAATTGCAGACCGAACTATTAACTAGAAAACAAAACACTCCATAGATGCTCATAAAGTACCTGAACTCATTTGAACCACCACCTAATGTTTTTCCTGTGGTGAGTAAAGGGTTCAATAAATCACAATTAGCTGAGTTCCCTTTAAAAACCGAAACTATGAGAGCTTAGTCCAGGTATAATCTCACGCCTACCAGGTTAGTAAAATTCTCAGGACTACATTTCCTTAGACAGACTTACAATTTTCCAACAGTAACAATCCTACCTTGCTTCTTTTTCTACGGATCCAGTCTTCTAAATTCTGCCTCCCTCGCCCCTCCCAAATCTTGAGTCAATAGAGAAAACTTCTTAACTCTAATTATTAGCTGTTTTGTGCTGAGAACCTTTCCCTATCTGCCAAATCCTTTGAAATAACTTCTACTATTGTCACTCAAGTCAAAAGATCATTGCTATGCAGAGTCAGAGATTTCGGGGGGGGGAAAGCATGCTATTAGGGAGGAAGGGGCTAATCCTCATTAACAAAAATTGCCCACCTGTTTTGCAATCAGGCCCTCAAGTAACCTCCTTTGTTGGCAGTAATGACTGTTAGCTTCACTGTGGAGTTTTAAAGCTTTATTATAGCATTAGGGAGAAAGGGAGTGAGAGATAGATGGGACTTGCAAGGCACTTCAGCCTAGAAATTGCACGGAGTATTCACTGGGGTGTTTTCACTACCGCCTCTTTAACCAGATATGCTAGGCCGGGAATGGGAATAAAAATAGGTTTCCTGCTACAAGATTTGAAAACATTTAAAATAAGAGCATTTTGTGGGGAAAAAGGAAAAGGGTCTGTCCAGGGCTAATACACAACATCAACCCTCAGCAAAAGAAACCGTTATAGCTTCCTATTGCTACTAACAATACTAAGGCCACCTCCAGAAAGGCCCCTTAGAATGCAATCCACCAGCCTTTGAGCTAGCAAGAAAGTATGCCAGCATTACATTTGTTTAGTCCAGAGCACAAACACTATTTTCTTTCAGTAATGAGGCTGGTGAATGGTGTGGGCTTTTATAGTTTTAATGGCAGGCAAGTTAAAGAAAGCAATTGGTGGGTTCCTCTGGCTTTGTTTCCTTCCCATTGAGCAATGTTTGCTGGAGGGATAAACAACCATCAATTGCTCTCATTAATGTAAAACGCCACGAGATTGGCCACGTATGGGTGCATGATGGGTTTAGTTACCTCTCAAGAGTGTGCTGTGCCTGTGATCAGTCACTGAGCTATTTCTGAACTAGACCCAAATCCAAAAACAGGTTTGGACACTGTTAGACACAGAAGGTGGAGGATTCCTCCCATTTTATTCTTGGTCTTTCCTCCACCCCGTAACCTGTTAGTTAGCTTTTTTTGAACATGGGTTTAATGCACTTTTGAAATGGGCTAGACCTGTAATAGCACGATGGACAGCTTAGTGGTATGGAGGAGAGGGGAAGTTTTCTCCCACGTCAGTTGGAGTGACAATCAGGGAGGAGAGAGGCACATGGTGTGAAGCAGAAGGTAAGAAGTGATAAGTTGCATTGAATAGCGCTGCAGATGACGGTGGCAGACAGACTCCAGAAATAGTCTATGAAATAGGCAAATAGGCTAAGTGAACAATAAAAACAGTAAAAATGTGGCCTGCTAACACACCTACTGGCAGAAGCAACAGAATAACCAGTAAGGCACCATTTGTGGACAGAAACAGCAGCAACAATTAGGTGAATACAGCACCTTTCAAGGTTTAAATTAATCTGCTGTGTAACATGGTACTAATGTTTTCTCAAGAGAGTACCTTGCGTATGTGTGTGTGTTTATGTATGTGTGTACTGTAGATACTGCAGATCAGTATTTTTGGCGACTATCTGAGCTAGCCTCTACAGTTTTCCTGGCAAGGCTTTGCCCTTGCCTGATTCCTAGGGCTGAGAAAAAGTGACCGGCCCCAGGTCACCCAGCTGTTTTTCTGCCTAAAATAGGATTAGAACTCACCATCTCCTGGTTTCTAGCCTGGCCTTAACTACTAGACCTGGGTGATTCTCCAAGAGAGCATTAGTTATATGTATATATGAAACCTTCATAAAACCTGACAGGTATTTGGAAATACACCAAATTTGCTATTTTGCAGGCAACCCCTGACCGAAATGTATTGAAACAAACTAGATAGTTGTAAATACTGTAAATGAAACAAACTCGATAGTGTTTGTTTCATTGTTTGTTTCTAAACTAAACATTGTCTTAGAAGAGAGCAAGGGCAAAAGAGATCTAAAGAGAAATATTGTTTTGTATCTTGTAAGATTATTTTCATTCCTTCTTTTTTATTTGGTTTTTTTTTTTTAGCATTATAATAAGCCCTGCTTAGAAGGAAAGCATTGCTTCAAAACTGAAAAGGCAAAACACAATTTTAAGTTGCTTCAAGGATGGGCTGGGGAATCAGATGAGATGAAGACAACAGGAGGGCATAGCATTAAAAAAAAATGTCAGTGTGTGTTTATAGCACATTAAGGGAATGTGAGGATAAGCACACACTCTAAAGTTCTTAACATTTAAGTCCTCAGATATGTCCATATGCAAGAGAAAGAGAAGGGTCAACGTGGAATGTCCCTTTTCTTCTTTTTCTGCCACAGATGGGCCCTCTTTCAACAATTGATTCTCCTCTAATCAGTAGCCGGTGAAACTGAGATTGCTTTCCCATCTTCCTTACCTCTTATCAACATCTTCTTATCCTAGCATTATAGGATCATTTTGTCACAGTATTTGGAGAGTGCATGTGACTGGAATATATGTGTGAACAAAGTCTCTGTGTGCACCTGGGTATGAATAAGGGGAGCATCTATGGTAGTATTACTGCTGTTGAGTGTCCAACCACCTTACTTGGCGTGGTCATAGAAATGTTGGCTTACAAATACAAACCAGGCCAGTATTGTCCAATCTTGCCTTACTTCTTGCTCCTGTGAACCACCTGATACAATTTGTATAGAGAAATGGAATTATCAAAGGAGAGTTTAAAATATTTATAGAGATTCAGAATACAACCTGTTTTTTCCTGGTTTGAATTTATTAATGAGATTTATAATTTCGCTGGAGGCCGTTCTGAGGAATTCAAATATAAATAGTTTGTAAGAACACATGAGTCTTATAAGCTAGAGAAATCAAGTCATCAAATAAATGTCCCCCATTTTTACACTGCCTGCAAAGATAGCCCAGAATAATTCAATGTTACCTGTACAGATAATAGTTCTCTATCAGTTTCTTGTCTAGGTCCTTTTTTTAGTAATTACATTTTAATATTTTATTAACTAATATTTGGCAAATTACTATTTATTAAAATTTTGGAAAGGTCTCTCTCTTTAGATATCAATATCCATTGTCATAGCAAGATTTTTTTAAAATCATTTCTGCTGATCCAGAATAATTTCCATCATAGAAATATTTCAATAAGATCATGCAGCATAGTCAATATAGTATATTTGGATTCTCTGTGGGCATTTTCCCACTTAATTCGTTTGTGACACAGATCATTAACATCTAAAACTGGGAGAGAAAGAGGAAGCAAAGGGGGGGGGTTGTAAAAAAAATGGCTCATTTCCATAACTTTTAGCTCATTAAAATGAACTTCATAGTTCATTTTAATAACCACTGAGAAGTGATTACTATCTGGAAGGCTCATAAGAAGCAGAGAAAAAAATGTTTCAGCTGTAGTGAAATATGAACACAATCAATAATACTATTATATCTCATAAAAATAATCTATATTCACCAGAACTATTTAAATCTCCTACCAAAACATTTTTTCTAAAAGCGTGTTGAGATTCTAAGCTGATTATATCCTGAATTAGTTTCTTCCATTGTGTATAATTGCACCTTTCTTCCTTTGAGTTAGAATACGGATTTTATATTAAAATTAACAATTGAGAGGCATTCTTCATTAATATAGCAGGGGCAAAAGGTGTCACAAGAAGACAAATTATCTGAATTCTGGATAATTTGTCTCGTCAACAAAAGGCAGCGTTTAAGATTCATTAAAGCTGTAGTAGCTGACTAAAATTTAAATATTATGGAAATCTTAAAATCTTTAAACTGGAAAATCTTTTAACTAGATTTTGTATATTTTCAGAAGAAGATCAATTCAATGTTTCTTTAACAGCACAAAAAAAGTAAATAATTTTTTTCTTTCACTTTTAACTTGAAAAGTTAACATCACAAAAAAAAATTTGTTAGCATAAACTGTGTTACTATTTTATGTGACTAAACGTAAGCTCAAAGCCAGAACCGGGAGAGGGAAGGGAGGGAAGTGGTTTTAATATTTACATCATCTGTACAATAATTGAATGAAAATTAATGCCTCCAATATTATAAGTTGCCAACAGATGGCAATACTAATATACTACAAGCTCTGATGTGCAGCCTAGCACCTGTTCTCTCCCTTGAGTTGGTGGGAAGTGGCTATGAGGAAGGATTGTGTTGTTATTGTTCATGACATGGGAGCCTCCAGCGAGTACTTGTGCTTTAAGCAACACAACACAATTGAATTTTTGATTGCTGAAGGAATCCCTCCAGTTTAAATCTGCTGCCAAATCTTGTTTATGGTGATGGATGTATTGACATGAGTTTTGTGAGTTTCACTGGACCAAAAATTATAAAGATGATGAACTGGGAAAGCTGTTGTATAGATCAAGAATAAAATGGGTGACCTGTGACAACAACCCAAGATTTTAAGGACAATCATCTGATTATTCCAAAGACAATTACTGTCAAACTTGGCATTTTCACAGGAATGTGTGAATTCCTTTATTGATATTGTTGGTATTGGAAAGTTTTGTGGAACATGAGTTCCTGGCCTGCTGACAGCAAAGATGAAAGCTTCAGGAACTGAAATTTACAAAAATGAAGGTGAGGAAACTCTCCACAGTGTTGTGACAGCCAATGAAACATGACCTCTTCATTACACACACAAACACACACATCCACAGATACCTATGCGTATGTATTATGTTGTTTCTTTGCATGGTAAGCAATGTGAGTTGTCAGTCGTGATCTTGCTGTAAGGCTGTAGAAATCTCCCAGGCATTGGGGCTAGGACAGTGGTTCTCAACCTTTTTCAGGTTGAGACCCCACTTGCGCCACCCATGCGCGGCGCGCGCGATGAAAAAAAATGGCGGACCGCGACGGGCCGATCCGCGCATGCGCGGCACACGCGCAACGGCCCAAACCATGCATGCGTGGCGCGCGCGGCGAAAAAAACAAAAAAACAAAATGGCGGACTGCGACGGGCCGATCTGCGGATGCGCGGCACACGCACGACGGGAAAAAAATGGTGGACTGCGACGGGCCGATCCGTGCATGCGCAGCACGCACGCGCGATGGCCCAAACTGTGCATGCGCGGCGCGCGCGCGATGAAAAAAAAATGGTGGACCGCGGTGTCCGGCGACCCCCGCGAAACAGTCGTTCGACCCCAAATGGGGTCGCGACCCATAGGTTGAGAACCGCTGGGCTAGGGTGTTAATGTCTAATGTCAGTGCAGTAAACCTGCACCGACATTAGACATTAACACCCTAGCCCAGATATTTTAGGGGCCTCAAATGTATTTACTATTTATTATTTTTATACCATTTTTTAACATTATGGATTGTGGTGTCTACTTTTATTTGTCTGCCACCCAGAGTACTTGGATATATAGGCAGCCATATAAATATATTAGCTAAATAAACTTTATTCAATGTGTAATGGACAGGAAGAAAAAAGAGCAATAATGAGGGGGGGGGAAGGCAGAAGATGAAAGGGGAAAAAAAAGAAAAATCTAAGTAGATGTCTGCATTTTCCCTCCCCTTCTTAATTGTTTCTTGCTCTATTTGATTATATTCATTGCAATTATATTTTTTCTATATAGTCTCTATTATATTATCTCATCCTGATTATTTCCCATTTTCTCATCTGCAGCATTTTTCACTTCATCATTGCTTAAAACATGTTTTTTTATCATTCCCATTAGCTTAATTCCCTACACATCCATGACACTTTCTAACACATTTTAATCTGTTCCAGACAGCTTCTATAACATGTTTTTATACAGCTATTTCCCATTCATTCTGTTGGAAAACGAATCTATAGTTTAACCTGCAAATGTTTTGTTTAATTTAAATATCTTAAATATATCTATGGTCTATTTCCTATAAATGTTCTTCCTACAAATATTCTTTTACAATTTTATTTACTCCTTTTTTTCCATTAAAAAAGGAGTAAATAAAATTGTAAAAGAACATTTGTTAAGTATGTATATTAAGAGCTGTTGAAGGTAAAATACCATTTTTGGGTAATGCCAAACAATGTATGTTGTTTGGCATTATCCAAAAATGGCTGTTTCACCGTCAACAGCTCTTATTATCCTTCAATTTTCTACAATTCTCTAAATCTTTTACTTTAAAAAATGAAATCAGAGCAAACTTTTTGGCTATGTGTACAGACCTATTTTTAAATCAATTAGACTTATTTCTACAATTTTCATTTTAATTAAGCTAAAAAGCAACAGAAGAAATGAAAACAGAAACCAGGAAAGGAATAGAACACGTGCACATAAATAGAGTAAAAAACCATAACTCATTTATCTTGTTATTTATCATTTTTAAAATTAATATTGTTGTTGTATAAGCTTCATTCAGGTGAAAGAAAAATTCAGAAGATAGGATCTGATATAATGATTAATTTTTTAAAAAAAATCCCTGAAAATATGTGTTTATATTTTTTTTTCCAAAACCAGTAGCTAGTAGCCATCACCTCTTTTGTTCTTTTGCTTCTTCCTTCCCCTGACCACTGTCCTCTACTTAAATATTTTTATAATCTTCTGTGATTATTGCTCATTTCTGTTTAAATCATTTCAGTTGTTTTTAAACAGTTTCTTTTTCTTCGAAAGTCATATTCTAAGTCTTTTTTTAGCTTACCTAGCTGTGTCATATGTTATATATAAAGGATCCATTCCTGCTTGAATTTGGTTAGACTTCTATTATGAAAACATAGTCAATTTTTCCATTGCTGCATGTTCTCCAATTTTGGTTTTCCAAGCTTGTATTGTTGACAAGGTTTCTCTTTTCTAATGTTGTGCCAGATTGGTTCTTCCTGATGTTAGAATCTAACCTAATAAATTAGGATGCATTTCATTTGTAATCTCTGGGATTATGCTTAATAAAAATATGTTGTTTTCAGATTTTATTTTTCAGAATGTTCTAGAGGTTTTGGTCTATTTCTTTCCAATTCTTTTTAGTCTTTTTTTAATGACCACCTCATACTAACATTCTTGCTTAAGGTATTTTCAATATTTACTGCTGTTTAGCAATTGTTGATGAGTTATATATCATCTCTGTTAAATTTTATACCAATTTTTTCCAAAATTTTCTCTTAGTGTAAATTTCATTATTTTTTTCCATAGCTGTTATCGTTGTTTCTCTGTTATTATGTTTTTAGAATTTTGCATTCATTTTATCATGGAATTGTTGACTTAAAATTCTGTCATCTTTCCCAGGGTCCCTTTTTCTTTTCTGAGATTTTTATTTTTCTAGTTTTTTGCTAATATATTAACCTAAAACTATTTTTGTGTTAACCAACCAACCAAACCAGTATTTATGTTTAAATTCTGGAAAATGTGATAGTACACAGCATTCCCATAATCTACTAAAGAAGATATTCATTTTTTTTCCTAAAATCTAAAGAGGAGGCATATCAAGATCAGTTCTTGACAAATCTATGCTGACTTCAAAGAATGTTCATAATGCTTTCCAGGTTCCATTCAACTGTGTTTTTTATAATCTACTCTATAATCTTCCCTATTGTAAGTGATGGATTCATATATCTGTGGTTTTCTGATTCCCTCATATCTTCCCCTTTGGAAGATGAGGATGTCACTTTTTTTGCTTGGACTTAAATGACAAAATAAATCCATGACTTCCTCAGAAGTTTCAACACTCTATTCTATTAAAAAAATACTCAAATCCTATGCGCGCGCACACACACGCACACACACACACACACATTAACTGATCAAATGTCAAATTCCACTATAACTCACCAGCAAACACATAATTATTATAGAATCCAATACCATCCCAATATATAAATAAAGGCAATAATCCCTGAGCAAATCTTTCTCTTTATTCCACAGATCTTCATATTCCAGAGAAAAAATAATGATTTTCTATATATATAAACACACACACAGGTCATTTTTCATTCCTAAAAACAATTCCAAATAATATAGATAGAGAACATTTAAACACTATTAGACAATGTTCCCTCCAGTGAACACATGATATTATATAGTATACAATGCTAAGGCAACAGTACAGTTGGAAAAGCTATTAATTTATCCAGCTTTTCATCTCGCTTGAAAGGAGCTCTACAATTCTGGGTTCCCACGATATTAACCATACAGAGGACTTAAGGTGGTTTAATTCTGATTCAGATCCAGTTTATTTAAAAGTAGGAGATATGTGCGTACCTATGGATTTATTTTTTTTAATGTTGTGATTCAACACAACATTTCCTTGTTGGCGGAACCTCTTGCCTTACTCTCCTCTTGGCCTATGGGTCTTGGAAGGGAAAGGCTACAATGAAGGCTTTGCAGCACCTCTTCACTGATCTAGGCAAGACCTCTGTCAGCTTCCCCTTCGTTTACAGAATCATTCAATAGTGCAATGTGTCGGGCCACCAGTTTATATCTTCCTGGGGTTGAAAGGTCTTTTGTTACTGCAGGATCTGTAGTACTCAGGGTAAGATAGTGTTATTCATTTGTTCTTGACATCTTTTAGTCGCCCAAAGTGAAGAACAATCATGGATCATCTACAACTGACTTATGAGGGTTTCAGAAGTGAAAATGATGGCAGAATGAAAGTACCTTTAGTTTAGTTCAGTTGTCCATTTGTCCAAATAAAGTCCATGTTTCCCATTTCTGTACAGTTGGCAATGTGGTTAAATTTGCATGGATTTTAACACAGATTTTTAACGCATTTCCCCAGTACAGTATATACACATTTTTAAATGCACTTTGAGTTAGGAGCTGCATTGCAAGATTTGGGGGATAAAACACCAATTTCAGTAAAGAATTATCTTTGGTTTCATGTAATCATTGAGATGCAGTTAATAATTTCTGCCCTTTCCCTAGAAGTACTGTAGAGTGGCCTTGCCTCTGGCAGCTGTACCTTATTAAGCTGATTAAGCAAAAGAAACTCTCTCCATTAAATGGCTGAACTTTTGAGTAAATATATTGTATAGTCATGGAACGACTTTTAACATGGTGCCTTACAAAAGTTTTGGACTTCAAATCCCCTAACCCTCAGCCATCTCCACTGGTAGAAGAGGATTGGAATTGGTCCCAATGAAGGCTACTATAAAGGAGTAGAGAATCCTCTCTTTTTCTCAATATAGTCACCCATAAAGCAGAGAAAAAATATGGTTCTTGTATAGATACATTCAAATACATATTAGATTTCAAACGTTCAAAGACTTGAAAGGATCCTATTATTTTCCTGCTCTGTTCCCTAAACAATAACATCTGCCATAGGTTCACTAGTTATTTGATATTACTGTAACCCACATTGTACATCACACTTCAGTGATAATTAGTGGAACAAATATAGCAAACCACCCAAAAAGGAATGTGCATGCAAGGATGTAATATAAACAGACCTTAAAATTTGCATTTTCTTTATTTCTTCTTACTTAATGAATGGAAAATGAGTGGGCCTAATGTTTATGCCAGCTGAGCCCCCTTGAAAGGGCTCACTCAGAAAAGCTAAGTCAACTTAGGAATAAGCGGAACAGTACTGAGGATTAGGAATCTAAGGCTCCTTATTCATTTGCACACAGAATTTGCACACAGAATTTTGGCAGTTCTACTTTTTGATTTACACAGGGGAGAAGGTGAAAAAAAAACTGTCTTGCCTGCAAGATAAACTTATATTTTAAAGAGATACATTTTCAGTGATGGAAAGTTTTCAACTGCAAGTCCAAATACTTTCCAATGTACAGCTGCAATCCTTTGGCAGATGTCATCGGGTAGAAAAAATGGTAGTCCTTACACTCAAGTTACTATAGGCCCCTGCCTCCCTCCCTCCTTCTTGAATGATAGAATAACAAAAAAAAATCATGCTTCAGCCAGAATAACTGATAAAGTTGTTGCATAAATATGAATTTAGTGTTCTCACATTTTTAAAACAAGCTTCTTCTTACATAAAATGGAGGCATATGTAAAAGAAAATATATATTTATATTCATAAAATGAACAGCAGTGACATGTGGGTAAATTTCAAAATTCAGAAACTCTACATAATAGTCTCTGCATAACTGCAACAACCCCCTATATGTATGTATCTCTATCCATCCTTATTTCAGTTTCTATTACTTTCAATAAATGAATATAAGGCAACTATAGCTAATGTTCCAATTGCAGAATAGTGAGAAGGGTATATTCCCAAGTCTTTGCTGTAGGTAAATATTATCAAATATTAAGGGCCTGTCATATTAGGGATTTTCTATATTTCCCAGAAGTTTCCTTTTTACTTCCTTTTTTCAATTCCCCCTCTTTCCTTCTATGTGTATAAAAATATGCTGGGTGCATTTGCAGTTTGTGTATGGATCCAATACTAAGGGGACCAACTTTTTTACAATGAAAAGGAGGACACAAATAAATTGAAGAAAAAATATTGTAAATAAAAGAAACATTTTATTCATTGCAACAATAATACAGACAACTTACATGTGCAAAGTTTGCCGGCCAGGTGTTTTGGCGCGCTCAGCAGCAATTCCTATTGGCTTTCGAAAGCCAATAGTGGGAGTAGCACAGCTCATGCGAAAGTTGAAAAAGACCCATCAGAAAAAGGTGCTGGAATGTCGTTCTGAGCGTTCTATGAGGGGAAAAAAAGCCCTGCAGATTAGTCTTCAAATATCGAAAAGGAGGACATGAAGGAGGACACTTTTCATGGGAGGACAGAACTTACAAAAGGAGGACTGTCCTCTCTAAAGGAGGACGGCTGGTCACCTTACAATACAGCAGGGGGCCCCAACCCCCAGGCTGTGACCCAGTGTGGCCCATTCAGCTGTGGAATTGGTGGGTGAATGTGCGCATGCGCAACTCTACACTCGTGAAAGTGGTGCATGCAAAACCATCCCCTCTCCCCCTCCCCAACTGAGTTTGGATCCTAATCAAATGGAGACCTTGTAGATGGGTGGTTCTTGGTTTGAAGGATTAAGAAGTTTTTCTGACGTAAATGAGGTTGCAAATCATGTTGCACTTCCTTAAAGAGAACAGATATGGGGAAAGTACTTCTAGAGTACTGCTTCTTTTTCCTTACTCAAAGTGATCCTCATGGCTAGACATGCCTATTGCAAGCTCTTATGGTGTACCAGTCATGCCCTTTTCTAGAGAGGGACAATTTATAGATAGTTTTTCATGTGTTGGTAACCCCACATTCAGAAAATTGTAATCTGTTCCAGATGGTCTTGAAGTTGCAGTTTGTGCAGCACGGGACAGCCAAATTGTTGAGCCTGACACATTTAGCCATGCACATAATGTACATAATGAAGCAATTGCACCCCCTGCCAATCAAGAATTGTGCCTTTTTTTAAAAAAATGGGGCTGATATATCACTTCTCTTCTATAAATATGTAGATAATGAGATCATAATGGATGATCATTAGATCCATCCTGCTACATGGACCAAAAAATGCTGAAACCTGTGT
Organism: Bothrops alternatus; assembly: GCA_034064705.1. Taxonomy (NCBI): domain Eukaryota; kingdom Metazoa; phylum Chordata; class Lepidosauria; order Squamata; family Viperidae; genus Bothrops; species Bothrops alternatus. The sequence goes on along the minus strand of JARGCV010000031.1, from coordinate 401,844 downwards.
AAAGGGGCCTTTTCTGTGGTGGCAACCTATGCTCTGGAATGCTCTTCCCCTGGAAATCAGGGGTGTGTGTGTGTGTGTCTATTTTATGTCTTTTAAGTGTCTGTTGAAAATTCCCCACCCAGGACATTCCAGTATGCATCCTGGAAGAAACACTCTTTTCTTCTTTCTCTCTATCAATTCACTGAATATATTTATTGAACATTGTTTCATATATTTTAATGTATTGTTTTATTATGTATTTTATTGTTACTGTAATTACATTGCAACAATTACATTTGATTATATAACAATATTGCCATTATATTATAATTTATTTCTTTAGCTTACAAACTACTTTCTATGCCAAACTTATTGACTACTTTATCTGAGAAACTTATTACAAACCAGTTTGGTATAGAAAGTAGTATGCAAGTCAAACAAATGAATACATACTTATATGGATACAAAGTGATGGATAGGTATAATAAATAAATAATATATTTAGGCATAATGAAGAATAAATGATACACCACGATCAGAACACATTCTGATTGCCCTAAATGCAATTGGATTATCTCTAGAAATAAACAGACTCAAAATTTCTCCCAGTAGAGCCAGTATACCAAGAATTCTGTGAATTACAGTCTTAACCAGTCTGAAGGACAGTAAATTAGGGGAAATTAGTGTCAGCTTTTACTCAGGTACTTAGAGATCATTTAATGTTTATAAGACATGCCTCCTCCTTCCACAGGACACCTCTAAGTGTGAATTCTTCACAGAGAGATCCATTTTAACTTGATTCATGTTCTCTCCCCATTCTGTTTCCAGTGGGGAAGGATTGTGCGATTCAGCCTCAAACAGCAGTGAAGTGTCTACAACAAAATATCTGTGATATCTGAACATACCTGTTCTTTCACCACAAGAATTTGATTTCTATTTTATGTGCCTCTGGGGCTGCACTTCAACTCTCTGGGTTAGAAATGGGAACAAAGTGGTTGTTTTACTGGGCTGAGCACAGTAAAACATGATACACGTGAGAAATAATAGGTTACAGTAGAAATCTAGCTGTTTCTGCTCCATAATAAATCTCACTGAGGTATGGGATTGCCAGGAAATATGTATATGGCTGGAGTATAAAAATGATAGCAATAGCAAAATTCTTAACTTCATCACATACCCAAATATATATTTCAGGCTTCAGATCATGATAGCATTATTATTTTACTGTGTTGTTGTTATCATCATTCACATCTGAGCAGTAGAACAGATGTTGTTAGTGAGATGGGCAGCATATAAACTTAATAAATAAACAAAATTGCTAAAAATAATATTTCATAAGAGAAGGGAAGCATTAAACATTTGGTAACGTGAATACCACATTTTGATGTACAATAGGTTAGACCAGTATATTTTAGTCCATAGTTATCTGCCTAAATTGCACTGTAATTCCACCATTTTTTTCTTTCATAAAGCTTATTAAATGTATATGTATTTCCCCAAGCATTTGGGGAAAGTATATTATTTATTTTGTGTTTTGTTGTATGTTTTAGAATATTTCATTAAAATTTTCATCTGCTTGAAATGCAAAAATGCAACTCTAGAAACAAATCCCACTGGTAACATCACAGGATTACAACATAAACACAAATACCTAGAACAGATATTTATTTATACATAAGAAATACTTCGAACTGACTATGAGATTAAACATTTCTTTAATATCCTGGGATCTGTAACAGATCTGTGTGCAGTCTTCCAAATTCTACACCAAACTCACTTGAGTTCGGCGAGCATTAGAAAATGTATGTTATAATCGGATTGCACTGATTTGCACTCAGCCATGACTTTGGTGTTTCCTGATTGCTCAAAAGGAAAGTACACTATTGGTGTGACTTCATTGACTTCATTGATGTCACACCAAAAATAAAGCTAGCTCTTACACCTTGATTACAAAACTGTAATATTAACATAGAGAGATAAATATTATGTAGGAAATGATCATCAGTCTTGAATCCCTTCACGCCCACAAGAAATCTAAGTTCAGCCCACCTTGAATTCCATTGAATCTTATCTACCGCCAAATTGCTGTGACCATTAGTAATTCAGATTCTTGCAGAGAGTGTTAGCATGCAATAAACCGGTATTCATTTGAAGCCCTCTGGTTCCTGATTATTTCCTTTACCTTTTGGAGGAAATGCAGAAAAGTGATGCAAAACATACCGGTACTAAGAAAAAAACTTTTAGCTGACCAAATTGACTGTGCTGATAAAAGAAAAGAACATAAGTACTTTTGTTTCTACTTAGAAACTGCTTCTGGAATTTGTGTTTGAGGTGGAAAAAAATGATATTATGATTTTGGGTTTTACCGATTAGACTGATTTGCCAATACAGAAATGGTTAATGTGTACTACTATAGAAATATAAAAAGTTGAGATTTTATGTTAATGTCCGATTTTACTGCAACAGAGAAGAGTTGGAAGTCAATGCCTTTTATTTCATCCCCTTCACTTCTTCCAACTTTTTTGTTTTTCCCTTTTTCTACAGTTGTCTCCTACTATTTGCTTTTGTATTTTCACATTTATGTTATAAATGAATAAAACTAATAAAAAAAACAGAAAGAAAAAAGCTTTTAGCATGTAGGCTTCTGTCCTTCCTGGAAAATCTGTGATTTTAGTCAGCTAAAGGTGTTGATTCCTTGAAGGAGACATTCAACTAAATCATCACTTGTTTCCCCCCCCCCCTGGAATCCCTTTGATTAATCTGTAAGGTAGAGAACTGTTCCACTCCAGTATTATGGGAACTCTCACCAGTCTGTTAAAGTTCTTCACATTTGCTCTAAACAGATACCTTGTTGGTAAAGTTACAAGGGATCTATCACCAGGGTCTAAAAATGAAAATGTTCAAGGTGTTTCATATCATGTGATACAAATTTATATCTCATGTAGAAACTACAGGTTTGCCAGCTTGTGCAGGGGAAAGCGTAACAAGTTGCAGTTCTATGCTCCAACTCTCCCATTCAGGATGCTCCTATTTGCCTCCAAGTGAACAAGTCAGGGAGAGCTGGATTCTTGTTCTACAGAAGGCAATGTGATCACTGAGGACTCTTGTCAGCTTTACCTGTACATCCCTATCCTGCAATCTTATATTATCTCCTTCAGTCATTTTGCAATTATGCTACTCCAGTTATATGAACTGAAAAGAGCAAGGATACATTTCATGCACATAAGAATTCTACTGCCTCACCTTTGCATTACTGTTTACTTGGAAGCCTTTTTAATGGCAGTGGAAACCATTATCTAAGCATGCCAGCTTCTTTGTGGTTTAAGACCTGATCTTTCTGGGTTCTAAATTGAGCAAAGGCTGTATGTTGGTAGAGATAATTCAGATATTGAAACTTAAAAAGCCAATGATAAAATATGTACAGGTAGTCCTTGCCTAACAACTGTCCTGTTTAGTGACAGTTTTAAGATGATGGCAGTGGAAAAGTAATTTTACACCTGGTGCTTGCATTTGCAACTGTTGCAGTGTCCACATGGTTATGTGATTGAGATTCAGGCCCTTCATGATTGGCAGGTGTTTACACCTGTCACAGCATCAGGTGGTCGCATGGTCACCATTTACCTTCTTCATAGCCAGCCCCCAACAAGCGGAGGCAATGGAGAAGCCAGCAGTAAAATGCAAGTCAGGGCCATATGATGTCACATTTAACAACCTTGTCACCTAGTGTTGGCATTGCCAGTCCCAATTGTGATCATTAAGTAAGGATTATATGTAGCGAAGGATGAAAGTTCAACTGATTTGTCTCTGCTTCATCTTAATTGGACAATGATTCAACACTTGAAGAGGTGTTAGCAGAAGATGAGTAAGTAGGCAGGAAGGTAGATAGATGAGGAGAGAGAGAGAGAGAGAGAGAGAGAGAGAGAGAGAGAGAGAGAGAGAGAGAGAGAGAGAGAGAGAGAGAGAGAGAGAGAGAGAGAGAGAGAGAGATGCCTGCAAACAGTAGGAAATACTACATTCTCTACTATATCTGAATTAAAATAAGTCTCTTTGCATATTCAGTTAATTCCGTTAATTGCATGTCAATTTCCACTGCTCAAGAAGTGGAAATGCATCACTGAATTGGAAATATTATTTTAATGTTTTTCAAATAAGACAATACAAAGCATCAGGAAATCAAATAATACTTTAGCAAGTACAAACTGCAATGAGCAACTGAGTTAAAGTTCTACTTTGACAATAAGAATTAAAAAGTAATATGCTCAATGTCAAATCCTTATTGAAAATTTACTTCAGAAGTTGGAAAAGGTGCAAAAAAATGTGGCTTCTAACTTTTAACTTCTCCCTTTGGTTTCATTTGTTTAAGTGTGAGGATAATTTTGTTCAGTACAAAGAATGGGATGATAGAGCGTTTTATAAAATTAGAGATTTAATTATAAATAAAACCTACAATTAAATACATTTTACAAAATCATTGGTGATAATACCAGCATGATTTCAAATTCATTAAGGTTGATCATGTTTTTGGTAAACTATCTAAATGTCATTGATTAACACCGCTAATAACACTGAAGATTGACAGATATACAATCCGTTAAATAGGAAATAAATCTTATATTAAAATAGTTTTCCTGAAAATTGTATATAAATTGTTTCTCAAACTGGGAATAATTACTTAAAGATAAGGAGCTGTGGTAGTGTGGTGGTTAGAATGCAGTATTGCAGACAAACTCTGCCAACTGCCAAGGGTTTGATCCTGATCGGCTAAAGGTTGACTCAGCCTTCCATCCTTCTAAGGTCAGTAAAATGAGGACCCAGATTAGTGGGGACAATATGTTGATGTTGTAAACAGCTCAGAGAGTGCTGTAAAGCACTATGGAGTGGTATATAAGTGCTATTGCTGTTGTCACCTTCAAGGACTACCCTTGGAATATTTAGGGGATAATAGAACAAATTGTAATTATTTGTTTGTGTGGTGAGGATCCAGTTTGAAACTGCCACTGCCAAGAAACTAGTGTAAAACAACAATCTGTTGGGGTTTTTTTTTTTTTTGTGAACTAATGAGACTATTTGAGCATAGGAAAAGAAATAATTGACCCAAGAACCATTGCTGTGAGATCTGAATTTGACAGATTGTATTGAAACTCTTAGTGGTGCTATACTCATTTTAAAGCTATTTCAGAAAACTGGTAAGAATTTACCATGCAGATAATTCATAGGGAATGTTGCATTCTATCCTGTAAGCTGGAAGGAGATCAGCACATTTTACATCTTCAATAGCACTGCCTAATTAGATTGTTCTTTTGATTGGAAGTTTCTTAAAGAAATGGAGAAATTGCCAAATAATTTTAATAATATTTTCATTATGAAGTGGGTTAATTGTTCCTAACTTATATAAATTGATGCTTTATTTAAAAATGAATTTATTTATTGTTAATTGCCAGTTTGTTATGGCAGAACATTGGAAAAGTAAAAATAGATCTTTTAATTGAATCAGTGATATTTAAAAGTGTGGAAAATTGCTTTGGCTTTACCAATTTCAAATAGTTCTGAAAAAGGTGAAAGTATACTCAAATCTGTTCATCATTTATTGGTTATATTAAATGTGCTTTTCCATATTGGTTACAGCTGTCTGTAGAAAAGTCATGTCAAACATAAATATCAAATGTGGATGTTTAAAGTGAATCCCTACACTATATACCTTTCTTATTTCTGTTTTTGTCACTGACTTATTTTTTGTCTATTTTGCAAATATAAAAAAGAGGTGGGATACTGGAAGCTATAACTTTGCATAAATATGTTGTGGTATACATCTAAATACACGTTAGGAAGCCATTGCAATAGCTTAGAGACAATCCCTATGAGATAGGGAGAAACACCGAGTAGGCGGTGTATATTTCTTTTCCTCTTCAGTGCTACCTCTGAGTAAGCAATATCAGTGGTACCTGCAGGAAAGTGGGAGGGGTTAAAATCTGCAAGATCATCATCATCAGACTCCATCCAATTCTGGAATTATACCTTACACCCTTTGAAAGTCACCATTGGTTCAGTTTTCTTGATAGTTTCCTGTAATTATTTCATAAGCTCTCAGGTGAATAGAGTTTGAGAATGGCATGAAAGATGGAATTGCTTCCTGTTTGTTATTGTTATTATCAGCCTGAATTGGCCCATTGCAAAATGAAACATTCTTCATTGAAGTATAAGGGTCAACAGCTACCCGAAGAACTTGAGGTTCCAAGAGGGCAAATCAGGAGACTCAAGTGGAGGCTTCCAAGATAAACAGCACTTTAATTGATCAAGTGAAGTTGCTGGCTGGAACACTGTCTGAAACACTGGCAGCTGTGTTCAGAAGTGCCACACCATGGTCAGTCAGGCATTTCCTTATATAGGCAGCAACAGCCAATTACAGAGTTACACATGTCAGTACACATAGTATCAGTCAATCACATTTCATTCTTTTCCCACTCTTTTCCTTGTCTCTGGGTCTGTGTAAATATTCTTCCTATCTTCATAAAATGGCATCCCTAACGCAAGCACAGTTTACAGAAGCAAAATGGTGGCAGTTAGGCTAACAACAAGAATAAGTTTTCATCCTTTTATACAAACCCTATAGAAAGTTATGTCAACCATAGTTTCAATTGGGAAAATGTGACAATTCTAGATCAGGCCAAATCAAAAAATGCCAGGAAATTTCTAGAAGCCTGGCAGTCTGACAAATCAGCCATTAATAGACACATAGACATTAACAACATCTATAGACAATGCAAAAGAGACAATCAACTAGCCCAAAAGAGAGAAAGACTCCAGCACCTCTCTACCAGTAAACAGCACTCAGATCAGCATAGATTACTCCAAGGTCAACTTCAGACCAACTATCAAGTAAGCAGTACCCTAATCAAGAAACTGCAAAAGAGCCATTAGTAAACAGCCCAAGAAAGAATCCCTAAGACCGCCCCCACCCACACAGACAGGCAAGACACCAGAATATAAACAGACAACAAACAGCACTCCTTATTAGGACTGATATGTTACCTAGTTAGGGCAATGAAATGTCTGCAAGAAAACAAGTAAGCTCAGAGAGCACCAAGGACCCCTCATTTCAACCCTGAGTTACAAATATTCTTAATTGGTACTTTAGAACTGCTGGGGATTTGAATAAAGACCTCTAAGTCATGTGGTGTGTGTGTGTGTGTGTGTGTGTGTGAGGGAGGGAGAGAGAGAGAGAGAGAGAGAGAGAGAGAGAGAGAGAGAGAGAGAGAGAGAGAGAGAGAGAGAGAGAGAGAGAGAGAGAGAGAGAGAGAGAGAGAGAGAGAGAGAGAGAGAGAGAGAGAGGGCAGGGCAGGGCAAAAATTTATTTACATCTGCCTTTATTATTTTAACAAGTAACACGGTGGTGAACACATACAATATTCCTTCCTCCTCCTATTTTCTCCCAAACAACCACCCTGTAAGGTGGATTGGGCTGAGAGACAGGGACTGGCCCAAAGTCACCCAGCCAGCTTTCATGGTTGAGGCAGATTTGAACTCATGGTCTCTTGCTTTCTAGCCTGGTGCCTTAACCACTACACCAGCCTGGTTCCTATTATACTATACTGATTCTCTCTTTTCCATGTGTTACCAGCAAAAAGAAAGACATGTGGAACAGAAGTAAAGCACACACTTTCCCTCTAAAGTCCCAGGTAAAAAAATAAAATAAAATACTACATGCTAGCATGCTAGCAGGTACTGTCACACACAAATCATTTTAAAAATTAATCTGAATATGACAAAGAAACATGTAGCTACTGATTTCCCAATTGTCCAAACAGGGCTGAAGGGCAGCTGGCATTTTGGAAGAGTAAATGACTTATTTAAGAAGCTGTGCTCTTTATTCAGTGACCCTTAGCTGCATTGAAGGATGCCCAGTTCAAAATATCCCTCCCCTCCCCACCCCGCTCATCATCCCAGGGGTTCAAAATGGCATTCATTTGTGGAGGCTCTTTCACAGAAGCCAAGCAGGGAAGTTGGAGATGCCCTAAAACTGCGAAATCTACAAAGACAAAATTGAGCAATTTGTCCTAATCCACAGAAATGGGTGGCTGAATGCATGTCCTACACAAAATTATACATCTTGTTTGAGAGCAAGATTGCATAGCTCTAATCAAGGCATCACAACCTCAACAAGAAGAAATTGGACCATTGTGGTTTTCTCAGAGGAGAACAAAAGAATTACAAGAATGGGTAATATATTGTACCACTTTGAAGATTTTGAGAACGCCAAATGAAGGTGTGTTTTTTGTTCACTGCAGAAAAGTGCTCTTTATTATTGTTGCACTTTAGTGAAAAGTGTAGCATTAATTTATCTGGTCACTTCTTTTTTCTTTTAAGGGGATAAAAGCTATATGTTCAGTAAAATAAAAGTAATTCTGATTTCTGCATTAAAAATTACTCTTTTTAGGAGGATATACCTACTGTCTTAGATCTGAATAATTTCTTTTTTCACACATCATAATTTTATTTAATTGACATATGTATATGTGTGTGTCTGAATAAATCTGTTACCTCAAGATTATGATTATACTGAGAGCTAATAACTTTGAGTCATTTGAGGTACCTTTACTTCTTGCTGGAGGTAAGGAAAAATGGCAACAGTGGGGGTTGGGAGTCAAGATTAAACAAACACCCTTGTTGATACTACTGAGTATACTTGTACCACCTTAAAAACAACAACAAAAATCTTCATTTAAACTTAACTATGTAATCTGAACCACTTCGATTTAATTCTGAGCAGACTTCATCATACAGCAGATTTGTGCAATAACATCTGCTCACTTTGAAGATCTGCTCTTTGGATGAAAAAAAAAATCATTTAATCTGGATTCACATCTATCGTTGAGTGGAAAACCTGACCAGCTTATTTTCTAAGTTCAGAGAGTGTGGTTTGTAAATGAATAGAGTCCCCACCTGCATTGGTAATTGTATACTCCAGTAACGGTTCTAATTTTACTATTTGTATAATACTAGGACTGGCTCTGGAAAATATCTTCTGCCAAGCTGCTTGAAGTCGAGAAAAGACCATCTGTGGCTACTCTGACAATCATAAAAAACAAAAGAAGGGGGACAATCCTCTTCCTATGTTGTTCCCAAACCCTTTCACAACCTTTCATGCAGACGCTCTCAGTTGCTTGGCTCTTTTTAGCAGAGTTCATTTTGTTTGCCCAACCAGTAGTACAAATTTATGACACTGGTATATCATCTATATTTCAAATGCACTGTGGCGCGCGCACACACGGACACAAGGATACGCACACAAAGAGGACTTGCAGAAATGTTTGATGGTAATTTAGTTTGGAGAACATGTGAAAGATCAGCCTGATGTTTTATATAATAGGAAACTGTAGATTTCATTTCATTTATTGGATTTCTATGCCGCCCTATTCCGAGAACTCAGGGCGGCTCACAGCATAAATAGAAATCAACATTAAAATACATATAAAATACATATAAAAGGAACCCCTGAATTAAAAAACCAATCATCCAACTAACATGCACACAAACATACACTGGCTAGGGGCAAGATGTTAACTGCCCCAGGCCTGTCGGCAAAGATATGTCTTGAGCAGTTTACGAAAGGCGGAGAGGGTGGGGGCAATATGGATCTCCGGGGGGAGTTGATTCCAGAGGGCCGGGGCCGCAACAGAGAAGGCTCTTCCCCTAGGCCCCGCCAGGCAACACTGTCTGGCTGACGGGACCTGGAGAAGGCCGACTCTGTGGGCCCCAACCGGTCACAGGGTTTCATGACGCAGCAGACGGTCCCGTAAGTAACCTGGTCCGGTGCCATGTAGATTTATAGTCTGTTAACTAAATCTGTAAAATTTAGATTTATAGTCTGTTAACTAAATCTGTAAAATTTAGATTTATAGTCTGTTAACTAAATCTGTAAAATTTAGATTTATAGTCTGTTAACTAAATCTGTAAAATATTCTACATTAGTTTAAATTTAAGGGAACAGGGAGAAGAATGGATGTTCTAAATACAGGTAGTCCTCGACTCATGAATACAACTGAGCCCAAAGTTTCTGTTGTTAAGTGAGACGTTTGTTCAGTGAATTTTGCCCCATTTCATGACCTTTCTTGCCACAACTGTTAAGTGAAACAGTTGATAAGTTAGTAGCCCTGGTTTTAAGTGAATCTTGCTTCCCTGTTGAATTTGCTTGTCAGAAGGTCGCAAAAGGGGATCACAGTACCTTGGGACACTGCAGCCGTCATCAATATGAACCAGTTGCTAAGCATCTGAATTTTGATCACGTGACCATGGGGATGGTGCAAAGGTCGTAATTTTGAAAAGTATTTTTTTCAGTGCCGTTGTGACTTTCAACAGTCACCAAATGAACTGTTGTAAGTCGAGGACTAGCTGTAGTGTTCAAAGAAATATTAGATTAAATTAGTCCCTATAAGAATCAGAGAAACTGAAGGAAGGATACTTTATATAACTATGGAAAACCTAGAGTCCTCAAATACTGCTATAATCCATAGCTCATCACTCCCAAGCATGGTTATGCAGATGGGAGTTGGAGTCCAACAATACAATATAATATCTAGAAAGTCATATACTACTTAGTTCAGCTTTAAAAGGGAAAGGAGGTCAAAAGGTATAAGTATTTTCAGGAAAAAAAAGGGAGAATTAAGATTTCATCCACCCACTAATATAGTATGCCTGACAAATGCCAGTATTTATTTCTGAGCAGTACAATTGTCTAATTAAACCAGCATGTGTTTGTGGCATTTCACTTCTCTTAAATTGGAAAAATCTGTGTATGGTGAATGCAAACCCGACTCCTCTTTAGATTCTCTGATCTTCATCTTAGCAGTTACATTCTTTTTGCTCTAATAAAACTGACATAGAAGGGACATACAGAAATCAACCATCTAAACATTCATGAAGAATCAGTCTGTATCAATAAAATTTGACAATGTCCATTTAAAAGCCATAACCTTTGACCCTGTAGTTCTCTGGAGCGTGTATCCAATACTAGCTCTAAGTCTGACCGCTCTTCAGGGTTTTCTATATCACTGAATCCAGCTTTTCACCTGTGCAGTTGCCAACTGCTCCTCCTTCACTGCTCCTTCAGAATCATGTGACCATCTGCAAGCTACCTGCATTGAGCGAGTAGGAAATAGCATCCACTGCTCCTCCTATATGTAACCACATTACCATTCAAGGGGTGGATTAACAAATTCTGTAAGACATAACAGTGAAGAACAGGAGAAGTTCTGGAAGTCCCGTGTTAGTGGACCCTCTCGTGTGTCATGGGTTATTACCTGATGCCTCATCATATCCCTCTTTATACCAGCTCTACAAATGTCTCTATTTATGGTATACAATAGTTCTCAAGAAGAGAGGGGAGATCATTTCAGTTTGGAAATTCCTTCCATAGCACTTTCCTTTATTTGCTTTCCCAAAAAAAAGAGAGGAAAAAAAAAAGGACTCAGAACTGTATGAAGCAAGCAGCTGCCACTCAGAGGGTCAGGATATTACACAGCTGTGGTAGAGATTGAAAGCCTTGAAAGACGGCGTTTAAGGGGTGACTTGATCGAAGTGTATAAAATCATGCATGGGATAGAAAAGGTGGATAGAGAAACATTCTTTTCTCTATCACACAATACCAGGACAAGGGGGCACTCCCTAAAGCTGATAGCTAAGAAAGTGAGAACAAATAAAGGGAAATATTTCTTCACCCAGAGGGTCATTGGTTTATGGAATTCACTTCCAGAAGGGGTCATGACAGCTGTCAGCCTTGACAGCTTCAAGGCAGGGCTAGATAGATTCATGGATGCCAAGTGTATCGGTGGTTATTAAAACGGATGTCCATGTGCCGCCTCTATGTTGGTTGAGGCAGGCAGGATTCCCTTGGGTACCATTTGTTGGGGGTCAAGGGAAAGGGAGGGTTTTGCCTTCTCCTTCTGCTCAAGATCCCCATGTACAATTGGTGGGCCGCTGTGTGACACAGAATGCTGGACTCGATGGGCTTTGGCCTGATTCAGCATGGCTCTTCTTATGTTCTTATGTTCTTATGTAGATGAAGAAGAGGGCCAAATCCAACACACACTGAAGATTCTTGAAGTAATTCCAGGGCAGAGCCCACTAGGAAAAGAGAAGGGATGCAGCACGGGGGGGGGGGGAAGGTAGAAGTAAAGTGAAGATCTGGGAGGAGGTGGTGGAGAAGGAAGAAGTAAATTCCCAAGGCAATGATGGAGTGAGGTAGGAGAAAATAATCACCTGGATATGTTTTTTCTAAACCTAAATTGTTGTGGTTGATCGATTGAAGAAACGGATTTTAATATCCCTGGATAAAACGAGAGCCTCGGTACTAATACCAATACCTCTGTCATCTAACAAAAGTTTGGCATACCGGTAGTCCTTGACTTATGACCACAGTTGAGCCCAAAATTTCTTTTAAGCAAGGCAGTTGTTAAGTGAGTTTTGCCCCATTTTCCAACCTTTTTGCCACAGTTCTTAAGCAAATGCCTGCAGTTGTTACTGTCAGTGACTCAGGCGGTCGGTAAGCGAGTCTGGCTTCCCCATTGACTTTGCTTGTCGAAAGCTGGCTGGGAAGGTTACAAATTGCGACCACGTGGCCCCAGGAGAGTGCGATTGTCATAACTACATTGCATTTGCCAACCATCTGAATTTCGATCCTGTGAAAGTGGGGAAGCCGCAATGATCAAAAGTGTGAAAAATGGTCATAAAAATGGTGCCATTTTAAGTTCATTTACTAAAAAAAAAAGGCTGTAAGTTGAGGACTGCCTGTATTCAAGGACCAGGTTACTTACGGGACCGTCTGCTGCCGCATGAAACCCAGTGACCGGTTAGGGCCCACAGAGTCGGCCTTCTCCGGGTCCCGTCAGCCAGACAATGTCGCCTGGCGGGGCCTAGGGGAAGAGCCTTCTCTGTTGCGGCCCCGGCCCTCTGGAATCAACTCCCTCCAGAGGTCCGTATCGCCCCCACCCTCTCCGCCTTTCGTAAACTGCTCAAGACACATCTTTGCCGACAGGCCTGGGGCGGTTGACATCTTGCCCCTAGCCAGTGTATGTTTGTGTGTATGTTTGATGGATGACTGTTTTTTTTTAATTCAGGGTTTTTTTATATATGTATTTTTATGTAGATTTCTATTCATGCTGTGAACCGCCCTGAGTTCCTGGAATAGGGTGGCATAGAAATTAAAACAAATAATAATAAATAAAAATAATTCAATATGGAACTGGCTTAGTATTTATTGACTTTCTTCCTGAACACTTTGAGAAAAGTTGCTTGTTTTTAGGCATTCTTCCCCATTCTCAGCCCTGGTGCATTTTGCGCACATATGATGCAGCTTATGACCCTTGCCCCACAGGAACGGGGAGTGGTTTTGCCTTCCTCACATTTCCACCCACGACAGAGAGGGTTAAGTGAAGTTCTGCGGTTCGGTTCCCAGCCGAACCTATCTGGATGTACACTTGCTGTAGATGTGGATGCAGCATGTAAGGACATAAAACAAATATAAGAATTAATTGCCCTTCTTGATCCAGACAGAAAAGGCAGCTGTGAAATAAAAGGCACCTGGGATCCATAACCAGATCACATCATTCACAGCATCCAGTAAGAGTCTCATTAAAAGTAAGTGGCTGATATTAAACAACTTCTCTGTGTGTTATTATGAGGCCACTGGATTTGGATGTGTGACCCTACAGAACTGAGAACATGTCATGCCCAACATCTTGGAGAAACCCTGCTGAGAAAGACCACCTAATTGCATATCAACTCAGCTGAAGTAGGTAATTTATCTTTTTTTTTGAGGTGGTTTGTTCAACAGCCTCTCAGACTGAAATGCTTTATCTGCTTTACTCAAGAATGCTATAGCTCTGCAATATTTTTATCATTGTAAATTTTAATGTGAAAGGGAAATTTTGATGTGAAACAGAACAGAGCCGTACAAGTCTCCGATTCTGTAATCCTCATCACCATTTAGGTGATCATTTTGACTTCCACTCTATTGGAATTGAGCTTTAACACTGATAGAGATAATAGAGATTTGCTCTGAAAAAAATTAAAAAGGAAGGAAGGAAGGAGGGAAGGAAGGAAGGAAAGAAGGAAGGAAGAAAGGAAGGAAGGAAGGAAGGAAGGAAGGAAGGAAGGAAGGAAGGAAGGAAGGAAAGGAAGGAAGGAAGGAAGGAAGGAAGGAAGGAAGGAAGTCCTGTACTTTGGATATCCTTGAGAGAATGGCAAAGCTGCTTATTCTTTGCTTCTGACATCGTTTTCCAAACATGAGACTTACCTTGCCAACAGAAATGGGTTGATTTTTATCTTCTAGTCTTAGTTGTTTATTTTTCACATGTCTATCCCATTGCAATCAAAAGACTCTTGGTGACTTATATTTTATCTATTTGAGAAGCAGGAAATGAGGAAGGCAACTTTGCTATCTGCAAGAACTCATGCCTGTATATTCTATGCCTCCAAATTCTTGGCACTCAACTCACTGCATATCTGCAATGCCTTCAAAATAGCACAGTACCTCTGGACCCGGCTTCAGCATTTGTTTTGAGACGGACTGGTTTCCCTTTTGTTTGTCCTCCTCACAAATATAGTGAGGCAGGAAGGGAAAGGCATTGGCCAGAGGTCTATTTTTACATGTCTCACTTTTAGGGGACAGTGTCTTGATGAGTTTCTGAGCACCTTGAGCACCAGCCAGGCATCTGAAGGCCCTCAACAACCCAGGACATTTTTTCCCCTGCTTTGACAGTTTTCCAGTCCAGTCCCAAAGGTGCTTTTTCAAAAGGCACCTGGACTTTGTTTTTCCTTGAAAATATTTTGCTTCCCACCCAAGAAGAAGCTTCTTCAGTTAACCAGAAGAAGCTGGTTAACCAGGTGCCTTTTGAAAAAGCACCTTTGAGGCAACCGTGATCTGGATGACTGAGAATCTCCATAGACATTTCCAGTCCAGTACATTTTTCCTGTCTTACTCAATGGGACAGTTTGATGTTGTTTATGTTTTTAAAAGAATGCAATATCTATGAGCATTATTTGATTTTACTTCCTTACAGGAATGCAGTTCCTTTTTTCTTTCAAAAGGCATCTTCAAACTATTCTTAAACTGTTAATAGAGGTGCTGTTCTATGGTTAATTGGATTTTAATGGTGTTTTTCATGAATTTTGTAAACCATCACAGAAGCTCCTTTTTCCCTACCATGAATGACGTAGAAACTTTCTTAAAGAAAATAAAATAGGGGCAGAAATGCATTTTTTGTTGAAAATACACACACACTATCATTTCTTGGTGTGTTTTAGTAGAGAAAGTAGAATGGAGCAAGTTTCTGATGGAACCCAAATCTGTCTGATCTAGAATGGAAAGAGAATAGTCACTTCCTCAGCAGAACTCGAGCAAACCTCCACCTGAGACCTTGGGGAGTCCTGCCAAGCAGAACAGAATATACTTGTCCAAAGAAAATAATAGTCTTGTTGACTAAGAGAACTGCAGATGTACCACTTCCACCTGAGACCTTGGGGAGTCCTGCCAAGCAGAACAGAATATACTTGTCCAAAGAAAATAATAGTCTTGTTGACTAAGAGAACTGCAGATGTACCACTTCCTTCTGTTAGCCCACACTCCATCATTTGATATCCTTCATGTAAAGATATGAAAGGAAGACATGCAATATTTCAGACATGATGACAGTTGGCTTACATGTCTGGAAATCATGACCAAGGGATGCTACATAGAAGCTACTAATGAATTCCTGAATGTGTTTCCAACCCAAAAATATGTTAAAACTAAAATATATAAATCTCTAGAGTCATTCTCATAAGAGCCCATGTAGTATTCAAATGACATAAAAGCTAGGGCTCCCTTCAACTGATCAATAACTGAAGGACATTAGCTTTTGACAAATATTCCAGAGTTGCCACATTGCTCTGGTATTTGGGTGTTTTGTGTTGTTGTTTTTTTATATTTATATTCCACCTATCCTCCCAAAGCTCAAAGCAATATATGTAACCTTCCATCTTCCTGTTTCCCTCAGCAACAATATTGTGAAGTAGGTTTGGCTTAAGGGATGTGACTGGCCCAAAAGGAGTTGTATAGGATAGATTTGAACCCAATTTCCCATGCTATAATCCAATAGTTCCCTCACAACAGAGCTGTGATTTGTGAGGAGAAAAAAAAGGCCAAGAACCTTGGCGTGGGTACCCAAAACTCTGGAGTCTACCCCATGATACTTAGGTCTGAAGTCCAAAGGGAGGAGGAAGAGGCAGGCAGCTGTGGGGCTGAGATGGTCATGAGTTTCCATCCATGGCGATGTTGTCTGCCTCCTAGCTCCCTGAAGCTAAAATATCTCAAATTATCACCACCTCCTGAAAATTTTACACATGAGATTCTGGGTAGCTTGGTTGAAAAACAAATGGAATTATTTAATTCCAGCATTTTACTCTGGTAACTTGAGAAGAATTTGCATAACATGTTGAGGTGACATTTGAACTCCAAATACCAAATCACATATTTGTACCTAGAAAGTATTAAAAGCACATATTTTTCAGATAGTAAATTAAAAATGCTCAGAAAGAGTAACTGTGAGGACCACAGGCACCCCTAGAAATAGAATTGGTGCTGGAATTAGACACGCTGCTTGGCATTATGTCATTTCCTATTTTGCTTTTTAAACCTGAAGGGTGCAATTGTGTTTTAAAAAAAAACCAATATATCTTGCAGCCTTTTGTTGTAAGACCTTTCTTATCAAAACTAATTGCAGGACCCTTTCAGATAAGCAAGGGAAATAGTTGGATTACTCTTCTTTCCACTTTATTGGACATTGCTATCTGAATACTATAAGCTAATCAATTGAGTAAGTAGTGAAGATGTAGTTGAAATGGTAAGCTATTCTAGAATTTCAATTTTAATTGTTTACAGCACTTATTGGTGTTGATGGTCCTTATTACTTCCAATTGCTGAGAGCATTTCATCTTCAGTAGTAATTTTTATAATTGCTGAAATAAAGAGCAAAATTTGCCTTACTTACATCGATGGTTCCGGATCTCTTTATAGCGGGTCATACATTCTTTTTCTAAAACTATCCACCAGGTTTTCTAAACAGGAGAATCCTACTGGTTTCCTATGTATAGGTAGTCCTTGACTTACAACCACAACTGAGCCCCAAATTTCTGTTGGTAAGTGAGAGAGGTGTTAAGTGAATTTTATTTATTTATTTATTTATTTATTTAAACTTATATGCCGCCCTTCTCCTAGGACCCAGGGCGGCTCACAATACAAGTAGAAACATAAACATAGAATCAATTAAAATTACTAATTACAATACTGTATAAAAACTAGATAAATTTATTACATTCATACAGCATACAATCACAGTCAAAGGCCCAGGGGCAGAGTGCAGTTCATACGCCCCAAGCCTGTCGGCATAAATTTTGCCCCATTTCGCAATCTTTCTTGCCACAGTTGTTAAGTGAATAACTGCAGTTGGTAAATTAGTAAGATGAATGTTAAGTGAATCTGGTTTCCCCATTGACTTTGCTTGTCAGAAGATCACAAAAGGTGACCCTGGGACATTGCAACCATCATAAAATAGGAGCCACTTGCCAAGCAGTGATCACATGACCACAGGGATGCTGCAAGTAATGATTGTAAGTGTGGAAAATGGTCATAAGCCACTTTTTTCAGTGGCACTGTAACTTTGAATGGTGACTAAATGAAGTCTGGGACTACCTGTATTTATTTATTATTGTGCCTATAACACTATTTTTTGCAGGATCTCAAAACAGCATACCTTGACTGGAGAGCAGGAGTTTTTCCATTATTTTATGCTTACATCTAAGACCCTGTGAGATGGTTTTGGGTTGAGAAGGAGTGTGAGCTTCATGATGGAGTGGCGAAAGTCCAATGCTTTAACCCGAGTCACATTACCTCATTGGTGTTGAGGCTTTTATAGGACAGGCAGAAATGAATTCATCTTTCTCTATTCAGAAGCATCTAGTCATGACCTCTCAACCGCACAATCCACATATTGCTGCAATGTGGTATCACACTCCAGTTTGTCTGGAGAAGAAGAGATTCTCCCTGGCTCAATTTCAAAAAGCTCAGTTTGAATGCCCTGTGTGTGTGTATATATACCAAATAAACACTTCCTGACAACTCTCTGAATGTTTAACATGGCATTAGATATATTGTTCCAAGCCTTTGAAGCCCACTGCTTCCTGTACAACAACCAGTCTTGTTTGTTCTCCTCCTTGGGTGAGGAGAAGCCTTGCTTAAGTCCTAGGCAAAACAAGTCCTTGGCCTGGTCTTGCCTCCCTCCACGCAGACCTGCCGCCAAATGAATGGTGATCATTTAGCAGTTGCTTTTTGAAGCCCATCCAATGAACGTGCTGAAGAAACTGTATTAGCAGCTGGACCTAACATCCAATCTTGCCCTCGGTGTATTAAATCATTCTGATGTAATGTCTGACAAACCGTGCGGCTTGCCATTAAAATCTTTCCCCCAAATGTGCCAAGTCGGTACAGAGCATGTAATGAACCGAAGCTCCCGACAGATTAAAAAAAGAAAGCATTATTACGAAAACAAATCTTCAGGAGGTTTACATTATACAGGAGGACATTTCTTGGAAAAGAAAATTCAGATGCACGTGTTGAGACGGATATTTTTTTCCTCTCCTCCAAAAAAGATTCCACATTCCTGATTTTATATTACCAGGCTCCTGGAGCCAGCAGTTGGTTTGTGCTTGCATTCCAGGTGGTGTGATAGAACTTCTCATGCACTAAGTAAAAAAAAAAGAAGAGGCATTAATATGCTAAATATGTTGTAGCCGATTGGCTCCCATGGTGACAGCTCCCATAGCTTCATGAATAATCCATGGGGCACCTGGAGGCATGAAATTTTCATGCGCAGTTTCTAGAATTTTTTTGCAATAAGTGTAATAAATGACAGATATGCTTGGCACAGGGAGTTTCATAAAATGGGACTCTGCATATTTGTTTATGTTATACATAAATACAAGAATGAAATCTTGGCTTACTTATCAACTGTTGAAAAAAATTCTGCCAAAAATATAAATCCCTATACCATTTACGGAAGTGTAAGGCTCACTGATCTCTGTGGGACTAATTTCTGAATAGATATTATAGGACCGCAAGGAATTATCTATGGTAATGCCAAATAAAGTGAATATAAGCAAAATGATTCAATGCAACAGCAGCTATTAGTGATGGCATAATCATTCCCGTTTTGCTATGTTAATTAAATTCCACTTCAAGCCTAAACAAATAGAATAGGACAGAGCTAACCAATCGTTTTGGACTAGATGCAAAGCTGGAATTTTAAAAGCAAACTATGTGTGTTCTCCCAAAATGGCTACAATAAATGTAAATTCTCTCTCTCTGTGTGTGTGTGTGTGTGTGTGTGTGTGTGTGTGTGTGTGAGAGAGAGAGAGAGAGAGAGAGAGAGAGAGAGAGAGAGAGAGAGAGAGAGAGAGAGAGAGAGAGAGAGAGAGAGAGAGAGAGAGAGAGAGAGAGAGAGAGAGAGAGAGAGAGAGAGAGAGAGAGAGAGAGAGAGAGAGAGAGAGAGAGAGAGAGAGAGAGAGAACCAAATTGGATAAATGGATGAGGTTACTCCTTGTCACTTTCTTTAGTTCCTGAAGCTGGATGGATGGATGGTTATCATTTTCACAGACAGGTGAAGACATATCTAAAGAAAACATTGGATACAGCTCCCAACCATTCTAATTTATGAGATTAACCAAGGGGTTCCTTCCTTCCTTCCTTCCTTCCTTCCTTCCTTCCTTCCTTCCTTCCTTCCTTCCTTCCTTCCTTCCTTCCTTCCTTCCTTCCTTCCTTCCTCACAATAATGTAAAGACCTTAAAAGTCTAGGTAGGGCAGGAAGAGCTTTAAAGCAGCAAGAAAGGCACAAGCCTAATTTTCTGTATATAATGTTTCGGGAGCAAATTCTTCTACTTTTCCATATCCCACTCCATTGCTAGAATATCTGCTATAAACTTGAACAGGCAATTTTGAACAGAGAAGTTTTAAAGAAACTTTTCAGCTTCGAAATCTATCATCTTTTAGGCCTTCCCCTTGAAGTAGGAAATTTAATGTCATTGATTTGGACCAGAATTAAGACACATTAAAGTAAAAAAAAATAAATTATCCTCAAAATACCTCAGAGTAGAATTCAATATAAGCAGGGCTTTTTTTCCTCATAAAATGCCCAGAACGGAGTTCCGGCACCTTTTTTGGATGGAATCTTGTAGGGTAGGCAAGGCGGGTTATATGATGTGTGTGAGTTCTGGCACCTTTTTTTTTTTTTTTTTTAGAAAAAAAAGCACTGAATATAAGAGAACAAAAAGTCATTTTGAAAGACATGTAATGGAACTAATCTAGCCTAAGAAAACTGAAGAGTGAAAAGTATATATTATCCATCTTGTGAAGTAATTTTGATCCATGAAAGGTTAAGGAATAATGAATTCCTTAGCTTTTAAAATATTTTAAGACACTTTCTTCAACTGCCATAACAAATATTTTTATAATAGTTTGTTCACTGGAAAGAAAAATATCCAAAATATACTGATCCCAAGGCCTACTTCTAAATATGAAATCATTCGGTAATTTCTTCAGTCTGAAAACTGCAGAATATAAAATATATCGTATATTTAGGGAAAATCTAGTGAGCCAATTCAATTTCAGTAATTTCTTTCACTCTGTATCTTTACCAAAACTCT
The DNA here is from genome assembly GCA_034064705.1 of Bothrops alternatus. Taxonomy (NCBI): domain Eukaryota; kingdom Metazoa; phylum Chordata; class Lepidosauria; order Squamata; family Viperidae; genus Bothrops; species Bothrops alternatus. The sequence continues at coordinate 381,135 of JARGCV010000031.1, read as the reverse complement.
GTTTATGAACCTCTGCTTCTGATTTGTGGAGAATATAACTTGAAAAAACAGTAAGATGATCACTTTGATCATTTAATACTTTTCTTTCTTTTTAAATTTAAAAGTGGGTTGTAAGATACTTAATAATGTAACAACAATGTTCCACACGCTCCAATTTAGCATGTTGTGTAGTATTTTGATATCTCTTCAGGGCCACTGATGATACAGCATTTTTCTTTATTATAGATAATTTCCATCACCTACTAACAAATGTGAATGAGCCTAAGAATCCCTGGAGTCTAAGCATTTGGAGAATTTATATCTGCAGAACTGCTGGCATTGTTAGGAAAATGTGATTCAGCAACTCTGCACTGCCTCTTATTAGCAGCTAACTTTTCACCTGTGAAAATAAGGACACCCTTGTACACTGCAATATTGTTTTCTGTAGCCCAGGATTGACCCATGAATACACACCCTGCATCCTGCTACCATCCAATCATACTTGCTGGCAGCTCCATATATTAGGTACTATACAACTGGACACACCTGCTTAGAATGTTTGTGTCTTTAATCTGTCTGCATGGTGCATTTTCTTTTCTTTTACTTTTCTTTTGATTTCTTCTGATGTTTTTAACAGTGAGGCCACCCAACCTCTCTGAAGTAGGCAGCATACACATTCATGTATCAATAAGTGTATTTTCTTCAAACCTTCACAGGTAAATATATGAATAATACAGCATGACTATCATTTGATGACATACTATAGAGAGTAAAGAAGATGACTTTGACAGAGATATACAAACATTGTTACCTAAGAAAAAGGAACTGAAACATTATTTTTAAGTCCAGAATATCCAATTTGGAAGTTACTGGTAGTAATACCTCCCTAATTCACTGAAATACAAGAAAGAGAAAGAGGTATAGCATAATCAGATGTGGAAGACTGGAAGACATTAGGTAGACTAGACAATAAAATCAACTCCAAAGGAAGGCTAAAACTACTTTAATTGAGCTTGGCTATAATCAGAATGTCTTCCATACAAAACTCCTCTGGCACAGTGCACCCTTTAACTATGCTTTCCTGCCTTGATAGAGAGCAGTTTGTGTAGTACTTAAGGCATCTACCGTAGTAGTAACTGGGAGACTGGAGTTTTAGTTCTACCTGAGGCACAAAGGCAGGCAAAGGCAAACTACTTCTGAAATATTATCAGCTCCATATTTGCAGGGACTTGCTCAGACAATCAGCCAGAATCAACACTCACATAAAGGCATATATACACAACAACAACAAAAAATAACAATTTTTTAAATTAAACTTTAATATCCTCAAGTAATACCTTTAACATAATCAAACAACAACTTCTGCCTTGGAAGGTCTCAATAGGTTGTTAAACATCCCAAATCCATTCTAAACATCTGGCTGACTGCAATAAACTATGAAAAATGAAAATAAATATTATAGAGCCATCACCTGGCCCCTTGTACTTTTGAGACACATCACTGGGCAAAACAGCCCACCTCTGTAAACAGAGTAATTTTTTGTTTCTTTGTTTTTTACTAAAAGTGGTTGTCTGGAAAACCAGTTGTGTATGGGGCGAGAACACAAGTACTATAGTGGTGATAAACAGCACCTGAAGCATCAATCTCTTACAAAAGACTAGGCACAATTCCATAATGTGTGGAGCCTGTGGCTCACAGACCCTAAGATGGAACAAAAGTAGAAGAACTAAAGCTGCTTTGCATAAATCTAATAAACTTCAGCAGCAAAAGGTTTTGGAGACAATTACCAGAAACTATCAAGGGGTTGGTCAATAAAGCTTACCAGCACACAATTTCAAAGAAGTTAAACAACCTGACTGCAAGTCCTTGCCTAAAATTATTCTTTAATGGAAAAAGGATTTCCCAGCACACCTTTCCTGGATGTAATCGAATAAAGCTTAAATTGGCTTTTATGGAGCAATCTACCTTAACTCCCACGTTTTCCTGAAGACTTCAGGGTCCCAGTCTGAACCTCCAAGCTTCACCCCTACTTACCAGAGTATACAGCTTCGTTGTTTTTTTTTTTAAACCATGGGCCAGATAATTTGGCTCAACCTGGAGTAGTTCTGCCTGCTTCTCCAGTGTTCCTTTCTCTATTGCCCAGCTTTCCCTGGGGCTTTTACTAGCCCCATTTCTAGTCTGCTTTACATGGTCTTCCTTCCTTTTTCAGCTCCATTTTCTAGCACACCTTCCTCTGCTCACTCCTCTTGAGACCAAAGCTTTTCAACCAAAAGGTATGGGGTCAGGGGAGTTTCTCTGGATTCTCTAAGGGAACCTCTCATCTTCCCCCTTCCTTCTTGATGCTGGTATGTCAAAACCAATAACGTTTTGTTCTCTTTCCAGCTACTAAGGAAGGGCTGTGCTTCTTCCCACATACAACTACTACTGTATTAGGCATACTTGAACTTGCATGCAGTTCAAAATGCAGGGGCCATGCAGTTCAAAATGTGCAGGCCTAGGTGTGCACATGTGTTGTCTCTCCTGCATTGGCTTCCAATCTGCTTCTGGGCCTAATTCAAGGTGCTAGTTGTCACTTTTAAAGCCCTACATAGCTCGGGACAAGGTTATTTGAAGGACCATCACAGCTTCCCGACCTACCAGAGTAGGAAGGCAAGGAATGCTCCAGGTCCCCTCTCCTAAGGAAGTACATTTGGCAGGATTAAAAAGAAGAGCCTTCTCCATGGAGCTTTCCTTCCTATGGAACATCATCCCCACAAAAATAAGATCGACACCCACTTTGACACTCTTTTGCAAGACCCCGAAGGCCCGGTTTTGCCAACAGACCCGGGGACCTCCGAGTGGGATGGATCCAAATGAAGTGGCTTATTTGGCTGATGGCTGTCACCAGGGGTGGGGATGGGGGATTATCACTTTTTTATTATTTTTACATGAGATTTTTATCTTTTGTAAGTCGAAGTCACTGAGAGTGAGTTGGGTGGTCATTTAATGTTTAATAAAAATACATTTCCCGATGGAAATATAGCTGAATGGAATTTGGGGCTAGGGCATGTTGATGTTGAGGTGTGGCCTGGCTGCCTGGCACCAGGGCTATAGTTTGCCCATTTACTATTGATTTTCTGTAGCTGGTACTCTTCATTAAATGCCGCCATGAAAGAACAAAATTGGCTTGCTGTGAGACAATCTAACACAGCCATAGAAGTAGCAGATGGATAAAATTGACAAACCTTTCTAATCATGATTTTTTTTTCTGTTTCTTTTGGGCAAACAAAACAGAAAAGGGTATAAACTGAGAGGCTGCCAACTTCTACAACAGTCAGATTTCAGTGAAAGTCTAACCTTCAAGAATTTAAAGTATTCTTATCAAAAATTTATAAATATTTATTAGAAATAGAGTTAGAGGAAGAAATAGAGAAGGGGTCCATGTTAGCGTGGGCACGAAATGTGGGGAGAAATATAAACCTAGAGGAATGGGAAAGACTATGGAACGTAAATTGCAAATTGACGTTGTCAACTGCATATAGAGAGAACCAATACAAAATGATTTATAGATGGCATTTAACACCCGCGAGATTGGCCAAAATGCATAAAAATATAGATCCGTAGTGTTGGAAATGTAGAATTAGAGAGGGAACATTCTACCACATGTGGTGGCTGTGCCCCAAAGCAAAAATGTATTGGGAACGAATAAGAGATTGGATACAGGAGATAACGGGAATAAAAATGGATTTTAAACCGGAATTATTTCTACTGGGTATAATAAACTCAAAGATTAAAAAACAACTCCAACACATCATTATATATATACCGACTGCAGCTCGCATAGCATATGCCCAATGTTGGAAGAATGAAAATATACCCACAGATGAAATGGTTATTTATAAAATTTTGGAATGCGCAGAAATGAATAAACTCACGCTAGAATTAAAAGACAAGGAGGCGACAGAATTCTATGAAATTTGGAATAAATGTTATAATTTGGCTAGAACAGAGAAAGAAAAAGATATAATGATTGAATGTAAATAAAATGTAAATGAGATGTAATAGAATAGTTAGAATGTATAGCACGGTTCTGTTAAAAGAAAAGATTTTTGTTTATATATGTATAGTTTGTTTTTGGTGTATGGTGTATGGTGAAAAAATAAAAAATAAAAAAAATAAAAAATAAAAAAAGAATTTAAAGTATTCTAAATTTCATTGAATTATTTCCACACATGTATATGCTACCTGATTCACCAGACTCTGGAGTCCTTTGAGCTCTCTCAGCTTGGTTGTTTGCTTACAGATATTCATTGCCCAACTAGTGCTATGTGTTTGCTCTTTTGTTTATATACAGTACCTTGCCCTGCTAGTACTATGGCGGTGTCATTTTCTCCTTGGTAGTGCCTTAATTATGATAATGTTTTCTGTTTGATTGTTTCTCTGATATTAATCCCTGCTTATCTGGGTATTGGCTGCTGGAGAGGATGTGTAGCTCTAGGGGTGGCCTACATGGATATCATGATGATCATAAAAATGTGTAAAAAATAAAATCTCAATATAACGACTAAGGGAAGCTATCTATTATTAAAATATTTCTGCTCAAATAATAGATAAAATAAGACTGTTTTCATTGCTGTTCTGGAGGCTAACAATGTGGGGACAAGTATGGACAATGCTGTTGTATTATAATAAGGGTGCAGCCATATCGAAGATCTGAGCTCTGCACCCCAACTTCCAAGGGGTAAGTATCCAAAGCTTCTTTTTCTATGTATACCATGTGATGTAAATTCCACCTTGAGAAGGTGATCCCAAAGTTAGTGAGGTCACAAGCATTGCATTTAATGATTAACCCATTGAATTGGGCCAATGCAATTCCCAAGGATTCCAACTGAACCAGCTAATACCAGGAAATCAGTGAGCAGCCACATTCTGCATAGCTTCAGTTTCCAACTGATAGTCATAAGCAGCTCCATTTTGTGCAATAGTTTAATTATGAAATGACTCATTGTCTTAATACCTCCTGGACCAGAAATATCTAGCTCTGGATCAGTCAGAGCTGATCAAAGATCTCCTGGCCACAGCCTTCACCTGCTTCTCTGGGAGGAGCCCTGAGTCCACATGAAGCTCCAAATTCTGTGCCAGTTTCTTCAGGATAAGTGCAGCTATGTCAAGATGGAGCAGTCATAGCTCCAGGGAAGTTTTGTATAAACAATAACTATTTCTTATTGGGACAAGCTCCACCTATCATCCATGTTAAGTCTTTTACAGTCTCTCAAACACTGTATTAGGTCTTTTCTTCCTTGGCCTGGTAAAAAAATAATGTAAATCTGAGTATCATCAACAAACTGACGATCTTTCAATCCCAAACCAAGAGATGATCTCTCACATCATCTTTATGTAGATGTTTAAAAAGGGGAAACAGGGCTGAAGCACCCATAATGAACTGTCCAAGTGCTTGACCTCTCTTCCATTGCCATTCAAGCCAACAACACTGGAAGGAATAGATTTCAAGCAGTTCCCAACTCCAAGATCTTGAAAATAGCCTAAAGGAATATAATAGTCAATAGTATTGAATGCCATCGAGAAAACCACAGTTGGAGAAGGAGGAGACACCTTGGATCATCCTAAATAGCAACCAAGATGGTTTCCCTCCCGTGCTCAAGCCTGAATCCCAACTGGAAAGGATGCAGATAATGTTTGTTACTCAGAGCTATATATAGTTTGCCATAATTATTGCTTTCAGCCTAATGCTCCCTTTAGTTCTTTTTTTTAAAGATATTTTGTTGTTTTTTTAATTTTTAAGAAAAAGTACTCAGGACACACTGTGGTGTTTGGGTAATCAGACATTCAAAAGTAAAAACATAAATAAACAATTCAACTTAATACATTCACTGTCTCCTCTCTATCTCCCTCAAATAACATAATACATTTAAAATATTCCATTTCTAAATTAAATTTCTATTACTACTAAACCTGTTTTAAAACTTTATCAGTTTACAATTACCATAATCAAATTTAACTTTAAATCAACAAGTTATCAATTCAGGTATCCCTTCCAAATGTATTCTAGTTCTTAATCTCTCTCATCTCTCCTTTTATCACCAATCTCATTTATTTCTTCTTCCACTACACAATAGCTCTCTTAGTTAAAAAATAATGTTAAACCTTAATTCATTTCAATTCATTACACAAAGTTCAAATTTCATCCAAACTGATTATCATACCTTATCACATTTATGTTATTGTACAAAAAGATCATCTAATTAATTATTAAAACCATCCCAATCTAAAAAAATCAACATTTTTTCAATTCCAATACATAATTTTCATCAAAATAAATCTATTATTCCAAAAAGTACATTCTTAATCTATATAAAATATCTGTTATATATATATATATATATATATATATATATATATATATATATATATATATATATATATATATATATATATATATATATATATATATATATATATATATATATATATATATATATATATATATATATATATATATATATATATATATATATATGACTACTGACAAAGCGGGAGAGAACTTGTGGCTCAATAGGTTAAAGCATCTGCTTAGCATGCAGACTGCCCAGGTTCAAATCCCAGAAGGGTGAGTCTGACTGAAGAGAGTTAAGAAACTCGAAATAGCTATATCAGAAATTCCCTTATTTCTTTGTCAACAATTTTAAACAATATATATATTCTTGCTTCTAACTCTATGTCATAATCCTTAAAACAATCCATAAATCCAACATTGCCTTTTAATCAATTACACAATTTTAAATTTCTCTTTTCAGTCTAATTCTGGCTTTTTTTCTGTGCCAAGAAGGTTTCTATAAAGACGCTTCCCTTTCAGCCAATAGATTTATTTTTGTTGCTTGCAGTAGCCTTTGAAAGGATAGAAATCCCATCCTCTGCATTAGACATCTATTTCTCTCCTCCTTGAAGCATTGTTGCTTTGTAGTTTGAAATCTCAGTCTTTGCTTCTTCTGTTCCTCTAAGTTGCAGATGGAAGGTTTATAAGATAGAATAAGTTCCTCTTTTATTTCTGTTGATTTCTCTTCTAGTATGTTTTGATTTATACCATAGTCAGATGTAGCCTGGACATCCATTTGAATGTTTGAAGTGAAATTTCTGGATCTTAGTTCTGTAGTAAACTTTTTCATTGTAGCACATATTTCTGCAGTAGCCTCATAGATCTTTTCCAATATAAGTGTACAGTTTAATTGTGACTGAGGTTTCTCCATTTTGATAATAATTAAAAAGAGTCTCTTTTTTCTTTTTTGTGGAGGCTGTATTTGATATAATTTAGGCAATATCCACCCGCACAGTTCCCACAGCTGCACAGCTTATCTTTTCTCTTCAAAAGTATTTTGAAGGTCAGGTCTGTTCCATCTTCAAACCAAGTAACCAGAAGTTGCAGTATTAAATTTTCACCACTAGATGTCCTCAGTAAATAAAAAAGGTCTTTTCCAGACACCATTTCCTTTTTTCTATCTTTTAAAGTATAATGTGAAAAAGAAATAATCTTCCAGCATAGAATGATAGTACAGTTCTTAGAAAGAGAGGAAAAGAAAAAAAATTCTGTATCCCAAAAAATATAGAAGTAAAATATAGTCTTTAAAATTTTGTTCTTTTTTTATAGAACACCTTTCTTCCCAAAGAATGTAGAAGCTGCCTTTTCAAGCCAGGGAAATAATTCCAACAAAGGCTCTTTCAGGTACCAAAAACAAAATAAAATAGAGACAATAGCAAAGAAAAATCTCACCCGGATTCACCACGGGGGTTCTTACAGCTTAGATGTTCTTTGACTTGCGGTTTGAAGCAGCAGGGTGATCGGCCATTTTACTGGCCAATCTTCATCTCCGTTGGCCCTCAGAGATGGCTTGGACAGCTGAAGGAGCCGCCGCACCTCAGCAGCCGAGCAGGGTGACTTTTGACCCACATAAGGGTCTACCGTCGGAGGGAAGGCTAGCCGACAAGGAGACGAGTCTCCTAATCCGACTAGGACGCCGCGAACCAGAACCGGAAGTTGGTCCCTTTAGTTCTAAGGGGTTGGACGAGCACCAAAGAAATCAAATTCTGGTCTACAGAATTTGAGCCAGTCATTGTCTCTCAGCCCAAGCCATCTCACTGTGGTTTGTTGTGGGAAAAATGGAAGAAAGGCATTGAAAGATGGGATATAATCTCTCTACCTCTATCCATCCATCCAACCTGGCCAGCAAAAAAACGACTAACCAACCCAATCTCCTGGAGTTAACAATGCTCCTTTTTCAATTCCAAAGCCTTCCCCCAGGAATATATCATATTTATTTACATACATATACACAACTGACACACCTATAGAGTCAAACAGCTTTCAAGCAGCAATTGACTGAATTTTGGAGTTTTGTTATCAAATTTAGAATGCAAAACACATTTATTATTTCTTTAAGGGATGAAATGCCATGCTGGGCTTTATAAATAACTTTTCATTTGAAGATGCTGTGTGCATCTCTAAATGAGGACTATCAATATCTACTGTGACTGATGGGGAAATTAGCAAAGTGATAAAATTCATGCATGAGTTGTGGCGGTGGCAGCAGCTGTGCATTGAAAGGCAAACAAATGTTACCTGGAAGAGCATCTACAAGCAAGACATGCCTTCCATCTGCCTATTTCTAGAAGGTGGAAATGTTTTTCTGTGAGCCTTTTATGAAGGTAATTTGGTGACTTATTATTGTTAACAAGCTAAAAGTTGCTTGAGCAGGCTTGACATTTTGAAATCATTGGAAAATTAAATTTAAATGAAAAAGAAACTACAACTCTGAAATAATGCTACTACCTACACTTTGGGTACCCAATTTAGATTTGAAACTAAACATAGAAAGTCTCTACTGCATATACTTGGAATGGAGTGGGGGGAGCAATGTTGTTGCTGCCATTTTTCATTCTCCAATTCATTCATGAAAGATTCATGGAACATGGTTATCTTCATTGTTGAAATTGGCTACCAGTATTCCTCCAGGTTCAATTCAGGGTGCTTATAGTTACCTATAAAGTCCTTCGTGGCATGAGGATGGGAGGACTTGATAGTGTCGTATCTGGGAGAAGAAGCATACTCTGGGTCCCGTCTATTAGGGATTGCTATATGGTAGCATTCCATAAGAGAGTCTTTTCTCTCATGGCACCTGCCCTTTTGAGTAGGTGCCATCTCCCTCAGAGATCAGTTAGGCCCTGACACCACTGGCCTTCCATAGGGCTTTAAAGAAATGGCTGTGTCACAAAGCTACTGGGTCCTGAAGTGAGGCAGAACCATGCAATGATTATTGCTGGTTGCTTTAGTTTTTACTTCAGCTGTAGATTATGTATGCATTATTTCTAATGTCATGTGTAGTTTTATTGATAGCCACCCGTGAATTTGACACAGGTGGCCAAATAAAATTGAATGAATGAATGAATGAACATTCATGCTCCTCTTACATACATGGTCCATGCTCAGCCACTACATTCTTATTATAAAGACAATATATTATAAAATATGTTGTGACTTTTCCAGGTAAAAACCAACTTTACATCCAACCTATCTCTGAGAGTTGTTTTCGTGGAAATAAAAGGAGAGGAGATCCACATGTAAACTTTTTTGAGCTCCTGCAAGAGATCTAATAATAAATTATTTCATGAAAATAATTCAAATATATTTGGAGTTACATTTGGCCTCACTGCCATACTGAGTCCAAGAAGTAGTTAATAAAAACAATAACTAAGTAGGATATTCATTCCTAAGGAAGGCTTTTTTTAAAAAAAAAGTCCAAAAATGCTAACTTCTAGAGCTATTAAATCAAATAGTATTAAGCAATACTGTAAATAATATCAACACACTATATGGCTTGGGTAGGTGACAAATTTGTGAAAGATTTAAAAGGATTGTCAAAGCATACATTCTTTCACCCCTAGTTGGCAAGGACATCCTAGAGTATCTGGGACTGATGACAGTTTGAGTTATGCCTCTCTCTTATCACCTTCCAGATGGATCATTGCAATGTGTCATGGCTGGGCAGAGAACTCTCATCCATATGGACAACCCAGCTGGTTGCAGTGAAACTCTCTGTCTTCTCAGATACACAAATTAATTTCAACATGTCCAATGTGGCACTGTTTGGACTCCATTGCAATGGGGAAAGTTCAGTATCATAGCTCCTCTTTCTGAAGATTGCCTAAGTATACAAAAAGAAATAAGCCTTTTCTGTTATTGCAAATTTCCCTCTGGAGCATTGCTCCCCCAAAGCTAGATTAGGTCTGTGCCTTTTCAGGAGATTCATAAGACCCGAATGGGCTCGCTCCTAGGCACGGGAGCTGAAGTTTTAGTCAGAACTGGTGGTGTGGCTATTGTTTGTTTAGACTGATCTGGCTCCTCAGCTGTTGTTTGTATTTTATATTGTATTTTTGTATTGTTTTTAAATGTTGAAAGTCTTGACAAAGACACTACTGTGATCTGAACAGCTACTGTATATAAATCAAAGAAATAATTAATAAATAAAACCAAGGTAAGTTTGCAAGAGTTTTTCCTGAAGTAAATTAAAGGGGGAAACTCACTGAACTGGAAATAAATGAACATTTACATTTAAGGCTGACATAAAAAAAAAGGTTAATGGGACCCAAGTATCCAAATGATTGTGAGATTTCAAGATTTTGCAAGTTATATTTATTTGTACATTCAGAAGAGAAATCAACTGTAAATTGTAGAACCAACAAAGGAACATAAAGGAAGATAAGACACCTTCCTGTTAGTAGAATCAAGAGACAGGAAATACTAGCAAACAGATGATTTTTTTCATATTTAGGGTGTTTGATTAAATCATTTTAAATATATATAGAACGGTTTATTTCTATATTTATATTTTAAGCTCACTCCCATTGTAGGTTTACAAATACATGAGTATTTTTTTATACATTATTTCACTCTAAACCCCAGGAATATCCTGAAAAAAGATTGCTTAGCAGAACTAGCAAAAGTGTAGAATAGTAACCAAGGGATCACTTGAACCATTGCAGATGCCTGTGATTCATAAATCACGCTGCAAGACAATTGTTAGTGACACAGAAGGCAGCATTTTATCTGCTTGTTCAATAAAAGGCAGACCTCCAGCTGATTAATCTTTTCTTTAAAAATTGCATAAACAGAGAAAGAGAAAGAAAAATACAGAATAAAGTAAGAGACAAAAAAATAGTAACGGCATGCTTAGGTCTCTAAATTGTTTCAGTTATCAGCTAAAATGACTGCAGTTTTCCTCAGACTGGCTTGGGAAAAGTTGAGCTATTTCCTTTGAAAATGGGGAAATAAGCACACGCCTCCTCTCCCTCCCCCCTTGCTCACATGATGCCGGTCTGATGTCATCCTCTGCTCCAATTTAAACAATTATGCTGACTCTTCATGTACCAAAAAGTTAACTAGTTTTTTTTATTTATTCATTTATTTTATGTCTTTATTATTTTGAGGAATAACTCAGGGCAGCAAGCATACCTAAGATCCCTTCCTCCTCTTATTTTCTCCACAACAACAACCCTAGGAGGTGGGTTGGCCTGGGAAAGAGTGACTTGCCCAAACTGGGACTAGAGTTCACAGACACCTGGTTTCTAGCTTGGTGCCTTAACCGCTAGACCAAACTGCTTCAGTTTAAACTGCTGCAGACCCATGATGTTAAATTCCTTTTTCTGGAAGGCACATTCATATGACCATTCCACCATTGATTAGTCACTGATACCGGTAGATTCCCTAGGAATGGACCTGCATCTTAGGGGATAGTGAGGAAACGTAATACAATCCGTTAGGTATTCATTCACTATCAGTGCCCTCAGAACGTTTTCCTCAGCATCACTGATTCCTATACATTTCATTGGCCCTAGGTCATCAATAAGCATCAGAACAGCCTATCATAATTCCAGGAACTAAATTACATTAACGATGCCTAAGAAAGAAAGGGTCCAAATCAATTTAATCGGGGCTGCACTGGGTCTGCTAATCAGGGGATCCTCCTACTCTTTGTGTTCTACCTAGTCATCTGTGAAGTTTTCTTTCAGTTGCAATTTTCCTGATGGTTCCCTCTAATCTTCTTACTCGTTTCCTTACTTGGATGATGGTGTTCTGCTAGTGGGCAGAAGCAGTCAAAGGGAAAAGGCAGAAGGTAAGGGAAATTATACTTTGGGGAAAGATCAAGGGAAAGAGAAAGATATAACACATGTGAGCAAGAAATACTCAATGCAAGCTTTGTGAATTCCTACTGTTATGGAATCCAGGATGTCAAAGATGCTATATAAAAGAATGTAGACCAAGCTAATTGCAGGCAAAATTCATGCGCTTCATATCAGTGACCCTTAAAACTAATATTTTAGACACACACTTTCTCTTTTTGAAACTGTCTAGACTATTTAAATATAATATAGCCCAAGCTGATTATATCGTGATTGCCAACATGTAGCAACTGGCATCAGAAATTAATCTTTTCCTCCTTGACCTACAGTCCTCAAAAGAACGTAAGTGCAGCCAGTGCTTTTCCAGGCAGCCTTTTCCCAACAACACTCACCATAATGCCTTGATAAATTTTTTTCTGAGGTCAAGCACAATGGGCTATGATTTTCTATTCCTTCCTGGTTCCTGTCTTTCATCTACTTACAATTTGGTCTCCTGGGTTTGTCTTCCTTTTTTGATTGACAAGCAAGAATAAATATGGCATGCCAAAGCATGTTGGTTCTTCCTCTTTTATTTTTCTTTGTTGAAGGAGGAAATAACATAAAAGAGAATAGGGACATATTAATATTTTATTAGCAATTCTTTTCTTACCAGTGTTGACTGGCAGCTCTAGCAAAATAGGGAGAAAAAGCTGGCTTTTAATTACGGTACTTCCTTCAGCATGAATGGTGTTACTGCCACCAGCTCATCCCTGCAGCAGACCAAACGAAAAGAAACTGAGCATGTGTTTGTGTGTGTGACATACACTTGCATAAGTAATTAATGTGCCATCATAGCTACCGGTATGTACGTCACATTTATGTGTTCTCTTATCTGTGTTAATGCTAGTAATTTATCTCAACTATTCAATTTTACTTTGGTACTGTATTTATTTTTTAATTTTGCTGGTCATTGACTGAACAATAATTTATTTATTTGTAAAAATTAGGTGTTTTTCAAAGAGAGGCAATTCACATCGGAGCAGCTGGGGGTCTTTTAAATGTTCTGCTCAATTTCTCCTTTAGTCCATCTGCTCCTCTGGTTGGCTCTCTCTGAAGAGATGGAATATAATAATGATATTCCATTTTTCAGAGTTGAGAAAATGAAATACATGAGTCTCGTTAGAGGTTTCTTCTCTGAATTGAGTGGCTAAAGTTTCTTCCCTCCAAAGCAATTTCACTGTGTATACCTAAATGAATATGACCTCTGATACCTGTCAAGAATTCTCATTATTGCTCCCTTGGAACAGCCTAGATCAGGGGTGTCAAACTCGCAACATCACGTGACATGTCGTGACATATTACAACTTTTTTCCCCATTGCTGGCAATGCAGTGAGTGCAGTTTCGCCATGGGCCGGCAGTTTGACACCCCTGGCCTAGATAGTAGGCCAGAGAGATATTAGGGAGGCCATTTTAAGAGTCACATTGTGGAGGCCATTTTAAGTACATCCACATGATAAGCTATTGGCATGCAGATCAGGGGAGGACCCTGTAGGACAATAACAGATAGTTTGGAGCCTTGTAAGAAAAATACACATCTTGACTTTATTCTGATAAACAAATCAATGTGAGGAAGGATTTTAAAATGGCATTCTTGTACTGCAATGTACATAGTCTCTAGCCAAAAGTAATCTCAAATTTTCTGTCCCGCTTAGGGTGAAGACAGATGTGACATCAAAGTACAGTTTAGTGAATTCTTCAGCATTTGTACTAGGCACCTTCAGAACTATCACTCATATTAGCTGACTAATTGTTTCTCATCCTCTGTTTCGGCTAATGTATCTAGAATGCAAATTCCAGATGACCACCTGAAGGCACCAAAATGGTTTGCATTCTTCTTGCAGACCAGATCCAAACGTCCCACTTATAAATTGCAGAAGAAAATATTAAGTACAAGCCTGTTTCAGGGATCCAAACATTTAAGTACAAGCCTGTTTCAGGGATCTAAGATAGGACATTTTCTTGGTGACCATGTTGGGAACTAACCAGTCAACATTGAGCACACTCAATTTATTCTTTAGCCATATTTTCCTTCAGAACTTGATTTCTGAAATAAAAGGGTTTCTTTGAAGTGCACAGAATGAATTTCCTGATTAGCCTCATCACCCTAAAGAAACCAGGACTCTAGTATCCCATTATCTGTTGAATATGTAAAAGAGTAAACTGATTTCCTGGAAAAAAATGTATTTTTCTTAAATCTATTTCCTAGGAGTGTCTTTTTCATGCCGGCAACAAGGAAAGGTACCATTAGTCATTTATCTATCAGATGAAATCAGGCAACAGAATGAAAAGAAAAGAATTGTTAGAGACTTCTCCAAACTGGCATCTTTTGAATGTTCTGGAACTTACATCTCCCATAATTCTCAGCCAGCATGGCTGAACTGATCTCAGCTCAGTGTGAGTTCACTTGTGATGTGTCTGCCTCTTTCAGAAGAAAATCAGAAGTTTTCATATGAACAGTTAAGAAATCTGTAGAAATAAAAACAATTGGTGTCATTTTAAGATCAGCACCTTACTATTTTTTTTTAATCTGAATTCATTTAATGAAATGCAAAAAACCTTGAACTTGATTTCCCTAGTAGAAGATTAGTTATGATTTCACAACCAGTAACCTGTAGATGCTTTGTGCCCAAATCACCTCAGTTGCTATTTTTTTGTTTATATTTAATTTCATTAGCTAAAATTGATTGATGGCAACATTGCTGGCAAATACTTCTATTCTCACACTGATGTTAATGATCCCATGGAACCAGTGCATCAGAAGGTTTCCAGTTCCATGTTTCAGCTATATTTGATACTACTGGTAATATCTATGGAGATTCTCAGTCATTCAGGTTATGGTTGTCCCAAAGGTGCTTTTTCATGAGGCAAATGGACTTTCTTTTTTCTCTTTGAGGACATTTCGCCTCTCATCCAAGAAGCTTCTTCTGGATGGTGGGCAATGGAAGGATTTATATTCTTTGCAGACAGCTGGTCATTTGCATTCTTTTAGCAAGTCATTGATGCCACCTGGAGGCTTATCTGTGTTGTTAGGGTCACCTGAGTAGTGCAAATGGGTGTGGAGCCTTCTTGGAATTGTTGAAAGAACAGTGTTGTAGACTGGAGATAGATGATGTCATATTTCTCCCCCTTTGTTGAGAGAAGGCTGTTCAATTTTGACATAGATGGACTTTTTACCACTGATATTGGTAATAATAATAACAGTTTCCAGCATACATATTACATGAGCAAGCCCCCAAAGCCGCCAATTTTGTTTTTCATTTTGGCTATTGAGGCAATGTTCTTTTCCTCCACCATGGAGAAAGATTTTTGTTCTGATTATACTCCATTTATCTGTACAATTACTGGTGGATCATCAGTGGCCAGTATTTTTGTCTTGCCCAGTGACCAGTCAAAATGGCTGTGCTACATCCTTGATTCACAAAGGATATCAGTGGTTCCTACTGTCATGGGCAATATTGCAATATCATCTGTATAGACAAAGTTGGTGATTAATTGTCCCTGGAAAATTCAATTCCTTAGAAGAGTTTTCTCATGATGATATCTCCTGCTGTCATGAATAGCAATGGGAACACGATGCATTTCTGGCATTGTATGACTTATTATTATATAAATGTCACAACAACCCATTTGGATAGAAACCAGTACAAAGAGAATTGTGTTGTCCTCATCTTTGTACCTGAAGTTGGAAGAACCACAGAAACATTTAACTGACCGTGGAAAGAAGATTAATCTCACCATAGCTTTTGAACCTATGGTTGTCTCATTTTTTAAAAAACTGGGGACTATGATGACTTGCTGCCATATACTTGGTATTTGTTCTGATACCTTTACTTAAGAAGTGAAGTTGCTATAAGTAAAGAATCACCTCCTGACTTGAGTGCTTTTGCTGTGCCCTCCTAATATTGAGCTGAATTGTCCTGCTTCAGTTATGTTGTAGTCTCTTTGGTCTCTTCAGTGCTTCCTCTGGTCAAAACTTGATGCATGTGCTTCCCACACAGCATCTGAATATTCACATGCCCAGGAACTGCCACAGCCTTGTAAGGAGGTTTGCCAATAACCAAACATCTTAGAGTTAACAAGGGTGAAAGATTTTTCACAATTTTTGTAGGCATTCATGAATCATCTACTCAGTAAAAGAGGGAGAAATGTGCCCAGTGAAGGCAAGAGCCTTACAGAATTGTTTCTTTTTTCTAAAAATCATTTATTTTATAATCTCTTTACCATTTTAATAGTCTATCTATCTAATTTACATGCCACCTATGTCGCTGTCAAGAGACTCTGGGTGGCTTATGAATACCATAAAACCAAAGTACAAAATATTAAAACATTAAATATTAAAATAAACAGAGATTAAATAAATAAAAAACCTTATATCCTTCCCACACTGAAAACGGTACTATATGACCCTGAGAAGTGAGCTTTAATGTGTCTCTGCAGACCAGGCTGTATCAACAGTTAATATCAGCTGTAACATTTATTGGTCTGATGTTTTGTTTTTTACTATAAGACATTGTGTCTTTATTTCATTTTTAAAACTTATATTTCACCCCTCAGTACCAGCATCAAAGTCAATCAAGCAGCAAGCATTTAACTCATGCATGCCATAGATTTATTCTGCTATTTGTTTATTATTCACACATACTTAGGATCAATCCTGATGAATTTTGTTTGTGGGCTATCAGTATATTGAACTATCCAATATGATAGGCTAAAAACAAATATGCTGTTGAAAACTGTCAAGGCCAAACTTTTATATACGGTAGCATATTTTTTCTTGGTGAGGGAGATGGGGAAGAGTCCAGCAGCTGTACAACTAACTCTGCTTCTTGTATAAATGAACTTGCATTACTATTCCCCCCCCCTTCCAAGTCACATCTGTGCTTTACAATAAATCTTTTGGCACCATCCCAAAGTACTTCTTGCCTGAAAATCTGGACATGGTTTGTGCTACCCACAAAACCAATGCATGATTTATGTGCAGGCTGTAGCCTGCCTCTCACATTCTGCTAAGTTCATTAAGCTTTTGGTCAGATAATATTCTGGCAAAGGCTGAATTTGCAATCCAACCATCAATGGTAATTCTGACTATTTGTGTTCTTTTGATTCCAGCACTTAGTTGTTTGAAAAATAGTTGTTTGGCTAACTAGCTTCATTGCCACAGAAAACCCATGGAAAAGAACTTCAGGGGAAATCCACAAAAATTGTAACTTTGTGAATATAGAGCGTGATTAAACGATGGAATTCATATTCACAAGATGTTGTGGTAACCACCAACCTGGGTGACTTTAAAAGGGAATTAGATAAATTAATGAAGGGAAGACAAAGATATTAGCCATAACTCATCAAGAGGATTACGTACTGTTTGCAATATTAATGGCAAAGCAAGGTCTTAGTAACAGCTATGGGATGCTGGGTTATGCTTTCATTTCATTTGTGAACTTATTTATTTATTTTTCACAATTTTGAAGTGCCCGTTTCACTCAGAGGTCTCTGGGTAGTGTATAACGAAGTATTAAAATATAAAAATAGTATACAGAAATTTAAGAAGAGACAAGGGGGATGATGAACTTTCCATTAACATTTGATTAGTCAATGGGAAACAATGTGGAAATAAGTCACCATAATTCTTATTCCATTTGGATGACTAATATGTTATCCAAAACAAAGATTTTTTTTTTAAAAAGCCTCTTCGTGAGGCAAATTGGTCAGTCAAGCTCAGAACAGGTATCCTTGACTTACAAAACTTCATTTAGTGACCGTTCAAATTACAATGGCAGTGAAAAAAGTGACATGACCAGTTTTCACACTTACAAGCATTGCAGCATCCTCGTGATCATGTGATCAAAATTCTGATGCTTGGCAACTGACTCATATTTATGACAGTTGCAGTGACCCCAGGTCATGTGATTATCTTTTGCGACCTTCTGACAAGCAAAGTCAATGGGGAAGCCAGATTTACATAACAACCATATGACTAACTTAACAACTGCAGTGATTCACTTAACAACTGTGGCAAGAAAGCTCATAAAATGAGACAAAATTCACTTAACAAGTGTCTCACTTGGCAACAGAAATGTTGAGCTCAATTGTGGTCGTAAGTCGAGGACTACCTATATTAGCTACAGCTGAGATAGGCCATTTTTGAGTTTCCAAGAATTATTCCAGTGAGCAAGGTGGTGATAGAGCAATGTCACAAGATAGGACTAACTAAAAATTATGAGTTTGGAGGTAAATTAAAATAAGTTATTAAGTTTATGTGAGATTTGTCCTGACTAGTTTCCCTATTTATTTACTTGACAAAAAATATCTGAAAATTACATGTTCAATTTCTGCAATGCATTTGGACCTGGATCCTAGCGGATGCTGGTGAATAAATGAATTTCCAGATAGAACCTCTTCGATCCCATTGAAAGATATCAGAGGTTTACACCAGTTTCCTGTACACCTGGAGTGGGCAACTATGGCCCCTTTACGACCTGCCGACTTCAACTCCCAAAATTCCTGAGCTAGCCATGTTGGCTCAAAAATTCTGGCAGAAATGGCTAAAATATCGGCATATTTGAAGGATCGCTCAACTGAACAATATATGATAGACTGGAATCATTGGATAGACTACATACAAGAGAAACACCAATCAAAGAAAATGTATCTGGCTTATAGTTAAATCTGGACATACGGAGTGAAGAATGTTTACAAATTTAAATCGATTGTATTAAGTTGGATAGCAGTTAACCTGAATTTCCCCCTGGTTTACCTGTACAAATATATATCTATCGATTAATGGAAGATATATATTAAATAGACTAAGAATGTAAAAAAAAAAATAAAAAAATTCTGGGAGTTGAAGTTCACAGGTCATAAAGGGGCCTGTACTACCCTGCCTTGTTCTATACTGAGAGCAGATGCTGTGTTGAGCTTTCAGCTTACAGTGTGTTAAGCTTCACCTTACATGAGCAGGATGATTATGAACATGCTTGCATGGGAACAGAAAGTTAACATTCATAACTAAGCCAAAGTGTGGGCTCCCTTTCACATTTTCTCTTTATAAGCAGCAAAAATATGACACAGCTCCTCTGGCTAATTCACAGTAGGCAAGAACCCTTCTTGAGATTTTTAGTAAGGGACAAGGAGAAACAGCTTTCCCTGAGGTAGTTTTCTTGGAAGTGTTTGTTTTCTTTTGCTTAAAAAAAAAAAACCCAACCCAACCCTAAATGCTGCACAATTGTGCAGTCTGAATTGCTACCAAGAAAGCCCCCCCCCAGTATTCTGCCTTTAATCTCTCTCTCTCTCTCTCTCTCTCTCTCTCTCTCTCTCTCTCTCTCTCTCTCTCTCTCTCTCTCTCTCTCTCTCTCTCTCTCTCTCTCTCTCTCTCTGTGTGTGTGTGTGGGGGGGGGGAGAGATTATTAATTAGGGCACTGTCAACTGTATTATGTGGCCAGTTTTCTGGGAGGAAAAAGAGGAGGAAACTAAATATTCCTTCACATTTCCATAACTGAGGTGACCAATCGTCCTCCTTTAGGGAGGACAGTCCTTCTTTTGTACTCATTTAAATAATAATTAATAGGCATGTAAGCATAATGAAACCCAGCGACCGGTTAGGGCCCACAGAGTCGGCCTTCTCCAGGTCCCGTCAGCCAGACAGTGTCGCCTGGCGGGGCCTAGGGGAAGAGCCTTCTCTGTTGCGGCCCCGGCCCTCTGGAATCAACTCCCACCAGAGATCCGTATCGCCCCCACCCTCTCCGCCTTTCGTAAACTGCTCAAGACACATCTTTGCCGACAGGCCTGGGGCAGTTAACATCTTGCCCCCAGCCAGTGTATGTTTGTGTGCATGTTAGTTGGATGATTGGGTTTTTTTTAATTCAGGGGTTCCTTTTTTATATGTATTTTAATGTTGATTTCTATTTATGCTGTGTGCCGCCCTGAGTCCTTGGAATAGGGCGACATAGAAATCCAATAAATAAATAAATAATTACAATATAACATGTTATTGTTACAAATGTTTTTTATTATGCATTTGTCCTATTATAGTGTATTCTGTATTGTTGCAATGAATAAAATGTTTTAGTTACAATATTTTTTTCTTCAATGTATTTGTGTCCTCCTTCTCATTGTAAAAAAAAGTTGGTCACCTTACCATAACAGAGATGAAATCCTAAAACAGGGGTGTCCAACCTTGGCAACTTTAAGACTGGTGAACTTTAACTCCCCAGCCATCTATGGAGAATTCTGGGAGTTGAAGTCTACAGGTCTTAAAGGGTTGGGCATCCCTCTCCTAAAACAATTTGCCAAATGGAATTTCTCTAAGTGCTGCATCTCCAATTTCTTTTTACCTCCCCCCCACCCCACTTTTTGGCTAGATAGAATGAATGAAAAAGGGTGCAATGATTCAGGTCCCCAAATGGATTTGCAGTGACCTGATCAATCATTCTGCTGTTGGTTTCTTTTCCCATTTCAGGTAGAAGAAAACCTAAAACATGCCAATCTTCTTTGAGAAGGCTTTAGAAAATGGCTACTTTCTGACAACAAAGTGATCTATTGTTATGTGCCAAGAAGCTCATGAGAGTAAGTCCAGGGATAATTCAGTCAGTTATATTATCTAAATGTTGTCTATGTGTTTCTGAGCTTCCTGTTAGAACTTGGAGGTATTTCCTTTAACTATAAAGTAATTGCAAGAATCTTTAAAGACCAGAGAAGGATTTGAATGGAATGAATTTCCTTTGCCTTTGGCATCATCCAATGCAAATGATAATTTATGTTTGTCTTAAACTGTAAATTTTTCCTCACTGTTCCTTAAAAAAATAGATTCAAATAACTGCCCCAAGCTCAGAGAGCATCAAACTTTCCACAGTTTAACCTTAAGCTACATATATTCAGAGGAAGTTCAGAGGAAAACTAGGCTTCTAACGGAAATGCTCCAGGAATTAAACATTCATGTTTATATGGCAAGTAACTTCACCCACAAAATTCTGCAAAATTGACTATAGGTCCTTTCAGTAATTTGAGATACTATGTAGTTAAAAATGACAAGAAAACCTAAAATTCCAAATGTACAAAAACAAAATAGGATTGAATAATTGATCGTTTAAATATGTTCTAACAACAATAATTTTATGGGGATTTTTTACTCAAAAAATCAACCCAAAAACATGCACACAAATTAAAAACATAAAATAATATAATAATGGATCTTACGGCCTTCAACCCCTAGTAGCATGTGTAAATTATATATAAAATGGAATATCCACGGAACAAAGCCACTAGCTGAGATTCATTAAAGTGAGTGAAATCATGACATATATTTTTATTTATGGAACAATTTTATTGACTTTAAAATATTTATTATTTATTTAAGCCATTTCTTCCCTGCACTTCAGCCCCTAAGGTATCCAGAATGGCTAACAGAATAATAAAACAAAGCAACCTCTGCCTTCAATCTTAAAAGGACACACACAGTACAGAGGGGGGGGGATGGGGAAGGAAAATCAGGAAATTAAAAAAAAAGGATAGTAAGCTTTGTGCATTGCGAGCACAAATCTTATTATTTTTCCCTTAGGAATACTTGAAGAAAGATGCAATCCTATAGCCAGTGAAATAAATAAATATGGAACTTACTTCTGAAAAGCTATGTATAGGATTTAATAAGATTGTATTAGATGTATACAGAATACAGAATAACAGAGTTGGAAGGGATCTTGGAGGTCTTCTAGTTCAACCCCCTGCTCAGGCAGGAAGCCCTATACCAGCGGTTCTCAACCTGTGGGTCGTGACCCCATTTGGGGTCGAACGACCATTTCACAGGGGTCGCCAAACACCGCAGTCCACCATTTTTTTCCACTTTTCCCCTCGGCCAGCGCAGGGGGCAGCACCGTGCATGCACGGGCTAGCACCGCACATGCGCAATGCGGGCCATCACACCGCGCATGCGCGATGTGGCCGTCATGCCACGCATGTACGATGCGGGCCGTCGCGCATGCCGCGCATGCGCGCTGCGGGCCATCGCGCGCGCTGCGCATGTGCAATGCAGGCCATCGCGCGCGCCGTACATGCGCGATGTGGGCCGTCGCACCACGCATGCACGATGCGGGCCGCTGCGCCACGCATGCACGATGCGGGCCGTCGCGCCACGCATGCGCGGTGCAGGCCGGGGTCGCGCCGCACATGCGCAGCGCAGGTCGGGTTCGTGGCCTGAAAAAGGTTGAGAACCGCTGCCCTATACCATTTCAGACAAATGGTTGTCCAATCAAGCTGCACTGCTAAGTATGCTTATTTCTCTAGCTACCTTGGCTTTCTGAAGAATTCCAGGTTGATTAAAGCTGGTATAAATAATACTGAAGCAGAAGGAGCAGTCTTCTAGCATGTTACTGTATAAAGCTACTACACTAGATCCACCTAAACATAGTTTTGAAATATGCACATGTTACACTGTTATCCACTCATTGCATGGTTTATAAATATAGTCAACTCATTTGCAAGTTCCGTATTTGCAAATTCATCTACTCACTACAACTCATTTGTAATTGCAAAACCAATGCTCACAATAGAGCATTAGATATCATATAATATCATCATTTATGGTTGTACTTTCCTTTGAAAATGGTATTTCTGGAAGAAAATTAAGAAACATCCTGCATCAGGGTGGGAGCAGTGGTGGGATTCAAATCTGTGAACAACTGGTTCTCTATGTGGATGCCACTTTCAGAAGTCCATTCTGGCCCTGGGCAACAAAAAAATAGCTACCGGTTCTGCTGAACTGGTGCGAACTGGCTGAATTCCACCACTGGGTGGGATTATCCCAGGTACATTCTTCAACTGTTAAACTGCTAACAGGAAGAGAGGGAGAGGGAGAGGGAGAGAGAGAGAGAAAGAGATACAGAGAGAGTATTGTTTATTTAATCCAGATACATGGTGTAGTTAAAAGGAGACACTGGAGTCTAAAGATGAAACAATAGCACTGAGCTCATAAAGAATATTATAAGCTATCTCAGAAGGCCAAGGAAGCATTAAAATTTATCTGCATTATAATAGCTTATTGGCAGCAACCCAGCAATGTCTCATTTTGTTCATTAGTTATGACTATATGGGAAATGGATTTCTGTTTACTACTGTTAGCATTTCTTTCCTACTTTGCAAAATATTATTAGAGAGGCTGAATGACCCAATAGGGAGGTTTTAGGAACAGATTTCCTGAAATAGCAGGGGTTGGACTGAATGATCTTTGAAATCCCTTCCCACTCTATGGCCAACACCATTTAATAGAGTAATCAGCTTATTCCGATTGGCTATTGTTGTTGTTTTGCCCTATTTTTGTTTTCCCTTGACTGTAATCTTTGAATGGTAGAGAACTCATAGTTGCATTACTGTGCAATGCAATGTATAAATAATGTATGAACTAACCGACACATATACTATACATGTATGAATATTTTATCAAACCCTAATATAGTCTTCAATTGCCCCCACAAGAAAATGTAACAGAGGAATTGGATTTGATTGCTCCTTGACTCATTGTTTCTCAGATCTGTGTCTTGATCTAGCAGTTGAGACGTTAAGGTTGACCCTAAATTTCCATTTCCTACTCATTTCCAAGGGCAAGAATGGATTCTCCAAGCTTCATGCACACTTGATGTGAGTCATAAATATTGCAAAGTGTGTATGCAGTTATTTCAGTGTATGAGATCTTTCTCTCTCCCCTTCTCTTAGAAGAGTTGAAAGAACACAAATGGCAAAAGAATGACCTATCTCACATAATATACAGTGTGAGATGGGCAAGTGCATGTACTCTTGCATCCTGTTCTGGAGTCAGCTCTATATCTCAGCATCCAGACACCTAGTTTTTTGTTTGTTTTTTTTTAATCTCAGCTGCTATGTTCTTCTTGACATTAGTTTTATTTCCTTCCTACCTCCCAGGCTTCTCTCTCTCATTCCTCCTTGCTTGCCCTATGCACAGCTTTCCTGGGTGCTAATGGTTCTGACTTTGCATAGCCTACTGGGTTACAGATCACCCTGACCCCTCTTTAGACTGCTGAGATGTTAACATGAGGCCCACATCTGCCTGCATTCTTGAGTGATGGCCAGTCTTCTGAGAATCTATAAGATTTGGCCAATGGGTGGTAAATTGGAACATAAATCTTCATTGGGGAAGAACTCAGGCGAGCTTAAGCTTGTAATGCAGGCAAGAAGCTTTACAAGCCAGAACTTGCAGGTAGAAATAACATTCATCTTTTCCTGAATTGCATTTTGATTTTCCTCTCTCCTTTTCCATCTCTCTCCTCCCCCTCTCCAGCATTTCTGCTCAGTGAACAATGTAAAGCTGCAATTTTAATGCTTTTAACTGAGCTTCTGGAAACCAGTGTCTGAACATTATTTACATCCTAAAGCCAAGCACTGCCTGGAGAATTTCAATTGCCTCATTTTATGAGATTCTGCAAGCTGGAGACAGGGGAAGACTTCTCCAAAACCTCTCTTTGAATAAAAAAAGAAGAAGTTGGGTGGTGGTGGAAGGGAGACTGATTGAGAAAAAATAGACTTGTTACAGTACCGTTTCCCATATGAATAAACGCTCAGTTCACATGAAACAATATCCTTTGCTATAGATCTGATTTTGAATAGCTTTGTGTCAGAGTCAGTATTGTACTGTTAAAAGCTGGGCTTATTTATGGAAGGCAAGGCAAGGCAATACTAAATGCAAAATGTCTTTTCTTCCTTGCTATGAAAAAGTGGGGGGGGGCGGGAAGGGGTTGATATTTCGGTGCTAGCAATAAAGCCCTTGAATACCAATTTAAAAAGTATGTAAAACTATCATTAATCTGTACCACCAAAAGACCTGGCACCACTATTACAAATGGTTGCTGAAAGAAACAATGTTAATAGGCACTTAAAGGTATACAAATCATGCAGTAGATCAGGAGTCTTCAAACTTGGCCCTTTTATGACTTGTGGACTTCAACTCCCAGAATTCCTCAGCCAAGTTTGAAGACCCCCTGCAGTAGATGCTCTTTCTGTATTATCAACCTGAGAATCTTATTGACCTGAATCTTATGAATATAAAAAGTTTAGAGTGGTTTGAAAACAGCCCTATTTATTTCCTCCAAGTATTTTACCTCTAACTTTTAACATCTATCTATATCAGTGGTTCTCAACCTGTGGGTCGGGGCCCCATTTGGGGTCGAACGACCATTTCACGGGGTCGCCAAACAACGCAGTCTGCCATTTTCCCCCCCTTTTCCTTAGCTGTGCTATTCCCTCTTATTCTATTGGCTTTTGAAAACCAATAGAACAGATAGAGTCTAATTCTATTGGCTTTCAAAAGCCAATAGGAATTGTCCAGGCTGTCTCTGCTCTGCTGAGCCCGCCAAAAGTCCCAGTCTGCAAACGGTGCTGCAAGTTGTCTGCAGCGAAGGCGAGCTGTGTAGAAGTTTCCACCCCTCCCTGCTGAGCAACTACTAAAAATGTAAGTAAAAGAGGGCCAGGGGTGGGAGGTGGGAGGCCGGGGGGTGCAGGGAGGGTTGCTGGCATGCATGGGGCCCGGCGGGTGCCTTACCTCCCTTGGGCTGGGCCAGCTGGTGGCCCAGCTGGTGGTCACCCTGCGCCGTCGCTGCCCCTTGCCAGCTATGCCTCGGCTGGCACAGGGGGCAGCACCACGCATGCGCGGCGCTCCCGGGCAGGAAAATAGTCCTTGACTTACGACCGGTTGGGTAGTCCTCGACTTACGACCAGTTGGGTAGTCCTCGACTTACAACCGGTTGGGGGGTCGCGGCATTAAGAAGCTTGAGAACCACTGATCTATATACTTCTAAAACTCTTGTCATAACCTTTAACTGGTTGAAATGGTGCATCATAGGGCAGCAATTTTTGAACCAAGGTTCCTCAAATGGGCTAACTTGCCGAACAACGTATCCAAAATCTAGGGCCAATGACTCCCAAGGGAATGAAATCTGTTGAAGTTGTGGCTGCTTCAGTGCGACTGGCTGCGGCTGGGCTGTGGCTGTGGTCACGTGATCTTCAGTTTCAATGTTTCCCAGCCAGGTCGCACACCTTTGCTCCCTCTGCCCCACCCAGTAGCAGGCACTTACCTGCCTCCTGGAAAGGGGGAAGGGAGATTTCCAATGTTCCCTGCCGGATTCCAACAAAGAACTTCAAAGGGGAAGGTGGCAGGAAGCTAGTAGAAGTTGCTCCTGCTCCCACTGCTTGTTTGTCTGCCCTTGGTCATTTTGTCCCTCTCTTTAGGTAAGTATGTCTGAAACTGTAACCAGTGGGACTCGGGTTGTCTGGTTTCTTATAGATTTAGATTTTTCATTTAGTTGTTTATTAGCATTCAGGGTAGGAAGAATTCCTACATGCTTTTATTTCCAGTCTCCCCCCTGCCCCCCTCCCCATTTTTTTCAGGTTTGAAAACTCTACCACAAATATCTAAATATTGGAAGCTAAGCTAGCATTATATGCCAATGCATAATAAAACGTGTAATACAATACATTAAGGGGGGAAGAATTCATGGGAAAATACTTAAACTGATGTAACTCAAATATTCCTTATTGGATTTTTTTTTAAAAAAAAGACAATGGTGGTACTGCTTTCAAAAAAGATTCTTTGTGACAGACGGGGGAAATCCACTTTTGAATTTCTTCTTATATTAGCACAGAGACGCTATAGCCCTAATCAATTTCAAAATAACATGTAACATTCGTTTTTAATATCTGAAATCCCCAGAGACTGCCAAATCTCTCACAAGACTGGAGTGCTCTTGCAAGAGACCTCGGTGATTAGCATATGAGAATATTAAATTATTTTCGCTACCCTTAATTTTAAATCTTAAAATCATGCAGTGGTACTCATTTCTCCCAAAAAAAAAAAAAAAGGTCACTGGCTCCTGCTAGATATATTAGTGTATTCAGGCTATAATGGCATTATTTATTTCTTTGATTTAAAGTCTATCTTTTTCCTCAATTTATTTATTTATTTATTTATTTATTTTATTAAATTTCTATACCGCCCCTCTCCCGAAGGACTCGGGGCGGTGTACAGCCTAAACTTTAAAAAACATATAAATATACAAAATTTAAAATAATTAAAAATAAATTAAATCATTTGGCCAAAATCCTAAAACCCAAAACATACAAAATTTAAAATCTTAAAAAAATACTCAGAAGCTTCTATGCCAGGCCGGCCTGTCGGAAAAGGAATGTTTTTAGTTCCCGACGGAAGGTGCGTAAATCTGTTATTATACGGAGTTCGGGGGGGAGCTCGTTCCATAACGTGGGAGCTCCCACAGAGAAGGCTCTCCCCCTGGGGGTCGCCAGCCGGCACTGTCTGGCCGACGGCTCCCTGAGGAGGCCCTCTCTGTGGGAGCGTACCGGACGGCGGGAGGTATTTGCTGGCAGTAGACGGTCCTGTAAGTATCCGGGTCCGATGCCATGGAGCGCTTTAAAAGTGGTCACTAACACCTTGAACCGCACCCGAAAGACCACCGGCAACCAGTGCAACTCACGCAGGAGCGGTGTTACGTGGGAGCGCCACGACGCTCCCATCACTACCCGCGCGGCTGCATTCTGGGCAAGTTGGAGCTTCCGGATGCACCTCAAGGGGAGCCCCATGTAGAGAGCATTACAGTAGTCCAGCCTGGAGGTCACGAGGGCATGAGTGACTGTGCGTAGCGAGTCCCGGTCTAGGAAGGGACGCAACTGGCGCACCAGGCGAACCTGGTGGAACATCCTCCCGGCCACGGCCGTCAGATGGTCCTCTAAGGACAGCCGTGAGTCCAGGAGGATTCCCAAGTTGCGAACCCTTCCTGTGGGAGCCACTGTTTCGCCCCCAATACACAGCGATGGAATCAGCTGGCTGTACCGGGATGACGGTAACCACAGCCACTCGGTCTTGGAGGGGTTGAGCTTGAGTCCGTTTCTCCCCATCCATACCCGCACGGCCTCCAGGCACTGGGTCAGCACGGCAAGGGCATCGTTGGGGTGGTTTGGCGTGGAAATGTACAGCTGGGTATCATCAGCGTACTGGTGGTACTCCACGCCAAAACCACGGATGATCTCACCCAGCGGCTTTACATAAATGTTGAACAGTAGAGGCGAGAGGACCGACCCCTGAGGTACCCCACATACGAGGGGTCTCGGGGTCGACCTCTGGCCCCCTGTCAACACAGACTGCATCCGGCCAGAGAGGAAGGAGGAGAACCACTGCAAGACAGTGCCTCCTATGCCCAGCCCCTCCAACCGTTGCAGCATGATACCATGATCGATGGTATCAAAAGCCGCCGAGAGGTCCAATAGCACCAGAACAGAGGAGCAACCCCTGTCTTGGGCCCGCCAGAGATCATCCACCAACGCGACCAATGCTGTTTCCGTGCTGTAGCCAGGCCTGAAGCCCGACTGGAACGGATCGAGATATGACGATTCCTCCAGGTGCTGCGGGAACTGTCGGGCAACCACACTCTCAACAACCTTCGCAAGAAAGCGAAGGTTGGAGACGGGACGGTAGTTTGATAAAACGGCTGGATCCAGGGCAGGCTTCTTGAGGAGGGGTCTCACCACTGCCTCTTTCAAGGCAGCGGGAAAGACACCCTCACTCAAGGAAGCGTTGATAATTGCTCGGAACCAGCCTCGTACCACCTCCCGGGAGGCCAGCACCAACCAGGAGGGGCACGGGTCCAGTAAACATGTGGTCGCCCTAAGTCCCCCCAGCAACCTGTCCACGTCCTCGGGGGTCACGGGGTCAAACTCAACCCAGGTAACAGTCTCAAGACCAGCCTCCGCCTCTCCCATTGGACATACCCAGTTGAAGTCGAAGCCTTCCCGTATCTGAGCGATTTTATCATACAGATATTTTCCGAAATCCTCAGCTCTACCCTCTAAGGGGTCTCCCCTCACCTCCTGATGAAGGAGGGAGCGGGTCACCCTAAACAAGGAAGCTGGGCGGTTATCTGATGACGCAATAAGAGCAGTGAGGTAGGAACACTTCTCTGCTCTTATCGCCATTAGGTAGGACCTAATATGGTCTCTTACCAATGTTCGGTCAGATTCGGCACGGCTCGATCTCCAACTGCTCTCTAGGCGTCTTTTCCGGCGTTTCATCTCTCTCAACCCCTCGTTATACCACGGGGCCGGTCGAGACCCACGCCGAATCAGAGGCCGCAAAGGCACAACTCGATCCAGGGCACCGGCAGCCGCCCTGTCCCAGGCCGCCACCACCTCTCCAACCGAGTCGTGTGTCAGAACCTCAGGAATTGGCCCAAGCTCTGCCTGGAACCGCTCGGGTTCCATCAGCCGCCTGGGGCGGTACCATCTCACCGGTTCCGCCACCCTGCGGTGGGGTGCAACGGTCCGAAAGTCCAAGCATAGGAGAGAGTGATCAGACCATGACAGGGGTTCAATGACTATATCCCCTACACTCTGACCACTCAGCCACTGTCCAGAGACAAAAACCAGGTCAAGCGTGTTCCCCCCTGTGTGTGTGGGGCCTTGAATTACCTGGGTCAGGTCCATGGCTGTCATGGAAGCCATGAACTCCCGAGCCTCCCCGGACGCCCCGCCCCCGGACGGCAGGTTGAAGTCACCCATGACTATTAGCCTGGGGACTTCAACCACCACCGCGGCGACAACGCTCAGGAGCTCGGGCAGGGAGGTTGATACGTGGCAGGGCGCCAGGTACGTAATCAACACCGCCCTCGGACCCCCTAGGTCCCACTTCACCAGAAGGGATTCACAGCCTGCCGTCTGAGGAACAGTGACCTCCCTCGGCCTGAAACTTTCCCTGATTACGACCGCCACTCCCCCACCCCTGCCTTGAGCTCTCGGCTGGTGGAATGCAAGGAAACCCGGTGGGCACATTTCCACCAGAGGGACACCGCCCTCTGGTCCCAACCAGGTCTCCGTTATACCCGCCAGGTCTGCTCCCCCCTCTGAGATTAAATCTTGAATGAGGGGGGCCTTATTTACCACAGACCTGGCATTGCACAGCATCAGCCTACAGCCAGGGCCCTGTGGTTCTGAACAACCCCGAGAACAGGTTGAGCCTTGGGGGTCGGAGCGCACGACCGCTCGTAAGCAGCGGGTGCGCGCTCCCTTATTATGATACGGCCCCCTGCTCCCACCATACCTGCCCCTCCCGCTAACGGTACTTATTGGAACTGAGTTAGTCTTAATCAGCCCCCCGTCCGCACCCTCGGGACTCCGTCCCCTTCCGTCGCCTGGCCTGTCTTCTTGTTCTCTTCTGACAATTTCTTCCCCTGCCCTAAACACTCCTTCCCCACCCCTCCCCACCCTTAAAACTTTAACTAAGTACCTATTTAAAAAACCCCAAAGCCCCTTTTTTGATGCATGCCATCTCTCAGGACTCCAAAGTCCATCCTCGAGATGGGCCCTTGATAGAACAGAGGGCCATAATTGCGAGAGGGGGGAGTCTCGCAATGCAAGAAGCGTCCACTTCGAGTAAGCAGCCAGTCAAGTAAGATGAATCGATAGGGTCCGGCAAGAAACCAGGCAGTCAAGTCTGAATTAAGGTCCAAGTACCAAGTTTCTATCAGGGTGATGGTAAAAATAATAATAATAATAATAACAATGAAGAAGGTAGATTTTGAGTGGTCCGAGCAGGAAAAGCCCCTATGTTGTTCCATCCTGCTTCGTTTAATCCACGATCCACAGATTCGTATATGTGCTGCCAGGGGCAAGGACCAGGTCTCTGAAAAGGGGTCCATAAGGGCAGCACCAGAGTCATAATCCGGGATTCTTTCTTCAGGGCTGTCTTACTGCCCCTCCTGATAGTGCTCAGTTCAACTTTCCTTCCCGCACAAAGCTCATGGGGTGGGGGAGGCCACTGCAGTTCTCCCATTTGGCCTCACCGTTGGACGCTCGTTCACCAGTTCATGGGGGGGGGAAAGCATGACCACGTTGTTTCCCTCACTGCCAGGTCCATGCTGCCCCCTCTATCCCCTGCAATTCTCAGCTGTCTCCCCGAGCCACTAGCTCACATGATGGTAGGGGGGGGCGCCGCTGATCTTCCCTTTTGCGGCAGCCTCCCAGCACCAACGCCTCTCGACTGCCTACCTGAGCATAATGATGGTAGAAGGAGGGAGGGGGAGGCCAGCTGCCAAGCTGTTCCCCCTCGCAGCGGCCTCTCAAAGCCAGGAGCCTCTCAGCAGTCTTTTCAAGAGTCACTCGTTCACATGGTGGGGGAGGGGGGAGCCGCCGCCGAGCTCTTCTCTTTCGCGGTGGCCTCCCGACTCCCAGCTGGCTTCTCACCTCACCGCAGGCCACAGGGGGAAGTACGCTGTTACCACCACTCAGCTTCGTCCATTCCCGGCAAGAAGGGAGCTGACAGACATATCTCAGGGAGACTAAGATGTTCCGCTGCCAAAATCCCAGGGGTCCCAGATGTTTCTCGGCCCCTGGGGGGAGGTCTCTAGCCATTCCCCATCGGAGGCCCGGCTGCTCTCACAGGGAAGCGTCCATCTTGCGCATGCTCTTCATCATCAATTTAAGCACAGAAAGGGGACAATAATCAATAGCGTGCTTAGAAAATGAAAAGGGCAGATGTAAGTTAAAAGCATTAATTAACGGTTAAAAGCCCGACGAGAGAGATTTCCCTTGGCTGTTCCTGAGTCTAAAGGAAAAGCATCAGGAGAGAGTGGTGCCAAGCCTTGCAAAGGCTTCTCCCTTCTGCCAAGCTGGGGCATCTTTGTCAGTGCGTCTCCCGCACGTATTAAGTCAAGTTGGATGCATAACAGGAGAGTGGATCCTTAGTCAGTCCTACATTATTTACAGCTTTAAAGGTCAACATCAATACCTCCACTGATGTCTAGTCAAGAGTTCACAATCAATGTAGACCTTTCCATTCAAGCATCATGCAATCCCAATCTATGAACACGAGTTGCCTGCCCAGCTACTGTGTATGGCAGCAATTGTACTTCTGGACACTCTTTCAGAGGAATGCAATCCTTTCCAGAATAAGCTGAATTTGAGATATCTAATTTCCTACTTACCAACAACAACACTTCTCTGTATTTACTTTATCTTGCTCTCTCTTATTGTGACCATGACCAGATACAAGTGATGTTCAGGGTAATATTATCACAAAACGCTTCAGAGTTGCACTTGAACAATTCTGCCTTGTCCCTCAATGCTAGAATAAAAATGATCGTAATTCACCAGTGGAGTTTCCTCTAAGCAAGATACCAGTTCTGTTTTGCTTCTCTCCCCATCCAAACCCTCACAGCCTCCAGACACCGGCACATCACCTCAACCGCTTCACTGATTTGGCCAGGAGTGGAAATGTACAGCTGAGTATCATCAGCATACTGATGGTATCTCACTCCAAGCCGATGGATGATCTCTCCCAGTGGCTTCATGTAAATGTTGAAAATTAGGGGGAGAGAACCGACCCCTGAGGCACCCCACATGGGAGTAACCTAGAGGTGGACCTCTGACACCCCACAAACACCGACTGCGACCAAGCAGAGAGATAGGAAGAGAACCACCATAACACGGTGCCCCTCACTCCCAATCCCTCCAGCCGGCGTAGAAGGATACCATGGTCGATGGTATTGAACGCCACAGAGAGGTCAAGAAGCACCAGGAAAGAGGACTGGCCTCTATCCTGGGCCTGCCAGAGATCATCCATCAGAGCGACCCAAGCAGTTTCGGTGCTGTAGCCGGGCCTGAACCCAGACTGCAGAGGCCCCAGATAATTGGCTTCCTCCAGAGACCGCTGGAGCTGGAGTACCACCACCTTCTCAACAACCTTCCCAAAAAGGGGAGGTTGGAGACCGGACGATAGTTAGTCAGAATTGCTGGATCCAGGGAAGGCTTCTTGAGGAGGGGGCGCACAAGTGCCTCCTTTAAGGGAGCCGGAAAGAACCCCTCCCTCAGAGAAGCGTTGATAATCTCCTGGATCCAGGTATGCGTCACCTCCCTGCTGGCAAAAACCAGCCAGGAGGGACACGGGTCCAACAAACAGGTGGCGGAACTCACAGCTCCAATGGCCCTGTCCACTTCATCAGGCGTAACAGCCTCAAACTCGCCCCAGATAATCGGACAAGAACATGCCCCTGTCCCCTCGACTGAATCGTTATCAGTCGACTCTGCTTCACAATTGGAGTCTAGGTCAGCCCGGATCTGAGCTACTTTGTCTGCGAATAACAGTTGTTAAAATCCTCGGCACTACCCTGCAAGGGAGGCCCCGGACCCCTCGGGTTAAGGAGGGATCAGGTCACCCTAAACAGGGCGGCCGGGTGAGATTCCACAGACACGATCAAGGCGGAAAGATACAAAGATCTTGCCGCCTTAATCGCCTTCAAATAGGCTCTAATAAATGAGCTCAATCTGGTTCGATCAGATCCGGACCTACTTTGTCTCCATCGCTTCTCTAGACGTCTCTTATGGTGCTTCATCCCCCTGAGCTCCTCAGTAAACCAAGGAGACCTCCTGGGGCCAGCACCACGGAGAGGTCGCAGAGGCGCAATCCGGTCAATAGATTGGTTTGACCAGCGCTGAAAGCTTAGTTTTGTTTTTAAGTTTTACAAGAGCAGGTAAATTTGGGATACATTTGTAATCACAGTTTTTATTTATTTATTTATTTATTTGGTACAATGTTTTTCTTTCTTTGATATTTATATAAGATAAATTATTCTTATTTCATTTTACATTATTTCATGTGTTTATTTCAACATGGACTAAAAATATTTTAAAACAACAATAACATTTTAAAAAAGCATTCATATATATATATAATTCATATACATACATATATATATACATTTATACACACACACACACACACATACACACACACACACACACACATATAGTAGTAGTAGCAATAGTCCTTTATTATAGTAGTAGTAGCAGTAGTCCTTTATTTTGTTCATTGACCAACGAATTTTAGATTCAGTGAAAGGTTGGTTGTTGTGGAGAAAAATGGACTCCAGGGAATTTTGAAAACATATGGGGCAGAAACCCAGCATTCAAATAAATAACAGTTAAACAGCCAAATAATAAAAAATAAAGAGAAATAACAACCAAATGCATATATCATTTTTATGCACCTTTAATAAATAGGCGAACATATTTTCTTGTTGTTCTCTTTGATTTTAGGGTCCTTCTTCATTTGCACAGTATGTCCTGTTCCTGTTACTGGAACAAGGGAATATAATCATAATGCTGTAATATAATTTATTTAAATCATACCAACATATAGTATTTAAAATGTAGTGAAACGAAAATGAATTTCTCCTTCTCCAGTTCAAACATTGTTGTGTCCTGGGCCTGATGAGGAAACTCAGCAGGCCCAGAATTGTTGCAAAAGGTCCCGGGCAATTCCAAAAGCTGCCCGGGACCAGACAGAGTGGTGCCAGCCTTGTGCGTGTGCTCAAGGTGTGAAAACGCTATATTCCTATTGGTTGCCAATGTCCGGGGTCTTGGGCATATAAAAGGCCTGCGTGCCTTTTCCTATTGCTTTTTGGTTGTGAGTAATGCGAACACAGAGAGTAATAAAGATTGTTGGATACACCATGTGTCATCATCTTTACAAACGAACCCAAGAATACAACACTGGCGACGAGGATGGGATTCTTCTGCAACAAGAAGAAGGAGTCTGAGTAGTTGCTGAAGAAGTCTGCAGAGGGAAGACGGCGTCTAACGAGCGTTCCAGCCTGCCAGTACAGAGTCGCTGGAGGGTGAGTTCGGCTACCAGACCCTTTCCCTTTTTCAAGAAGGTTTGCACAGGAACAAGTGGGAAGTTTGCAGTTCAGAATGGCAACAATTGGCCGGCTGTCTGACTTTGATACCGCACATCCTGAGTGGTGGAATTCTTATGTGGCTAGAGTAGAGAATTACTTTAGAGTGAACCAAATCAGAGAAGATGGATTGAAGGCTGCAACCTTGTTGTGTGTTTGTGGGCAGGAAGCTTTCGAAATTGCAGAAAACTTGGTGGCTTCTGCACCTCTAGAGTCAGTGACTTATACTGACTTTAAAAAGTTATTTTTTTATATATATATAAAAATTCTTTTATTAAAACAATCAGCATTAAACATAAAATCTTAGTATGCATCAATCGTCATAGCACCTGATATACAACACTAAGTATTAATCTTTGTAAACATCTGGTTTGGTAAACATTTTTCACTCCTCACATCAAGCCTCAACTATACGCCTGTTACACTTTATTTGATTGGTGTTTCTCTTTTCTATAGTCTATCCACAGTTTCTAGTCTATCACATATTATTCATCTCAGTATTAGTACAATCTTTTATGGTCCCTAACCAAAAATCCTGAGGTAAAAGTTTAATAACCTGAGCTAAGTCTTATATATGGTCTATCTACTATTTCTGGTCTATCACCTATTGTCCATTCGCGCTTCTGAATTAACTTCGTCTCAGTACTAGTGCAATCTTTTAAAGTCCTTAACCAAAGATCCTGAGGTAGAAGTTTCCTAACCTGAGGTAGAAATTCAATTCACTTTATCAATATTAAAGCAAACAACATTAGACATAAGACCATGTTAAGAGGCATTTGTCATAGAACAGAAACATACAACATTAGGTGTTAGTTTTTGTAAACATTTGATTTGGTAAGCATTCTTCCCTCCTCACGTCGAGCCTCAGCTAAACGCCAGATGCATTTTGTTTGATTGGTGTTTCTCTTGGATATAGTCTATCCATTGTTTCCAGTCTGTCAAATATTGTTCATTGGAGCGATCTTTCAAGTATGCTGATATTTTCGCCATTTCCGCCAAATTTGTTACTTTCAAAGTCCATTCTTCCATAGGCGGTATTTCTGGATTCTTCCAGTATTGTCCCACCAACAATCTTGCTGCTGTAATCAAGTTCAGAAATAAGTTCGTCTCTGAGGTAGTGCAATCCTTTGTGATCCCTAACAAAAAAACCTGAGGTAAAAATTCTATATGCTTTTTGAAGATGGTTTGGAGTGTCCACCATATCTTCCTCCAGAATGCTTTGATTTTTCTGCATGTCCACCATATATGAAAGTAGGTAGCCTCCCCGTCCCCACACCTCCAGCATTTGGGCTGGGAGTCTGGGTAGATGAGTGATATTTTTTTCGGGTCTAGGTGCCATCTATAGAACATCTTGTAGAAATTTTCCCTTAAGTGTTGCGATTTCGTGAATTCTACATTCCTCACTTTAAAAAGTTATTAAAGGAACATTTCCAGCCAAAGCTGTCTGTCATTGCTTGGATGCATGCTTTTGAACAAAGGGATCAGAAGCAAGGAGAATCTGTTACTGATTACATTGCAGCCTTAAGAAGAGCAGCCAGGACGTGTGAGTTTAAAAACTTAGAAGAGAGGCTGTGAGATAGATTCGTGTGTGGACTAAGGAACAGAGACTTGCAGCAGAAGATTTTTTGCTAGAGAAGAGATTTCATTCCAAGATGCACTGCAAGAGGTTACCGCAGAGGAAGCAGCAGGCAGGGCTGTGAAAGCCTTGCGACTAGCTAAAAGCTCTACAGAAACTGCCACGGTCCATCAAGAGGACATTCGAGAAGGATCAGACACAGATCCTGAAGATGAGGTGAATAGATTTTCTCAGCCAGCTGAAAGAAGGCAGAAGGAACGTTCAGACGAGGTTCCAGCACCTCTTCAATGCTTTGGGTGCGGAGGTCATCACAAGCGAGCTGACTGCAGGTTTCATTCCGCCATCTGCAGAGCGTGTGGCAGACAGGACCACATAGCGTCCGTCTGTTTGGGTCGACAGAAGGTCCAATCTCGTGAAGAATTGCATCTGAAAGGTACCAGGGTCCCCAGCCAACATAGGGTGGACTTCTGTGCATCGCGCAGGAACATATTAAGGACAGGAACACATAAACCCCTTAAAAAGAAACTGTCTCTCAACATAAGGTTGCAGGGTGTTCCATTAGCGATGGAGTTGGACACAGGGTCCGCTCTCTCCATTATTTCTGGTGACACTTTTAAAAAGATATGTAATAGAAGCGGTCTATTACATATCCAATTTAATACTCACAGGCCATCCAATTTAATACTCACAGATTTTCAAAATTCTATGGTGTGTGTTAAGGGGGAGGCCACCCTTAGAGTACAGTATAAGGATTTTGAAGGTCCCCTAGATGTGGTGGTTGTTGGGGTGAACATACGAGTCTTATTGGACTCAATTGGTTTGAGGCCTTGGGAATCCAGGTGACTGGGCTGCACCATTTGCAAACATTAAGTCTTGCAGAAGTTTGCAAGGAGTTTGCACATGTGTTTAGTTCTAAGCTTAGATCCTATAAGGGGTGTCCCATTTTGCTGCACTTATATCCAAGCATTACACCCATCAGGGTTAAGCCTAGGAGGGTACCTTTTGCCCTCAAAGGAAAGATTGATGCTGAGCTGTACAAATTGCTCCAGCAAGACATTCTGGAACTTGTGCACTCAAGTCCATGGGAAACCTCCACAGTAATGCCTTTAAAGGCTAATGGGGACATACGTATATGTGCAGATTACAAGTGTACACTGAACAAGGCATTACAGCAGCATGCTTTACCCAGTACCTGTGGTAAGTCACATCCTGGCTTCCCTCAAGGGGGGGGGCGTATTTTTTGCAAAGCTTGACTTGGCGCAAGCATATCAACAGTTGCCTGTTGATGAGGCTGCTGCAGAGGCACAGACCATTGCAACCCAAAGAGGGGCATTTAAGGTAAAGAGGCTGCAATTTGGGGTAAATGTAGCCCCTGGCATATTCCAAAATGTCATGGAATGCACACTTTGAAGTATTCCTGGGGTCTGTCCGTACTTTGATGATGTCCTCATTGCTGGGGAATCATCTCAGAACTTAGCTGAAAGATTAAGGGCTGTGTTGCTTCGTTTTCAGGAAGCAGGTCTCAAACTAAAGAGAGATAAATGTAAGATAGGAGTTACTTAGGTTCTGAAATGCCGCAGGCACCAGTAGATAGATGGGAGGAAACACAGTCACCACCATGGTCTAGGGTGCATATAGATTACGCTGGGCCCTTTCAGGTGCAATTCTTCCTGGTTGTTGTCGATAGCCATTCCAAGTGGCTAGAAGTTGTTCCTGTTTCCTCCACTACTACTGCCAGGACCATCCAGGTATTGAGAGGTATTTTTGCATCACACAGCCTTCCAGATGTTCTGGTTTCAGATAATGGCTTCAACTCCCTTCCATCCATCATGCAATGGACTTGCTGAGAGAATGGTTCGCACCACTAAAGATGCCCTCAAGAAACTGACTTACGGTAACTGGCATTACAGGTTAGCAGATTTCCTTCTTGCACATCGCACTACACCATGCACTGCCACAGGGAAAAGCCCTGCTGAGCTCCACTGGGGTTGCCGCCTCATCATGAAGCTGGACAGGCTGCACCCTGACCGGGTGGCTTCACAGTTGTCACAACCGTGGGCACCTAGGAGACTCCAAGTAGGTGATCCGGTCTGGGCTAGGAACTACGGTCCTGGGCATCTGTGGGTTTCTGCTTTCATCTCTACGATCTCTGGACCTCTCTCATACGAAGTGACCTTAGACAATGGCCGCGTTCTACGGCGTCATATTGATCAACTGCATTGGCGGTTGTCCCCTATGGTTTCCGCCCCTGACTCCGCTCTTGGGGGGGAGGGGGGTCAGGAATTAAGTTGCACTTCAGGTCAACATCCTGAGACACAATCTCACACTTCAGGTCAACTTTATGAGGCACAAGCTCACTGGTCCTGGGACATACCGCAGGTCACGAGGGATCTCCCAGAGGAGGTGCAAGGACATCCTCAGAGTTCAGCTATTGCGCCAAACTGGGAGTCATGTATATCCGCAAGAGCTCCAAAGAGGACTTCAACAGAGGTGAGGTTACCCATGGAGGTGACTTCTGACTGTGGCACCTCGGCCGCAGGGGACTGGGAGTATTGGGGCACACCTGGAACGCAGGGCACGTCCAAGACTGGTCGCGGGTTTGAGGGACTAAGTTCCCTGGAGCCACCCAGGATAGTAGGGGAATCCTCAGCCCCTTCAGAAGGGTGGGAAAATTCAGCTTTCCTTACGGAGCCTGAGAGGAGCTCTGGCAATTCTGCCGGTATGCCCTACCAGGGGTCACCTGCAAAATGTGTGCATAAAAGTCCTGGTCTAGTGAGTCCAACTGACGGGCCGGTAGGCCAGGTGCCCTTAAGGTCAAGTCCTGGTTTGTCCAGGCAGGTGAGCTGTCAGGCCAGGCACCCTCCCTAACCTTGCATAGGTCACAACGGGCTAAGGTCCCTCCTAAACACCTAGGCAAGTATGTGAGGTTCTTGTCAGTATAAGAACACTACAAGCCTACGGTAAGGAGATGGACCTATGAGGGTAGAAGATGAACACATAAATCCACATTAGAGAGTGTCCTGTATGTAGGCAGAATACTTATTTTATTAACATAATTTATATATATATTATTTTATTCATTTGTGTTGATTATAAAGAAACAAGAAGTGTGTGTGTTCTATCTAGGGAGGGAGGTGTTGTGTCCTGGGCCTGATGAGGAAACTCAGCAGGCCCACAATTGTTGCAAAAGGTTTTGGAGCAATTCCAAAAGCTGCCCAGAACCAGACAGAGCAGCGCCAGCCTTGTGCATATGCGCAAGGCACAAAAATGCTATATTCCTATTGGTTGTCAATGTCCGGGGTCTTGGGCATATAAAAGGCCTGCGTGCCTTTTCCTATTGCTTTTTGGTTGTGAGTAGTGCCAACACAGAGAGTAATAAAGATTGTTGGATACACCATGTGTCGTCATCTTTATGAACAAACCCAAGAATACAACAAACATCCTTTTCAATTTTGAAAAAACAAACTCCTAATTTTAGGAGCATAAGTGGAAAAAAACCAGTTCTGTGTTATCTGGATCCTAAATGACTGCAATGGTGGAATAGGTTGCAAATGATTTTGCTGTGTGTCAACAACCATTTCTGAAATATTCTTGGGCATAAAAACCATCAGCTGGTACACTTAGCCATTTATTCATTGTTATATGGGACATAAGTCACAACAACACTGTAAATTTTATTGGACACCATCTAATTTTACAGAACATTTTGCCTTGTTGGTCTGAATGATTTCTCCTGGTTTCAGACATTGTAGATTCAATACAACCTTCTTATATCCCTACTGGTTTGTCTTATTTTAACCAAGTTAATTTCTGTAACCTGCAATGACCACATTCCATTTAGCTGTTTTTTGCCCAGCTCTTTTCTGCCCAACCAGCATCAGCTTGATGCCCCCCTCCCAGTTGAATGTCTTGCAAGCATTCTGTGACAGGAGCACCATTACTCATTTTCAGAGTAATGAAAGTGGACAGTGGTCTCTTGGTGTAAGAATGGGGGAAGGAGGGAGAAAGCTACCCGGCAAAATGCTTTGCAATGGACATCTGGCATGCAATAAATGCATTTCGGAAGTAATAAACAGTCCATTTTGAATGACTTTTGAAATTGGCTTCAGCACAAGCCGTTGGTAGAAAACAAGCATTTAGGAAAGCTATTTAGAGATATTTACAAAGCCATTTCTTCCTGTTCAAATGATTAGCAGTGCACAACCC
Source organism: Bothrops alternatus (assembly GCA_034064705.1). NCBI lineage: Eukaryota > Metazoa > Chordata > Lepidosauria > Squamata > Viperidae > Bothrops > Bothrops alternatus. The sequence goes on along the minus strand of JARGCV010000031.1, from coordinate 340,433 downwards.
ACTTCCAGCCTGATCATAAATGGAGCCTACTGAGTTCATTCTTGCTGGGTGTGCCCTGCACACAAATCAAGGCAAGGCGGGATTTTGCTGTCCGAAGCAGAAAAACTAAATGTTCAAATCATGATGAAATCTATACTAGCAGCTCTGAAATAAACATATTGTCTTCAATTTGGCCTTAGCAATTAGTACTCCTATTGCTACGAAATATTTTTGCTTCTACAATCATGTGTGAATCCCATGCTTCCTCTTCCTATTGATCAACATTTACACACACAAAAAAAGGTGGATGTTATTGAGCAAAAGTTATGGAGCTAGCAACTGTGCCTCTGCTCACTGATCCATTCACATAAAGGTGGAAACGCTTGCTACCGTAGCTTTATATAATAAGGCCACAAGAGAAGGAAGCATAAAAGGGCTCATCAACCTTCTTCTCCCAACTTGCACAATTCCCCTCAAGGTCAGAGACACCTAGACTCTATCAAAGTTTTCCCTTTTCCCTTTCCCATTCCATGCTGTCCACAACACAAACAAAAAGAACATCAGCTCATGCTATCAGCTTGTTGAGGGTTGTCCTCTATTAGATAAATAACCTGAGCATTGGTTAGGGCCACCTTGATTTGCTTGACATATTCTTCTGAGAGTCCAGAATAACATACAGTATATCATGTAAAAAACATGCTTCCCTTCTGTAAATTTAGAGCTGATATCCCCAGCGGGCTGTGACTTCTGTGTCTACACAGGGCATAATGTAATATCACAGAGCATTAATATAACCTCTCTTTGCCATGTACACAGCAACTTTTGAGTTGCCAGATGTTGATCATCAAGGTACATACTTTTAATTTATTATTCTTTCCAGCAATTCTAGAAACCTTGCCAATTTGAATCCCTCAAGCCTCATCTTCCGGTAAAGAAGCTGAAGCTGTGATACAAACAGCCTATCTGTTTTAAATCCCTCTGCACACCATCTCTTTACTTCGATTGCCTTCTTTTGTTTGTTATAAATATTTTATTATTTTATGGAATGCAGCAAAGACATACAAATGCAGAACAGATATTTGCTAAAACAGAAGACTCATCTTTGAAAGTGTGCTTCTAAAAATAATTGTAAACTAGAAATTGTGAACACAGGAATAGAAAGAAAATACTTTCAAGCAGAAAATTCAAAAGGGGTTTCAGGTAGAAGCAAAGTTAGTCTAAGTCCTTTCTTTAACTAAAGTGAGCAGTTCTTCATTATAGTCTTAACTGCTTGTCTCCTGCTCTTTTCCTTAACTCCCAATTAAGAAATTCCAGTCTGGATCGCAAAGAGGTGGCAATTGGGCTGATGCTCAGTCTAAACAAGGGCCCCTGCACCACAAGACATGATTAATCATTCCCCTGGGGTGTTTTTTTTTCTCCCCATCCATACAGGGAAATGAAATCTGTAGGAGAACCTACCGGTATCAGTGCCTGTCTTTTCTTTTATGGCTTGTTACCAACTCACTAGTTCCTTGCCTTTCCTTTCCTTTCCTTTGTAAACCCTTGTCTCATATTCTTTTCTTTAACACTTGGAAAACAATAGTTTTAAATCAAAAGAAGAAAATGCATGCATGGTTGCATTCACAATGTATGGGGGAGTGGGAGGAGATTACATCATCCATTGCCGCACTTGGAACTTAGTGAGTGGACCATAATGGCAATGGGTCAAACAGGAAGTGTGAATCTGCCTTATGAGGAGACACAGAGTAAATCCTTAACTCTCCTACCCTACTGTCTCTTTCTCTGTCGGTCAGTCATGAAGTCCAGAAGAGACATTGCCATTGGATTCAGATCTCCAACTGTACTCTGTCTAATTCCAGACAGACAGAAGTGAGAGATAAAACTCAATAATAAAAATCAACCATACAATTAGAGCGGGCAGAGGTTCAGCTCAACTTTCAAACTGGTCCAGAGTCATTGTGTGGAAATGCCCATACTCTCCTGCTGAATTTGTGATAGAGGATAAAAGCCAAGCTTTAACTGAAATCATGAACCTTCAATTTTATTTGGATTTCAGGTTGCAAAGGCAACTTCACATCAGTTGAGGACAGGGGCCAGCATGTAAACACCGCAAGATAAAATCCCTTGCTTACACTTTGAAAGTTGTGTATATTTGACAGACACAGATGAGTGCGTCTATGCTTATGGTGAAGTGCTTTCTTGTTTATTTGGAACAATGTTGTTGGGCACCTGCCAGTTTGTAGCACAACTGCACTTTACTTAAAGTAAATGAGACAAAGAAATTGAAAAAGGATCAAGGCTAGAAGTAGGGTAGCCATAGATCCTATTTTATAGAGGACAGTTCTTTGTCTGGAAGTGGCTAAGAGAAACTAGTTAAGGTCATACAGTTGGATCATTGTCTGTGATGAAGAGTAAAGAAAAGACCTAGTGACAAAATGACAAAGCTTCTCAAAGCCCAAAGTTAACTCATGAAGATGAGTTAAGCCTTCATCTAAATTTAGTGATTAAGTTCACAGAAGAAACAGATTTCTGAGGGAAAAAAATCAGTATTATGAGGGCCATCTGATATTGCACCAATGTCAGATATATGTTACCAGCAACGTGTGAAAATTTGACATTTATGGAATGCCTAGGAAATCTATAGAATATGTGATGTTCTCAGGCAAAGTATGAAATGTCAGTGTTATTTTAATATTCTATATACTTTCCTTAGGCATTGAATATAATACTTAGGCATTATGCAGAATGACAAGAAAGGGTCAGGTTTGGGGTTAGAGTTAACCCTAACTCTAACCCTTTATTGAAAATGAAAGAAGAAATGCAAAATAAAGTACAGGACATTTATTGACCTATTTGTTCAACAAAGAAGGCCAGAGGTATTTTATACTTTGCCGGTTTGCTTTTTGGCATTGCATAGAATGCCTAGGAAATGTGTGAAATATTAAGGGTTTCATAGTTCCTCACCTTGAGGCACACTTTCCATGACTCCATCAGTGTCAAAAGATTCCATTTCTATTTATTCCAGGTAGATTTGAAATAGAAATGGGTTAGTAGGGAAGGAAGAATTGTATGCACTCTTCCTCCTGCATCTTGCAGACAGTTTAGATTCATGGGCATTTTTGCTTTCCAGGCTGCAATTCCCTATCCAGCAACAGAATTAACATTTCTAAGGAGGTAAAGAAAGAAATGCATCTCTCTGGAAAGGATATTCATGGGATCCTCACCACTGGAGAGGGAGAAGGGAAATGATTTGACCTGTTGTGCTTCTCTCTGTGATGTGCCCTAGTGGCTGCAGCGAGGTGCATGTTAGCTCAGGACTCTGATCAGGATTTGTAAAAAGAGACCTTCCCACTTTATCTCCTGCAAGAGTGCTATCAAGGACATCCTTCTCCTCTTTCAGCTGCTGTTGGCACAGGATGGAGGCAGCTTGCTCCCAGGCTGATTAATCATGGATTAATTGACAAAGTCGATTATGTATAAACCAGTCCTTGGACACATCTATCACAAATCATTAATAATATTCTGACTGTGTGTGAAATGTGAATTGAATATTGGGAAATAAAAGGTAAATATTCTGACTAATTATGAGGGATTTGGCCCAGCTAGGAAACATAGGTTCTGTAGAACATAGCTTTTTTGTTTCTTTCAGCTGCAGATTATGCTTATGTATTGCCATTACTGACAACCTTCCATCTGGGAACTGAAGCTGGCAGATGTGGAAAGAAACGTTTTAATTTTATTCTTACATCACTGGCCCTATGAGGCAGGACAGCTGAGAGAAGGATCAGCAAGCGAGCTCTATTTTCAAATGGCGGACCACATCCAATGCAACGCTTTAACCCTGCACATGTATTAAACAGGATGCATAATATTCTATTTAATAGCTAATTGTTAGGCTGTTCCTTATCTTTAATTATTTCTTTTCATTTACTTAGCTTTGAGCTTTCTGATTGAATCGCCACATGTGGTGCATATATATGAATATATCATCCATGCTTTTTTTCCCCCTGTAGCCTGGAGTTTGGACTGTAAACTTGAAAGAGGCAGTCAGGTTATTAATATGTACAAGCTGACCTGAAACTCCTTTTGGCTGAAAGGATTTGTGAAATCAGTTTAAATAACGGTATTTAAATGTAAATAAATAAAACGTCACTGACCAATCCTGAAGCCACCAAGCATTAAAAGCCGCCTCAACAATGAAGAAAATTATGCTTGAAATTGGCATCAAGCATAGATATTAGATGACTGCTATTCCCCTGTGTAGTTGTAGGAACCAGCACTCATTCTGGGATCTCTGCCTGGCTGGGAATAAAAAATGATGCTGGGGTATAGGGAACAGTAGCAGTCCAAGGCTGGGAGGGGAATGGATTTGGTTAAGTGTGTGTGTGTGCATGTGTGTTTTAAGCAACTCAACACCCTTCCCAAACTGCTAGATGAATCAGATCCTGATTAACCCTTAGAATGGTCATTTTGGTTGTGAATTCTGTCAGGCAGGGTTTCTCACCCAGGGTGTGTAAAATGTTTTTCAGGCAAAAATCAGAAAGCTAAAGGAAAAATCCATGGCTTCAAAAACTGCAGCTCAAAATTTCTAGGAGATTTGGGAAATTTAAAGTTTCCCCCTTTTTTAATTTGCAGAAAACACTCACAAGTGAACTTGTGAAAAGCTGACAAAGGCTGGAAGGGACTAAATGCATCATCTCTTCTTCAGGAAAACGGTTCATTTTCTACAATACATGATCTTTCTTCTCCCAGTTCAAATAGCATGCGGGTCCATGCAAACAACCAGCCAATAAATCTTTCAGCTGCACTGTTAGTCAGAGACCACCAGGTGGCATACAAAAATAATCGCCATTCTGTGTAGCATTGGGATTAAGCATTATTAAACGTAGTTTTTAAATGTCTATAATAAATTTTTTTTTAAAAAATTACTCTATCCCTTCCCAGAAGTCATTTTGTGAGTATGCTACATAGCACAATTAAACTTATAAACTATGCACAAAATAAATGCTTCTTTTGCCAAATGTGGCAGATGTAAAAAAAAGAAGCAAAGTAATTGGAGGTAGAGAGGGGAAATTTATATCATGAGATGCAGAAGACTTACATGCACTAATTATGTTTGCATCTTAATAAGCTGAAATTAAGCAAACACAAGGCTACTTTTCTGATAGGCCTGTAAAGGAGAGATAGTTAGATGAGAGAGAAAGGGAGACCACATCCACATAATTTCTTTTTATTTATTTAATTTTTATCCCACCTTTATTCATTTGAGTCATTTTTTAATGAAAAATTCTTTTATTAAAACAATCAGCATTGAACATAAAATCATAGTATGCATCAATCATCATAGCACCTGATATACATCACTAAGTATTAATCTTTATAAAAGCTGCAAATCTTCCTAATGCTTCTTCCTCTTCCTATTTTTTTCCTACAACAACAACTTTGTAAGGTGAGTTGGGCTGAAAGAGAGTGACTGGCCCAAAACCACCTAAGTAGTTTTCATGCCTAATGTGGAACTAGAACTTGCAGTCTCTCAGTTTCTTGGCCAGCACCTTAACCTTTGCACCAAACTGAGTCTTTCTTCCTGGCAATAATATGGAAATATTATTGCCACATACTTCCCTTCGACCGGTGAGAGCGCACAGGGTCGGCCTCCTCCGGGTCCCGTCAGCGAAACAATGCTGTCTGGCGGGTCCTAGGGGGAGGGCCTTCTCTGTTGTGGCGCCCACCCTCTGGAACCAACTGCCTTCTGAAGTCCGCGCTTCCCCCACTCTCCCAGCCTTCCGAAGGAATCTTTTTTTTTTTTTGAATAAAATTTTTATTGGTTTTTAAAATTTTACAAAGAAAAAAGAAATAATAACTCAACTGAAAACAATCATATAGCACATTTACCAAACAATCAATATAACTGCTCGGTACCCCCCCCACCACCACATCCCCCTAACCCTAACCTTCCCCCCTCCTCTTACCATCTATCTACCTACTTTCCTCTCTCCTTTACTCTCCTTCCGAAGGAATCTTAAAACCTATCTTTGCCAGCAGGCCTGGGGCTGACTGTGGATCGTTGAATGAATGATGAATGTGTCTGGGGTGTTATTTTTAATGTTTTTAGTTTTGGACTTAGTTTTTGAAATATTGTTTTATTTATGTTGTAAGCCGCTCCGAGTCTTCGGAGAGGAGCGGCATATAAGTCCGAAAAATTAAATTAAATGAAATTAAATTTTAAAAATTATTTTACTTCTCAAATTATAACTATGGAACAATGATTTCATCTTGATAGATTGCAGAACAGCATAAAATAGCAAAAGATGGATGAAAATGTAAAGATGAAAATCTAAACAAGCAACGTCAGCAAAGAACAAAGATGCAACTTGAATTCCTCAGATAATTTTTAAAATGCACATACACGATAACGTCCGTAACATAAGCCAATCCAGTAAAATAGCATTTTCATGTAGATCCAACTTTTCTGAATCTTGCTGGCTCTTGATATTCAGTTTTCAGAACTTGTTTGGGCAAACAACATTCATCCTCTTCATCCTTCCTTTTTTTTTTCCCCCCCAGCATTTTTTACATCTCTCAGTCGCTCAAGGAACCTTTTCACTCTGGCTTTGTTGATATTGGGAAGCTACTTGCTGCCATACTTTTAAATCGCAGGAGAAATATTAGCCTTTGTTAAAAGAAAAAGGCAGAAGAAATCTCATGAACCAGACAGGATAACATGGGGGGGGGGGAATAAAGATTTGTCTGCATCAGATGGTAGTAGATAGAGTGGTGTAACCATGAATGTAGTTCCTCCTGAAAGAAGTCTCTGAACATTTGGTTCCAGCTCTCTGGCAGGACCAGGACAGGTTTGGGATGAAGTCCTGGGTGAAAGGAGCAACCCAACCTGGGTCAGGTGCACAGAAGCAATAAAACAATATTCATTGAAAGCGTGTATTTTATTCCACCATGCCTACATAGCAATTTAAATATTTTTTTAAAGAACCATTTCAGTTGGCATTGCATAGGAAATAAAGGACAGTGGCAAAAAAAAAAAAAAGTGGGGTAGCAGTATACTGGCAAATGAGGTGGGGCAAACATAGTGCCCTGGAGACTCTAATGAACTCCACAGTCTCTATGGGCCATCAACTGGAAGGGGAGGGAGAGGGGAAGGAAGCTGCTGGCAAACTATGAGCATAGTAGCTTTATAGCCCATAAGGTGTCTCCATTCAAGGCTGTGATCAGCCACTGGAGGGGATGGGACATGCCAAATGCTGAGGTACTATAGTCAATCAGAGGTGGGGATGTCATTAGTCTAAAATGAGGCACTGAAGATCAGCCACTCAGAAGGACTAGAAGTCTTTCAGAAGCTAAAAATGCATTTGTGAGTGGGCTGGAAGTTGATGGAGAATATCATTGCCTCTATTTTTGCACTTAAGAAACAGTGATGGGGCAAACTGAATTTAAAAGATGGGGTTAACATGAGCCTTTTCAGCAGTTTTGTTTGTTTGTTTTGTGAGAGTTCAGGACACATTCTGTCATGATGATTTATCTCTGACATTATTTTAAAAGTGTCAATAAAGGACATCTGACAAAACCATCTTTACTGCAATCTGCCTCTCCTTTCCAGAGCTAACTAAAATGTGTCTCCTGTAAACCAGCATCATTAGCTAGATTTTCCTACTAGATCCATTTAATTTGAAAGTTGACGAGTCTTGTTGCCAGCTGTTGCAAATTCCATTCTTCACAAAGCTCTAAGCTTCATAAGTACCCCCTCCAGCAGCATCAATTTTTCAGTGATGTGAAACAAAATTGGGCTAACAGCAGAAAATAGAGAGAATTATAGCACAGTAATGATGTGACTTTGTTTTAGTTCCCTCCTTCCCCCCTCACAAACACACAGTTAAGTCTTTTTGCATGTTTAATGAATACTGCTTGGTACCTGCAACTACATAATTTCTTCCACTTTATGCCAGGGTTGAATTTTCTCAAAAATCCACCCTTCTTGATACCTTGTCACTAACTTTTTTCGCTCTATCTAATAACTTATAAAGGAAGATAAATTTTCATGTATTTTTTTTAAGGCTGGTTTTGTTTCAGAACTTTCAAAGATTAACCACATGATTTTACTGTATGTGTTATAGTACAAAAATAGATCTGGAATAGATATTTCTATACCAGGAAGATAAAATATGCGATATAGTCTTTTATGGCAACACACATCAATATGCAATACAGTCATTTTACAATTAAGGAACATGCATTTTTCAGCCAAGAAAATGGTTACTTTCTAATAATGGAATACTCCAATTATCTGCTACTAATGTGATTGCTTTAGTGAATATTAAAATATAGCAATTAAATATGGCATGCATGCCTAGGATATAATGCTGAATCTTATGTTTGTATGCCAGCTCAATCCTTAATCCTTCATTTTATTGTGGAGAAGAAAGTCTAACACTGAAAGGATTACATCTGACATTATGCAAATGGCTATCCCTTATATTTCAAAATTTCCCTAGGCTCTCCTCTGAATTTGCCATTCCTAAGCATATTTCACAAGTCCCTTGAAAACATCTAAGTAGAAAGGAAGGGAAGCAAGCATCTATTGGCAGATGTCATTTATCAGTTATTACCACACCTTTAAGAAAGTACTCCTTAGATCTTGGTTCCTAGATGAATATGTCCAGGTTGGTTTCTTAGCAACAGTCTGGCAATGTTTAAGGAAAAAGTTCCCACCTACTTACAGGCTAGGCTTTCATAATAACACAGTCCAAATGCTAACCCTTTCTAGCTTTTCTGAGGTCTTTCAAAATTAGCCAGAGAGCCAGCTTTGGGGAGTGGTGAACGCATCAATATCAAAGCTCAATTTGCCATTTGTGTTGCACTGTTGCATTATATGTTACAGAAATGCTATTTTAAAAAAAAAAAACTATATCACTGAAGACTTTTCTCATCTGGATATTGTACCATGCCACATATAACATGACACGATGTAAGCATAGAGATAAATTTGATACGTGTGTTTCTAAAAGCCCAAATAATCCTGCACTCACTTTCCACAAATCTTTTTTTTGTTGTATCTGAGAGGTTGCATACTTCACCTGCTTCTTTCAAAAGGCAATTAATTAATGGAAAACAAGGCTTGCTCTGCCTGACATTTAGACAAATAAGCCATCAGATAAAATCTGAAAACTGTAGGACAAAAACCTTTGTGCATCTGTTGCCTAAATGACCCTTTGGGGCTTGAAAAGATTATTTGATGGGATCCATAGTGAGTTGCTCATCATATCATGTGAATTGCGGCACATGCTCTTCCTAAGCTATCATTGTAATCAATCTCTTTTCCATTTGTTTTAGTTCAGAACTGAATTTTGGCATTTGTTCCCCTATTAGCAACTTGTGGCTTCTGCTGTTTCCCTGGGAAGGTTGTTTTAGGGCACGGGTGTCAAACTTGCTGTGTCACGTGATGTGTTGCGATGTATCGCAACATTTTTTGCATTGCCGGAGCTGGGGTGGGCGTGGCCTCCATATAATGCAACCGGTCCGCAGGCCGGCAGTTTGACACCTCTGTTTTAGGGCTACTGCCCAAAAGACTCTTTTGCATTTTATTGTCACTATTGTTTGCTTAAAACCTGCCTATTTTTAAATACTATAAAGAAACTTGATCTGTCTGATCAATGTGAAGTTTCTCAGAACCACAGCGACGTCCTTTTCCATCTCAGAAGCTACTTAGTTAGCTAGTTAATTAGTTAATTATGTCAAAGTGTCTGTGCTTAAGGAATATTGCTACAGCACTAACTACAATTATCCAAATCAGTTACAGGTAGTACTCAACTTACAACAGTTCATTTACTGACCATTCAAAGTTACAATGGCATTGAAAAAAGTGACTTATGGCCATTTTTCACACTTATGATTGTTACAGCATCCCCATGGTCATGTGATCAAAATTTAGACACTTGGCAACTGACTCATATTTAGGACGCTTGCAATATCCCGGGGTCATATGATCACCTTTTGCAACCTTCAGACAAACAAAGTTAATGGGGAAGCCAGATTCACTTAACAACTTTGTTGCTAACTTAACAACTGCAGTGATTCACTTAACAACTGTTTATGAAGTTCATAAAATGGGACAAAATTCATTCAACTGCCTTACTTAGCAACATAGATTTTGGGCTTTAAGTGTGGTCATAAATCAAAGACTAACTGCACTTTGTTCAATAAAATCCAAAACTGATTTGGTGAGGAGGTGCATTTGGAATATTGCCTTACAAATCGGGAGTATTCTAAATTTTCTTTGGATTGCTTCATGGGCTGAGCAGCTATTAATTTAAATTAAACATAAAATTGTGAGCCAGCATGTGATTTATTACTGCTTTATGATGAGTTAAAAACAATAGAGAATTGAATTTGAGTACACATTTGTCACCTTTGTGGATTATGTGCTCTTTAAAAGATGGAGTTAACATTTAGTGGGGTTCATGGACTCAGTAGCCCACTTCAAGGTTGTATGGATGGATACCCTTCTCTTTGCCAAGAGGGTGGAAAGAAAAGGTTATCACAAGAAACATTTCTAGAGAAGCTGCTTTGTTCTCCAGCTACAGTCATTTGCCAGCCCTTTTGCTCATGTTGGGTATCTATTGAGTACTTACTTACTACATGAGCATCTCTTGAGTAGACTTTCAATGACTGGATAAAATCAAGTGCAACGTTAGGTGAACCCCAGAAGCAGGAAGGCCAATTAGGCTGTGTCTTGTTAACATATATACATAAAGTTGCATATTTCTTTTTATATGGTTCCCATGTCACTAAAGTATAGCAACGGTATAGTGTATACACCCATATTATCAAAATTATTAAGATAAAGGCAAATCGCAAAGCTCAGCAGGGGAGATACAAGGGCCAGTAGACTCCACTCCTAGACAACAGGTTAGCATTTCACTATTTCATTCCCGAGCAGAGGCCATATCCTGCCACCCAAGGAGGATTTCCTTTAGTCTGAACCAGCAGAAATGCAGGCTGCATGTGGAATTTAGATCTGGACCCTCTGCTAGACTACAGCCTCATGTTAGGCTGAATCAATACTTAACCTTTTTTTTTAATAACCCAGTTTTGGGGTTATCTCTCTCTTTCTCAGTATGACACAATCTATGCAACAAGAAATAAAATATTTGTTGTATTACCCTCATGCTTCTGCTTAAAATTTCTTAGGTCTACAAAATGTTACCATACTTTGTTAACATCTGCCTTTTTAAATGCTTACGTTTCTTGGCTCCTAGAGTATATTATCCAGTATATTGGAGATTTGGAATTCACTTGCGCCTCAGACCTTTCTCAAAAATCAACTCTTTAAGATTTGTTAGCGAACATCTATTAATCCTATATTTGACACTGAGGTGACTATAGCCAGTCATGTCATTATCTCATGTTATTTGTGTGATGCACAACGTACAGAAGCCTGCTTTTGAAAATGGCTTATGAAGAGTAAGTAGTTCAAACTACTGTTACCGTGCTGCTAACTGGGACCAAATGTTGAGAAAAGCTGTTTGGAATGTGGCCCATTTCTGAGCCAAATCCAAAATGCTGGCAGGAATTAGGAATATCCTAAGGCCGGGGTCTTCAAACTTGGCCCTCTTATGACTTGTGGACTTCAACTCCCAGAATTCCTCAACCAGAAACGCTGGCTGAGGAATTCTGGGAGTTCAAGTCCACAAGTCATAAAAGGGCCAAGTTTGAAGACCCTTGTCCTAAGGAATTAGGAGTGGCCCATCTGCTTCATGCTTGTTGGGCTTTTGCATCAGCTTGCATATATGTATGTATTTTAATTCTAAATGTTTTTTTTACAAATTATTTTAGTCTAAAATATACATTTCAGTATACATTCTATCTTCAAAGTTACACACACACACACACACACACACACACACACACACACATATACATATATGGTTAAGTTAAATATAGAACCAACAACTACACTGCTAGAGAAGTATAAAATATCAAAGGACCATCCCATGCCAATTTTGCATATTAATTTAGGACATGTAAACCAAATTAATCAGCATTGTAGTCCAAATGAAACCTTCAAGGTTCCTCAGCACACCGTGTCAACAATATAATCTATGGCAGCAGTTCTCAACCTTTTCCGGGGCTCGACCCCGGCCCGCGCGGTGCGACGGGGCGCATTGCGCATGCACGCCACGATGGGGTGCATCGTGCATGCGTGGCGTGACGGCCTGCATCACGTATGCGCGGCACGACGTCCTGCATTGCAAAGGGGGAAAAATGGCCGACCAAAAAAAAATGGCCGACCAAAAAAAAATGGCGGGCCCGCATCGCGCATGCGTGGCGTGACGGCCCGCATCGCAAAGGGGAAAAAATGGCCGACCACCCCCAAAAATGGCCAACCAAAATAAAAATAAAAAATGGCGGACTGCAGTGTTTGGCGACCTCCGCGAAATGGTCGTTCAACCCCAAATGGGGTCGCGACCCACAGGTTGAGAACCGCTGATCTATGGCGTCTAGAGAATTAAAACCTTCTAGATTAGGCCATTAATGGTTAGCAAAATCCTTTACTTGATTGCATTGACCCCTAATAATCCCAAAGCTCAACTATATTGAATACTTACATTGTGAAACAACCCTTATTCTGACTGCTTTAGAAATAAACACAGTCCGAATAAAATTTTATTTTTGTTGAGTTCTTAAACTTTGCCAGGAAAAAAAAGAGATTTATTAAAGTGACTTGTGTTCTTCTGCCTTTTCTAAAACTTTTTTTTTTTTTTGCAAAATTTCATTGGGAATACATATACATATACCCTCCAGCAAGCAATGAAAAAGTGATCATAGTGGGCCAACGGTATTGTGAATCTTCCTGAAAGAAAATAAAAACTAGTAAAAACATTAAATTCCTAGGGGCGAAGGTTTTCCTACAAGGCTGCAATTGAGCAGAGGCATACACTTACAACAACTGCAGACCTGTGCAAAGCATGATTTGCAAGGAGAGAGTAGTTGTGCGAGTGAACGTGGTAAAAGTAACTATTCTTGGCCTGCATAAAACATATTTTGCAGGGGAAAATGTCTGTTACTTTGTAAAGGGGGTATTGGTTATATATCTCAGCATACTAGGCTGAACCAGAAGCCTTTTTCTTTTCAAACAGCATGGAAATGGATTTGTTTGATGCAAAATTATCTACTAAGCCTTCAAAACCAAGGCTGAGGAAAGAAAGAGATTCTGCACTTCTGAACCTGGGGTCTCTTTGAGAAGAAGGCCCAGGATAGAGTTATGCCACCTTGCTATGTTACTGGAGCTCTGCAAACATAAACATGAAGATGAAACAAAATAATCTTCCATTTGTATTTTATTTTATTTTATTTTTAAGATGGTGAACCATGACACAGATTCCGAAGGCTTTGGTCATAAAACTGCTCCATCGTTGCTTGATAGGTTGTCTCTGTGCCAAGAAGAAAAAGTTGATAGCTGCACTGAAGCACAGCTCATTAAAAGCTTTTGCTGTAGATTTTCCAAACCTGGGGCTTTTTGGATCATCATAAATATTTCTACCAAGCTGGATAAATTGTATTTCACAGTGGACACTTTTATTGAATTGGCAACCTTCATCCCTTGCACTGAGGAGGACATTAATTCACTTTTAATAGCATCAAACATTGGGGTCAAATGGCCTGTTAGACTGAAAAGGCTGGGATGTCAAACTCTTTCTCCTGTCAGTTCCATGTTAGGGAAGGGGAACAGGCCGCTCTGCCCCTTACATAATTCAATGTGGCTGCTCCCCAAATGGCTCCTGCTTCCAGGATGGCACCACGCAGCCTCCACTGATTAGGAAGGCTACGCAGCAGAGCAGCTACTTCCAGAATGAGATCTGTAGTACCAATAAGGTAAGTGACCATTTGGTGATGGGGTGGGAAAGAGGCCTAGCGAAACAGTGCGAAACAGGCCCAAGGCCTGCAGGGACCCCAAAGGCCGGGTCTATGACAACTCGCCATAGTCAACTCGCCACAGGACAACTTGCCACAGGACAACTGCCTGTGAGACAAGAGTTACATTAATATCGAAGAAATACTGGAATAGAATCATTAAAGAATGGATGCCAAGGAGGGACAAAATGAAATGTGAATGACAAAAATTAAAATAATTTCTTTTAAAAAAAATATTGGTTTTTTTTTAATTTTTAAGAAAAAGTACTCAGGACACACCATGGTGTTTGGGTAATCAGACATTCAAAAGTAAAAACATAAATAAACAACTCAATTTAATACATTCATTGTCTCCTCTCTATTTCCCTCTAAATTTCTATTACTATTAAACATGTTTTAAAACTTTATCAGTTTACAATTACCAAAATCAAATTTAACTTTAAATCAACAAGTTATCAATTCAGGTATCCCTTCCAGATGTATTCTAGTTCTTAATTTCTCACATCCCTCCTTTTATCACCAATCTCATTTATTTCTTCTTCCATTACACAATAGCTGTCTTAGTTAAAAAATAATGTTAAACCTTAATTCACTTCAATTAATTACACAAACTTCAAATTTCATCCAATTGGTTATCATACCTTATCACATCTATGTTATTGTACAAAAAAACATCTAATTAAATTAAAACACTCCATTAATTTTTAAAACCATCCCAATCTAAAAAATCAACATTTTTTCAATTCCAATACATAATTTTCATCAAAATAAATCTATTATTCCAAAAAGTACATTCTTAATCTATTTAAAATATCCATTCTAAAAATCACCCTCATGTATATATGTTTGTATTTTTTCTTGCTTCTCACTCTAAAATCATAATCCTTAAAACAAACCATAAATCCAACATTGCCTTTTAATCCATTACACAATTTTAAATTTCTCTTTTCAGTCTAATTCTGACTTTTTTCCTGTGTCAAACAGGTTTCCATAGGGACGCTTCCCTTTCAGCCAGTGGATCTATCTTTGTTGCTTGCAGTAGCCTTTGAAATAATAGAAATCCCTTCCTCTGCATTAGACGTCTATTTCTCTCCTCCTTGAAGTGTCGTTGCTTTGTAGTTTGAAATCTCAGTCTTTGCTTCTTCTGTTCCTCAAAATTGCAGATGGAAGGTTTGTAAGATAGAATAAGTTCCTCTTTTATCTCTGTTGATTCCTCTTCTAATATATTTTGATTTATACCATAGTCAGATGTAGCTTGGACATCCATTTGAACATTTGAAGTGAAATTTGACAAAGTGAGAAAGAGCCTGTGGCCTAGAGGTTAATACAGCTGCCTAACATGCACACAGCCCAGGTTCGAATCTCAGAAGGGTATGTCTGGCTGAAGAGAGTTAAGAAGCTCGAAATAGCTATTCCAGTTCTCCCTTTATTCTTTGTTGCAATCTAAAAAATGTATAATGATGTCGCAGTTGGTGACTGCTGCCTGTGGATGGCTCTGGATTGAGCTGATACAGGCAAAAGAAAAAGAAAGAAGATTTCTTTCTCCCATATTTGGGCCGACAGGGTGCATCAATAAACACTCAAGGTAAATCTCCTCCCCCTGTCTCTTCCCTCCCTGATACAGCTGACAAAGTGAGAAAGAGCCTGTGGCCTAGAGGTTAATACAGCTGCCTAACATGCACACAGCTCTGGTTCGAATCTCAGAAGGGTATGTCTGGCTGAAGAGAGTTAAGAAGCTCGAAACAGCTATTCCAGTTCTCCCTTTATTCTTTGTTAGCAATCTAAAATATATACATATATATACATATATATATACATATATATGTATATGTATGTATATATATATGTGTATATGTATATATGTATATGTATATATATGTGTGTGTGTGTGTGTGTATGTGTGTGTGTGTGTATATTTATTATTATTTATAAACTTTTATACCGCCCCTCTCCCGTAGGACTCGGGGCGGTTTACAGCCAAATTAAAACATAACAGTAATAAATATTTAAAACTGAATTAAATTACCTAGGCTGTTACTAAAAAAACAAATTAAAATCCCATACTAAAACCCTAACTACTTAATTTAAAATTTACATAAAAAACCCGAGGAGCTGTAGGCCAGGCCGGCTTGATTGAAGAGATAAGTCTTCAGTTCTCTTCTGAAGGTGCGGAGATCATGATATGTCCGGAGTTCCGGGGGGAACTTGTTCCACAACGTCGGTGCCCCCACAGAAAAGGCTCTCCCCCTGGGCGCCACCAGCCGACATTGCTTAGCCGATGGCATCCTGAGGAGGCCCTCCCTGTGGGAGCGAACTGGTCGGTGGGAGGTATTTACTGGCAGTAGGCAGTCTTGTAAATAACTGGGTCCTATGCCATGGAGCGCTTTAAAGGTGGTGACCAACACCTTGAAGTGCACCCGGAAGACCACTGGCAACCAGTGCAGCTCGTGCAGGATGGGGGCCGTTTGTGCCCACCAGGGCGCCCCCACCACCACCCGCGCGGCCGCATTCTGCGCCAGTTGAAACCTCCGCGTGCACTTCAAGGGGAGCCCCATGTAGAGAGCATTGCAATAGTCCAGTCTGGAAGTGACGAAGGCATGAGTGATCGTGCGTAGCACGTCCCGATCCAGGAAGGGGTGCAACTGGTGTACCAGACGAATCTGGTAAAACATCCTCCCGGCCACGGCCATCAGATGGTCCTCAAGGGACAGCCATGAATCCAGGAGGACTCCCAAGTTGCGAGCCCTTCCCGTGGGGGTCACTGACTCGCCCCCAATAGACAGCGATGGAGTCAGCTGACTGTACCAGGACGATGGTAACCACAGCCACTCAGTCTTGGATGGGTTGAGCTTGAGACCATTCTTCCCCATCCAGATCTGCACGGCCTCCAGGGTCAGCATGTCAAGGGCTTCATTTGGGTGGTTCGGGGTGGAAATGTACAGCTGAGTGTCATCAGCGTACTGATGGAATTCCACCCCAAAACCTCAGATGATCTCACCCAGCGGCTTCACATAAATGTTGAACAACAAGGGCGAGAGGACCGACCCCTGAGGCACCCCACAATCAAGGGGCCTTGGGGTCGACCTCTGACCCCCTGTCAACACAAACTGCGTCCGGCCAGAGAGGAAGGAGGAGAACCACTGAAGCACAGTGCCCCCTATGCCCAGCCCCTCCAACCGGCGCAGCATAATACCATGGTCGATGGTATCAAAAGCCGCTGAGAAGTCCAATAGCACCAGGACAGAGGAGCAACCCCTGTCCCGGGCCCGCCAGAGATCATCCACCAATGCGACCAAAGCTGTTTCCGTGCTGTAGCCTGGCCTGAAGCCCGACTGGAGCGGATCCAGATACGATGATTCCTCCAGGTGCTGAGGGAACTGTCGAGCAACCACACTCTCAACAATCTTTGCAACAAAGCGAAGGTTGGAGACAGGACGGTAGTTGGATAAAACAGCAGGGTCCAGGGCGGGCTTCTTGAGGAGGGGTCGCACCACCGCCTCTTTCAGGGCGGCGGGGAAGACACCCTCACTCAGCAAAGCGTTGTTAATCGCCTGAAAACAGCCTCGCATCACCTCACTGGAGGCCAGTACCAACCAGGAGGGACACGGGTCCAATAAACATGTGATTGCTCTAAGACCTCCCAGCAACCTGTCCAAGACATCTGGTGTCACGGAGATATATATATAACTGTCAGAAAGACAGGCAAGCAGGCTGTAGTTTAAAGCATTCCATTTTTTCTGCATTCAATGTGCTAATTTAAAACAAAATCAACAAACATAAAACTTTATAAGGGCTTTATGTATTTCAAAACTGCAGATAATTTCAAAATTATTTCAGTGCAGTACAGTCAGGCTGTAGGCTACAAGAGGTCAACACAATCAAGCAGAGAGTTATATTAATCATAAGTTCAGGGTTAGCAAGCAGCCATTCCTGATGGGATTAGGTAACACATCATATCTGATCAGGTTCATAACCAAGTAATGTCTGCACCACATACATCTGGATTGTTTATTTTGATGCCATCACTGATTAAAATTACTGATGTTCCAATTATTACTTAAAGCATATACTAATTACTGATGGCTGTTCAGCCTCTGCTTGAAAACCCTCCAGTGAATGAATATTTCTCTCATTTAAATACCAGACAAGAATCTTGCTTCTTTACCTTAATCAATCCCTATTTGATTATATTTTATAACAGGATTATAAAAAATAAATAATACGAAAAGTAAATAACAAAAATAAACAGGAGAATAGTAGAGAAAATGCTCTCCAAATACTATGTATCTGAATGTATCATTTTTATATATAAACATGGAATGTCTAATCTGTACTATTTTACTATAGATTCTATCTGAGCAGTATTATCTTAATAATTTCATCTGGTTCATGGTATTCTTTTTATTATTATCAATTACTCTGGGAGCATATGCACACTGAAAATGAATATTTTGATAATGTTTTTCAAAATGAGAAGTGACTGTCCTTAAAAGGTTTCTAATCTTCAGAAGCATGATTATGTTGTTTAGTTTGTCATATATACACACTTTCTGATTATTATTATTTGTTAAGGTTGATCTTGCTTTTAATCAGTGATATTTTTAATTGCTTTATTGCCAATGTGCGGTTCACAGAGATTTAGAGGAATATTTCATTTCTTTTTGTTGCATTTATTACTTTCTCTCCTTGTCTTGAGAAGTTCTAAAGAACTTGTCTAATCAGGATGGCAGAGACATCTTCAGTTCTCTATGCCTCCCCAAGAAGTCCATTTTAAGAAATATTTCCACAAGACATTAACCTTTACCTGACCCAGATGTATTTTGGGGATAGGGAACAGAAGGAAAGAAAGAAAGAAAGAAAGAAAGGAAGGAAGGAAGGAAGGAAGGAAGGAAGGAAGGAAGGAAGGAAGGAAGGAAGGAAGGAAGGAAACCTGATAGGTCCTTAGCTATGGAAATTTTGGAAGAAATCCCTGACAAGAAGAAAATGGTATAGTCATAAAGATACTTTAACACTTATACCATGACTGGAAAGCAGAACATTGGTACATATTACAGTATGTAAATTCAGCCTCTGTAGAATGACATTAGTTATGTTTGTATTGAACTACAATAATACAGAAGATGAGAGACCAACTTCTGATCCATAAAGGTCGAAGTTCATACTTCAGTTAAGAACTCGCCAGATTCTTAGGGCATATTACATTTCATATTTAGCCTGCTCCTCTCCTGTGCTTATGGCAGCTTAAGTCTAAGCCAGCACAAGATAAATATGTCAAGACTGTAATAGTTTGGTAACAGCTTGAAAGATACTCACTTTTAACCAAAGTCACATATTTTCCACTTTCTCCTGCTATCCTTTCTGTTCCAGGAAGGCAATTGCCAATTACTTTCTTCCTGTGGGATGGGCCTTCCCAGACATATATTCTTGTACTTAATATGTACATATAGATGGATAGATGGATAGATAGGTAGAGCATCAACATGTACATATATGCAGGCACATGGAATGATAACTGTTAAGTCCTTTGATCATTGGCGAATGATGAAGACTCATTGTTCGTTTAACATCAACACAACACAACGAGCAAGGCACGCAGGCCTCTCTTTATCTGCCCAGAGCCCTGGACACAATGGCAACAAAAAGCGGAGTGCATGTGCGCGAGGCTGGCACCTCTCAGTCTGGTCCCGGGCAGCTTCTGCAATGCCCAGGACCGTTGCAACGTCCCTAGCCTGCTTTTGCAGGCTCAGGACACAACAATGACCTTTACAATCAAACTTTCTTTCTTGCCAATTACTTTACCATTTAATAATTTCTAGAAATTCTGCTTATCATCTGTTTTACTTATAGGTAAGAAGTTAGTTGTTGGTTCAGAACGCCAAACTTTTTTTAATTAATGCAAGATCCCATGGTTTCATCCTTTTTTTTAAAAATTACTTGAAATAAAAAGTTTTCAGGAATCTGGATAAACAATAAACTTTTTCTGAAAGCCTTCAGCTAGCTAATGAAAAGTGGCAATATGATAGAATAGCAATTAAAATATTCTTGGTTGGTTTTGAATGGCCAACATTTTATATACAAGTCAAAGGTCTTAACCAAAGTGCTATTTTAATAAAGGCAATAATAAAGAGAAGATCTTAGATGCTTTTAGAGATAAGAACAGTCACTGCCTCCTTCCCCAGCAAAGTAGCCAACAAACTGCTGAATTTAGCCTGTAATGAAATAAAGTGCTCCAGCCAAAACAGATGAAAGCACTCAAGCATATGTAAGAGAAAAAGACTACTTTCAAATCACAGCAGAAAAACGCATCTAGAGGTCAAATTTGCAAAGGGAAGAAGGTGAAAATGGGTTGATATTATCTATTTCTGCCTTCAAAAAATGACTATTCTCCTATTTTGGCAATGGGTCAACCAAGCAATGCAGAAAAACCCTTAGAAAAATCACTAGCATTCTGGCCTTAAGAAAATCTGTCACTGACTAACCCTAAGAAGACTATAGTAAGAAATGTAAGGCTATTGAATTGTAATTTTTTACAATTACACCTACTGCATTTTTCTGGCACTCAAATATACTAAAAAAAAGTGCATTATGGCTAGCATTTATTTTTCCTGTGAGCAGAATCAAGCATGGGGGGGGGGAAGCATGCATATTTTTATAATCAGTAGCACAATTCCTTATTTCATTCAGCATTTAATGTGGGTTTCACACTGAACACTTAAAACTTACTAAGGTAATGACTAAGTCTATGTTTAAACAACAGATCTGATTGTAAGTCTGGGATCTTTCTTGTTAGCACAATTATTGAGTTCAAGAGAATCAGGTTGGCTGAAATTAACTAACTTGTATTTTTTTGTATGTGTGCTAGTCTCTGGGTTGCCCTTTCAGAGATGTATAGCAGAACTGCATTACACAAATGTATATACTAGCTCTTTTTTAAACATGGACGCTCATGTTCTAAAAAACACAAAAAGAATAATTGTTTAGATGAATGAAATGTTGGAGATTTTCAGCTGCACATCTGCTGGAGTAGAAACACCTGCTATTCAAAGAATATGTTGAAATATTAACATTTACTTTCTAGCCTGACAAACAACCTCTTGCTTAGGATCATATAAAATATCTCTTATTTTAAAGCCCACTTAAACTTTGCATGATCCTGAAATCGGAGCAGAATTAATGCTATTACAGTTTTTTTAAGGAAAAATGAAGTACAGATTTGGTTGTAGTGAAGAAAGAAGTAACACTGCAAAATTGCCATGAATAATAAAATTCAAATGCCTTATAAATGTGAAAAACATATATTAAGGACCAGAGGTAAAATAAAAAGAAGCATCCAACGTGAGTGGAAGAAAAAAAAATCTGTGGGAAGAGATTTAACAACAACAAAAGTAATTCAATTTCTTTTTTCCATCTGGCTGCCAGATAAGAGAAAAAGCCAAGGCAAGCTTGGGAGAGAAGGAAGTATTTATAGGTACTCTTTCAATTACAACCACAATTAGGTTGTAATCCTGATTGTTGAGGTCATGTTGTTGAGCACTCTCAGTTGTGGTTGTAAAGCGAACTCCTAGGTTGTTAAGCAGATGAAGGAAAAAAGTTGCCAGCTGCAAGGATTTCAGCTCCCCTCTGTGGGGCTGCAGAAAAGCAGATGAAACCTTCAGGATTTCAGCTCCATTCCCAATCAAGGATTTTCTCTTCACTCTGTGGGACCTCAAGCAGGGGGACAATTTTACAATGGCCATAAAGCACCCTTTCCAAGGCCTTTCATAACTTTGAATGACTATTAAATTACCAGTTGTAAGTCAAGAGTTATCTGTACTTCAACATGAGAAGCCCTATTGGCACCAGCCCTGGTTCCAAGTCTATGGCTTGCACAAGATTTCCAACTAAAGATGGCCTGGGAATTCTGGGAGTTGAAATCCACAAGTCTTAAAATTGCCTGGTTTGGAGAACCCTGTATGATACCATGCTGTCCACAAGATATAAATTCCCAGAGGACCCAGGTCTTTAAAAAGAATAGCAATGAAGTGGGTAGCTGGCTCTGAACCAAATGTATAATGAAATAAAGTGTCAGGGAAAAAATAGTCTAGTCAGAAGTCATTACATTTACAATTGTTTAATTACCCACAATCTTCCAGATGTCCTGATTGCTAGGGCTGTGCAAAGATTTGATTTGGAGATTTGATTCCCAATCAAGCAACAGTTAAATTCTAATCGTTAATCAACCTACATGATTTGATGGTTTCTGAACAAGTGCTCATTGAATTGACAAATTTAATCAGTTCATTTCAATCAATATTTGGAATCAAAGAGCTTCAGCATTTCTAATCATACTACCCCTATGAAATCACTAAATCCTGATGTTAAGGTTTTATAAGAGCCATGCTGAGACCTTTTCCATTACCCCATTTCTTAAAATGTAGTTTGAAGGCACCCTGTGTCCATCTTTACTTCTGTTACTTCACAGTGCTGGTTTAGTGGGGGCCCAGAAGGTTATCTAGGCATGGTTTTGCCCCAAACTGCTGCACGTTCTTGACCATCTCCTGTGCCCTCATTCCTTGTTGTGCAGGGAATTCACAATACGTCAGACTGTTTGCCACCTATCACTTTCCCAAAAGATTCCCTTTTGCCTCAGTGGTTCACGCACAATTTGCCTGAAGGAGATGCTTCCCTTAAGACACAACAAGGCAAAAAGCTTTCCTTCCCATCATTTCATAGAGCAAGATGGTTTTTGTGGGTGGGAGAGGTGTCTTTTTACCTTAATCCAAGAATGAATATATCAGGGCTAGAAAAAAGGAGCATTGCCCCTGCCCCTCTGATTAATGGTTAGAATTGACTAGATCTGAGAAATTCAGGGAAACAAGCAGGAAATGTTTGCTGCAGTGATCTGTTTATCTCTAAGGAATAGGCAACAAATTTAAGCTAGAGATATTGTGTAAGATTATTTGGGAATATATATAGCTATTTAAGCTTTATAGTCTTTGATGTATCTTTTCTTCATGCAAGCTGCATGAATGGCCTCTAAAATAGCAAAG
This sequence comes from Bothrops alternatus, assembly GCA_034064705.1. Lineage (NCBI taxonomy): Eukaryota > Metazoa > Chordata > Lepidosauria > Squamata > Viperidae > Bothrops > Bothrops alternatus. The sequence goes on along the minus strand of JARGCV010000031.1, from coordinate 317,502 downwards.
GAATATCATCTTAATGCTCTGTCCAAGCCTTGATATTTTGTGTATTTTCCCCACTGAAGCTGTTTTTTTGAGGGGGGGGATTGCTGTTTTCAATTGTTTGTCATTTTCACAGCCATTTCTACTTCCTTCACCAGAGATGTGTTTAGGTGTCATTTGCTTAGGATGAAAAAGGATTTTTCTTTTCTTTTTTTTCTCTTTTCCTTTTCTTTTTTAAAAACATAGTTCTATTTTTTTAATCTTTTAAAAATTACAATTAACTTTGCATATTTTGTGAGACTGATCTCCTTTCAAAAGTTGGGGGCGGGATTTTGGTCACTTCCCTCATACTATGGAGTCAGAAGATGTTGCTATAACATTTAGCTCATTTTTATCAGCTGCTTTTTCTCTGACTTGTCAACAAAGTGCACAATCTCTATCCGTCTTGCTTGCTCGGATTGAGGGAAGAACACCAAGGGAAAGTAATCTCATGGAAGGCAGGCAATAATTATCAAGCAGGTATACCAAGACAGGAAGGCCGGGCCAGAGTGTATAGACCAAGATTTCCTCTGCAATCTACACCTTTTAAAGTAGCCACAGGAAAACAGTTCAGCCCAATACCCAAATATCCTCAGGGACCCTGCACTTCCCAAATGCTTGACCAGTGGGTGAAGGGGTGGGAAGAGGTCTAGAAAACCACAAACATTGCTTTGAAAAAGGCTTCAGAGACATATAAAAAGCAAGCAGATAAAAAGAGGGCTCCTCAAAGATCATTCCAAGTTGGGGAAAAGGTTTATTTGTCCACAAAGTATTTATGGCTTAACTTACCTAGCAAGAAATTAGGACCAAAATACTTAGGACCCTTTCCCATCCTAAGGATCATTAACCAGGTCACGGTAGAATTAAAGCTTCGTAGACTCTTAGGAAAAATTCATCCTGTGTTCCATTGCAGCCTGTTGAAATCTTTTTGGGATTCCACCCTACAACCTCCTCCTAAGAAGGCACCTGGACCTCTCGTAGTAGCAGGACAGACTCACTATGAAGTGAAGCGTATTCTTGATTTTAGACTTTTTAAGGAAAAGCTACAGTATTAAGTGCAATGGAAAGGGTAGCCGTTGTCTGAGGCCACCTGGGTTAAGTCTAGTGATGGTTAAAAGCTGACAGACTTATTAGCAAATTCTATAAGAAACACCCTAATAAACTGAGAGGCAATCACTAACTTATGATTTTTTTTTGCATTACAGGATTTGACTTTTTTGTAAGGGGGGGTGGATATCAACGCTGCTATCATTGGATGTTCTTGCTTTGACCATTTTCTCTTTTCCTTTTTTCTTACTTTTAGAATTAGTTGGTGCAGGGAGGGGGGATTGGGATGCGAGCTCAGTTAGCCATAATAATAACTCTTCCATAGGAACCCAAGGAAAAAACTGGATCCAGAGCTGATAACGTTTTGGCGGGCTGAGAGCTGGGGAGAAAGCCTGTGCTTTAAGCTTATTGGGGAATGTGCTTTATGACTGTTATTGGGGGGTGGGAATTGTACTTTGTTCCTTTGTATCCAGGGGAGGGGAATTTAGTTTTTGGGTTCAACTGGGTAGTGCCGATACTTTGTATCCTGAACAAAAGATTCTTTAAGGAAAACAATGCCTCGAAGTTCTTTTGAAGGGTTTCATCTATCAGAACCATGACGACAAGCTCATGTAAAAGTTACAGGTAGTGTCAGGCTCTACAAAATACTATACTATAAAATGCATAAAATAAATTGCTTTCAGCTCTCCAGATATGCTAGGAAATGATCACCATGAGTGGAGGATTGCTGCTTTTTTTTCCTGCTGACCTCATACAAAGAGGGACATGGTTCAGTAACAGAGTCAACATCATCATCATCACCACCACCATCATCATCATCCTTTGATCTGAGATCTGAGATGTGAGGAAGACCTGTAAATAATAGGCGGATAGACAGGTGGTGGTCTGATTCATGAATAATTCTTAGGGATGCAACATGGGGAGAAGCAGTCACTCAGATACTTGTTAAGTTTTTATTAAGTTTATATACTGCCCATTTCACTATTAAGCAACTCTGGGCTTAATTATCATTTTAAGCCAGAAACAGCCAGTTCTTCTGTACGTGGTAGCCCTGCTGTCTCTGCTAAATAAACAGTCAAGCTGTGTGAAATTGCATTAGATGAAGAAAACTATTTTCAATCCTTGCCCCATCATGTATGCAAATTCCTCTTTTCACCTGTCTTTCCCACCTGGCACTTCCCCTGTTCATATTCCCACCAGGCATGAATGACAAGGAGAGAGGAGGAAGCATGAGGTACTGTACTCAAAAGCTACAAATCCAGCTTCCAGGACTCCAGCCAGGCAGACCATGCTCTGGTGATCATGATCTCATTCCAGGTGACCTTTGATTTGCTTTATTTTTAAAGCAAGTCAGTGGAGAGTCGGCCATCAAACACACAGCTTAACATCTGGAAGGACAACAGAAGAATAGTTTGCAGTTTTCTGCAACTGCATGGCAGGGAATAACCTTTTTAATCTAGAGTGTTCTTAGTGTGTTGCCTTACTTGTATCCCACCATGAGTTGGAATTGGAGTATAAATATTTTAATAGATGAATAAATTCAAGTATATTCGGAAGAGGAGAGCTACTGCTGGAAAATCAAGATGAATCTACAGTACAACAAAGAGATACAGAAAGACCAGGATGCAGACTTATCCTTGGCAGATTTCCTTTGTAATAGAAAGTCTCCTGGGACTGTCAGCAAGCAGATGGACTGGCATGCTAGGTGCTGATGCTCAAACGTGTCGGGCTCATATTCTTTGTGCAGCTCTTCCAAAGAGGGAGTTTAAAATTATTTGCATACAACAGTTACTTTCAGCATTTAAAGTTCTTCCAACCTGTTTATGATGTAAATGGCTTTATAGTGGGACATTTAAGGACAGCCATCAAGAGCATATGCTAGCTTTCCTGGTGTAATTTATAGCTGTGCCTCAAATTACACGGTGTATCTTGACAACAGTGCAACTAGTGAGGGCAGTGGGGTTCCCCTTGCATCTGTGTAAAAAAGCCAAATAAAATTAAGAAATAATCTATAAGCTCCAGAAGGCAAGCATTCTAAATAACAACTCCTGCTGTGGAATGAACAATAAGATAAAAGTCACCACTTTAGCATTTATAAATGTCAAAGTAACACTAGTGCTTGTTTTAATGGCATAAGATGCACATCGCTTGTAAACTTCCTGCTCTTGACATCTTATTACTGTTATGGTGCAAGGGCAATTTCAGAATTCAATATTAGAGTTTTATGTGTTCTGACTTTAAAATCTATTGTCTCACAAATAAGCTTCTGCATATCAGCAGCTAAAACACTATTGCTTGTGGTGGTGTGAGCTGGTATGGTATGATATCCAAGAATGTTTTCATAAATGGAGTTTCTACCCTTTTAGAATTTGACTCTAAGACTATTTATGTTAACCTATAAAATAAGTAACATCTTAAATTCTCTATTAGTGTAGAGGAATCTGTAAGGGAGAATAATTTGTAGCATGTATAAATTGGGGCCTGCATTTTATTTTATTTTTCATCCCAACCCACCCTTCTTCCTTTTCAGTGGAACGTTCTGGGATTGTAAAAGGATGCTTTCTTGTTATTATTGATCGGTTAGTTGTTAGGATCCATGATCTGGTTAATATGTGAATAGGGAATTATCAGGAAACTCAAAGGCTATAGGAGAGAGAGAGAGAGAGAGAGAGAGAGAGAGAGAGAGAGAGAGAGAGAGAGAGAGAGAGAGAGAGAGAGAGAGAGAGAGAGAGAGAGAGAGAGAGAGAGAGAGAGAAGGAGGAGGAGGAGGAGGAGGAGGAGGAGGAGGAGGAGGAGGAGAGAATTCCTCATCTACAATGATACCTTATCTACAAGAATACCAAGAATACCACAAGGCTGTGCCCATGCAGTCACCAGAAGCTAATGGGATTTTCTCTTTACTCCTGGAGAATCTTTATAATCAAAAACATATAGAGTACATTTGCATTGGAAATGTTGAGTTGTGCAATCGTTTTATCTTCTTGAAACCAAAACTATTCTAACATCATGTCCATACTTACCATTTAAGTGGCTCCTGTCCTGTACTCATGCCAGGTTGGCTCTAAACTACTTTAAGAAAACCTTGTCCATTCTGAGACACTTTATCTACAGCTAGCAAGATTATTCAGTCTGAACTGCAGCCCAGATTTTCTGACCACAATCTTCCTGCTGCTGGGCTGTCCTCTCTTTCTGTACCAGGGGAAGAACTGCTAATAGCTTTCCTTCCTGGGGGTTTTCTACATATGGGTGGGTGTGTATCTACACACATATACACCTACACATACATACATACATACATACATACATACATACATATACATGAATGCATACATACATATATACAAATTTAAAACATCAAAATGCACATACATACAAGCAGTGCTTTTTTGTTAAAAAAAAAAAAAGGTGCTGGAACTCACCCACATCATACCTACCTTGCCTACCCTACAAGGTTCCATCCAAAAAAGCTGCCGGAACTCCGGCGTTCTATGACAAAAAAAGCCCTGCATACAAGCAGAACAAGCAGCTTTAAAATGGAAGACTTTTTCTATTTCTATTTGTTTCCAATGTATTTTAGACCTTTTTTTCTAATGTATTTTCTTACATCTTTCTAATGCATTTTAGATTAAGAATTTAGTATCCTAATGTATATTCGATCTACTATACCTTTTTCAATGTAAATAGAAGGTTGCTTGTTCAAAACCAAGCAGAAATATTAATTACGTTTTCATTTGCCCACCTTCCTACTTTTCCCTGTTTCCCTGTAATAATAATAATAATGAATTCCAGTGGTACACTATTTTACCAGTTTTCAGTCAACAAAGATACGAGAATTTCACCTCCATCTGACAAGTAGTCCACAGGTTATAAGGTGCTTGGAAGTTAGGCTGAATTTCTTCAACCTTGAGTGACTAGACAAATGAAATGATGCATCAATGGACTTAAAAATAGAGGCAAAAGTATAAGGCACAGATAAAGGAACACAGAATTGCAAAACATTTTCTTATGAACTCTAAGGAAGCAGCATAACATTCCACAACTCATGCAATTTTATATCATTTCTCTAATTTGAATGTGTACGTCTTTCTATTTGTATTTGCTTGAAAGATGGAATGGACTTCCACAATCCATGTTGTGATACTTTTCTTGTTTGCTTTGTGACACATGGGTCACATTTAATATTTGACTTTCAGAAGGATGAGTAAACTGCTGGTGGTAAGGCCGGTATGCCTGAAGAAGGGGTAGGGTTGATAGTTAGCTTTTCCTTTCCATAAAGTTTTTGCATCAGCTTTGTTAATGTTCGTATTTTAAAGGTTAATGGTAGAATGTCAAGTGATGTATTTGGTCAGTATTTGGTCTGTTGAGAGCAATGAACATTTGTTGAAATAATTTAAAATGACTGTACAAGAGCAGCTTCTACTCACTTTGTTATATGGAAATGATAGTTGTGTATGCCAGGAGAAACATAAAGGTAAATTGAATATAACAACAACAACAACAACAACAACAACAATAATAATAATAATAATAATAATAATAATAATAATAATTGTCCAGTCTCTTCTTAAAAACTTCCAGTGTTGGAGCATTCACTGCTTCTGGAGGCAGGCTGTTCCACTGGTTAATTGTTCTGTCAGGAAGTTTCTCCTTAGTTCTAGGCTGCTTCTCTCCTTGATTAGTTTCCATCCATTGCTTCTTGTCCTGCCCTCAGGCGCTTTGGAGAATAGCTTGACTCTCTCTTCTTTGTGGCAGCCCCTGAGATATTGGAACACTGCTATCATGTCCCCCTTCGTCCTTCTCTTCGTTAAACTAGGAATACCCAATTCCAGCAACCGTTCGTTATATGTTTTAGCCTCCAGTTCCCTAATCATCTTGGTTGCTCTTCTCTGTACTCTTTCTAGAATCTCAACATCTTTTTTACATTGTGGTGACCAAAACTGGATGCAGTATTCCAAGTGTGGCCTTACCAAGGCATTGTAAAGTGGTATTAATACTTCACGTGATCTTGATTCTATCCCTCTGTAATGCAGCCTAGCACTGTGTTGGCCTTTTTTGGCAGCTGCAGCACATGGCTGGCTCATATTTAAGTGATTGTCCACTAGGACTCCGAGATCCTTCTCACAGTTACTACTATTGAGCAAGATACCCCCTATACTATACCTGTACATTTGGTTTTTCTTGCCTAAATGTAGAACCTTACTTTTTTCACCATTGAATTTCATTTTGTTAGATAGCGCCCAGTGTTCAAGTCTGTCCAGGTCCTCCTGTAGCTTAAGCCTGTCTTCTGAAGCGTTGGCTACTTCTGCCAGCTTGGTGTCATCCACAAATTTGATGAGTTCCCCATCTATCCCCTCGTCCAAATCGTTGATGGAGATGTTGAAGAGCAGTGGGCCCAGAACAGAGCCCTGGGGCACCCCACTACACACTTCTCTCCATGTAGATGCGGTTCCATTGAGGGCCACATGCTGGATACGGCCGGTCAGCCAGCTACGAATCCATCTGCTAGTGATGTAGTCTAACCCACATTTTTCTATCTTATCGAGTAGTAGGTTGTGATCTACTTTATTAAATGCCTTACTGAAGTCCAAGTAAATTTTATCCACAGCATTCCTCTGATCCACAAATTTTGTCACTTGGTCAAAGAATGCAATAAGGTTTGTCTGGCATGATCTGTTTTTGACGAACTCATGTTGGCTTTTAGTAGTGATTTTGTTTGCCTCTAGGTGTTCGCTGATTCGTTGTTTGATTATTTTTCCAGAATCTTCCCAGGTATTGAGGTCAGGCTGATAGGTCTGTAATTTCCTGGATCCATTTTTTTCCTTTTTTGAAGATGGGAACTACATCAGTTCTTTTCCAGTCCTCTGGTCGTTCCCCAGTGCTCCAGGATCTTTGAAAAATATAGTTCAGTGGTTCTGAGATCACATCTGCCAGTTCCTTGAGAACCTTGGGGTGTAATTCATCTAGTCCTGGTGATTTGAACTTGTCTAGGCTGGACAGGTGCTCACTTACCATTTTCTTGCCTATCTTAACTTGTGTTTCTATTCTGTTTTTCATGGCACTATTTTTGATAGGTTGGTCAGATGCAAAAAGACAGATGCAAAAAATGAGTTAATAGTTCTGCTTTCTCACTATTGCTTGTCACCTTCTTGCCACTTTCACCCACTAATGGACCAATCATTTCCTTCACTTTTTTCTTGTTTTTTACATGTTGAAAGAAGCTTTTTTTGGTTATTTTTGACTTTGGTCGCAAGCCTTAATTCATTATGAGCCTTAGCTTTCCTCACTTCATCCTTGCAGGCTCGGGCTATTTGCTGATATTCTGACTTAGTTATGTGCCCATCTTTCCACTTTCTATAGTTGTCCTTTTTATCTTTCAATTTATCAGAGAGTTCTTTATGTAGCCATGATGGTTTCTTTGTTGGTATTGTGCTAGACTGGGCTTTTATTATCTCACTTTTCAAAATTTCCCAAGCTTCTTGAGTTGTTGTCCCCTTGAGGATTCTCATCCATGGAGTCCTTCCCAAGCCCTCTCTAAGTTTATTGAAATTAGCTCTCTTGAAATCCAAGACTCTAGTTTGACTGTGTTCTATTGCTTGTGCTTCCATAATGTTGAATTCCAATATTGCATGATCACTACCTCCCAAGGTTCCTGTGGCTTCAACACCTTCTATCATTTCATCTCTGTTAGTGAGAATTAAATCCAAAATGGCTAATCCCCTATTTCCCTTCTCTACTTTTTGGGAGACAAAGTTGTCTGCTAGGTTTGTCAGGAATCTGTTTGATCTTCCACTTGGTGCAGAGTTTGTCTCCCAGTTGATGTCAGGGTAGTTAAAGTCCCCCATTACTATTGTGATGTGCTTCCTACATACGTTAGCTAGCTGACTAGCAAAAAGTTCATCTATTTCCTCTGTTTGGTTGGGTGGCCTATAGTATACACCTATGGCAATGTTATTTTTTTCTCCCTTTTATATTGACTCAAATGCATTCAAGACAGTTTTCATCATTGTTGTGCTCTATTTCTGTAGAGATGTAGTTATTTCTTATATAGAGAACAACTCCACCTCCTCTTTTATTTGGTCTGTTTCTTTTAAATAATTTAAATCCCTCTAGCTTTGTGTTCCATTTGTGGGTTTCATCCCACCATGTTTCCATAATGGCAACAATATCATATCTGCCCTCATTAACCTGAATTTCTAGTTCACCCTGTTTGCTGTTCAACAGAATATAATAGAAACAAAATACTTAAGAAGTGAGTGTGGATAAATAAGAATAGCCTCAGCAATGAATGGGAACTGGATGAGGTTTTGTGGGGTAATATACAACTGGGTAACCAATATGAAGGAAGTATTTGAGGTAATTTACTCATATAGAGAAAATGAGTAGTAAAGAGGAAGGTGAAGATTGAGAAAGTCATGGTAGAATGGGATTGATAAGATCTACAAAGAGGGGGGACTTCCGGTTCCGGTCACACGGACCGGAGGCAACCGACGAAAGCTCCGAGACGGGGCTTTCGTTTCCCTGATAAATACCGGACCGCCAGGAGCGCAAACCGCCAAAAAACAGGGCGCAGCTGAAGAGGATCCCTGGCCGGAGCCAGCGAGGCCGAAATCGCCGACAAAGAAGCCGGAGAAGCCACAGACGGGGCTGAGGAAGCAGGCGGCGGCCGGCAGGCCGGCAGGCCAGAAGACGCAGCGCAGCCGCGCTGCTGGAGAAAACCGGAGTGAGCAGGGAGGAGAAGAAGGAGAAAAAAAGCCGGTGAGAGCAACAAGGGCTGCCGGGAGGGTCTGCAGACGCAGAAATGACCCCCGGGCGAGCAGAAGGAAGGAAAAAAAAAGCCAGAAGAGCAGAAGAAGGGAGCCAGGTCCGGAGAACAAAGGAGGAGGCAAGTAAAGCTTGCGGAGAGCAGTATTGAAAAGGAGGCGGCAAAGGAACAGACGGCGGGGGAAGACCCAGGCAGAGGGACTGGTGAGTGTTACCCCACGCGCTGCACCCCAGACCCACCAGAAAGGGAGCCCCAGAGACTCAACAGAGGGCAGGACCTACCAGGGAAGAAGGTGGGAGGAAGAAGAAAGCTGGAAAGCACCCTGGAACGCAATAAGGGAAAGGCAGAGGGGATCTATAAACACAGGGGGACAGAAGACAGGAGGAAGTGACCTGGGCAAGAAGGCAGAGAAAGAGGGGCAAGAAGGAGCCAGAAAAGAGCAAAGAGAAGAAACAGGCTGGCAGAGGGGAGTGAAGAGGAACCCAAGGCAAAGGTACTGAACTGGCTCCCTGAACATAGAGCTGCCAGAATACAGGCTCCTACCCCTACACTGCCTAAACCCTGAAGGCACCCCCTCCCCTTTTGGAAGGACCAGATTTCTGGATCTTCACCAGACCACAACCTAGTGTTGTACTGCATCTTGAGAAAAAGGCCATCATTAAAAATCCCAAGCCTCAGATCCTCCCATCTTTGTATCACCCCTGCCAGTACAGAAAAGCTTAATTGAAAACAAGCTACACCCCCTAGTGATCTACCACTTTGCTGTTAAAATACTAACTGTGAGACATGAACACTTGCTAACTTGTAACAGAAAAATTTGATCCAACCCATCCTAGCAACTTGACAATCTTGCACAGGAACAACTCCCCCACAATTCTTTGCATCAAGGGGTGGCTTTAAGGGTGGACAGGCCAACAGGAGGAGAAGCTCAAAATGGCTGCCAGACGGACAAAACAAATCAAACTGCGAGACCTGAAGGGAGCTGCACCCTCCCCGGCCCAGCCCTCTAATCTGCTAGGGAACACCCCACCCAACCACACACACACCCACCCAACTGCATGCCCGCAGACCCATACGCCAACCCACGACTCCGCAACAGCACGCATGATCCAAGAACTAAAAGAGACGATTGAGACACTAAATGAGACGATAGCGACGATGGTGGTATGGATGGATGGCATGGATAGAAAATTGGCAGAAATGGGCGCGAAGACGGAGAAAGGACGCCTAGAAACAGAACGGAAGACGGAGGAAAGATACAAAGACATGAAGAGGATGCTGGCGGACCAAGGTGGAGATCTGGAGAAAAAGTGGGAAGAACAGCGCAAAGCGACGGCCACTGATTTGGAACAGATGAAGGAGGCATTGCAAACACATTACAAAAACCTCCAAGAAACAAGGGAGAATACGGAAAAGATGATGAAGGAAGTGGAAAACCGCGTAGAGGGTCAGCTTGCAGAGGTGAAAAGAGAGGTTCAAGACCAGTCCACCATGATACAATTCTGGCAAATGGCATTTGCAATCAGGATCAGAGGGTGGAACGAGACAACATACGAACCCCAGGGAAGACTGCGCAGGACCTTTGTAGAGGCCCTGGCAACATTCCTGGGCACGAGCGCCAATGAGATTGAGTGGCATGTCGAAAAAATCCAGAGAGTGGGCTCCTGGAGGGAAGTGAACAAACACCAACCAAGGGATGTGGTCATCCACTTCACAACACAGAGGTTCCGGAACCACGTCTCTGCCAGTTCCTATAACAAGGTATTCTACATAGAGGAGCAGGAGGTGAAGGTTCTGAAAGAGATCCCCCAGGCGATGCTGAGAGACAGAAAGAACTACAAATTCCTGACCACAGAACTGAGATCGCGTGCACTGCAATACCGGTGGGAAACCCCAACAGGAGTGTCACTTTCTTATAGAAACAAGAGACATTACTTGACCTCGGTCCAGAAAGCCAAAGACTTCCTCGAAATGGAACTGAAGTCGGGAGGCCCTCAACCCACCGCGGGAGAAGATGCAGATAGACCAAGGGAAAGCGGGAGGGATCGAGGCCAACGAGCAAGCCACGCAGAAGCACAGATCGGGGCAGTGGCAGAGGAAATGAATGGACTACCTCTAGGGGCGAGGGCGCAGAGAGCAGAGAGCAACAAAAACAAGGAGGCAGGACAGTCTACAGAGGGCAGGCTACCAGGCTTCACTACCAAACGAACAGACCAGCAAGGCAAGACCTCACAAACCAAAATGAGCACCAATCCGGATATCGTGGGAACGAGACCAAAGGAGACAACAGGAGAAACAACAGAAATGGTCTCGCAAAAATATCCTGCAACAGATGATGGCTACTAATTATTTGACTTGGAATGTGAACGGACTGAACTCCCCCCAGAAAAGAAGAAAAATTCTCCACTACCTAAACCAAGGTAAAAGCGATATAATCTGCCTACAAGAAACACACATCAGAGCAGCAGACCAGAAATATCTGATCAACTACAAACTAGGCGCGCACTTTGTGGCAGCGGCGCCAAGAAAAAAGAATGGGATTGTTATATATGTAAAGAAACATGTAATGGCTAAGCTAATAGAGTCTGACCCCCAAGGTAGATACCTGGCAATTGAAATAACACAAGAAGACAAGAAGATTCTAGTAATGGGCGTATATGCACCACATCAGCAACAAGGCAAATTCTACAAAAAGCTACACAAGAAAATAACACAACTTAACTACAGATCTTACATCATCATGGGCGACTGGAACGGGGTCATAGAGACTGCTCTAGACAAAAAAAGAACTGCACCGAACCCGCAAAAACACTCCAAGTTGCCTAAATCCTTCTTCGACATGAAGGAGGACCTCGAACTGACAGACGTATGGCGGAAAAGGCACGGCAAAGAACAAGAATTCACCTTCTTCTCTGGCAGACATCAATCATTCTCCAGAATCGACTTTATATTAACTTCTAGTGACTTGCTAACTTGTCTAAACGCGGTGAAAATCCTACCCAAGACACTGACAGACCACAACCCTGTGAGGATGGAATTAAGACATGGCCCGAAACAGAGGAGGTCCTGGAGAATCAATGAAAACTTGTTTAGACATGAAAACAATGTGGCGGAATGCAAAAAAGCTATGAAGGAATTCTTCGACACAAATATGAACAACGAAACACCGATAGAAACGATCTGGGAAGGCAGCAAGGTGTACATGTGCGGGATCCTCATAGCCATGAATAGCAGGCACCATCGCAAACAAGAACAAAAAAGAAAAGAGTTAGAAAATGAGATAAGTAAAAGGGAGCGGCTGCTAATAAAAAGGCCAGAGGACAAAGTCACCAAAGAAGGACTCAAGATCTTAAGAAAGCAATTTGACATGTTGATGGCTGACCAAGTTGCAAGGAATATACAATATGCAAAACATAAGACATTCTGCAAGGCCAACAAACCGGGCCGCTGGCTAGCCTACACTATAAGAAAGAAACAGAAATCCCGCATAATTGAAAAGATAGAATACAAAGGCAAGGAAGAATTCCGACAAAAAACCATCAAGAAAGCCTTCACGGAGTTCTACTCGAAACTATATGCCGAGGATAAGATACAAGACAAAGAGATAGATGAGTTCCTACAAAACGAAAAGATACAGGTGATTACCGACACACAAAGAGAAGCCCTGAATGCCTTAATCACAAAAGAGGAAATACACTCAGCGATCACACAACTGAAAGCAGGAAAATCGCCCGGGACGGATGGGATAACAGCGACCTACTACAAACACCTCCAAGAGGAGATGCTAGAACCCCTCAGAAAACTATTTGCCAACATTCAAGAAGGAGGCCAGGTCCCACCATCCTGGAAAACAGCCTACATCTCATTAATCCCAAAGGAGGGGAAAGACAACACACAGCCCGCAAACTACAGGCCCATCTCACTACTAAACACAGACTACAAAATCTTCACAAAAATTTTGGCCAATAGACTAATGACTGTACTACAAAAAACAATACACCCGGACCAAAGGGGATTTATACAAGGACACCAGATGAAAACCAACGTGAGACAGCTGCTGAACATAATAGAATACCTGCAAAAGCACAACCAGATACCCGCCGCTCTTATGTTTGTGGATGCAGAAAAAGCTTTCGACAGACTGCACTGGCCGTTCCTGACGAACTTGGTCCGGAAGATGAAAATGGGAGTACAGTTTCTCAACTCCATAACGGCAATTTACCAGAAACAAACAGGTCAGATCATTGTCAATGGAGACTTAACGGACTCATTTAATATAGAGAGAGGCACGAGACAGGGCTGCCCGCTGTCCCCCCTGCTATTTGTCCTAACACTGGAAATTTTACTGAACAGAATAAGAGCGGCAGAGGATGTACAGGGCATACAGATTAAACAGCAAGAATACAAACTATGTGCCTTTGCGGATGACCTGCTGGTGACAATGTCGCAACCAGCACAATCAGCAAGGAAATTGATGGAGATAATGGAGGACTATGGTAGGGTGTCAGGCTTCAAAGTAAATATATCAAAAACAAAGATGCTAGTCAAAAACCTAGACAACAAAGCAAAACGGAACCTGGAAAGAATAACGGGTTGTGAAATAGTCAAGAAAGTCAAATACTTAGGAGTGGAGATAGAATCAACAAATGCGAGATTATACAAGAATAACTACGAGGTCCTGTGGAATAAGATACAAGCAGACCTGGAAAGGTGGAAATCACTACGTCTGTCCCTGCTCGGCAGGATAGCGACAGTAAAGATGAATGTATTACCCAGATTTTTATTTCTCTTCCAAATGCTACTCATACTCAAGAAGGATGCGGACTTAGACAATTGGCAGAAAGGCATCAACAGATTTATTTGGGACGACAAGAGACTGAGGGTGAAACTAAAAATCATCCAAGACGCAAGGGAGAGAGGGGGACTCAAAATGCCTAATCTAAAGCTATATTACTATGCAGCAACATTGGTGGCGGTTAGTGACTGGATCAACATGACAAATGATAGAGTTCTGAATGTTGAGGGGCATGGTCTACGATTCGGCTGGCACGCATACCTAGTATACGACAAAAAGGCAGATAGGAACTTCAAGGAGAACCCACTACGAATCCCATTGCTATGGGTCTGGAAGAAATATAAGCACCTCCTACACGACAAGATTCCCATCTGGACGATCCCTGGACACGCAACAGGGGATATGAACACATCCCAAGGGCAAGAAGTGGTGCCCTACAGTGAACTTGTACTGGGAGAAGAAAACGGGTTCCTCTTGAAATCTCAAGCAACGCTAGCAAACAGAGGAATAGGAAGTAACTGGCTATCATATATACAACTACAATCAAGGTGGCGTAAAGACAAGAAGAAGGGCTTCTCCCAGACCGACGAGAATCTAATTAAACAGATTAGAGAACAGGGGATTATGCACATCAAACGAGTGTACAGCATTCTGATAGAAATGGACTCTGAAACCGAGCTAGTCAAGAACTGTATGATAAAGTGGGCACAAGACTTCGGACACCCTATCACCATGGACACGTGGGAGAAAATCTGGGTGAGGAATGTAGAATTCACGAAATCGCAACACTTAAGGGAAAACTTCTACAAGATGTTCTATAGATGGCACCTAGACCCGAAAAAAATATCACTCATCTACCCGGACTCCCAGCCCAAATGCTGGAGGTGCGGGGACGGGGAGGCTACTTACTTTCATATATGGTGGACATGCAGAAAAATCAAAGCATTCTGGAGGAAGATATGGTGGACACTCCAAACTATTTTCAAAAAGCGTATAGAATTTCTACCTCAGGCTTTTCTGTTAGGGATCACAAAGGATATCACTACCTCAGAGACAAATTTATTTTTGAACTTAATTACAGCAGCAAGATTGTTGGTGGGACAGTACTGGAAGAATCCGGAAATACCGCCTATTGAAGAATGGACTGTGAAAGTAACAAATTTGGCGGAAATGGCAAAAATATCAGCATACTTGAAAAACCGCTCCAATGAACAATTTGTGACTGACTGGAAACAGTGGATAGACTATATCCAAGAGAGACACCAATCAAACAGAATGCAGCTGGCGTTCAGCTAAGGATCGATGGGAGGAGGGATGAAGGGCTAACAAATCTAATGTTTACAAAAACTAACACCCAACGTTGAATGTATATGTTCTATAACTAATGCCTCTTAACATAACCTTATGACTAACGTTGTTTGCTTTAATATTGTTAAAGTAGACTGAATCTCTACCTCAGGATATGAAACTTTTACCTCAGGATCTCGGGTTGGGGACCATAAAAGATTGCACTAGTAATGGGATGAAGTCAACTCAGAAGCGCAAACGCACAATATGCGATAGACTAGATACAGTAGATAGACCATATATAGGAGAAACACCAATCAAACAAAATGTATTCGGAGTATACTTGAAGATGTAAGGGAGGAGGGAAGAACGTTTACTAAAACAGATGTTTACAAAGATTAATACCTAATGTTGTATGCTATGTTCTAGGATGATTGCTTAGCAATAGGATCTTATGTTTAATGTTGATCACATTAATATTGAAACGGATAGGGGAAACACCAATCAAAATAAAATGTAACAGGAGTATAGTTGAGGCTAGACATGAGGAGTGGGGAAAAAGGCTTACTAACTCAGACGTTTTCAAAGACTAATACTTAGTATTGTATACCAGGTGTCATGATGATTGCTGCATAATATGTTTTTATGTTCAATGTTAATTGTTTTAATAAAAGAATTTTTATAATAATAAAAAAAAGATCTACAAAGATAGAGAGGCAAGATACTTACAGAATAAAAGGTAATGTATGAATTTATTTTATACATGGTCAAAGAAAGGTTGGCTTGCAAGGATGAAGTGAATGACTTTAATATAAATTAAATTTGCTGATTTTTTAGTTCTTTAATTTTTTTTGCTCAGTACTCCTTTTCTATATTTTGTATAATATTGCTTACCCTCAAAGGAAAGAATAACATGACTAAGCATGTATCAGCTTTTTTGTGCCGCAATTGAGACTTTAACTTAATTTTATTCCTGGTTTTTTTTTCCATTTTTGCTATCTAAAATTTACTACTGGTAATTTAAATGTCTGTTTTGAGCTTCCATTTTATTCTTTTAGTTCATGGCTTTCAAATATTTTTATACCACATTAGCCAACCATGAAAGGGAAGGAAATTCCATTCAGACTTTCATTACTATAGATCAGGGGTGTCAAACTACAAGCCCGCAGGCTGGATGCATCACGCAGAAGCCATGCCCACCCCATTGCCAGCAATGGCAAAACTGTCCCGATACGTTGCGTGATGTCACGTGACGTCGCAAGTTTGACATGTCTGCTATAGATCATCCATCACCTAACAGAAATAAGACTTTCATGCCATCTTAATTAGGCCCAATGTTTCTATATCTCACAACCAACCAGTGTTGCTTCAGTGGTCCACACTCAACAATGAAGTCCACGATGTATCTGTTTACCGAGATGGACCATAATAAACCCCTGCTTCTCATAATAAACAAAGATTCAGTCTCCACATTTTCAGATGCATTTTTTTATTTTTCTCTATTCCATCCATCCCTAACAAAGTATGCAGAAAACACAGTATAGTTGTTTCTTTAGGATATCCCTACCATTTTGTGATTTAATTGGCCCCATTGGGCTATTCAACTGCTTCCTTCAAAGGTAGGAATGCTCCCCGTGTCCCATCAAATCCTGAAGGGAGGTGTTAATTAAGTCAGTGCCATATAACATGGTTGCTGTCATTTTCTAGTGGCATTAATGCACACAAAGCATCTGCCAAGGCTGTCACAGAAAGAAAAATGGAAAAGGACAAGCACACTATGATTCATTTTTAACCAAATTTTAAAGCTTTCCATAATTCTGGAGCTAAGAATTACCTATTTTAAGAAGATTTATTCTGAAATATAATTTTTTTCTGTAATTTTTTTAAGAATCGGAAAAAGGAAATTCTCCAAATATCAAAAGTCCAGATTTTAGATACTGAAAAGCGACATCAACAAAAACAACAACAACAAAGCAAAAGTCTTTCAGTTAAAAGTGATTTCAACTGCTTTTCCTTATCAAAATGCTTTCTTTCATCTTAAAAGACCACCGAGTGACGGAACAATGTCCTACAATTTAAAGAAACTGGTGATTGTGATGTCTCAGGAGACAAGGCATCAGCTGTTAACTTTCTGCATCAAAGGCATTGTTCGATGTAAGCACTTAACATCACTGTACAGAAATAAAGGAAGAGGAATAAAAGCTTATCTCTCTTTTGATTTTCCAGCTGCACAAAATTTGTCAAAGTTTGCTTATTCATTTGAAAAAATAAAGAAAAGGGAATTAAACTGTCAGGCTGGGAATAGGCCCCTGCAAGACACTTAGGAGCGATTTTTTGTCAACTACCAACCCAGCCTCCTCACTTTTGGAACAAGAGTGAAAGTTGATTTCCTGCCATTTCCAATGGGCTGGATCTCTATGGTGAAAGATAAGAAGATCCTCTAGTCACCTGAGGTTTGGACAATGAAATATTTGTAGCGCTTTACCTGTATGGCAGTAAGATGTGAATAATCCCAAGTAGTCTTTTTCCTCCCTCTCAGGTTTTTTTTTTCATCCAAGAATAAGAACCAGAGTATATTAAAGAAAAAAAATATTAAGGTCTACGGAAGATGACAGTTTTGCAAAGTATAATAGATAAAATATTTTGAGGTTTTGGTTTCAATGAGGTGAAACTTTTTCAAAGGAAAAAAAACAAGAAAGTGTGGGTGCCTTTTGGAAAAAGCATCTTTGGGACAAGAACATTCGACCGGTTTAAAAAGTGGGAATACAAATTGAAGAATAGTGATGTTAAGAACTTCTTGTAGATCCTAGTTATGGTTTACTTCGTTCTGGAAAGCCAGCCATCTTGGCTCAATCAGTAAACGGTGACTAAATACGGCTTAGTACAATGTGTGGTTTAATTCAGAAGGCATAACAGAGTCAAGTTATCTGCAACTCAGATTTCCTGGGGCCATTATTTTTCACTCTCTGTAGAGAGAAAAGCTCTCTCCGAGTTTTATCAACTACAAGGAACTGGATTAAAAATGGTCATTGAACAACAAGTTGCCTCCTATTATTCACAGTGAGATTTTTGAGGTATTTTTTAAATAAGTGTGCTGAAAGAAATGTGTTTTAAAATTAAACAGTAGCAATCATTCTCCATCTAATATGAGATCACCCAAAATATGCAATTTGATTTGGTGAATGGGTGTTATATAACATACTTTTAGTCGTTCAGTTGTATATTATTGGGCTATCTAAGACTGTCAAGTAAAAGTGGCTATACTTACCTTATTTTTTATAACTTTCAGTACTTATGCTTTTAATTTCATTATTAATGTTATTTCAATACAGTTTTAAAAAATCCTTGTAAAAACCTGTTTGACTAGACATGCCAGAGGATAGTAGACTGTATCTGTGGTAAATCTGGCACAAATCATGTGATCACATTTCCTATATTAATGTAGAATCATACATTTAAATAAAGATTAATTACCTATTAAGCTGCCACCTTAAAAACCCTTAGGTCTTCTTTATATGTTTTTCATTGCTTCCTTTCGAAGAACCTCCCAGCACTAATCTATAACAATTGTCAAATTTCTAAAAGGTGAGCCGAGCAGCAATAGTCCATTTAAGCAATATACATTTTATGTTTCATTTATTTTTAAAAGTGCTAAGTGCTTAAATTGCTCCCATTTGACATTAATGTAACTCAAAAGTGGCCAATTTGGATTGGTTAACTTGTACCTAAGGTTATGTCACATATTAATTCTCTTTGCTACCATTTAAAGATTGTCGGTATTTTTGTCATCCAGTTCTGAAAGTCCTATAGCCTTTTAAATTTCCAAGTGACCTTTTTAGTTTCTTTCAGTAATACTATAGAAGGAAAGACCAGAGAAAAAGAGATGGGGAGCAGATGTGTTGGTCTTTCCCTTCATAGCAGAGTTCATGTACTGCTAAACCCTCATCAAAGTGTGTTCATGGGAAGAGCAGTCAGAAGAAGGAACTGTGTGATGAGCTGGAGAAAACATAAAACATAAAGCATTAACATCTAAATCCAATAATTAATTTTCCCCATCCACTCAGTGTTCACCAACTCTTTGACAGGATTACCAAACCTGAACGTATCATTGATGTCTTTGCTTTAAGCGATGTCAATGCTGCTAACATTGGATGTTCTTGATTTGACAACAGATGGAAATGTAGCCATCTTTTCTCTTTCGCTTTTAGAGTTAAATGATGCTGGGAGGGGGGATGTGGATGAGAGTTCAATTAGTCATAACAACAATAACTCAACCGTGGGAATCAAGGTTATTGCGCCCAGAGCTGAAACAGATTTGGCGGCTGGAGAGCTGGAAGGAAAGCCCGTGCTTCAAGCTAATTGGGGAATGTGATTTATGACTGTTAATTGGAGGAGAGAATTATGCTTTGTTACTTTGTGCCCAGGGGAGGGGAATTCAGTTTTTGGCTTTAACTATGTAGTACCGATACTTTGTTTCTCAAATAAAAGATTATTTAAGGTAAACAATGCCTCGAAGTTCTTTTAAAGGGTTTCATCTGTCGGAACCCTGACAAGCATATCAAACCTTTTCTGATTCTGCAACTTCATTTTAATTCATCTGTTATACATGACTTCATGCCCCCACATTGTGCTCAAGGCAATTAACTTGTACATATTTCAGAGAATGTTGGATCCTTCCTTCATAGTCACCTTTATAAAGCCATCTCATTGTAGATCAGTGGTTTTCAACCTTTTCTTCACCACGGACCTCTTTTAAGAACCTTTTGTGGCCACAGACCGCCTAAGGCTTAATTCAAGATTTAAATTATAACATTTCTTCAAGCCTTTGCAGACCTCCTCTGATGACATCATGGCCCCCCAGGGGTCCACGGACGACAGGTTGAGTATGATTGTAGATCATAAGCAACAAATTGAAAAGAAACCCAAAACCTTACCTTGTGGTTTTTCTACTGAAGAAGGATTGAGACTAAACAATAATAAGTCCATATTCTTATCACTGTGCATAAGCTAATCTCTTCTTTACCCAACTTTTTAGGCCATCTGAACAACAATTCACTGTTTCTACTTTTTCCTTCTCATGATCTTGTAGCTCTTTCTTTTGCCCACTCCAACTCCCTATTATTCTTTTGTAACACCTAAATCTCAACTGCTTTACAAGCTGCTGTCAAGAATTTAGTACCTTAAGGCTGGCTTCAACTTTCTTTCATGTTTTATGTTTTTTGCTCTGTTTTATAGTCATTATGCAGCTGCAGTATATGGCTACAAATCAGGAGGAATGACTTAGAGAGCACCACGTGAAGTGGGGAAAGGAAGAAAGCAGCGAAATCTGTTGCTTGGTGTGTTGTTGCTCTCCACAAAAGAGTGCAACACTTTTTAATGCCGTAAAGTCCATGATTTGACCTGCATCAAAGCAGGTTCTTCATTCTGCCTTCTTTGAATAAACAAAATGGGTGACTATATTTTTTACAAATGTACCTAGCAAAGCCTAAATTCTAACCACCACCAAAAACCTAAAATAAGTTCTCCTGTCTCTGTACACAGTGATGATGATGATGATTTTCTGTAAGGCATAGATTAAGCTGCTCCCAGTCCAACTGTAAAAATAAGGAAAAAAGAGGAAGAGTTGATCATGATGGAAAGTTTTAATGAAAAGGGAATGCTGATTTAAATCTAAAACATGTTTTGAGAATTAGCTCAATTCAGCTTTGATGAGAGAGATCATTTTATATTGCAGATGGATGAGGTGCAGCTGGGCTGATTGCTTCTGCATATAAACCACTAATTTGCCCTCAGACAATTCGTAACAGCATGCCATTTGGGAAGGTGTTTGGATGAGGTGATGATAGAAATGCAAGCAGAACTTATCAAGAGCCTGTGGTACCACAGTGGCTGTGATTATGATCCTCACACATTTATCACAAGGGATTAAGCACATGCTGGGTAAACATGCACAAAGAAGATGGTGCTGTCATAGCAGGATTGAGAATGTGAAAATTTTAGGCCTGATAACTTCATTAGCTAACTTGAGGCCAGAATAGCAAACTTGGGATCCTTCTCCAGCTCTTAGCTTCCTGGTCGATGGGCATGGTACTGGGAGTTCTGTTGTGTAGTATCATTTGGAGATTTGCAAGTTCCCCTTCACTACTTAGAAAATGCTCTCACTTAAAACGGACTTGCCACTTTACAAAAACCAGGCTCACTTTTTATGCTAAGCCTTAATTATCTGAATCATTGTTGAAATTTAATTGGCTAGGTTCATGAAAGATAGCAAGCTAGAAGCCATTGCATACAAATCACAATGGCTGGGTTCCCATTTCATACTGGATTAAAACTAAATGAACCACATTACAGGTAGTCCTCAACTTACAACGACAACTGAACACAACATTTGTGTTGCTAGGTGAGCATTTGTTCAGTAGTTTTGCCCATTTTACAACTTTTTTTGCCATAGTTGTTAAGTGAATCATTTCTAGGTTAGTAATGCGGTTGTTAAGTGAATCTGGCTTCCCCATTGACTTTGCTCGTAAGAAAGTCACCAAAGGTTGCAGTGTCCCAGGGTGATGCATGACTCTGGGACACTGCAACCATCATAAATAGGAACCAGTTGCTCCACGTGTAAATTTTGATCATCTGACCAATTTTGATCATGTGACCAGTTTTGATCGTGCTGCAATGGTCATAAGTGGGAAAATGGTCATCAGTCATTTTTTTTCAGTGCCGTTGTAACTTTGAATGGTCACTAAACAAACTGTTGTATTACCAAAAAAAAAAAAAAAAAGGAAAATGAGCCATAGAGTGAAGAACAAGCCTCTGTTGTTATTTTTTCTGGGCCTCTTCTGCACTATTTCAGAAGGGATGGAAAAGATCTCATTTTAACTCTTGAGGGAATGCATCTTTTCAGTCTTCTAAATAATTCTCAATTGGATATTGGGAGTCTGGTAGCATCTTTTCCAACTAACAAATTTTATTAAAAGCCATAATCTTTTGTGAGCTGTAACCAGTGGTGGGATTCAGCCAATTCGCACCACTTCGGCAGAACTGGTAGCTAATTTTTTGTTGCCCAGGCCCAGAATAGACTTCCAGAAGCGGCATCCACAAAAAGAACCGGTTGTTCACATATTTGAATCCCACCACTGGCTGTAACTCATTTTATCAGATGCGGAAAGTGACCAGACTGATAGGATTTAAATTGGAGGGGAAGGAAGAGAAAGATAGGTTATATGTGCAGATGCAGGTTGCATATGAGATGACAAGCACTTTATCAATAATATGCTAAAAACCCATTGTATTTGTTGAGACCTTCTGAGATTTTCTGGTACTTTATGATGTATGTGAATCCACTAGTTTCTTGCTCCAAAGTTTTATTATTAATTAAACAAATTTATATAACTGCTTTCACACAGTAACTCTAAGAGACATACACAAAGGTAAGACAGTCACACCGATTTCTGCTACAGAATTTCTTGTGAAATGTTCTGATATTTGTGTTTATGGAGATTCTCAATCATCCGCCTTATCTCAAAGGTGCTTTTCCAAAAGGAAATTGGACTTTCTTAAAGTGCAGTTGTCTTTTGGAAAAGCACCTTTGGATTCTGATATTTGTCTTTGTTTTGAGTCCTGATGTCAGCCTGAAGGCCTGGTTTATTTCCATTAGTTGAGTATTTCTGTCAAGTGGAACAAATGCTGTTGTTATTTGTAGCTATCAATAGTAGTTTTGGTGGTCTGTTCTTGGTGGAAGCTGGAAGCGTGGAGATATGCATGAAAATCTGTAAGCTTCCTTAATAAAGTGGTGTACTTTTTTTAACCATGATATAAAAGAAGGGGAGCTGTGTAGATAGTTCTATTATTTTTTATATATATATAATATTTTATTGATTTTCTAATTTTTCAATTAAACATTTAAAAAGCAATGTGGTGACTGGGTAATCAATGATTCCATAACATACATAAATCTTTAGCAAAAATCTCAAGTTACAACATCAGATATTTCCTCTCTTTATCCCTTAATATCTACTATCTCATATTGAATTAATATAATTCTTATTGTTATCAACTAAATCTTTGTTACATTTACCAATAATTTTGAACTTATGCATATTTAATTGTGTTTACATTCAATCTTATATACATCAGTGTCTTGTTGTAGCTTTTCCCCCAGGCTTTAATTTCCCCTCAATATTCAACTTAACATTTGTATGTTATAATTTCTAAGCTTTAGGTAACTAGAATTTCCCTTATCTCAACTTCTACATTTCCCCCTTTTTATAACAAAATCTAATATTCTAAATATACATCTTATCTATTTGCATATAACCTTATTCTATTTTAAAAATTCTTTCCCCCCCACCATATTAAACTAAAAATCTGTTAATTGTATTACACATCTTACCTATTCAGTTATAATATTAATTTATTTCCTAAAAAAAATTCTATATTCGACCATCTTCAGCCTTCTAATCAATAGTATAAAATCCCCTCTAATAAATCAAAACCCTAGTTTCTTTCAGCCTTACTCTGGCTTTTTTCCTTTGCCAACTAACCATCCATGTCAGTACTCTCAATTCATCAAACAGTTCTCCCTCTATTATTGTGTGTATTATTTGAGTTAAGAAAAACCATTTAATTACAATTTTGAGGAAGAACTAGCCCCATTATATTTCTTTGATCACCTCCCCATTATTTCAGTTTCCCACAGTTGTACTAATAAGTTTATCTTCCATTCAGTCTGTTCTTCTTCCTTTCCCTCAAGTTTCTTCTGATTTATGAAAAAAAAATCTTTTCCATTTTCAATATTGTCACTCTTTTTTCTAATTTCTCCGTTGGCTGGATCTGTTGGTCAGTTGGGTCCTCTGTCTTAATATTTAGTTGTTCCATTTCTCCTGTTGCTTTCTGCATTGTTGGACCTTTGGTTGTAGTCAAAATCTGGGTCTGTATATTTAAGCTAGCGTCTTGTTTCTTTATGTTGCCTCTCATTTTGTTACATGCTGAAAGAATGGTTTCATGTATTGATTTCAAAATAGAAAGGATTTTTTCCTGATCTTCATCCATATTCTCTTGATAACGTATTAAATTAAGAATTTGAAAATAAATTGTTAGGAGTAGTTTTTATAGCTAGATGTGTGACATCTATTTCACATGTTGTGAACAGTCATATAGTTAAAATTGTTTGGCAGGTAAGAATTTATAGTCCAAAGTATTCCATCATCTCGTAGTAACAAAGACTTTTCATGTAAAGAAATAGGAAAACAGTTTCCCACATATAATTCTGAAAGTCAATAAAGGTTTATCTTCATAGTTGAAACAGGCCAGATAAACTGCCTTGCAGTTCCTTCTTTACAGTTGTGTTTTTCACAGGTGGTATGTCAAGGTCAAGAGGGTTTTTTCTAATTTCTGGGCTTCCAGCCAAATCTCTTTTAGTCAATAACAAATTGTAATAGCATATTTCGCCACAAGATGTCATCAATGCCATTTAAAACTTTTTAAATCCCGAGTTTTAATAATAGTTTTTCAAGGTTTGTTTCTTTTCTTTTTAAATAAAAGTCAATATCTCCAGTAAGAATAGGAAAACTTTTAGTTTCCAAATTTCAAAGGTATATGCATCCAATTAGATTAGAATTGTTCTTATAATTGCTCTTTTCCCCTAGGTAGTCAATTGCCGCTGTTCTTAGAGGGTGGGGTAAGAATTCCCTTCCCTCTCTCCTCATAGGGGGAGAAATATTTTGGGCAGCATTTGCAGGAAAAAATATTTAAAGTTTTAAAGAGAAGATCAGATCTCACCCAGTTTCATCTGTGTTGCTTTAAAGGTGCTTAGTTGTAGTTTTGGCTTTGGCTGTCAGCAGCTTAATGACGAGCCATATTGCTATGGCTGTTTTTTTCCCCCGCCAGTTTGGAGAGCTGCCCCAAATTAAGCGGAAGGGCTGCCACCCTTCCGTGATCAAGCGAGGGTCCTCTCCTTGCTCATTGCCCCTACAGGGTGACTTTCAACCCTTTCCAAGGTCCCCCAGTGGGATAAAACCGGACGCTGAAGATGGAGCTCGCCTCCACATGTCCACCAGAGCTGCGATGGCAAACCAGAAGCCTAGATAGTTCTATTCTAAGGTTAATGGTACAATAGTATTTGTTGAAGTCTTGTTGGGCTTTTAAGAGAAATTCATTTCCATTGATCCAGAATGATGAAAGTGTTATCAATGAATCTCAGGTAAAAGAAGAGCTTCAGAGGTCACCTGATGTTACTTATTGCATATTTAAGAGCACTAAATTTTGAGATTTTAGATGTTTTCTCTCAGTAACTGAATACAATAAGTATCTCCTCTCAGAGTCATTTCATATAATATTATAATGATCCCCCATTAATAGTCCCATTTTCTAAACCTGTCCTTCAGATGCATTGAAGATGGCAATTATTCCCCAAATCCAGCCAGGATGGTCAAAAGACAATGCAATCCTAGCATGTCTGGAGAGAAGTCAGGTGGAGAACGCTGATGTAGCTATGGGTGTTATTCGTCCCCATAGAATGGCCATCACACACACACACACACACACACACACACACACACACACGGGTCTGTAGGCCAATCAACATTACTGGGAGATGAAAAGCATACTGCACATTGAAATGTTTGAAAGGCACCAAGTGCGACTAGCACTGTGGCTTTTGATCAAGCCTTTCTAATCTTTACCTCTGGTAAAGTTCATTAGATGTGGAGATAGGATCTGCCTGATGATCATCTTAAGTTCAAGTAGACAGCTGCCTACTCCAGACGTTTGTTTGGGTATGAAAGGAGTGAGTGGGTGGGTGGGAAAAATATCTAATGTGAATGTCTTCATGGCCAGCGGCAGGCCTCTTAAGACTCATTTTTACCTGTAAGCTCCTTTCTGACTGAAATGGGGCTTGATTTGTTTTCCCAGTTCCCAGAGGCAAAAATCAAAGCATTCCACTTTATTTTAAGAAGGTATTTAACTTGTCTCATGCTCTTTCGTGCCACATCTCAAGACATTTCTCCATGCAACTTTAAAAAAAGCAGACATTCACTAGAGTAGCATGTTAAGGAAAAATAGCTGAGCCAGGGTGGGGAGAGGAAAAATGTCTAACAGGTTGAAACAGCATATTTCAGCACATTTGCTGGTCTTTTCTGAGCCTGAAGCTAATATGTCTTAGCTGAAGGGAGGACGGGCAGGTTTTTTTTTTTCCAAAATGTAAACTTCTAACAAGGTGCAATAACCCCTTTCATATTTTGCCAAACAGATGTGAAAACATAATTTCCAGTTCCATCCTTTTTGGTTCAATATGGTAAATAAAACCTAATATTAGCAGGAATACAACACAGATGCATAGGTGGCGCTCGAAAACTTTGGGTGTAGCCTGTAGTTCAACACCAGGAGTTACCACCAACCTGCCATTTTTTTTAAAGCAATTGAAGGGAAAAGCATTAAACACATAGCGAATAAGCTCAGTGAGACTTCTTAATTCATGTTGATTAAACGTAAAGTTTCTGTCCTCACTTCATTGATTTTTTTGTTTTTCAGTCAAAATCCTTGGCATCCCTGATCTAAAATTAGGCAAATGTGGGTTTTGTGTATACTAATTTCATGTATGCACTGAGAAATTCCCAGCTATCGGTGACCAACCAGGAAAGGGAACTTGATGTATTGTCTAATAAAAATATTGATGAATATCGAGGTGACTGTTGTGAGAACCAAACTCAGTTCTATGTTGTGAATCATTGCAAAGGATATTAAAAAATAAAACTGCCAATATCAGAGTCTCTAGAATTATATTCAAGTGGATGGTATAATTCTAGCCACTGCAAGAGCATATGGAAGGCCTAGAAAAAATGCATAAAATAGCAGTCAAAATTATCCTAAGGCAGTGGTGGGATTCAGCCGGTTCACACCACTTCGGCAGAACCGATAGCTAATTTTTTGTTGCCCAGGCCCAGAATGGACTTCCGGAAGTGGCATCCACACAGAGAACCGGTTGTTCACATATTTGAATCCCACCACTGTCCTAAGGTATGAACCAAATCTCCCCCCTCCATTCTCCAATGTTAGGAAAAGTTAGAAAGCTTGGAGTTTGACAGACACAACAACTGTGAGTCGAATGAATTCGTTGTTGATTGTTTTAACCTCAGTGGACATTTCTCCTTTGTTTTTTGATGTCTTCCATTTTATTGCATTTTGTGATTGTAATGACATGTTTATTGTATTAGTTCCCCAGGGTCACTTGGTGTGAGAAGGATTCCCATATAAATCTATTAAATAAGTAAATTTGACTGGTGCAGAGAAAAAGGTAAGAATCAGGGTTGTTTTGACCTGCCTTTTATTGACTGATTATTGCCATCAAGTTGATTTTGATGCCTAGTGACCACATAGATTATCTTCATGACATCTGTCCAATGGTAGGATTTAAATATGTGAACAACCAGTTCTCTGTGTGGATGCCACTTCCGGAAGTCCATTCTGGGCCTGGGCAACAAAAAATTAGCTACCGGTTCTGCCGAAGTGGTGCGAACCAGCTGAATCCTACCACTGCATCTGTCCCTAAGCTAGTCTTACAGCTCTTGCAGTGGTGCACCCACAGCTACTTCAGCTGAATCAACCCACCTTGCTACTGCCCAACTCACCTCTTTTCTTTCTTTCCATCTTTCCCAGCATTAGAGCCTTTTCCAGAGAGCTGAGGCTTCACATAATGTGCCCAAAGGTAAAAATAAATAAATAAATAAAAATTGACCCTGCCATGTCTGATGTCACTAGCACAAAGAAGCATCCCATGAACTGGAATTGTGGGACACTGAAAACTGTCAAAAGCAATAGTTCCTTATGCTGCATGCAATTGTGTTGTGGAGTCATTACAACAAAAAGTGATGCCTATTTGGGATACCTTTAAAAACATTAGGCAGATCCTTGGAGAATGGGGCAATCCAGGCCCATGATGCTCTAGAACAGCGGTTCTCAACCTGTGGGTCACGACCCCATTTGGGGTCGAACGACCATTTCACGGGGGTCGCCAAACACCGCAGTCCGCCATTTTTTTTTTGGTTGGCCATTTTTTTTAGTCTGCCATTTTTCCCCCTTTGTGATGCGGGCCATCGCGCTGCACATGTGCGATGCGGGCCCGCCATTTTTTTTTTGGGTCGGCCATTTTTTTTATCGGCCATTTTTCCCCCTTTGCGATGCGGGCTGTCGCGCCGCGCATGCGCAATGCACCCATCATGCCGCACGTGCACAATGTGCCCATTGCGCTGCGCATGCGCAATGCGCCCATCGCACCGCGCATGCACAATGCGCCCGTCGTGCCACGCATGCGCAATGCGCCCATCGCGCCACGCATGTGCAATGCGGGCCAGGGTCGAGCCCCGGAAAAGGTTGAGAACCGCTGCTCTAGAAATATTTTGGAATGTTTCTAATTCCAGGGCCACCTCTGCTCATTTCTCTGCTATTCATCAAGGTATCCCAAGGACCAATTCTGTGGGAAAGAATTGGGTACAGGCAATCCTTGACTTACAACAGTTCATTTAGGGACCATCTGAAATTACAATGGCACTGAAAGAACTGACTTACGGCCATTTTTTACACTTACAACAGTTTCAGCATCCCAGTGGTCACGTGATCAAAATTCTGATGCTTGGCAACTGACTCATATTTATGACATGTCCTGGGGTTATGTGATCATCTTTTGCGACTTTCTGATAAGCAGTCAGTCAGCAGAGAAGCCAGATTCATTTAACAACCCGTGTTACTAACATAACAATTGCAGTGATTCATTGAACAACTGTGGCAAAAAAGGTCGTAAAATGGGGCAAAATTTAATTTAACCATTGTCTTGCTTAGCAACAGAAACGTTGGGCTCAGTTTTGGTAATTGTAACTGGCCTCATCCACATTCAACAGTGGAAACTATTGGAGAACTGGGATGAAGTCAGAGGAAAATTCCAGGAGGAAGACTATGATGAGTAGTGACCATCCACACAGACCTAAGGGTTAGGATTCATCAGACAAGAGCAGCTATTCCATCCCACTGCTTTTGTTGTGATTTCCCATGCTGCTGTAGTAGAGGGTCATAAGCAAGGGGTCAGTGAAGCTTTCCATGCTGGGTCACAGCCCTTCATTTGGCTCTCTGTATACTTGCAGAAGAGGAATAATAAAACAAGAGCTTTTCAAGAGGCAGGTCAGACAACTGGCACATAACCTTTTTTATTTAAATATTACTATCAAAGCATTGACTTAATCAAGTCGCTAGGGGTCAGGGTTAATTAATATCGCACAGAGCAGTCTGCTGACTCCTGTGTCTGCTCTTGATTTTGATTTGGTTTTTTTTTTTCCTCCCCTCAGCGAGATAGATGATTAACTCCTTATCATAAAAGTTGTTTTCTCAGGCTTGGATATTTTAAGAGCTTAGGAATACTCTCCCGAGGACTAATAATGTTATGTTCTGCAGGCAAATCCCAAACATTGGAAGGAGAACAGAAGCAACATGGGATATCTTTGGATACAAATGCTGGCAACAAACCCAGATACAGGAAATGAGATGGAGTTCCACATGATTCCCTGCTTCTTCTCATTATTGTTTAAAATGGAGATGTAAGTGTTCTGTCAAAGTAAAGGGAGATGAGAATATTCCTCAGATCAATGCTTGGGGAAGATTAAAGAGATCCTCAATTTGAATGTTAACGTGCCTAAATACAGGAAGCATGATTCTGCTGAACCTCTGGCTTTTGTACATATAATACATCAGATCACGTTTGGTAGCTGCTACTTGGATATCAACAGTGAACAGAGAAATAGGAAAGAACTGGAAGACAGTTGAGGAATAATACAAATATAACAATTGTACTAGAAATAAGGGGTCTTTAAAAAAGGCCAATTACATAAAATAAAGAACAAGAAATGAACTAGAGGACAACCAAAAAACAAGGAATGAATTGGTAGATAAATGTATATTTATAGGACCTCTTACGTATAATTTTATTTGATATGATTCCGAGTTATTATATATATGAACTAAAGAAACAGACATGTTTAAATGTTTAAAGCAAAAATTTAGGGAAGCAACACATTACGCTAGTTTATAAAGCAAACTTCATAGCCACCCAAATATATCTGGATTCAATAAACCGAATTTGTTAGCTTCTCAATAAGCTAAGCAAAATATTTTAGAAATTACAGTACAAGATGTTTTCAGACTGATCTGCTCTACCCCAAATTAATTGTACAGAATCAGAAGCAATTTTAGTCACTCTGAAATCCAGCATTTTTGACAGAGACACTTCTTCAAAAATAGCCATTTTTGCTTTGAAATCCTCATCATGCATGTTCTCAACTTCCCCAGCACATAGCTTTCTCAGGTGGGTGGCTGCTAAACCTCTTCCTGTAACAATTCATTGTTAATCTTCTTAAGAAGCAAGCAAAATAAATCTTAAACAAACAATTTTCCCTTTGCTTTTCTACTCTGATGCCTTTGGCTGGGTTTAACATTCCATTAGTGACCTTATCAGTTAATCTTAAAAAGTTCATTTTTCCCAAGGTGATGTGAAATCAGAAACTCCTCTCTAGATAAATTAGCTTGAATAATAATATAAAAAGCGGTTGGGGTGGGAAAGTAATATCATCTAAATGAGAAAGATGTCACATTCATAAAGAAGTTTTTAATTTAATGTACTTGAAAGAGTGAGGCTGGAATTTACATTTAATTTATCAGTACAAATAAACAAAATCCATGTGCTAACTGACAAAATTAAAGTCAAGCTTACTTTGGTATTCATTAAAGCATTTGTCATTCAGGGCTCAGGATTCTACATCTTTAGGTTGTAAAGTTATAGATATAATTATTGTCCTAATATATTCAGTACAACTTTGCAACTTGACACTTCCCAAACATGCTGGATACTGTAATTGTCCAAAGACTGAAGAGATGGAATCCGTAGTCCAGCACATTGTTCAAAGAAGCTGATGTTGTGTTTGTAACTAACTAGTTGCACAGTGTATAAACACGTAGGGAAAACCAAAGCAAAGAAAAAGAAAAAAAAATCAATAGATTAGATAATAAAGATGAACAGTGAACTTAAAAGTGGGCCATTGAAACAGATTCTCTTTCTGGCTTCTTTTAGAAGTTTTGAAAACCTCTCTGCTGCTATTTAGTAGTTGTATCAATTTTTACAGCCCAAATATAATATGTCCTGTTTTAATAGCCCCTGAAAGTCACAATCTCTATACATTTTAACTCAACAGATTTTTCAGTATGGAAAAATTAAGATCTCCTCTCTATACAGTGATGAAATTTAAGTACAATAAAGTTGGGTGGCTTATAAATTTAAATAGTCTTTCTTGTCACCGTGGACGTTTGTGGGCAAGGTGGCTATGCAGGGTGATGGAACATTTTTCATGATGTAGAAGTGCAATGTTGCTCCTTCTATGCTTGTGTCATCAGATGCACTAATGTGTATACAAGTAGGAAAGGAGCAGAGCTTGGGCAATAATATGACGCACATTTCATCCTTTGGACAATCTTGGCATACTTGTATCTGAGCACATTTATCTGAAAAGCCTATTAAAAATGCAGTCACTGTTACTCTAGAACAGGGGTGGGGAACCTTGGCTCTTTTGACTTGCGGATTTCAACTCCCAGAATTCCTGAGCCAGCATGGCTGGCTCAGGAATTCTGGAAGTTGAAGTCCCCAAGTCATAAAAGAGCCAAGGTTCCCCACCCCTGCTCTAGAAGAAATGGGCTGGAGCCTCACGTTCCTCTAAACTAATACAGAGTTTGTTGATGGTTTAATATCAAAAGGTTTATAGTATTTTATGTAATTCCTTCTTGGAGTTGGGATCTGTATGCCATTGACTTGTTGGGCTGTAGAGGGCAGAAGCAGACTCTTTCCGGTTCCATTGAAATGTTCAGCTGCCTTCAGTGCTAATGATGAGCCCACATGTCCAGTGCATTTGGGAAGTGTCAAGTTGCAAAGTTGTACTGAATATATTAGGATAATAATTATATCTATAATTTTGCAACTTAAAGATGTAGACTCCTGAGCCTTGAATGACAAATGCTTTAATTAATACCAAAGTAATATAAATGAATGATATGGTGATATGATGATATCATCATATGATCATATGATTAGCACAGTGATGGCGAACCTTTTGGAGACCAAGTGCCTAAACTGCAACCCAAAACCTACTTATGCATCGTCAGGTGCCGGGTGGATGTGGCCCATTGGGTGGGTGTGGCCCATTGGATAGGCATGGCTGCGGTGGTAACAGCAGACTGAGTGGGACTAAAAAGTTCAATCAATCAATTCCAACTTTGCAAGATTTTTTTTTTTCTCGCGAGAAGTTGAAATTGACTGATTGATTGAACCTTTTTTCTTTTCACATGGCAGCGGAGGCCTAAAGCAAAAAGGTTTTATAAAACCCAGTTGAAGGCCTAGGACTGGGGCGACAGCACATGTGCCCACAGAGAGGGATCTGAGTGCCGCCTCTGGCACCCGTGCCATAGGTTCGCCACCACTGGACTACCACATGATGACACCACTGAGCCGTGATAGCTCAGTGATTAGAATGCAGTATTGCAGGCTAACTTTGCCAACTGCCAGCAGTTTGATACTGACCAATTCAAGACTGACTCAGCCTTCCATCCTTCCGAGGTTGTAAAATGAGAACCCAGATTGACTCTATGAATCATTTAGAGAGGGCTGTAAAGACTGTGGAGTGGTATATAAGTCTAAGTGCTATTCCATTGGTGTTGTGAGCCTTGGATTTTTGGAGTAATAAGCTTTGAAGTGGTGGTTTGGGCCTCTATCTTGTGAGATGGCTTGGCACCATGGTGCCTTCAGGACAGCCTCCCCCAATCAGGATCAATTTACCTGATACAAACATCCCATGAGAAATTGCTGATGATCCCTTATTTTCACAATGGGAAAATGACTGGGGTTAGGGGGAATTTTTCCCCTGTTATGGCCTTTCTATTGTAGAACAGTTTATCCTTTGGGGTGAGAAGGTGATAAAGATGGAGGTCTTTTGGAGGAGTTTTAATTTAATTTAATCAGAATGGTGCCATTATATGATTGCTTCAGGGGGGAATTATAACATTTTAATATGTACATGTGCTGTTTGCTTTTTTTATTTGCTTTATCTTACATTTTAGGACTTTTTAGGACTTATGTTTTATTTCTTTATTTTAAACACATTTAAAGAGTAATAAACAAAAGAAAGAAAGAGGATGAAGAACTATCAAAATACCCAAAGAATTTAGAAATTTAGAAAAAAGAAAAAAGAAAGAAAAAGAAATGCTATTCTACTATCATTTTTACAAAACATATTCGATTGAAAACAATAAAGAAAAATCGTATGAGAATTTAGCATTTAGCACTAACACTGTATTAGCATCAAAACCAATTTAGAGGTTAACAAATAAGCAAAATAATAAGAATTAAGAAGAATTTCTAAGTAATCTGAAGCAATCCATCTTTAACAAAGACCATTTGGTTCATTGTACTTGACATCTTATGGATTTTATTGTAATTTGTTTGATCATGGTGAGCCATGCTGAATCACTGTGAATCAGGAGGCATACAACTTTTTTTTAAAAAAAATCATTATTTTTCAAAAGGTGCTCAAAATTTAGAAATGGCAGAAGGTTACATACTGAATTATAGTTCATTAATGGCTCCTGATTGAGTGAACATTAGTTCACTCAGACTAATAAGTATTAGGACAGAAAGTAGCATTCTTTGCATTCACTGTTTACCATGTCTTTGCATTCTAAGGATACAATTCTGAAAGTAAGAGAAGAGTTGTGGCATTATAAGAGCTACACCCTGAAGCTGCCACTAAATATAAATTCATTTGATTCCAAAATATTATACGCTAAGTACTGCAATCCTGTGCATATCACTACTGTTTTTTTTAATCCCTTAATTCCTTT
This sequence comes from Bothrops alternatus, assembly GCA_034064705.1. NCBI lineage: Eukaryota > Metazoa > Chordata > Lepidosauria > Squamata > Viperidae > Bothrops > Bothrops alternatus. Next base: position 283,678 of record JARGCV010000031.1, on the reverse strand, counting down.
AACTGTGATAATCTTTAAGAACATTAACTTCATCCAGCGCCAGAACCGAAAATAGTAGGACTCTGCTTATTGGTTATATGTTTGTGAATCCGCAGCAACTTGGAATGTTACTAACTGATCTTCTTTTTAAGCCACTTTCTCCTTTTCCTTCCCCACCCCTTTCTTCTTTGTGCTTTCCTTTACTGCTGTGAATGCCTCTTGATTGAAATTCATAATCTAGGAGAGTGTGAGAGAATAGATCTTGTGGGAGTCTCACCATTTGGGTAAACTCTCCAGGAAATAGGAAGAAGCAGCCTCAAGCCACTGCCTTCGCAGCTGTCACTGTCTGCTCTGATTGTCACAGCAGCTTAGGCCAGATTTGAGGGAGTCGCTTTTGACGAGCTTATTAAAACCAAATCAACTGACATTAGCATACTCCACTAAGTCAGTCTAAATCATGCCAGTCCTCCCTGGCAGCCAAGGAGGGCTTGCTTTTGTGCGATTAATGAATCGTGTTAACAGTGAAGAGCAGGGCACAGGATAAACCCAGGGCATCTGCTACCCAGCCTTTCTGTCTGTTGCTTGGAGCTAATGAAGAACAAACACGAGGCTAAGATAAACTGGGTTGATAATCCACAGAGCTCCTAATGTGCTTCCTTTGTGTAAGTCCCTGAAATCTGTCTTTGGACAAGCAGCTGAAGAGAGATTTATTTGTTTGCACAACTTGATTAATAATTTTGCACTTTTGACTGTGTCCAGTGTTTTCTTTACATTCATCCAGGTATTTGAACCAGATAAGTGGCAAATGACAGTTTAAAAGGCCCTAAGTAGACAAATACACAAACACACCCTTGCCGTATCTGATGCAGATTTTTTAGGTGAATGGCAGGTGTCACCCTGATCAAGGTAGAAGGGGATGAAATGATTTACGGAACTGTGTGTATGCTAGCAGTTTAAATAAATCAGTTTGTCAGGGACAGTGTAAAGAAATGGTTTTAAGTGTTAAATAGACCAGTGGGTTCAGAAAGCCTTTGTCTATTTCCATCAACTCTCACCTTGGGGTCAAGTGAGCAGAGCCCACCACCAGTTTAAAAGAAAAAAGAGCACTCCCCCCCTTGTGGTTCTTTATTTTCATCTCATACTTATCCAGAACTTCTGGATCCCTACTACTGTAGGCTGCAAGGATTTCCAGAAAAGGCAAGGTGATCTTAACTGTAAATAGTAGGCTATTTGTGGAATCTTAAACTTGGTTTAATATTTCCAAAGGTCCTATATTTATATTGGCCAGTCAAGAGACAAAGCTGGGATCCAGGTCTGAAGAAACCTGAGAAATTCCCAAAGGAAAATAAAATGTGCCCAAGTTCAACTTTTTCTCAGTCTTTCCTGAAGTGCTACTGAAAGAACTCCAGATCTTCTCCCATTGTACTACTAGTGGGATACTGAAGATATCTTTGCACAGATCTGAAAGTATGTTAGATATATTGCTGACTTCATGTTTCATTGTTATTATTTTCCAATGTATTTCCTACTCCAGGAATGTCTAACCTTAGCAACTATAAGATCTGTGGACTTCAGCTCCCAGAATTCTCCAGCCAGCCATGGGGCTGGGAAATTCTGAGAGTTGAAGTCCACAGGTCTTAAAGTTGCCAAGGTTGGACCCCATTGCTCTGGCCACACCAGGCCCTTTGTAGTAGGAAGAGATAATAAGGAGGAGATTGCCCTGGGCCACTCATCTCAAGGGCAGGCGGGGAATGGGGGTATCTTATCTAAAGTACATTTCATCATTTGGAATCCTACAGATCCAGTAACACTTTTGATTCAAGGCAGTAAAATTAATCAAATAAATTTAAACCTTTAAATTAATTATATTTATTGAGGTTATTGAAACAATTTTATTTGGTGTCCAAAGGCAAAATACAGGGAGGAAAAAATATTTATTGATACAGAATGCAGTAGGGAGAAAGTGAGGAGGAAGAACTCAAATAAACATTGTGCTGCTGGATTTTTTGTACTTTTGAAAATGCCTGGATCAAACAAATGGTGTCTTAGGGCTTCAGAAAGAAAATTAAGTTTGGTGTTTTTTGGTTTTTTTTTTTAACCAGATACAACAACAGGACAGAAAAAGGTAAAAGTGTTCATTGCAAGCAGTGGTTGTTTCAGCATGAGATGGAGTGCACTCATAATCTCTGGAAGCAATTCTTCTGATAAAGGAAATTCATGCTGTTTGCTAATTCTTCTTCGTGATTAATTACTTGAAGCTCCATGGTGAACAAATGCTTGTCCTCCTAAGGAAGTTGTTTAGACAGCCAATCATTCATTTGTCCTGATCAGTAAAAGGATATGTCCACTTCTAGAAAATTAATCATTGGCTGAAGACAGAGTTTGGGTATGGAACATAAATATACCTAATCCTTTGCAAACATACAACTCCCATTTGCACTGCAACACTGGAAGTGACCGTATAAAAATCTATATACATTAGGAATCTGGGGGAGGAGTCTATGTAAACCTTAAGTCATCCTCATTTGATATTACAGTCGTAAATCTGGCTATTGGCATTTCTGTTCAGTTTATTTCAATAATATAACTAAAATATACTGCAAAGTAGGCCAAACGAAAATCTTTATCTTACAAGGAGACAACCTATAAAAGGTAGATCATCATCTTCCGTGACTACAAAAATCACAACACATCAGAGTGAAAATCTGGGTCCATATCAATGCTATCTACAGTATACTCAGATAGTTTTCCCACTCTGCCTAATTTTTCAGAGAATCATTTCTTAAAGAAATAGCTAAGAAAATTTACACATGCACTTCTATGGGCTTTGTATCCATTTTCTCTGCAATTTCTATACATCTCCATGCAATACATATAATCATCCAAATTCACACTTTTTTCAATATACATGAAATGAAACTTAGCCCAGCATAAATTTTAAGGCAATATTTCCAAATTTATACTGATTGTTATGGACTTTCAAGAACTCACTGGTATTTTGCATACCACAACAGAGGTTATCTTGGCAGATTCTAATTAAAAGAGTTGGGTGATGGATGCCTCTTAGTTCTGTAACACCAAAGCATTATCTGTTATGGCTTGAACAGAATATTCCATTTCTGCAAAGGAGATTAAATAGTTGAGATTGTCTTTAGTCAGACACCATCCAGCCCTGAGTCCAATTGCAGAAAACTGAATGTCAACTAACAAATCATAGCTGTGATAGGATGGCTTCGGCATATATTTGCATATGCTTGCAGATCGACATGTAACAAAGGAGCTGTTGATTGTGCATGGATCACGAATATCTGCAGGTCAGGATTTCCAAACATAAGACATCATATGTTTGTTCAAATCAAGCCCATATTTGGAACAATTCAGCTTCTGCTTCAAATGATTAGAAAATCACATTATTTATTACGTGATTAAGATGTTTCTCAGAAAAGCATTCCCGCCCACATAGTAACCAATTGCTCCACAGGTTACATTTCCTTCCATAATGTACTACTTATGGAATAATGTACATTATTCCATAATATACTACATAATGTACTACTAATCATACTGTTGTATGATTGTTTTCCAATTAGTCCAGTAGAAATAATCCTAGGGAATTGTTCATCTACCTTCTGTAGTGCAGTGCATTTACTTAGAAAGAATCCAGATTAAGTTATTTTTTTTCTGCTAGGGCCAAAATAAAGGCATAGCATACATAGTAAATCAAGAATGCTCCAGGCCAAATGGGAACAGAAGATAGCTTGGTCTCTCAGTCCCTTTATCTGCAGCTGCTGAAGCAAACACTCCCATCTCCCCTGTAGCTCACTCAATAGAAAGATTGTATTTCAGGCCATTGTTTTGTGTAGACACTTATTAACCCTGTTGAATTTAAAGCCTAGGGTTACACTCAATACCTATTGATTAGCAGTCAGAGGTGTAGTAATCCTCCAGCCATCATCAATCCAGGCTGTTGACTAGCCTTTGGTACACAGCAGTGCCCTTTTTCAGCAATCATAGATATGCATGCAAGGATGTGCAGGAAGAAGGAAGGAAGGAAGGTGAGGCTGAAGTCAAGGATTTATACAGGAAAGAACATTCCTGCTGAGGTGATGGCGTCTTTTATCGTAGCCCAGCACAATCCAGAGCATACTGTTTTCACTGAAACAAAAATATCGTGCATAGCAACATCATATCAAAACAAAGATATTTCTTCAGATAGAACTGGAGGAAACTACAACAAGGCAGTGGTTGTGCAAAAGGACTATATGCTTTGTTCATTATTAAACAGAAACAGCTGGCATGACCAAGTCCACCTATTTTAGATGCAACAGCCAGTGAGAGTTGTATATATCATAGAACATATAGGGTTGGGAGGGACCTCAGAGGTCTTCTAGTCCAACCCCCTGCTCAAGCAGGAGATCCTGTACATGCTGGACATACGGTTGTCCAGTCTCTTCTTGAAAACCTCCACTATGGAGCACTCACAAATATGTATTCCAATGCTCCCACTCCAATGCTGATCATATTTGCTGCCAAATCTCACTGCATCATTTTTATGGGGAGAAAAAAAACCTCCTAGGGAACTCTTTCTGCATAGATAATTGACAATCATAGCATCACACTGCTCAATTAAGAAAAATTACACTTAAACTATGAGATAGAGAAGATGTAGCATGACCTGACTTAATATTCAGATTCCTTTTTTTTAATCTTTTCTCCTGTCTTCAAATTATCAATTTTGTACATACCATGCCTCACTTTATTTGATTCCCTGCTATGATCTGGGGATATATCACTTTTGTAATTTTGGATAACAGCTCGCCCATTCTTGTGACTTTATTTGATGGTTGTGCATAAGAAATATTCCATTTATATCACACTATTGCTGGCCTACAACATTTTATGAAATTATAGTAAGGAAAACCTTAGTAATACATCTGCTTCCTTTTATTTTTATTTCAGCCCAAGCAGTTTTGTTCAGGAAATACCCAATAAAGGCTGCAATTATATAAGGAAAACAAGAATTATATATACCACCATGTGATTGCCTAAAGAAACTAATATTTTATAATTGTTAATATAGATGACCATGGTAAATTAAAATAAATATGTACATTCAAAAATGCTACGTGGTTTTTTAACTTTACTGTTTGCTTTTATTGGTGATGTTGTGAAGCTATGAAAGCAGATATCTCACTAATATGAGATCTTGACCCATAAATCAAATAATTTTAGAGGCCATGATGACAAAACAACTCTGCACAGCAAAGTACAAAAGTACCTACAGTTCTCTTAGGTTGTAACAGTAACTTGAAAGACACTAGAATAAAGAATGAAAGTGTATAATTTTTTAATTCATTAAAAACAACTAAAAAGTATGGGAAAAATAGAAATCATACCTTTATACCTTGGTGAAAGATTTATAAAATAAGACACTATGGAATTTCTTTAGAAATAAATTATTTATACAATCAATATTGTTTAAATTAAATATATATCAATTATATATGTAATTTTAAATATTTAAATGTTATCTATGTTTACAAGAATGTGCAAATTTCACCTACCGGTAATTACCTTAGCAATTAAACTACCTTCAAGAGTAGTTATTTATGGCATAAAGACATTCTAAAAATAAAAGAGAATGTGTTGTTGCTATCCAAAATTCTTTGAAGAAAGGAGAGGTGTAGATGTACAGTAGATATATATCCGAATTGATCTCAGCAACCAGCAGTTTTTTACTTGTGCAAGAATAATTCTTGCTATATGTTGCACCTGCTTGAAGTATCAACATATTGAGAAACTGGCAGCAAATTATTTTAACGTAACCTTACAAGATTTTTCCAGAATTGCTCCTAAAATTAATTTTTTATTATGATACTATTGATCAATATCAGTGAATATTCCTCTAGAGTCCTTCAGCTATGGATAAGCTGGATTTCAAACCCCTGTTTCACTGTGGCCAGGTGGATGGTCTGGGGTTCAGTTCAGACTACATTTGCCATGGCTTCTGATTGGTGAATTCCCCTGATTTTTTATCCTTCTCATCTATGCAGAGAAAGCAAGCATCAAACACTTTGCTTTCCTAAAGGACTATTGTTGTTGTTTTTTTAAAAAAAACTAATAAACCAGTTTTACAGATAGTCCTCATTTAGTGACTGCCTTATTTAGTTACTGATTAGGACAAACAAGTAATTTTGTGACCTATGCCCACATTTACGACCTTCACAGGCCTGTAAAGCAAAGAAAAGCTGAAATCAAATCATAAAATTGTGATGTTTCGTGTAGTGATTGCTTCACTTAACAACTGAGTTACCACTCCGAGTTGTGGTTGCTGAAAGAGGACTACCTGTATTGTTGTTTCTATCACTTCAGTAATCCAGGTCAATTTCAGCCTATTAAAAAGAAAAAAAAATGATCAAGTCCTTCCTTTCTATGCTCCATTGCTCCAACAGTAAACTTGAACAACAAAGAAATCAGAAGTGTTTAGGTTCCACTTACAAAAGAAAAAATGGGGGGGGGGGACAAAGGAGGCTGTGACTCCAAACTCAAGTGTATGCGACGTTCCTGCACAGTTCGTAGTAGCTGGTTGTACTGGAAGCATTTGCCCACAAAGAAATGAAACACAGCAGGAGAACCAGCACAAGTAAAAAAAAAAAAATACTACCTTTGATATATAGCAAAAAAGAAAAGAAAAGGACAAGTTGTGTTGTGATGGGGTGGGACAGGATAGTGAGTAAAGGGGAATGGACAGTGGCTTTCTGGAGCAAACTGGTCATGTAAATCAACTGGAAAGGATTTTATCATATTATGTCTACAGGAAAGAACAATCTCTTGTTTTTTATTTATTGATATCGTGCCTTTATTATTTTTACAAATAAATCAAGGCGGCAAACACATTCAATCCTCCTCCCATTTTTTTCCACAAAAATCCTTTGAGATGCATTGAGCTGAAAGAGAGTGACTAAGTCTAAGGTCATCCAACTGGCTTCCATGCCTAAGGTGGAACTAGAACTCCCAGTTTCCCAGTTTCTAGCCTGCTGCCTTAACCACGAAACCAAACTGACTATGCCACAGATGTACCTCTAGCCTATTTTGCCCTGTGATGGTGAAACTTTAGGCCAACCCATGTTTATTTTGGGGAGTATCTCTATGATGATAAATACCACGATTCTCCTTGAGAGTCATCCTAGGAATCTCCAGGAACTCTGCTTGTCTCACCCAGCTATTTAAGAAAGGCGAAACATAGCAGGTTAATATCTTCATCTGTGCAGACAGTTATTAGGTAATGATTTCCCTCTTATTTTTCCATTGTATATTTTAGGGACACAAACAACGTGGAGGACCTATGTTGCAAGCCAAGCTGGTAGAAACAATCCACTTTCTGCTCCTGTCTGCAGGCACAGATGCGTGGCAGTTTCTGATGCCCCAGTGATCAAGCCCCATCCCCTTTAAGGAAAATAGAAAAGCTTAATCATAATGCCTGCATCACCATGGCAACCACTAGAGCCTCACCTTCCCCTGGCCTTTTATTTTCTTAGCCTGCCTGGACTTCATTCATTCCCCCTTCCCTTTTTTATCAGGGTCTTTCTTTCCAACACTGCTTTGGTTATCTTTATGCACCATACAGTGTACAGCACACCAGTAAGCCTAAAAAAAACCCCATTAATAAATACCTTAGGGGAAATCTAATTTGGTTGTTGTGGCTAAATCTACCTTTTGCAAGAACATGGGGTGAACGGCAGAGATATGATAATGAAAGCCATGCATTAAAGTTTATTATAAAGTGTGTGTTCAGTAAAAAAAAAAAAAAAAAAAACTTCTCCTAGAGGCCCGTCCAAGCTTGGTGGGTTTGTGGCCCTGATGATCTATTAGTAAATTACTCAGTGCCTGTGCTTTTTCTTCGGACAAATGAAAGAACTGAGTCAAATTCAGGTCTCATTTTGGTAGCTCTTCTACTGAAATGGCAATAAAAGCACTTATTTATAAGAGTGAGTGAACATTTTGATATTGTATATCTTCGTTTTATTGTTAGTTGGTTAACTATTTCGGCTGCTCTATATATTTATTTATTTATTGAATGTTTTTACTGTTTTATTGTTTTTTTATTGTTTTAACTGTTTTATAATTTCGAATTACAAGCTGCCCAGAGTCACTTGGCTGAGATGGCAGTTTTAGAAATTGAATGAATAAATAAATCAACTTCTTTCAAATCAATAAAATAGGCTTATATTTAAATTGCATGTTTAGTGAATCTGACCAGCAATAAAGAATTGGGGAGAGGGGCAGAGATATGCATATTTTGAAATGGTTACCTGTAATAGATATATGAGACAAATTAGCTTTTAAAACTTCTGGCATGCTCCAAATGTATAATATCAATTACCTGTCAGCTATTGGTTACTGATGACTTTGTGATCCTGCATTATTCCTGCTGGGAATTCAAAGCAGAAGTTTATAATGGGGCGGCTCACTGTTTCTTCTGAGTTAATAATGTATTAGCTGCTGAAGTCATTTTATCAGCCAGAGACTCCTGGAAGAGAAAGATAATCTCTCTAAAATGGTCAGTGATTGGAACTGCTGTAATAGTTAGGATTAAATCTAAGCCAGTCTTTGCTTTTTTTTTTTTTTTAAATCTCACAATGTTATCCATGAGTTTCAGAGTCTCTGCCACAGTGATAAATATTTGGTACTGACAGTCTGGGGAAAGGTCACCCCTAAAGACATAGAGAGTAAAAATTGTCTTCAGTGTAGTTTTATAATTTGAGTACAGCATTTGGATGCAATTGCCAGCCTGCAAATCTGGTACCATTGCTGGAAATGCGGATATCAAAGGAAGTCAAACCTAAGAAAATGAAGACAAACGATTGTAAAACAAACCACAACTAGGAGAGGGGGGGCACACCCTCTCCTCATGTACCAAACACATCTTCAGAAGGGTATTAGCCTCACTATAACTACATAAAGCAGAGGTCTTTATGCGTTTGTATGGAGGATCTCCTACATCCATTTAAGAACATGAAGGCACTCTTGCGCAATGGCCAGTGGCCTGGATGACTTAAAAAATGGCTGCCCATACTACAACCCTTTACAATGCATCAGTTAACTTGAAAAATGCTATTATCTCATCAAAACCCAGTCCCCTCTTTTATCCTTTTTAAAGGAGAGGCCACACATTCAAGGAAAACATTACACTTTGACTACCCCGCTTGTTTGTTGTCAAAGAAAGCTTTTGGAGCTCATTTGGAGTCCAGAAGTATTCTTAAAAAGGAAGAAACTGGAAGAGAATCCCTTGCTTTTCAGCCACATTTTTATTTTTTTATTTATTTATTTTGAGAGGAAATGAGAGAAAGAGAGAATCAGTCAATCAATCAGTCCTGGGAGATTTTAAGCCTAAGGGGCACATTGACTTCTCAGCTACTGTGTTGATAATCTCAGACAGTCAGTGATAAATGAAAGCAGGATAAGCTGTTTTGTTTGGAATTCTGGCCTTATTAATAAGTACACCTACCTAATGTCTTTATTATGGTCAGGTATTTGTGAGGGCCACCAACACCACCTCAGGAAGCAGGAAGGCAGACGCTGGGGAGCAGTAGCAGAGAGAAAAAGGGGATTTTTCAGCATTTATGCTAACAGCTGCTTGACTCACTTCATTAAACATACAAATTTTTGTCAGGTGGGTATGATGCTCAGCTAAGAGAAAGAAAGAGTAAAAGAGAAGAAAGAGTAAAAGAAATTCTTATAAATTCTTTCAGATGGGGTATCAGTGGAGAAAAGATGGGGACAATGAGGACTTTGTCAAAGAGAGCAGAAAATAAAACAGGAGAAGGGCAAGTAACAGCAGAGAAAGGGGACAAGCTGGTGAAGATCTGTGAGATCCTGTTTCTCATGCTTTCCTAAATCTGGCACTTTGACCGCACATATACACAGATAAATACAAAAAAACAAATAATAATTTGCAACTTTCCCTTAGAGAGCCTTTACACGGAACATCCACTAATATATAATTAGTATAACATCTATGCAAAATCTTTGTTTTTACAAACATTTGTCTGATGTAATTTCTTTTTAAAATGTAAAGGTTTTTTTTCAAGCAAATCTTTAAAATGTTTTTTTCGTGGGGGCTGACTGAAAAAAGATGGATAAGATTATTTTCAATAATATCTATATGGTAGCTGAGTCTGTTTTGATGAATTTTATACATTTTTACTCATAGTATATATTGTGGGTTTCTTTTACATCTTTACTTGCTTGTCAGTAAGATTCATGCATTCGCTCTAAGGGGATGAAGAACTGGCATACAATGGACATAATTGTGAACACTTAGTTGTTTCAAATGACAATGTGACCATATGGCAAACCTCCAAAGTCCCTCAATTCATCTCAGGTCAGATGGTTTTCATCTGGTCTTACACCTGTTAATGCAAAAACATCGGCAGGAATATAAACAAGATCATCCCATCTAGTTGATAAACTTGGTAATATAAGTAAGCAGTTTGATGGACTAAACCAGTGGTTCTCAACCTGTGGGTCGCGACCCCATTTGGGGTCGAACGACCATTTCACGGGGGTCACCAAACACCGCAGTCCGCCATTTTTTCCCCTTTTCCCCTTGGCCGACGCAGGGGGCAGCACCGCGCATGCGCAGGGTAGCACCGTGCATGCGCAATGTGGGCCGTCGCGCCGTGCATGCGCGTTGCAGGTCGGGGTTGCGGCCTGAAAAAGGTTGAGAACCGCTGGGCTAAACCAAAATATAGGAAAAATATTATGAAGCCCTGCATGTTCTCTTGGGTAATCTTTCAGGAGCTACAGGTGGGCAGCAAGTAAAGCAACAAGAAATGTTAGAAATATTTTTTGGGGGGAGGGGGGATGGAATTTGTCACAGACAATTTGACTCACATCCACAACAGGATAATTCTCCAAATCAGAACTAAGCAGCACCAAATTTGAGGAGGAAAAAAGGGAGGAGGAGGCTAACACTTCCTCTATATTCCAACCCCTCTTTCTGGGTCTCTCCTGCTATAGAGAGGAGAACTATTTTAAGAGGTTGAAAAGAATTCCAGAAGACATGCTTTGCAGGTCTTCCTTAACATCTTTCTCTGTTCTCCCCTCCTCTCTCTCGGTCATTTTTCTTTCTGTCTTTCTCCCCCTCCCCCCATCTAAGTAGCAGTACTGATGTTACTGTATCCCTCAACTTTTACAGAGAGACTGGAATTCCATTTGGATAGGATTTTATCTGTGTTTGTTTCTCCCCATTGAGTCCAAGCATTCATTCAGGACTTCTACTTGCATCTTTGGGAGACACCTTTGATTGACCTGGGCTGACAATGAAGGATATTTAAGTATATAAGTGTCCTGATGGCACTTCACCCCGAATTAACAGATGAGTGAATATAATTCAGATAGCATGAGCAAATTCTACGTGACTAAAAGTCTCCAACACTCTTAACTTAATGTTTTAGGCCTTAACAAATAGCCATATTTCTTGGTCACTGCAGTATCTTGAGGCATGAATGAGTCATCATAGACCTATCTCTGCTGATTGAATTAAAATAGCACTTGATCTTTCCAAAAAAGAATGTTTAAAGTGTCCACTTGCACATGTATCTGCTGATGATCATATTTTGAGGAATTAAAGGATGCCTGTGCAAAAGAGATTCAATCTTTGGTTATTATGCTATAATAGTCACCCTATGGAACAATTTTTAAAGTACGTTTCTGCTAGAAACTGCAATGCCAGTTCTATTTTCTCTGTTTTTGGAAGGGCAAATTGCACAGTGCAGAAAAGCTAGGAAATCATGATACAGATGATATATAAATATATCTCCCAGTTATATAGGAGTACTTAAAATATGTAAAAAGCATTTACATTTGTCAGCTATCAGTACCTTCTCTTTTTATTCTCCTTCCAGATTCACAATGCTCTGGCAGGGCTCACATAGATTTTTCAGCCATTAATGCTGCATCTTGATGACAGTGATGCTTGAACTGTTAAATTGAGTGTAACAATGCTCTTCCCTCCAAACTATAATAGAATGAATTTTGCTCCTGCTGAAGCTAGCAGCTAAACACCTTTGAACCTAATGTGTCACTATTACTCATTTGGCAGCCTGCTTGCCTTACAACCAGAGAGGCCACTTACTATTATTTCAGCACTTAGTATATGAACTGAAGAATTCATTGCCAGAGTCCAGGCATTTGCAGGCCTATGTTTAGCATAACAATATTAAGCTTTCTCCCTTCAGTGCTTCTGACATCACCAGTTATCTTTCCTGAACATCAGGTGTGGTGGTGCAGATCCATTGAACAATCACAGCCAAATGTTAAAGCAGGACTACTGATATGTTTCCAGACTTCATCTTAGTCTTCTCCAGTCTAGCACTTCCAAGGTAGGTTGGATTACAGTCTCCATCACCTTCACCTCTATGGTCCAGCCAACACCATAAATCTGGATGACACTAAGTTCATGGGGAAGAAATCACTATACATCACCTAAGCTAAAAATGCAAGTCAGCAGAGCAAGGTACCACAACAGGGGCTGGTGGTTTCCCAATTTCCAGATGAACTGATGTGCAGGGTGCAATCTTAAACACGTTTACTGAGAAACAAAGTCTTGTCAGGTTCAAGATGGAAACCCAAATGAACCTAAGACTTACTTGCCCTTTCTCTTAAGCTCCTATGCAAACATGCTTGGTAGATTTCATCCCCAACACCAACAAATGGGGCACTTTTCCCTAATGCTCAGAGAGAAGGTGCCATTATAAAGAGGGCTATTAAGGACTCCTTGGTGGCTGAATGAGAGAAAACATGTATGTGTCTTCCAGGTTTAATTTAGTTTCAAAAGGACCTTTGATGAGAATCCCATTGCTGCCTGATTAGGAGCGAGAGAGGCATTTCCCAAATCTCTTTATCCTTTCTCAGCAGATCATGAAGAGCTTTGACTTCCCTGAGCTCAGATGCAGCTGCACAGGTTTTCCATAATAACCAATGGTGCCACAGTAATTAACTTCCAGATAAACGTGATACTCTGATCAGAAATGCTTTGCATTTCAGCCATCCTTTTAGCAAGCAACTGTCAGCCCTGGACAGTTTGACTGAGTGGGTCCTGCCAAAAGCACCCTCCCTGACATCTGCTCTGAAACAAATACAAACTCAAAAAGATGTTTGAATAGCTTCCTTGCATTTTTAACTCATGTTGACCCTTTCTCTCTTCCAAAATTGATGGGGCTGCCTCAGCTATTGGTTTGATCCCCCAAGATGTAGAATATAAAATCTGCTTTTTATTACATGAGATCATTTGTCCATTTAGTTTAAGGCCAACTGAAAGATTCAGTCCATCAGGATTTTTAGAAGAATGACTATTTCTGCATGTTGAAATTTGTACCCCTCAGACTATTGTTCTACAGCCTGGAATTCCAATAATATACTAAAATGTGTTCAAGAATGCATTTGAAAGAAATGCATCCATTGGATAAACACAAAAACCTATGTATAATTATATCAGTGAATGTTTTCCGACACATTAATAAAGAAAATTATCAGATTATTAGATTCTTAAAGTAATCTAATACAGATCATCCTTGTTTTATGACCATAATTGGGACTGGCAACTTAACAGAATAACAGAGTTGGAAGGGACCTTGGAGGTCATTTAGTCCAACCCCCTGCTCTAGCAGGAAACCTTATACTATTTCAAACAAATGGTTCCCCGATCTCTTCTTAAAAACTTCCAGTGTTGGAGCATTCACAACCTCTGCAGGCAGGTTGTTTCATTGATTAATTGTTCTGTCAACTTGTTAAGCGAAACATCACAATTTTACAATCAACTCATCTTTATTTTACAGTCCTATGAGAGTTGTAAATGTGAGGATTATTTGCAAAGTTACTTTTTCATCACTTTTGTAACTGTGAAGGTCACTAAATGAGTCAGTCACTAAATGAGGATTACCTGTATTATCTCTTTGACTGCCTGGTACTGGTTTTTAAACAATTGAGAATGCCACAGGTTCAGAGACTACTGTATGCAAAGTAATTATCTATCTATCTATCTATCTATCTATCTATCTATCTATCTATCTATCTATCTATCTATCTATCTATCTATCAATCTATCAATCAATCAGTCTATCTATCTATCTATCTATCTATCTATCTATCTATCTATCTATCTATCTATCTATCTATCTATCTATCTATCTATCTACCTACCTACCTACCTACCTACCTACCTACCTACCTACCTACCTATCTATCTATCTATCTATCTATCTATCTATCTATCTATCTATCTATCTGTGATACAGGTACTATCAGAAGCAACATATCCTAATATAAATCCACATTTGACATACTACTGTAAAATATAAGACTATTCCACACTGAAGAATCAAAGTGGTATCCACCCATCCTTGAGCTGGTATGAAATGGCATGTAAAATATGACCACCATCGCCAGTGCCTAACCTGCCTCTATTCTGCCTGTTTGGATTCACTACTGAATGATGCTGTCCTCGTGTATGCAGTGTATGACAGGCAAAGCACTAGATAGATTCTTCCAGTTTTGTTGCCCTCCTTTTTTGCATTTCAGCATCTGGAGTGTGTGTGTGTGTGGGGGGGTAATCATTACATTGCAGCAAGAATGGAGAGGGTCTTTCTTTCTTCTTTCCATCATATTTAGGGTCTTTACTGGTGTCTCCTCCTACATCCCATTCTGGTATAACTCATGGTGACTAAAGTTAAAAAACAGAACACGATCACAAAAGGAACTGAGTTACCACCAAGATTTTTATTTAAGATTCCTAATCCCATCCAATTTCTTCCCTTGGGGAATAACAATGTCAACTTCCAGTTTCCTCCATGCTCTGCTTGAGAGGCCAAGGGGAGGGGATGGGCTGCTCTTGGTCAGGAAAAACCAAATGCACAGGTACAGAATAAACAGTACCTGGCTCAACAGTAGTAACTGTGAAAGGAATCTTAGTGTCTTACTGGAATTACCAATGGTAAAGCCACATTTGGAATACTGTATCCAATTCTGGTCATCATGATAAAAGCAAAAAAAAAGATGCGCTGAGGCCCTGGAAAGATTGCAGAGAAGAGTCTGAAAGATGATAAGGAGTCTGGAAACCAGACCGTATGATATGATGAATGGCTAGGCATGTTTAGCCTAACAAAGAGAAGGTTTAGGACTGACATGTCTTCCAATAGTTGAAGGGCGGTCAGAGGGAAGAGGGAGTAGATTTACTCTCCATAGTACCTAGGGACAGGACAAGAAGCGATGGGTGGAAGTCTTGTTAAATCCCTCTGGAATCAACTCCCCCCCGGAGATCCGTATTGCCCCCACCCTCTCCGCCTTTCGCAAATTACTGAAGACACATCTTTGCCGACAGACCTGGGGCAGTTAACACCTTGCCCCAGCCAGTGTATGTTTGTTGCATGTCTGTTTGGATGATTGGTTTTTGATTGAGGGGTTTTTATAATGTGTTTTAATGTTAGATTTCTATCCATGTTGTGAGCGGCCCTGAGTTCCTAGAATAGGGCGGCATAGAAATCCAATTAAATAATAAATAAATAATAATAAAGCAGCGGTTCCCCACTTTTCCAGCAGGGGTGGTGGGGGGGAAAGGGAATTGCTTTGTGTGCTCGCCTGCTGCTTGTGCAGCCCAGTTCCCAATAGGCCCCGGCCCAGTACCAGGCCATGGACCGGGGACTGGGGAGCCCTGTGTTAAAAGATCTAGTCTGGAAATAAGGAGGAATTTCCTGATGGTGAGAACAATTAATCAATGGAACAGCTTGCCTCCCAGTGCTGTGGGTGCTCCGAACCACTGGAGGTTTTCAAGAAAAGATTGGACAGCCATTTGTCTGGGATGGTATAAAAACACCTGCCTTGGGCAGAGGACTGAACTAGAAGAGCTCCAAGGTATCTTCCAGCCCTATGGTTCTATGGTTTTACTAATTAATGCTATTTCAGCTTTGCATTAAACCAGCAAGAACTTAAAGCACCTGTCAGAACCACCAGCTGAGCAGTGCAATGCTCCTTCTGTATTTCAATTTCACCATTTCAATTTAACAGCTGCCGACTGCTTCTAGCATTCCATGGAGGATGCACAATGGCAACATTGGCAAGTTTGCCTGTGCTGTCTGTGAGCAGGTGTGAGATTGCAGCAGGAAACCCTTTGCCTGTAGCTGGAGTGGGGTTGCCCAGACAAACCCAATGGGAGACAAATCCTGCGCTAAAAACTTGATCTGTGCCACTCATGCACAAAGACAGACCAATTGCAATCTGCTTTGCCAGCTGAAAGCAAAGGCCTGCTGATGCTTTGCAGATCCTGCAGTTCTGGCCTGGCCTTTACTGGTTTCATGATGAGCCAAGCGGCTGATGGTATGGAGTAGGGTGACACCAACAAGCTTAAAACTTGGTTCTGATTGTTTATGGGGTACATTTGTCTTCCACCCTCCAAAAGAAAAGATTAGTGGCATCTTTCCCCCCCCCATCCCAGCACTAAATACCCGAACTTCATTTTGTAAAGTCTTGCTTACTTATATCTATACTGTTTTAGGAGGGTGAATGGAAAAACTCAGCAGCAAAGTTGGCATCTTAGTGAAATTTCTGTGGTCTACATGGAGAAATGACAGAGTACAGGTAGTCCTCAACTTAACTGTTGTTAAGTGAATTTTGCCTCATTTTACCTTTCTTGCCACAATTGTTAAATGAATCATTTCAGTAGTTAAGTTGTCTCCGAACACAATTCAAAATGTTGGTTATGACCTATAAAGCCCTTTATGGCAATGGACCAGGATACTTGCGGGACCGTCTTCTGCCTCATGAATCCCAGCGACCGGTTAGGGCGCATAGGGTTGGCCTCCTACGAGTCCCGTCTGTTAGACAATGTCATTTGGTGGGGGCTAGGGCTAGGGCCTTCTCCGTTGCTGCCCCAGCCCTCTGGAACCAGCTTCCCTCAGAGGTTCGTACTGCTCCCTCCCTCCTAGCTTTCCGGAAATTGCTGAAGACGCATCTATGCCGACAGGCTTGGGGCGTATGAGCTGTGCTCTGCCCCTGGGCCCTAGGAATGTCCCTCCATCAGCAACTGTTAGCTGATTGTGTTTGTATGTTGTGTGAATGCAATTAATTTTTAAATTTTTTATTGTGTTGTTGTTGTGAGCCGCCCTGGGTCCTAGGAGAAGGACGGCATATAAATTTAAGCAAATAAATAAATAAATAAGTTAGTAAAACTGCTGTTAAGTGAATCTGTCTTCCTCATTGACTTTCCTTGTCAGAATTTCACAAAAGGTCATCACATGACTCCATGACACTGTAACTGTCATAAATATATGCCAGTTGCCAAGTGTCCAAATTTTGATCATCTAATCATGGGGGTGGAGGGTACTGCTGCGGTCGTAAGTGTGAAAAATAGTCAGTTTTTTCAGTGCCATTGTAACTTCAAATGGTTACTAAACAAATGGCTGTAGGTCAAGGATTGCCTGTCAGCGTTTTCTTCAGGAATAAAAAATAAATGTAAAAATAGTATTGTTAATCATTTGTAGATAGGTAGGGATCAGGAGGACAAACAAACCGAAGTTGGTCTTGATGACAATGCAGAAGGATGAACACACTTCCTATCACTGAATACGCAAATGTAAAATAAAAATGGCCGCTCGAAAGCTCTCTGCTGCCTCAGACAGGTTGGGCTCACCTCTCCTCTGCTCCCAAGAATCCTTGCAGCAGTACTTACATGGTTGAGTAACATGATCTACTTCATATCAGTCTGCATTTTCCCACAAGCCAGTGGCTTCTCTTGGTTGATAATGAATTGAACACTCGAGAGAAGGGACGAAACACTTTGGTTTCGCTAGGACACGGTGGAATGACCTTGTTTCATCTCCAGCTGCCGATGCTGTTTGAAATGATAAAGCTAGAAATTGTGTACCAGCACTCGACTTTTCCTAGTAAACAATTGTTCTCTCTTGCCTCCCTGCTTCTAGCATTTGTCTTGTGCTGCTGCAAATATTGTGCATTCCATTTCATCAGTATGCAAAACCAATTACGCTAGCCATCATTCCGAAGAATGAATCGTTTCAATGCCATTAATTGTTCATTCCTGACAACAAAGTCATTTATTTCTCATTAATTAAGGAGGGGGGGGAGTTTTCCAGGGAAGAGTATTAGGTTATCTATATGTTGTCAGGACTGTGATCCTAATACAAATTTACTCTCTGTTGTGTATGAATGTTTGTATGTGCATATGAAGGTGGGGGAGGTGGAGAGTCATTGCATGAGGATTTTTTTCTTAGCGTATACTGCTTCCTTATTAGCATATTTTATGTATTTTACAGCTCAGTTAAATAAGCAGTTGGGAGGAGATGGATGCTTTAGAAAGATTAGGGACTTTAATATCTGAAGCACAGATGGCTTTTGAACAACCAGTACAGATTTTTAAACACGTATGCTTCCAGTTTTAGGGTGTTAATTATGTCTGCAAGGGTAAACACATTTTACAAAACCCACAAAATGAAATCAGTAGATGGTGCATATTATATGGGGAAAGTGGATGCAGTAAGGAAGAGTTCAGCTCTCATATTGCATATGAATGTGTGCACACACAGACTGTTTTTCTTCCGAAAACTGTCCTGTCTTGAAGCTGCTTATCTCTCCAAACTGCCAGCAAAAACTTCTATGGGACTTCTAGCCTTTTCCTTCCATTTTACAGCTTAATCTTTCCAAATTGGCAGGAATATATCTATAATTCGAAGGATAGCTCACTAAAGAGCCACGTAAAAGATTCAACAATTGCCAGGGAGGTTTGCGAAGTATGATATGCAAGGTAAGAGCCTGAGGCCCATTCAGACAATCATCTATTCCAGACTCAGTTCTTTCCCAGTTAGTTTAATCTTTTGCTTTTAAGATTTTCCCCACTTCCCAATCACTGAGCAGAGATTATAGCATCTACCTTTCCTCTTGTTCGTGGCATATTTACACGTTCTGAGAGAGTTGAGGTCAACATTTCTGTGTTAAAAGTGGATGTAATAGAACAGTCATAGATATTTATTCAAATTGTTACTGCATTCATTTTCCTAAGAAATAGGCAGAACAGAGGGTAACTACCCAACTTAAAATAAACCTGGTAATAATTTTACCACATTTTTTGAACAGGACAAGGAAAAGGAAAATACTATGAGAGATAAGTGGGTAGATAAAGGGATAAATGATAGATGGTGGATGGATGGATGACAGGTAGGTGATTAGGTAGGTAGGTAGGTAGGTAGACAGACAGACAGACAGATAGATAGATAGATAGATACTGTAGATAGATAGATAGACAGACAGACAGACAGACAGACAGACAGACAGACAGAGGCAGGCAGGCAGGCAGGCAGACAGACAGACAGACAGACAGAGACTGGCTGAGTGACTTAGGTCAGACTGATATGATGCCACATAAAGCTCTATTTATTCAACAGATAGGACAAATCTACCAAATAATGGCTGGGGAGATAGCCCAAATAATTTTTTTTTCTTTTTCGTCTTCTTTCAAAGTTAGTGAGAGAAAGTGGTCAAGGCTAAGTGAAGTTCTCATTGATTTAATTGAGAACTAATTAAAAAAATATCTCATTTTTTGGCTCCAGCCCAATTTATTTTGTACAATTTCTGCAAGTACCTAGGCTGTTGGCATGACTAATAGTTTATCTTGCATCTCAGGTTATCAAATAAAGATGGACTGACATAAGCAAGTCAAGCATTAGAACTCTGTCCAGTTAATGTGTGAACTGGCCCTAAGTTCCCAGAATTCCTTCTTCTATCTCTTCTTGAGAATGATCGTACATTTAGGATTCTGAACAGCATCCACAACTGTATTTTAAAATGCTGTTTTTCATTTATATGTGTCAAAAATGGAAACATGTTTGCGTATACACACATGTACACATCTATATACTAATACAAGTCTTGTGTCTGAAACCTTTAATTGGATGAAACAGTGCATCTGCTACAGAACCCAGAAATCAGGCCTGTCTTCCTGCCTGCCTCCCTTTCTCTGTCTGTCTGTCAATCTTTATATTTTAAGATTTTTTTCTCCAACCTTTTCAATGGTCAATAGACTTTGGGCCATTTTTGAGGTCTTTTTAGATGCACCTGTTCTGTCTTTAGCCAATGATTTACCCCTTGCCAGTCATAGGCCTGATACTTCATGTTTAAGGATTACATTGGGATCCTATAACATCTATATCAAGATTTAAGAATCTCCTTGTCCTATGCATTTTTCTTCCAAAATGGAGGTATTTTGATCCTGCTATGTCATCATTACTCCTAAACTACATAAGCTAAAGCTATATAAATTACAGCAAGATTTATTTTAGCATTTATTGTCAACTTCAGTGATGCTTATGTATTTCTGCTTGCTTGGCAGCCTCAGCTAGACTCAGGTGAGTTTTTGCAATGCCAACAGGCAGAAGAAAGAACCAGGTAATATAATATTATCCTGTTTCATTAGAAATAAAAGAATGTGGCTCTAGCTGCAGCTTTAATCAAGAGAATGTTAAGCTGTAAGGTTTTACAGTACTGTGAGAATGCAATATTGTAATATAACAATAGACTTACTTGATAGGGCAGCAAGCACATTTTGAGCCATGAAATACAAATTATTCTTCCTCACCCCCTCCCATAAAGTATTAGTATATGGTGTGTATGTGTGGATATAGGAATATTTATGTGTCTGTTCCCATTTAGACAATGATTAGTGTATTTCAACTAGGAAATATATGCCATTTAAAAGCATTTAAATATCACCTGAAATATTGAGGAAAAAGGTGGAAGTAATTTCAGCTATCAATACTCAACATGGGGGTCCATATGGCAGATTTGGAAACCAGAAGTCCTCTAAAAGGCAACTGCTAGAGAGGGTAAGGATTTTTTTTTTTCAAATGATGAAATACACATCACAGTGTGTTTGTTGAGCCTTCTGTCCTTGGGTGTAATGCCTTGAAGCAAATAGAAAAGGGCAGAGCTGGCATTGTGGTATCATGATGTATGTTTCATTATTCGGGCATCACTGAGAGTTTGGGATAGTTGCCTATGGATTGAAGAGTTTGCTGTGCTCAAACTTTGAAACAGAAATTGGCTACCCTGCCAACAGTGCCCACAAAGAGATTTGCCAACAAATTATTTTGCTTACTTTTTCCTTAGACCATTTTGCTGTTGTTTTTTTTTGCCTAATACAATTCATAAGAGGAATCATGAACCTAAAACCTCAAATGTAGACATAAACCCAGCTGAAGTAAATGAGTGAAACCTTTTCTAAATAAATAGGTTTAAGAGAAGCAGTCTTTTTCACTTTTAAGTCTGCCTGGATATGTGCATGCATTTAGATGTATAATTTTTCTTGGGCTTAGAGGACTTGACATCAGCTCTGCTAAAGGAATGAGCCCTAATTAAGAGGAAAATTTATTTTTATTTAGACTGTTTTATTTAGACTATATATTTAGATTACTTTATTTAGACTGTTATATTTAGAGTGAATAGTCTTCATTCCTGATGTGAATGTCATTCACACATGTTTCACTTCTGCAAAGTACACTAGGCAAAAATACTTTGGAGAGCTAAGTGTTATTCTCAGGTAAGGCCTATCGGCTGACAGGGTCCTCCTTGAGGAGACCAAAAAGTAGGCCTATTCTGATCACACAGATGGTGGACAATGAAGAAGCATGCTGAAAAGCCAGGAAAAGTTTTGGGCAAAGAGCCTGAACCAGTTGACCTTCTGCAATTCCATTCCTCATGCCTTTCTCTCATAGTTGGGCACCTTTCTTTAACTGAGGACTAAATATGGATAGGTATGGATTGGGAGAGGGGAGGTAGTAAGTAAGGGTTGTGGAAATATGTTCAGTGCCTAGCTTAAATTGTGTCATTAAATCACACCAATTATTTCACAATTATAGTATTTTCTTCTGCTACTATATGTATTTTCTGGCAATGCTAGCTGCAGGCAAGAAAAATAAGCAACTGTGTTCATGCTACCATGATCATAGCATAGTATACCATTTAAAAAAAAATAATTCATACTAAATACACACAAAACCCCCAAGAATAATTAAGCTAATCAGTTTTGGCTAGGTGATGATACTACTGGCACATCCATAATGATGTTAAAATTACACATGCACAGTAACATCATCTTGCAAATGCTGCTATTACAGTCTAAGCATTTGCATAACATTATCACCCATCTTTTGGTATTTGTCCCCACAGATGCCCAAGAATATCTCTCAAATTATTGTTGGCTGTGTGAAGGTCTCCCTGTTTTGGAGGTGGGGAAATCTAAACAAAAAAAAATGTCAGAGAAATAGATGAAGATTGAAAAAAGCAGCAATCAAGCATGGAAATTGTAAGACTTGTCAAAGATTCAGAAACATGAAAGTCTTACTGTGGTTAGTTCATCTTACTCTCTCACAAATATGTTTAGGAATACTGCCTAAATCTCTATGTCTACTCCCCAGTTTGAATTATCAACTACTCATGAAACTAAGGCAGTTTAGAAAAGGCTTGGGTGCCACCCATTTAAACATATTCAGCAGTGTAACAAATGAGAAATGGGCACAATATTAAATGTAATCACATTTATATTCAGTTGATATTGAGAACAGGTCCTGCTATATGATCTATCAACCACCACCAGATTTCTGACTCCTTTTTTTTTAATGAAAAAATTCTTTTATTAAAACAATCAGCATTGAACATAAAATCATAGTATGCATCAATCATCATAGCCCCTGATATACATCACTAAGTATTAATCTTTATAATCGTCTGGTTTGGTAAACATTTTTCACTTCGCACATCAAGCCTCCACTAGACGCCTGCTACGATTTATTTGCTTGGTGTTTCTCTTTTCTATATTCTATCCACAGTTCCTAGTCTATCACATATTATTCGTCTCAGTATTAGTACAATCTTTTATGACCCCTATCCAAAAATCCTGAGGTAGAAATTCAGTATCCTGAGGTAGAAATTCAGTACGCTTTCCCAGTATTAATGCAATCAATATTAAATCTGAGTTCATATTAATAAGCTGTCCTCATAAGATCCGAAAGTACATCTCTTGTATATGGTCTATCTACCTTCATACAATCAGCATTGAACATAAAATCATAGTATGCATCAATCATCATAGCACCTGATATACATCACTAAGTATTATTCTTTATGAACGTCTGGTTTGGTAAACATTTTTCGCTCCTCACATCAAGCCTCAACTAGACGCCTGTTACACTTTATTTGATTGGTGTTTTTCTTTTCTATAGTCTATCCACAGTTTCTGGTCTATCATATATTATTCATCTCAGTATTAGTACAATCTTTTATGGTCCCTAACCAAAAGTCCTGAGGTAAAAGTTTAATAACCTGAGGTAAATCTTGTACATGGTTTATCTACTATATCTAGTCTATCACATATTGTTCATTCCCGCTTCTGACTTAACTTCGTCTCAGTAATAGTGCAATCTTTTATAGTCCCTAACTAAAGATCCTGAGGTAGAAATTTCATAACCTGAAATAGGAATTCGATCCACTTTATCAATATTAAAGCGAACAACATTAAGCATAAGATCATATTAAGATGCTTTCGTCATGTAACATAGGCATACAACATTAGGTGTTAGTCTTTGTAAACATTTGATTTGGTAAACATTCTTCCCTCTTTACGTCGAGTCTCAACTAAATGCCAGGTGCATTTTGTTTGATTGGTGTTTCTCTTGTATATAGTCTATCCACTGTTTCCAGTCTGCCAAATATTGTTCATTTGAGCGATCTTTCAGGTAAGCCGATATTTTCGCCATCTCCGCCAGATTTGTTACTTTCACAGTCCATTCTTCTATAGGCGGTATTTCTGGATTCTTCCAGTATTGTCCCACCAACAATCTGGCTGCCGTGATCAGGTTCAGGAATAAGCTCATCTCTGAGGTAGTGTAGTCCTTTGTTATCCCTAACAAAAACACCTGTGGTAGAAATTCAATACGCTTTTTGGAGTGTCCACCATATCTTCCTCCAGAAGGCTTTGATTTTTCTGCATGTCCACCATTCATGAAAGTAGGTAGCCTCCCCTTCGCCACACCTCCAGCATTTGGGCTGGGAGTCTGGATAGATGATTGATAGTTTTTTCGGGTCGAGGTGCCACCTATAGAACATCTTGTAGAAGTTTTCCCTTAAGTGTTGCGATTTCGTGAATTCTACATTTCTCACCCAGATTTTCTCCCACGTGTCCATGGTGATAGAATGCCCAAAGTCTTGTCCCCACTTTATCATACAGTTCTTGACTAGCTTGGTTTCAGAGTCCATTTCTATCAGAATGCTGTACACTCGTTTGATGTGCATGATCCCCTGTTCTCTAATCTGTTCAATTAGGTTCTCGTCGGTCTGGGAGAAACCCTTCTTCTTATCTTTATGCCACCTTTATTGCAGTTGTATATATGATAGCCAGGTAGCTCCTATTCCTTTGTTTGCTAGCGTTGCTTGGGGTTTCAAGGAGAACCCATTTTCTTCTCCCAGTACAAGTTTACTGTAGGGCACCACTTCTTGTCCTTGGGATGTGTTTATGTCCCCTATTGTGTGTCCGGGGATCGTCCAGATGGGAATCTTGTCGTGTAGGAGGTGTTTATATTTCTTCCAGACCCATAACAATGGGATTTGTAGTGGGTTCTCCTTGAAGTTCCTGTCTGCCTTTTTGTCGTATACTAAGTATGCGTGCCAGCCGAATAGTAGACCATGCCCTTCAACATTCAGTATTCTATCATTCGTCATATTGATCCAGTCACTCACCGCCACCACCGTCGCTGCATAATAGTATAGCTTTAGATTAGGCATTTTTAGTCCCCCCCTCTTCCTTGTGTCTTGGATAATTTTTAGTTTCACCCTCGGTCTCTTGTCATCCCAAATAAATCTGGTGATGCCCCTCTGCCAATTGTCCAAATCTTCATCCTTTTTGAGTATGAGTAGCATTTGGAAGAGAAATAGAAATCTTGGCAGGACGTTCATCTTTACTGCTGCTATCCTGCCCAGCAAGGATAGTTGTAGTGTTTTCCACCTTTCCAGATCTGCTTGTATCTTGTTCCACAGCACCTCGTAGTTATTTTTGTATAATTTTGCATTCGTTGTTTCTATCTCCACTCCCAGGTATTTAACTTTCTTAACTATTTCACAACCCGTTATTCTTTCCAAGTCCTGTTTTGCTTTGTTGTCTAGATTTTTGACTAGCATCTTTGTTTTTGATATATTAACTTTAAAACCTGATACCTTGCCATAGTCTTTCATTATCTCAATCAAACTCCTTGTTGATTGTACTGGTTGCGATACTGTCACCAGTAGGTCGTCTGCAAAGGCACACAGCCTGTAGTCCTGTTTTCCAATCTGTATGCCCTTTACGTCTTCTGCTTTTCTTATCTTGTTCAGCAGAATCTCCATCGTTAAGACAAATAGCAGTGGTGACAGCGGACAGCCCTGTCTCGTGCCTCTTTCTATATTGAATGGGTCTGTTAGTTCGCCGTTCACGATGAGCTGTCCCGTTTGTTTCTGGTAGATTGCTGTTATGGAGTTGAGGAACTGCTTTCCCATTTTCATATCCCGGGCTAGGTTCGTCAGGAATGGCCAATTCAGTCTGTCAAAGGCTTTTTCTGCGTCCACAAACATGAGGGTTGCAGGTATCTGGTTGTGCCTTTCCAGGTACTCTATTATGTTCAGCAGCTGTCTCACGTTGGTTTTCATCTGACGTCCTTGTATAAACCCCGTTTGATCTGGGTGAATTATTTTTTGTAATACAGTCATTAATCTGTTGGCCAGAACTTTTGTGAAGAGTTTGCAGTCTGTGTTCAATAGTGAGATGGGCCTATAGTTAGCCGGTTGTGCATTATCTTTTCCTTCTTTGGGGATTAGAGAAATGTAGGCTGTTTTCCAGGAGGGTGGGACTTGGCCTCCTTCTTGTATGTTGACAAATAGCTTTCTGAGGGGTTCTATCATTTCCTCTTGGAGATGCTTGTAATAGATAGCCGTTATTCCATCCGTCCCGGGTGATTTTCCTTTTTTCAGTTTGATCGCTGAGTGTATTTCCTCCGTCGTGATTGGGGCATTCAGGGCATCTCGTTGTGTATCGGTGAGTACCATTAATTTTTCGTTTTGTAGAAACTTTTCTATCTCCTTGTCCTGTATCTTCTCCTCGGCGTATAGCTTTGAGTAGAACTCGGTGAACGCTTTCTTAATGGTTTCCTGTTTGAATTCTTCCTTGCCTTTGTACTCTATCTTTTCAATTATGCGGGCTTTTTGTTTCTTTCTTATGGTGTAGGCCAGCCACCGGCACGGTTTATTGGCGCTACAGAATGTCTTGTGCTTTGCATGTTGTATATTCCATGCTACTTGATCCGCCATCAGCATGTCAAATTGTTTTCTTAGTATCTTAATTCCTTCTTTTGTGGCTTTGTCCTCCGGTCTTTTTATTAATAACTGTTCCTGTTTCTTTATCTCCTCCTCTAGTTCCTTTCGTTTTCGTTCTTGTTTGCGTCGGTGCCTGGCGTTCATGTTCAGGAGGATCCCGCACATAAATGCCTTGCTAGCGTCCCAAATCATTTCAATGGGTGTTTCGTTGTTCATATTTATACTAAAGAATTCCTCCATGGCACTTTTGCATTCAGCCACCTCTTTCTCGTGTCTAAACAGGTTTTCATTAATTCGCCAGGATCTCCGCGATTTCCGATCCTGTCTCAATTCCATCCCCACTGGGTTATGGTCTGTTAGTACTTTGGGTAGGATAGAGACAGTGTTTAGGCGGACTAGCAAGTCACTAGATGCCAGGATGAAGTCAATTCTGGAAAATAATTGGTGCCTGTCAGAGAAAAAGGTGAATTCTTGCTCTTTGCCGTGCCGTTCCCTCCAGATGTCTGTCAGTACAAGGTCTTCCTTCATGTCGAAGAAAGATTTAGGTAACTTGGAGTGATTCTGTGGGGTAGGTTTTGTTTTCTTCTTGTCTAGGGCAGTCTCTATGACCCCGTTCCAATCTCCCAGAATAATACATGATTTGTAGTTGAGTTGTGTTAACTTCTTGTGTATCTTTTTGTAGAATTTTCCTTGTTGTTGATTTGGTGCATATATGCCCATCACTAGAATTTTCTTGTCGTCCTGTGTCACTTCGATTGCTAGGTATCTACCCCGAGAGTCCGACTCTATTAGCTTAGCTATTACATGTTTCTTCACGTATATAACAAGCCCATTCTTCTTTTGTGGCGCCGCTGCGACAAAATGTGTACCTAGTCTGTTGTTGATTAGGTATTTCTGGTCCGCTGCTCTGATGTGTGTTTCTTGTAGGCAAATTATGTCATTTCTTCCTTGATACAGATAATGAAATATCTTTCTCCTTTTCTGTGGGGAATTTAGTCCATTAACGTTCCATGTCAAGTATTTAGTTGTCATTGTCAGTTTCAGGATACTCTTCCGAGACCGCTTCTCTTCTATCTCTTGTGTTCTTCTTTGGTCTCGTTCCCATGGTATCCAAGTTGGTGTTCAAGTTGCGTAGAGGGATCATGTCATGTTGCTCCGTGCGTTTGGTGGTGGATCTTGTTATCCTGCCCTCTGCCGTCTGTCCTGTTCCCTTGTTGTTGTTGCTTCCTGTTCTCTGTGTCATCGTGTCTCGAGTTGGTCCTTTCCTTTCTCTTGCTCCTGCATTGGTCTGTCATTCTGGTGGCCCTTCTGCGTCTTCTCTCATGGTGTATTGAAGTCCATCCGACGTTAGTTCCTTTTCAAGGAATTCTCTGGCTTTTTGGACCGAGTTCAGGCAGTATCTTTTATTTTTATAGAAAAGTGTCATCCCCGTAGGGGCTTCCCATCTGTATCGCAGAGCGCGTACTCTCAGTTTGTCGACCAGGAACTTGTATTCCTTCCTGTCTCGCAGCATCGTCTGGGGGATCTCCTTCAGTACTTTCACTTCTTGCCCCTCTATATATAAACTCTTGTTGTAAGATGTGATTGAGATGAGGTTTCGGAATCCCTGCGTCGCAAAGTGGATGACCACGTCCCTTGGTTGGCGCCTGTTTGTTGCCGTCCGTGTGCCCACTCTGTAAATTCTGTCGAATTGCCACACGATCTCTGGGATTGGCTTTCCCAGAAATGTTGCCAGGGCCTCTATGAAGGTTCCGAGCAGGCCCCCTTGGGTCTCGTTTGATGTCTCTTTCCAACCTCTAAACCTGATTGCGGACGCCAGTTTCCAGTACTGTATCATGGAGGATTAGTCTTGGGCCACTCCTTTCATCTCTGCTATCTCTGCTATCTGTCCCTCTACTTGATTCTCCACTTTTTCCATCCGCTTGTCCACCTTCTCTCTGATCTCCTGGAAGTTTTTCTCCATTTCCTCCCCTATTTCTTTGTAGTGTGCTTGCATCGCCTCCTTCATTTGTTCCAGATCTGCGGCCATCGCCCTGCGTTGCTCCTCCCATTTCTTCTCTAGCTCTCTACCGTGGTCTTTCAGTATTTGTTTTATATCGTTGCATCTTTTCTCCATCTTTTGTTCTGCCTCTACACACCTCCTCTCCATCTTTGTGTCCATTTCCACCAGCTTTTTATCCATCCCATCCATCCTTTCAACCAGCGTCTCTATTACCTCTTGTAGTTTTTGTATCATGTGTGTTGTTGAGCTGACCTGTGGGAGTGGATGGGTCTGGGGGCCTGTATTTGGATGGGATGGTGTGGGGGTGGGTAAAGTAAGTCCTGATGGTTTAGTACGCTGGGCTGGGGAGGATACAACTCCCTTCGTTTGTGTCAGTGTGGTCTGTTTGGAGGCCAACTTGAGCTTGTCCTCCCTTTGTCCTGGCACTGTTTTGGTTTCCAGCTTGGGCCAGGTTAGGCACTAGACTGTGATCTGGTGCTGGTTCAGTAATCTGTCCTTTCAGTGGGAGGGGGGGCTTCAGGGTTCAGGCAGTGCAGGTCTAGGGGCCTGTAGGCAGGGAGGTCTGACTGTGTTCAGGGAGTCTATCCAGTGCCTCTGCCTGTCTGTGATTCCAGGCCCCTTCTGCATTCCCTCCACAGCCGCCCAGGATGCCTTTTAGTTTTCCTCTTACTCCCACCTTCCTCCCTGGTGGATTCTGCTCTCTTAAGTATCCCTGGGGCTCCCGTTCTGGGGGGTCTGGGGCACAGCGCGTGGGATATCTCTCCCCCATCCCTCTGCCACCCAGGGTACCCTTTTTTGTGTCCTCTCCCACCGTCTGCTTTCTTGCTTCTTCCCTCTTAGTTCTTCTCTCCTCCCCTCTATTGTTCTGGCTTGCCTGCATCCAGCTCCGTTGGTTGCCTCCGTCCTTTTCCGCCGCTTCAGGCCGCTCCGCTGCCCTCTCGGCTATTCCACCCTCTTCGGCTCTTCTGGGGGCCCTTTCTAGGTTGGGAGACCCCCCCAGTTGCTCTCGCCCCTCCTGCCGATGTCGCTCTTGCCTCTCTCTCACCCGTTCTCCGCCGCCCGAGGCCTCCTCCTTTTGTCCGGCTGCCCCGGCCCTCTCCTCTTCCGATTCCTGCTGCCGGCTCTCACCTCCGCTCTCTCGTTCTTCCTCGCCCCCTGGGACTCATCTGGGGGCCGTCTTCGGTCAGTAGGCTCTCCCGGCGGCTTCCGTCTGTCTCCGCGCTGTTCGTCGCCGCCGTCGTTCGCTCTCCCCGGCGAATTCCAATTTCGGGGCCTCCCGGCCTCTTCCAGCCCTCCGGCCGGCCGGCCGGCCCCCACCGGCTTCCTCCGCTCTGTTGGTTGTCTGTGGGGGACCCTCGGCGGTGATTTATACTTCTCTGGAATGCGCCGAGGGTCCTCTTCAGATGCGCCTATCTTTCCGGTGCTCTCCGCTCTCGTTACTCCGAAATTTTTACAAAAATTTAAGCCACAGTCCGGAGCTTTCCTAGAAGGGCTCCGGACCTCGTGACCAGAACCAGAAGTCTCTTCTGACTCCTTTATACACATATGAATGGGTGGATGAACAGATAAACATACAGTGAAATTATGTTGGAAATTACATGGCACCAAGCCCACAACGTATCTTAGACTGATTAAATTTTGCAGAAATGTATGTGGCTTTTTTTCCAGAGAAGATTTCACAGTCCATTCTGTTTTATAATATGGAAATAAAGAAATCAGGAAATGTCTATTCAAATATGTAGCTTCAGTATGCTGTTCCTTCAGTTTGGCAGCTCCTGAGTCCTCCTAAATCTCTACAAACTACAGAAAGCTGAGTAGTTCCTCAACTACCGTTTCTTTTTAAATAATCTCACAAAAACTAATATACCCATTGACTTTGGAATTTAGCTCAGCACTGTAGACTGAGGATGCTTTGCTAACCAATTTTAAATTTCAGGTCCACACGATACAGCCTTGGTCTCAAACCCAACCCAGGAGAAACAGCTACAGTTTGTCTTTAGTGTTTCTATTTTCAGGCAATGTTTCTCTTACCGGTATTACCCAACACAAATGTTGTAGAATGAAAGATGTATAAAGCCTCATTGATGATGCCAGTAATGACAGATAAGGACTGTTATCTGTCTAGTTCCTATTGGCTCTTTGAAGGGCTTATTGGGGGGGGGCAGAGCATGTTCCTTACCCCCTAGGCTCTGGGCACTCCCCTCCATTTTGGGCTGGGCTACTGGAAAGATTGGACATCTGGGACCTGCCGATGAAATGGCCCATGTAAGGCTGATATATATTAGGCATGGTAGTTTTCTAGAAGACCCTAAACTTGTGTTGAAAACACGGTTTAATACTCATTTGGAAGAAGCTGGACCTTGGTTTAAAATTAGTTACAATAGCAACAGACTTATGTCTGGAAAGGTAGAATGGCTCTGGACAATCAGTTTGCTTGGGCCGGCATTCAAGCCAGGTTAGATAGCACAACTGGAGAGTCTTCATGTGGAGGAAGCTTCATTTGTTTGAACGGCTATAGCCACTGCCTGTCACAAAACACAAAAATCATTTGACTAAAATAAATACCGCAAAAGGGCAATTTTCCAGCTTTAAAATTTTAAATGTTAAGCAAATGCCCCTTTTAAAGACTGTCAAGGCATCTGAGTGAAACATCGTTCTTGTAAACATCCATTTGCAATCTGGAGCCTGACAGCATTTATGGACTTAGGGAAAAAAATAACAGAGACTCTCCCTCCCCCCCTCTTCCCCCTCCCTCTTCCCCCCTCCCTTTTCTTTTCCCTCTCCCTCTCCCTCTCTGTGGCCACTGCTTTGAGGCGAAATCTCTGTCTGTATATCAAAATCATTTGGCTTTCTTTAAAATGCCAGATGATCAAGTATATTGTTGCCCAAGCACTTTAGGAAGACAGATGATAAACCAACACTTCTTGTTATCCTGTATTAGGGTTATTCTTGAATCATTAGCAACTGGTAGCTAGGAAGACACCACATCAGTGACTCTGCTGAAGTAGAGTCATTTTTTTAATGCACTTCAAATTGGGTTATTATTTTAACAGATTCCAGGCAGTAATAAAAGGCATATGGATTCTTTGCACTCTCTTATTTTTAGAAGCAGACTTTAGCGTTTCATTCCCATGTAAATGAGTGTTTGAAACAGGACTGAGTAAATCCTCTTTTGAAATGTATCTTTTACACTTCAGTTTTGGCAGGAAAATCGTCCAAGGAGGCAATCCAATACTCTTTTTTCTTCATTAAAAAATACAAATAGTACTTGCTTAATGATGCTAGATGGGATTGGAAATTCCATAGTTAAGTCACACAGTCATTGAATAACCACATCACTGTGCTGCTTAGGAATAGCAGTTTCAGCAGCCCAAACTACCATTATTTATTTATTTATTTATTTATTTATTTATTTATTTATTTATTTATTTATTTATTTAATTAAATTAAATTTGTATGCCGCCCCTCTCCCAAGACTCGGGGCGGCTCACAACAAGAATATGAACATAGATAAAAAACAATAATAATTACACCCAATTAAAAAAAAATCGACACACATACAACAAGCAAACACAATCAAGTAAACACTCAATAATGGAAGGAGATTCCTCAGCCCGGGGGCAGAACAAGGTTCATACCCCCCAAGCCTGTCGGCATAAATAGGTCTTTAAACGTTTATGGAAAGCTAGGAGGGAGGAGGCAGTACGTACCTCCGAAGGAAGCTGGTTCCAGAGGGCTGGGGCAGCAACGGAGAAGGCCCTTGTCCTAGGGCCCATCAGATAACATTGTTAACATTAACTGAGGTCCCTATGTGACTGTGAATTGTTAAGTGAGGACCTTATGTGACTGTGAATTCTGCTAGCTTTGCCACTGTCATTGCTTGGAAGAAACCAGCAGGAAAGGTCAGAAATCGTCACCATGTGACTGTAGGAATGTTGCACCAGCACGAAGTACGAGGTCCATTTGTAACTATCACTCATTCAGAATTACCATAAGTTTAATGAACGAGTGGTCATTAAACAAGGACCACCTGTATATCACTATCTATCTATCTCTCACTATGAACACAATCCGAAAATATTCATTTATCCAAAATCAACCTGGCACCATTTCTCTGAAATGGTGGAAGCAACTAGACAGAGACTCCTTAGTCCTCCCATCTCCTGTCAGAGGACCACTAGCTGCTAAATAGAAAATGTGTAGAAAAAAATGTTTTTCATAAGCTACTGAAAGGATCATTTGATTGAGGAATTATGTATATGTGCCTTTCAGTTCTGAAAAATAGTATGCTTAAATATTGTCAAAGAGAGAGAGGACTACACTTTCAAAACCACTCAGAACTTTCGGATGCTTTTTAGCAGGTGCTTGTATTGTGTATATTGTAACCATTAGAAACACACAAACACACACTAGTGATGGACAGCTAACCAACAGTTTTATTGTGCCAGGATGAAAATTGACTTCACTTACTGCAATTAAGAATAGAGAAGAAAAGCCACTGGGTAGATAGCATATGAACTAACAGGGTTGTAATTAAGTAATGCAGCATGATATATAGAAAGGCTGAAAGGGAAATGAGCAATGGAGATGGTACATTAATGAGCTAGTATTCCATTATCAAACAAGAAACAGGGGCAGATAAAAAGCTAGGAATTTGAAATTAAGCCACTTCATATTTGATCTCTTTTCCTAACTGACCAGGATTAGACATTAAGTCTTCTTTCTTCATTTCCGTTGGAACACGAAGTGGGCAAAGCAGGTGAAAATGCTTTGGAAGATGCAATAAGGGAGGTAATATATAAATATATTAAATCAATCAATCAATATTGATTGATCTGAAAGGGCAGTAGGTGTCTCTCCAAATAAATTAGAAAATTATTAAGACAAAGAAGGATTACAGAAATACGTCTTAAGGAGCAAAAATGCAAAGTATGTCATAGGAAGGACAACACCGGATTGAGTTCATGGTGTACATAAATGATTTTCATGCTGCATTCTGAGAAAGAAAGCACTTTCCAACATAAAGCTACACATGCCTTTAGCAATTCTTATTTAGGATTCCCCCCTATGTCTGGGTTAGGTTGTTCTGTAATTTAATTTAATTTAATTTTTCGAACTTATATGCCGCTCCTCTCCAAAGACTCGGAGCGGCTTACAACATAAACAAAACAGCACTTCAAAACTAAGTCCAAATCTAAAAATCATTAAAAAATACAACCCCAGACGCATTCATCATTCATTCAACATTCCACAGTCAACCCCAGGCCTGCCGGCAAAGATAGGTCTTAAGATTCCTCCGTAAGGCCAGGAGAGTGGGGGAAGCACGGACTTCAGGAGGCAGTTGGTTCCAGAGGGTGGGCGCCACAACAGAGAAGGCCCTCCCCCTAGGACCCACCATACGGCATTGTTTCACTGACGGGACCCGGAGGAGGCCGACCCTGTGCGCTCTCACCGGTCGAAGGGAAGTATGTGGCATAAACTAGGTTTATGTGATGCTTTGCACAATTGAGATTATGTCAGACCGCAGCATCATAACACTATATTGGTTGTTGTTGTAATTTTATCTGTTGCATTGTTCTTGTTTTAAATTGTCCCTAATCGGCCAGTTATGCACTGACATGAGTAGTCACCTAAGTTCAATAAATTAATGGATCCATTTTCTCAAAGAGCTATTGTGTTCTCAGAAAACGTTTAGCCAGCATGCAAAAATTTGGGTCTTGCCAGAAGCAAGATACAAAGAAAATTCTGAATGGATGTTGCACATTGCTATCTATGGAGCCCCCTGAAATCTCCACCTGCTTCCAATAATCCTTGTGCAGGTGCAATAAGGAACATCCAAGGGGAGGGAGAAGCTGTTTCCGCCTCTAATTGTGTATATGGCATCTAAGTCATTACAGACCCATAGTCATTTATGCCTGAGTAAAGGCATTGTAAACATTGTCCTTTGATTTTGTTTCTCTGCAATAGTTTCCACAGTCTTGAATGCAAGAGTGTAAGATGTAGCCAAGCAACAATAGAGAAAGATTTCACTGCTCCTGCTGAAATTTACTGCCAGAACTAGCTGTTGCTAAAGCTTCACAATGCTGACATCCATATTTTATCTCCAAATTAAATTGCACCTTTCATCTGGAATACATATTACTTAAGAATTGTCAACTAGACTTTTAATCTGACCTAAAAATGACATATCCTTACATATCCCATGATTGTTGAGATAAAGTGGGAAATACAGACCACATTCTGTTTTTTCCCTTGCTCTCTCTCTCTCTCTCTGGTTTTCTTTCTAGAGAAGGTTGTCTAAGTGAACATATGTAATGGTAAGACAGCCATCACATCACTTTCTGTGCCAACTACAGATAGTCTCAACTTACGGCCACAACTGAGCCCAGAATTTATGTTGCTAAGTGAGAAATTTGTTACTTGAATTTTGCCCCATTTTGCCCCATTTCACAACAGTTGTTAAATTTAGTAACATGGTTATTAGTGAATCTGACTCCCTCATTGACTTTGCTGTAGAAATGACAGAGACAAATGCATTCTCTGCAGTTTAAGAGGTAGCCTTCCTTTTCTATATATCTTTCTTGTAGACAGCATACTGTCACCTAACTTTTCATGCCGTTGCCATTGTATTGTCATATTTACTGTTAGAATTGCTCTGTATGATTATAGTACTTGTAAATATGATATTAATAATAAAAATTCCCTTAACACCTAAAGTAGTAAAAGAGGAAGTAAAGTCGAACTGCAATTTTATTTTCTGAAGAATAAAATAGAAAATGGGATTGATGATTTATTTGAAAGTATTTATCTGAAAGTGTTACTGTTTTAAATCTGGCGTACTTAGAAGAATCACCATTTCACCGATGTAAGTATGCTAAAACAAACAAAATAGGAGGAAGATTGAAGTATTCTTCTAGAGAATCTCTGAAATACAGAGAGTCCTCGACTTACAACAGTTCATTTAGCGACCAAAGTTACAGCGGGACTGGATGACCAGTTTTCATAAGTCGCACTTACAAACCGTTTTTCCCACTTGCGACCGTTGCAGCATCCCCATGGTCATGTGATCAAAATTCAGAGGCTTGGCAACTGGCATGTATTTATGACAGTTGCAGTGTCCCAGGGTCACCTTCTGCAATCTTCTGAAAGTCCATGGGGAAGTCAGGCTCACTTAACAACCATGTCACTAACTTAATGGCTGAATCACTTCACAACTGTGGTAAGAAATGTCGTGAAATGGGGCAAAATTCACTTAACAACAGAAGACTTAACACTCATTTAGCAACAGAAATTTTGGGCTCAATTGTAGTCGTAAGCTGAGGACTACCTGTAGATGGAGAGGCAAACTGAAGGCAGAGCAACTTAAACTGAGACATTACGAATGGTTGTTTTATATGTTTATTAATTTATTCATTGCATCTATAGTCTGGCTTTTGTTCAGGGTCTTAAAATGGTACATATAGTCACCTTCCTCCATTCTTTTTCTCACAAAAATTGTCCTGTGAGGTAGGCTGAATTTTGGCCTAGGTCTCCCTGGGTCCTCTGTTAATTGGCTTATGCAATATATAACATCTGTATTTTTAATGCAAAGCACAACTGTCATCTGGATCATAGTGAAAGCAGGCAATCTGCTAAGGAGAAAGATGCACCTGGTACTCCAGAAATAAACTCAGCTCTTACAACCAGTTGTGTAGAGAAGAGAAGGAACTTCTTGTGCTTCTCAGAACCATTTCAGATTGAAACTCAAAGCCTGCATTAGCTCAAGATTCTGGAGAATTTAATCTCTGGGGATCCAGATGCTACTCTGCACTTCCATACCAAGGTATGGAGGAGAATAAAGTGGTCTAGTGACTCTTGGACTTCCCACATACTTTCACAGAAAAGCTCAATTCAAAAAAATAATAAAATCATTTGTTTTAATATGCATTTAATATACATTTCTCTTAACTTCTGTATCCTCTGATCTGAGAAATAAGATCTTTTCTTGTGCCTTTCCATTAGAAGTCTCTTTGCCCATTAGTATTGGATAGAGACTGGCATATGGATCAGAGTTTCAAAAGAGCCCATTGTTCAGCAGATTGGAACTCCAAAAAGAATTTTGAAAGACCGTGCATACCAAGTATCTCTCAAATTAGCCATCCCACTTCGAAATATAAACCAAGAATCCAGGTTTGTTATAGAAATAAAGGATGCAGAACAGCACCTAGAATATTGAGGCTTGAAATTCAGACTAGAATACTTACCTAGAATATTGAGGCTTGAAATTCAGACTAGAATACTTACTCTTAAAAAATATTTTTCTACTGTACTGATGAAGAACAGTTGAATTACAAACATATTTAGTGTAATTTTACTGCATACCACCCAGAGTCCCTCCCCAAGGGAGGTGAGTGGTTCAAATCTGTGAGGAAGGAAGGAAGGAAGGAAGGAAGGAAGGAAGGAAGGAAGGAAGGAAGGAAGGAAGGAAGGAAGGAAGGAAGGAAGGAAGGAAGGAAGGAAGGAAGGAAGGAAGGAAGGAAGGAAGGAAGGAAATATTTCATCAGATGCTATTGCAAAAATGAAAATATGATTTGGCATGAAAATTATATTTTTTCTTCATTGAATCCTTGAATTGAAGAGACTTTTGAGGTCATCTAGTCCAATTCCTTGTGTAGAATCCACTAAAATATCTCTGGCAGACAGAAGCCTCTGGAAAGGTGTTATACCACTCAAAAGAGTGATATACTAATAATCCCTCTACTGTTCTGCCCACAATGTTTTTCTTTAACGTACAGTTTCTCCAGCTTTTCCCATCTTTGATTCTAAGGCTTGAAATCAGTGGCAGGAAATCTGAATATTATAAATGGTCTTGTGATTTGACTGTATAAAGTGAACTAGAATAATCCAGGGATATAGGTAATGACAGCTGGAGAACTCATGAATCATATCCCATTTACACACGAAGGGCCATAAATGACTAATGGGATATTGCTGAGAATATTCAATCTTTCTCTTAATGACTGACTGCACCTTTGAAAGATTGTCAGACAATACTCTTTAGAAGAGAGCAGACACCTTGGAGCTCATGACCAAGGAAAGCAAGTTTAGCTTCCAGTTTAATAGCCATGAGAGCTATTAATTCCTTGGCAGCAAGCCAGCACTCTCCACATAAGCAGCAGCAAGCAAATAAAAACAGAGAATTCAAAGCAGTATTCCTTCTGCAGGAATCAAGTCCAAAAGGCTGGCTGGGAAATTCTGGGAGTTGAAGTCCACCTGTCTTAAAGCGGTCAAGGTTGGGAAACCTTGCTCTAAATCAGGGGTCTCCAACGTTGGCAACTTTATGATTTGTGGACTTCAACTCCCCGAATTCCTCAACCAGAATGACTGGCTGAGGAATTCTGGGAGTTGACGTCCACAAGTCATAAAGTTGCCAAAGTTGCTCTAAATGATTGTGGCTTAGAAGAATTGCTCTTGGACTCCATTTTGACTGCAATTTCCTATGGAGACATAAGCCTTGTGGAAATGATGAAAAACAAAGAGCATAATGCTGTAATAGCTAAATACTTGCAAAATGGAATTTCCCAGCAGGCTCTAACCACGTCACTGACTACAAAAGGAGAAACTTCTCAAAAAGAAAGGAACTGGTAGAAAGACATTGAAGGGAACAGTTAAGAGGGCCAAATGTCTGGAGGCTATTTAAACCACAATAATAGAGGTTCAAGTGGAATGTATTCCAAAATATAAGAAGTGGTCAACCAAGCCCAGGAAGAGGCCAGGATAGTTTTTGAAGTTTCCATCACAAAATGGAACTATTGTCTTAATGGGGACCTCAAAAAGGATCACTAACAGGATAAAAGGATAAGGCAAGAAGGAATCTAAGGAGCATGTGGACCAAAAAAAAAAAAATGAAAAAGAAACATTTTATTATACGCTGCACATTCCTTACCAATAGGATGGTCCCTGGTAGTCAATAACAAAATTATAATAAAACACACAATTAACCACAACACCAGAAACAAAACAGGTAACAGATATATCTTTTACAAGGAAAAAGCTAACAAATAAGGACACATTTTGAAAGTATTTTTTTAATAAAATACAAAGCTGACTAAATAGGCTGAGGAACGGAATTCCAAAATATTGATACCACCATACCAAAAAGACCCCAGTTCTGCTTGATTCCATGTCAAGCCCTCCCATTTCTATTTATACTTCTATTTCTACAAATAGAATGTAGCCCATAAGGAAGAGGCTCTTATTTGCAATAAAAGGACTTTCAGACAGAAACCACAAGGCTGCTTAGCTGGCACATGCATAATATACTCCCACTAGGATGACCCAGACAGGAACCTATCTATGATTTGGCATCTCTATCAAGAATATCCTATTATAAAGCCTGTAACAATAATCTAATTAGATAATAACTAGTTTGAGGGTAACAGAAGACATGCCAATCCTCAATAAACAAGGCACTGTTGATAAATAATCCCCCCATAAATGCTCCCAGTTACATTGACCTGAGCATTCATCATCACAAGGTGTAGTGTCATCCCTAAACTGCACAATTCAGTCTCTTATGGGAATATTATTTTGCCCTACCCCAGGGTCCTTCAAACTGATTCAGACTCTTTCCTTGTGACATTATTCTTGTAGTGCAACCTTGACCAATTCAAGATAATCTCTAAGATGCTGCTAGACTGCCCCGTGTCATCGTTATTTGCCTCTGCAAAGTCCCTTGAGTCAAATGAAGGGAAAACCCACAGAAGCTCTGACAAGGAAGGCTACAGAATTCACACCAGTGTTGAATTTACAGGAACAAAGGAAAGCAGTTAACAAGTATTAAGAGAAATGACATCACACTAGCCACCAAACTCTTGTCTGGATTCAGTTTCAGCCTATTACCGGTATGCTTCACCAAGATCTCAGTGCAGTCCATGCAGGAGACTATCAGGGAAGTCAGTCAATCTGATAAAAATGGAAAAGAGAAGTAGACTGGGTATCATCAACACAGAGATAGCATGAAGTCCCATATTATTAAATGGCACCCAGCAGTCTCATAAAGATATTAAATTACCTGATTTAATCTTGTCGCATCCCACAGCCTAATGATCACAGAGTACCCTAATCCCAAAGTAGGATGGAATCACAGCAAAGCTGAAGATCAACAAGTACCTCTTTAAATATCTTCTTCCTATGGTTATTCCCGTGCTATGGAAGGGGCTGCTTGCCAGCAAAGCCGTGTCCATTTGGATCGATCCAGGGCATCTTCAGGGATGATGCCCACGTATCTCTTGAAATATATTCAAAGCAAAAACAAGCCAAAGAAGTGGTTGGGTTGTTCAGTGGCCCAAATTCCAAGTGACTGGCCCAAAGTCACCCAGCTTGTTTCATGCTTAAGGAAAGACCACAACTCATCCCCTCCCAGTTTCTAGCCTGGTATCTTTAACCACTATAGCAATCTAGCTTTCCTAGGCTATTTATGGGTCTTTAATTTAGGGGGAAAATGCCCAGGGAGTAGATGTATATGTGTGTGACGTGATTGAGGTATATAAAATTCTGTGTGACATAGAAAAAATGGACAGGCAGACATTTCCTACCTTCTCTCAAAGCACTAAGATCAGTGCTCATGTCATGAAGCAGATTGGGAGGAAGTTTAAAATGTTTAAAAAAGCAAATACTTCTTCACAAAAGGCATATTTAATGTCTGGAAATTATTGCCATAACATGTGGTATTGTCTATTACCTTGATTGCTTGAAAAAGGGATTGAATCCATTGATGGAGAAACTACTTGGGGGCCAGTATGCCTCCAAATATCAGAAGGAAGGGTCTCCAGCCCATGTTTTTAAGCACCTTAAGTAGGTTGACTATTGTAAGAAGCAACATTTTGAACTAAGATGGATCTTATCCTGTGGTCTAGTAGGACTAATCTTACTTTCTTACGTTGTGATATGCAACCTATGTTTGGCATTTTCCTATGAAGTCTCATTTTTATACTGTCTAGAAATGTCAAACTGTTTACAGTTTGGTATCTTTTTAAAGTAAAATAATGCTCTCTGTAAAATTCATTGTGTTTAATGCTAGTTGTGTTTGTTCTCACAAGAAGGGGCAATAATTAATACCACTGATTTGCAAACATTAACAAAATAAGAAGCAACTGGAGAAATTGTAATTGGATTATCTTTGTATTTTATGCCAGCATGTCTCATGAATGTTCAAAGAAGCAAAATGTCATTTTTGACAGCAAAAGAGCAGCTGTTGGAAGTCTGAGAAATAATAACCAACTTTGCTGTTTCTTTTAAGTTTTTGTATTCCACTATTCAGAATAGTATTCATTAGATAAGAAAGGCTGCAAGACACAGCAAGGAAGCTTAATGGATATAAACCTTTTTGTAATAGAAATTCATTTTATAATTACAGTTACATCAGAAAAAAATATATTATTTTTCTTAGCTACAAAACCAAAGAAATAAAATTGTTATAAACACCAGGTGCCTTTTCTCTCTGTGTGTTGCTGTCTTCCACTGTAACTTTCTAACCTGTTCCTGAAAAAATTGTAGGCACCAGCCAAAGCAGAATAGAAGGCAGTATTATCTCTTGCAATCAAGATATTAAGCTTTTCAAAATAAAAGTACCTGTTGCCAGGATAGCTCTCTTTAAGTTGTATTGTAAAAGCTGTAAATTACTAATTTATTTTCCAACAGTAAAATTCATTGTGTTTAATGCTAGTTGTGTTTGTTCTCACAAGAAGGGGCAATAATTAATACCACTGATTTGTAAACATGTTGTATATGTATAAAATACACACACACACACACACACACATATACTATATATACTATATGTACTATATATACTATATATATATATATACACATACATACATACACACACACACACACATACATTATGTGTATATTTACATACATTTATATCAGGAGAATTTGCATTTTGAAAGATTGCAATAGGAATAGATTGCCATGAATAAAATCTACCTATGTGGTCACCAAGAGGTACATCTTGGTACATATACCAAAAGGATTTGATGGCACATACTCAAACTATCAGATATGGCAAGGATAAAGAAATGGGGAGAGATGAACTTTAAAAGTGAAAGGATTTTCAAGAAAGACATTTTATCAAACAATTGCATTTTGTTATATCTATTTAAATGTTTCTCATATACATATACAGTATATTTCTGTGAAAGGCATCTTTAAGAGACAGATCAAAAGCTTTATCCCAGACTAAAAGCTCTGCTCTTCAGAGTGGATAGTTTCGGAAATATCAAATAACCTTATTGTTCCTATGAAACTAAAGGTAGATGACCTTCATACCATATTTTGAGATTAGTTAGAGCAGCGGTTCTCAACATTTTTCAGGCCGAGACCCCACCTGCGGCGCCCATGCGTGGCGCGCCCCCAACCTGCGCCGCGCATGCGCGACACGACGAGCCGAATCGTGCATGCGCGTGCGATGGGCCGAATTGCGCATGCGCGGCACATGCGCGACGGACGGAACCGCGCATGCATGGCGCGACGGGCCAAATCGCGCATGTGTGGCACACGTGCGACGGGCCGAACCATGCATGCGCGGCACGATGGGCCAAATCGCGCATGTGCAGCGCGCACGACGGTCCGAACCACGAATGTGCGGCGCAACGGGCCGAATTGCGCATGCGCGGCACGCGGGTGACAGCCTGAACCGCGCATGCATGGCGCGATGGCCCGAAACGCACATGCACGGTGCACTTGCGATGGCCCGAATCGCGCATGCGGGTGCAACGGCCCGAATCGCACATGCGCAGCACGTGCGTGATGGCCCGGACCGCACATGCGTGGCGCGACGGCACAAATCGCGCATGCGTGGCGTGCGCACGACAGCCAAGGGGAAAATAATGGCGGACTGCCGTGTTTGGCGACCCCCGTGAAACGGTCGTTTGACCCCAAATGGGGTTGCGACCCACAGGTTGAGAACCGCTGAGTTAGAGCCAGGCAAAAGCTGTATTCAGATTGGAATACAGTACCAACAACAACAACAACAACAACAACAACAACAACAACAACAACAACAACAATAATAATAATAATAATAATAATAATAATAATAATAATAATAATAATAAAAACTGCTGGAGCAGAACAAGATAAATTTAATCTAATATTATTTTTTTCCCCACCAGGGCCAGGGAGATCACAATTAAGAAATGTAAAGAGAGTCACTTTTTTCCTGATCGTCCTCAGCACTTGGTATTGAAAGATATA
The DNA here is from genome assembly GCA_034064705.1 of Bothrops alternatus. NCBI lineage: Eukaryota > Metazoa > Chordata > Lepidosauria > Squamata > Viperidae > Bothrops > Bothrops alternatus. The sequence goes on along the minus strand of JARGCV010000031.1, from coordinate 241,056 downwards.
TTATTCAGTGCCGACAGATTTTCCCTCTGTAGACTTCTCCAAGGGCTTCTCTAAAATGTTACTTATTTCTAAATAAAGATATAGAAGACCATGGTGCATAAGGTACCCAAGACAATGTTTCCATTGTGTTCCATCTGCACAAGCAAAAGGGGAAGAACATGTGAGGGCTTACAGCAAATGGAAGAAAATGATATTTTAACATTGAAAGAGAGAGACAAAGTCAAAAGTCTACTTGCTTTACAGAATAACAGAATTGAAAGGGACTTTGGAGGTCTTCTAGTCCAACCCCCTGCTCAAACAGGGGACCCTATATCATTCCAGACCAATGGCTTATGTAAAAGTTGATTGCGTAGTTGTATGAAGTCTTAATGCTGGCTGTATTTCATCCCGGGTGATCTAATGTCTTTCCATGGTAAGTTCTTCCTCTATTTCTCATTTATCTTAACAAATGTACCCATACAAACCTCCCAAGTCCTGGGTGTCATTTCTTAACATTGGTTCTTTCAAGGTTTCTTCAGCACTATTGCTTCCCAAGATTTTAATCTATTGGTCAGTTCTTTGGTAGAGGGAGATATTCTAAATGTTCAACCAAATAAAGTTCGAGAATTGTTGTAGCATTCACCGCAAGGAAATGTCTCTCAATTTCATACTAAGACCATGTCTTAATTACTGTGTGACTTTACAACCTTCAAATCACACTTCTGTCCCTTTAGAACAGTGTTTCTCAACCTTGACAATTTTAAGGCATGTGGACTTCAACTCCCAGAATTCCACAGCCAGCAATTATTATTATTATTATTATTATTATTATTATTATTATTATTATTATTATTATTATTATTATTATTATTATTATTATTATTATTATTATTATTATTATTCGAGCTGTGCAAGGCTTCAGGTTCATTTCCAGAAAGATGGCTCGGAGTCTATAAAACCACAAAGCTAGTACCTTTTAATAGGCTTTTAATAGCAGCTTTGTTGTATTTGGGATCACACAGCTGCTACACAGTCTCCGAAAATTTCTGGCTTTTTTAAAAGAGTGCAGACTTTTGCTAAATTTGTGCCTGATATGCTTTTTCTGAACTAGATTGGAAGCATTCCACAGCTTTAAGGATTCTGCAATTTCATATCTCCAATAATAACAATGGAATTTAATCCTAGCTATTCTCCAGATTTATCCTTTATGTTCTTTAAAATAAAAATAAGATGCCTTTACACTCTTACTTGACATTGTAATGCCTGTCTCCCCAAAAGACAGATTGCAAACAGATTATAATTATTAGTCCAGAGAGAAGGAAGGTCCCGTTACTGAAAACTTACCATTCTTTATTTTAAAGTCATTAACTGTTTAATTTTTGAAGTACTTGCTGAAATACAGTCATCTTAACATTGCATATCAAGTGCAATATCGAGAAGAAGGTGGGCATGTATGTGTATTTCTCACTGCTGCTTTTGCGTCCCAGCCATATTCTCATCCCTAAGATCTCAAAAGCATTGCAGGAATCAAGGCTGGACTGTCCTATCAGAATTTTAGCAGGCATTTGGAAAACCGTCATCTGGGTCCACCCCAGAGGTCTTTAAAGAATAAGAAAGCAGTTCCATCTAGGCAGATTCTGCTGCAACCTCTGTGCCCATCCCAAATAGCTTTAAATGGTCCAGAGCCTGATTTTGGGAAGTAGAAGTGAACAGGAAGGAAAACCTCTAGTGTGACTCAAGCTCTTTCAGTCTCCTGTCTGTAATGTGTTGCTGGCTCCTTCCCACTCCTTCCCCCCTCCAACGTTGTCTATCAGCATTTTCTATGTTCAAGCTGTGGTACTTATTATGATCATTCATTCCCACCTGCCTGCAATCTGCAAGCTTTTTGGTGATTAAACTGTAGGTTGCTGCACTCCACCCACCCACCTCAATTTTCCTACCAGTCAGTTGTGGCCAATATGCAACAGTGCAGTGGCCTACTATATTGGGTCAATTGGTTTGCGACTGCCTGATTTCCCAGATCCAACATACACAATATTGTGTACCTATTGGAATGGGATACAGTCACACATTTTCCTGTTTGCGGCTATGTTCTGATAAACCATCACCTTAAAAATGGAGGGCGATCCATGAGCTCATGTGTGTTGGTATACATTGTATGGGGGGACACATTCAACAATCCAGTTTGTTTGGGGGTTGTCAGTTTAAGCCTTTCCCAACTAGAAATTTAGAAAATATGTTATGGGCACTGTCAGAAGAATAACTTGGGGTTCCAATTTGAACCAGGATTGCACAAGAAGAAATAAAAATGAGATCCAGACAGTTGTGAGGAAAGAATAAATATTTATTCCTAAAAGCAAAACAGTTTGGTTTTAGGGGCATGTTGCAGAGAAATGGGGTACAGTAGCAAACTTTTATAAGGGAAGCTTGTCCGGAAGCTTTGGAAGTGTCTACATACTGAGGGGTGTGTGTGTGTGTGTGTGTGCAGGGTGTATTCTTGTGAACATACAATTCTGCTGGAAAACTTAATTTAATTAACTCTATTTGTGTTTGCAGACCTTATCCTTTGATATGTGGATTAGATCTGGGTAACTTATTTTGGGAGGGTGAGGAAGTTTGCTAATTTGTTTAACTTGGAGACTGTGCTTCTCAGACCATTGTAGATTCTGTTCATATTTTAAGGGAAGATGGAAACTGTTAAGTCCTTTGATCGTTGGCAAATGATGAAGACTCATTGTTCAGTTAACAGCTCTTTAATTGTTTACAGCAACACCAACAACTAGCAAGGCAGGCAGGCCTCTCTTTTATCTGCCCAGAGCCCCGGACAGAATGGCAACAAGAAACGGAGTGCTTTCGCACCTCTCAGTCTGGTCCCGGGCAGCTTCTGCAAAGCCCGGGACTGTTGCAACGTCCCGAGCCTGCTTTTGCAGGCTCAGGACACAACACCCCTCCCCCCTAGATTGAACACGCCTGTACACCACACATATTATTCCTTTGGGAGAGTGTTATAAGTTTCAACAATCAAATGTACTGAGTGTGGAATACTCGAGGTTGTCCTCAGACAATTCCCTTTTATTTGTTTTGGCATAAATGTATCCAAAATCCAAAAATAGTACAAATAATCTTCTTATTTAGGGCCCTTGTGATTAGAACCCTTTGAACTTGACAGCAATGTCACAAAATCCCTAAGATGTTTGGGTTGGCACTTGGCCCTCTGCGACCTCCTAGGGCCAGGAGAACTTACCTGGCCCCTCTGCTCAACTTCTAGTTGAGGCAGGCCAGTGTTTTGCTGCCTTAGATTTTCCAGAGCCCCCGGTAACATTGCCTGGCCCACCTGTTTTCCTACCAGGCTAGGCAGACCAGGACTTTGTTGCCCCCAAAACCTGGTTGACCCACCCATCTGCTGGCTGACTGACCCTCTAAGTCCAAGCCAGCATACCTTGGAGGGGTGGTAGTCCCCAGTTCCACAATGGACCTATCTTGGGAGCACTGTCCCTCGAACACATGGCCAGCAGATGGAGAGCGCTGGGCAGCGGAAGTTTCAGAGTCAGGAGTCGCCTCCCTGGCTACCCCCTGTCCTTTTGACCTTCTTCTGGGAGCAATTGCAGAATTGGGCCCTCGCCCCTGCCGGAATTCTTGTTCTCTTGTATGTTGTGAGTTGTTAGGATACCCCCGGTCAGTCTCCCTGTCTGGAGCACTATCTGTTGTTTGTGAAGAATGTGGATACCCCCGGTGTGACTCCCTGTCTGGAGTAGTTGTGGATGTATGGGATGACCCCCTATCCATTGAATTCCTGTCCCGAGCACTTGCAGAACCTTGTGATGACCCATCCATGGCCTCAGCAATGGCTAGTGAGGACCTGTGATACTGATCCCCAGAATGCATGTTATAATCCTCCTCCACCCCCCAGAGCAGAGCCAGGAGCGGAAGGGTGAGAGTCCAGTCTCACACGCAACTGATCTATGTACCTGCAAATGAGTGGCCATTGCCCAATGTCACTTTGTAGGACAACAGCCCAGAGACCTTACAGATTACAGCTGTAACCCAGAGATGACCAGGCCCATAGTTACGTGTCCAGACCAGATCACCCACTTGAAGTCTCCTTGGTGCCCACGGTTGTGACACCTGTGAAGCCACCCAGTCAGGGTCCAGTTTTGTGATGAGGCGGTGACCCCAGCATAGTTCAGCAGGGCTCTTCCCTGTGGCAGTGCGTGGTACCTTTCAGATGCAATTCTTCATGCGGTTGGATCTTCTGGTGCCCCAAACATACCGCTGCTATGTGGCCTTGCTTGCCACACGCTCTGCAAATGGCGGAACGGAATCTGCATTCAGTTGTTCTGTGGCTTCCTCCATACCCGAAGCATTTGAGGGATGCTGCGACCTTGTCTTGATGCTCCTTCTGCCTCCTTCCAGCTGGCTGGTAAAGTCTATTCACCTCTTCTTCAGGATCCACGTCTGCCCCTTCTTGGACGTCCTCCTGATGGATGCTAGCTGTCTCTGGAGGGCTACTGGTGGGCCGTAGGGTCTTCACTGCTGCTTCTTCAGCTGTCACCTCTCTCAGTGCATCTTGAAAAGAGACATCCTCTCTAGCAAAAATCTTCTGCTGCAAGTCTCTGTTCCTTAAACCACATACGAAGTGATCTCACAGCCTCTCTTCCAGATCCTTGAACTCACACGGTCTGGCTGCTCGTCTTAAGGCTGCAATAAAGTCCTTAGCAGATTCACCTGCCCTCTGGTTCCTTTGCTCAAACGTGTGCCTCCATGCAATAACAGACAATTTGGGTTGAAAATGTTCCTTTAGTAGTTTCTTCAAGTTAGTATACGTTACTGAATCCAGAGGTTCAGGGGCCGCCAGGTTCTCTGCAATTTCAAATGGCTCCTGACCACAGACACACAAAGGGTTGCAGCTTTCAAGCCATCTTCTCTGACCTGGTTTACCCTGAAATAGTTCTCCACCCTTGCAATATATGAGTCCCATCTTTCTGGGTGGGAGACATCAATTTCGGAAATACGGCCAATCTTTGCCATCCTATAGTTACAACCTTCACCACTTGCTCCTTTACTCTTTCTCTTGGGGAAAGGGTCTTTCAGCCAAACTTACCCTCCAGCGACGCTGTACTGGCAGTCTGGGACGCTGATTTTTGACGCGGTTTTCCCTCTTCAGGACTTCTTTGGGTAAGTCTTTACAGCTTCTTTCTTCCACTTGTAAATCATCCCACCTTCGTCGCCAGTGTTAAGTCCTTTGATCGTTGGTGAATGATGAAGACTCATTGTTCAGTTAACAGCTCTTTAATCGTTTACAGCAACACCAACAACTAGCAAGGCACGCAGGCCTCTCTTTTATCTGCCCAGAGCCCCGGACAGAATGGCAACAAGAAACGGAGTGCTTCCGCGCCTTGCGCATGCGTGCGAGGCTGGCACCTCTCAGTCTGGTCCCGGGCAGCTTCTGCAAAGCTCGGGACTGTTGCAACGTCCCGAGCCTGCTTTTTCAGGCTCAGGACACAACAGAAACAGTATAAAGAATAAAATATATTTGGATATAAAACTTCTCACAGACATACTCACAATATGGTGGTTTTTAACTAATCACAAAACACCCCATTGATCAAAATGCAAATTCAGAACTGAGTTGCACCATTAAATTTCCTAAGAATGCTTCTGGGTTACCTGTGAGGCAGGCAGTTTTGACAAGGCAGGTTATGCTTTTTTCTGCCATGAATAGCTTCCCCTTAATACTTCTATTAGAAGCATCCTTAAAAATAAAATTAGATAAGTCAAAGTCAGGGGGAATTCCAGGTTTAAGCTATAAGCAACTTAAAAAAGCATTTGCAACCTTTTGATCGGGCAGTCCGTGTCAGTCTCTACTACATACTGACTTAACTGTATTCTCAGCAGTTGATGTAGCACTTTAGTTCAGAAATTTAACCTTTCAGATACCGGTGTTTTCTTCAGGTATTTCAAATACTTAAATTACTTCTAAGTATGCACACGCACACGCGCGCGCACACACACACACAAATACTATCCTCATTTCAATGTTGCATCAAATAGTCATTAGGCAAAAAATGTAAAAACAACTAAAATTATGAATATCAAATTGAAACCAGCTGGTTGAGGAAGGAGGCTTTGAATCCTTTCCTGAAACTAGGGGGTGGGAGACTAAAAGCACTCCCCACAGCAGGGTGTGCGTTCTTTAGCTTGGGTGTGCTCTGCCTTCCCTACCTGGCCAGCAGACCTTCGAAAGCAGGGGCATTTTTAAGAGGACGTCTTCTTGGTATACCATATCCAGGCTGCAAAAATCCAAACGAACAGAAGATTGCAGCAAAGAGTTAGGCTTTCTTTGTTATTTTGCGGCAGTCTAATGGCTGTCTGAATTTATGCCACTCAAGGGTAATAGTTGTAGCTTCTCCCACTCGTCTAGATGCCTGGACAGGTTTCTACTGAGACACGCAAACATTGCAACTCTAAAGTGCTTCACAACACAGGTTAAATACAGGCCAAATCATTTAGTCTGTGGGAGAGTTAGAGCAAGTTCAGTTATGAGTCTGAATCCACCAGCAGCTGTTCTTCCAGTTATTAAACCAGTGATAAGATGGGAAAGCAGCAAATCATTTGGTTTGGGCTTCTCCATTACAAAAAAACCTTGGCTCTCCTGGTCTGGTGCACGTACCTCTCCTGCTGTATGTAAGAATTGCCTTTTGCCAAGATACCCATTTGTCCCCTTCTGACACAATTTCCTCTCCCCCTCAACTTTTGCTCCAGCCTTTTCTCTCCCATTTGTGAAATCCTGAGGCTGTTTATTTTCTTGGCCTGACAACAAATGGCCCTGAAATTTTTCTCCGGCTGCAGCTAACGGTATCTCTAAGCCTTCTGGGGTACATTAGCTCCACTTCAGGAAAGCATGCAGGCAGTGACTGGGAAATAAATGGGCTCCAGGACCCTGGGGATATTAGAGGAGCTGCTGCATAGGAAAGTACCGTACAGAATAAATATAGCTAAGTGGAGGAAAGATATTTACTTTAGCATGGGAAGTCTTGCACCCAGGCAGAAACCCAAGTGGGCTTCAGGGCTGACTGGGGTCAGCCCCTGACCCTCCCCTACTCCTTTGGGCTGCCAGTCTGAACTGCAGAGCCAGACTTTTCATTGGGATTTTGAATTGAACAATGTTAGGCCAATAAACCATTTTTATTATAACAGGCAAAGCGGAGCTGCCAACTGTCCCCAAATTTATTGAGGGCCATTAATTTCTTTTCCATGCTGTGCATTTTCTTCTCCCCACCCTCTTTTCCTCCCCTCCTCCCACAAATGCCTCAGATCTTGTAAATTGTAAGTTTAGAATGCCTGAACAGTTAAAAATCATGCCAATGGTTATCCACCCATGCCCGGGCCATCTCAGTCAGAATGGTTGCATAATATCCTGCACACAAGTTGGACTGAAGAAAAGCTGACATGCCCCACAAATCTGAAATGAGTAATTCTGGGTTGAAAGAATTATATGTGTATATAATTATATATACACAATCATATATACAAAGCAAGTAGAAAGCTACAGTGTTGATATTGGGTTGAGGTTTTTTTTCCTTTGGCAAGAGTCCTTCATCTTTTGGACTCTTTTTTTTTTGTCCACCGTTACTTTCAAATTTCATGTCCAATATAATTTTGGCCACCACAGACATAGTCAACCGGTGCGATACCTTTGTGCTGATTATGGCATGGATACATAAATTCACAGAAGTAACTTTCAACCATTGATGGATAACCTTAAACCTAACCCACTGGGTAGGAAGAACATGGAAGACAGCCAAACTAAGCAGATGTAAGGTTGGTGCAAGAAAGTCATTGGCAGGCAAAAACATTTGGGGACAAAGAAAAGGAATAGAAGCTACCTCCCCCCTCCACCACCCATCTCTAAGTGATTGATTGCTCTTTCTCTCCCTGATAATCTCTTTCTCCCTAGTTAGGTCCTGGAATCTAGGCATTTCAGCAAACTGACAATATTTCCACATAGTACTGTGTAGGGTTCTTGGTGGTCTCTGAGCTTGGTGGTTTTCTTGCAGACACTTCATTATCAAACTCAGTATCACCAGAGTTGGAAGGGACCTTGGAGGTCTTGTAGTCCAACCCATTGCTCAGACAGGAAACCCTATACCATTTCAGACAAATGGTTGTCCAATCTATTCTTAAAAAATTCCAGTGTTGGAGTATCCACAACTTCTGTAGGCAAGTTGTTCCACTGGTTAATTGTTCTAACTCTCAGCCTGCAGTTTTGCAGCCAGGCACCTTTCTCTGAATCTGTGGATGGGGAAAAAAGAAAGTACGTATGTATTAAATTTTTATACCACCATCTCATCAATAAGGTGATTAAATGGCTTGAGTCTACAATACAGAGGCTGGGGCAGTACAAGAGAAGAGATGAATGCATGTTATGTAAGCCAATATGGAAAATCAAGTTGGGCCCTTTGTTACAGGGATTGTGAAAAATACTAGAATCGGGTTAAGGCTTAAGGTCTGGCTTGGTGATAAAAAGTTCCCTGTGAAATGTACTTGAAGGAGTATAAGGCAGAGTGATGCAAGAATTCCCTTTAATGGGAAAAGGGTCCAACATTCTGCTCAGCAGAGCTTCAGCAATTTTGCAAAATGAACTGCTTTGCAGTCAAGTGGAAAGACATCTGGATTCACTTGTTCAAGGGGGAAAAAAACCCGCTGTGGAAGCAGCTTTAATGCTGCGAGCTGAGAGGGGCCTAGTTTTTCTAGCGTTCTCGGCAAGTTCACGAGACTTACTACTATCCTATACTATCCTAAAAAAAATATGGACAACAAAAAGGATTCAAAAAGTACATATTGGGTGCAGCTAGTGGTTGTCTGGATTTTTGCTTGGGAGCCCTATGTGAGAGTGAGGGGGGGGAAAAATCACCTTAAAAAAAATCCTCACAGTCACTGTAGCTCCTGCAGAGAAAAGAGAGTGTTATTCTCCCTGTTGCTACTTGGCCACAGCAGGCATCAAGTGAAGGAATGGGAACTTAGGATTCCCTGGACTGTTGCAATATAAATAAACTCAAAACTGTAAGAAGGTGCAAGCACATGTTCTCTCTCCCGACCACCACCACCACCACCACCACCGTCTTTTTGCTCATAATTTCCTCTTCTACTGCAAAGTAAACCTGAAGGATCTCACAGTCCCTGGGGGTTCAGGCCCTTCTCTGTGAAAGGCAGTCTGTGGGTTTGTAGAAGAGATTCACAAGGAGGCCATTTTGCAGACGCTGTTGCATGAGCCTATTTAGGAAGGAGGCTACCTGGGGAGGGACAAGGAAAAATGGAAGGGATCGTTTATACTGCTACTGAGGTGAATAATTAATGGGCTGCTAGTGAAGCTCTCCTACCCAAAAAGGAAAAAAAGAGAAGGGCTGTCTGTTTCTGAATGCTGAGTTAAAGGAAGACATCTACAGGGAAAGAATTGGCTACTTTATCCTAGCTCACAAGGGAGCAAAACATGGTGGGATAAATGAAGAGCTATGCAACAGATAAATTTGATGAAAACTCTGAGTCATAAAAGCAAAGTCTCCCAGAAAATCAAAGAACCGAGGTAGACTTTGGGTTCCATCCAGAACACTGGATGCTTGCATGCTCAGTCCTGTGAGAGACACAATCAGGGCCAACTCTCTTATCGCTGGTTCCCAACTAGCTTCCCATGTGTCCATGTGCTCTGCCGACAGCCAAACTCCAACATTTCCTGAAGCAAATGCAAAGTCTGAATTCCCAGCTCTCTGTTGGAAGCAGGAGTGTGCAAGATTTCCCCCTCCCCACCCTTCCCCCTCTTATTTATTTATTTATTTGTTTATTCAAATTTCTATGCCGCCCTTCTCCTAGGACCCAGGGCAGCTTACAACAACAATACAATTACATGTGAGGAATTTAATAATAATAATCAACCATCCAATCCAAAAACACATTCAATTAAATCTAAAACACATACATACAACATGCAATCACAATCAAACACACAATCAACTATGGAGGCACATTCCTAGGCCCGGGGGCAGAGCACTGTTCATATGCCCCAAGCCTGTCGGCATAAATAGGTCTTCAATAATTTCCGGAAAGCGAAAGCTTCCGGTGGCTTCACCGGCGTCGCTGGACTCTCTAAGGGGAGGCTCCGTTCTCTGGGTTTGTAAAGCCGCTAACAACAGCGCTCATCAGCTGTTTGTTGCGGTGGAAAAACCCCTCTTCGGGCTAAGAAGAGGTGTAGAGCCTCAAGAGCAAGGTTGAGCCCTTCTAAGATCCCTGGAAGAAATTTTCAGGGGCAGAGAAGGTGTGCTCCCTAGGCACTTGAAACGCTCCTGCCCAGAGACGCTTCTGTCGGCTGACAGAAATAGACGTCGTGACCGCCTCTGCTTTTAAGAGAAAATAACAAAGGATTCTATACAGACGGAGTGAATACAGGAGTCCTTTGAGTATCGCAAGTATCCTGTTACTTTGTTTCTGCCTTTGTACTTACAATCTTTTCTGAATTAACATAATCCCTTCAAAATGGCGATTGCTCTTTGTTATGAATGAAAGTGAAGAAAATGAAAGTGATGAAAGTGCTGGAAAGTGAAACTGAATTCTCTCTTCTCTGCTTGAAGTGATGTTTGAGAGACTATTTAGACTGGATTTATTTATTAAACTATAATGCAACTGGATTTTAAAAGAAATTGAGAAGGGAGGAATTGGCAACTTTTTAAAAAAATCTTTTCTAGTTTTTTTTTCTTTTTCCTCTCTTTTTTTTCTTTTTAACTATGACTACGAGACAAAAGGCAGCAAGTGCGAAGGCGGCTATGCCTTCTCCAGGGCAGCTTGTAAAATCACAGTCTGCTCCTTTAGAATCTCAAGAGCCTATACAGCCTCCTCCAGGAATGCTTACAATGGAAAACTTACAGACCGCACTAACTCTTGCATTATCTTCAGTAAATGATAGATTGGATAAACTGGAGGACAAACTAGAGGAAAAAATGGCAGAACAGAAAAAAGACTTTAAAGCTATGTCAGAAGCTTCTAATTTAGAGATGAGAGAAGATATTGTAGAAGCCATCAAAGGGGTATGGGACTATACTATTGGAGTTGAAGAAAAATTGGAAAATGTTGAGCAACAGCTTGAGGAAAAATTAGAAGAAATTAGATGTGATGTACAGGACCAGGCTATTTTGACACAATTCCATCAGATGCAGCTTGCTGTTAGAATTAGAGGACTTAGAGACATACCAAATGAGAATCAAGAGGATTTAAGAAAAATTTTTATTGAAGCCTTAGCAAAATTTCTGGACGACACGGTTGAGAACGTAGCCTGGCAGATAGAACGGCTATTCAGGATGAATTCACGTATAGCTGCACAAAGAAATTTGCCCAGAGACATTGTGATATATTTTAACACAAGAAAATTCAGAAATTGGGTTCTTTCTACAGCATATAACAAACAACTATGTGTTGCTGGTCAAGAAGTACAGGTTTTGAAAGAGATCCCTCCTAAAATGTTGAGATCAAGGAAAGACTATGCTTTTTTGACGGAGGAGCTTAAAAAAAGAGAGATACAATATAGATGGGAGGTACCAACTGGACTTTCTTTGTTTTTTAAAAATAATAGATACCGTTTGACTTCTGTTGCTAAAGCGAAGGATTTTTTTGAGAATATATTGATGGCTGATAGATCTACCTCCCCAAGACCTAAGAGGGCAACGCTGGTTAAAGACATAGAATTATTGCAATCTACGGAACTTCAACTACCTCGACTAATTTCATCGGTAGTTATGGATAAAGCAGTTAAACAACCAGTGCAGTCTATTGATATTTTTCAACCTTTGGTAGTTGACAAGGCTAAAGAACCAAGGCATGCACGTGAACCTACAAAGAATATTGAACAAAGAGAAAAAACACAACCAACTCATACAAAGCAAGCTGATCTGACATCTATGGAAGCCATGGGAGCAAGACCTAAGAGGCAGGAAGTAGTGGAACGGTCTTTGCAGAAGCTTTCGCGTAAAGGTCATGTCAAATAAATATTTGACATGGAATGTTAATGGTTTAAATTCTCCACAGAAAAGGAAGAAGATTTTTCATTATTTGAAGCAATGTAAAAATGATGTAATTTGTCTACAAGAAACTCACATTAGAACTAATTATACAAGCTAGAGACCAAAGAGTTATGCATATCAAAAGAATATATGACGCTTTAATTGAAATTGATTCTGGAACTGAATTAGTTAAAGATTGTATGATTAAGTGGGAAGGTAATTTTGGACACCCAATTATGATAGAAACTTGGAAAAGAATATGGGTGAAAAATGTTAAATTTACACAAGCTCAGCATTTAAGAGAAAATTTTTATAAAATGTTTTATAGATGGCATTTAGATCCAAAAAAATTATCGCTTATGTACCCAAATATGCAACCCAAATGTTGGAGATGTGATTCTATGGACGCTACTTATTTTCACATTTGGTGGACTTGTAAAAAAATTAAGGCTTTTTGGATAAAAATATGGTGGATTCTTCAAAATATTTTGAAAAAGCGTATTGAGTTTTTACCTCAGTTATTCTTGTTGGGTATTACAAAGGACTGTACCACCATAGAGACTAAGCTGATCTTGAACTTGATTACGGCCGCAAGATTGTTGGTGGGACAATATTGGAAGACATCTGAAATACCATCTATTGAAGAATGGACACTAAAAGTTACCCATCTTGTGGAGATGGCTAAGATATCAGCATACCTGAAAAACCACTCAAATGAAGCATTTTTGATGGACTGGAAAAAATGGATTGACTATATGCAAAAGAAATATCAATTGAAAGAACTAGATTTGATATACAGATAAATAGTTATAAAATAGTTATAAAATAGTAGTTTAGCGGGGTTTCTTGCGTTCTTACTCTGTATTCACTCTGGGAAGCCTGGGGGGGGAGGGGGGAGGGAGATAATAAGTAATAGATTATGTTTCTCAACTGTAGTTGGGGGTATTAAGGGAATAGATTTTTTCTTTTTTAGGGCATTCGGGAAAACTCTGGACACCGCATTGGATGGTGAGGAAGGTGGAGTGAAGGTTAGGTATGTGTAGAGGGTTAGAGGGTGGAGATAGGGAATAGAGGTGAGTGGAGGGAAGATGTATAGAAAGGCGAAAGTATGTAGTTAGAAGGATAGAAGAGGGTTTAGGTTGTTGGAGGATGTGGTGGTGGGGGGGTTTCCGAGCAGCTATTTGTAGTGATTGTTAAATATGTTATTTGTTTGTTTTCAGTTGAGTTATTATGTTATTATGTTATAATTTTGTTAAAAGTTTTTAAAATTTAATAAAAAAATATTAAAAAAAAAATAATAATTTCCGGAAAGCTAGGAGGGAGGAAGCAGTGCGGACCTCTGTGGGAAGTTGGTTCCAGAGGGCTGGGGCAGCAACAGAGAAGGCCCTTGCCCTAGGCCCCGCCAGATGGCATTGCCTAATAGACGGGACTCGTAGGAGGCCAACCCTATGTGCCCTAACTGGTCGCTGGGATTCATGAGGCAAAAGACGGTCCCGCAAGTAACCTGGTCCATTGCCATAAAGGGCTTTATAGGTCATAACCAACACTTTGAATTGTGTTCGGAGACCAATTGGTAGCCAGTGCAGCCATTATTTTAATTTCCAAATGAAAAAATAGATTTTCTTTTCCAAGTATTTTTGTTTTCAAATATTTATTCATATCTACTGTATTTTTCCATCTATAAGACACACCCTTGTATAAGACGCTCTGGCATGCGAGTTTCTCCGCACTAGTCAGCTGTTCGGCTAAGTCAGCAAATCCGGAAGTTCGGCAGGCTGAAGATCTTACCCTCTCCCCCCCCCCCCCACAGGCATGCCCTGGGCTGTGGAAGTTACCATTATTTTTCCGTGTATAAGATACTGCACTTGTATAAGACGCACCTGATTTTTTAATAAGGTGTTTGCAGGAAAAAAATAGCATCTTATACAGGGAAAAATATGGTATATCTATGCCTATTCAGAATATCATATATTCAGATACTCAGGTATATATTTCTGAATATCATATATTCAGATACCCATGTATTTACAGTGGGGCAAAAAAGTATTGAGTCAGCCACCAATTGTGCAAATTCTCCCACTTAAAAAGATGAGAGAGGCCTGTAATTGTCATCATAGGTAGACCTCGCCTATGAGAGACAAAATGAGAAAACAAATCCAGACAATTTATTTGCAAATTATGGTGGAAAATAAGTATGTGGTCACCTACAAACAAGCAAGATTTCTGACTCTCACAGACCTGTAACTTCTTCTTTAAGAGGCTCCTCTGTCCTCCACTCATTACCTGTATTAATGGCCCCTGTTTGAACTTGTTCTCAGTATAAAAGACACCTGTCCACAACCTCAAACAGTCACACTCCAAACTCCACTATGGTGAAGACCAAAGAGCTGTCGAAGGACACCAGAAACAAAATTGTAGACCTGCACCAGGCTGGGAAGACTGAATCTGCAATAGGCAAGCAGCTTGGTGTGAAGAAATCAACTGTGGGAGCAATAATTAGAAAATGGAAGACATACAAGACCACTGATAATCTCCCTTGATCTGGGGCTCCACACAAGATCTCACCCCGTGGGGTCAACATGATCACAAGAACGGTGAGCAAAAATCCCAGAACCACATGGGGGGACCTAGTGAATGACCTACAGAGAGCTGGGACCAACGTAACAAAGGCAACTATCAGTACCGGTAACACACTACGCCGCCAGGGACTCAGATCCTGTAGTGCCAGACGTGTCCCCCTGCTTAAGCCAGTACATGTCCGGGCCCATCTGAAGTTTGCTAGAGAGCATTTGGATGATCCAGAAGAGGATTGGGAAAATGTCATATGGTCAGATGAAACCAGAGTAGAACTGTTTGGTAGAAACACAACTCGTCGTGTTTGGAGGAGAGAGAATGCTGAGTTGCAGCCAAAGAACACTATACCTACTGTGAAGCATGGGGGTGGCAACATCATGCTTTGGGGCTGTTTCTCTGCAAAGGGACCAGGACGACTGATCCGTGTACAGGAAAGAATGAATGGGGCCATGTATCGTGAGATTTTGAGTGCAAACCTCCTTCCATCAGCAAGGGCATTGAAGATGAAATGTGGCTGGGTCTTTCAGCATGACAATGATCTCAAACACACCGCCCGGGCAACGAAGGAGTGGCTTCATAAGAAGCATTTCAAGGTCCTGGAGTGGCCTAGCCAGTCTCCAGATCTCAACCCCATAGAAAACCTTTGGAGGGAGTTGAAAGTCCGTGTTGCCCAGCGACAGCCCCAAAACATCACTGCTCTAGAGGAGATGTGCATGGAGGAATGGGCCAACATACCAGCAACAGCATGTGCCAACCTTGTGAAGACTTACAGAAAACGTTTTACCTCTGTCATTGCCAACAAAGGATATATAACAAAGTATTGGAATGAACTTTTGATATTGACCACATACTTATTTTCCACCATAATTTGCAAATAAATTCTTTCCAAATCAGACAATGTGATTGTCTGGGTTTGTTTTCTCATTTTGTCTCTCATAGGTGAGGTCTACCTATGATGACAATTACAGGCCTCTCTCATCTTTTTAAGTGGGAGAACTTGCACAATTGGTGGCTGCCTCAGTACTTTTTTTGCCCCACTGTATTTCAATCTCATACAATTTATTGGCTGAGATTTTTATTTTTTTATTTTTATTTTTTGTGACTGGCAATCTTGGCAAAGTTGATCTTGGTTTAACACTCTGGATTGCCATTTTATTTATTTCCCCCTCAAATATTCTGAGATAATGTGAAAAAATAGTGGTTCTCTCCCACCTTTCTCTCTCCCTGAAACACATGTAGTCCTTGATTTACAATCATTCATTTAGTGACCATTTGAAGTTACAATGCCACTGAAAAAATGACTTATGACCGTTTTTCACACTTACAGCCGTTACAGGCATCCCCAAGGTCACGTGATCAAAATTCAGATGCTTAGCAACTGTTCATATTTATGATGATTGCATTGTCCTGGGATCATGTGATCACCTTTTGTGACATTCTGACAAGAAAAATCAATGGGGAAGCCAGATTCATTTAATATCCATGTTGCAAGCTTAACAACTGCAGTGACTCACTTAATAACTTGGTCAAGAAAGACTGTAAAATGGGGCAAAACTCACTTAACAACTGTCTTGCTTAGCAACAGAAATCAGTTGTAGTCATAAGTCGAGGACTACCTGTATATAAGCAGATTCTCATATACTGGCAGCCCGTCAGCTACAAACTAGACCAAGAAATAAAGTCCATGGAAGATTAAAGTCTTCTTTTATCTAGGCCGGCTACAGTAACATAATTTTGCAACTCTGATTCTGCCCCCCTCCCCCTCTCCTAGATACCCATGTGAGTAAAGAAATTAGAGAAGTATTCTCTCTGATTGTGCTTACATTTTACATCTCCCAGATGTGAGCTATGTTTTTCTTCTCATCCTCTTGGTGACAACTTTCCGCCCTCTTTCCCTCAAGGCTATCTGCTTTATCCTCTATAGTGCCCCCATTGCTTCCCCAAGAAGCACACCAGGTCAGAGGAAAACAATGGCAGCAGGCAGAAGCAGCTATTTATTTATTTCTATCCTTCTCTTATTGTTTTACAAATAATTTAAGGCAGGAAACATACCTACTCCTCCTTCCCCCTTCTATTTTTCCCACATCAACAACCCTGTGAGGTGGGTTGGGCTGAGAGAGAGCGTCACCCAGTCAGCTAAGGCACTATGATACTAGAACTCACAGTCTCCCATTTTCTAGCCTGACTTTAACCCCCAACCTGGCTCTCTGTTGCCACCAATTCTGCCATTGCTTCAGGATGTTGTTCTTATTGCCAGGCACAAGGGAGGAAAATGCACTATCTTGAAATACTGTGTATTTCTTACAACTAGGGAGGGCAAATATGAGAAAGAAACTCAGTGGAATAAAATTTTTGAATATGGATATCTTGATCATTAGCCAGCTTGACTTCAATAAATATGGCTAAGTTACTGAGTATGACCAAAGACTTGTAGCAAAAAGGAAGCATATATAACAGACAGTAGGGTCTATGCAGATGATACCACTCTAATGGCAGAAAGTGAAGAGGAACTAAAGAGCCTCTTGATGTGGGTGAAGAAGGAGAGTGCAAAAGTTGGCTTGAAACTCAGCATTAAGAAAACCAAGATCATGGCATCCGGCCCTCTCAATTCCTGGCAAATAGATGGGAAAGAAATGGAGATAATGACAGATTTTATCTTCCTGGCCTCCAAGATCACCTCAGATGGGGACTGCAGGCAAGAAATTAAAAGACGCTTGCTCCTAGGGAGGAAAGCTATGGCAAATCTAGACAGCATACTAAAAAGCAGAGACATCACCCTGCCAACAAAAGTATGTATAGTCAAGGCCATGGTTTTCCCAGTTGCAATGTATGGCTGTGAAAGTTGGACCATAAGAAAGGCTGAGCGACAAAGAATTGAGGCCTTTGAACTATGGTGCTGGAGAAGACTCCTGCGAGTCCCTTGGACTGCAAGGCGTTCAAACCAGTCAGTCCTAGAAGAGATCAACCCTGACTGCTCTTTAGAAGGCCAGATCCTGAAGTTGAAACTCAAGTACTTTGGCCACCTAATGAGAAGGAAGGACTCACTGGAGAAGAGCCTAATGCTGGGAAAGATCGAGGGCAACAGAAGAAGGGGACGACAGAGAATGAGGTGGCTGGATGGAGTCACTCAAGCAGTAGACATGAGCTTAAACGGACTCCAGAAGATGGTAGAGGACGGGAAGGCCTGAAGGAACGTTGTCCATGGGGTCGCGATGGGTTGGACACAAATTTGCAACTAATAACAACAATGGTCTAGTGATTAAAGCACCAGATTAGAAACCAGGATATCATGAATTCTAGTCCGACATTAGGCATGAAAGCCAACTGGATGATTTTGGGCCAGTCATTTTGTTCAGCCTAACTCATCTCAAAGGGTGGTTGTTGTGGAGAGAATAGAATAGAATAGAATAGAATAGAATAGAATAGAATAGAACAGAACAGAACAGAACAGAACAGAACAGAACAGAACAGAACAGAACAGAACAGAACAGAATAGGAATAGGAATAGGAATAGGAATAGGAATAGAATAGAATAGAATAGAATAGAATAGAATAGAATAGAATCGAATAGAATAGAATAGAATAGAATAGAAGGGACCTTGGAGGTTTTCTAGTCCAACCCCCTGATCAAGCAGGAGAACCTATCTCCAGAGGTGAGGTGAGGTGAGGTGAGGTAAGGACTATTAACCAGTGTAACAGCTTGCCTGGAGAAATCATGGGCGCTCCATCCCTGGAGATTTTTAAGAAGAGGCTAGACAGTCACTTGTCTGAGATGGTATAGGTGAGGACTATTAAGTTTCTTCTTAATTTCAGGTTGCTTCTCTCTTTGATCAGTTTCACAGTTACTGTTTTTGAGCCAGGTCTCGCCTAATCTGTACTTGTACCTTTGATTTTTCCTGCCTAAACGTAAAACTTTGCTTTTCTTCACATTGAAACTCATGTTGTTGGATAGGGCCCAATGTTCAAGTTTGTCAAGATTTTTTGGATCCTAAGTTTGTCTTCTGGGATGTTGGCTACTCCTGCCAGTTTAGTGTCATCTGCAAATTTGATGAGTTCCCCTTCAATTCCCTCATCTAAGTCATTTATGAAGATGTTGAAGAGTACTGGAACTAAGACGGAACCTTGTGGTACCCCACTGCTTACTTCTCTCCATGGACTACCATGAGGACTACTCATTGAGTATGGTTTGCCAGTCAGCTACAGATCCATCTGGGGGTGATGTTGTCTATTCCACCTTTTTCTAGCTTGCCAAAGAGTAGGTTGTAGTCTATTTTATTGAATGCCTTACTGAAATCTAAGTGTACTACGTCCACAGCCTTTTACTGGTCTACTAGTTTAGTCACTTTATCAAAGAATGAAATAAGATTGGTTTGGCATGATCTGTTTTTAAGAAACCTGTGCTGGCTACTAGTAATAACTTTGTTTGCTTCTAGTTGTTCACAGATCTGTTTTTTGATTATCTTTTCTAGGATCTTCCCAGGTATTGGTGTTAAACTGATTGGTCTGTAGTTTCCTGGGTCTGTTTTTGTTTTTGTTTTTTCATTTCTTGAAGATGGGAACCACATCAGCCCTTTTCCAATCCTCAGATATTTCCCCAGTGTTCCAGGATTTTTGAAAGATGTGGTGCAGTGGTTCTGAGATAACATCTGCCAGCTCCTTCCGAACTCTGGGATGTAGTCTGTCAGGCCCCGGTGATTTATATTCATCAAGGTGGGATAGGTGTTCTCTTACCATTTTCCTGCTTATTTTAATTTTTGTTCCTAGTTTGTCTTTTGCAGTGGGTTTTTTGGTATGTTGGACTGTAGTTTCTTTTTGTGTGAAGACTGATGCAAAGAATGAGTTAAGCAGCTCTGCTTTCTCCCTGTTGTCTGTTATTTCCTTGCCATCCTCTCTCTTTGGTGTGCCTACAATTTCCTTAACTTTTTTCTTGTTAATATGTTGGAAAAAAAACTTTTTTATTATTATCCTTGATTTCTGTTGCAAGTCTTTGTTCATTCTCAGCCTTTGCTTTCCTGACTTCATCTTTGCATGTTCTGGCTGTCTGCTGATAATAGGCCTTAATTATATGCCCTTCTTTCCACTTTTTGTATTTGTCCTTTTTGTCTTTCAGTTTGTCAGAGAGATCTTTGTGCAGCTATGCTGCTTTCTTCTTGAAATAGGAGGAGGAAGGAATATTAGGTGTGTTTGCTGCCTTTAATTATTTATATAAATAATAAATGTGGGATTGCTGGCATGCAATAGTGGTATCTCTATGGCACTGTATGCAATGGACAAAAATTGGTATTTATCTGCTTGATCCTTCTGTACTTATTTTAAGTGTAACTTCTTTCTGAAATTGATTCAGGAGATAAAAAGATAATTGGGAAAGGTACTATGGAATAGGATAGGGAGGCTGAATTAAGTAGTCATATCACTTACTGGCTCCCTCCTGTAAATCCTTCTATCTTCCGTTATCATTACAATTCACACTAGAAGTTGAATGAATGTAAAATTGACTTGTGAAAGCCATTCAGTTCAACTCATATTTATTATTCAGTAGACAGAAGGAATATTAGGTAGAATATGTAAGCAGATGGAATGAGTAAAATGGTACAAAGTTTTCAGTATCCCATATAGACCATTATTTCTCATTCACTTGAAAATGGTTAGGACCAAGTTGTATCAGTCTTCCCTTTAAATTTCTAAAGACAGCCATTTTGGTGTAGTGTATTGTGTAGTGGGTTTCAATAGGCAAGGAACAGATCAGCATGACTTAAACTAGTACTGGAGAACTGCAGGCAATTGCCTGTAATTTATACTCTAAGCCAGTGGTTCTCAACCTTCCTAATGCCGCGACCCTTTAATACAGTTCCTCATGTTGTGGTGACCCCCAACCCCCCATCCAGCTGGCTGGGGGGTATCAAAAACTTGACCCCAAAAAAGAGGAAAAAATGGGAAAGTATAGGTAGTCCTCGACTTACAACAATTCGCTTAGTGACTGTTTGAAGTTACAATAGCACTGAAAAAGTGAATTATGATCATTTTTCACACTTATGATTGTTGCAGCATCCCCAGGGTCATGTGATTTACATTTGGATGCTTGACAACTGATTCATACTTATGACGTTCACAGTGTCCCAGGGTCACATGAACAATGGCCAGCTGATCACTCAGGTTGCAGAGTACCTGTGGGGGAGGAATCTGTGGGTCTCTGGGATGGGACTGGGGTGGGTGCTTGCCTTCCTTCCCTCCTTCTATCCCCTTGTCCCTTCCTTCCTTCTTTTCTTCCTTCCCTTCACCTCCCTCTTAGTCTCTTCCGCCTTCCCTCCCTCTTTCCCATTGTCCCTTCCTTCTTTCCTTCCTTTCCTTCACCTCCTTCTTAGTCTCTTCCTCCTTCCCTCCCTCTCTCCCATTGTCCCTTCCTTCCTTCTTTCTTTCCTTTCCTTTACCTCCCTTAGTCTCTTCCTCCTTCCCTCCCTCTTTCCTATTGTCCCTTCCTTCTTTCCTTCCTTTCCTTCACCTCCTTCTTAGTCTCTTCCTTCTTCCCTCCCTCTTTCCCATTTTTCCTTCCTTCTTTCCTTCCTTTTCTTCACCTCCTTCTTAGTCTCTTCCTCCTTCCCTCCCTCTTCTCCCATTGTCCCTTCCTTCCTTCTTTCCTTCCTTTCCTTCACCTCCTTCTTAGTCTCTTCCTCCTTCCCTCCCTCTTTCCCATTGTCCCTTCCTTCTTTCCTTCCTTTCCTTCACCTCCTTCTTAGTCTCTTCCTCCTTCCCTCCCTCTCTCCCATTGTCCCTTCCTTCCTTCTTTCCTTCCTTTCCTTCACCTCCCTTAGTCTCTTCCTCCTTCCCTCCCTCTTTCCCATTGTCCCTTCCTTCTTTCCTTCCTTTCCTTCCCCTCCCTCTTAGTCCCTTCCTTCCTTTCTTCCCTCTTTATCCCTTCCTTCCTCTCCTCCCTTCCATTGTTCCTTCCTTCCTTCCCTCTCTCATTGTCCCTTACTTCCCTCCCTCTTTGTCCCTTCCTTCCTCTCCCCCCTCCGTGCCCAGGAAGGGACAAGGGGAGGGGGACAGGCTGCCAGAGGCAGAGGAGAGCTCCGCCCAGCTCACTTGCTCAGCTTTGCCAGAAAACATGCCACTTGCTAAGTTAGCAGAAGCCCCAGGATCAGCGCCGGGCTACAGCTGATTCATGCTTCTGCTAAATTAGCAAGTGGCATGTTTTCTAGCAAAGTTCAAGCAAGTTTGCTGGGCAGGAGCCAAGGAGAGCTGCTACAGCTGACCTGCTTCTTGGCTGTTCTGCAGAAGCACGGATCAGCTGTAGAGGTTCGCCCTGATCCTGGACAAGAGGGAAGGAAGGAAGGACAGAAGGGACAAGGGGAAAGAGGGGGGAAGGAGGGACAAAGAGAGAGGTGAAAGAAAGGAAGGAAGGAAGGGACAAGGGGAGAGAGGGAGGGAAGGAGGGACAAAGAGGGAGGCGAAGGAAAGGAAGGGACAATGGGAGAAGGAGGAAAAGAGGAAGAGACCAAGAGGGAGAGAAGGAAAGGAAGTTCCAGTTAGCAGAGGCTTAGCAGCCTGGCTGTCAAGGAACAAAAGAGTGCAAAGCCAAGGAGAAGAAGGTGGCGGTTTCCTCCCAAATGGGGGCTCCTTTTCTCCACCCCTTCCTTGGGTTTGTGGGGAATTTCTCATCACCAATGCTGACAGGTGTTCCTTCGAGCCCACCACGAGCTTTCTCGCCCCCTTTGCTTCTCCCCCCTGCTTTCGTGAGGATTGTGGCGCCCTTGGGAAGCCGATCGTGCTTTGAAGCTTAGGAGAGGAGGAGTCCCTTCCTCCTTCCCTCCCTCTCTCCCTGTCAAGCCGCAGCGGGCTTGACATGAACGGGTGGAGGAGGAGTCGAGGACGGGCGGGGTGGCAAAGGAGATCGCCAGCCATCGCCAGACCTTCTGGCTGACAAGTGCAAGTTCGGGGGTCGCCAGCTGATGGGCGCAGGAGTTGGGTGCTGCGGTGGCCTTCCCTTCGCTGACCTGAGTGCATGAGAAGAAGTCAATCCAGTTGCTGCACAATGAGTCTCTGGGGAGGGCGGGGCCTTGCTCTGTCCCTGCGCTCTTCATGCACCCCCTGCAGGGCACATTTGGTAGAATTCGTGCAGACTGCCACCAAGCAGCATATTTTCCACAAACAAGTGAGGTGGAGTGGAGGGGGGGGAGGGAGAGAAGGTGGTTGACAAGCCCTGCCTAAGACCATCGGAAATATGTGTTTTCCGAAGGTCTTAGGCGACCTCTGTGAAAGGCTCGTGCGACCCCCAAAAGGGTCACGACCCACAGGTTGAGAGCCACTGCTCTAAGCCCACAGGGCCTTAACCAATCATAATATTTGAAAAAAAAACCACCCAAATATGAATGTTCAAAGTTTCCCTCCAAAACAGTTGGAGTTAACAGTCAGGGTCATTTAAAGGTTAGTTTCATTTTAGCTTCACAAGCAATTGGAGTTAAGTTAGTTTCACTTTAGCAGGAATTAACACAACTTCATATATATTCAATACATAACATAGTGGTTTAGGTGCTGGCACAGAAACCAGGAGACCATGGGTTCTAGTCCTGCTTTAGTCATGAAAACCAGCTGAGTGATTTTGGGCCAGTCACTCTCTCTCAGTCCAACTTGCCTCACAGGATTGTTATGGTGGGGAAAGTAGAAGGTGTGCAGGATATTTGCCGCCTTGAGTTATTTGTAAAAATAATAAAGGCAGGGTAGAAAAAAATAAAATAAATTCAGAGATGATCAATGGGAAAATATCCATAAAGGTAAAATAAAATGAACAGGTGACGGCAAGCTAAAAAATAGAGGTTAAAAACTACAATATCTTTCCATGTTATACTGTATTCTGGGGATTCAAAGCTAAATCATGGAACATTGAGTGTAACAACACTTCTGTAGACAAAAAGTGGCATTTCTAGACAGGAACAGTGGCTGCTACTTTTAAAAAGGGTTTCTTTAATAAAATCTGAATGTCCAAGTAGTGAAACACTGCAATTTTAACAGCAAATCATATATTTTTCTTAAGTTCGGGAATGTAACAGGATAACAGAATCTCATGAAAAATTAAAATTTCATATTTGAGGATCAAAGTCTTAAAAAATATAGAAGTTTTGGGACATGGGGGCCTGAACCCAGAGAAAATTAGTTCTCAATTCCCTGTTAATTCACATGAGAGGAGATGAATCAAGATTAAGATAAAAATATTTATTTCATAATATTTATATAATTAAATCTGGATGGAATCTTTCTCCCTAAAATATGAACTCTGTTTATTTATTTATTTTTAAAATCTTCTGAGCCAGTAGCTTTGGTAATTATAGGCCATTCTCAAAAGTCCTTACCCCTATAGAAGTAAGCAAAGGAGGGTGGTCTTAGTGACATAAAGAAAGAGGGAAGAGGGAAACAAATCACAGCCCAGGGCTATCACCTCTCAGAGTGATTTTTCACCATTGACAAAAGAATTTTGCCTAAGGCCACTAAGCTGACACCTGCCAAGCTCTGGTTTTTGCCTTGACTTTACTCGTTGATCCAAATACATTTCTGAAATTAATTTCCCCTCCTTCTCACCTCTGGGGACTGAAGACTCAGAGAGGAGTTCTAGAGCCTACACGTAGAAAAGGGTGTTTTCTTTGAAAAAGAAATATTTCAGTCATGGCACACTGTGGCATCTGGAATTCTGTGGTCAGATAAGAGGCAGCTTAGCCCACAAAAAGAATGGGAGCTTAGTAAATGTCTCCCAAGGGACCCACCTTAGTGAGGCTATAAATGTGAAGGGGGAGAAATGTTGTTTCAGACTTGCAAGATTCTGTTATTGTAAACTTATAATAAAGATAGTGTTAATACTTGTGGTTGAAGCTTCTTGTCCGGACTCGTTATCCTTTATCCAAGTCTTTGGGGTATGGATTTTGAGCAAGAATAAGCCTTTGGTCTTCTTCTCATCCTCCCTCTCTCTCCCTCTTCGTCTCCCTCCCTCTTTCTCTCTCTCTCTCTCTTCCTCTCCCTCTCTCCCTCTCTCTCCCTCTCCCTCCCTCCCTCTCTCCCTTTCCCCCCCTTTAATGTTTCAACCAAGCAGGTCATTAAAATCTGTAGATTCCTCTTCCTTCCTCCTCTAAGAAGCTGAGGCCACAATGAAAATCCACCTGTCTGGTTTCCTGTTTTCTGAGACCATGTAAGACATATACTGTCATATATCTATTCCTCCCCATTTTTCCTCCCAGAAGGAACTATAAAAGATACCACTACTCCTGCCCCTCTCTAGAAATGGGTTGCCTATTTTAGTAAGACATACCTTATTCATGTATTCTTTTTTAAAAAATAGCCCAGATTTAATTAAAAATAAAAATCAGAAAGATTAGCTGCAACATAATCAAGATAATAATAGACAGAACCAAGGTGGTTTCTAACAATTCTTCAGTGGGGATGATCGCAGCAACATGGTTAAAGGAAGAAGCAGTAGTAATGACATTTTATTGCATGTATATCAATCACAAGAACAAGACAAGGAATTATCTAAGTTGAATTTAACCAGGCTAGCAGTAGCTATAAAAGTGATTCTTGATATCTTGAATTTCTGCTGTCTGAAGTGTTTTCTTAGAAAACATTAAGGGAGACAGAAAGTTAGATCTGATATATTACTCTGCCTTTTTTTTGTTGTTTTGAAAGATTTAGCTCCTGTCAAAATTGAACAATTTATGTTTATTTGCCTGAACGCATGTAGGTCTGCACCAAAAGAGCATCTGTTCTTCTGTATTTCTTCTGTATTTCTTCTGCATTTTACATAGGAAAAGGAAAAGGAAAAAAATAATTTTTCCCAAGTGGTTTGACTAGGCTCTCCCTCCATTCTCTAAAAGGGTTTCAGAAAGCATATAAAAGTAATAAGGATTTTTTAAAAGACCCCCGCATTTATTATGACACAATTATTATGATTATTTATCGGATGTAGTATTAGTCATTCTAGACAGTGCTATTTCATTTGTCCCCTCATTGCTTCTTGTAAAAAGCACCTTGGCTTAATGTCTATGGAGATTCTCAGTCATCCAGGTCATACTGTATAGTTATCCCAAAGGTGCTTTTTCAGGAGGCAACTGGACTTCCTCGTTTTTCTTTGAAGACGTTTTGAATTGGATGAGAAGCGAAACGTCTTCAAAGAAAAAGAAGAAAGTCCAGTTGCCTCCTGAAAAAGCACCTTTGGGATAAGCACTCGGCTTAAATCCCAGTTACCTTTCTTGTTACGTACCGTATCTGTCTCTTTCTCCTTTCTTCAAAAAAGACTGTTTCTCTTCCTCCTCCTCATTCTCACCAACAAATCAATTATTTAATCCAATCATATTTTTTTTTGATCCTCATTTTAAGGGAGAGTTTTAAACATTTTTAAAGAGCCAGGGGAAGAAATTATTATTCCTTCCTTCCTTCCTTCCTTCCTTCCTTCCTTCCTTCCTTCCTTCCTTCCTTCCTTCCTTCCTTCCTTCCTTCCTTCCTTCCTTCCCAATATCTACAGTCACCCATCTCAATCCAGTTGCTTCTCTTCTCCATACAAAAAGAGAGATAATGGAAGCAAATGGACTTTTTTTTTTCCAAAAAACCCCCCCAAAACTTAAAATACATGCCTTTTTCTCCCATTCTCCTACCTGGACTGATAAAGGCTATAAAGATCTGCAAATGTATTTATTTTCTTATTAATTTGCATCCCACTTTACTATTCAAATGAATATTCATGATGGATAATTACAATTCAAAATGCAAAATTAGCAGAAGACAGTGAAGGAGAACCTGGCCTGATTTTCACAGCTCTTTTTCCCCCCCTTAGGTGTTTTCTAATTGATCCAGACTCTTTGGTGTTTTTTTACCTGAAATGTATATATTGTGTTTTTGAAATCCTGATTTTAAACAGATATTGTGTTTTTAATTTCAGTTTTAATTATTGTTTTTAGTCATTCTGCTTTTTAATAGAAAAAGTGAAGAACCTTATCATTGTTGTACTCATCATCATCATCATCATCATCATCATCATCATCATCATCATCATCATCATCATCATCATCATCATCACATTTTCCTCCCAGTATCTTCCCAGATGGATGTGCAGCTTCTCTGCCTACAAAGCATTTCTCCACTCCTGAGCTGGAAATTTTTCCTAAGGCATGCTTTTTTTTTCAAATTGAAACCATTGAGACTTGCTCCTAACTAAGCGTATTTAGAATTGCCCTTTTATTTGCCATTAACTTTTCCTGGATCCTAGTCATGGGCTGGGGATTCCTGGGGGAGACTGGAGACATAAAACCCAGCCAGTTTTGAATGGTGCAGAAGCATTTGCCTTAGTGCTGAACTACATAACCATGACTATGATCCTGTTGGATAAATTTACTTCATTTGTGACATTTGTCACTGGGCCAGATTCTAGTGAGGCATATAATGCTGCCTCCTTAACTTTGTCTGATCTACATTGATTTATCTAAACAGAAGATTTGGCTGCAGACCTCCATTCCCGGCTAATGCTGTCACTGTTTTATCCATACCTTTTCCCCATCTGTTTAATCCACAGCTTGTGTCAATTTCTTGGCTGGTCCTGGATTGTTAGAAGTGTTTGGGAAATACATGTCTGCAAGAGTAGCAGGTGATCTGTGTAGATAGAGCTCAAAGAAGAAGTTTCCAAGATACTCAGCCTCAAAAAGACAGTTTTCCAAGTCAACTAAGGGTGAAGAGAAGCACTAAATTTTTAGAACAATGGGACCCATTCTTAAGGAGCCTGCAATTGCAGCACAAACACAATTTTTCTTCCTCTTCCGGGACAAATTTGTGAGGGAAGCCATACCTCCTTTCTCTACTCTGGAGATGATTTGCTTTTTTTTTTTTTTTGCAAGAATTGGGAAGGAAGGTATCACATGTATCACAATGGCTTCCCTCTGCCGCAGGCTTTCACAAATTTATGAAATTTAAATGAAATGAGATGAAGAGAAAATCTGTAAATCAACATGTGGATATATAGAACACTGATATATGGAACATAATATAATAATAAGTTGTATATGCTTCTTTAGGTAACTGGCTGATCTTTTTTTTACCACCAGGGTCCATCCTTCATTCTTTAAAAAAATCACTTAAAAAAAAGGAAATAGAAAATTGGCATGCTGCATAGCCAATTACTAACATTTAGAATTATCTTCATTTATAAACGTGCTTCTGAGGTTACGTATGCCCTCAAAGAAAAAATGGTGGGTAGCTGCAGCCTTGTGCTTTTATTGGAAATGTGCCCACTGAAATGGGCAAATGAGGCTCCTTATTGGAGAGCATCAAAAGAATATCTGAATATCTGAAGCAACATGAAAAGTGTGCCTTTTGATGCAAGCCATCACTGTATGGTCCCAGACTTAGTATGGCAGTCCTAGGTAGAAATGACCAATGGAATAGTATAATGCTGCAATGGCAATCATTCATGAGCATCTGTGGCATGTTTTCAAAATTTTGCAGGTTCCTACCAGCTCCAACTGTGGGACAATTTGTGAAGATGAAAGCCCATTTAGAAAGAATAGAGGACACCTAATCAAGACCAAGGGAATTGTGCCTGAAAGTCGGGTTTTAATCGCCTCTGTGTTATTTATTTACCTTTATTATATGCTTTTGTTTTCATTATTATGTTAGTCCTGACATGGCCACTGTAGAAGTGATATTTTGTTTTGGCTGCATCATGGAGGAAAAAGCTACCCTTCTCCTCTTAATCAGCTAACCCTGCACCTGCTCACTCTTTCTGCCTCCCTCCTTCTCGACTGCCCTTTCCTCTTTGAGATGGGAAGTACAATTACACATATTCCATATTGCTTTATTTGACCAAAGAGAGGGCCACCAGATCAGAGTAGCCACACAGAAAGTTCTGATTTTTGGCATCTCAGATAACATAGCAGGACCAAAAAGAGAATGTCTATGTAGTGGAAATGGCAATTCTATAAAGGATTCCTTGACTTACAACCACAATTGAGCCCAACATTTATGTTGCTAAGTGAGACATTTGTTAAGCGAGTTCTGCCCCATTTTACGACTTTTCTAGCTATGGTTGTTAAGTGAATCATTGCAGTTGTTAAGTTAGTAACATGGTTGTTAAGTGAATCCGGCTTCCTCATTGCTTGTCAGAAGGTCACAAAAGCTGTTCACATGACCCCCAGGACAATGCAACTGTCATAAATGTGACCAGTTGCCAAGCACATGACCATGGGGATGCTGCAATGGTCGTAAGTGTGAAAAATGGTCAGGAGTCACTTTTTTCAGTGTCGTTGTAACACTGAACGGTCACTAAACAAGCTGTTGTAAGTCAAGGACTACCTATATTGTTTTCTACAATTATATCAGCTGAATAACAGAATAAAAAAAATGCAAAGAATAGATGCTCCTGGATGTCAACTGCATCAATCCTTAGGCACAAACCCAAACAGTCAAGAGATACGCTAACCTAACAAACTGAGCCAACACATCCATTTTGTCTCTGCTTTCACCCACAATTCAGGTCAACAATCTATCCCCTCTATAATTATTAACCCACCAATTCTATACAGGTGACATAGTGCAGGTCTAAATGTCCCCTCCTGTGTCCTAGACCCCACCCAAAAGGATCCATCCCAAGAATATCCACCTTGCTAACCTCGTCTACCTCCCCCCATTAGAATCATCCATTCATGTAGGAATGGAAGCCCTGTAAAATGGCGTCTCTAATGTGGAACTCTTGTAGGCAGTCCAGAAGGATACCATGGCAGTGAACATCCTTAGGGTAAGAGGTTTAATAAAACAGTACACTTTTCCCATCCAGCTCACAACAAAGGACATATCTATAGCAACAGCACTTACATACTGCTCCATAGTGTTTTACAGTCCTCTCTAAGCAGTTTTCAGAGTCAGCATATTGCCCCCAACAATCTGAGTCCTCATTTTCCCAATCTGGGAAGGATGGAAGCTGAGTAAACCTTGAGCCGGTCAGGATTGAACTCCTGGCTATGGGCAGAAGTAGCCTGCAATACCTCATTCTAATCACTGCGCCACCAGGCCTCATCCATCAAGTAACTCTTTCCATCCCATGCAGAATCCAGACAGAAACAGATCTAGATAATTACACTTCCACTAGGGCACTCTATAACTGACACCCCATCGATTCCAAGACAGATGCCAGTCCTTTGAGATAATCCAAGTCAGGATACAAACTCCACAAGAATGTGAGGATTCTACAGTATTAGGATGTCCTCTAAGAGCAGAATCTCGAAAACCTAAATGGTTTTCCCTTCCCTTCCTCTTGTGAGCTGAGGAGGACAGCATTAGGCCTTCTCTGCAGGCAATAAGGAGAGTCAAAAAAGATGGTGGTCACTGAGTGGCTTTCAACAATGGAAGCATTTGCTTATCCAAATCTGATTAATTATGACAAACTGGTTAGTTATAAAGACATTTTAGACAAAGAGGGAAAACTTAAAGACAGGCAAACTTTACAACTACAAGGTATTGACCTGACGTGATCCTATTTGCAAATTCAAACAAGATACGAAAAAGATATAAAATCGACAGGTTTTTTACAAAGAACTGATCCTATTAGATAACATTTTGTTAAAAACAGATGAGAATTTGATTAGAAAACTCTATAAATTTCTTTTAAACTGGAAGATGGAAGAAGAACAAGTGAAAGAAACAATGATAGTATGGGCAAAGAACTTTGGACATTCTATAGATTTGGAAGACTGGCAAAAACTTTGGGATAAAAATATTAAACTTACAAAAGCGGTAGCATATAAAGAAAACTTATATAAGATGTTTTATAGATGGCATATGACAACAGTTCGTTTAGCAAAAATGTTTAAAAATGTTTCGGATATTTGCTGGAAATGTAAACACAGCCAGGCACTTACTACTATGCCTGGTGGATATGCCCTATCACTAAGAAATATTGGTCTAAGATCCATAGATGGTAGGAAAAGATGATGAAACTACAGATAGAATTTAAACCGGAATTGTTTTTGTTAGGAATGTTAAGACCTAATTATGGTAAAGAGAATGATTATTTGATATTGCATGTCTTAACTGCTGCAAGGATAGTATTTTCCCAATTTTGGAAAAATGAGAATTTACCATCTAATAAGATTATAATTACTAAAATTTTAGAGTGTGCAGAAATGGATAGACTGACATTAGAAATGAAGGAAAAAGATGATTCAATTTATTTTAGAACTTGGGAAAAATTTTATCAATGGTTAGAGACACGTTAGAACTTGAAGGATTCAATGTTTTAGAAGAGATGATTGATTTTTAATCGAGTTCTAACTAACATTTTGATGATATGATTATTTTTCCTGATTTACTGATTCTCATTTGTTACTTTTGATTGTTATGATTTTTTGAGATTTTATTAGCAGTGTTTACTTAATAGATCAACGTATTTGTTAACTAGGGTAATTATTTTTAATATGTTATAGTCTAAGCTCTGGTAAAAATGGTTGAATATGATATTTACTCATTATTGGGAGAGGGGCGGCATATAAATAAAATAAATAAATAAACAAACAAACAAACAAACAAACAAATAAATAAATAAATAAATAAATAAATAAATAATGACCCGGACGGTAGCTTGTTTGTTGAAATATGTGATTGTACCTATCCTTACTTTACCCTAATTCCTTATTCCCTTCCCCTTTCCTTCCACCCCTTCCTTACCATACCTGTATGTTCCTATTTTTCCTTATCTATATAAACTTAGTAAAATTTTGTTTTAAAAAAAAAGATGGTGGTCACAACCATGTGAAGATAGCCCTGTCCCCTTTTTTTACATGTGACAGGATGCATGTAAAAAAGAGCAGAATTTCAGTCATGCTGTGGGGCCATCTTGATTTTTTTTTTTAAATCCCTCTCTCCAAAACAACTTTGGCAGACAGGAAACTCTTTTCCTTCTCCATTGCTACAGACTTAGGTTACATGAAGGAAATTTTATTTTTACCTGAAAATAATAGTGTTCCTCTCTATTATTAACCAATGTTGGAATATAATAATAATAAGGATTCCTTTGAGTCAGAGAAGAGAACTGGTATCTTCAGGGACATATCCATGTGGTTTTCTTGACAGTTAATACAGAAGTGATCAATAGGTACTTCTTGACTCTCAACCACAACTGAGACTAGAAATTCCATCATAAGTCATTGTGGTTTTAAGTTGAGTTCAATCTGATTTTTATTCACAATATTTACAACGGTCATAAAACTATTCCCTTGATTGTTAAGCAAATCTAGATTCTTAAATGGATATTTCTTTCCAGAAATCAGCAAAAATAGGTTGCATATCATGATCATGTGACTACAGGACCCTGCGTAATTTCAAGCCAGTTGCCAAGCACCTGAATTGTGATCACATGACTATGGGGGTGGTGACTGTTATAAGTGCAAATACAGGTTATAAGTTTTTCAAGGCTGCCCGAACTTTGAACCATTATTAAACTAATGGTCATAACTCCAGGACCTCATGTGCAGCCTTGGGTTTCTTATCCCAATACTATCCAAGCACAACCTTACTTAGTTTCTGAGCCTACATGAGGCTGGCCAGGTGCTGTCTCCTGCTGAGTCATCCTAAAGTTTATTTAAATATTGGCTTGAATAGGTCACATTTGAAAAGAAATGGGAAGGATAATGGGAAAGAAAACCTAAGATTTGTTTTTTAGAATTCTTACATAAAGTACTAACTGCTTTCCTCCTTTGTGATCCCAGTTTTTATGCTTTGTGCTAAGATACTTTTGGGAATCAATACATTTGTTTTTAGCTATGTTAAAGTTGTAAAGCACCTTCGTCTGGGCTCTAGAAG
The DNA here is from genome assembly GCA_034064705.1 of Bothrops alternatus. Taxonomy (NCBI): domain Eukaryota; kingdom Metazoa; phylum Chordata; class Lepidosauria; order Squamata; family Viperidae; genus Bothrops; species Bothrops alternatus. The sequence continues at coordinate 208,642 of JARGCV010000031.1, read as the reverse complement.
TGAATAATCTGTATAAGGAAATACCTGTCACAGAAACAGGATCTTGGAGTTCTAGTGGATAATCACTTAAATATGAGCCAGCAGTGTGTGGCAGCAGCCAAAAAAGCCAACGCAGTCCTAAGTTTCATTAACAGAGGGATGATAGAATCAAGATCACACAAAGTATTAGTAATGCTTCATAAAGCCTTAGTAAGATCATATTTAGAATACCACACCTAGTTTTGGTCACCAGATTATAAAAAAGACGTAGAGATTCTGGAGTGCAGAGTGTGGAAAAGAGCAGCAAAGATGATTAAGGGAGCTGGAGGCTAAAACATATGAAGAATAATTGCAGGAATTAGGTTTAGTCTAGTGAAAAGAAGGACTAGGGCTGACATGATAACAGTGTTCCAATATTTGAAGGGCTGCCACAAAGATGAGGGGTTCAACCTATTTTCCAAAGCACTTGAAGGCAAGACAAGAAACAATGGGTGGAAACTAATCAAGGAAAGAAGCAGCCAAGAACTAAGGAGAAGCTTCCTGACAGGGAGAACAATTAATCAGTGGAATGGCTTGCCTTCAGAAGTTGTGGATGCTCCATCACTGGAAGCTTTTAAGACTGGACTTTGAAAGTAATACATTTGGCAGAAATGGCGAAAATTTTGGCATATTTGAAGGACCGCTCAAATGAACAATATATGATAGACTGGAAACAGTGGATAGACTATATACAAGAAAAACACCGATCAAATAAAATGTATCTGGCGTATAGTTGAGGCTTGATGTGAGGAGTGAAGAATGTTTACCAAATCAGACGTTTACAAAGACTAATACCTAATGTTGTATTATATGTTCTATGATGATTGCTTCTTAATATGATCTTATGTTTAATGTTGATTGCGTTAATACTGAAAAAGTGTAGTGAATTTCTACCTCAGGTTATTGAATTTCTACCTCAGGATCTTTTGTTAGGGATCATAAAAGATTGCACTACCAATGAGACGAATTTAATTCTGAAATTGGTCACAGCAGCTAGACTGCTGGTGGGACAATACTGGAAGAAGCCAGAAATACCACCTACTGAAGAGTGGACTTTGAAAGTAACACATTTGGCAGAAATGGCGAAAATTTAGGCATATTTGAAGGATCGCTCAAATGAACAATATATGATAGACTGGAAACAGAGGATAGACTATGTACAAGAGAAACACCAATCAAATAAAATGTATCTGGCGTATAGTTGAGGATTGACGTGAGGAGTGAGGAATGTTTACCAAATCAGACGTTTACAAAGACTAATACTTAATGTTGTATTTCAGGTTCTATGATGATTGCTTCTTAATATGATCTTCTCTTAATATGATCTTATGTTTAATGTTGATTGTTTTAATAAAAATTTTTTAAAAAAAAGATGAGATTGGACAGCAACTTGTCTGGAACGGTCTAGGTTCTCCTGCATGAGCAGAGGGTTGGAGTAACCCCAAGGTTACTCAGTTATTCTGAACATTTGATAAGTCTAAACATGCTAATAATATACAGTAACAGCAATAACAATAAACATTTTTCAAACACACAATCTCTCTTCTACAAATATTTTCTCCCTTTTATTTCACCTTTTATTACAGAAAGGAATAGCCAGTGAAAAGTGCTCTTAGAAATCTTTATTTTTATTTTGGAGGTTAATCATTGTTAATCATAAATATTTTGCCTGGATTGTTTAATCGCTGGTGGCAGGAGAATCTGGAAAATTGTGTGGGCCTTTTATCTTTCATAGTTGCACTGATCTAACCCTAATGAGTTTCAGTAATTTTCGGAACTCCAAGGATAATGATTCAGAAACTAATTAGTGCATTCCATAAACAGGATCATGTGGAATTAATCGGAAGAGGTAGACGCCAACCCTCTCCTTGTAGCATTAAGCATTCTGGTTAATCTAAGCAAGAGCAACGGTGCTGCCATGTATTTCTTAAAGCTTCAGTGCTTCTGACACAACCCGGAAAGCACCCAATAGATCAAATGAGGAGGGCCATGCTCACCCCTATTCATGTCTGGAAGCTCTTTTTAGAAGCAGCATAGTATATTCTATAGCTTTAGACTTCACAAAGAGAACACATGCATATGCCCAGCCTAGCCAAGAGTGCCCTCTTCTGTGTTTTGTTCTCAATCTTCTATATATGTTATTTTAGACTGATCTACATATTTAAAAAAGCTAAAATATGGCAGGACCTCTTTTTAAGCAATGTTTTGGGTTGAGCTGCCTTTCTATGTTTTCCCAGTGCTTATATAAATGTTTAAAGGGAAACCTAAAAGTGTAAATGTAGCAAGTTCACAAACATACATGTAGCCTGTTGAAGAACCAAGTTTATAGAGTGTCCCTGCTGAACATGTGCCTGAATTCACATATTATATTAAGTTCAGATGTTTAAAATCCTGGTGGGTGGAACAGGCAATGGTAACTTAGCTTATATTTGCTTTTTCTCACAATCTAATTTCAGTTCCAATTGTTATTGGAACCTTGAAATTCAACTGAATTATGCATCTCTTTTGGAATTTTAAAATTATTTTAATGTTTTATTTTCCTTCCCCCCTCCCCTTTTGTAGCTTTCACATTAGTGAAATAAATGAAGCTTTTTCTCTTGTCTCTTAGTGAAACTAAAAATGGGATGCATGTACTATCTTGCAACCAATGTGAAATACATATAAATGTAGCAAATATTCTCTTATGAATAAAATAGGTTGGCTGGGAGGCATGTATGTCTTGCAGTCATGTACAAATATTGTTAAAAATAATGACACCGTTTGTTTTCTGGCTCAAGAGGCTGATAAACTGATAAATGATGCTCTATGAAATGGTGGCCATGAAGGAGTAAATTCACAATGAATCATGTTCCCCACTACCCTGGGGGGAGGGGGAATTACTAAGCTGATTTGTGAGCTGATGTTGCCCTTTAATGTGGTTTCCATCAAAGTTTTCATAAAATTCATGACTCTGGCTCACTTCCATGACTGTGTCCTTGTGCTTTCTTCTTGAAAACAACTTGTTTATAATGCTCCAAAAGAACCCTACTGTGATCTTGCAGAGGAAACTGTGACGTTAGGAACTCACACAAGAAGTATACAAATTCCACATTATATGCTCGGGAGTTCCTGACTTGCAACAACATTAAGGCTAATGTTCCTAAAATGGCTCTGATGTGAAAGCTGCTTCTCTTGTAGCCTGTAAAACACATAAATGATGTTCTCCATGTGTGAAGAAACATGGAAATGACATCTGGGAAATGAAGCCAGAAACAGCCAAGGGACCCCTTTCATTTGATCAGACATGAAATCTCTACCTAAATTCTCCCAGCATTACTAAAAGCTTCTTCATCATCTTGCATTACAAATCTACACATTTCCAAATTTGGTTATATCCTACAAAAGAAATCAGTCTTTTTTTTTTCATTTAAAGAATCCATTCTCTATATATATACCCATCCCTTACACACACACACACACACACACACACACACACACACACACACACACCACACAAAAAACACACACACAGATTTTCCTTGGTGATAAAATTGTCAGATGCTGTGTCACAGTAAAAAGATCTGATACATCTAGTTGTGTCAGCTAAATATTGGTGCTGGGGGACATTGGATGCAAAGAAGAAATTTCCTCAACATAATGGAGCTGTGATTACTCCCCCAAGAGCGTTCAGCATTGGCTTTCCAATAAAAATCAAGTGGTCTTAATTGGATCCACTCAGAACATGGCACAGAGATATTTTTTCGCAGGCTTGTTTGCTCCTGTTTTTGTCTTTTGCAAATTTTGGGATGCAAACACAGCAAGCCATCTGTCTCCCTCAGTCTCTCTTTTGCAGCTTTGCCTTTGTTTTTCAGGTACATTTTCCATTTCCGCACTTATTCTCCATTTGGCTTTCAGTTAATCATCCCAAATCCTAAATTTAGAGTGCATTTTATATCCTTGCCCAAAATTCACATTAGAGCATTAGACCGATTGCTTTCTGTTTGCCCTTTAGACCAGGGGTCCCCAAACCCCGGTCCGTGGACCGGCACCGGTCCACGGCACGCCAGAAACCGGTCCGCGCAAACAAACAAAGCCCCATCTGCGGGATGCAGGCAGTACATGAAACCACGCCTCCTCTGGTCTGCAGAAAAACCTCTCTCCGTGGAACCAGTCCCTGGTGCCCAAAAGGTTGGGGACCTCTGCTTTAGACTTAAAGGGACTCAAACTCTTCTTTGTGCTGCTGACCTAAGCATTTAATTTTAATTCTTCTTTTTGGCTGTAATTGACTAATGGACTAAAAGAGGTAATGCACTAAGAATGGACCAGACAGAAGGTAATGATAATGATCCAATTACTTTCCTCCACGACAAGCTCCATTTTCCAGAGAGAAGATCCCAGGTCAGAAACAAAAATCAGCTCAGAGCATGTACCGGTCTCCGAACAAACCATAAACTTAACATACAAGAACTGCCCAAAATGGTACTTACTTCTACTTTATGTAAGCGTTTAGGCAGCAGCAAGAACACACACCATTCCCTCCCTCCAAAAAAGAAGAAGCTAAGCGAACAAAACAATAAAAAACAAAAAAGAGAAGGAAAACCATAATTAATATGGGTAATGAAACAGATGTAATGAGAATGACTTAACAAAATGAATGAAAATATAATGAATGGAGAATAAAATAAAGTTGTTAAGAATGGAGGCACATGCACACACACGCGTGCGCGCACACACGCACAAACACACATGGAACATTGCTGTTCTTTCCTTCAAAATCTCTGGGTAGCTGTGGGGTGGCTTTGTTCCTTCTCTGAAGTAAGTAAACAATTCTTAGATTGCCATCTGGTTCCTGTAAGCTGCCTTGAGTTACTCTTCTGTGTTCCCCTCCTGCAATTATGGAAGCATAACTACTAAAAATGTGTGGTTCAATGAATTCCTGAGGTTGGTGAGGTTTTCTTTGTTTTTGTCTTTTACTATTATCTATTTACATTAATTAATTCCTTCTTTGCTGAAGTTATTTACTTCAAGTGTGTATAATTTAGGATGAGATGACTAGGGGAACAAAAAAAAAATTATAAGATGTTATCCTTCGACTTTGCTGAAAGTCAAGTCTAAATACAATTGTGCTCCCAGGTTGATTCAGGGAAATGGACAGTATAATAGACATCACAGACTTATATTGTGAAATGGACTCTTTGTTCAGCTTTTGGTATTGCAGCTCTTCTTTTTCCAGAAAGGAATTCTTTGGGCCTTTACTGATTAAATAAAAAAAAACAACACACAAATTAATCCAGACTCCTGGAAACTATGAATGTCCTAAGGGCAAATACATTATAAATGCATTAAACAATGTATGTCTGATGAAATTTTGGAACGCTCATCATTTGCTGTGGATATAACATAGTTTAGAACAGGGGTCCTCAACCTCTCCAGTATCTGTCTACCAGCGGATACTCCTGATTTTTCAAGCAACAACAGAGGCCTGTTGAAAGTCCCCTTTTTTGAAATGCAAAGAGTGTGGAGAAAACACCAGGCTTTCTCACTAGTGGGCTCGATTATTTTAAATTCTCTCTGCCTTGATGTACATTCACCTCTCCCCTTCCCAAGTTGTACGTTAAAATGGTCTTATTCCATTGTGCCTTTGGCCCAAGCTTAATGAAGTCCCCCTGATACTTTATAATAGCAATGTCACATTTCTATTATATTTTTATTATGTCTATACTGTAGTCAGGTCTGTTTGAATTGCTTTCGTTCACTGCCTAGAGTCAGTCAGTAAATAAAGGTCTCACATCATCCCAACCAGTATGATCACTGGCTATGCCATTTAAAGATATGGGAAAGGTATACTGGTTCACAGGGGAGTATACTATTGAAAAAGGTTGCTCAGGAAGATGGAACGTGTCTTATGATGCAACTTTCTGATCACCCTACCCTGTTTCAAACAAGCATTCATAGCATGAAGTAAACCCTGATCTGGATCAATCACCCACAATATCCCCATTACCACTGGAAAGCAGATACCAAATTGATCTGGAAGTGGTCAAGACAGTTTTTATTCCAAGAAAACTCTATCCAAAGAAAACAGCATTATTACTGTGGAAGAATGCTTGGCCCTGGTGAGTTAATGAAGCAGGAAAGAAGATAGGCCAGCTATTACAAAAGGGAATCACCCTAATACTGTATGTGTTGAAGTTAATGCTTCAATGCAATGCTGGATCTAATAATAATAATAAACTGGCAGCTGGGATTTCAAATGTTGTGTATATAATAATCATATCAGAAGACATCTGGAGCACCACTTGAACACCATCGGCACTGACAGAATTACCATCAGTCAATTGCAAAAGGTAGCTTTTCTTGGAACAGCTTACATCCTGTGATGATACATTTAATTCCATCCTACAAATCTGCCTATCCCAGGTCCTTGGGAAGGACTTGATAAATGGATAAAAATGCAGATCCTGTTTAAATATCTGGCTGATTGTGTGACAAACCATAATAATAATATATGTATGCATGTATGCATGTATGCATGTATGCATGTATGCATGTATGGATAGATAGATAGATAGATAGATAGATAGATAGATAGATAGATAGATAGATAGATAGATAGATAGATAGATAGATAGATAGATAGATAGATAGATAGATAGATAGATAGATAGATATAACTGGCAAGTTACCAAACACCCCTTGGCAAGGGATTGTTCCTTGCAACCTTCTCTAGGCAACAGGCCCACTTCCAATCCAAAAGATATGTGTGAAGCCATTCAGTACTTTTATCTTCTAATAATACCAAGGGGAGGCTACATGGAGCTCACAGGCATTATATATGTGAAAATGCTATTACACTTTGTCTCTTTCCAGTTTGCCATCTTCCCATGTTATTTTGTTTTTTGCTACAGCAAATACTTGGAGATTCTGCAGGCACTGTTATCTAATCCTCCCTGGAAGATACACTTCAAAAAAATCCATCCTAAATTAGTCTATGTAATAAGATTTCCAAACTGCACTGGAATCTTGCAATTTTGGTTTCTGTATCTGTACAAATGTGAATGGAGCTTAGAAGTGTATCCCATAATAGCAGGGAGAGGAATGCTAAGGAGGACCAGAATATGAAGAGAAAACATAGTTTGGTTTATTGCATTGAAACGATCTCTAAAGAAATCTTTGAGCACTAATGCTGCTCCTACAAAGCTATTATGGCTTAACATTGTACCATTTTGACTTCTTTGACAAATTTTTATTTAAAAGAGTCTGGCCTTGTGTTCTCTGTGTGAACCATAACAATGTGAAGTGTTCAACAGCACGTAAAAAATAGTAGACTATCACAATCCCTTAAGAATCTAACTTAACAAATCTTCATCATTATTAATGCAGAGTCATATTCTGTCTTCTTTAAGAATGTTTATGGAGATTCTCAGTTGTCCAAGGCATGGTTGCCCCACAGGTGCTTTTTCAAATGGCAAGTGGACTTCGTTTTTCCTTGAAGATGTTTCACTTCTCATCCAAAAAGCTTCTTCAGTTCTGACTGAATTGACAGTTCAGAACTGAAGAAGCTTCTTGGATGAGAAGCAAAATTTCCTCAAGGAAATGTCCATTTGCTTTTTGAAAAAGCACCTTTGGGATTTCAGAATGTCCTTCTTCCTATTAGCCCTATGAGGTAGACCTGATCAGAAAACTGACTCCATAAGAAGGTTACACCTAGACTTTATTAAGATAGGCTCATGTACCAGAATCTTGCAATACTGCCTGTGTTTTCCTTTCCCTCCATTTGATGCCCCAAGGAGTCAGAGGGAACCCTCCTGAGGTTCCTTCTACTGTGTTTCCCCCAAAATAAGACCGGGTCTTAATTTTTTTGCCTCCAAAAGAGGCACCAGGTCTTATTTGGGGGGGGCGTGATTTTTATGTTCACCTCTGGCACCGACAGCCCCACCCAGCCTGTCCACTTCTTCTGCAGCCAAACAAGCAGCTTCATTCTGTAGGTGGGAATGGAGCTCAGGCCTACATTTTGCAGTCAGGCCTTTCCAGAAGGCCTGTGTAGCTGAGCACAGACTGCAGAGGCCTTGCAGAATCAAACTATGGATTGAATCCATAGCTCGGTTCTCAGCTGCAGAGGCCTTCTGGAAAGGCCTCTGACTGCGAAATGCAGGCCTGGGGATGCCACAGAAGAAGTGGGTCAGGGAGGAGAGGCCTGGCTGCAAGGTAAGTGGCTGTAGGGCATGTGGGGTAGCTCCACACCCACCCCCACCCTAGCTTGATTTTTAGGTGTGTGCCTCACCCCAAAACTAGGGCTTATTTTTGGGGTATGACTTATATTAGGCCCACCCCCCAAAATCAAGCTAGGGCTTATTTTCGGGTTAGGCCTTCCTTTCGGGAAAACACGGTAATGCCTTCCTGCCTCCCTGGGCTTTAATGCACATTTCTCTGGTCCTTGTTCTTGGGATGATTTCTCCAAGAGTATTTCATAGTCCTCCCATTTTAATTATTAATTAAAAGGATGAGTTGCACTTCTACAAGTTGTAATTTTTTTTTCCTGAACAGAATGATATTACTGACTTACATAGTGCCATCTTAGCTCAAAATTGTGAACTTTAGAAAACGAGGGAAGGATATTACCACCTCCAATTCAAATGACTGAAGATAAAAGTAGAATGTCGTTTAAGTGAGCTCTTATTCTGCCAATTTCATAGACAGATGGAGAGATCTGAAGCCAGGGCATCCTCAGGATGGTCAACAAAGTCAAGATGAAGATCACACATGTGTGATCAAAGCACTCCCTCTTTCTATGTATGTCACACTTCAGTCACCCACTTGTGACTTCTAATTTGATAGTCTCAAATGTGCTTTTTCAAAAGGCAACTGGACTTTTTTTGTTTTTCCTTGAAAATGTTTCACTTCTCATCCAAGAAGCTTCTTCACATCTGAACTGAAGAAGCTTCTTGGATGAAAGGCAAAACATCTTCAAGGAAAAACAAAGGAAGTCCAGTTGTCTCTTGAAAAAGCACCTTTGGGACAACCATGACCTGGATGATCTTTACAGACATTTACCAATTTAATATTTATCTCCCTCCTACCTAATGAATGTTCGCATACGCTGCTATCATAACCCAGATCCAACTTTGTATAGATTTTCCATATCATTATATTTCATTGGATCAAGGTCTAAATAACCTTTTTCCTAACAGAGTGTGGGGCACAATGCCCATAGAATGGGAGGTGGTGTGATGGAGTACAGTGGTGTGAGAAGTGGCAGCTTCTCAGGAGGGAACACATTCCAAGACAGTGGAGGGCGAGACAAGAGACAACACAGTCCAGAGCTGGATCAGAGTCAGAGTAAGTCATTCTCCCAGTGTTTATCCATTAGGGTTAGAGTGGTATAGGTCTGTATATATGGTGTGAGCAAATAAAGAACTGAACTTTGGCTGGATTTTCTGTCATTCATGGGCTGGGCCTGACACAGATGGGTGAGGCAATACATGGGGATTAGCTATACTATATATACTGTGACCATAATCCTTTATGTATGGCCATAATAGATGTATCTTAGATGTATTTAATTTAATTATTTATTTTCTTGGGTTTGAATCATCTATTGTAAGGCCAAGTTAGAGCCATAAACAATGGTCGTTTTTTTTTTTTAAAAAAAAAACAACCCTCTTTCTTACAAACCTTTTTCACGTCTTTCATATTAGCCCCTTTTCAGGTTTGTCCTTTATTTTTTCCAAGATAACACAGTCACTGTACAAGTGTGGGAAGAAGTGGTTGCTAAAGAAGTGAGTTTGCCTAACAGAACTACTGTCCCCTCCTATCCATAATGGTACTATTTGATCGGGTATCTTAAGAGCAAAAGGCGCATTGTGCATCGGAAATCGGTTTGTGAAAAAGATTGCAATAGTTGTCCAAAGTAAACATTTCCAAGAAATCTACTTAAAAGTTAATAAATTAAAGAGAAGACTGACAAAGGAACATTCAGCATTACAGTGCAATGTTACCAGCTATGCAAAATGGTGGGCTGGGCTGCTGCCACAGAACACATTATTGATTTTTAAATTACATTGTCTTTTTATTACTTTTTTGCAAATCTGTCACTGTAAGGACTGACACAAAATCTAATCAAAGTGTAAGGAAACCATCCATTTTATCTTGTTATTCAGATAGCCAGCAGCCAATATCAGCAGTCTCTGGTCCTATTTATAAAGTAATCTGATCAAGTGGTAGATTGCATATTGGAAGCAATATGTATCTGAATATAACACCTGTTTAGAGATATAATGAAGACACAAAGTTAAAGAAACAAAACAATTGAAGATTATTTATAGTGTGAAGCCATCCAGCTGAATGAAGGCAGGATGTCAACTCAATCTTCTTGTGCCAGTTGAACAAAACATTCCACCAATCAAATGAAACAGCACACAGTTTCTCTGGGTTGGAATTTAAGAAAAAAACAAGAAAAAATTCAGCTCAAAACAATGTAGAGAAATTCCAGGTTTTTTTTTACTTCTCCTGCTTCCTTAACTACAGTTCTCAATTCTCTGTGGTAATCTTTCCCATTTCCTTAAACCCATTCCTTTTACTCCCTTCTATTCCTAAAGCATATGCCACCTATTTCTGGCATCCATGCCAATTTGTCCTACTGTCTGCAGAATACTAAGCAGATTATCTCATCATAAGGTTAATTCTGCAAGACCCATTCTGAGGATGAGGTATTTTCCCCTATCTGGAGAAACTCGAATCCTTAGATAGCTAAGCAAGGAGATAAAATCAGTCAGTCCTAAAGGAAATCAACCCTGACTGTATTTTGAAAGGACAAATACTGAAGCTGCCTGCCCTGTGTCCCATCAGTGTGTCTCACCACATGGTATAGTATAGTGGCTAAGATATTCCACCAGGACTGGGGTGACTCAAGTTCATCCTCAAGCATGGAAAGTTGGTGAATTACATGGTCACATTCAGCCCAATATCCCTCAAAGGATTGTTGTTGCCTTCAACAGAGTAGAGATGCTTGCAAGAATAGGCAATAGCATCCAGGTTGGAAGAATTGTCTACAATGAAATGAAGAGAATTGTCTACAATGAAATGAAGCACAATAGAAAAACAGCACAGCTTTGCTTGTGCTTTTGGAGCTGAAAAGCACCACTTTTGATAAGGAGAAGAAAAGGTGAAAAGAGGCATCCCTAGGAGTAGATCAGAAGACCCCACAACATCACTAAATTAGAAGGAAATATTCTTCCTTTCTTCTTTCCTTCCTTCTTGAATGTTTAAAAAGTAAAATTATTATTTTTGTTTACATCCTTCTCAAACCATCTCTGTCTAGTTATAAAAAAGCCACATGGAGACTTCCTTCCTTCCTTCCTTCCCTACCCTACATTTACATAAACTTATATATACCGTGTTTCCCCTAAAGCAAGACAGGGTCACACTTTCTTTTTATCCCCAAAAGCCCCACTATGTCTTACTTTCGGGGTACGGCTTATATTGATTGGAAAACAATTGTCAGTTTTATTTTAAGTATTTTAAGTATATTAAGTATTTTAAGTATTTTAAGTATTTAAGTATTTTAAGCAGGAGGCGGAAGTGGGCAGGAGTAATATGTCTTACTTTCGTGGTACGGCTTATATTAGCCGACCCCCTGAAAACCCCGATACGTCTTACAATCGGGGGTGTCTTACTATCGGGGAAACACGGTATATATCGTTTTGTCATTATACTGAATAAATCAAAGGTATAATTTAATAGATAAATAACACATATGTTGACTACATTCTTTAAAGTTCCAGTCTTACCTAATAAGCACAAGCTGAATCAAAAAATTCTACTCAGTCCAGAACCCAACGAAAGTTTAAATCCAATGCTTCTGGAAGGAACCAATTCAGAGAGAGAAAAGACTTGTGTATGTTTTACCACTATATGAAATAATGCAGGCCAAAAAAAACCCAATCATCCAACAAACATGCACACAAACATACACTGCTAGGGGCAAGATGTTAACTGCCCCAGGCCTGTCGGCAAAGATGTGTCTTTAGCAATTTGCGAAAGGCGGAGAGGGTGGGGGCAATACAGATCTCCGGGGGAGTTTATTCCAGAGGGCCGGGGCCGCAACAGAGAAGGCTCTTCCCCTAGGCCCCGCCAGGCGACACTGTCTGGCTGACGGGACCTGGAGAAGGCCGACTCTGTGGGCCCTAACCAGTTGCTGGGTTTCATGGGGCAGCAGACGGTCCCGTAAGTAACCTGGTCCGATGCCATGTAGGGCTTTATAGGTACACCAAGTGCTCTTTTTTCTCTGGCACCCTGTGCATTTCAATGCAGCACACAAATATGCTTTAGAGATTGGAGATACTGAGGGAAACTCCCATCTTTAATATTTAATATAGAAGAGAATATCCTGTTTTTCCTTCTACCTACTGTAGGTAGATACATTATGAATACCAGTGACTGAAGAGACTATTTCTGATATACCTAAGGTGAGAATGAAGAAATGCCAGATGATTGTTCTGTTAAATTTAAATACTACACAAACAGTATATTTCCAAAGAATGTTCGTATTTTTTTTAATATCGGTTCAAACGTTGAGTCACAAAACAAAATAACATTCAAATGGCAGATGACTCAACAATTGTCATTAATATGTTAATTTGGATACTGAAAGTTGATCTGACATTTGAATCAACATATTGAAAAGAAATGTTGCATGTCATCAACAATCCAAAGTGAACATTTCATTTCCATATGTCAAAACACCTGGTTTTCATTAGAAACATTTGAAATATTCATTTTTGTATATTGACAAATCAAATAGTTTGGGGCATTTCATGTTTTATGTTTTTGATGCAATATACTTTTGTATCAGGCTGAGAAGAAAATCTGAAATGCTTGAAAGTATTTTGGTAAGGAAAACTGATCTTAGTAGTAGTAATAGTAGCAGGAGCAATACCATTATCATTCTTGATTGATCATAGATCTGTCCCATTTTCTTCTTTTTGGAGGGATTCTATGCATACAGAACAAATTCTTATTTCCTCAAATTCCTCTTGTTAGAACCAATATCTCCATCTCACATCAGTTCAATTCCTTTTCTGAGGCTGGAGAAAGAAGTAATGAAACATCCATGGATGGACAATGCTAAACTATGTTTCAGTGTTTGAAATGGCTAGTTGGATCTTTATTCTTTTTTTCGGATTAATAAAATTAATCAGTTAAAACATAATCTCAGTGGTTATTTCAGTATTTGAGTTTCCCACACATTCCATTTACTAGGTCACTGACCCCAACTGACAACATAATGGAGGAAAAAAATCTAACATTACACAAGAAATTATCAAAAAAGTTAATCCAGAGAACCCTCCTTGCTTGGTTTCTGAGTCTTAAAAAGGTCTGATATCAGTGTGAACTCTATCACTCTTCATTTGTTCATATAAAAACAGCCAAGCCAATTTCCAATAATTAATCTCTGTCTCAGTACAGAGATTAAGAAGTCCTGAATGTGCTGCAGTAGTTCCAGATCTTCTAAAAATCTTCTAAAGCACAAAGAACTATAGTACCACAAGGAACAATTAAGAAGTTGATTGGCCACTAATTACAGTTTTTAACTGATGTATTTGCTCTATTCCATAGTACAACATACAGGATGCCTAATTAAAATCTTCTATCTCTTGATTAAGATTTAGGGATAGGAAATATTATATTGGAGAACTAATGCGGCATCATGATTCTTAGCCTTCTGTGAGGGCTACCAATATCTCTATACTGGCATTCAAGATGAAATGAATATGATAGTAATCTGTTTCTTAATCCAGATGTGATTATGAAATCTGTCTATATTCATAGTCTCAGAACACTTAAATTCATGTATATTCCCACTAAAAGTTTCATCTAAAGATTTCCAGACCTTACATGGAAATATATATTTATAATACTTCAGGAAATTACCTGCTTTATAATTAGGCTCTTTTTATAAAACAGCTTTTAGAAAACAAAACCAAACAATTTCTAATTATTTGCTTTGCTGGATTTTTTGTAAAATGTCAAGTCAGCTTTTATTAAATTAAATACCGCTGGGGCAGAGTGCATCTTAAAAGCAAAGGAATGTTTGAAATCTACTTACACTATTTGCAAGAATTTACATGCTATTGCCTAACAGGCTTTTGGATTGTGCCTGTTCTTAAGGTCAGAAAGTTGAAATCCAAGTTGCTTGCTTTAAACAAGCAGTAGGGAATTCATTTCTTTGCAATGTCCACAATCCCCTGTCCTATCTCAATGGATTAATGTTGCAGTGGGTAATGCTATGGTTCTGGGTTTTTAATTTGAAAGGGCCTTGTTTCCTTATATTCCAGCAATCTGGGGACACTCCTGTGTAAAGAATGTGTATATGGTTCAAAACAAGGTCCAGAATTTATGTTAGCTCTGTTTGAGATTGAACCTGTTTATTACTGGTTCATGTATTTTAAATCACAAAGGAGAGTTTTAGTTTGGGTTAGGTTGGTTTGGTTTTGACATTGTGGCTCTGTGGAGTTTCTGAAGAATTTATTTCTCCATGTGCAGGAATTCTTGTCTTCCAATCTGACAGCTAGCTAGGTTATCCATAAGCAACCCGGATGGCACTCAAATGTTATGTATGTACTGTTTCGGAATTTGTGAATTTTATTACTGCTCCAGTTTTGCTACTATATAATTTTGTAACCAATTACTATATTTTTATTGCATCGAACTGTTATTATATAATGGGATGGTTCAGGCTGTTAGAGTTGGCCTAGAAATACCTTAAATTAATTAACTTGCTGCCCAGTAATATACAGCCAAGCTTTGCTGTTGGAGGAGCTTTCCAGACCTGTGTCTCATGTTCGTCATTTGACAAAATGAAGAACAAAAAGCTGTTCTGGTCAAAGAGATGAGAAGTTAGAGAACACAGCTCAGTCAAAGCCCCCAAATATTTCAGGCTTAGTGCTTGATATGGCTTGAAAACTCCTTTCTGAAACACTGCTGCTACTCTTGCCAAGATTGTGGATTGCAACTCTTGTCAGCCCTTTAATCCAGACTAAAAAAGCAATGCCACGTATGTCAGGACTACCTTTATTGTAAAGCCACAGTAACAGAATCTAACAAGTCTGAAATGCCTCCCCTTTGTCTTCATGTGAACTAAGGAGGTACCTACCTGAGACGTTCACTCAACGAATATGTTGATTTGGTTCAAGCCCCCCTTATCTGACCATTGTCTTGATAGCAGTTCTTCCTCCTGTCCTTCAAGGCCATTCCCTTTACTTTCTACAGTTCTTAACAGTCATATCCAGCAGGACCAATAACCTGAGATGATGGAAATTATAATCCAAAACAATTCCAAAAGGCTGGAAGGACCTACAGTAAAAGGTCTTGATAGAACAAAGGGCTTTTTGTGGATTCTTTTGCCTCCATTCATTCCACTTAATGGAGAAAGCAAGATGGAGACTTTCCACTAGTGCAGTGGTTCTCAACGTTTTTCAGGCCGCGACCCCGACCTGCACCACGCATGCGCGGCGCAACGGCCCGTACCACGCATGCGTGGCATGACGCATCGCACATGCGTGGCATGATGGCCCGCATCGTGCATGCGCAGCACGGCAGCCCACATCGCGCATGTGCGGCACGGCGGCCCGCATCACACATGCGCGGTGCTACCCCACGCATGCACGGTGCTGCCCCCTGCGCCGGCCGAGGGGAAAAAGGGAAAAAATGGCGGACTGCGTTGTTTGGCGACCCCCGTGAAATGGTCATTCGACCCCAAATGGTCACGACCCACAGGTTGAGAACCGCTGCACTAGTGGCTCATTGCAGAGTAATGAATTACCCTACATAATGTAACTTTAAGCGCCATAGCATTTCTCTTCCTGAAATAAAAATGGACACAAACCTGCTTTGCTGGTTAGCTTGCAGCCAGCAAAAGCAGGAGAGGCTTTTTTTTCACATTGGTAGTGATTAAGTTATGTATTGCCCTATAAACTCAGAAAATATGTTTAAGTTTAGCATCTATCATTAAGTACTTGCTTTTTTAAAAAAAACCTTATTGGAAACAATATTTGGGCATTACAGATTATATGTTTAACATAAGAATAAATAAAATAATGATGGGAACATTTTAGAAGTGAGTTGCCTGAAGCAAGAACAGAAAATGATTTACTAGCCATGTATTTTTCACTGGTGATGTCTGGCTGAGTGGCCTTGCTAAGTTATTTCCTAAATGCAATCTGCCAGGCAAAAGAATTGGATTTTTAACATTTCTTTTATTTTCATATTTTTCTCTTTGAATATAAGGTTTGTTCCTCCACTTCTCCTCCCCACAATTTCTGTTCAGATCAACAAACTCATCATGGGATGATACAGTCCATTCTCAGAAGCTATTCCCAAGTGGTGGCATCAATTGACAGAAATGTGGATGATAAAGTAGAGCTAGCAGAAACCAAAGACTTTATAAATATATCACAAGGTGGTGCAAAGAAAGGGAGCTGAATGCAACCAGACTGTAAATATATGTTCCCATGCCAAAAAGGAAAAGTCTACCAAAAGAAAAGAACAGGAACAAAATTGGCCAAGTGCCTGCTATCTAGCAGTTCTTTTTTTTTTTTTTTTGTGAGAGATTACAGCTTCTGTTCCAAAATAATTGAACTGCCTTTAAAAGGGAAAATGGATTTATATATTGGATAGAACCATGCCAGTTTATGAAGAATATCTTCCTCTCTGTTTTTTCTGACATAGTAGCACTTACACACACACATACACACACATATACTACCTGCCCAGCCCCCTTATATTCTCCTCTGAACGGGGCCCTGGCATATCATTGTAATTGGTGATCTTATAAATAACCCAAATGAGACAGAAGAACAGCCTATAAGTAGAGAAGTAAATGAGCAGTTCCTGAAACATCCCAGTGAAATAGAATTGTCGGCGTGCTTTGAAAGGACTGCCAGTGTTGTAAATAAAATGTAAATGGAATCAAGTGATATTAGCACAAGGATTTGCAGCATGGCACTCCTGGGCACTTAATTGCGCACATAAGTCCTTGGGGGGTGGTGTCACAATTCTCCTTGTCCTACCTGATATTATTTGGAATACTGTAAGAAATATTCACTTACTCTAAGGAGATACATATATATATATAAACCTCCCACAAGACAGACACACACACCAACAAACTCCACAGACTAGAAAAACGCCAAAAGCCCAACCCGCCTCCACAGCAACTCATGAAACGAACAGTACACAACACATCAGACAGGACCCTCACCATAGCAGAAACCAATATCCTTTCCAAAGGATTCAACTTTGCAGTCACCCCCAAACACATCCCCACTGAAAACATCATATGCGGAGTTGAAGCTACCCTAACCAAAATCAACCCAGATGAAGCCAACAAAATCAGACTTGAAGTCACCAATGTCCTCCTCTCCAGCAATCACCTAGAAGCAACTTACATAAAGAAGAACAAAAAGCACTCACCAACCTGAGGAAAGACAACAACATAATCATTCTTCCAGCAGACAAAGGCAACGCCACGGTAGTGATGAACACATCAGACTACCAAGCCAAACTATCCAACCTACTCCAAGATCCCGCTTACAAACCTCTAAACACAGACCTCACCACCTACCTGGAAAAAAACCACCAAATCCAAAATAAAAGCCTCTCCCATCAGTGAAGAGATCCAGCAAAGAATCATACCCAGAGAGAAATCGTCCAGATGCTCCAAGCTCTATGGCCTCCCCAGATTCACAAAGAAGGAACACCACTCAGACCCATAGTCAGCTCCATAGGCTCACCTCTACAGAATCTTGCCAAATTTCTCGCCAAAAAACTTCAGCCCTGCACAGAATCCATCTCCTCACACGTACAAAACTCACTCCACTTCATAGAAACAATAAAGAAACAAAACCTACAACCCAGCGACCTACTCATGAGCTTTGATGTCACATCCCTTTTCACCCAAGTGCCTATCAAAGAAGCCTTGACAGCTATCCAAAACAAATACAACCCCCTTAAGCACATCCTAGATCTGACCAACCACTGCCTAACCAACACATATTTCATCCACAATGGACAAAGATACAAACAGATAGAAGGAGCACCTATGGGATCACCCCTCTCACCCGTCATCGCAAACCTATACATGGAACACTTTGAAACCAACGTCTTAGACAAATCTGAACACAAACCCAAACTCTGGCTCAGATATGTAGATGACACTTTTGTAATTTGGCCACACAGGAAAGAAAAACTGGACAACTTCCTCACACATCTCAACAGCCTACACCCCAAAATACAATTCACGATGAAAATAGAAGCTAACAACCGACTCGCCTTTCTGGACATCCTAATCTACAAAAAAACCAATGGCTCCCTAGGATACACCATCTACCAGAAAAAAAACCCACATACCAACCGCTACTTAAACGCACAATCCCATCACCACCCTGCACAGATCAACTCCATAGCCAAGATCCTCATATCCAGAACCAAATGCCTAGCTGACAAAGACCACCTGAAAACTGAATTACACACTCTCCCAAATGTATTAATCTCCAACGGATTCCAAAGAAATACTATTACCAACCTAATCCAAAGGGAAACACCCCCCCAAGGACCGAGACATAGAACAGTACAACGACATCACCCTCCTCCCCTACATCAAAGGCACCGCAGATAAAATCAGCAAAATTCTCCACAAACACAATATCAAGACAGCCTTCGGCACCGACCAAAAAATAGCCAACATCTTAAGAAACCCCAAAGACATGATCCAGCTAGAAAACCAAGGAGTCTATGAAATACCATGCAAAATCTGCCCAGCCACATACATTGGACAAACTAATAGGAGAATAAATGCACGCATTGCAGAACACAAGAACACAGTCAGAAAAGAAGAAAAAACTCCCTCCCTCTTCCAGCACCTAAAAGCTACAGGACATGAAATTGAGTTTGAAGGAACCAAACTAATCTCCAAAACTGAACACCACAACAAGAGAATAATTATGGAAGCCATCGAAATAGAAAAACACCCCCACAACATGAATAAACGTGATGATGCCTCCCGCCTACCAGACATCTGGAAACTAGCCCTAATCAACAAACGAGTCCTAGCCACGAAAACTGACACCGGACCCAGAACAACACAGTACGCCACCACCATTCACCCTCACCAGACCCAAACCCAAGCCCAAACCCATCCCTCAGACGAAATGCAACCACCATCCAAAAGCCAAACCACGAGGACATCACCAGCCGCTGCACCTCCCTCCGACCCCCACACAAAGCAAACAGCAACTAAGCCAGCACTCCACACACCCCCACCAATATATATAGAGAGATAGCAGCTCCGATCACACTTTGCTTGCACAAGCACGAAGCCGAAGACCCCAGCCTGAAGATGACGAGTGGGACTTCGTTGAAACGTTGCCAAGACACTCTCAATCTATATAGTGAGAGGGGGGGAATTGATAAACATGGAAGAAAAATGCCAGCTTTTATCAGTTTTGGTTACATGGGTATGCTTAGAACTCTTTTTTTTTTTATGTGATCCTTTTATCCCAGTGTCTTTTTGGAAGAATGTTCAACATTTCCGAGAAAATAATAAAATAAAACCAAATTAGGCTTTTATTTGCAACCGGGGAGTGGGTTAGAGGGCATAGTATAGAACAGGCTCATCCCTTTGCTTCTTTTTAAATGTATGCAGTGTGACCCTCTTGACTATCTTGTAGGTGACTCCAAAAGAGTGTCAATCTCTGGTGTAAAGACATTTCATGATGATTTATGATTTGTCCTGGGAACTCAAAAAGCTCTGCAATCAAAATTGTTTGCAGTGCAATACATTTTTTTTTAAATTGCAGCATCTACAAGTTTCCCTGCTGCTGCATTTATATCTTCCATGCCTGTGTTATTACTGCATTCCTTTTTAATGAGTTCGCCGCTTTGTTCTTGCCCTATTTTGTCCAATTCATACCTTATATTGAGAAATGTCATTAGGAATACTTCCACACAGTCATAATCTCCATTCCTCAATATCTTTCAAAACATAGACAGTTTAAGAAGTGCCATGCACAAGTTAATGCAGATCCTGAAGAAGACCAAAATATCTTCACTTTTCCTATGAAAAAAATAAAATAAAATGCACAACAACCATCCAGATCTTTATTTCATGTACATGAGCATTAAGCAAAAAGATTCAAGATGATTTCTATTCAGGGAACTGAATTGTTATTAAAACAATTGCATTCTTGAAACAGCTGATAGGATCAGAAACAGGAAATGTGATGAACAAAATATTCCTACAATAGGAAAACAGACATCCAGAAGGTAGAATCATAATGGCTTTTATTAGGTTTTCCAATATGTCAGATCTAAGCCAAAAATGAATTGATTCAATTTTCAAACGCAGCAAGTATTATGGATTCAAAGAGATCTGGAGCTTCTTTCAAAGTGGTAGAATCCTCATGGAAGGAGACTAGGAGTAATTCTAAGACAGAGAAAAAATTGGATATTTCTAGATCCCAGCCATTTCCATCTCCCGCCTCCATCAATGTGTCTTTTTCCCCTTCCTATATCACAGTTCTGGTTGGTTGGTTGGTTGGTTGGTTGGTTGGTTGGTTGGTTGGTTGGTTGGTTGGTTGGCTGATTGACTGACTGGCTGATTGGTTGGTTTGTGATTTGAAAATCTCTTAGAATAAGAATAGAATAAATATAATAACTTTATTGTCACTTTGAATGTACACTAATCGGCATACATTAAAATGAAATTTCTTCGCATGCAGCTCTCAAAGAGTCACCACCTTCAATATACACTAAATAAATTTGATATAAATAAATAAATAAATAAATAAATAAATACAGAATTATGCATATACCCACATATATTATATGACACAAAGAGACAACACACTCTAGGTCGGATTATGTATACATGTGCATGGCGAGAAAAATGAATCTTGCGAGTTTACCAGACCAATGGCATAGGGAACAAAGCTATTACAGAATCAGGCAGTCCTGCTAGAAATACTTCGAAACCTCCTCCCCGAGGGGAGCAACAGAAACAGACCGTAAAGTGGGTGTGTGGGGTCTCAAATAATGCTTTGAGCTCTAGGCTCATAGCGCTTATAAGCAGCATCCTAAATACCAGGAAGCGAGCTTCCTATGATCTTCTCGGCTGTCCTTACCATTCTCTGTATGGACTTTCTATCTGAGGCACTGCTGCTAACCAAACCAAACAGTGATGCAGTTTGTTAAAATGCTTTCAATTGTGCCTCTGTAAAAAGTGGCCAGGGCAGAAGGATAAAGATGTGCTCTCCTCATCCGATGCAGGAAATGCTGATGCTGGTTTGCATGCTTCACTATGCCGGCTCTTTCTGAAATCTACAATGATCTCCTTTGTTTTATCAACATTTAGAACCAGGTTACTTTTGTTGCACCAGTCCACCAGAGCCTTCACTTCTTCCCTATAAACATCTTCTTTGTCATCCCAGATAAGACCCACTACTGCCGTGTCATCTGCATACTTCACAATATGATTCATAGCAGATTTGGCACAGGAGTTGTGGGTCATCAAGGTGAACAGTAGCAAACTCAGGACACAATCCTGTGAGGAACCTGTACTCAAGGAGATGGAGTTGGAAATTTTCTTTCCAACTTGCACAAACTGGGGCCTATCAATAAGGAAATCATGTATCCAATTACATAAAGGAGTATTAAAACCTAACAGGCCCAGTTTGTTCACCAGATGCTGAGGAATGATTGTGCTGAATGCCGAACTAAAATCAACAAACAGTCCAGTGTCTATTCAATTTCAACTTTTGAAATGAATATTTCAAAATACAATACATAAAAAATGCATCTGCATGTGATCAGGGTTTTCTCTTTTCAATCCTCGACAGGCTTCTGCTTGCTTCTGTTTCTCAGTTTAAAATGGCATTTTAGGAAGGAAAGAGAGAGGACTTGGGAAGAAAGAAAAAGATAGTCTTTCATCAGTGTATCATTCAATGTTTCTACTACCATTTAATTCACTCAATGCCTGCACCGTTCCAGAAAATTGCCTACAGCTGACCTGTTAAAAAAAAGTTGTAAAAATATGATTGTGTATCTCCATCTGCTAGAGTTTTGAGAGAGTCTGACACAGAAAGAACTCCAAGGTGAACTTATTGTCAACAAATGCTGAAATCAGTCTTTTCCCTTCCATGACCATGTCTATCTCACCTTCAAAGGTGCCTAAATGAGTAGCACCACTAGTCAGACCAAAGATCCTATTTATTTCTGTTTTGTAGGTATCTCCAGCAAAGTGTCTTCCAGGACACTGGTACCAGCCTTGTTCAGGTACTTGTACTCAGTAAATAGAAACCCAAGAGGCCTCTAAGCCTGGCAATCCCATTTACATTTCATAGCAGTGCTCTTGATTGATCCATGCTTAATAACGTGCACCTTTTTTTATATAACTTTAGTAAATTTCAGAAAAGAACAAGAAAAAAAGTTTGAAAAGAAAAGGGGGGAAAGCAGGGAAAAAGCAAAATTAAAGTAATTTCTTTCTTCAGTACGGATACAAGCATGACATAAAATAACCCTTTGAACTAGAGTAAATCATAGCACTTCTACCATCATAGTTCTAGTCATCAAATACTCAGGTTAAAATCTGATTTCTTTCCGTTTCAAGCAGAAAATCCAAAAGTTGTTTCCATGTAGAAGTGAAGGTAGACAAAGACTTTTCTTTTAATCAAAGTGGTCAATTTTGCCATCTCTGCCCAACTCCATTCATTTCACCATCAATTCTTTCATTGTGGGTATCCTTCAAACATGCATCTCAATCTTCTCACATTCTTCTCTGGACCTAGATAAACGTGATGTGTGAAGGCATTTAACAAATTTGAGCACCTTCAGAAGGCAGTGATCATATTTACACATTTCTCAGATTTGCTGGCCAGCCGACAGAATTGTTCTCAGTATAACTTGCAGTAAAACAAAGGTGCAATCAATACAGTTGGATGGTAAAGCAATTTATTAAAATAGCTGCTAGAAGATCCGTGACTAAAATATCTAAGGTAAAGCTGCTTAAAACTCTGCAAACAAAAGAAATGCGGGAAATCTAAAGGGAGAGAAGACAAAGGCATGAAATATTGTGACAGTAGGTATCAAAAGAGTCTTCTACATTGGGGCACTGTGAAGGATGGATGTCAGCCCTCTGAGAAAAGCAAGGTCAGGAAACAGATGTAGTAGATATTCCGGGAGGAAAAAACTCTATTGGGGGCGTAGGATAAATTAAGTTAGAATTTTGCCCTACTCCATCTTATATCAAATAAAATCAAGGTGGCATTTTTCTGTCTTTCTTTCTCTTCCTTTTCTCTTCTTCTGGATTGAATAATCTTTTCTAGATCTCCTACCTTGATGGTTCCATCATTTCTTCTCCCTTGCCAAGGTCAGGTCTACATTCTTTCACAGGACCCCTATTAGGAAGGAATGCTTTCCAAGAAGTTTCTTTTCCATTCATAGTCACAAATCTGGTCTTCTCTATACCGGTTCCTTTCTAGACTGAAGACCTGGGAAGTCTTTGGCAGGGATAAATTATTCTTTCGGGGAGTATAGGTGTGTTTGTCCAAAACTGATATTTATACCTTGGGAGAGAAAAATATATGCCTTTCCAGATTGTGTGTGTGTGTGTGTGTGTGTGTGTGTGTGTGTGTGTCAGATTGTAAGTGATAAAACATTACAAAGCAGATGCACATCTGCAGCAAATTGTGTGATATATATTTGCCACACTAAATGGAATTGGGATGATTAGCATTAATCCAAAGGGGCTCATAAAGTGATGAGCATTAGGACAGTTCAGGTATCCTGGCTTCATATAGATGGGAAATTGGAATTCCTGTGTCTATATAAGAAAGCAGCCAAATACTTTTTGACTGTGCTTGAGGCAAAGGCAAAAAATTTCCAGCTGATGACAGTACATGAATATTTGAATGTTCGGACTCACAGCATAAGTTTCAAGATGGGCAAGTTCTAATTGTGAGAAGTCCTATCCAGTTCCATCTCTTGGCTCCTTGGTTTTCTGCCCTTCCAAGGTGCCATGTTGCTTTGTCACCTTTTCACTTGCTTGTTTAAAAGGAGCAAAGTTGTTCTTGTTGTTGTTCCCATGGAAGCCTTTCATCAGCAGGCAAGAGTGATGAAAATGTTGGGACACTTTCAAGCTCTTTGTCGCAGTTGCCATCTCCAAGTCTAGTAAAGAGCCGAGCGGTAAATCAAGGAACTGAGAACCTTGTTTTTCTAGGGAAGAGCAACCTTACTCCAAAGAAGACTTCACCCCACTCTTCTCCTTCTTCGAGCCCATCATGGAAATTAGGTACATTCAAGGATATGTATTGAATACATAGATACACTCAAGGAATGGAACTGCAGCAAGCCTAGAGCTCAATCTGACAGATGGCCCAGAAGGATACCATGACTAATGTCATGAAAGCTCCAAAGAAGGCCGAGAGAATTGGGATTGCACTTCTTCTATCTAGTTTCTAATATACAGTAGTAGCCAAAATTGTGGAAACCTTTTGGGGAAAGTGTACAGTAGAAATGCCACCTTTGATTAAATTTCCACCAATTTTTCTTCTAATTTCTTTATAACTGTAGCCTTGTTCACTTCATAATAGTATTTTACATCGCTTTCTGAGCAACCAGTCAACTCTTTGCACCATTACTTTAATTTTATTACGTTTTACAAGCTCACTAAATTAAAGGGGGAAAAAAACCCAACCAACTTGATAGCGATCACATAACACACTGACAAATGTCCTCCTCAGCTTCAATACATGATATCAGTAACTGAATCCTACTGTGATCTGATTGGCTCATTGCCAAAACAAGATGACACATGATTGGCTCTCTAAACACTCGTGCTCATTGGCTACAATCAAATGAAGGAAAACTACCTGATATCAACCTAAGCAAGTTGTGCTTCCTTTTTCTGATTATTTGGCTATAACTTTTCATAGAATACAGTACGGATAATTGAACAAACTATGTTGCATTACATTCTTGATTAAATTTCCATTGATATATAATGTTATGGTACTACTCCAAAAAAAGTGGTGTTATTAGCCATCAAACCCCAAAAATACACTTTTCCCAAAAAGGTTTCCACAATTTTGGCCACTACTGTAGATCATTTTATCAGAACTTCATGGTAGACCAGAGTAGGAAGCCAAAATTATGACTTCTAATACTACTTTTCTTTTAAGATTACAGAAATAGAACTTTGCAAGTCTAAATGCACCTCCCCCCCACTTCCCTGTATCTTAAAGAGAACTAGGGAGGGTCAAGCCTACAATTACATTTCTGCCTCAGACTCCTATTCATTTTATATGTCTTGGTTGAAGATCTTAAGGTTATTCCTACAGCTGATTTTGGTATCACATCTCAGACGAAAGCTTGATTGAAATATAGCCAGAAAACCATCCGGTTGTATCTAGAGTTGCCAGGTCACTTAATCATTTTATCCAAGAAGGAAATATTTGAGACTGGCCCATAATAAGATCTTCTAGGTAAAGGGAGATCTTTTTAAGTAAAGACCTTATCATCATCTCTTTTAAACAAGCAAGTACAAATTCCATCGGCAAGGACATATTATCCACTTAACCATAAGGCCACTCTCAGCCTGAGCAATTTAATTAGCTAGGGAGGACAAGGGTCAAGAAAGCAAAAGGTGGCTTCTCTTCCCCTGACATACCCTTTTCATATCCTTGAAACCCAGAAGCTGAAGGAAAACTGACAAATGATTGCTAAGGGTACCTGCCTGTGACCTGTCCCAAACTGGTTTCCTAAATCAAGAGGAATCAGACTGAGGATTGTCTCCTCCACATAGTGATGAAAACTGCTGATAGCCAGCTTTTAATATTTTATCTCTCCCCTCCCTGTCCCCAAATCTTGATCTCAGTGAAACCAGAGGAGCAAGCACACTTGCAAAGGGGGGGGATTTCAATGTACTTGAAAGATGGTTCCATTCTGCGTTCAGTCCTCCACATGTGTCCATATTTACTTCAATTCTTTATCTGTTACCTATCAGGTGTTGATTGACCTATGTTGAAAGAAAAAGGGGTGTTTAGGAGAGGTAGTCAATCAGTTGGACCAACTTCATGTTCCGTAGATCAGTCAAGGCTTCAGCAGGATTGCTGATGGATGAGGCAGGAAATTCTCCAAGCACATTCAGTACACCTATTCATCAGTTACTTAAGTTGGACCAGTTTAACTGATTTTTACTCTTACAGAGGTTTGTAGCAGCTGCCAGCTTACAACTGACCAGAGGATAAACTTTCTACAGCAGCGGTTCTCAACCTTTTTCAGGCTGAGACCCCACCTGCACCACCCATGCACGGTGTGACGGCCCGAACCGCGCATGTGCGGTGCGACGGCCTGAACCGCGCATGCGCAGCACGTGTGCGACATGCCGAATTGCGCATGCGCGGCGCGTCGGGCCGAACCGTGCATGCACAGCGCGTGCGTGATGGGCCAAACCGCGCATGCGTGGCACGCGCAACGGCCCGAACCACGCATGCATGGCACGATGGCCCAAACCGCGCATGCACAGCATGCGCGCGACGGCCGTGGGGAAATGGGGGAAAAAATGGCAGACTGCGGTGTTTGGCAACCCCCGTGAAACGGTCCTTCGAACCCAAATGGGGTCGCAACCCACAGGTTGAGAACCGCTGTTCTACAGCAACAGAGTCACAGAAAACTCCTTCAGTCAGCAGGAGAACAGAGGACCAAATTCAGCATCTGCCTTACGGCATGCGTGGAGCCAGATACTGTACCAATGAAGACAAAGTTTATGTAACAACTGTGCTGAACTGGAGAACTGAGGGTTCCTCCCTTCCCAGATACAGCCCTTATGCTCAATAGTGAACATGACTAGCTCCTGACTAGTCAACCCTCAACGTGGATACTGAAATCCTCAAGGCAAGAGATCCAGAATAACCCCAGATATTATTGTTCTGCAGGGGAGTGGATGGTACACAAACAGAATACCTACACCATCTTGGCCCCTGAAACTCGGGGGGGGGGGGAATTTGCAACATTTGCAGAATGTTTGAAAGAGCTTCCAGTCAGGGAGATGGAATTCCTGCAGACGAATTCCTTAAGCCACTTTCTTTGCCTGTAGTATCGCAGCAAATCCTGGCAGACCAAACTAAAAGCTATTAATTCCATGCTTTTCTTTCTGCCAGATCTTTGTATCATATGGCAGGCCAGTGCTTCCATATAAGATTAAATCCTGGATAATAGATGTTTTATTATTATGTTTTATTATGTTCTGCTCTAATAGATATTTCTCCTTCAGCAGTGGTGCCTTAGCCCAGGGAGCAGGATGGTGTAGTCTTTGCTTAGAGAAGCTTCCTGGGAAATTCTTCATCAGCCTGATCCTGCAAGGAAAGCCGGCAGAGCAGGAATTACCTCCAGCACACTTTTCCCCCCCACAGGGAGAGGTTGCCTGTGTTGAACTACTTATTAGCCATTATTTTTGCTAGCTGCGTCCTCTTTTTGATACTGCTAAAACTCTACATAAAATATTAAAAGTGATGCTCCTTCTTTGATTACTTTTGTAAAAATCTCTTGATCAAGCACCAATTATGCTGCATTTTGTATGGTTGCCAAGGCAATCCTGATTATTTTTTCTATTTTTATTGCAAATGTGACATAATTTTATCCTAGGTCTATATTTTAATTTACAAGAGGCCAGTGACTTCTTCTGATGATTTCTTGCCTCCTTGGTTTCAGGCCCACATTGCCATTTATAAGTATATTTCCCTCTATCTGCCCACCCCATTGCCTTCCTAAAAACCACAGACAGGCAAAATCATTATTAGACTAATAATCTAAGTAGTTGTGAGTGAAGAATATATGGTTTAAAAGTTTACTGCTGTGATAATAAGTTTTTACTCTGAGGCTAACACATCATATCAAGCTATCAGGTTAAGACAGGGGTCTTCAAACTAGGCCCTTTTATGACTTATGGACTTCAACTCCCAGAATTCCTCAGCTACCGTGCTGGCTGAGGAATTCTGGGAGTTGAAGTCCACAAGTCATAAAAGGGCCAAGTTTGAAGGCTCCTGGGTTAATGCTTGATGCTGCTCCTGCTTGATGCTCTTAACAGTAACCAAGATTAGACCTTAGTCATTATCAATAGGAAGCGAAGGTCTTGATTGTTGGAACCAGAGACTCCATGCAACATAAGGAAATTGCTGTGCTGAGTTTCTAAAACCATAACAATCTCTGAATCTCATTGTAAGGCCATTTCTGAAAGTTCTAAACAAATCTACCTAATTACTAAACTTTTCCTCCCAATCTATTTCCTTTCAATCAGATCACTACCTGTAAAAGTTCAGGAATGAAGATGATAAAGCTTTCATATTATAATGTTAGCTACTAGGTAAATATCTGGATGATATTTTTCCAGGCTGCTTGCGTGTTGATGAGATCTTGAAGTAATACCGAGGGAAGGGCTGAAACCTCAGTCAAACATGGCAGTTAAATGGCATTTTGACTCTGAAATATGGAAGATAATTACCTCAAGGGAATAGAGTAGTGGTAAAGAAGATTTCTGCTTCATCAGAACCTGAAAGACCCTAACCCCAAGTCAGTTAAGTGCATCCGTTTCTACAGGTAAAGCTTACAGACCAGACCTGCTGAAATGAATAGAAGCTTTCACTATAGAGCTTCTTTTTTAAAAACTTATTTACTGTTTTTTTGCAAAAGAAAAAAAAATAGTTGTCTTTCAATTTGTTGTCACCCCTCTGTACTCTTATGAATAGAGAGAAAAAACCCATCTCAGTAAAGCTTTTCATAATTAAATCCTGGTGACTCATTCCTCTCTGTTTTTCA
The DNA here is from genome assembly GCA_034064705.1 of Bothrops alternatus. Classification (NCBI taxonomy): domain Eukaryota; kingdom Metazoa; phylum Chordata; class Lepidosauria; order Squamata; family Viperidae; genus Bothrops; species Bothrops alternatus. The sequence continues at coordinate 179,779 of JARGCV010000031.1, read as the reverse complement.
TCTACCGGTGCAACTGATGGCTGTGCAAATTCATACCAGCAATACTCCCTAGATGAGGATATCTAGGAGGGCTCCCCTGGACCTTCCATTGAGGCAAATAGGGATGTAAACATCCCTTATTACACAGAGAATCAGCAAATGTTTGCAATTTCACTTTGCAGGCTTCCTGCTGCCTTTCCCAAACACGTAACAGATGTTCTGTTAAGAGGGAGCAAACCCTCCTTTGTGTGAGTGCAGACAGCCAGCAAGGGCCTTTCAGAAGATTTGCAATAGGATGCTGCCATGTCCTCAGAAATTGTGGAACGTTAACTTTGTTGACACGAATCTTTACAAAACCAACCATAGATTTGAAAACAAAAAAGTGGCTCCTTTCAAGGGATGCTTCTGAGCAGAGATCCTTGTGAAGAATTCTTGTCAAATCTTTTGCTAGGAAGGTGACTGAATGGTGGTGTGACTTGAATTACCATTTCCAGTACTGAAAACAGAGAACCGCTGCTAAAAAGATAGTTGAAATAAGAAAACTTGTTCTTCCACTTCAATTCCAGCTAGATGTTAATCCTTGGGAGGGGGGGCAGTTAAAACAGACCTGTTTTCCCAATTACAAAATGAATATATATAGATATATATCGGTAACTAGGACATTCAGAGAGAAAATTAACATACATTAATGACAACATTTGGCAAGCTCCACTTTTTTTTTAATTCAAGCCAAAAATAAATATTAGCTCTGCAAACAAACAATTATTAAATCCTTAAAATTGTTTCAGATTTCTATATAGGAAAATAAAAGCATAAGGAACGCAACAATATTCTTATTTTCAATAATACTGTATACATCACAACAACTTCAGTGTTATGCTTGGCTGGCAGACTCTATACCAAAGACAACCATGAATACATCGGCTTAAATGTATTCATCCATTCATTGCCTCAATTCAAGGACAGAACTGAGGTCATGAGCAGGACACAGTGGGAAAACCTGCTACAGATGTCCTTCACATCTGTTGCTTAAGTACAAACAATATATTTTGATCTAAAGCTTCCACATTCTTTTATCCAATTGATGAAAAATATGAGGGAAGGGTATATAAAGAGTTGTATCAGTGAAATGGGCACCATAGAAGAAAGACAGTTGTTTCAATCCCAGTTCTCATGCCACAGACTGAGGCTGTTATGATCTTCATCTTGATCTGACTTAGGGTGGACTTTATTAATAGTGTGCACATATCAGATTTAGTTAGAACCCCAGTTCAGGAATTTGTAAAAACAATCCACTTCATTTCAGATTTATTTGGAGACTCTACATTCTGACTGAGAACACAAAGCTGAATCAGGATTGGGATCTCCAAACCTATTTATTTCTCACTATATCATTAGAAATTAAGACATTGCTATTGTTTTCCTGCTTAGTATAGAACTAAATGAAATTTCAACAACAACAATACTTATATGAAAATGACAAGTATATTCTCTCTCTCTTTCTCTCTCTGTGTGTGTATGTGTGTGTGTGTGTGTGTCTGTGTGTCTCTGTTTGTGTCCAATTGTTTTTTTCATTTATCCTCATAGTTGACCTGAGGAGAATAATTCCAACATGTGTGATGAAAATATGTTTAGGAAGTATTACATAATACAATTTGTTGTCTCAAAAGTTTGCATGCCCAAGGACAGTTTGCTGATTTTATAGGGCAATATTCCAGGGCAGGAATTGTTCTAGATCACTTCTGTCACTTCCTGTTCTAGAAGACTCATTTCAGGAAATCATCTCCAGAATGGCCAATTGTTCCATTTGTTAAAAAAAAAAAGCCAAGTTCTGGGAAATGCTAGAATTTGGCACATAGCTAGCACCAAATCTAGCAAACTCTACCAAACTTCACTTATCTTTCCTGCTCCCCCCATCAATTACCAGGAGAGAGCCCTGCACACTGTATAGTCTTGCAATATCTCTTGTTCACCTCCAAAACATTGTGATCAAAGAAGTGTGCTTTCTACAATTTATTCAATCTTCAAATGTTCATCACAACCTTATTTAGAAACATATATAAGAAAAGTCACTGTTAGAAACTAGAATACGTTATCATAAAAATGCTGCCTTTCCCCTACTTTTCCGAACTGATCACTTGATACATACAGAATCATTTTGCAGAAATGATTAATTCCAAATCACTGTATTTCAGTAGGATTCCACTTAAATCTAGGTGTGCTTCTGAAAAGTTCTTCATCATTTCCAGTTCTCCTGAAATTACCAGAATCAGCTCATTTCAGAAACAAATAGCCCCAAATTTTATCACATGTCATTCCCATTTTTTAGAGAGAAAAAAACCAGAAGGAAAAAAAATAACAACTGTGAAAGAAAACAAAATAATAAATGGATGGACAGAATTAAAATGATCAACAATTGTTTAAAATCTAGACAGTAGAGATTCTAGGGAATTCATGGGTGGTTTGCTCTAGACAGGATATTTTTCATAGCAGCCTTTTTTTTGTTATGGATGCACAGATAACTATTATAGGTGGAAGAACAGAGGGTTCCTTGCAAATTGTGCTAAATGGGCCAATGCTTACCCGTATGGAACCATGGTATTTATACGGTTTCCTTCTTTCATAATTCCAGAACCACTACAGGTAGATAATACACGTTTTACATATTTATTATCTTGCCCTACTTCCTGTTCAACCAATTCAGGACTATTGCACTTAGAAAGACTTAAATTTGGGCGGGGAGGGGGGTTTTGTTGCTTTTGTTGTTTTTTTAAAGGAACCCTATGTGAATAAAGAGCGTTTTTAGAAAGTGGAAAAATATTTCCTCGCTCTACATATGGTGATTCAAATCTGATCCAGATAATCATTTCCTTACAATTTTTTTTAAAAAAAACAGAAACAGGAACTAAAGCAGAATACATTTAACATGTAATTTGATCTGCCAGTGAGAGTTGGCATGGATATCTCAAGTAAAATGTTCTTTCACTCTGTTGACAGCCACTTGCATACTCTATCATCATCCTGAATAATTACATGAATCAGGGTGCAGACTTTACTAGAGCAGTGCATCTTTCAATTACATTTCTCTTTCAAATTCTCCCTTTTAGGAACAGAAATATAAGACAGATGGAAAAAGGAAATCACAACTTATTAACTATCAACAATGACCTCTGACAAGAATAATCCAATCTTTCTGTCCAGTGTTGGAATCGTATAAGTTTGATAGATTTGGGAGATAGTATTTCATCTCGAGAGCCAGTTTGGTCTAATGCAGTGGTTCTCGACCTTTTTAATGCTGCAACCCCCAACCGGTCGTAAGTTGAGGACCACCCAACGGGTTGTAAGTTGAGGACTACCCAACCAGTCGTAAGTCGAGGACTTCCCAACCGGTTGTAAGTCGAGGACTATTTCCCTGCCCAGGAGCGCGCGCATGCGAGGTGCCACCCCCTGCACCAGCTGAAGTGTAGCTGGCAAGGGGCCGCGACAGCGCAGGGCGACCACAGGTGGGCCACCATCTGGCCCAGCCCAAGGGAGGTAAGGCACCCGCCGGGCCCCATGCGCACCAGCAACCCTCCCTGCACCCGCCGGCCTCCCACCTCCCACCCCTGGCTCTCTTTTACTTACATTTTTAGTAGTTGCTCAGCAGGGAGGGGTGGAAACTTCCAGACAGCTCGCCTTCGCTGCAGACAACTTGCCGCACCGTTTGCAGGCTGGGACTTTTGGCGGGCTCAGCAGGGCAGAGACAGCCTGGACAATTCCTATTGGCTTTTGAAAGCCAATAGAATTAGACTCTATTCAAGAGAGTCTATTCTATTGGCTTTCAAAAGCCAATAGAATAAGAGGGAGTAGCACAGCTAAGGAAAAGGGGGGGAATGGCGGACTGTGTTGTTTGGCGACCCCTGTGAAATGGTCGTTCGACCCCAAATGGGGTCCCGACCCACAGGTTGAGAACCACTGGTCTAATGGTTAAGGCACCAGGCTAGAAAATGGGAGACAATGCGTTCTAGTCCCTTCTTTGCCATGAAAGCCAGCTGGGTAACTTTGGGCCAGTCATTCTCTCTCAGGATTATTGTTGTGGGGATAATAGGAGGAGGAAGGAGTAGAAGGTATGTTTGCCACCTTGAGTCATTTATTAAAAGTAATAAAGGTGGAATAAAAATAAATAAATAAATCTTGCTGGGCAATAGCAATCTCACTTCACTTTCTGAATCAAAGAATGGGTGGTTCTGGGCCTCTCATTGCTGGCCAGCCATAAAGGGAACTGAATTTGGATTCCAACCCTGGGTACAAATTCTACCCCAAATTCTAAGTCCATGTTCAGTATCAAAAGCTTCCAGAAAACCTCCTCTTACACATCCCTTCAAGACAGCCAGAAGAGGAAGGTAAGTTAATCCTTTCTCCTTTTATATGGTTTGGGACATTCACCAAACTGGGTCAACTCTTTCCCTTGCTTCTTGCTCCACCTTCTATTTGACCCAAAAGACCAATGATAGCCATTCAGACAAGTTTTTATGAGCCCTTTCATAACTGCCAACACCTGCAAACCGGGGAAGAAAAGGTGCTTCCAATGAAAGGAATATAATATTAGAGAATATCTAAAATCGTCTTGTTCAGCTTCATAGGACAACTGACTAATTCTCTGCTGCACTTGAACGAACGTCAGGAGAAGATGAATGATATAATTAAGTGAACTGCAAAGGTCAAAGACAGAAGAGAGAGAAAATTGATCTGAGAGAGGAAGTGTTAAAAGTATTGAGAATATCAGTCCAACCAACAGGAGCCATTTTAATCAGAAGCGTGCAAAATAAATCTTTAGACAAGGAGATAAAAATGCAGAGTTGACTCTGGACAGACTTGTGCTTCCTGGATGATTCTTCCTCAGTATGGTCCACTGTCCACCATCTGAATGCAACAATGGAGAGAATGTCCTTCTTCCACTCTCGGCCCATTTGCAAATGCATCCTGTATTTTCCAGCTTTGATTGAAAACTGTTATTTTCCAACCTGAACTCTCATCAGCCTTTAGGGGCAGACCCAGCCTTTCCCCATGACCCATTACCAGAATAGGCCACTCACTGCTTCCTTAGTGCTGGAACAGAGCATCTCATTCTCCTTCTACTTCAACCTGTGTTTTCCAGCTTTGAATCAACTTTTCTGTTTTCCATTCCAAATTGCATTAATGCCTTTAGTGCAGATGGTCTCTGGCATTTCGTTAACATTTACTGGTAATCCCAGCTCTCATTGGCTGCAATGGCTGGCATGTTCCGCCCTTCCAGCAGCTGGTTGTTGCCTTGGGCAGCCATTTGATTCTGGAGTGTTGAGCTATAATGTTCTCTGCTACTGGGTACTTGCTAATTTTATAAACTTGAGACTGATGCAATGTTGGTCTATTAAGTCAATGAACTATCATCAACCCTAGAGGTTGGTACACCATTCAACCCTTATACCCTTTCAGTTCCTGCTCAGACTGATGAGGCATCCTGCCATTGCTTTTCCATTCCTGCCCACAGTACTCCTAAGCTAACTTTTCCTTTATTCACTTACTTACTTACATATTACATTTGCAATATAGGAACACTGCTATTATGTTCCTATGAAGCTGAATTCTCAATTCCTCCTTGCCGTGGAACTACATAGGAATATAAGAATGAAAAACTAGTCTGAACCCCGTTGTTTTAATTATCAGAGCTATGGAAATTCTGAGAAAGAGAAAGAAAGAAAGAAAGAAAGAAAGAAAGAAAGAAAGAAAGAAAGAAAGAAAGAAAGAAAGAAAGAAAGAAAGAAAGAAGGAAGGAAAGAAGGAAAAAAGGAAAGAAGGAAAGAAGGAAAGAAAGAGGAAGGAAGGAAGGAAGGAAGGAAGGAAGGAAGGAAGGAAGGAAGGAAGGAAGGAAGGAAGGAAGGAAGGGGCTCTATATTAGTGTTGTTGAGAGAGATAATGTGGGAATGGTGTGTGAAAGCAACCATGTATGCAAACATGGGGATGTAAAGAGAAGGCATAAGGACTAGTGAGATGGGGAAATCTCTAACAGGAAAAGTCAAGCATAAAAGACAAGTTTACACAGGATCAGCCACTGAGTCTTGCCTTCCCTGTGAAGGGCAAAAATTAGGGGAATGAACAATCAGGTCTTGCTATAGCTACAATGTGAACTGAACATCATCCACCTCTGTTGCCAACCCACTGCGATCTGAACTGGAATTTCTGAAGTGGGCTTAAAAAAAACAGGCGGGGGAGCAAAAGAGACAAGTTGCTTAGATGTGGAATTGCCGTGACTCTGCCTCTCTTCCCTTAGGGCAGGAAAAAAAGCGCCAATGGTGCAGACGGTGTCAGAAATCAACGCTTGCAAAAGATGAATTCCAACCATCACCAGGACATTCCAAAGTGGTAGGCAAGACTGGGCAGTTGAGAAAACATTCAAGAAAAAGTCAATAGTAATCCTTTTTCTTGAGGGCAAGACACTTGTGTATAAACGGGGAGCAAACCCCACTCGCTTCTAGTACTCATTATGTTACCTAGTTGGGTAATGAAATTTCTGCAAGAGAACAACCAAGGAACCCACAGTTCTTCCGTATTGCTATCCAGAAAACTACCTGAATTAAATCACCCAAAGTCAAGTTCGGCTCCAGGGAATCTTTATTTTCATTGTTTGCATCCTGTCAATTCAATCTGGGGGACACCACTGCAAGTTTACTATGCTTAAGTCTGACAACGTGCCAAGAGACCCCAAACAGCATGTCCCTCTTCTTTACTTCCTTTCCCAAAGTTTGATTTCACAAAGGTTAGTAGTAGTAAAAAAAATCATATGACGTTCGTATATGACATAATGATCTTTCTCTGTGAACCCCTGTCAGTGAAGTGCCTGACAATAGAAAAGGAAGGAGAGAATCAGGCCCTCCCTTTCCAAGCAATTAGCTATACTACTAAAAACCAACTACCATGAATAGACATAACAGCAGTGATGCCTGCAGATTAAAACAAAGCTGTAAACGCAGTTGAAAAAAATGTTCCTATAAAAGACCTCAGGTGAAACTTTGAGTCACATCTCAAATGGTGTAAATTTTTAACTAATTGTTTCCTATACTCTGCAACATTTAGAGATTTTAATGCCCAGCTCACAAGAGTGCCAGAGAAGATGCCCTATTGTGAGCCACACCAAAAAGTATTTGATGAGTTATAATCTGCAAGATCAAAATGGATAACTACATAAGGTACAGGGAGACAAAAGGGTACGTTACTGGATCGGATCTCGACCAAATTAGTTGTGCTTGGATTCTCTAGAAATCAACTTGAGAGTTAACCATCACACATTGATTTCAGTATCTGGAGTATTATAATCATTTATTTGGGAGTAAACTCAAACTGACCTCTAAATTAAATTTATGTTAGTTCAGCTAAGATGATAGTTTTATAAAAGCTTTGTGTAATAAGGACAGTTGGAAGATCAAGCCTTTTTTAATAGGGTTAGTATTATGCTATAGCAGTATATCTGCAAGCTATGGGAGAAGTACTCCGGAAAAAAAATTCCCATGAGGCACAACAAGAAAGCATTCAGGTTTCAGTTTCAAACTATAACCCATAGAAATGGGAAAGTGGGATGATTTAGATTAATTTCAAGGCAAGGATGACTAATTGACCTTTCCTTTTCTTTAATGCTATTCAAGATAGAGGATCCCTTTCCTCTATTATATTAAGATGAGAAGAACTGTAGTCTCCACAGCTGTCTTCTGGTGCTGCAAGGAGAGACTTCGTGGCAGCGGAAAAAGCCCATGGGTGACTTTTAAACCAGCCTAGTTATCCTTTACTTCTACAGATCATTTCCCATCAATATTTCTTTCATATTTAGAATAATAAGTTACTCTTCAGAAGCTCCGAGGTATGCAAAATAACTCTCTCTTGTTTTCTTCTTCCTGCGCCACCATTAATTATGTGAGTGGCACAGTACCTCTTTTGTACTTATGTGGACAAAGCCCATTAATTATATACTGCCTATTTTGTCTGTGTGTGGAGGGTGGTATTTATGCATGTATGTGTATATAAAAGAACCACATGCACAGCCACCTCGAGATTCAGATTTTCAACATTACAATCCCTTCTTCTATTGTATCAATCATTGAAATTACTGCTTTAATCATACGGTCCTGCCCAAGAATTAGCCAAGAATGTAGTTCTGGGAGAACTACGTTTATTGGTAAGGTTGAAAAAGAGAAAGAAAAGAATAATCCAGAAAGGGCTAAGGTTTGGTAAGAATCTACAGTCATGCAGATACCAGTCTATCAAGGAAAAACAACTCCAAAATCTAATGTGGGAGAAGGCAGTGACTAGCTATGTCTGCATTGTTGCCAAGAAAATTTTCTAGATGTGGCTTATTATTTTTTGACATCATTTGGGTGCCAGATATATATATATATATATATTGTTTATATATATATATATATATATATATATATATATATATTGTTTATATATATATATATATATATATATATATATATATATATATATATATATATATATATATATATATATATATATATATATATATATATATATATACATATATATATATATATACATATATATATATATATATATATATATATATATATATATATATATATATATATATATATATATATATATATATATATATATATATATATATATATATATATATATATATATATATATATATATATATATATATTGTTTAAAATTGTTAACAAAGAAATAAGGGATTTCTGAGATAGCTATTTCGAGTTATTTACCTCTCTTCAGTCAGAATTCACCCTTTCTGGGATTCGAACCTGGGCAGTCTGCATGCTAGGCAGAAGCTTTAGCCTCAAGCCACAGGCTCTGTCCCGCTTTGTTAGTAGTCAGGGAGTGGATATGTGTGTCAAGTGGTTATTTTTTAGATTGCACCCTGTAAACCCAAATATGGGAGGAAGCAATCATTCTTTCCTTTGCTTGTTTCAGCTCAACCCAGAGCCATCTGCAAGCACAAATATATATATGTTGTTTAAAATTGTTAACAAAGAAATAAGGGATTTCTGAGATAGCTATTTCGAGTTATTTACCTCTCTTCAGTCAGAATTCACCCTTTCTGGGATTCGAACCTGGGCAGTCTGCATGCTAGGCAGAAGCTTTAGCCTCAAGCCACAGGCTCTGTCCCGCTTTGTTAGTAGTCAGGGAGTGGATATGTGTGTCAAGTGGTTATTTTTTAGATTGCACCCTGTAAACCCAAATATGGGAGGAAGAAATCATTCTTTCCTTTGCTTGTTTCAGCTCAACCCAGAGCCATCTGCAAGCACAAATATATATATGTTGTTTAAAATTGTTAACAAAGAAATAAGGGATTTCTGAGATAGCTATTTCGAGTTATTTACCTCTCTTCAGTCAGAATTCACCCTTTCTGGGATTCGAACCTGGGCAGTCTGCATGCTAGGCAGAAGCTTTAGCCTCAAGCCACAGGCTCTGTCCCGCTTTGTTAGTAGTCAGGGAGTGGATATGTGTGTCAAGTGGTTATTTTTTAGATTGCACCCTGTAAACCCAAATATGGGAGGAAGAAATCATTCTTTCCTTTGCTTGTTTCAGCTCAACCCAGAGCCATCTGCAAGCACAAATATATATATGTTGTTTAAAATTGTTAACAAAGAAATAAGGGATTTCTGAGATAGCTATTTCGAGTTATTTACCTCTCTTCAGTCAGAATTCACCCTTTCTGGGATTCGAACCTGGGCAGTCTGCATGCTAGGCAGAAGCTTTAGCCTCAAGCCACAGGCTCTGTCCCGCTTTGTTAGTAGTCA